>JAJQWJ010000001.1:38038203-39288203 GCA_023637945.1 Phaethornis superciliosus
CTACATGAATGCTATTTACAGCAAGTGCAATAATCCAAGTTTCTATAAAATATTTAGCAGGTTATTTCTGGAAATTCAGGTTATAACTGCTATGATTTGTCAGTAAGTAGTTTAAGGAAACAGTTCTAATAATCCACACAGTTTGAGGGGGTCACAGGGATAGAAAAAATATATTTCTCAAGCTTTCAGCCCTTGTGAAGGGAATTGAGTAACATATGCCTGGAATTATCTTTGAGCAAGTGTTTTAACCCTCCCCATGTCTGGCAGTATTGCTTGTGGTATATAGCATAAGTTTCTTGGGAATTAGGCTTTTTTTTCTTTCAGTAAGTCTCATGTTAGGCCTCCCCACCAAACTGACCAGACTTACCCAAGCTGTTTATTTTTTATTTCAACCAGAATACCAATAAAGAGACATCTATACAACTCTGTTTCAAGACTGCTAGTCTCTCTTTCAAAATTACCAGAGGAAAAAAGAAATCACAACAACAAATGAAACATTACCAACATGAGCCAAGTTTATAAATGGAAGAATCTCTGTTTATCTTTTAATTTTCAGCAAGGGCAGTCTAAAACACTGGCTTTCAGTCCTTTTCCAATTTTGTAAACTCAGGGGGGCAGTATCCACTGAGGACTATGCTAGAGCAAATTCAATCACACAAGCCTTAAAATAAGAAGTCTTCATCTTCTCTTTTTAAGATCCAGGAAGCCAAATAAGAAATCCACAAACCTCAAGTGAGTCTACCAACCCTAGCAGAAAATAACTAGTGTGAAGCAACATTAGCAAAAAATCTGCCTACAGGTCATGAGAGAGGAAATCAAGTTTCTTCAAGAGTGACTTTTTTCCCAGATGGTCTTTCTGAGCAGTCTCAAAAAACCTTTGGTACAGTTTCCTGTTATTTGCAGGATGGAAAAGAAAAAAAAAAAAAAAACAAAAAAAAACCGTGGGCATTTTAGACAAGACACACATAGCCGAAGACTTCTATTGAGAGTCTGCTTCCACTGAAATTCATAGAAAATGTCATAGAGTGGTTTGGGTTGGAAGGGACTCATAGCGACTCCTACAGGACAAGACCAGCAGACACCAGGTGCCTCTAAAGAGTCCAGGAAAAGTGGAGAAGCAGTAAATTTTTTAATTTATGACAGGTTCACTCTGTATGCTGACAAGAAGTCAGATGTTAGTATTTTTGTTACACAACACGAGGAGGATACCCTTCACAGATGAGCATGAACAATCTCCATACATATTTTTAGCAAGACTCGCACTTAAAAACTTAATTTCAGCTGCTAAAAATCTCATTTTCCAAGACCTCTCAGAAAAAGCTTAAGGGCTACTCAGCCGTGACTTGGATGTCAAAAGTGGTATTTGGAGGAATCTCAGTTGTTCTCTGACAGAGAACAGATTTTTTTATTGACTTACCCTAGATAGAAGGTTGAATCAGATGACTGCAATTGGATTTATGCTTTCTTGGAAGCTGGGTATTTGCCTTGGCTTGCAGTAACAGCTTCTGGCTACCTAGTCCCCTGTGTAAGCAGGTAAATAATTGACAGATAGTTTTCTTTATGCAGCTAAGTAATAACTTTCAACATTATGTCAGGAGAGATTAGGAAGCAGGCATTGGAAAAATAGGAAAAAGGCATTGGAAAAATTTTGGGCTAAAGCCGCCGCGCCATTGTTACCCGGCATTCCCACCATGCCAACTGCAGCAGGCGGACTCCACCGATGCCTAAAGGTGCTTGTTATAGAGGGTGTTTACAGGTGTGCCATTATCAAGTAGTGGTATAAAATACTACCGTGGAAAATCGTGTTTAATAAGCTCCAGCTGCCAGCTAAATTAAAACAAAATTCCTGCAGCAAATGGTCAATTTGAAAAACAAGTAGTGGGAGTGAAACAAAGGAGCTGAGCTCGAAAGGAGCCTTGACTGAATCAAGCTGCAGTTCAGAAATTATATCAAATGGATGTTCTCCTAGTTTTGCTTTTATGCAGATACTGGCTCCTGCCAGCACAAGTAGCTGCTGAGACCACAGCCTATCATCTTTTGCCTTTGTATTTCTACATGTGCTCGGAGACTTTGTTTCTGCAAGATTGTAGGCTGTGTCATGGGGCTGGCTTATAAAACTCGGTAGTTTGCAGAGGTGTAATAATATGTTTTATTTTAAAACAGAACTTAAAGCAGAACTACAAACAAAAACAGCAAGGCCTGGCAGCCTCCTTCCCCTCCCACTCCAACAAGCTGGTTGTCCTGCTTCCCCTCCCAATTTTCTGTTGGCTGAGTGCCTCCCCAGCTGGCAAAACCTGGGGTGATTAACCCTTTCTTCCTAAGGCCAAATGCTAACAAGACATCGCTGCCTTTCCTTGATGGAGCAAATGAGCTCTGATCCAGATAGCAGAGCTGCAGGGCTGTGCACTGCCCCATCACCTTTCTCATCCCCTTTGCACAGCTCCTACCCCTGCAGCCCCTGCTCTGTGCTAGAGCTCCTCCTTGCTACAGCTACAGCAATGCAAAATAAATGAAAACTACGTGACCTGAACAGCTCTTAATTTTCTCCTCGTGGAAGGGAAATCTGGATTGAGAACCTGCAGGCTCATTTTCTCATTCATTGAAGGAAGACCCAAAGGGACTATCAGTTGCAGAAGAGGGCAGAGAGGCCCACACTGACGTTAAGTGAACTGCTTTGGGTACTGGAAGCAGCACAGTTCTGTACTGGATAATTCACTGTTGTTCCAAGACCTGCCTTGTCTCTCTCATTTTCTTTTCAGGAGGCCTGTCACATCTGGGACTACCATAAGCCCAGATTTCATTTCTTTTATGACAGAAGTCCTGTAACTGCTGCCCATAGAGTGAGATTTCTCAAAATGCTTTCCCAGGGAAGGATAGGATTTTTGGCTATGCATCTTAATTTCCATTATTTTCCATGGTTGCATAAAAGATTTTAGACTAGACTTGTGTGTAGTTTATGAGAGGGACAGTGCTGTTCAGAAAGGATACTGAAGACCTTTCCACATCTGAGACATAACCCCATTTGTTCCCATAGACTCCATCAGAATAGCAGACTTGCATCTTCCTTCAAAGATTACTAAACATGTTTTATTATGGATGTGCACCACCAAATCACAGCAATAGAGAATGAGTATAATTTCCATCCTATCATCTGTGAACACAGCTTTTTAGTTACTCGTAACTCAATCAAATTGGAAGTGTGCATTCTGTTCATTTTTGACTATCAGGAAAACTGGTATAGGTTACTTGTGCTTCAAAACACAAACAAGCAAATGCATGATTGTGCCTGGAATGGTAACATAAACATTGCCTGTTTATTGTAATGCTTGGACACACTGGCAACACATTTTGAGTATACTTGGGAAACGCAGAAAGCAGATTAAGTATGCAGAAAACTGGTTGAGTGACTTTGAAGTGAAGACAATAACCATCTTCATACATAGTAAAGATTTCCATTACGTTTCTTGGCTTGGTCCAAGTTCAGGAGGCTGGAATTTGCACATTTGGTAGAACTTGCTGATCAGTTTTTGAGTTTCATCTGAAGTACTTTTCATTGTGGGGGCAGTTATGAAACAAAAGAGAAATAAAGAGCAGCACACTCTGAAGATTTATAAGGCAGTTAGGAACAATGTACTCTGGGAGGCAAGACTATCCTGAGACATGAGCAGAGACACCTTTTTTGTTTCCATGTTTGTCTTCACCAAGGTTTACTAATACTCTCTAAAAATCTCTTTGGACTTCATAAACTTGTTAAACTCAAGGTGACTCTCTCATCATCAAATCAAACCTGATAGGAATTCTAGGATTTTGGTGAGTCTGTGCAATGTCTTCCAGCTAGTCATCTTTCAGAAGATTTGAATAAAAATTTCCTTATGCCATTTAGTAGCTTTACATCTTCATCCTCTTTTCTGCTGGGAGCAGGAACACAGTAGTGGCGAGGCTCTGCTGTCAGGGTTAAAAAGGACCCTTACAGACTGCAGAGAGGGTCGCAGACTGCATTTGTCCACAGTTTGGTTGGGGTTTTTTTATTATTTTTTTGTTTGCTGTTTCCTTTTTCACAGCTTGCGAGAGCTCAGGACTTCCAGAAACTTGTCCTGAATTAAATCCTTCCAAGGTATTTCATAGTCCTGAGTCTTGTCCTGTATTATTTTTAGTAGTTGGGCATTCCTTTCCAGCCAAAATGGTAAAAGAAAAGAGGTAACCTTCAAGCACCCTCCCCTTTTTAGTGGGTAGGAAAGAAAAGAGTGCAACATCCCAGCAGCAACAGCAACATGTCACCTCCCAAATCTTCTGATCCCAATAATATGCAGCTGATGAGATTTACAGAGGCAGAAGGAAGACCACCAGAACTCATAGGTCCAAGGACCTCATGCTCCCTTGCTGGGTTTGGTAGCAGAATGTCTTAAAAGCCCCCACATGCCACCTCCCCAGACAGCTTGGCCAAAGGGCAGGTCAGATTGAGATAGTTCATTCCCTTCTCCTTGATCTTTCCCTTTTCCTTGATCTTCAAGGCTTCACAGGAAGCCTTTGAAGCAGCGCATACAAGGGCAAGAGCTGCTGCCTTAGGTTTAGATCCTCAAAAATTACATCCATCTTTTACCCAGCTCAAGATGTTCGGTTGAACAATAGACACAGATACCAAAGACTCATTAAGGCTTGTTTCTCCAAGCACCAAGTTGGAGCACATCCAGGTTTTCAAAGGCTGGACATCATTTAGACAAACTGCATTCTCTAGAGGATCTCAGAGGCAGACATTTAGCCTGTTAGCCTTAATATTCCTTGAAGATTTCAGACATATGGTTCCTGACCATTATTCAAATGCACTTCATAGTCAATCTGAAAAAAAAAAAAATCCAAATTATTCCTTTTTCAGGAAAATATGTTACATCCCAGAGCCATTTCTTATTTCTTTGAATAGTAAAAAACAAAAAAAAAAAAAAACCAAAAAAACATTTTCCAACACAATTAATAGAACAAAGGAATCTTTCTTTTTTCCATCAGCATCCAAAAAGAAATTGAAAAGTCTCAGTGGAAGATTTTGAAGGTCAATTATGATACAGTCTATGATTTATAAACTGTGATTTGTAATCTATGACTGTTCTCTTATTACATACTTTGTTTTGCTCTGGTATCTTCATCTTGTTTAGTTTGAATTTAATACATGCCATTAAGCCATTTCTTTACGTGCAAAATTTGCTGAAAAATCTCTAAGTGGGAACAGCATTATGGTACTTCCAGAGAGTTATGACATTAGATCTTCTGCTTGTGTAATAGATGTACTAAATTAACTTAAAGGGGGACTTGAAAAAATAATTCCCAATTGCTCATTTTTTAGGAGATCTGCTCATATTAGAGGTCTTACAATATTTGTTTTATTATCTTCAGTTTCTTGTAACCACTTTCATCTGGGATTCAATTTGAGACTTTGATCATTCTTGGAGCTTGTATGGCAGAATAAAAACGAAATATGGTCTCTAAGAAACAAAGTGCATCAATAAAGAAAACACAACCTACAGTCAGAGGTGTTTGGACAGATCATAGAAAGTCAGTTATTTCAGTTAACTTTGAATTTGGGAAAAATGTTACTGCCTTGAAATCATTCTGACCCGATGAGAGACCTGTGAGCAAAAGGCTAATGCACCAAGTCCAGCTGCTGAAGGACAAACTGCTTCAACACTTTAGATTCTTTCCTGTGCTGATGACTGCATTGGTTTCAGCAGACAGAAGGTCACTCTCCTAGGTATGCGATAGCTCCCTCAATAACTTTGGACAGAGTCCATGTGGTCCAGGAGTGACAGCCATTTTCTGTTTTGCAACAGGGACAGCAGGGGATAGATAGGAGAGTGATCACCAGTCTGCCCAGAAAATAAGTTAGTTGGTAAATACTGGAGGGAACATGATTCAGAGAATAGACCCCCAGGTTCAACTGTGCTAGACACGAGAGCATTTACTCTCTTACTGGGTCTGCCATCCCGTTCACCAAGGCTCCCTGCAAGCACACTGGCCTCAGAGGACATGATGTTATTTAGGGTGCTGTGTCATGGCCTAAAGCAGGACAGCCTCCTGTTCTGTCACACCTTCAGACCAAAGTAAGCTGACTATGGATCCCCACCTCCAGGTGCTGCAGGGTTGCTGAGTCTTCACAAGATGCTTCAGAACCCAGTGTTAGCAATCTGGCAGCTCTCACTTTTGAAAGTCTCTTCCAAATCATGTTTTGGGGGACTGTATTAAATATCTGGCTCTCAGCAATAGCATAGGCAGAGCTCTCTCTGAGACTGAATATTATCCTGTGCCTGAGATCCTGACTGCCCACATGTTTCTCAGCCAACCAAAAGCCAGTTCTTGGGACACTGGGGGAATCAAAGAAACTCCTTACAAGTTTTTAAAGCATGGGGAGAGGATCATGGCAGCAGAAGTCACCTACCCCTTCACCTGACCTGCACTAACTGGGGGAAGGTGGGAAGGGGAATGGGGGGCAGTCTGAGAGACCACCTGTCCCTGCTGACAGGAGAAGCATCTCCTCGTTGGCCAGCCCCAGCCTCATCTACCACCTAAGGAACACAGGAGGGAATCCAGCCCTTTTGTAGCCATCATGCACATGCTAAATAAAACAGCAGCTTGTGACATGAAACTAGTTTCCCTAAATTATTTTGTTTGGATGTATTAGCATGGCTCTGGCCAGAGCACAACTGCTGCCAAGCCCTCCCCCCTGCAGCTTCCACCATTCAGCCTCCAACAAAACTAATGTTAGTGCTCTTGTAAGTAGTATATCTTAATGCAACATACACATGCACAGGATCCCTTTAGATTCTGGTTTATATCTTCAATGAGAACCCTGGCAGCTGTAAAAATATATTTTGGTCTGGTCACTAAGCTAAAGATTTTTTTCCCCTCTAATTTCATACACAGTTATTAAAAGAGCTGGGACTTTTGGCAGTGACATTGCACAGTTCTGTCAGCTAATCCCTCCCCTCATATACAAGTTTAAAAAATGATTAATTAAAATCCACCTCAGCTTGTATGACTAATATATTTAAACAATTTGAAAATGGACATGCTTTTCATTTTTGCCTGCTTTACAATGTAATGCTTCATCAGAATGAAAGTGGATTGTTAACAGGGCTAGGATGTTCATTACTTACATCCGAGCCCCCTAAGCTCAGTAACTAGCTACAAGCATCTGGAAGTGACAAACATTTTTACAAGGAATTACACTGAATTTATTCAGTAATAGTTGCTGAATATATCAGCATGTCTACACAGAGTTTTTACCTTCTGCTGAACACCGTGCTCTTCATTTGCTGCCTTGCACTCCTGGGCAAGTGTTGCTGGACTCTGTGGGACAGCTGGTGCTGTTTGATCCTGGGGGTGATTTCATCATTAGCACTTCTAATCATTAGTCCCACCCTGTGATTGCCATCTCACTAACAAGTACATAAACTGCTTCTTAGGGCTGACTTCGGATAGCAAATGTTTTCAGCTCTGATCCTTTGTAGGCTTTAAGGGAATAGAGTAATACTGAATGTTTACTGGTGTCTGAGCACCTATTCAGGCTGCCCAGGGAAGTGGTCAAGTCATAGTCCCTGGAAGTATTTAAAAGTTGTTTAGATATGGTTCTGGTCTTGCCAAGAGCTGCAGTGTGAACCCTTGTCCAAGAGCAGGGATCAGAGCAGAGGTTTGGGAGGTGCCATGTGCTTTAGGTGTGTGAGAACATGGTTGGAGTGAGCAGAGATGAAGCTGGGGAGATAAGGGGGTGTATTTAGAGCTCTGGTTTGCAGAGGATTATGCAGAAGGAACGTTACACGGGCTAATTGGAAATGGGGGTATGGAAAGTAGGAGGGTGAGTGCACATCCTAGAAATCAAAGGGTGCTGCTGCTGCTAATGTCTGGTGGTGGTGTAGACACTGTGTTTGAACTCCTGAATTTGTCTACTCCTTCCTTGATACAGATCACACTGGCCATTCTAGTGTCTAGAAGTCTGACCTTGTAATTGACAAAGGTGTTTCTTTGGATTTAAATGGGCTTGCTTTTTTTTTTTTTTTTTTTTTTTTTTGGCATATATAGAACTATAAAAGATATCAGGCACCCAAGATAAGTCTTTAGCAACACCCATTCAAAACTCAGGCCCCGCAGCTTTGTACCCAGCAGTGTACAAATGTATTTACATCTTCACTTTGAGGTGAGCCCAGCAGTTCCTCTGCTTTGACAGGACTGTGCTGCTCAGTGCCTGTCTCAGATTTAAGGCCAATCAAGACTACAGATGTAGCATTTTTCTACATATTTCACACAAGCAGCTCAATTCATTCAGCAATCTCTGAACAAGTCCATTGAATGATGCTCTGTATGAAATGCTGTGGTCACTGTGGCTTTCCTTCAGAGCCCAGAGGGTGACAGCAGTGGCATGATTCCTGCCTTAACAATGGCTATATTCCTCTGGGTACAGGGGATCTGATTTCAGACAGGAGGTCAGGCATATATTTCTCCCCTCCAAGAGTCACACTCACTATCCTGAAGGGGTAAGGGGATTCCTGGCCTTTCTGCTCAGTCTACTCCACATGACCACTAGCAGTGAAAGATGCATTTTCCTGGAGTCAGTGAGGGGACAATTTTTCTTAGCTGTTACTGCAGTCACCACCAGAGATGAATTTCCATCCCTCAGGCAGAGAAGACGACTGACCCCTTCTCAGTGGGTGCCTTAACCACAGGGTACTTGCATAATCAGGAGCTCCTGTGCAGTCATTTTTTAACTAAAAAAATCCCCCCAGTAAGGTCCTTGATTTCAGAAGAGTTACAGGTTATTAAATTAAATGAATAAAGCAAAGGAAAAAAAGAAAAAAAAAAAAAAAAAAAAAAAAAAAGGAAGAAAATAAATAAAAAAGACTAGTGATTAACATTTTAAATCTAGTTAATTTTTTTATTAGAGGTATGCAATATAGTCATATTAACCTGCATAAATTTCATTTTCCCTTTGCTGACTTCTTGTGGTCTGAAATACAAGATAGCAGAGGGATGGCAGAGGTTTGACCAAAGTTTTTGTGCTTCATCTCTATTTACTAAAGAAAGAACATTGATATCTTAATAGAATTAAGAATATGAGCACTTAAAAGTCATTTGTTGTTTTGTGCAATTAAATCTGCTATGTCAGAGCAGAAACCTTTTCTTTGTTCTCTTGCATCCCTCACTGACATTAGTAGTGAACTTTAATCTAGTAGCACTCTTAAAACAACAGCAGTACTTACAAGTACAATAACTTACATCTACCAGCAGAAGAAATTGAATAGCTGAATCAAGGGCTACAAATACTGCCACTATTTTCATTATCTTGTGTTGGGTATTTTTGATTAATCGGAAGAATTAACATTAAAGTGTACAAAGTTGCTTCATACACCACTGTGTGAATCATGGGAATACTGAGATGTTGTAGCCAACCTACAGAAAGGATGGCTGTTCTGCAGCTTGGGACAGATAGCCTACTAGACAGCTGGAGGCTGTAGATCAACTTTTGGTTCTGTTTGTTGTTCTTCAGAAAAAGACAGATGTCTCTTCCACTAGTATTTTACCCTTTTAATAACTAGCTGTTTGATACCACAAAGAATAAAGTACTATTCAGAACAGTATCTTTGCAAACAAGAGATAAAACAAATGCCAAGCCAAGATGCTTTAGCAGTGCCGACATCTTCAGATCAGAAAAAGAGAACTAGGCCAGAGGCAAGAAAATCTGTCTCGTCTTTCCACCACATGACATTCAGAGAAGTAAATGAGTCTGGGCATTTTAATGTCACCAGGTTTTTAGGTTTTGAGAATTTTCTGCACAATGTGCTCTTAGGGAATGAAGAAAACTGAAAAAGAGACCCACAAGATGAAGCTGCCTCCAGACTCACACAAATAAGTGTGCTAGTAAATCAAAATGTCCTTGTGCTTAGAAATGGACTCATAGGGAACACAGCAGCTGCAGTCATTATTGCAAACAACATATAACCATTTAAAAGCAAGAGGTGGGGTATTGATGAAATGCATTTGTTCCCGGTTGGCTTACCTGAGATCAAATTAATGCCAAGTAAAATGTCTAAAGTAAGTATGTCCTCTTAAGAATGAAGCCAGTTTGCTGATTCTGACAAGGACTTTGGCATTCCAAGTTCTTAATATTCAGCATTTAAAGACCTTCTGGAATTTCTAAATGAACATACATTGCTCTCAAAAAGGTTCAAACCCTTGCTCACCTTGGACTAGATTCAAAGTGCACACAGTGCTTCCCACTAGCCTGTGTGCACACATGCACTAGAAAAGTCTTTCCATTTTATGGCTGCAGGGTGAAAGTCACTTGAACTTTCTCTTAATTGAGGATGAAGTTTAATGTTATGAATAAGGATAAATTTATCAGTCAATCCAAGTCACTGTTCCAAGTAAAGTCTGAGGGGGATCTGCTTCTCAGTTCCCTGGAGCTGGATAGGACTCTCAGGTATTTGTGCTCCATACCTTGCCCATAGACCTCTTCGTGTGGGTATCAAAAAAGCCCTTGAAACCAGCAGCAGAGAGCTTAATCTTGATTTACCACATTTAATCTTGGCACTGTGGGATGATAGAGTACAAGAAATGAGATCAGTCATACACCAGAATAGATTTTGTGTTTTGCTTTGTGGTCTGCCTACAGACACCTGGCTTTCTGACATTGCTCATAGTCTGATCTGACCTGAGAAGAGAAATGGCTGTGGTAGTGACCTCTTCTGCATGGGCTAGAGGATGGCACATCCACTTTGATTTTTGTAAGTGCTTACTTTATTTGGTATTAAAGCCAAACCATACAGCACATGCCTTTGAAGCACACCAGGAAGCAATCATATAGCAGTAATTTGCATGAGGCAGTGAAGCCATTGTAAAAAACACAAAAAAACTGCATTAGGATAAAAATAAAAGGTAGCAACCCTCTGAACACCAAGATTATGCTATGGCAACTAAAGTGTAGAGGTCAGGGGATATGGTTAGAGATGTCTCATCTGTTATATCTTTCAGGGATTACAGGGCAGAGGGTGCAAAGAGTGGACTGTATTTGTGAGTTTCGTAATGAAACTCTTTAAGATTTTAGATTGGCCTCTGCAGGGGGTTGTTTGTTTTGTTTTTTTTTATAAATGTCATAAGCAATTCCCATCTATCGTCACAGAAGTTGCTAATGGCATCAGAGCTGCAGGTTCTGGAGATGTCACCTGGGAGCGCTGGACTCCAGAGCCGGTTCCTTTGCTCATAATGGGACTGAGACTTGGAGTAAGTAACAGCAGTGACAGTGGCAGTTGCTGTTGGCTTTATCAACAGATGGCTCCACTGCCTTAAATCCTTAGGCTGAAGGCAAAGGTAGCAAGGCTGCACTTTTAGCATGAAGTACCTTTTTTCTAGTGAGGTTCTAGGCTCTACTGCAGGAAACACAATTAATTAGGTACTTCATCCAAATGAGCAGAAAGCACTATCAGGAAACTACAACAATAAAGGAAAGCAGCAGCCATAACCCATTGACTTGTAGGGACTCTGACAGAACCTGCAGAAGCTCACATCAACATCTGAAGGATGGATTCTGAGTCAAAGAGAAAACTAGCCTCTGTTTTATAGATCAAGATAAACCTGTATCTCCTTCTGCCACCTTTCTGGAGAAGCGAAGCCAACTGCTTGCACCATTTGCACCCAGCCCAGCATGCTATGCCAAATGCCAGGCAATGGTCAAGTCAAGTGATACTGTTGAACAGCTACAAGGAGCCCATTGTCCCCTTGGCCACATCCCCTCCGGCAACTCAGCAGGATTTTAAATGTCTAGGCATTGTCAGCAAAGAGAACCCAGGCGGGAGGGCTTTGCAGCAGGTGGTGCCACCTGTGGTCGCCTAATCCTATCCCAAGCAGCCATCACCCAGTTGCAGAGGCAGTCAGGGGCTGTGTGATGGTGAGTCAGAGCCACAAATGAGGCAAGCTGGAGCCCTGGCTCAAAGCAGGGTGTTTACACACTGGAGTTGTGCCTCTCTGACAGTTGTATTGATGTCTGGGTAAAACAGATGTGAAGATCCTATCCCGTTAGTTCTTCTCTTTCTCACCTGGGGAAATGCAGATGAGATGTTTGCTGGCAGGGCAATTACCAAGAAAGTAGCTGAAGTAGCTGCTTGTCTGGATGTGCTACACACAGTTGTGCGTGTTCCCTACTGAGTCATCTGCCAGCTTCCATACATAGCCTGTGCTTAGAAGGACACTTCCTTCCAGAAAGCTCATACTGCAAACTCTCTAACAAACAGTGGCACTGGACACAAGTACTTTCAAGAGGAAGCACTTTTTAGCAACGTTATCTGTGTGTGTATATCCAGTTTAAACTAACTCTCCAGTAGCTTCCTGCATTGTGACCCGACCACTGAAAAGTACGTAGTAGGACCCAATTGGCAAATGGTTTGGGCAGCACCACATTCTTTTGGTGAATCATATGATTAGGAAGGAATGGAAAAGGTATTCTTACTTAGCAGCTGGTAAGAACCAGTAGGAATCTGGATATCAGCATTGTTGTGGATGAACGAGGGAAGGCTCGTGCAAATCATTATGA
The DNA here is from genome assembly GCA_023637945.1 of Phaethornis superciliosus. Taxonomy (NCBI): domain Eukaryota; kingdom Metazoa; phylum Chordata; class Aves; order Apodiformes; family Trochilidae; genus Phaethornis; species Phaethornis superciliosus. The sequence goes on from JAJQWJ010000001.1 coordinate 38,050,769, forward strand.
TTGATGAACAAGTAACACTTTATTGCACAGTTATAATACTTATATAGTGCTTCTGTGAACACACCTCCCGTCACCTTGCACCAACAAGACTTATTACTGGACACCTGATGGTGTTTACCTAAAGGAACAAATCCCAGCTGTACAAGAATGGCAGTAAGGTCCCATGTAATTGGCCTCAGATAAGGAATTCTGTAAACAGACATGGAATTGTGCACACCCCGATTCCAGGTTATTCTACAACATTCTACAAGCATCTCAAAGAACAAGGCTCTAAAATGGCCCTACAGATTCTTCTAGTAGTGGTAGATACATTTATTCATTAAAGCCAAAATAAGACAATGTGTAGTTTTAAATATCTGGCAACTGACTTTATCTGGACGTTTGAACAGAAAGGTAAGACAGTTCCTCTGGGAGGAATTGAACATACAAGTCCTCATGCTGGATATTAGCATTTGTCCCTCTCTTTCAACAGTATCCAGCGTAGGGAGGTCTGCGTACAACTTCTTAAGGCTCAACAAAGGATAACAGAAAAGCAAGCTATTCTCATGACTTCACTGTGCAGGAGTCTCCACCTCCACTGGGAAAAATTTAGATAAGCTTGAAAACCACTGTTCTCATCCAGGAGAAAACAGAAGACTTTAGATGGGTGAGAAAGAGCTTTTCCATCCTGCCAAGTTTTTTCAAGCTCCCACAAATTTCCCTCATTCATGTTGAGTTGAAACTGATACCTTTTGAAATGTTGCATGTCAAAAAAGAAAGCCAGACCCCAGAATAATCAACTGGTCTGAAATTAAGGCTGTCAGCTGGAATGTGGGAGGCCCAATTCAGCTCCCCATGTTCCCACCCCATTTGGGAGTCAAGGTTCCCCAGTAGTTCTTGCTGGCAACCTGGGGGGGAGCTTGGTTTTTCAAAGCAATGAATGCTCCCTCAGAGCTGGCCTCTAGGCTCCTAGATCCCCTGCAATCTGCCAAAAAGCCTGGGATTTCAGGGCATCTGGCTCTGCCAATGGAGTTGCAAGGAGATGGTAGCCTTTGCACCCAATTGTCTTTAAAAAATGCTGTCATAAATGAAGTCGGCTCTTAGACCTGAATCCATCTCTGGTTTCTGGAGTAGAAAAGGGCATACTGTATCAAAAAAGAAAAGTCAGCAAAATGCTCTGATCACTCAGAAACAATTTCTGTCTTTAAGACATAGCAGGTTTGAAAGGATTGGTTATTCAATGGCTTTATTGCTTGCCTCTCACTTCATGGTAAAAAATATTAATGGGGTCCAAGTGAGTTCAAGGGAATTAGTGGAGCCTAAATTTATGTGACAGTGAGAAAATAAAATAAAAAAAAAGTATGCAGCTTATTTGTTTAAGAGGATTGCTCGCTCAGAGCAAAGTGAGAATCTAAATCAGATGTGTGCATTTTACTCTGTACTAGGACATGCACCTGCAAGAAGCATTCCCAGAGATGCAGATGTCATGGATGGGGTTATGGTATATTGTTTCCCAATGGCTTGGCACATCTTCACATTCAAAGCCACTGTCTACCCCATTTAATTTAATTGTGAATGAAAGCACAGGCATTTACCGGGGGCACGTAGGCTCGGAAGGAGTATAGAGGAAATTCTTTGATATTCAAAGCATTCAAGAATAAATAAAACAGATTTTGCTAAATTAATGATTACTGATGAGTAGAAATTATAATAGTTATATTCTCTGGAGTCTGTGGTGGTAGTAAAACCAGTATCACAAAAGAATAAAATTTAAAAAGGGCTAACTTGCTCCTTCAAGACTTTACAAGGTTGAAAGGGGCCATTAACATGGACTGCAAGCACAGACCATGCTTAATGAAAACAACAAATGCACTGATCAAGGCAAGTATTTGTTTAACAAACGATCATGCAAAACGAGTTGCTTTATTTTTAAGTTTTCTTCTTTACCAATATTCCTCTCACTGCCCTGCCTGCACCCTGAGCACTGCAAGATAATTCCAGCTGCATGCCAGCAGAGGTGACTGGGGAAGGTTGTCCTGTTGTTAGCCCTCACTTGAGAATGGGAGGCTGGGCCAGGACATCCCTCAGTGTGAGCCATGGCAGTGCTGCAAGCTAGGAAAGTTTTGGCATTGCTGGCATCAGTTTTCTTCCCTCTGACTTGATGAGGCATTAAACCTGAAGCCTCAGCTCCTCCAGACCTTCCCAGTTTTAAGCCATCAGCTTTTAGACACCCACTCCACACTTCCCAGACCACTACTGTCATCCTCTGGTGCAGGCTGGATAATCACTGCTCCTTCTTCTCAATGAGGCAGAAGTTCTGGGCAGCTGGGCAGCCATAACTGAGTTCAAGGAAAATGCAACCCATTCCAGTCATCCCCTATTCCACATCCTATCAGCAAGTCTGGGCTTCTTTTAGTCCTAATCCGTCCCAGACACACATATGGCTAGGAGGACTTTTAGGTTTCGGCATCTGGGTTTCAACGTTGCTGCACAACTTTCCCATTAAGGAGTCGGGGCGAAAGTCCAGCTCAGCTGCTGGGAGGGCTCGGCCCTTTCCTGGCCTCTCCCCAGCAGAGCAGGGCATGCCATGGCTTGCCTTCTTTGGAAACCCCAGCCCTCCTAAGGCACATTGGGGTGAAACAAGGACAGTTTGCTTTATCTTTAAATTTCCTTGTTTTCTTGGGCACCAGCCAGACCCTTTGTTTTTTTGAATATAGTTGTTTGTGGTTTAATTTCCTTTGGGTTTATTTTTTTTGTTTTGTTTTGGTTGTTTTATTTTGGGGGTTTTGTTTAGTATTATTATAGCAGCAAAAAACTCCAGCTTCTCGCTGGAATTGTATGAAAAGAGAGACAAGATGGAGTGCAATAAAACTAAATGGTTTTCCCATGATGAGACCTTGCAGTAGGTCTCACTCAACAACTAGGAAATTACTGTCTGCCACCACTGCAGGAAAACCTGTCCTTAGTAACATTGGTGGTCTCATTTGTACAAGCAAGAGCCAAAGGAAATGGGTTGCTACAGGGTCTGCAACATCTCTCTTGTTCTACCAGACTGTTGAGGGCCCAAACCAGGGCACCATCCTGATGACTACTGGAGCTGCAACCCTTGGACATGTCTAGGTGTGTTAATGCTTGCTCTGTTAGTCACTGATGGTGAGATCTTTCTTTCATAAAGACCTTGTAGACAGACAATCAGAAACATCCAGGAGCATCCAAAAAGCAAGTCATGCTGGGTTTTCCTAGGCAGCAGCAGAGGAAGCCTTGGCCACCTTGTTCTACCCTTCTGCTCTGTGCCAGCACAGCTGTTGGTGTGAATGGGTGATGAACCAGGCCAAGGAACAGATTCTACTGAAAAATAACCATTTTATTTCCTGAATTCTCTTTTGCTTGCATCAGTTTCCTCTACCAGTTTCCTGTGTAGCTACACAGACAGCTACATAGGCCCACAAGTGCTACAGGTGCAAGGGTGGGGGCAAAGACCTGCAGAAGTTAGTTAAGTATTCATGCTGAATGCTAGCTTCAGCCTTGGAAAGGATCTGATTTTAAATTGCATCCAGTGGCACACCTAATGAGTAGCCAAAGTCATTATCATAACAGTTACACGAGAAAATCATCACAAAACAACAATTTGCTGATGGAAATGTATAAAAAACACTTATCACTGTGCAAGTGAGCTGTGTCCTGTTGAGCACAGCTTGTTTTGAAAAAGATTCAAGTGTGAGATGCAAAAGTCAACTATGATTGTCTCAAGGGAAGCCAAACACAAGGACAAAAAAAAATTCTATGACAAACAAACCTCATTATAACATTCCTCTCAGCCATTCTTGTAGTGTTTTACAAACTGATGGCTCTGCAGTGCAGACCTAGAGAAGGCAAAACTCCCATGCATCTCAAAGAGAAGTGTTATAGAAGTTCAGTTTACAAGAACCCTGCCAGAACAATATGAAAATCGCTTTTCCCACCACTGAAATGCAGCCACCTCTAGCATGGGATCTGCCAGATTTTTCACAGCTCAGATTGGGCCAGAAAATACATTTCCATTCCACAGCTGAGACTGCTGTGCAAGTAAGATATTATTATACAAAAAAGAAACACTGCCCTCTGCATCAGTGCAGATGTGAAATAGAGAGGGAGGGAGCCCAGATCCTGAAATCCTGCAGCTATGGGAGTGGAAGCTTCTCCAGTGACACTGGGCTGCCAACCATCACAATTATATTTCCAACAGACTTAATTGCAAGTCTCAAGATACCTGATGGACTGGCGTTGGGGCTGGGGGTGGGGGTGAGAGCACAAGCTCCTGGGGGAAGTGTTTATGCAAGAATCTCAACTCTCTTTCGAAATAAGAAGGACCTTCCTTGTCCATATGATTGCAAAGAAAAGTCTAAAACCTTTGCAACTCGAGTGCTCCAAAACCAGAAGGGTCTTTTTTGTTATGCTCCTGAAAAGCAAGCAAAAAAAAAAAAATAGAACTAAAACCCCTCTAGGTATCAGAGACCTTAATGAAAATTTATTAACCTTTGGGTTGCAAACAGACTGGTGTTTTTTGCAGTGAAATTAAACTGTTTATTCACTCCCAATACAGAGTTTTCATTCTCTCCCCTACAGTGGTTAGTGGCTGAGCTTGCCCACCATTTTCATACAGACCCCCTCCTGTATAATGGCAAATGCTTGTCTCCCTGGTGCTTGGGCTTGAAAAGGTTTGCAGGTTTGTTCTCCACGCCAAATGAAGCTGTTGCCACTGTGCAACCCTTTTCCCATAGCCTCGCTCCTTCTAGGAAGGAAGCCAAGTTTCATTTAGAGGTGTTAAGATTTGAATCCTGGGGGGAAATTTGAGAGCAGAGAAGGGGGCCAGCCTTTGTGGATGGACAGCATCCGGACAAAAAAAAAAAAAAAAAAAAAAAATTATTGCCAGGTAATGCTGAAAAAGAAAAAGCCTCAGTCTGGCAACCCTCTCTGTCCCCTGGATGCCTGTGCCTCTCATTAAATAAGGCTGTATTTCTGCACTCAGGGCAGCAAGTTATCTTTGCCTTTGTCTCCAAATGTTTTCTGTGTCAGAGATGGGCCTGTCTCTCTGAGCTCTGAGGGTCCCATGATGGGGTTCTCCAGGAGAGGTGTTCCCACTGCCACCCTCCTCCTGAAAAGGACTGTCCCTCCACACCCAGGCTGCCTACACCTTGCAAAACTGATGGGGCTGCATGTGACACAACACATGCCCTGCTCACCCACAGCTCATCTCTGCTTACCCAGTCACCCCCTCCCTGAAGGTGGGAGCTAAGAATTTCCAGTTCCACTGAAATAACACCAAGTCCCCCTGCCAAGATCTCACTAGCAAATAACATCTATCCTCCTTTTTTCCTTCTTATTCTTCTGATTCTCCTTTCTTCTTCCTCCTCCTCTTTCCTCCCCAGCTATCAGATGTTGATGCTTTTTACACTGGAAAGCAGCGTAGGAATAAAGTGCCTGTGAGTTTCAGCAGGCAGCATGTCACAAATCATCTATCCTAACAGATTAAAACTCCACTGGACTCATCCAGCCACCAGGCACTTTCTCAATCTGCCCATATGTGTATATGTGGAAATGTGAATTTCCTGATAGCTGCCTGCCTAGAGGCAGATGCCCTTTAGTATCCTAATCCTCAATGGCGTTATTCTAATGGGATAATACAGAAGCCTGATGAATCTGCATCTTCCCCACTGAAGCAACTTAAACTGCCTGTTGAACCCCTGAGATACTCAGAGTGCTTTTCAGGGGAAAAATGTTTTCAAAGTCTCACAGTCCAGATACATAGAAAATCCCCTGGCCACCATGAGAGCTGCTCAGAGCACTGCAAATTCATCCCCTCGCAGGAAATATGTTTTGTTTTGGTTTGGTTTGGGTTTGTTTTGTTTTTTCTTGCTGGGGGAGGGGAAAGGGGAAGTGTGTGTTGTGGTCAGGATTAACCCTGCCCTCTCTGCCCCAGGCTCTGCTGGCCAGCAGGGTTGGCAGGTCCCTTGGGCTCTGCATGCACCCTGCCTCCCAGAGCTGTTCTGGGTTGTCCTCCCCTCCTGTTCCCCAAAACCCTCTCCCCTCACTGCTGTGCAGCAGCCAGACAGATAATCCAACTCTCAGAAATGCTCCGTTTTCAGGGAATGGGACAGTGCTTTCCCAAGCGATGTTACATCTGTGCTTCTCCCTCTTCCCAACCAGCACAAGCAGGGATGGCAGGGCATGGCTGCTTGCCTGCTGCTGGTGATTTGCTTTTAACCAAAAAAAATATTTAACCTGACAGTTTTAACAGAGATGCTGCCCTGAGGTAACTGCAATACCCACACCCTTTCCCTGCCTTTTAGTTTGAAGAAGGAAAGGCGTACTCAGAAAAAGGTATATACTGCAGACTGAGATGGACAACTGCTGCTTGCAGTTACTTCATTTCTGTTCTTATGGTATCTTAAATGCAAAAGATTATGCAGGGGATTGCTCTGGGGAAAAATAACCAAAAAAACAAAAAAACCACAATAGTATAGCACATATGACTGTGCAGTGTCATTAGCACAGACAAATTCATCTCACAGTTGAAGGTATCTTTTTCTGCAGCTGGAATCACTGATAGGCTAAGAAGATGAAACTAAGCCTTTTCTCCCAGTGTTTGCCTCCCCACACCTCACAGGTTTCTTTGTTTAATATGAAGGTTCAGATGAGTCAAAGTTAATATTTGCCCAGTACTTCCACTTTGTGAAGCGCCCTTATAAAGCACATAAGTATGATAATTAAAGGGTGGCGTGGTCTTGCCTTGTTTGAACACTACATAACCTCTCACTAGGAGGATGGGAGAAGCAAGGTGGTAGCTGGGGATATTTCTTGATTTCCTAGGTACTCTGTCATTTTTAACCTTTTTCCTTCACAAGCTATAAATTTATTTCATCCCTTCACATTCTATCTACCATATTTTTTCTTCTCTACCGTCCCTTAAATATACCAGTAAACACTGGGTCAGTTGCAAAGCTATTGGGAAAGGTGGAAACTACATAGCTGACTAGTTAATGGTCTCCACGGGGCTTAGGTGTACCCTGGGGAAAGCTGTTGCTTCTGCTTAGAAAGCTGGTGAGCAGAGATGCAATTTCAGGTTTTCAGAGGCATTCAATTTCCTCCGGGAGGAAATGGCCAGTAGGAAACCAGGAGAGATGAGTTCTTGCTTGAATTTAATCATCGAGGAAACCATATTCCATCACTGGCATTCGCGGGGCTGTTTGTTTTTTTTTCTCATCTCCGCAGTACTGAGTAAGCCCTGCTTTGTGGGCAGCCTCCTCACATTGGATTTGTTTTCTTTTGGCAGTCCCGATCCCGCTGGCTGACTAAGGAGCTTGGGCCCCTTTATTTGTATTAAAATGGCAGAAGGGGAGAAAGGGAGGGGAGGAGAATTTGCATCAATGGTAAATCCCGATAAACCCTCCCTAAAACTGCTTTGCTATTCTTGCCTTACTCACATTGTCCTGAAAAACCTTATGGTGGGTGGGAGCGGGGGAACACAGAACCGAACCCCAAAAGAGCTGCTGGGCTTTAGAATGCCCTGAGCAGAGCAGGCTTTGCAAAGCCACCATCCTTGAGCCCTGCCTGCTCCCACAGGTAGCTGCCAGACATTTTAGCTGAGCCTGGGAGATGGCCGGGCAGCTCAGAGGAGCTGGCAGAGCTGCAAGTGCTAAAAGCCCCCTTCACACATATTTTTGTCACAGGACTCAGTCCTTTCAGTCAGGGCTGAACCCATTCACAGGAGCTCAGTGCCCAGCAGAATCAGGCCTATCTTTAAAAAAGCAATGGGTTTTGCCAGTGTTTCATGGTGAGTATATAAAGAGAATAAAAAAGGAAATCCTGCAATGGGGTGAAATGCAAAGAGAGACTATTACCATAACGTGTAGTAACGAGTTTTGGGGGGTTTTGATTTTTGTTTTGAATGTTGAAGAAATAGACTGAACAAGCTGTTTACCACATGAAACAAAGCAGGACTGGGATATTTTCAGGCCACTAAACTTGGATTTCAGACAGCCAACTTGGATTGACATACTGGATGAGCTACAGCCGATTGGCATGGAGAAGTGAGCAAAATATGCATCTGTCCTGCTGCCAACTTAGGCTAGGCTGCCGTTTTGTTTGGTGTCTAGAGAGCTGGTTTTCGTAATTAAACCAGCCTTCAAACCCTTTTTAAATAAAGCTGAAGAAAAGAGGAACTGAAAGGGATTCCTCTCTAGCGTATGCACACTGCTCTAGCAACTCTTGCACTGTTTTCTGTGCAGTCCCTGAAAATGTTTCCTTTTTTTTTTTTTCTTTTTTTTAATACTTCCCTAGTAATACACACACACACACAAACCCCAGCATGCACTGATGTGCAACACCACCACAGGTCAGGGGCAGAGAAGAGCCATCCCATTGGGCTGAGCTGGGGAGAGCATCCATCTGCTCTTCCCAAGGGACTATTGCCCCCAGAATTGCTGAGGCTCCCCCAAATAGTTTAGCAGAAACAGGTCACTCTATCTTCACACAAAACTACTGAGAGCATTGCAGCCAACTGAGATGAATTGAGTAGAAAACACCCTGTTCTGCCTCAGGAAAGAGCTAAAGGGGTGGTGGTGGCTTGTTTGGGGATTTTTCCCTCTGTTTTGGGGTTTAGTACCTTCCCCTGCCCCCCAGAATCAGAGCCTGCAGTGACTTTGATTATATTCACCCAGTGGAGTATGAATTAAATCCTAAACATTATTCATGTTCTAGAGAACGCAGGTCAGGGGTGGAGGGGATTAAGCTGCATTCAACATTTTGTTGGGAAAATAAAAATGTCATTTTAAATGGTGAAGAAAAGTGTGAAAATTGTAACCAGTTGCACTGTTAAACCAGGCAAATGAGAGAACTTTATATCTAGGTGCCACAAGCATTAAAACATGAGTGGAAAGGCAGGGCAAGTAACTTGATCCTGCACCCCTTGAGATGGGTGGGAGGTTGGGCAGACCCCCAGCAGTCACCCTGAGGTGTCCAAAGATGCCTCTCCTACCTTGTAACAGGTGGCAAGCAGCCAAGAGTTGTTGCCTGTTTAAAAAGTGTGCAAATCTAGTGTAATTGCACCCTTCATCATGCCATGTTGTTGGTTTAAGCCACAGATGCTAGAGATTCAGGCTCTTATTTGCAGTTGGTGCTGAGCTGATTTTTTAAAAATGGAAATTATGAATGGAACAGCAAAGTAGGGAGGGGTCCCTCTTCTTTTTATGGATTCTCTATTAATTTTCTTCCTTTTAAATAAAAACTTGAGACAACCTTTTTAAAGCCTTAAGAAAGTCTTTGGTCAAAATAAACACACTTTCACTAAGAGGTTTTAAAATAAACAAAGGCTGGAAATTTAGGGTGTTAACTGCATTTGGTTTTTAAAAGGTAAGTATAAAATTCTCAATACTTTTTACTAAGAACAAATCAGTAAGCAGTATAAATCAGTCAAAACCATTTACAGAAAAAAAACCCAGTCCTTCTATTATTTTAGTATTATATGTCCAGGGGTGGGTAATTTACCATTTCTGATGACTAGCACACATGAAAGAAAATCTCTCAGCAAAATTAAATTTCATTAAGTTCCTTGCAAAGACATTATTTGCATAGGAAATGGCTTTCTGAAAAATCACTGTCTGAGCTTCTCTATGGTGTTGATTTCCCAGGAATCCGATCACGAGGAATGCAGGTTTGACTCACTGAGGATGAAATACAGTAAAAATAATTTTGGGGGGTCAGCATGCACAGCAATTTGCAAAACGACGTTCTCTGCTCTGGAAGTTGAGATTTGCTTTGTGCTCTTTCCAAAAGCTCTCTGCTATGCCTACAGTGACCAGCACGAACCCACTTTAACACCAAGCAGTCTAGCTGCCCAGCAATTCCTCTCTCTCCCTTTACCTTACTTTGGTGTGGGTGAGCACTGGAAAAGGGCTTGCCCCCTTGCTTTCAGAGATTTTGCAACGCTGCTTTCTCAGTACGCTGTAATTTTCCTGCTGGCGTGTTTCCACCTTAGGGTTTTTTTTTTTTTTTCACTCCCTGCTCACACAGATCTCCTGCCAAACTCTAGCTCCTATCTCAACAGCCCGGGCTTCCTAGTGCTGCAGCAAAATGGCAGCACTCTTTGTGACAGATGACAGAAACATTTGCATTGAGGAGGATGACAGGGCAGCTACGGCAGAGGAGCTTTGCAAAAATAACAACTCATCAAATTTTTGGCAGTGATTCAAGTAAGCATTGCCCCCTTGTCAGAGCTGGGGTTTTCTGAAATCTCCTCACTTCTGAAGTGAGATGGGCTGCAGCCTCCTGGAGGATGTTGTTTCTATTGGAGCACAGCCTTTAAGTGACGGGTTTTGAATGTTGGGACTGCCAGTATTTTGTCTGGGACATATTTAGAGCAAGTTGTGTTGGGTGTTGGCTCAAAAGCTCAGCATGAGCAAAGCAGCTGTGGGGACAGATCCTGCTCAGTGGCCAGGCCAGCTGTGCTGAGAGCAGCCTTCCTGTGGGCTTGCCCTCTGCATCTGCACTGGAGCTTGCTTACACCCAGTTACAGCAGTGCAGAAGCCCAAGCAGCCATCTACCATCAGCACATCTAGCTCTGGAGGGACGAGGACCAGGACTAAGGTCTGTGGGGAGCAGCCAGAAGGTCAACAGGCACCCTGTGGTGGCAGCGAGGTGCTACAGAGTTAATCCAGGTGTTATGGTTCCTCCAGCAGTTTTGCAAAGTCACACGCAAGCACCAGCCTCCATATGAGGTTTCATAACTTGTGTGTATTGCCAAAACAGCATCTGTATTGTGGCCCTGGGAACTGAGGTGCTCCCCTGATGACTCCCTCGTGGGAGGGTCAGGGGGAAGCTGAGGGAGTGTGAGAAGTAGTGGAAAGGACCTGAATACTTTCTGGCTGGGGAATTATCAGCACTGAAGTGACCATTTTGATCATCCTGGGGAAGCAGACACACTGCTAGATTGCGTGAAGGGCAAATATGGCAAATAAATTGTTTCAGCTTGGATGGCAAGGCTGTGTGAGAAGAGGGAAGTGTCCTTAGAGCACCATCTGCATTAAATCCTAAACTGACATCAAAGAAAATTTGCCAAAATGCCCATCCTTTTCCTCCCAGAGAGACTGTGTTTCCCCAGGCAGAAGCACTCTTCAGCAGGGAGCCTTCCTGTACATCCCTGGTTGTGGCTGATGGTTTTCAGCCACTGCTTGACCTCATGACTGTCTAGGAGATTTGAAGCATCTGCAGCTGACCTTCCTAATGAAGGTCTAAATTAGAGCCAGAAGTTATTCCTGCTTTTAACTCCTTGTCTTTGAATCCTCTCTCAGTTTGCATTTGTCCCTGTCTGCCAGTGACTCAGAGTGGGGAGCAGAGCAGAGCAGAGCAGATCTGTTCCCCTCCAGCTGTCCCTCAGCCACTGCCACTCAATCAGCCCTTTGTCACTGGGCTGGGGACAGCAGAGTGAGCAGGGCAAGAGGTGGGAGCAGAGAGAAGAAAAGAGGGAGAGAGGAAAAAAAACAGGTGCCCAGCCATGGCTGCTGCAGGGAAGCTGTCTGCCTGGATCCCTTCACAGATAAACCATAGATTGTCTCTACCCCGGAATCTCTCCTTGCTTCAGAGGAAGATATTTCCCTACTTAAAAAAATTGTGAAAGTAAACTATTGTGTTGTGTTCATGGTGAGCACAGTAGAAATTAATGGACCCATAGACTTTTAAGAAATAGGTATTAGGGTTTTTTCACAAGAGATACACTTATGCTCACTTCTGGTGTGCTTGGTGGGATGTGCAAATAGAAGGTTCTGTGTGCACAACAGCTGCCTTCGTTGGGCACACTACTAAACATTTGGCTCACAGAAAGATCAGTTGATGCATAAAATGGCCCAGAGATAACACATTTCACATAGTAGGGACCATTTATGTTCCCTCAGCAGTCCTTTGGCTGGCATACTTGAAAATACCAGGCATCTCAGAATCAATAACACCTCTTGGAACTAAAAAGTCCCCAACCCAACCAAAACTCTTTTCTTTGATGATCAGTTGGACAACTATAAACTTGTGGGAAATGTTTTGAAGTCTTGCCAGGAACAGATAGTTTTTCTTTACTGACTGATCTCTTTGATATTGTATTGGGATCTCAAGAACTTTTTTCTCTGGAGAGCTCTGAGAAAAATAGGTCTTGTTCTTGGACTTTCACAATATGTCCTGCAGGGATTAAAATAAAATTTGTTTATAATCTATTGCTTCCTGCATTGAGGAGGCTTGCAGAGTCTGCCAGAGAACACTGTACTTTGTTGCTATTGCCACTGTGTATTTTTTTACATAGCAATTTCACCTAAGGCCAGGCAGCAGAATCAATAGCTATGTTAATGACAAATTATTAAGTTATCTCAGGATTAACTCATTCCTGAACACAGGGCTGGTTCTCACTAGCAACCTCTGAGATATGTTGGTTGTTGAACAAAAAAATACTTTACTTCTCTGATTTTCATGAAAATTGTACTTTTCCCCCACATGCAAACCTCCCAAAAATAGAGCTACTCAATTTTAGAAATCTGAAGCAAATCAGCTGATGGTAGCAGACAGCAAACTTGTTTGCAGGCTCAATGGTCTATTATCTGAAAGGATAACAAGACCAGTCCAAACCCATTAGATGAATCAGCAATATGAAATCAGCTTTGCTAGGACCAGCAACAAAGCAGCAATTCACAACAGATCAGTGTGGACTGTGGATGTGCCCAGAGGCTTTGAAACTAAGTAAATAACAGCAGCTGTAAAATAATGTTTTTTAATTAAAAATCACCCATTTTTCCCAACACACTAGCACATCCACCTTCATTTTTCCCCTTTCTGTCAATAAGTGGTCCTAGAATATATTTTGGATGATCTGAACCATAACCCTTAAAATCCTTAAATGGCTGCTCCCATCTGTATGACTACCCTTCACTTGAAAGGGCTAGAAATTGCAAATGAATTAATTTGCAGGATGAGCTTGATGCAGAAAAATGTTGTTTACTTTATTATGTTTTGAGCAGCCCATGGTTACCCCCTGCTTTCAAAAAAAAGCAAAAGCCATATGACACCAGAAAAAAATTTCAAGACCTTTTAGCAACTTCTGAAATTAACCTGATGAACCCAACTCTTGCCACAGGCAAGGTAAACAAGCTGACCCTATGACTTAGACATAGCTTTGCTTTGCTTATAAGTGGGGGATCACTGGCGTCAGGGGTTTTGACAAGAAAACTGAAGCTCTGTTTGCTCACACAACAGTTCTCTTCAAAAGTGAAGGACAAAATAAAATAGCAGAAGTAACCAGTATAGTGAGGACATTTCCATTTTAATCTACATATCTGCCCAAGTCACTTTGGCTGTCTTTACAGCAGAATTGGTCTGGGCATGGCATTCTCAAGTGTATGCCTCCGAAGTCTTAAGCTGGGTTTTACCCCATGGTTGTACCAACAGGGCTACATTAGGTGAAGGGCTTTCCTGTGAGGGCACATCCCACAGACTGAAACATTGTACTGAATTATTTTCCAGGTTATTGTGGGATACTTGCCTTTTTTCACTTGACCTGTCTGCAGAAGAGTAATACAACAGAAAGCTCTAGTTTGACATGTCCTTCCTTGTAGCAGGTACCCAGTTGTTCAAGCAATTTTCTTTCATACATCTCTCTGGGCATGAGCACTGGATATGACATGATTTGGCTAAAGGCCACTTCAGATCTACCTTGTCACCTTTATGAGGCAATGGTGGGCCTCACCTAGCAGCTCATTCAGGCAGAGACATGGAAGAGCAAAAATACTTGACCTAGATTTTACCAGCTGTGGACACACCGTGCTTACTCATTCTGGACCAGAACAGCAAGCACGAAGCAGTATCAGCCTGCACCCTTGGGTTGATCACCTGTGGCTCTGCAAGTGTGGGAAGCATGCCTTAACCCTTTGGCCTCAGGACATCCCATCTGGGGAACGTATCACCTCAATACGGGCTGCCATTGCCCGTGACAATATGACTATCCCAGAGCATTTGTGCTTGGTGGCTAAGTTGTCTGGTGCTGGCAAGCAGCCTGCTCTTCTGTAGTCATGATGACCTATGAAGCAACTATTGCTATAGTTTATTGGCAGGGTGCATTGCTGAATTAACAGCAGGAATAGAAAGAATGACATTCCTGATGTTTACTGGGGCAGCTGCCGGCACTAGTGTGTCCAACATTTGTCTTCCACCAGCTCACAAAGTATGTGTGAAACAGAAAGGACAACATCAGTTCATTATTGCATGCCTAACCCTAGCCCCAGTAGAGATCCACAGACATCCATAATGCAGGGTTCTCTGGTAAATAGCAGGATTTCAGGGTATTCTGACATTTATTCACTCCTGCAAGGAAAGACTTATCTCTCCTCTAAGCTGTAACTGTCTACATCTGTTGCTGGTCTGTAATTGTCCTGATTCCTGAAGCCACACCTTGAACTAAAACTCAGGTTTAACTGGACCCTAAAGAGAGGTGTGAATTGTACCTATGTAAATTAATGCATAGAGCAGAAAAATTGCAAGACAGCTATAGACTGTCTATTGAGCCAGCTGAAAACACCATGTTCCTCCCCAATGCCTATTTTGGGATCCACCCTGCCTTTGGTGTACAGAGGTTATTGCTATGTGCTGCACACTGTATCTGCTGTGGCAAGGGAGGGAGAACTTCCAGCAGCAATGAGCTCAGTGTTATGATGGTTTTCAAGCCTAGTGCAGGTATCTGGCAAGTGTACTGCTTGCTTCAGGGACCCACTGAAGAGAAGAAGGGAAGTCCAGGGTGATTTTTTCTTTCCTCTACTTTCTTTGAGCAGTGCTATTCACCTGTGACTATTGCAGTCACGAAGCTTTGTGTAAAGTTGCATCTTCCCATCCTACCCTTCCTCTCAAGCACCCAACCCCCAGTAAGCAGGCACTTAATTCAGAACCAATACCAGTGTGTCCAGCCCAGATCCCACCATGTGGAGAAGAGACTGGGAAGAAAACACTCAAAGCATTACCCTAGGTGTCAACAGGACCTTTCCTTGGGGCTGTAATGATGAGGAAGCAGAGGTGGGTTGCTCTCTGTGCTCACTCTTAAGGTGTGGGTGGGCATAGGGTCCAGGCAGAGCTGGCTACGACCCCACTTGTGTCCCCAGCTCCCTTCCATGACTTGGAAGTCATGAACAATGCACACCAGATCTTCACATGTCTTAAACTGCAGCCTTGTATAGCTATTTCTCCACACACAAACATTCCCGTTTTTCTCCTCATGTTTTTGTTATGCTCTTCACATTGGCTTTCCATTATTAATGTCCTTTCATTACACTGGTAATAGCTAGGTTCCTTCCCTGCAGATGTATTTTTCTCCTCTCTCCAGAGGGTTTGTGGGCATGCAAGGCAGGGAGCAGAGCAGTGAGAAGTACAGCCTTCATAAATCAGAAGGCTGAGCAAACTTTTCCCAAGGTAAAAGCAATGCTTCAGTTGCTGTTTCATATAAAATAGATATTTTATGCTGTGATACGCAGGAGGTTGTTTCATACACTGGAGCTGCCTTCAGGAATGAATCTTCCCATTGAATATAAAGCCCATCTAACTGATAAAAAAAGAGGGTTTTTTTTAAAAAAATGCATTTCATCATGTAATGTTTACATTTTCTTTACATTGTTATGGACTTACTGACTATTTGGCAGCTGAGACATTTTAATAGTTGTGTTTTTCTTCTTTTTTTTGAAAGCTAAAGGGATCCTGTCATATTTAAGAGGGCCAGAAATTGACCTACTCTCTGTATTTTCCAAGCCCATGTAATTCCTTGCACAGGGTATTTTCATAAACAAATGCCTCAGGAAGGTTGTTTTAAAAGGAAAAAATGTTGGGCAGGATCCCAATACCCACCAATAACAAACACATACAGCTCAGCAGAGGGGTGAGCAGCCCCTTGGTGAGAAACCTCAGGGCAGCTACAAGGCAATGAGTAACCCCCACCATTGGCCATGCTTTGGCAGTCAGAAGCCATGAGTCAGCCCCCTCCCTTTCTAAATTACAAGGGGGAGGTTGGCTTAAGAGTTCTTAGGCTTTAAAAATAATAATACATGTGGTGGTTTTGTTTTTGCCTGCCTTTCTGCTGTTTGGACCCCTGACTAGACATTCTGCTCATGTTTTCCCATATCTCTCACTAGCCTTGTGGTCCAGCACAAAGTTACATCATTTTTTAAATGCAACCTGAGGTTCTCATCTGATCATTTCACTCCAGAAGCTGGGGATTAACAAACAATAAATATCACAAGACTGGCAAGGAGCTCTGAGAGCTCGCACTGGTGATTGCTGCAATAACAAACTTGGATGTTTATGCAGTGCAGAAAATAGACGCAGTGAGAAAACAAGCTTCAGTTTCAAGATATAAATCTTCCCGGTTGTGAGAAATAGTTTCAGAGAGCTGTTTGTTTTAATTAATAGTTGCAGAATGGTGAATAATTGGGAAAAAATAACTGGTCCAAAACCTCATCTAAAACCTAGAAGAGAAAAAAAGAAACCCAGGCATTACAATTGTGTTTCAAGATACAAAATTTCAAGCTAGCTTGTGGCTAAGCATTTTCAAGTAGGAACTTATAAGCCTAGACTCCTGAACCCAGTTTTAAAGAAGTAACTGTCCCAGTTTTAAACCTGGCCATTCATTTAAATTCCTATTTATTGATTAGGAAATCTAACTCAAAGCTTCATTTCTAAAAAATATACTTTGGCCTCTTTCATAACTATATTTTTATATTCATATATAGATATATACGTAGTGAGAAAGATATATGCATCTCTAAAATTCCTGACTTCAGACTTTTACTCGGCAGTGAAAAGAATGCATGAGGAGGTTTATGAAAAATAAATCTTTGCATTCTTCCAGCACCTTTCACCTGAGTATCTCGAATCAGTTTACATCAAGGAAGAATTATGCCATATAGGGGAATATTTTCAGCCCTGTTCAACCCTCGAGAAAGCTGCAGCACAGAGCAGTCTGGTGACTTGTCCTAGGTTGTCACGGTGCACACGATGGGTTTTCTGACCTGACCCAAGATAGGTAATGCCATCTGTCTCTTCTGTGGCCCCACTGCTGGTCTCCCCGTCCACCCTGGGGGCTGCCAATCCCACTGCCACCCGCCCCCCACCTCCGTTTCTCTGCTCATTTCCCACATCCCATCTACCTCCACATTTTGGAAAACGGCGCCCTAACCCCAAGGAGTCGAAAGGGTAAAAAACAGACACAATTTTATGCGTGGGTGACAAAGACGCTAAGAAAAAGCGGTTGTCTCGCCAACACCCCCTAAACGCTTTGCTTATGTGTTTTATGTCTTTCTCTCGTTCTTTATCTATTTTGTTTATTTAGATTATAAACTCTTCAGGATGGGGATCCTGACTCCTTCTCCTGCCTTTACAACACCTACCACAGCGCGGCCCTGAAGCTGGTTGGAGCCCCACGCAGCTACCACAGTACAAACAATAATAAATAAAACCAGGACTGTGAAGAGATTATAATTAGAGCTGTGCAAAACTCAGCAGTTTTGGTTTGCATCAGTTCCTCCCTGCTGAGTCTACATTGTGTTTTGGATTTGTATGCAAAAAACCCAAAGCAAAACTCCCAAAGTGCCAAGTGTGGCCTGGTCAGGGCTCAAAATCATGCACAAACCAGGGTGTTTGTAATGGTTCCTCCCTGAAATTATAAATCTGCCAAAGCTCCATCCAGGTTTACTGAAAGGTTCTTGAACCTTTGCAGATTTTGGGGGCCAGCCAAGTTTTCAGTTTCATTACAAAAGTCTCTCTCAGCTCTGCTTAACATACTAATTGCCCCTCCACGCTGCCCTGTGGCTAACAAGAGGATTTAATCTTCCCTTGCTGCCTGTGCAGATCCACTTGTGAGTGCCATGGCCAGCTTTAAAATTGTATTTCAGATTGCCACATTCCCCCACGGTGCCTGAATGCCACGGGCAACCAGAATCACATCCAAAAACCTGTGCTGAGGAGTTTGCTCTGCCCTGGGGTGTAGCACCATGGCCACCTTCAGCTGGGCAATCCTTCACCCTGCTCGTCCATCGGGAGGGAAACGATGAGCAGAAGGCTGGAGTGGAAGGAGGCATGGCTGGCAGCAGGGATGTATAAGCTTTGACTGGCTTGTGTTCATGCTTCCTGCTCCCCTGCACCTCTCTTGTAAGGGTTGGGGTAGGGGCAAAGGCCCCCAGCTCCAAAATAATGATGATGCTTATGTGGCCAAATGGTCCAAAGGTGGTGAGTGGGGCAAGAGCAAGCACCAAGAATGAGGGGGTACCAAAATGAATATGCCCATAACAGGGTGCTAGCAGGGCCTGGTTCCCCTACTAGAGCATCCAGCATCTCATGAGTAGAGATATCCTGGCTTGCAGGTCTACCAGACTTCTTCCTAGGCTGTGTAAGCAAGGCTGTCTCCTGGGGCTCCCACGCAGTCCTTCTGTGCAACACCATGTGTAAGTCACCAGTGTTTGAACTACAGGTGGCAGGAGGTTTGACACTGAAATGTTTCTTTCCTGGCAAAGCTTGCATGACCTACTGTATTGCATAAAATCATATTGATTTTGGTGAGCTTTTTAGTTCAGAACATTAATTTAAAGGAAGTGAAGCTTTGAATGGAGGTATTTCGGTGGTTTTAAAGATGAAAAGTTGTGCGGGCATGTATTTCACAGTGATTTTGTTTTCTGCACATGATTAGCTAATAATAAAGGGAAAAAATCAGTTTTCCTGGCAAAGAAATTATTTGCTTCTCCCCAGGTTTGGCATAGTCTAGGGGTATGGAGAATTTTTTTTTTATTATTTAATCTTTTTTGCAGAGTAAAACATTCACTTTCTTATTAACAATAATTAAACCTGAGCTCAAATTCCTAGGGGAAAAAAAAAAAAACATCTTCAGCTGGCTATACCAGCAGTAAGAGAAAGCAGGGCAAAGGACCCCATTTTCTTTGGTGAGCCACACAGTGCCTCAGCTGCAGCACTGTACGTGACCCCTGTTCACATAGGGCTTTTGCTTTTCCCTCTGTTCCTATGTAACCTGGAATCAGTAAAAGAGGCTTTTAAGCACAGAGGAGGATGCATTCATGGCCCTGGGATCCAGGCTGGAGGCAGCTCTCATATGTAAGGAGTCTTTGCTGTGCTGCACAGCTCTCTTGGACTTGCTCTAGAACCTAGCCAAGGCTGGACTGTGGACCTGTATGACACAGGGAGGACAGGAAGATGCAGCAGGGGTGAGCAAGGCCTTGTTTTCCATATCAGCAGGGCTTAAACATGCTCTTTCATCCTGTTTCATGGCTGGGCATGCAATGAAGGAAGCCAAGCACAGTGGTCGGGCAACCAAAAGCAGCCTCTCAATGCCATGGATTTTTGGTGATGGTCATTTTTACTTTACACTATACTGGTGCAGAAGGACCAGCAGCCAATCACAGCCAGTATTTTTTGTGGACATCAAAATATAATATAAAAGTAAAATATTTCTAAAGTATTAATTAGTATTAATGTTAGACATTTCATTTTGCTTCTCACTGATAACTACTTGGAGTTAAATCAGCTTGATACAAAGGGATAAAAAACACCGCAGAACACCAAATAAACCAGGTATTTTTAAATACAACTTAGACTTATTATAGATTATATTGAGTCAGTCAATCAAAGTCACAGTTCATGGTGAGTAAAAAGAATATAAGAGCAAACAGATGTGAAGCTAAGCAATTAAATCTGTGGGGTTCTGAGTAGTCACTACAGGTATCTATTTATTATTGAATCTTAGCTTATTGACCTGAAAAAGATCTGTTGTTTTGTTGGGTTTTTTTCCCACAGGAGAAAGTTGCCTAAAAACCTCCATGGCTTCCTTGTTCTACTTCTAGAACCTCAAAAAAGCCTGTAACCCAAAAATCTTAATTAAACTAATGCACCACTTTAAATTATTTTACTAAATGCTGGGACAGTGAAATCTCACCAGGCCATTCTCATATTCCTGCACCTCAATGTTCATGTTAATACATGTCCCTTTTTATTGCTGTGCTTTTTCTCTGCAATGGTATGTGTAAAAAAGAGGCATGCAAGAGAAAAATGAGTGTTTCTCTGAACAAGATCTATAATATTCTTTTCCCCAGCAGTATTCCCTGCAGTATAAGGCTAAAGAGCTGCAAGAGTGATAGTAGGTATAACCAACAGGGCTTTTTTGTTTTTCTCCTTAATTAGCACAGCAGTGCCTTGCAACAGAAAAATGAAGCAGGTTTCTGCTGACTTAGCATATGCTTCACGAGGAAGAAATCTATCTGGCAATTATGGCTTTGTGTCTCTTGCCCTGTCTCCTGTTGTTTGTATAAGACACCAGTACTTCTGCCACAGGCTTCTTCATACAGCTGTCCTGTCAATGCCAGCTTTCATAGGTAATCCATCTTGCTCAGCAGAGTTCAAATAAGACACCTCCCTTTCTTTGCTTTAATTAATGCTTTATTTGAGTCTCCCCTGGGGATGTAGTCATGCTGATTTTTCAAATTTCTCTATTCTTTTTCAAGCACAAAAGAAATGGAAAATCCACCATTCAGATTCTGGATTTGGAAAATCTGCTTTACTGAGTCTTCTCAGTCAGTGCTTTAAAAGCCTGTGGACATCTCTTTAGCTACGGAACATACTATGTGACTAATTCTCTAACTTGGGAAGGAGAAGAAAAGGCAAATCCAGTCAAATTCATTCTCCCTGCAATCTCTTGTGATGGCCTGCTACTGTAGCTATAGCCACATGCAAGGATTTATGCTGTCACAGCCCACGTATTGCTCAGACCCTCCCAGGTGCTGAGCAATCTCAGCTCAAGTCACGAACTGTTTCTTGCTGTGTAGTTGCTTTTCCTGCACAGATTGTGCCTGTGGCTTTTGCTGATCCACACCAAATGCTGTGGCTTGGTACAACTGAACAGACAGACAGACAGACACCCCCAACGTCAGGTCACTGTGGCTGCAAAACTGGACCGGACATTACTAAGTCCATCCAGGTGCTGTGACTTTTACAAGAATTCATTAAAAAATCTGTGTGGCAGTGGCATATACACAAAGCAAGCTTGTAAAATACATCAAATGACAGATAAGCAAGACAGCCTAAAGCCAAAGGGTTCAGCATGTTTGAATCACTAGGGATCAAGAACTGCTACACCCTCAGTCAGCACTGTCTGATAATATTTTACTTGCTTTGGGTTTCTGTGTTTTAATGAGCAAACAATGGTGTTTTGTAATCCTCATTATTTAAATACATAATACCATTTTTTTGCTTCTGGAGCTTCTTCTTCAAATTGCATTGTGTGTGATAAGCAAGGCTTGTGACAATCCTTCAAAGAGTATGAGAGCTTTCAGTGAACTTGCCACATAAAGGTGACCTTAGAGGCTTGTCCCATGCCAGATAGAGAAGAAATAAGGGCAGAAATTTTTGCTTACCCTCTTCAACAGCTTTTAGCACAAAGGTACAGTTTTGATATTCCAAGACCCTTATGAGTTAGCTCCTATCAAGCTTGCTTCATCACTTGCACTGAAATAGAGCAGGTCAAAGTGAGTGGCTAGGCATAGCTTTCCCTGGAACAATGAAAGGCATTTTGAAGGCCTGATTTCCTAACAACAGCACAAACCTCCACACAGCCTAGCCCTCCATTTTGCTACAGGGTTTGGCTAAAGCATTATAACAATTCTTTCCTACATCCAAAAACAGAAGCCCAGACAGTGGCCTTCCAATGATACCTGCTGACCTCTAGAAAATCATCCTTTGCTTTTGCATCAATTTTTTTTCCTGGCATAACCACCATGCCACACTTTCAGCCTTGTTCTGCTGTGCCCATTTCAATCCCCACAGAGCCAGCTGTAGGAAAGACAAAGGAGCACCCACACCTTCTCTTCTCCTGTCCTTTTCTAACAGGGACTGATCTTCCCATTTTCCATTACAATTTACTTCTTTCCTACAGCCAACACTTCAGTCAACATTTTAGATTACTCTTATCTTCCATAGGTCTATATCTTCTGTTTTGTACCAAATCTCAAACCTACGCTGCTTCATGTGATTTCATGTCAGAAAGATAAGAAATGGCAGATTATTCGATTTATGTGGTCAACAGAAATTGATGAGGCTCATCCAGAAAGTGACTCATGCTCAGTGGAAGAAGGCTGACCTGGGAAGCAGACTGGATCTTAGGTCTATGAAGTCCTGGTCTAGTCCCACAAGAACTTCATGGAACTTTTCTAGTAGCTACACGTCTGCCTATCTAGAACACCATCACCATAATGCCTGTGCTCCTCACAGTAATAACACTCCCTCTATCCCCCTCCCTTTGCCTTTCTAGCCAATCTATAAGAAAAGATGGGCTGATAATATGGATTGAATCTGTGTGCTTGTGTCAATGAACAGCAGCTGTGTATCAATACTTGTGATAAGGCATATAAATGTTACCTTGCCACACACAGTCCATCAGCTGTGCTAACTGGATGCTTGTTAAGATAGATGTCAGGTCAGTAAACCTGGATTAAGTGGATTTGCTTGCTGATTTCAGTTTCCATAAGTAATCCTTGCAACTAAACTGAAAGAGGCAAACCAGCTGCAGCACAACCCAAAGCATCCTCTTCCTTACAGGAACTGGTCAAGCCAATTTAGCCATGAAGCTGGCGGAGGCAGATTTTGTTCTAATGAAGGAGGTTTAATAGAGCTCAAAAAAGCAAAGGTAAAGGCAAAACAATCAGAGCATAGAAGGCTCAATACCATCTCTTCAAATGTTTAGGTGAAGCATAAATACTGAGTTCATCACACCCATCTAAAATGCTGAGTTTATCACATCCATCTCGGGCAAGGCTAAGGTCACTTCTTTCTCAGTGCTCCTTTGGCAACATATAAATACTCAGTGCTGCATTTTCTTTTTCTTTTTCCTTTTCCTTTTCCTTTTCCTCTTCCTTTTCCTTTTCTTTTTCTTTTTCTTTTTCTTTTTCTTTTTCTTTTTCTTTTTCTTTTTCTTTTTCTTTTTCTTTTTCTTTTTCTTTTTCTTTTTCTTTTTCTTTTTCTTTTTCTTTTTCTTTTTCTCTTTCTCTTTCTTTTTCTTTTTCTTTCCTTTTCTTTTTCTTTTTCTTTTTCTTTTTCTTTTTCTTTTTCTTTTTCTTTTTCTTTTTCTTTTTCTTTTTCTTTTTCTTTTTCTTTTTCTTTTTCTTTTTCTTTTTCTTTTTCTTTTTCTTTTTCTTTTTCTTTTTCTTTTTCTCTGTCCAGCATTGTTTAGAGATTTAAAAATTAATTTAATCAGCATCTTGGGGCGTAAGTCCCAAGCTTGCTTTATTGTGAAATTAAGGTGTGACTCACAGTAGATGCATACCCACCTTTGAGGCTGGACTACCTTTGTTATTTTTATGTGTTGTTTCTTTCCACACTGGTTTTGCAGCAGGACTTGTAGCCACACAATCTAATGAGCTGAGAAATGGCAGTGCGTCATCCAGGGTGGGGCTGCAGAGCGATGTCGCAAAGAGATGGCAAGATTACAGGGAGGATCTGAGCAGGATCTGGAGGAGGGTGAAGAATGAAATGTCCTGAAACAACAAAAATAACCATTTATGTATGTAAATCAAGAGAAAGAGTTTTTGCAAAGTCTGATTTACCTGCTGGGGGGAAACTGGGGGATAGGGGAGGAGAAAACAACATTTCAAAGTTGAAAACAACATTTCAAAAGCTGGCTACAGACACACAGGTGCATGTGTATGTAGCTAAAGTGAGATGATGTCCCTCAGGAGTTCCAGCACACCCAGCAGCCAAGTGCTGCTGCAGGATGGCAGCTGTGGGGAGTCACCATTGTGTCCACTCAACAAGTGGCACCACTTGAATTTCTTCAACTAGAAACAAGTACTTCTGGGAGCAGTAGAAATTATGCTGCCTGGTTTCCTGTGGCTCTGTATTTGTGGTTGATTATCCGAGGCTAATAAGGGGCAAGAGTTGAATAAAGCTTTTCCTGTGGTCAGGGCATCCTGTGTGGATTCTCCGGGGTCTAATAATACAGTTCACCTTCCTCTTCTGCCCTTCCTTCAATGAGGCACTAATTTGGATGTCGGTCTTCTGCACAAGTGCAGACTTTCAGAAATCTGTCCAAACTTCTTATCAGAAAGGGCTCCGGAAAATGTATCCGAAGCTGGACAGCTAACTCCAAAGCTGCTGGGGCAACACATTCACAGATACATCACCACCTAAACCTCATTTACTGAGGAAGCAGGATTCATTTGAAAACAACAAAAATAGCACCTTCCCCAAAGCCACACCGCTAATAAAATCTGTGTGCTGACCAGGCTTGCTTTAGAAACCCAGGGCTGAACTCATGAGAATTGCTTAGCTATTAAATGGCATCTTACACCAGAAGCAGCAACCACAGACATGGGTCTTACTGCAGAGGTTCATCAGTGCAACTGTGGCATAGGAAATACAAAAATATAACACTCACCAAAAGGGTATGGGCAGGAAATGCCCTAGGAACAAAGTACAGAGGGGTAGACCTTTGTGCTTTCCTTTAAACAGGAAAGGTAGATGGAAACCAAAACAAATGAAGCTATACTTAAAATAATGATTACTATATTCTAGGCTACCAAAGGCTGTAACACCTGACCTAAGAATGGGTGGGGTTGTTTGGGATAAAGGAAGGGAGGCCTGGAAAATTGTGGACTTATCTGGATAACTTTCATGGAATGAAAATAAACAACTGATATCTGCTGAAGGGTGCACAGGATAAACCAAACAAGCCAGTCTGGTGCTCTATATATTTTTTGGTGCACATGGAGAATTGGTTCTGTCAGAACAGGCTGTCATGGAAGTGGGCTTTGTGTAGCTTCCACTCATATACCTGTTTTTCTGACCTTTAAGGCTAGTGGTAAAAGCTCCCACTGACTGAAGCTGGTCTTGCTGTGCTGTTTGCATCCTGAGCAGACCAATGCAAGGAGCTTCACAGCTCAGTGTCGGGGCAGGGACCACTGGAAATTTGCTACATGAATTTGACATCCCACAGTGGGATGTTTCCCTGTGTACGTGCCACCTGACAACCTTGCTTTGGGATACAGCAACTTCTTAGGCATCAGGCCAATTCCAAATCTGTTACAACTCATCCCAAAAACAGACAGCTAATGGGAGTCTCTTCATCAAAGCCCTCTTATTGTTTGTTGTTGTTGTTGTTCTTTTAAGAGGAGAGACAAGATGATAGTTCTCTACTAATATGAATGGCAGAGTCATCTCATGAAGGATGCAATTATAGATGCCAATTATCATTCCTCAGAGACTTTAAAAATGGTGGTGTAAATGTATCTCTGTGTATATGTGTGTATGAGCACTTTAGAAGACTCCTAAAGCTTATCCTAAAGGTATAGTCTTGCACATTGTTGACCATTCTGGCTCCAGTCCAGCAAAGCACTTAAATATTTTGTGAACTCAGCAGGACTCTTCACATGCTTCAAGCTGACACATCCATAAGCACTTTCTTGGACCAGGCTCACAGAGGCTGCACTAGAGCTGCCCCTCACAGAAGAGGTATCTCATCAAGCTAGTTGTGGTCTTTATGGTTGGCATGGCCATTTGATTCCTCATGGACAGCTGCCGACAGGCTAAGTCAACATTCACATTACATGGCCATGTTAAAAAGAAAGAGGAAAAAAAAAAAACTCCTCAGTGGCTTCAGCATTTCACCTCAGTGAAGTTTCTCTAATAAGGGACAAGCAAGGTGAGAAGGAGGCAGTTTTGCGTGCGGTGCCATAGAGAAAAGATTTCCCCAAATCAGCAGTCTCTGGACAGGAATAAATCCACTCAGAGACATGCTAAAAAATAAAGTGATTCCTAAAATAAACAATTCAGACTTCGAACCACACGATAGGCAATTAGCGTGTTGAATAATTAGGCGTAACTGTAGGCAGGGAGAAGCTACAAGACCAGATGTGCCATTAAAGCTAAACATAGTCTTTACAGGATCTAATCAAATCAGTCCACCATCTGGTACAAGAAGAAAAATCATGTGACAGACCTGGTCAACATGAGAAAACGACACAAATTTCTGGATAACAAGCTTAAGCTAAATCAATATGTTACACAAGTCAGGAATGGAAGCACCTATAAAATGGATTGCACTAGTTGAAATAAATCATATCTGATTTTACTAAATTAATACCATTTTTTACTATGAACTAGACCTTAGGTGACCCACCATGGCTAACAAGCTGGAAATATTCAGAAATAAGTACAAGTAGGTAGGACAGCTCATGGCATACAAAGGTTCACATACACTTGTCATACAAAATCAATCCTTGCCTTCAGACAACTCCTCTCCAATCAGTTGGGTTTAGAGCCCCCAAATCAAGTGGATTGTGCTTCATTTCAGCTGCCTTGGGAGACAGGAGCTGCAGCAAAGGCTGGGTCTGAGGAAATGGTCTGTAGGGGGAGAAGGTTGAGGGGATGGTAAGCCTGTGAGTCCAGAGGTAGGGACACTGCTAGAGAAGGGATGCTCAAAGGACTGAGATGAGGACTCCGGTAGTTTGGAAACCCTGGGCTGGGATGTTGTGTTTGCATGCACTGAGGCAGCTGACCATGGCACCTCTGGACCTAAATGTGGTTGACTTTGCAGTGGCAGCTGGAAATTATCACATATGACACTCTGGGAATGCCATTGCTTGCTTTCTGTGGCCCACTGTGCTTTGGTGGCTCCCGGTCACTCGTGCTTAGGTTTGCAGTTTGTTGTGGGATGAGGGCTGCCTGGATGGGACTCCTCCTGTAGGGGAGAGGAAGCCTGGTTGTCTTGTGAGGCTTCCAGGCCTGAAGGACCCATGGTACACAAGCTCCAATAGCGGGAGTGGAGTTCAGCAAGGCAGTGGCTCTCACAGTCCTCCATCACTGTCATGTCACCTTGGCCTGTCCTACAGATACCTCTTCATCGTTTTGGCCACTTGAGTAAGGCAAACAGGTAGACAAAGTCAATCCAGCTTCTCCAAAAGCAGAACTTATTGTTGCTCTATGGCATTTTGATTCATCACACAAATTTGGGTTGCCTTCTCGTGCTGCATTCCCAGTACCAGCATCCCAGACATATTGCAGACAACTGCATGAAGGCTGTATATACATTTTGATCAGTTCATGTCAGATTGGTACAGGCAGGGACAGAGCAAAGCCTTTGGGAGGTGACAGCAACTACATTTGGTTTATGGGGTTTAGCTTTTGATACAAAGGTCCACCTACTAAGCAACATAAGAGCACGGGTTTGGGTTTACTTTGGATTTACTTTAGTACTCCAGCAGACCATCTTCCCCTTCTGCAGCTCCTCTGGAAGTAGTTCAAGTCAACGTGTTGTTCACATACCTGGTACTGGCTTTCCCAGCCTCCAGAAATCATACTGGAAAAAACAGGCAGAACCTGGCGGGGAGGGATTTTTTTCTGCGTTAAAGTGTGAGGACTTGGGGGAGACCGTGTGGTCCACCTGAGTATTTCACACATGCATTTTTTTATAGTGTGCATGTGCAAAACATGTCAGTCCAGCATGTGGTAAATCCCCTGCATGATCCAGCCTTCCTCCTCTATGCTGCTGCCATTCCAATGGTCCCATTCTCCACAAGGTATTTCTGCAGCAGGACTCTCCCGAGCTAAACCGAGGTATTTAGCTACAGGGCTGACACACCAGCTTTCACAAACAGTGTCTCAAAATCCACCTCAAATAGCACATGGTTATTGAAAGCCAATCTGGTGCTCAAGGTGGAGGGCAAGGACATCCTGCATCCCTCAGGCTGACTGACCCAGTTCCCCTTCATGGCTCTCTGTGACTGAGGCTGCTTGCAGGACATTTTCTTTGTCTAACAGCCCTGCATGTCACCATGGAGTCCAGCCCCTTTTCACAGGGGGATGTTAAAATGAATACACATTTCAACAGCTCTTCAGCTCACCTCACAGCCCCAATAACAACAGTGTAATATTTTAAACTGCTTTTGCAAGTCTCCTTTCTGCAGGACAGTTGAAAGGACATAAAAGCATTTTAACATTTTTATAGATTGTCTCCAGAACGCTTTTGTGATGTGGGAGAACAGGGGTTTTGTTGCCATTTGCCCATGGACAGCTGCCAAACTCACCTGTCTCCACTGAGCCTTGGAGGGGCATATCACATCTCTCTGGAAACCCTGCGGCCAGCCGGGGATGGCTTCTCACTTTACTCAGCTGAAAAACATGTTGCACAATTTAACCCTTCGTCCGTGCACTTGCCTGGGTGTGTGACTCAAAAACCAGCAACTCGTTCTGCTTAGGTTTAAGGCAGACAAATAGCTGCAAGGTGGTTTTAGAGAAGCCTAAAACCAGGACTTTCTGGTGAAAAAACTTCAGTCTTTTGACCCTGCAAGTCACCACCCTGCTGGCTGCAAGCCAAGCTGTGAAGCGTTCACAACTCTCATTTTGTAACTCCTTAATCACAGTTAATCAGCCTCCACATTCGACCCCTTTTTAAATTCAACACAATCCAATACGATATTTAAGAAATTGTCTTTCTGAATAAAGTTGCAGTCTAGTTGCATGTTTGAAGTAAGGCATATTTTAGAACATCTGAAGCCAGAAATAGATAGTTTGAGCCTGTGTTTAAAATACAAATCTAAGGATTAGATGAGATCTGCCACTGGCCACATCTTCTTATGAGTCACTTAATTTTGCAGGGTCCTGCTTCTAATCTCAAAAATTATCATTAAATCCTCTCGTGTATATATATAACACAGGAGAACTTTGAAGTTTCATTTGTTAAGGTTCAGGAAATATTTTCAGATCCTTGTTTGGAGGTGTGACACAAGCGTACTGTTATCTACTCCCTTATGTATGAATTTCTCTTTTTTCCTCCCTACAAATGAATATTTACATTCTCCATTTTCCTCCTCCTCTCCTGGAAAGCAAAGTGCATAAAATTATGCCCTATCACATTCTTTCACTGAGCTGGCAAAATACAGAGAAATACAGCAAATTTAAATGATACAGAATATGCAGGCATAGCTTATCTAAGATCAAGCGTGCAGATCAAAATCAACAAAGCCTCACAAAAGAAAGCCCCAGAAAATCTTTCATCTGTCTGATCCCATTTACCTGCCTACACCTCTTTTTACGCTACTGCAATATATTAGTTTTGCTTTAGTTTCTGCTCTGCACAACACTTCTGCTTAAGATTCTGTTGAGTCATTACCAGCATCAGCCAAACAGGCTTTTCAAGAATGGAAGAGAAAATAAAAGCTGTGGTTTTAAAATTAATTCCATGCTGCTTAACCCTTAAACCACTAGTGACTTCCAGACTTAAAAACAAGTTAATGCTGAGTAGAATATGTAGCTGTTGTGCCTGAGACGAAAACATTGACAGTGCTTCTGTTGGTGATGACAACAGAGAGAGATCTGCCCCAGGACCACTCTCTCCTAGCAGCTCATGAGATACAGAGAAGGCAGAGATGCTACTGGTGGTGCAGGGGTCAAGCTGGCCAGGAGGTGGCTGGACCTCTACCAGACACAGCCTCTGCCGGGGTCCCTTCTCCTCAACCAAATACAGCCAATATCTACTGGAGTGGCTGTTCAACTGTGGCTTGGCAGCAGCCACCCTGTAGCCAGGGGTCCTGCAGTGAGTGGTCCCTACCCTCCCATGCCCAGACACCTTGTCCTGCCCACCCTGACCACTTCTAAGGCAGTGCCAGTCATGCACCTGAAAGCACTTGGGCAGAAATTATAGGGAAGGGCTCTGTTGTCTTTCACATGCCCTAAATGCTACTTCTCTGCTTGCCTCAGATACCCCACACACAAACCAGATCAGAGACAGCGAGAGGGACATTTCTACTAGAAGATGGTAGTCATGAAAGTAGAAATGAGAGAGAGACAAGCACACCCCTCCCTCCAGGAGACAGGAGAGGGACCCCCTCCTCATTTCCCCAACTGGTTGTAATAGGAGAGAATAGCAGTTGCCAAAATGGTATAACTTGAACAAGCTTCTGGTATCTTGAGGTTTGAGAGGCCCTCGGGGGAGCCAACACTTGGAGTGAGAAAAGCCAGAGAAGGGGAAAGTGGATAAGGTGATTTTCTTTGCCTTGGGTTTTAAAGAAATCAGCCTGCTAAACTATCAGCCTGTGCTGCCAGTGGATATTTCTAGAGTTATCTTTGTGCAGAACAAGGCTGAAATCCTTCTCACTCCCTCTCTTATTCTCTCTGTCTCCCTTCTTAATGAAAGCTTGGTTTAGATCTGATATCACTTTAAAAGGTTTACTATCAAAGTTTATTAGACCCACTGGGACAGATCACAGTTTTCAGAGGCTCAGAGTTTCACAGCAGATAACTGTAAAGTGAACCATCCAACGTTCTTCAAAATGCTCGTTTTTCTTGAGCTCATCTGTTACACAAAGCTGTACTGTATTCAAGAATCATTAAAAGCCATCTCAGCCCCTTACATGATGCTGGCCACAGCTTTGCCTTCAGAGCAATCTAGGGCAGTCAGCAGTCCCCAGCCTGTCCCACTTGCTGGTGCCAGGGTGACCAGGGTGCCATTTTCAGGGAAGGCAATGGGATAATGCCTGCTTGGGGCTGCCAGATAAAGGGCAGGATTTCAAAAAGCCACAGGAAGTGTGAGAGTAGCGTTCCCTTTAAAAAGCCAGATTTGCATTTCCCTGCTTAATAATAATAATAATAACTAGAAAAGACTCTCCTGCCTAGTGACTATGCATGAGAAATTTCACCTGGAAAGCAAAGAAATGAGAGGAGGGATTAGCATGTCAAGCTTCCTATAGAACAGTGGTGGTTCTTTTTAATGAAGTCATTGGTATTATTATGTGGGTTTTAGTAGGCTATCCTCCTAACAATGCATGGGAATAAACACCCTATCTGGTAGGATCTCTGACTGTAACATATATCACAGAGGCATCTATTTAGAGTGTGAAGGGAGGGGAGCTGTTTCGCTTCCCAAGACAGTAATGGAAAGCATGATGTCCTACCACTAAGGGTGGTGAAGCACTGGGAGAGGTAGTGGGAAAAAACACTCACTATAAACAGAAGAGTGAAAGAGAGTTTCAGGGCAGATATTTGCAGGATGCATCATCACCAAGAGAAGTCAGCAACCCTGGGAAAAGGCTGAGAGAGAAAATGGTTGACTCAAGTGGTTGAACCACCAACGTCCTGTCCTCCTGCTGTCACTTCTTATGGCTTTACACTCTTCCCTGTCCCTTCACTGTGTCATTTGATCTTTCTGGAGCAGCAGGCTGTACAAAACTCAGAAGAGCTGGTGGTTCTCAGATGCCAACACTCCCTGCTGGGCTTTATCCCCCCTTTTGGACAGTTAATGCCTCTCACCAGAAGCATGTGCAACCATTTGACAGCTCATCTGCTTTCTGATTCCTTAACAGGTCATGCAGATGGATCAGAAGCTAGATGACATCCTGAACACACTTCTGGCTCAGTTCGGGGATCAGCCGCAGGCACAGATGTCCAGGCCAGCCACCCCACCTGTCAGAAAACTACAGACGACCTCAGATTCCCCCCCAGTGATCCGGAAAATTTGAAAGCCGGAGGACAGCCACATGCCACCCTCTCATTCTTTCACATCCAGTTATTTTTAAGTCTTGGTGTCTCAGGATTCATCTGTGTTGTGGGCAAAACGAAATAGTCTGTTGTAGCAGATTAAATTCAAGAAAATGAGAAGAAGCAGCAAGAAGAAGCCAGTCACAAACCTAGGAGAGTACATAAGTTTTGCACCTGCTTTATTAGCCAGCTAACTTCTGCCAGCCCCTGGTGCTCCCACACAGCCATCCCCCTCTGGGCTGACCGCACACGCACGAGGGATATGCATCCCAGCGAGGGTTGGGATGACCCCGTTCGTGGGCGTGGAAGGGGAAAAGAACTGGTTTTTTGGCATTTAATCACTAAGTTTAATGCTCACAGCATGCCCGAGAGGGGGAAAAGCGCCAGCATTTGAACATGAAACAAATGGAAATCAGTGAACAGGAAAATTAAACAGCGTGTTTTGACTTCTACCAAGCTGCGAGGATCATAAGAAGGGCAGATTTATGTGCTAGTGTGAATGACAAAGTAAAGACAACAGGCTACTGCTTAAAAATATGGAAGTGCGCACAGGCTGGTTGACATATGAAAGACTGAAGCAAAAGCTTCAGCTAATTAAAGCAAAGGGTTGCAAATGAGATGAGGTGCATGTTGGAACAGACAGGCAAAAGAGATAGTATCTGTGTAGGCTTACTGCACAAGAGCACTGTAATAGCTATCAGCTACACTGATGACTGTTATGCAAAATGTTCTCAAGCTTTTACATTCATTCAGCTGTCGTTGACTCCAGTGCCCTTATTTTTAATGTAAGAAAACCTGTATGGTAATCAGCTGTAAAATGTCTATAAAGCTCGGGTGAAGTCACTGAGTAACAGGGTGCTGCAGGAGAGCTGCAGCTGGCATTGAGAATGGCAGTGTCTCTCAAAGGAAACAAAAATGCACATGCTGTTGATGAAAGCTAATAGCTGTTTCAATAAACTGATGTATTTAATTTTAAATGCTAGGGTGTTTTGGTTTTTTCCTTGTAATCTGGTTGTAAATCGAGTACATATGGTGGCTGATACACTGTCACTGTGAAATGGATCATACCTGGCCCTTCAGAAAAGACATGATACAACCCTGTAACTACCTATGTAAATAATAAACCCAGCTAAAAAGGGTGCAGTGTTATTTACTTAAGTCTTTTTAATATATTTGCATAACCAATTTGAATAAGCAGAAGTATGCAGAGCAAAGACATGATTCCTGGGAAATCCCAAATATATCCTATTCCCACTCATATCCATAGAAGCAAAGCCTGTGCTTCATTTAAAATCAACCTGAAAGACTGGTCCCTAAATAAGCATTTATTTGGACCAATGGCTGATCCATTTCAATGTAATCAAATTAGCTTCTGACTCTTACCTGTCCCTTTAAAACCCATTCCCAGGTTTGCGTGTCTGGGAATTCAAACTTGGAAAGGGCACAATGAGACTGATTCCAATCTTTAGATTGAAGGCGTGTCTTAGACAAAATATTAATGATGTGTGAGAGGCAATAAAAATAAAAATAAAAAAAATTTTTTAAAGGCAATCTGGTTTTAATTAAATCAGCTGACAAGCTGCCGTTCCATCTTGTCTGATTACTACAGAGTTACTGAACATGACCAACTACAGCTTGCAACATGGGAAAATGGTAAATAATCATTGTCAGAGCATTGAGTTGCTCCTGGCCTTCAGTCAGGGTCATGAGCTTCTGCAGTGATCTTTCATGTAGCCTCACTGACTGGCAACTCAGAGGTAAATAGACAATTGGACATCAAAAGTAAGGTATCATTTCACCAGCCACAGGTGAAAAATTCTCCCTGGCGATCCCTTCGCCACAGAGGTTCAGAAGACAAGCAGTGCAGCTTTCAGCAGAAGGGCTCAAGGGCATTTATGGCAAACACGAGGTAAAACTTCCATCTGGTACACTGCAAATCTTGTGGGAGGGGAATGTATGGCCACAGTATTGTGGACCAAGGAATGCAACAGTATTTTGCTTACTAATAAGTCTCAATAGAAGTGTTAAGGCACTACACATACGGTAACATCTACTGCTCTGAAGTGTCTGGAAAACACACTGAACGCCTTTCCCTGGAAAATTCAATTAAGCAAAATACAAGTGCTTTCAGCTAAGAGAGTGTCAGAAGGGATGAGCGTGTGGGAGGAAAGGATAAAGAGGCCCACAGTGGTCCCTTCAGAAAAAAAAAGAATGTGTGCAAGTCTGTGTGCGTGACAGTGTGCATGTGTGTCTTTTTATTTTTTTTTTAACACAAGCCTAAGCTTCCCTAGCAAGTCTCTTGAGACCAGAGCCTGAACTTTTCAGGACTTGAAAATCCAGCAGGGGCCTTATGGCTGGCCCCTGCAGACACTGTAGTGTGGAACAACACGTTTAGACACCACCATCAGCACGTAACTGTGACCCTCACTATTGCCATGATGGAGAAATAAGGGTGTGCTCTGAACAAATTGCAGTGAGGAAGGAAGGAGGCTGGTGGGAGACACCCATTTTCACACATTATGAAAAATAAACCTATCCATAGCACTTCGTCAAGCTGTGTCTTAAAATTGTCCAGTGCTGGGGAATCCAAAACTTATCTGGGGAAATTATTCCAATGTCTAACTGTTCTCATAGTGAAAAATTCTCTTCTCGTGTCTAATCAGGATCTCCCCAAGAGTAACTTGCATCCATTACCCTTCATCCCTGTGACTCCTTGGATAAAGGGGTTTCCATCTTCTTAGCCCCTGTTTAACCAATGGAGAAGGAGATGTTCACAAAGCAATTACCTCATTGGTCTACGTGCATTGTTCTGCATGTATCACATTATGGCACCCAAGATGATCTGCTCCATAACTCTCTCAGGCACTGAGGTCAGGCTGGTAGGCCTTCCTGTAGATGGGCATCATATTTTATAACCTCCAGTCAACTGGGACATCTCCAGTTAGCCAGGACTTCTAA
Organism: Phaethornis superciliosus; assembly: GCA_023637945.1. Classification (NCBI taxonomy): domain Eukaryota; kingdom Metazoa; phylum Chordata; class Aves; order Apodiformes; family Trochilidae; genus Phaethornis; species Phaethornis superciliosus. Next base: position 38,085,272 of record JAJQWJ010000001.1, read on the forward strand.
TAAATAGTGAGATGTGGCTTGGTGAGCATTTCCACCAGCTCCCTTGGTACCTTTGGGTGGATTCCATCCCAGTGGTGTAGCAGGTCACTATTTTCCTTTGGATTATGGAGGCTTCATTTTGGTCCTTGTCTCTGCCCAGGGGATTGGGTACCCTGACAGCAACTGGTCTTCAAGACTGAGGCAAAGGCAGCAGTAAGTCCCACAGTCTTTTCCTCATCTTTTGTCACTATGTTTCCTCCCACATCTAATAAAGGATGGATATTCTCCTTAGCTCCTCTTTATTGATAAGGTATTTACGGAAATATTTTTAATTGTCTTTTATGTCAGTAACCAGATTAAGGTTTAGCTGGTCTTTGGCCCTTCTAATATGCTCCCTATGTAACTTCATGACATCTTTGTACTATGCCCAAGTCCTTCTCAGCAGAGCTGCTCTCTTCAATTCATTGCCCAGTCTGTACTGATTTTGGAGATTGCCCTGACCCAAATGCAGAACCTTGCAGCTGGCCATGTTGAACTTCATGATGTTCATATAAGCCCACTCCTCAAGCCTGTCATGGTCTGTCTGGGTGGTATCCCTTCCCTCAAGTGTATCAATTGTACCACTCAGCTTGCTGTTATCCACAAATTTGCTAAGGATGCATTCAGTCCCACTATCTTTGTCATTAGGTAAGATATTAAAGAGTATTAGTATTAGTCTATACTGGTATTAGTACCAGTATAGACCCTTAAGGGACATCACTCATCACGGTCTGTTTCAAAGTTGACCTGGTAACTGAAACTCTTTGGGTGAAACCATTCAGCCAATTCCTTTTCCATCTAATATTCCACCCATACATTTCCAATTTAGAGGTAAGAATGTCATGAGGGAACCTTTTAAAGGATGCCACCAGTTGCTCTTCCCCAGCTGATGCAGTCACTCCGTGGTAGACCATTAGATTATTCAGGCATGATTTTCCCTGGGTGAATCTATGCTGTCTGTCTCTAATCACTGCCTTGTCTTCCACATCCAGGAGGATCTGTTGCATGATTTTACTGGGCATTAAGGTGAGGATAGCTGGTCAGCAGTTCCCAGGGTCCTCCTTATAAACCCATGTAAAAACAGGTGTGATATTGAGTGTTCCCTCTCAGACATGCTTCTAACACAAGGCAAAATTACAGTAAGTATTTCCAGGGAATTTCATTTCTGTGTTTTCATCTCTGTTTCTACTAACATTAGTGCACTGACATTCATCTTATTAATTTCTCCATGATGGGAATCCAGCACACTCATCACGCACCCAGCTGCTGATCAAAGAGTACATTCAGTAAGATATTTTCTTCAACAACTCTTCTGACATCAGTGAAAGAGTAATAATACCATGAAACCACATGGTAAAGTTATCTGCACTGTGCAGCCAGGTCTGCAATGGTCCCACACCATCTTTTGATTCAGAACAGAGCCACAGACCAACCAGCCAAGGTCTCTCAAGGCCACAGAATCAGCAGGGGCAGCTGTCAGGAATGCAGTTTACCAGTTCATCAAAAGACAGGAGTACAGGAGATGAAGTAAAGATTAGCTATTTATTTTCAAAAAGATCACATGTTTTTCTACCTGATCCAATTTCACAGTGAAGATACATGGTGTCCTCCCTTACTAGAGACATCGACACCAACCAAAACAAGATTTTCCACATTCCTTTTAATAATGCATGATATCCTGAAGTCTGTTGTCTGTCTATGATGATGCAAGATGCTTAGAAGTCATTACAACAAAGCCTGAGGGGATTATTTTCTCATTTCCATAATTACACAGTCAGTAATATTATCATGAAGCTATCTTATCTTAAAATGTATACCCAGATCTTTAATGATGATATTTCTGAAGTGATGTGTGGGATTAAAGTACTGGTATGATAAGGCTGCAGCAGTAAGGGAGATAACAAGTTCAGCTTTCATCAGATGGGGGGATTTCATTTCTGAGAAAAGGTAACTGTGCCTCCAAAACACCAACATGGGTCACAGATCTGAAATGTGCTGCCTCATCTGGAACACTGTCTCCATCTCTGGAGAGTAAAAAGTGAGAAAAGACTCTCCAGCCACCACTGTTCCTTTCAGATTTGGATCCATTTAGTGGCCCTTTAGGTTTTCCACCCATCTGCCTTGCCCTGGCGTCAACAGAGAAGCCTCTTCTGGAAGTCCCTCTCACGCCTGTAGGACCATGACTCAACTGCTAGCTCATTTGCCTATGGAGAATAATTAAGATTCTATGGTGCTTCTTTTACCAGTCTCTCAGGAAGCTTTCTTTTCTCAATGATGTTTCAAACCCAAGCCCCAGAGGATCTCCACTCGTAAATATATTTAGGATGTGCTGTATCTCATGGAGCCCTAAGTGGTAAGGCTCACTCAACACTCTTCAAAACAGCCTGAACAGTGTATCTAAAAACAAAAGCATATTTTAGGGACTGAAATGTGACAGGGGAAAGATCTCAATCCTCAAAATTGCATTATTTAGTATGCTGAAGGAGCACAGGCTACCATCATTGTAATTCCCAGGAAAAGCATGGTAAAGGATCCAGGTGAACATTACTCTCAGGCATCATTTCTAGTTTGAGCAGAGCCCACCCAGCAAAACTAAACAAAATGGTAATGTTCTACACTTCTGTTGTAGGAAAAGCTTTGAGTTCCTCTCAGTTTGCCCAAGGAGCAACCTCTTTTCTTGTCAAGGCAACCTCTTGCCTTAGCCAAGGAACTGTCAAAGGTAGTTGGAAATAGTAAACACCAAGAGAGAGAAAAAAAGCCTAACAACCTGCATGAATCTCCAGTAAGTGGTCACTATCTTTTTTCCCTCAGCACACCACATACTTTCCTAACTTCCAGAGAACCCCAAGCTCTGGATTATATTCATGTTATTGGTGTGGGGGACGTGCACGGGCTCTCTCCTGCACTCTCCAGGAACACAGCTAACAGTGTAGGTCAGACATAAAGAGTAAAATGGTGAAGAGGTTCTTCCCTACAAAGAGCTGGTTTTGCCAAAATGGTCATTATGTTGTGTTTAGCCCTTATTATGGCTTACAGAGGCTGACGAATGACCCAAAAATTACAATGTCTTGCTGATATTCCTGGCTGAACACTCATTTGTCTTAGGGTTTGTATTAGGTACATGTGGGATTGTGAACAGAATTTTAACTCATCTTGGTGATGTTATTTGATCTCCCTCTAGGTGAGAGGAGCTGTGTGGAAGCAAAGGAGTCCCAGGGTGAGTGCTAAAGGAAAAGGGGATTTTTTAACTCTTTGACTAATGTAACTGCTATAGCTCATCCATCCAATCAGAGTGGCAAAGTCTCTTCCTCATTTAACCAAAGAATCCTAATTTTCAAGAACAATGCCTGGCAAACATTTGCCTGGTACTTACCTTATCCATAAAGGGCGAAGACCATTCACAATTCAAAAATACCTGTCAAGCATTTCTTATACATAGCTAAAATGCAGATTTCTCCATTATTGCCATGTACCTTGGGTTGCCCCATCTGTTGTTAGGAGAGCCTAAACATAGTCAAATACTCTAGTAGCAATTTATACCTACTTTTACCTAAGGGCAAAGCTACAGAGAAGCAAAGTCCCTTGTGTTTCAAATGAAGCAGCTTCTGGCTGACTCAAAGGTTATAGGCAACCCTAACCAAAAAAAATGTCTGGGACGCTTGGGATTTTTGCCAAAATAAAAAAGTAGTGATCAATTAAGTATGCTTTTAGAGATGGAAATGCTTATACCAGGATGAGCACAGGACTGGACGTTCATGAGTACTACTTGCTTCCAAGACTCACAGAGTTGCCAAGCAGCAGAAGGGCTCTTACCACATCTTCTGACCTCTGTTGTGTCAAGTGAGCAATGATTTGCTTGAGGCTAGCCCAGCTCATAATTCACTCATCTTTGACACCACAGGTGATGTGACAGCAGGCAAAGGCAGTGTGTCAGTTCCTCCCTGCCTGCAGCTTGCCCTTTGTCATCATCCTACAGTGCAACGTGAAGCTACTCAGCTCCTGAACTTGGTGACTTGGGTGACTTTGCAAGCAGCTTCTGAGTTTCAATCCTAATGACACCAGTCCTCCTTATGGAGAGAAACCCTTACTATGTCTAGTGCAGAGACAGATCCATCCCCTACCTGGTACTAGGACCTTTCAAGTAGCTTCTTGTTCGTGGTGCAGGGACTGGGTTTTGTATCATCAAGGTGTGAGGGAAGGGGAAGCACCCATACAGTACTGCTGCAGAGGAGGAGCTATTGCCCAATACAATATCCTCTTTCTTTTTTTTTTCTTTTGTTTGATTGTTTGGTTGGTTTTGGTGAGAATTTTTCCCTTTCTGAAACTCTAAACAGCCCATTTCTTCCAAGCTAAACAAATCGTTCTGCCAAATACTGATTTTTCTTTTTCTCCCTTACACTTCTGATGGTTGGTACTGTAAGTACAAGTTTCCCTTTGTTTGGAAGCAGATCAGGAAGCCAAAAAGAGCCACGGACAACAACTCTGACACATTGATCCTGTGCCAAACTCTTCATTTTGACTACAGCATGAGTGCCATCACTCTTGGGTTCCACCCAACAAGTTAGCCAACTCCCAGGAGGCTACTGCTTTGGTCAGAGACTAGCAGAATGCAGAGACCAACATATTCTCCATCCTCAGAGCCACAACTGTCCCTTTTTTGGTCCTGATACTTCCTCTCCACTTTGTTATTATGTTATTCTCCATGCAACAGCCAGGCTTCCAGATGAGGAAGGCTGTTGCATTAGGAAAGAAATATCAAGAAACATCAGCATCAACCAAGTTCTAATGCAAAGTCTTTCCTCTCCACAGGGTTTACAAGGAAATGCATTAAGAATGAACATTGCTGCAGAGACACAGGCCACTGAGACACTGTGCACTTAATGGGTCTGTGGTCAAAACAGGCTAAATTCAATGTAGGGGTGAATCTATGGAATCAAAGAAATTAAACCACGTACTGATTTTTTTTTGATCTCTCTTACCACGTGTCTGAAAACTTGGTAAGTTAAAAGAAGATGAAGTTTCACTGACCTTACTGGAGCTCTGAATTAGAGTCAAAATTTTCCAGGATCCTACAAAACCCATATGTTACAATGGCAGATAGCAGGTTTTGTTCCATGGAAAATGTATGTTTGGAAAAAAAAATAGACAGGCCTAATGAAAGTGCCCAATGATTGTGATAGATTTTGTTTGGCATTGCTTTAGAGGATTCCCAGATACCTGGTTTTCCCTTTGAGTTTAGTACACGAATGAACCCAAAGTAAAAATCTGAAATTGGACCAAAATCTGTATGTTCTGCCTGGCTTGGTCTGAGAAGGTTGCCATGTGTTCAGTGATGAATTATTGAAAATATGTCAGTAATTGCCAGGTGGAAAAAAAAACTCCTAAACAATCGGGGCCTTACGCATGAACCCATTTCATCAAAATAACATCACTTTCACTGACAATGCTTTCCATGAAACCAAAAAATTAAGGTGACAATGGAACTGTTGAATAAGCATAAAACCAGCTTACCCCTCAAACATCAATAGCTTAAGCAGTGGTTTATGTCTTTGTGTCTGTTTATGGCTTTTTTATGTCCTGGTACAGAGCTGCTTCCTCTACTCCTCCCCTCACCCAACCCACCTCCAGTTTGGGTGAACTCCTATGTTTGGCCCTCAAAGGTGGTCCTTTTCTGCATGGCAACCGTGAAAAAGCACTGCAGCCCTGGAGCCACAGATCACTGGAAACAAAACAGCAGGCTGGTGTTACACAGCTGCTTCTGGCTTCTTCTAAAGTCACTTGGAGCAGGCAGTGAGGGAGGATGAGGCTTGGCTGATCTGTATGAGGAGGGGAGGTGTGCCCAGGTGGCCAAAAAGGCCAATGGCATCCTGGCCTGGATCAGGAACAGTGTGGCCAGCAGGTCCAAGGAAGTGATTCTGCCCCTGTACTCAGCCCTGGTGAGGCCACAGCTCGAGTCCTGTGTCCAGTTCTGGGCCCCTCAGTTCAGGAAGGAGATTGAGGTCCTGGAGCAGGTCCAAAGGAGGGCAACCAGGCTGGTGAAGGGACTCCAGCACAAGTCCTGTGAGGAGAGGCTGAGGGAGCTGGGGGTGTTCAGCCTGGAGAAGAGGAGGCTCAGGGGAGACCTCATCGCTCTCTACAACTCCCTGAAAGGAGGCTGGAGCCGGGGGGGGTTGGGCTCTTTTCCCAGGCAACTTTCAACAAGACAAAAGGGCACGGTCTTAAGTTGTGCCAGGGGAGGTTTAGGTTAGATATTAGAAAGAATTTATTTACGGAGAGGGTGATCAGACATTGGAATGGACTTTCCAGTGAAGTGGTGGATTCTCCGTCCCTGGAGATATTTAAAAAGAGACAGGATGTGGCACTCAGTGCCATGGTCTGGTAACCACAGCGGTAGTGGATCAGGGGTTGGACTTGATGATCTCTGAGGTCCCTTCCAACCCAGCCAATTCTATGATTCTATGGTTCTATGATTCCAGCAAGAGGCTGTTGCCTCCTGTGTGAACTACACCAGATCCTGCTCTGGCAAGGAGGTTGGACTCAATGATCTGTCAAGGTCCTTTCCAACCCTTAACATTCTGATTCTGTAACTCAGGCAAGAATAGCAGAACAGGTCTGGTTGTGGCCTGAAGCTTCAACCAAGAGTCCCCATCCCTGCCAAGTCCACAGTGGTGAAGAAGGAAGGAGGTCAAGGCGGGATGACAAGGCACGGGGTCAGGCTCCAGTTCAGCGGGGTAAGCTTAAAATCAGATCCCAAGCAAAGCAGGGGACACTGGCACCCTCCAAGCAGTGCCTGATTCCAGGCAGCTCCTATGAGCCAAACCTCAGAAAGAGGGGGAAATGCAGTCTGTGTCCTTCCCACCACCGTCATCCTGCACCCTCAAGAACGCAGAGGCACAGCACTGGGTGTTGGGGGCCAGGGGATGGGGATCTCCTGCTCACCCCTCAGCTAAGCAGCATCCTGCTCCCCACGGGGGGTTGTGGGCAGCTCCTGGGGACTCAGCAGTGCTGTTGGAGCAGTTACCAATTCCCTTGCAGAAAAGAAAAGCTGAAAACAAAAGAATTATAAAAGCAAATGGAAACTTGTGAAAATGCACACAAATGAGATAGGACTGGACAAATAACAAGTTCCCCACCCCCAGGTGCCAGCAAGGTAAATAGTGGAAAGGTTGAACACAGAGGTCTCAAACGGCTTTGCTTTCAAAAAGTGCGGGTTTTTTCTTCTTTTTTTTCTTTTTTTTTTTTTTTTTTCAGAGTTTTGGTTCTGTTTTTCTTCTTTATCTCTCCCCAGCAGCCGCTGACAGATGACCTTTAAAGCCCCAGAGAGCTGCACCAGCAGGTGATTTACTCACAGCTGTGCCAGTCAACAAAACAGAGCAGGGCAGAGGTCACCACCAGCCAGAGCTGCCCAGCCAATTCAAGGATGGGATTTAATTAAAGAAAGACGCATTACACTTTTATTTTGATTTGTGTGTATGCACACACAAAAAATCCAATTTTTTGTCTTTATTTATTTTATTTTATTTTTTTTATTCCTGCACCTGGACATTTCATCCTGGACGTGTCAGCCCGGCTGTCCACGCTCTGCCTGCCATTCCACCCACCCCTCAAGCTCACCCCCCCAGAACTCTGAAATCCCATCTCACACTTGCAGAGGGGCCTGGGAACAGGTGGGGAGGAGGCAAGCAGAAGGGAACCCAGCAGCTGATGGTGCACGGCGTCTCTGCCTCTCCCTCAGTATTCATGAGGTGTTGCATGGGTATTTTGAGGGATGTTGACCTCCTCCCCTTGCAGCAAACCTTTTCCTTTCTTCTATCTTCCAGAGAAACTACTGGGAGAGGGGAGAAAAAGGACAAGTTACAGCCTTTTCATTTTGTACAGGATCAAGGGTTTGTCCCCTAAAGACAGTGGGTGTGTTTGTAGTAGCCAAATGCAGAGTAAAATGGAAACTCATTGGCCCTTTATTCACAGGACAGTGTAATTCATTATTTTCTCTCGTACATCTGATCCTCTTTTTTAGCTCAGACTTTAATTGTTGATATTATTCTGCTGCTATTTTTATCTGATATTTTTAAATATAATATTCACATATAAACAAATATCCATTCAAACTAGAACTAGAAATGAGTGAGTCTTTAAAGACGTAGAGCTTCAAAAGTGGAAATTCAAGTAGGAACAAGCTCAGTATTTTCTGACTTAAGTCAGAATGTATTTTATAAGAGCTGCATCCCACTGGAAAAAGAGCACCTACGAGTCATGGGACTCTCTTTTTTCAGAGCTGAGCTTGAGTGCTCAGGACCAGGAATGAGACCACCTTTCCCAAAGAGAGGAGCATGGGGGATGCTGACCTGTGCTGGGACACAAATAGCACAAGAGGGATGGCCACACACTAAGTGCTTTTGAAAATTGGGCCCTGTGGTGACCTCGAATACACTAAACAATCCTGTTTGGGGCCCCTCCAGAACTCATCCAAAGTCAGAAGAGAGCCTGCATCCTTAATTTGATTATATGTAAGTATGTGTTGTATCCATTATGTTGACTGATTTCATTAGCCTGAAATGGCTGGCTAATAAACTTGCAGAACACTGAAAGAGCTCCAATCTAAGAGGTCTTTTGTATGAGGATGAAAAATATGCAACCTTAGAAGATATACTACAGGAATTTTTTAGGCGGTATCAATCAAATTCCTTTTCTAATTGACCTTCCCTGCATGTAGGTTTAAAAAGTACAGTGACTATCTTGCCTCACTCCTACATAGCATTCTCCTCTACTCCACACAAAGTAACTTCTGGATCAAACTGAACACTTCTGACTGACTAAGGCCACAGCTTTGAGAAAAGTTGCAAGTTTGCCATCAAATCTTTCAGTAACGGAGGATCCACTGGATATTCCTTCATTGTACTAGTGGCAAAATTAAGCTTTCTCACAATAAGATTTTATGTCCTATCCCCAGGCTAAAGCTGTCCAGCGGCACTTATCAGTCACAGAATCTCTCTGGGTTGGTTGCAATAAATTGATAAAAAAATCACCTTGCTTATTTTCAAAAGTCACTGCCCATGCAGACATATCTACTAAATCACTTTGCCATCTTCCCTTGAGTAAGACTCATGGAGCTTCTGAAAAAACCCAGAGTAAGGCAGATTTCCTAGGCTTTAGATCACTTGGTGACCTGCTTTTTCTGAACTCTTTCCAATTTCCCAAGCTCTTCTGCTTTCTTGGTCTCTCTCAAAAAAATGGTGGTTGCCATTGGCATGGAAATTCCTGTGGCAGGTTAGGTATATATGGATGTTGATGCTCCAGGCACAGCTGCCAAATTTCACTTAAAAGCATTCTCCACTGTCCTGGGCTTAGCTATTCAGTTGAGTTGTAGTCAAGTCTTGGTGGGTTTCAGGTGGTTTCCACAAAAGGCAAGAAATGGCAGCACCGAAGACAAAGAAGGTTTCAGAGTAAACAAAGTTCTGTGGGTTCCCATTTCTCTCTCACTCTGATTTCTACCTGTATGGTTTTATATCTATGCAGTAGCAGCAGGCATTGTCCAGAGGTTGGAAATCTTCAGCCCTAACTTGAGGCAAACTCTCCATAGCAAACTGGCCTGGAATGTCTAGGTCTAAAGTAATTACACATCTGTCACAGACTGATGTCATCCCACCAAAACTGGAATGCCTCTGTTGGGCTGAGCCTTTCAACACAACCAAGGCATCTGGGTGTCCAGTTGCCTTTAAAACACAGGGGAAATATCCAACATCACTATGTGGCTTTGAAAATCCCCCTGCAATCTCTAACCCTCACTCCTCATCTGTAAAACAGGAATAACAGCAATTCCTACACCATATCTGCTTTATCAGTCTGGTCTATGCAGACCACAAGTTCTCTGAGACATGGGCTGGCTGCTACTAAATATAGGTACAATGTCTAGCACAGTTTTTATTAGAGCCCCTAGGCACTACAGCTCCATAAATAACCATGTTGACTTTTTCCAGATTAAGAACACATCAATGGGAGCTTTGCTTGAGCAAGAACTGCAGGATCTGGCACTAGTGTTTTTAAACCCTAATAGGAATGAGAGAGTCTGAAGACTCTTCCAGCCTCATTCACTGGTATCAATGCTTTTAATACCAAGTCAGCTGTTCTGACACAAAGGGTATGTTTCTTTTGGTGCTGTTTCTTGGAACTGAAGAGCCCTCCTGAAGTTTTCATTTTCTTTACTGAAAAGCCCTGCTATGGTAAATCATCAACTCACCAAATTTATAGGAGGCACTGCACTTGGTATGTCACGTCTCTGAGCCCAGGCTAATGATTCACTTACTTAGACTTTTGTTCCTTTGCTTTGTAGTTCTCTTGATTTCAGCAACTGTCTATCATTTTCATGTGGCTTGCTGGCTAGAATACCCCCTACTATTCCAATAATCATTGCCCTGCTAGAGTGTTTATTACTGACTGAAGGGCTACAGAGGCTGGTAAAATGACCTGAGCTGTATGATTTTCCCCTCAAGTCTCTGGGGCCTCACAATTCTTGAAAGAATGCAAAGGAAGAAAAAAAAAAGAAGCTTAGTTATGGAGGAAGGTCACAGTCAAGTTTTTCTGCAATAGCAGATTTCTTCACTGGCATCAGTGTCTCTGTTACCAAGGGCTCACCACATCACCTTTGATATTCAAAGAGCAGCTGTGAGCTTGCCATGCACTGAGAACTGAGCCAGGTAACATCTGACAATGTGCATCAGGGCACCAAGAAATGGTTCTTAAATTGTATGTGCTCATCATATATAAAACATGCAAGCCTGGATAGGGTCCCAGGAAGCTAGTGACTGCTTGGTTGGTTAGGTTGTCTTTCAATTGAGGTTTGTGGTAGGTGCACTGTAAAAAAAAAAAAAAACAAACCACACATACACATGCAAAAAGCAGTGACCAATACCAGATAATACACAGATGTGTAAATAACTGTGGGAAGATTTCCAAAACACAGATTCTAACTTTTGTCAGTGGTTTGTTTTCTCTCTGGCTAAGAGTCTCAAAAGTGAGTGCCTAAAGTTAGTGTCTCCTGGGTAAAAGCTTCAAAAGCATCTTAATAACACAGGAATCTAAGTGCCTACTAGAACACTTCTTAAAGGCTCTGGAAAATCTCAATCTTCCATCCACATCTTTAGCAATACAGTTTTTAAGCACTCAGAGCTCACAGTAGCTGCTATTGCAGCTGAGGGTAAGGATCCTCCTGAGGAGCCTGAGGAGATGGGGCATCCATCACATGTGTCTCCCAGCCTGACACATTCCAAAAAATCACACCTAGTATGGATTTCCATGTTTAGCATGAGTCTAACTTCAACCTGCAATTTTTGAAAATCCTGGAGTCATTTTCTATGCAATGGATGCTACACTGTGGCATTTGTATTTGCAGATCAGACCATAAGAACTGTCATTTTGGGGAAGATTTCACAGCACTGTTATTGCCATATCCACAGGCCATCATAGCTGTTCTTGCTCTAGGCAATAGAGGGTACAAAGGGCACCAAATAAACAAGAAAAATTCTTCTCTCATGCAAATTTTATTACAGCTTTATGATGAGACTGTAAAAGATTTCTGTCTTTAGCACATCTTATGGAAAGAGAATTTTTTCCATAGTACTAGAACAAAAACAATAACAAATCTAACCCTGGGAAGAATGGCAGAACAACTCTTGGCACAGCTATTTTGGAGTAAGCCATCCCACACTCCTCATTCTACAAAAGTTCCCCATGGAAAACATAGAGCAAGAGGCATTTTGTTCCTTCTAGGAGACTTTCACTTACTGAACAAGGTAATCCCCTGGAGCAGAAATTGATTAGCAAAGGAACATCAAAGTTTGGCTATGTAACCTTAAGTAATCCTGTGTGTCTAGTGCAGGAGGGTGGATCTCTAGGTTCTAATTGCAGCTAGGGGAGAACATCAGGTCCTGAAGGCAATGCACCCTTCCTGGAATAGGTACTTCAGAAGCAGAGGATGAAGGAACCTTTGCCATTGCAAGGCTGCCTCTTCCATGAGGACAGAGGGAGACAGCTGAAGTAAACCCAGGTCATACACAGGTATGGAAACCCTGGCAAGGGGAAGTGTCTTCAGAAGCACTCTCCAACCACACTTCCAAATCACTGCCGGTGATGGGAATGGAAACTTTGCTGCTGACAAAGAAATCCAAGAGAAGTAGTAAAAAAAAAAAGCCAAAGGCAAAAATTTAATCAATGCAAAACCTCTTAATTTAAGCTAGACACAATCAAGCACTTAAGTCATCAAATTTAGCCTTGCTCTCATTTCCATATGGGTCACCTAGAGGTTATGGTTTCCTAATCTTATGTATCAATCTCATGTCTGAGCCATTTTCAGGGTAGATTTTATGCCTCTGCACTGCTTGTCAGCCATTTGTTATGATATCAAAATTCATGCAATACCAGTCAGCTTCACTTTATGCAAAGTTACACATTTCATCATTTTCGGTCCTCAAAACGAGGTTTTCTGATGCAAAACCAAATCTTTATTCATAAGGTGACATTTCTCCATGCAAGCAGTCTCTATTGTTAACATGTTCTGTTGCTATTAATATTATTGCCAGTAAGCTATTCACTGTGGAGCATGTACAATAAAGAAGAGGCACTTGAAGGTCAGAAGGAATCAATATTAATGAAAAGTAAACATACAAGTCAGGGAGGAATCACAAACCCAGCTTGAAGCTAATTTGGTTTTTTATTCCAGCAAATATGCATGGTAGCTTTTGCATTGTGTTCACAAAGTTCTTGTTTGGAAGTGTTGTTAGGAACTATTGAACTCGCCCTCAGTTTCTAAGCCACTGGATTGTCAGCCAAACATCTCTTGTTCACCAGGGCCCCAGTGTGGTCCTAATTCAAGAAAATGGCAGATTTTCCTTTGGCTGTTAATAGGAGAGATTCCAACATCCAGTTTCCTAAGGACCCTTGAAAAGACAACAGCCATGTTACCTCCACACCGAGTCATAAATCTGAGCTATCATTCTGCTTGGATGTAGGGCATACCTTCCACATACTGCTGTGCTTCCTACTAAATATGGAACAGCAATCAACATCTGTGGAGAGCTCACATTTGGCATGTTTACATGAGTATTTATTTCTCCTTTGTCTTCAAGCAGCAACTACTACATAATGTATTTGGTATGATTAATTGTGGGAATGTTGCTCATCCCAGCATAGCATGACATCTCCAATTACATGACATCTTTCTCTCATTTGTAAGGGAAGGACTGATTTTTGTATCTTGACATGTTTATCATTGTGAGGTTGAGCTAGTTATCTTACATGGCCTGCTCCCTAGTTCTCAGGGTTGACAGATTATGGTGTCACATTAAAATCACATATGCCTTGTTATTGCAGCTGCATCTTGAAAGGAAAGCAAACAGAGGAATCCACCACACAAGAGCTGTAAGATGATGTTTTGTTCAGTAAGCCAGTGGTATGTAAGGTTGTTTTAGGCTATTATAATTTATACAGTTACGTGGTATTTGATTTTTCCAACATTTTTTAAAATCTCAACAGTGGAAAATTTAACACACATTTCCATAGTCCTGCACAAGTTTCAACTCATCATAAAACTCCCCTGTGGATGGGATTTGCCTCACCTAATTTGAGCCATCTATTTAAAAGTTGGGCATCTGCTCTAAATTAGTCACTCAGTCTTAGTTATCAGTGACAGACTGATGCTTCTTGAGAAATTATTTATTCCACCTGGTTTTGACTGGAGGTTTAGATCAGGGAGTCTAGCACCCTTCCTTTTGGATGGAGTGCAAGGGAAAAAGAGGAGCTGTGGTTCTGAGGGAAGAGGAACATCACTGAGGAGTCAACAAGGAGGAAGTAAAAATAAGGAAGGTCTCAGGATTAAACATTTTTTACCAGTTTGTAGTTAAAAAACGCATCTTTGTAGCATTGCTTCAGAACTTGCAACATTTTTGCCTATAGGATTTTTTAACAGATAAATGCAAAGATGTGCTCAGAAAAGCTCTCAAAAGACCTGTGAGATCCAGGCTAACATTCTCATCCTGGAAGACTACACAGAACTTTATACCAAACTCAAGTCACCAAGCAGCATGAGAAAACTGCTTTGAAGCACATCTTTAGACTTCATGTTTGGAGTGGCTGACTTAGGTAGTGAAGCACACATGTTGCAGTGTAGCTGGGGCTCACACATCTGAAGGAACTAGAAATCCAACTATACAGCCACTAAGCCTCTGCCATTGGATGAAGAGAGCATTCCTTTCACTTCCTTGCAGTAGAACTCTAGCCAGTTATGTAAAGCAAGGTGCCACTTCTCTGCCCTGGAATTTACAAACTAAATGGGTGTATGCAAAGTTCTACATGCAGTTTAGTTCATGCAGTACTGAAAACCTGCCCAGCAACTTGGATGGAAACATACTTTGGGCTTGTTTCTGTAATATAAAATCTACTGGTTCAGAGAAAACTTAAGAATCCAAGATCTGGGAAAACACAGAAGGACAATATGATGGTCTGGGATACTTTTCACCAACATGCAAGAGTGCTTCTGGTGTTCTGATAATGCTTCTGTTTGTTGCAGAAGTTTTATTGCCTCTGGGCAGAAGGAGAAGTGACCCTTTGAACATACTAATTGAGATTTACTATACTTCGAAAAACTATTATTTTCAGGAGGAGCTTATAGTCTAAGATACAAACATGTGAACGTTTCTTCCCAATGAACTTGAACAGAAAAACAGCTCCACAGAGAAACTGAGGAGGCTGGCATTCTTATTTGCAAGCTCATGGGCATTCTCCCTCACCCTACTCATTCCACAGCTGCTTTTGTTGGTGAAGGTAGAGGTGCAGAGGCCAAGATCAAGTGAACGTTCTTCAGTTTAGTAATTTCTGGCTTCCTCAGCCTAGAAAACATATTCTGCACAGCCAAGGCAATGAACTGAATGAAACCTCTTTCCATCTCTGCAAAGCATAGCCTCCTGGAAAGACTACCTTGTGGGTTTCATTAGCTATCGGTATGATAATTAGCTGGTTACTAATATTTAATGCATAGCTCTCAGAGTATCAACTCCAGTGCTGCCTCTTTATTTCTGCTCCTGTGGGAATGAGAAGGAAGAACTGGTAGTCCTTCCTTTCAGGAAGCTGACCTGTATAAATTCTAACCCAGTATATAATTCACATACACAGAGCAAATGCTCAAGGCAGCAGCAGCAACACAGATAATTTGTCTCTTCCACAGATTACAATTAAAGTTTATCATTAATGAACCTTGAGAGCTTCCTAGAAGGACTAATTAGTGCTTTAAATGGTTCTCTCCTCATTATATTTTTGTTTATCCATGTCCATAGGATCTCCAGCTGTGTTAGCCAGTTTTCCAATTAATAATGCATTCATACGTATTACGCCACTTTTTCTGACTCAGCCCTTTTTCCTCCTTGTTTACTTAGCTAACTTACAGCATGGAATTTCCACGTATTTCTCATCAGCTGTCATCTGCTGAATGCTGCCACTGTCCATGGGCAAGGGCTGCCTGGTACCCACCATGTCCTCTGTGGGAGCCATTGTAGCCTTCTCTCCACAGATGCAGTTGCTGCCTCTGCAAACATTCATCATTTGTGGTTTCTCTTCAAGTTTCATGGCCAGACCCTTCCAGTCCTCCCTTTTCTTGAAGGTTTTTGGTTGTTTGGGTTTTTCTTTTTTTGCAGTAATGACTCAGCTGTTTATTTTCCTCTTCCTGCTTCTTCTTTCGTTCCATGAACAAACCTCTTCCACCCACTTTGCAGTAAGGAGAAGGTGAGGGATTCTTTGTTTTTTTCTCTTATGCAAGCAGGAGGGAACAGAGAACGCATCAGAGAAAGAAAGGAGAAAAAACAGCCTGTACCCCCAGGCTTCTTCTAGTCCTCAGAAGAGTCTTTGAGGAGAGTTCATCTCACTGGCCTTTTGCTGGACTGCCATCTCACTCAGTGTGCTTCTCTTGTCCTCAGCTGCTGCTAGAAGAAGAAAACAAAAATGTCATGTGAGAGGCTAGTCTCATGGCTGACACCAGAAAATATGCATCCCAAATTAGAGGCTCACAGTGCTCATGGTGCTCAACCAACTAACAGCTCTCCTGTCAAGCCAGTCTTTTGCCCAGCTATTTGGAAGAAGCCACTGGGGTTCTTTCACCAACCGTTTCATATGTCCTGGGGAGAGGAAAGTTACCTCCAGTCTGAAATAAGGAGTGTCATAAAATAAAATAATGTGTGGCAACATGAGCCACAGAAAAGACAAAAAATGCAAGGAGTGCAGTGGCTCCAACACACCTGTTTCAACTTCCACTGGAGCAGAACAGCAAAGAGACAAGTTTTGAAAATCCCTGCACAAAAGCTGCTCTGTCCAGCTCCATCACCTGGATCAAAATAACATGTGAGGGAGCCTTGCTAGCAAGCACCAGGCAGCTGGGCAGGTCTCAGCTTAGAGCCCACTGCCAGCCCCAGGAAAGCACAGTTAAGAGACACCCTGCTTTCTTCTCTTGGTATGCTTAAGAAAAGAAGATGCTTTAACACAGCAGCAACAGTAGCACCAAAAAAAAAAAAACAAAAAAAACCCAAAAAAAAAAACCCAAAAAAAACACCCACTTGTGTGTTAAATCATCAGGAAAAAAACAATTATTATTCTTTTATTCTTTATGTTCTTTTTGTTTTCCTGCCAATTACCAGAAAGAACAAAATAGCAGAGTATTTTTTTTGCTGTGCATGGCAAACTCGTCAGAGGGAAAACAAATCCTGAGCAAATAACTCAAAGCAAATAGTGGGAGGAAGTCAGGGTGGGGAGGGAGGCAGCAGGAAGACCAGCTGATACGTTTTCAGAGTTTGCTGTATTAAGTCTTGAAGTAGAAAGGTAAATGAATAATGGACATACCATAATTAAGAAATGCCCAGCTTTCTTTGGTGAACAAAATGCTTAAAGTTATATCCCAAGCCTAAAGCTCCCACTGACAACCCACAGTGCAGGTCCAGACACTGATGGGGCTCTCACAAAAACACCTACGGGACTGGATCTGGCTGGGGAGGAAGGTTTGCACTTAGAGCTAGCTCTAGCTAACCTAAAAAAGAGTGATGGATCAACTCAAACTACTGGCTTTACACAAATGCCTACAATTCAAGACTTTATCATCTTTCAAGACAGAGAACTGTATGCATCTGTACAGCCAAAGTTCCAGGGTTCTGCCTAAAGCTACCTCCAGAGCCTGAGGATGGTCCTGAAGATTTATTTCCAGTAGGTGATCAAAATAATGTGAAGGGATCTTACCAAACCACTCTGGACTAGAAGGAAGGTCTCAGCCTGGCATAGACAGAGGGACAGGACCTGGTCTGATTCAGTGTGAATATGGAGACCTCAGTGGACTTAGAGCCTAGTGGCCAAGGCCAGCAATGCTCAGGAAGTAGAGGGTATGACTGGGGCACGCATCTCTGCTTTGGATCAAAAGCTCCTCCATGCACTGACATCACCAGGATTACCTGATGCCAACAATTTCTGAATTGTGAAGCTGAAGGCTTCTCTACAGGACTGGGGACATGCTAGAAGTGATGTAGGGTAAGCGTGGGGAGTCAACCCTTTCAGCACCAGTTCTTCATCCCCTCTGGTCCAGGATATTGGCTGCTCCAGGTGGCACTCCAGACCTCAGAGCCACACGTAGGCATGCTTTGTTTCCACTCCTGCATGGATTCCTCTACAAGAACAACTCCTTGAGGCTGATCTGAGCCCCAAGCGCCTCTTGTTCTTGGATTCTCCCACCATATTGGACTCTTTATCAGGGTATTACTTTCTTTAGTTACTTTTAATTTGAAAAATGAGCTCCAATCCCCACCTATTGGCACACAAAGGAACCTTCCTTTCTCCTTAACCCTGCTGTGACCACAACAGCAGCTACAGCACAGAAGTACCGACTCGTGTTGGCCACATAAGTCAATTTTCCTCTTTCTTCCTTTAAAAAGAAAGGTGTCTTTCCATGTAACAAGCTGAAAATCCTGCCTGTTAAAATACAAAACAGCAGCAAACTGAAAAATACTTGGAAAGGCCGCTGCATGCTGTAATAGGATTAGGGGCTATATCTCAGGCAATGCTTCTGGAATCAGCTGTTTCTTATCTGGGCTTCTTTGTAGAAGCTATGATCTCTTTGTACCAGACTCTGTTACTGGGCTACCTAACAAATGCTATTTTTGGCTGACTGTACAAATGCCATATATAAAACCTGAGTTTCTGCAAGGAAAGCTACTTTGTCATGGAACAGCCAAACGCAGGTGCTTTGGCAGGTGAAATAAAGGCAAATCCCCTTCCCCAGCCTGTGCTAAGGAGGCTGTCTCAAAGAGCAGATCACACTTTCCCCCAGCTCCTCCATACCGTGCACTAAAGATCAAGGAGGGTTTGTACCACAATTAAGTCTCTGAACGATTTTGAAATCCCACAGAGACACAGTCCAGTGCAACAGGCATTATGCACACATGCTTCCATATACTTTCTCTTACTATCAGGCACATCAGTGTATGTGCTGGTTTCATCTGGGATGGAGTAAGCAAGATGCTGTGTGGTGCTTAGTTGCTGACTGGGGTTAAACCACGTCCCCCATGATATGTAAACTTGTGCCCCAGTGGTATCCCAGACACATCTCCTGTTTCTCATCATCAGAAAATGACAGCCCTTATGGAAAAGAAGCAAGTGGGCTAAAAAAAAAAAAAAAAAAAGTGACACAAAAATGACTTCTTGCCGCCCTCATCTCTTGTTCTCCCAGAACAGCCATTCCTCCTCCACCTAATAAAACACTCAGACAGCTAATTAGTTCTGTCTCATCTCAGCAGTCAACAAACACATTTTGCCCTAGTGAGAGGCTGCTGGTTTCCAGGAGGAGAAGTGGATAGGAGGAAGGACCAAAGCAGACACCCCTGTCCCTCCCACCCTCCAGAACTGAGCCATCAGTTCCCCACTCAGCCATCAGTTCCCGGAGCCCAGGCCCAAGGCAGAGAAGGCAAAGAGATAACGATAACAAAGTGCCAAGATTTTCAGTCATCCCCTTTTTCTCTTCCTGCACTCTGTGCTTAACCTCATTTTATGAAATGAGCTGGATGACTTTCATAGGCAGAAGGCTGCCTGCACAATGATTTCTATTCCACTCACTCCCAGCCCTTTTCCTCCACAAGTAAGAGCTGATAACCATCTCTTGCAATTCAATAGGCTTCATATCGTCTCCAGGAAATAATTGAACCCTTTGTGGCTTTCAGAGCAACATTTTGGTATTTTCCCTGGCATCAAAATGTTGCTGGATTCTGTTTAAATGGAAGAGATGGCCAGTTCACATTAGCTGGGGGAAGAGAGAAAGCCAAGAAGACAAGTCAGCTGCCTGCAAATAAACAGGGTGAGCAGGGCAAAACCAAGGGTTTCCAATGGCCAGAACAAGGCCATGTGATAGCTGGCCTCATCTGGAAAGAAAAAAAAAAAAGAGAGAAGAACTGTGAGTCTGAGCCAAAATCAGTTATTTCAATGGGATCGGTCCCCCACTTCACCCCATACCAAAATAACCCAGCATACTTCTGTTCTGGGACAGGCTTCTCACACTCCTCCATCCACTAAAGAGCATCATCACTACTGCAGTCCTGCAAAATAAGTAATTCCAGCAGATACAGAAATCCCAGATGGCATGCACTTTGGAAAAGCTAAAAGAAGGAATTGGCCAGGCTTCCTAAAGCCCATGCCCAAAGTAAAATTAGCTATTTATACATCAGTGTGCACTTGTCTGGTGCTCTCCAGTGACAGTTTGCTTGGTACAGAAGGTCCCTGTATACCTCCAGACTGATACTGGAGTTTTCTGAAAAACTTCAAGAAGACACAGCCTCCTTACTTTAGGTGAAATACCTTGATGTGAACAGCCAACCTGCAGTATCTCATGGGGTGGCTCCTGCTGTGGCTGTGTACTTTAATAACCTTTGCAAAACTTCCAAAACCTTTTCTAAGGTGACACTCAACGTGCATTCCTTCAGGACTTTCACAAGCCACATCCTTGTTGCCTGCCCACCTTTGATTTCATGCCCTGTCTCCTCACCCTAGTGCCCACAGACTTCTGCTGGAAGCATTAATGAGAGCAATGCGCAAACAAATGTGGAAAATAATCTCTAATGCTGCAGGCTCAGAGGCCAGTGGAAACCAGAGGATGTTTTCTGGCAAAACAGCAGCAATAAGAGCTGTTCTCTAAGTAAATAATGTTTTGGAGCATATAAGCTCAGCACTAGCAAAGAGACCTGAGGCTAAAGGCTCTGTTTTTTCTTTACCCTTCTCCAGAGAAGCATTGGCCTATGTTTCCCTGGCATTAAGCCATACAGGCAGGTGGGCATAGTGGCCAAAATTAATTCAACAGGTAAAATTTCAGGAGTATTCCCCTTTCCTGTTGCCTTTCTAAAGATGCTTCATTTGGCTATAAAGTAATTAAATAAGATCCTCCCCATTATACAAAGCAGGAATCAGCACCTCAGAAAGAAAAAAAGCCAAGACCCTCCTCACTGGGCAGGCAGTGGAACAAAAATATGACAAAGCTGAGAGCCTCATGACACAACTCTCAACATGAGCAAAACCATACAAGCACCTGACTTCCAGACCATCTCCCTGGATTACAGTTCCTTGGGGCCAAACCATAGGGATGCACTGCTACTAGCAACCACTCACACACCAGCTGCCTCTGTCCCACCAGGAAGGACCAACAGTGGCCACCAGTGGCCTGCCCCATGGGGCCAGCTCCTGCCCACTCCCTGTGCATGCCATTCCTGCAACCCACCCAAAGCCTCCCTACACAGGGGCAGCTCACCCCATGGGCTTCTCCCTTAGCTCCAGACACTCAACACTGGGCAGCAAATGATCAAGAGCTAATTAGGAAGCAGAAGGGCTGCTCAGTGGCAACCACACCTTGTGCAAAAATGTTGACAGTTGTCTAGGGGGTTGTTACCACTGTATATCACATGCATCAGGGCTGGTGAGGCAGAGAAAGCCAAAACCAGTGGCCCATTTGTTGCCTTCCCCAATAGACATCCTATTGATAGCTCCATCTCCCTCTGGCAAAGCCCTTTGTACCACTCTGGGACAGCTGCTCCAATGCCAAGAATTCCTCGCAGGCTGGCCAGCCCTGGTGGTGCTACCAAGGAAGCTCCAGTTTCAGCAAAGAATTTGATGGTTGTCTGGCAAGTGTATAAATCATAAAAGTAGCTTTGTTCTGCAACACTTCAAACCTTTTGGGCTCTCTCATATGGCTGCAGTTTGCTAGTGCTTGCTGCTCAATTTCTATAAGCTAAGCTGTGCTAACTCATACCTTTCCAGCAGTGTGTTATACCACGCAGAGATGCTGCCCTGCTACTCTGAGCTGTGTTTTGCTGACAGCAGGGCCTTTTTGAAAAAGGCACAGCCACGTGGTTTGCTTTTTTTTTTTTTTCAAGATTTCATTTCACAGGAAACCAGTCCAGGCTTTTAAAACCCATTCACTTAAAATTAGGAGGCTGCATCCAGGCAAGCCCTGTGCCCAGGAAAGGAGAGCTAGAAAGCAAAGCTCTCAGTTTTCCCTGAAACAACTGCAAGCCCAGACAGCAGCAAAGACAGTCGCCTTACCTCGGGAGATGGGGAGGATGCGAGGCAGCCAGGGACTGGGGCTGCAGGAATTTTCCAACCCGCAGGTTAAAAAAAAAAAAATGGCACTGAACAACAAAGATTTCACAGAAAAGTCACGCTGCTTTCCTGTGAATCTGCAGGCAAAGTGCTCCCGTCCCAAACGTTCCTGCGGTGTATGGGTGCAGGAAAAGGACCCTGCTATGCCTCTGGGCGGCAGGTGGCATTTGTCACCCGGGCAGCCCCCGCGGAGGGGACATCGGAGGAGCAGGAGCGGCCAAGCTCCCGCAGCTGCTGCCTCCGGAGGAGAAAGCAAGGAGAGAAATTCCCTTTGTAGACACGGCCCCGGGGCAAAGGCAGCGTTGGAGCCTCTGGGTGCCTCCAGCAAGAGGGGGAAGAGGGGCAGAAGCTGCCATGTGGAGCCAGTGGTCCCACCCTACCCCCTACCCCGCAGCCGGCCAGGTGGGAAAGCGGAATACGTGGGTAGGGAATGGATGTATCCCAGGAGGGGTGGGTCAGGCTTTTATCTGCTGTGAATCTACCCAGTGCCTTTGATGTTGGTGGGTCTGACTGGTAGGTTGGAGCAGGAGGCTTGTGATAATAAGGTGAAGCCAGTGGAACCTGCTCAGACGCTCGGCTCATTTGAAAATCAGGCTTGTCATGGGCTGCTGAGCACAGAGAACATCTGCACATGGCGACGTGGGGCTGTGCAGGTACTCAAGCTGGAGGCACCTAATAAATGAGTAAAGAAAGAAAAAGAAAAATTTTGGTTTTCAGCAAAATCTCCAAATTTTTTCTCAGTGCAAAGCACTGAGTTTCATCAGCGGTTGGAAATCTGTACTTAAAAGCAGCATTTAAGCCTCTTACTCAACCTACCTCAGATGTTTCCAAACTGTTCTTTTAACAAAAACAAACAAAAAACCAGACACAAAAACCCCTCGGCTAAATACATGTGATATCAGGATGGGGACTGCATAAAAAAACAGCATCAGTCCAGGCTCAGCTGGTGAAGGGACTCGAGCACAGACCCTATGAGGAGAGGCTGAGGGAGCTGGGGGTGTTCAGCCTGGAGAAGAGGAGGCTCAGGGGAGACCTCATCGCTCTCTACAACTCCCTGAAAGGAGGCTGGAGCCAGGGGGGGGTTGGGCTCTTTTCCCAAGCAACTTTCAACAAGACAAGAGGACATGGTTTTAAGTTGTGCCAGGGGAAGTTTAGGTTGAATATTAGAAAGAATTTCTTCACGGAGAGGGTGGTCAGGCATTGGAATGGACTTTCCAGTGAAGTGGTGGATTCTCCATCCCTGGAGATATTTAAAAAGAGACTGGATGTGGCACTCAGTGCCATAGTCTAGCAACTGCAGCAGTGGGTCAAGGGTTGGACATGATGATCTCTGAGGTCCCTTCCAACCCAGACAATTCTATGATTCTCACCCTGTCAGTAACTGCATCACTGACCTCTCCCATCCCTGAAGTCTTCCAGAGATGCTTGCTGGGCTGAGCCTCTCCCCAGCAGTGCAGGCTGTGACACAGACCTGCCAGTTTCTCACCACTATGTCAAGTGATACAGTGAGGTTGGGGAATCAGTCAGGGTAACTTGGGGGCATTGGTGTCAGGGCTGTGGTGGACAGATCCAGACTCATGAACACCCACATGCTTGGCTGTCTGACAGCTGGAAGGGACCCTGCAGGCAGCAGGGCACTTGTTGAAGATGGTCATAGTGACAAATTCTCTTTATATGTGATGTTCAAAGGTCCTATGGGAAGGGTGATTTTACATCCCAGGGAAGGATGATTTTATAATGTCTTATGCCACATCCTAAGGGCCAAGGGAATCTGCAGATTGGAGTTAAATCTAGAAGGAGTCCCATTCAGGATCCCAGAGGGAAAAATCTGGGTGGGGAAGAGATGTATTTCCAAGCTCAAGCTATGTATGTTTATTTATAGATGTGTCTCTATGTAAGTATGTGTATACGTATAGCTTTCTTTTAATCACTGAGATACACAAACATGCAGTGCACACACATACATGCACATGCCCACGGGTCCATTCGTTGCCCTTTTGGTAAATGCAGCCCAGCGACACACTGCAGCCTGCTGCCCCTGTCCCTCATGGAAGGTCAAGATTCATCCTCTTGGGGAAATCAACTGTACAAACCAATTAAAAGGCAACGAGCACAGGGATTAAATTAAAGCACAGACTGCAAAATGCCAAAGAGTTGTTTTTACAGCCAGCTTCCACTCCTGTCAACCCTCAAGCCTCCAGGCTGGGTGCAAAGCTGGGATGCTGCTGTCACAGTGCTGTTGCCCCTTTTACCTTCAGCAGCTCCACCACCAAGTTTGAAAACCTGCCCATGTCATCTGTGAGACAGGAGGCACAAGCCATACCTTCTTTTGTTCTTCAGTAGGACATACCAATTTAAAGTTTTTTACCATTTCACCTCCCTTCCTGCATCCAGAGTCTCCTGTACCAGAAGGACCATTAAATGCATTACTGTGTGCAAGGATGCACTGGTACTGGATGCTTCCAAATTGCAAATACCAACATAGCAGGGTGGTTTACACTTAGCAAGGAGAACAGAGCAAACAGGTTCTTGTTTTTATTCTCATTTTTCCAAGACATGAATGAGCAGTGGGTGTTGGTCTCTTCTCTCAAGTAGCTGGTGATAGGACAAAAGGAAATGGCCTCAAGCTGAGCCAGTAGAGGTTTGGATACATAGGAAAAATTTGTTTACCGGAAAAATGGCCAAATAATGGAACAGACTGCCCAGGGAAGTGGTGGTGTTACCATCTCTGAAGGTGTTAAAAAAATGTGTAGATGCTCACGTTCAGGACTGGTTTAGTTGGCATGGTGGTGTTGGGTTCAGAGTTGGACTTGATCTTAAACCTTAAAGGACTTTTCCAGCCTTAATGATTTTATGATCAGTCATGGTACACCCTAGAGTAAACAAGATCCAAAGGGGCTCAGGATCTCAAAAGGGGCAGTTAGTGGCACACAAAAACTCTAAAGCTAAGGAAAGCCCTAATAGGGGAGGCAGAGGAGGGAAGGAAAAATAACAAAGCACCTACCTCAGCCCACAAAACCTGTTTCTCACAGGGAATTAAAACTCCTAAGTCATCAAATATGTGGTATTATGCATGCCCACCTATATTCATGTCAGGAAGAAGAAATAAAATAAGAGAGGATGTGGAAGAAGAAATAAAATAAGAGAGGATGTAGCAGCAACAGTGCTCAATAACCAGGGGTTGGGACTTAGACTTTAAAGCTTCAGGACATTAGCAGATGTGGACAGGGATAGGAAAACAGTATTATAGCAAGGCTTTGGCAGCCAGAGCTTGTGCCAGCACTATAGACGCACACAGACCTTCTGGACAGGAGAGGTCTTACCTCAGTGGCTCTGATCCACTTGGGTACCCTGGGAAATGTCTTGCAGATGAAGCAATGGGGACCACTACCACGCCATGAACCCCAGGGTAGAGGGAAGGGAAGGGAAGGGAAGGGAAGGGAAGGGAAGGGAAGGGAAGGGAAGGGAAGGGAAGGGAAGGGAAGGGAAGGGAAGGGAAGGGAAGGGAAGGGAAGGGAAGGGAAGGGAAGGGAAGGGAAGGGAAGGGAAGGGAAGGGAAGGGAAGGGAAGGGAAGGGAAGGGAAGGGAAGGGAAGGGAAGGGAAGGGAAGGGAAGGGAAGGGAAGGGAAGGGAAGGGAAGGGAAGGGAAGGGAAGGGAAGGGAAGGGAAGGGAAGGGAAGGGAAGGGAAGGGAAGGGAAGGGAAGGGAAGGGAAGGGAAGGGAAGGGAAGGGAAGGGAAGGGAAGGGAAGGGAAGGGAAGGGAAGGGAAGGGAAGGGAAGGTTTGCAGATGATTGGTGGTGGCTATGAGCCGCCCCGCAAAGAGAGAGGAGAGGCAGTGGCAGCAGCAAACAGCAGAAGGAGAGGTTCACAGCCAAACAGCAGAAAGAAGAGTGGCCAAAACTGTGCAGGTGCTCAGTGTGCCTGACTGGGGGCCTTCCAGGAGGGCAGAGAAGAGTTGGGATGGGCCACAAAGAGGGCAGGCACAACATGCTACAGGAGAGGGCATTTTCTGCAATCAGTCAATGGATTGTGGCAGAGGAAAGACACAGCTCAGAAGCTACAAAGGCCAAAGCAGGTTTCGCCAGGGGAAGCCTCTGCTTCTTCTGCAATCTTTTCCACTACGATTTTTAGCTGTCTTCATCATATTGTTGTGGTTTTTTTCAACATCATCTCCTTTCTGAGAACCTCCCAGTTCTAACCAACACTGCATTACTGCCAGCCCGCTGGATGAGGTCTTCAGCACTGACCTCTGCCCGAGGCCAACAGAAGACAGAATGCCTTTGGCCTGTTGCTTCTCCACACTGGTGGGAAAAACCCTGCCTTGCAAGCAGCAGCCCTGTGAGGACAAGCAGCCTCTCTGCAGGATGGATACATCAGGTCTACACCTCTTCCATCTGTCTTTTTGGAGGCAGCCCTGGGCTGGCTGCAGGAGGGGTGGATGTCCTCCCTGGGTGGCCTGGACATGCCTGATTGCCTTGTCTGGGGGCTATTTTTTTCTGTCCCCTTTGAAATCTTATAGTCTGAAGAGGATATTCCTAAGCTTTCTTGTTCATGGCCATTTTTTCATGTCAAATGTAATGCCTGCCAGTGAAACTCCCAAAGAAGGAGACCACAATACTTTGAAGAATGAAATGAGAGATACCTACACAGCTATTATAAAAAAGAAGGAAAAAATACTCCAGTTGCTTTTGTTTTTTCTATTTTCCCAACTTTTTTGTCATTTAATTAATATCCTGTTCATTTTCTAATTTCTCCATGTGTTTTTCCTCTGTAGTTGTTTGGGGTTTTTTCCCCCTCATTGATTTCCTCATCCTCATAGCATACCATCTCCTTGGGGCCTGATCCAGAGGAAAGGTAATTCCATGAAACTTTGCATTGTTTCTGGCACATGTTTCTGGCACATATATTCATCAAGATATACACCTGCAGAGCATCTCTCCAGATGAAGGGTTAGACCTAAATCACAGCAACTTTTAAAATTCAAGAGGAGTCAGAAGGAATACCCTTTTTACTGGTCCTGAAACAGCCAATTTCATCTGACTTCTCAGAGAGCCCTTTTCTTTTTTTTTTCCTCTAAACTTAAGACCCTAAAGCTGGCATGCTGGAGTCTCTTGAGACTGATGTTTATTCCTCTGCCAAAGCAAGCTGGATCAGACTGTGGCAGACATAAGTGCATGGTCTCATTCTGGTCTGACTCCACTGCTGTCTTCTTCACCAGAAAAGACATCCCGAAAGATGCTCTGCCTCCATGTTTCAACTTGGTTTAGGCAGGGCAGCAAATCCTGGCTCTCAGACCCAGCCAGCACTCAAGCTGTGCTAAATACTGCTGGTGACCATAGATTGCAGTATGGAAACCCAAATCTGTGGAAAACAAGCTGTGGAAGGGCCAAGCTATTTCACACAGGCTTGCAAAGCTTGTCATCAGGTGGAAATGACCTCTGATTGCCACCTGGCAGGACTGAGACAGCCCTAAGATTTTCCAAGCAAAATCTCCTCCCATCTGGAGACCTCAAAGCATCCCATCTCTCTGCATGGGTATCTGTGCAGGGGGTGCCTGGAGGAGCTGCTCAGGAAAGAGAGTAACTTTTAATGAAAACTGAGTCCTTTCCTTTAAAAGCTAGAGGAGAAATCTAGCTAGGAGAAGATTTTAAAATATCTTTTTCTAAATACTCTTTTTTTCTTCTTTCTTTCTGAATGGGAGGCTATATCTCATTTGCAGCAATAAGGAGCATCTAGATGCAGTGCTTATGTTGACTCCAAGTATCTGGCACAGCACTGGCCCTGAACTCCTCTACCAGCACAACTCACTTTGCATACCAGAGAACTAAAAAAAATTTAAAAGGTTGTTTTACTTAGGCTTTGGAAAATGCTTGATTAAAAAAATAAGATTCCTCTTTTTTTAGTTAAGAAAAAAAGACAACATGCCAACATATTCCATAGATACATAGACAATGTTCTACAATGTTCAGAAAAACATAAGATCTCTGTTCCTGAGCTGGTGAGCTGGTCTCTGTGAGGTGGGCCAGACTGACAGGGCAGCCCAGCACACTCCAGTAAACTGCAAAACTTAGCAGAAAGTTTGCTGACTGATGGGATTCACAGCATTGAGGTATAGACTTCACCAACTACACACTGCTCACAGGCAGTGAGGAGAGGAGAAAGCATAGGAAAAGCAAGCTAGTACCAATAGCAATCTAGTATGTTGGGCACTCACCTAGAAATGAGACAACTGGCATCAGATTCTCAGTCTGAAGACTAGCTAAGGCTGGTACACAAGTGCTTTGAGTTCTGAGCTGAGGAAACTTGGGCATGAATGCCCAAAAGCCCAGGTGTCATTACATTCTGCTGGCAAGGATGGGCCATAGTCCCCTGAGGCAGAAGTATGACTCAAAACTGGATTTCTGACACCATCCCAGTGAGGCTATGGGATAAAAGCCAGGAGGGCACTTCATGCTGGCAAGAACAATGTCTGAGATGTCCTGGCAGCCAGGTCACAGCAAGCAAGACAGGAGAAATCTGACTTGATAGAAATGGATAGGAATACTGACAGCCCTGTGCTGTCAGTATTGCACATTTCCAGCCGTAGGACATGTCTTAGATGTTACCAGCACAAAGCTCCTGTGGGTCTCCAAGCAAAACAGAAGTGTGAGGTTAACATGCAAAAGTGTCCTTCTGCATTCACTATGCCCTCTTAGCAAATGCCCAACAAAACAGATAGTAGAACAGTAAAACCAAAGATGCTATAACACATGCATTTATTTTTAAATCTGTGAAAAGATGTACATCTCCTCTTAAAGTCATATTTAAATAATAAAGCATCCTCTTATTTTGTCATCATTACTATATATTTTAGACAGGAGTTGCCACAGTGGAAAAGATTCAAGCTCCAGCCTGTTCAATATCCAGAGGCTTCATTATGTGCACATTATGAGTATTTGTCTAGTCTTGGCTCTGATGTGTTACCTTCACAAATTTCTGCATGGAGAACACCTTAAAATTTCTGATTTTCCCAGGGTGGAGGCAATTTTCTGTATTCTGTGGGATTTACCTACAGCATGGCTCAGAGTCTTGAGGTTTTTTAACATACTACATTTCAGCTTAGCTCTAGCCAGAAGCTGTCTGAGTACAAGCTGTATTTTATTATGTATTTTTGTTGCTAACTAATTAGGACTGCAGCTGTAAATAAGAGATATAGTGCTCACTCTCTGCCAGATTTGCAGTAAGCCAAACAGGGCTTTGTCAGCAGCCTGAAGCTTGTGTCTAGAAGGCTGAAAAGAAGATGCTGTAAACCTCTGCCCTTGTCTTCAATAGGAAAGTGAGACCTAAAGAGGTGGCAGGTCTTTATTCAGCTCAGATGTTTTGACCTAAGAAGTTCTCTGTTCTTGGAAAACAGAAACTGGCCCCTGGGAATCAAAATGTCTGGGGCTTTCAGGGGCATAAGTATGAGGAGGCTGGGTTAGGAACATGCAATGGGTTCAGAAAGCTGGAGCTGGGGATGGAGGAGACAATTCTACATCCAGGCTGGAAGCAGGCTGTGGAAGACTATTTGCCAAGAGAAGAAAATGTGGTCCATCTCTCTGGTGAAAAAGTGGTGATGACAGGGAACAGAGATTGCAGGCAGTGATTTCAAACAAGCAACCTCAGGGCCAGCTATAATTTTTAATAACCGATTTTACTGATCCAGTCCAAAAGGCTCATGAATAAATAAGAAAATAACTAGCTGCTGCTCCAAAGTTGAATGTGAGGGTTTGAGCTAAGGATGGAAGAGGGCAACAGGATCTGTCAGGACCAGCTCAAGCTCATGCAATTGATTTCATACATAGGGAAGGCAACCATTAGGGGCAGAAGAAGTCTCCAGCCAAGCAAGAAAGCCTACTCTGACCAAAGTCAGTGACCACTTCTTTTCAGATAGTCTTCTCCCTTCACCTCTTTTCCCATAAATCCAGTGAAAGGCCATTGATCAAGGCCCTGTTCAAATCAAGCTTGAGCAGGATGGGAGTTTGCACAGCACCCTGTACAGCACAAGACCAAACTCTTTGTGCAAACAAGCACTCTCAGGATCAAGCTCTCAGCCTCCAGCTGGTGCATCCCATTTCTGGCTTTCAGGAGCAACAGCCTTAAGCCTTGCAGGAGTATCTTGCTGAACCTGTGACTTATAACAACCAGAGCAGAATGGACCAGATTTTGAAACAATGAGGAAACACTACCAAGGAGAAGGATGGGATATTTACAGTCTGGTTTTGGGTTTTGTTGTTTGGTTTTTTTTCCCCTAGTCTTATTTCTTTTTTAACAACACAAAGTCAGCACTAGGGACATGTTTAAAAGACTGTTCCTTCCCCTCAGTGATCCCACAAAACACTCCACCTGCTGCTCCAGAGGGCTGCACTCTTCTGAAAAAGGGCACTAAGTGAGAAAATTACAAATATGCTCCACATGAGCAGTTATTCTTGCACGTAGGCACCTGCGACATAAATGAAACATGTAAAGCACCTGAATTAAATTAGGATGGAATAGGACAGGGGAAAAAGCTGAAGGGCTTTCAGTGGCTCAGCAGAGGATGCTTACAGCTTCCTTGGCAGGTGCTGTCTCTGGGAGGGTGAGAGGGTTCTTAGTCGCAGAACATTAAAAGCAGGCAAAATACCAGGAAAGACAACATCACCTCACAGTTTCACACATCTCACGAGGCTCAGGGAAATGCTAGACCAGGACATTTATATTGACTTTCCAAAACTAGGTTTTTACTAAAAACAGTCTTCACTCATTCTTTCTCCAATCATTGGCACGTGAAATAAGGTTTTGGGCACCAGGACAAAGCTGCAAGATACAAGAAGCAAAGGACAGAGCAGAAATCTAGACCTGACTCAGCCAGACCACATCTCACACCTAGAGCAACAAGACCACCAGCCATGGTGAAGTTCAGGATGGCTCTTCAGTTCTAGTGGCCCTGAAATTGATCAACAGCTTCTCTCATTCCCACAGGGACTTTCCTGCCCCAACTCTTCTAGTACAAGCAGCCACCTGAAGAAACTCCTACTGCAATTGACGCAAATTACTGCACACAAGAACTGAAAGTCCTGTGGCTTGAAAATCTTAAACCTATGTCTGTTTGTTGATGGCTTGAGTATAACAGAATAACACAAAGTACCTACTGCTGTTACTCAGGATGTGTTTTCACCAAAAGGTACTTGTTCAGAAGTGACTTGTCCTCTGGAAACCTACAAATAAATACTGCTTGTAGTGAAGTGCAGAAGGAAATCCAGAAATGGAGACCTCCCAACAAAAACTACATCCTGGCATAGCTGGATTCAACAGAAAATGGGATTTCTCCAGCATGAACAGCCACTCCTCCCAAACACTCACTCTGGATGGATCCACTCTCCAACGTGTGTTGTTTTTATGTATACATTTTTTTAAATGGCTTTTTCAACTTCGTTTAGGAGGAGGGGGAAAGCAAGAATGGAGGTCTTCTTACCCCCTTCCTGTAGCAGAACTACACTGTAGTGTCAGCACTCTCATTACAGTATCTCATTATCAGGCAACTGAAAGCTTAGAGGACAAATGGGCAGGTGCTGACAGGCCAAATGTGAGCCTCCAGTGAACTGCATCATCCTCACCTTCAGGACAGAACTGACATCAGAATATGACTTCTCCACACCATAGCAATGCCTGGGAGAAGGTTAGCTTCAATGGTGGCAAGGGGTTGAGGGAGGAAACTGCAAGCCTGCACTGATTACAGCCTTGCAGGTTAGTTCATTTGCAGTTTTGCTGGCTAAACACACAGTGACATGTCCTCACAATGGCTTTCCATGGTTGGGAAATGCATTGCCCTCCTCAATTTGCAGGGGGGCATCCTTGCCTGTAAATCCTTGTTGTGGCATTAGGATTTCATCTGCAGCAACGGCAGCTGTGTGAATTTTATTAGCAAAGGCTTTTGGTCGTTAATAGTTTCCACTGAGAAAAGAAAGAAAAGAAAAAAAGAAAAGAAAAAAGGGGGGGGAAAAAAAAGAGGCAAAAGAAAACAGCAATGCTGTGAAGTGGTTTGCTGTGTTCATGTTCTGCAGACCATATGCACACACATTGGCAGGCAGCATGACAGGCGGGACTTTACTGATGACGTGAGTTGTGGTCAGCAGAGGAAGCTAAAAAAGGAACCTGGGGTTTCTATTAATCAAATGGGGGGGGGGGGGTTGGGGTATGAGCTTACAGGAATCTAGGATGTGTTGCTGCAGATTTACATACAGCACAGGAGATGTGTGCCTCAGAGATACATAGCAGATCACCAAGAACAAGCAGTCCTGGAAACTGAAAGCAGCTTCCAAGAAATGCTGAAGGTCCAAGCTGCTATTGCTCAGCATTTTTGAGACGCACATGGCAGGAGCACATTTGCTTTATTGCCCCTCTGGGATATTTCAGGTATCAGACATGGTTCCCCCAAGAGGGAACAAAGATAAAGTCAACCATTTGTGAGCTAAGAGCTTAGAGCAGAGAACTTGCACCCCAAGACCCCAGCTCTGGGGTTTATTTCCTGATGCCCCCCTACTCACCTGACCCTTGAAGGTCACAAGCTTGAAGAAAGAAAATGGATCAAACCAACTCACCTCCTGATTTAAGACACTCCTTTGACCTCCCTCCAGCAGAATTAGACTTTACATACTAGGAAGACAGTCCATAAGATTTTTCCTCTTTGTAGCATTTCAACATAAAACTTCCTCTTCTTATTGGGGCTAATAGTTACCCCACTGATAGCTGGGAGAAAACGGCACCATTTCTCTTGAGGATAATTGTGTCTGAAGATTGATTTATCTTTTTGGAACAGCTACCAATCTTTAATGACACAATTCTCCTCTTTGGAAATCCCCCTGAACGTTCCTTAATTTGTTGGGAAAAAAAAAAAAAAAAAAAAAAGCAGTGGTGTTTCCAAGAACTGGTTCTACTTTCTGTAGCAACCTCATGCCCCCTGAGTAACACAGCTCTTCCTCCCCCATAAGAAAAAGTCAGTCACTCATTCTCACAAAAACTCTGTTGTCCAGTCCACAAGCTTATTTCTTAGTAATGGCAGTGGGCCACTTTTTTACTTATTGAGAAATCATTTAATGCTATTGTTCACCTTAAGAAGGAGTCCAGCTCCAAGAGGGAACACTCTAAGACAAAGCTAATCTTGAAGCTGACAACAGTTACATCAAAATTGGGATCACTATCAGCTACACCCATTTACATTTGTCTTGTGATATGAGTCACATCCATATGAGTTAGGTAAAACATCTCACCACGTCTTAGGTTGGCCACTGTGAAAGCACAACATGATTTTTTTTCTTCCTTTCTGATCAGTTTATAATCTTCACCTGTAAGAGATCTTAAAATGACCGTGAAGGGCCAAAGATGGTCAACAAGGCAAAGTTCTCACACCAGCTGGGTTTGGGACTGCTTAAGGGCTAGGAATGGGACAAAACAACAGAGAAACCAAAGAAGCTGTTGTCATGACTTCAGCCTCAGGTTGGCTAGGAGACCATTTGTCTTGCACCACAACCACAAGAACTTCAGGATCTTGAGCACTGCCACCTCAAAAACAAACTCATCCCCCTTACCTCTTAGGCCCTCAGGTGGGGTGGAGTGAGAGAAAACCAGTCCTAAGAGACTCCTGTTCCTCCAGCCCTACCCTTTCAGGCTGCTCAGAGTCAAGATTCCAGTTTTGCTCATTCTTCGAATTATATGTGAAACCATAGCTTAGGAAATAAGTTTTTTTCAGAACTTATCAACAGCTTCCCCATGGACCCTACAAAATTAGAGTAGACCACTGCCTCTTTCTATGAGTGCCTGTAAACAGAAATGCTCAGCTCATGTAATTGTCACATTCAAAGAATTAAAACCCCACTATCTACAGATGGAGAGGGCAGAACATCACTCATGAGACTGCACATCCAGAATAGCAGCCTAACTAAAACTGACTGCTTTACTGTGTAGGCTTTCCTTTGCTGCAAATTATTATCTCGTGGCACATGTCACAAGAACACAGGCGTTTTCTCCCAGTGTCCTGGCCAAGCGCCAATAATTACATTCCCTCTACCTAAATTCCCTCTGCAGATTCAGCCAAGCACAATCATTAGGTCTCCTTTGCCAAAGTGTTCTCCTGTGCAGGGTAAAGCACCTGCCATACTTCACACCAGAAGCAGCTGCATTTAACTGCAAGGAAACCAACTTGTGTTACAGGAACAAGAGAGTCCATAAAGCTTGATCAGATCTTTCAAAGCAAGAGGTAAATCTGAAACACAGGACTCTGAGATTTGCCCCTCCTTCCACTGTGCTCCATGCCCACTCAGTGTACCAAAATGGTTCACTGAGTATTGAACCCAGGCAGGTTCAGCTGCCAGCTGGGTCAGGGCCACCAGGAAGAATGAGAAATAGGGCCAGGATGGAGAACTAGCAAGGTCTGGGCCCTCCACTGATGGGGACAGAGATTTTTAGGTCTGAGCCAGCATGGGTAGGAAGAAGAATCATGCACAGAGCCCATCCTGGGAGCCTGGGAACCAGGAGAGATGGCAGTAGCTGTAGGAAACTGAGTTTGCTGTGATTTTCTCAACAGCCACCTCAGGAAACCGCTATGATTTTAACAGCCAATTCTACAAAACAGGCCTGAAGTGCCTTTAGCACAGCCCTAGCCCTAACAGCATCCAAGCTGTCCCTGAAGCCTCCCCTGACCCTGCTCTGCATTTAAAATGAATTCCAAGGAGCATTATAATCTGAACAAAGCAGAACAGAATTAGATTTAGGAGAGAGCAACTAAGGTGACTGCCCAGGGCCTGAAACTGGAGGGGAGCCCCACTAATCCATATCAGTCAGCAGCAAAAGTCAGCCCCTCTGAGGGAGATGGGGGGGAGGACAGGCAAGAAGTGACCAAGCCCTGCCTTTGCCCTGTGCCCCCAGAGTTTAATGCTGGCTGTGAAGTAAGAGAAGAGGGGCTAGGTCAACATAAGCAGGAGAGGTGAGGAACAAAAACCCCAGACAGGATAAGACCGAGGTGACTTATTTACAGGCTCACTGCAAGCGGGGGTTGGGAGGGGAGACGGGAAGTCAAGTTTTCTGCAAGAAGGCAGTAAATTTCATGTTCAGTTCGCTGCTTCCCAGAAGTAAAGCTGATAATTTCAAAGCTGTCCGGGATGGTCTACTAGGCAGTGTCTTGGTGATTGTAATCTGCTTCTTTGGGGATGGTTTCAATGTTTGCAGGTGCAGCAGACAGCGTCAGCCAAACTTTAGTGTGAAACGGTCTGACTGAACAAAACCAGATTTCAAAACCTTATAGTGTTGTAGCACATCCATGTGCTCCCAGACACATCCCACCAGCCTTTTCTGAAGGAGAAAAAAAAAAAAAAAAAAAAGCCACTAGAGAGGGGAAGAAGAGCATGGTGACCACCTAGCTAACTAAGGTCAGTGATGTGACTGCCCAAATGGCAGCTCTCTATAGACATGGAAAAAGCCCCATCATAAAACAAGCTCTGGGATTGCAGCAAGAGAGGAGAGCATTGAGAGCAAAAGTGAAGACAGCTTGGTTTCAGTTCTAGCCACAAGAACTGAGTGAACCTGAACCTGAACCTGACCCAAATTACATGAAGATATTTGCATCACAATGTAAACATGCTGCTGCTGCAAGGGGGCCGGCTGCTGTCCTGCCTCCCCCACCCCCTTCCCTGTTTTTCTGGAAAAAAGATTTATAGCACAAGATTTTTGCTCAGCCCACTGCTTCCTCATTTGTACCCTGCTACTTCTCCATCCAGGGCCACAGGGGCTCAGCCTGAATCCATGGAATCCCAGCCCCAGAAGAAAGGAAGGACTCCAACGCTCTACTGTCACCCTGGATGCAAGAACCTGCTGAAGGGAAATGAAGGAGCAAGCTACTTCTCTTCCCAGTTATCCAGCAATGCTAACAGGCCAGGCCCAGCTGGCAAGGGACAGCATGAACTGCCCCAGAGGGAAAGGGTATCATCCCTTCTGCACCTTGTGTCCCCAGGCTGATGGCACAGCTGTGACACGGACACCAGTTAACCCCAAATGGCTTCCCAGGAAGTTCAGCACCTTGTTCAGAGTAGCTTGTAAATGCAACAGCCATCTCCCAGCTTCCTCCAGACAATCTTCTGGTCCTGCTAATTTGTCACTTCCTATATAAAAGCCTTTTCTTCCTTTGTTCTCCTCTTTCTCCAGTAAAGGCTTCTGAGTTAGGTTTCCCAAACCTGGTCTCCTGGGTTCTCCTTGCATGCAGTTACTCCTGCACCCTTCCAGGATTTGTCACCAGAGCATCCCAGGGGCCTGGGGGGGAAGTAGGGACATTATGTTTCTTTTCTGCTTGTAACACTTCACCCCTTGCCCCTGCCAAAGAGGGAAGAACTTAGAAATATGCTTCAGCTTGTTGTGTTTTCAGTAGTATGTGAAACAAAATTCTCCTGCAAACCTTATCTCTGCAATTGAACATTCATTATGAAACTTCAGTTTCAAGAGAAAGATTTCCTTGCTAAGAGGAGAAATTAGGTGGAAGATGAAATCAAAAGTCATGCTGTCCATGCTGCTCACAGGTGTCCACGGTCCTCACATGGCATGTGTCTGGAGCTTGTGCCAGAGACGTCTGGAAGGATATTACTGCTATGCGATGGCTGCTTCCAGGGATGGACCAGGAGCTGGTGTAAGCTAGGATGGCTCACCTTGGTTGCATGGTTGTCTTACAACACAGCACAGGTGATCTTCACTGCAGTGTGCTACCCCAGTGTGGCAGGGACAGCAACCCCAAGCCTCTCAGTGACACTGTTGTGGCAATCACTGTCTAGCACTGCTACTTGATTTTCTGTGGAAAATGAAAGGATTTTGCCCACCAGGTGGGTGATCGGACCTCAAGGTGAACTGCACCTGCTTTCCCTGCTAAGCCTTTCTGCTAATCATGCAGAAAGCATCTGCTGAGGAAAGCCAGGTCCCATGGGCAGAGAAGAAGAAAAGTAAGATAACAGCTAGTTTGCTTTCCTTTCCTGCTTCTAGGTGTGGCAATGGTGGGGTTACTCAATCAGACTACACCAAACCATGTCTCCAAGACATGGGCTTATATATTCCCCTTTCTGTCGTATCCAACCAGGATAAGGTTCCTTTCTTGTTAGAAAGAAAGAATAGGTAAAATCCCAGCCTAGGACGGGTGAGACAGGCCCTTAAAGCCTTGTCTAGTGACACATTTCCACAGCCTCTAAAATAGCCTGGAGGCAACAAGTCTTTGGCCCTCAGAGCAAGCCCTACACCTCTGTGGCAGGTGCCTGACTTTCCCATCACTACCCAGGGCCACAAAGCATCACTGAATGGAGGTCACACACAGGACACAATACATGGAGACACTTTAAATGCCTCCACATCTCCTGATGTGGGTTTCACAGTCCCACACACACTTGGAGACTCATTACACTAGGCCACACATGCCTAATGCAGGTATGTACCTTCTGGCCCATCTTCCCTGCACAGTCTTCTGCAGTCACACTTCAGCAGGGGCACTGGACCAGGACAAGGAAAGAGGCCATTTTTTCCTAGACAGAGCTGATGGGACCAGCTCTGGGATGGGAAGCCACACTGCAGAGCATGCTCTGATGATGGTGAGGAAAGGGGATCATCCACCAGGCAGTATTGCAGGTGACTGGTTCCCAACCACCTGGAGCAAATGGTTATGTTTCATGGCACTCCTGTTCCATAGATAAAGACCTCAAAAGGACAGTCATGGGGATGTGCACATGAAGCAAAGCAGTGCCTGTTGCAAAATCACAGCAAGGGAGTGCCTCAAGCACTAAAAAGGTCTGATCTGTCACTACTGATGTGCCTGTCTCTCACTATCATGAGCTAACACTTAGAGATCCAGTTACTGCTAAGATCAACTTTCTTATGTATCCTCTGTATCAGTGCTGGCTCAACACTGCTCCACATAACACTGCCACAGCCCAGCAAGGGCTGGCAGAGAGGCACGGGAGCCCACAAGTGCTGATACCCAGATGGGGAAGCAAGTGGGTATAAATTGGGAAACGAGAGCAACCCTTCCTGTGTTGTGTTTCTGCTTGTGCAAAGAGAAGGAAATGTTGGTAAAGCCCATTTCCCATCATGATCTGTCCCTTAAGACAGGGGCTTCTGCTGAACCTCCTGTGGGGTCCTTCTGCCTGGGCATGTCATGTGGGGTCACCCGTAGCACCTTTGCTGAGTCCAGTTTACCTAGAAAAAGGACACGGACCATTTTTAACCATGTGCCAACACTGATAGTAGATCACAGAGGTCTCACTCTCTTGACTTTTGCACAAAGAGCAAAAGTTCCATCCCTATGGCATAGCCACCAGTTCCACGGGCTTTGCTGACCAACATTCCCACAGTGTTTGCTCCTTCCACTCTTCTTTCAAGGAAATTACAACACAGGATAGATTTCTTACAGGGCTTGCCGCAGACTGTCAGACATACGGTCTCAGTAAAGGTTTTGAAAAATAACTTCCAGTGAGTCACAGCCACATGACTTTGCCTATTCTCCCATCCCCACCCCAATGTTGTCCTCCAGCCTTGTGTGCCACAGTGTCAGAGGAAGCCATCTCCCAGGCCACAAGACATGCCTAAAGAAACCATAGTGGTGGCGACAGCAGCTATTTCCTAGCTCAGGAAGCTCAAACTTATGGGTTTTTTTCATGGTAAACAGCTGCTCCCTCACTTGTGCTGCAGAAAGTCCTTCCAAAGCTTTTCTTTTTAACTTGTCTAGCAAAACAAAATGAAAAACAGAGACAAATGTGTGAGGCTGCCTTTGATTTTCTGCAGTGGCAGCAACCAACCAGAGGAAAAAAAAAAAAAAAATTGGACTATATAGTTCACCCGGGCAGAGAAGAATGCTGGAGGTGGTATATGCCAGGATGACATCAGGAGAGTGATGCAACTGATCTATGGCCAGGAATCCTGCAGAGCAAGGAGCTATACAGCATGTATATAGAGAAGGGTGTACATTTTTATACATAAAATTTGCTGTTCAGAGTACACACACCCAAGCTGATGAATATGTATGGTAAGCTGCATACTTTGCCTGTGTGTCTCAGCTAGGTAGAGTGGGGAACTCTGCCTAGCAGAGGTCACCCAACACTTTTCCATGAGAAGAATGTGTTTCAGTTTATGTTCAACTTTGCCATATTTCAGCTGTTTGGGCTGGACTTTTTCCATGCATACTGCCTGCTCCAGGCTAAGTGGTTTTTAGGAATTCGTCAGAAAAGTGGTTCAGTCGCTCCTCAGCACAAGGCTAGGAGAAAATGACATTTTGCCCCTGTTACAGACTAGACATATGAGAAGGGATCTTTGGGGTTACAATGGCTACACACAGAAAAAGGAATATGGCATTTGTGCAGTCAAAACTAGACCTTCTGCTGTGATTTTGTCCAAATCAGCCACATTATAAGCTTCTCAGAAACCTTACTCTAAGAAGAGACAGTTTAGGGTTTGAAATCATCCTGTGTGCTCATGGCCGGGACCCTGACGGAAAAGACAGAGTAGCCTCATTTGAATCAGGGTATGGATGGAAATGATGGAGAAACTATGAGGTGACTTTCTTACCAAGCTCTCTCTAGGCTCTCCAAAACCTTGTAGCTCACAAAAGGTCAATTGCTGCCAACCAGCCTTTGCTGCAGAAGCAATGCCTCCCAGCACACTACCCTCCCACCTACTCAGATGTTTAGCCTCCGTTTTTGTCAAGCATAGGACAGAGCATCTTCCATTAACAGTGGTCAGCAATTGCTAGAAGAATACAAAAGGAATGGCATGATTTCTTAAATCAAAAAGTTACATGTCCCTCTGGAATGAGAAATGGTTTCTTGAGTGCCACTGACAGCAAAACCTACCAGGGAGCAGTTTTCCCTCCAGGGATCGCACCAGAGAGGCCACCCCAGGGAAATTTGCCCTGATGCCTCTCTGGCTGCCTTAAGTGCTATGAAACCTGCTGACATATCAGCCAGGGACTCTGGAAGATCCTTCACATAATACAAACCAATAAAAAGTTCACTTTGGGGGATTTGGGTTCTCTTTCACTTCTTCTGATTTAAGAACATTAACCATACAGGTGGCAGAAGCCTAACCTGCAACAGTTAAGAAATACAGAATGAAAACAAGCTTGTGCTTGACTCCCTTTCCTATGCACTTCTACAAATTTGTTTTCCTGTGATGTGATCAGGCAGCAACATCATGAAATACTGCTTACACTGATCTGGGTATTTATTGAACTCAAACAGAAATAAAGCCAAGTTGCACTGGTAAGCCCCTATTCAAATAAGCATGCCTACTAATCTGGTGGGACTATCCTTGTGACCACTGAGTTTCACAACTGGAAAAAACAGGACAGCCCAAAATACCTATAGTTCAGTAAATAAATACCTATACTTTAGTAAGTAGATAGGAAGAAAAGCCGCTAAGAACTAAACCAGGTGTAGACTTACATTACCTTGACAATTAAATACCTAATTTATACAAAAGCATCATGGTAAGAGCAAAAAATATCCCATCAACTAATAGAAATCACTTGTTATCTCATCTTCTGATCCTAATCCCATTCAAAATTAGAATAAAGGTCTAATAAGAGTCTGCAAGAGGAAGAGAGGAGGTAAAGAATAATGACATGGTTTTATGAGAAGTACATTGACAGGAAACCATGTTACAAATCTAAGATGAAGTAGAGGAAAAAAAGCAGGAATATCTTCCTGTACTACATCAATTTTTTCTTCTAAATAATTAATAAGGCATGAAGCACAACTAGAAGTACAGCTGATGCCCCTCTGCACTTGCTGGACACTGCACAAAAAAGAACTGATGTGAGCATGTTAAACACTAATGTTTTACTGATTATTTCTGGTTTTTGCTTATTCCTCCTTCTGACAGGTTCCCCCATCCAGCTTGATTGGAACAATACAAGACAAGCTCTCTACTTTAATAATCCATGAATTAGTAAAGAAAGGAGGAAAACATGTGCTATTGATTATGTAATATATGTGTTATGATACCCCTGTGGACTGACATGTTTGGCGGTGACCTTAGCCTTTGAAATGGTGCACTATATAGTATAAATCTGCCTCTAGGAGTAGAAGACATTTTATAGAGAAAATCTTTCTTTTAATCTGCCACAGTTTATGACTGCAGAATGTATTTTTGGTCCAACCTCAAAAAAGAAAAACTGGGAGGACTTCTGCAATTTTCTATCTAGAACTAAAAGCCAAAATCCCTTAGCGGCATTCCCGCAGATGCTCCAAGCAGAGAAAATTTGGGCATTTTACCTTCACTTGAACTGAAGTGAGAGAGTTTCTGGATTCATTTCTGAAAGATTTACACATTTGCTGCTACAAAAGGCACATAAGGTGGAGAAGGCTGTGTGTTGTATATATCCAACTGAGATGCTGGTTTTCTCCAACAGATGAATACCTCAGTTTTTATGTTCCAGTCAACCATTTCTCATGTTATAGCACCACTGCTATCTGCTCTTCTCTGCAATATATCAGATTAACAGATCTCCTACAAATGGGTCCAATCCTCTGCAAAATTTCAGGCTAGTTTCTTGCAGAAATGAGGCTTATGCAACCATGGAGCATGAGGGTGGATCCGTATGTCTCTGTTTATCTGCCCTTCCCTTCGTCCTCCCAGGAGGTTTTGAACTGCTTAGGAAGTTTCCATCCAATGTGACAGAGGGGTATTTTTATCCTAGTTAGTATGAACCCTTGCACTTTGTGCAAGCGGGTGGCAAAGGGGAGGAAAAAAACTTTAATAATGTCCCCAGTGATGGACTTACTAAAATAGAAAAAAACCACCTCGCCCCTAGTTAGATAGTAGAGATTCTACATGACGGAGGGTAAGCAGGCTTATTTCTACCTATGGCAGAACAGCTTGCTCAGTGGGACATTACTGTTTTTATTTTTATTTTCAGTATAAGGGAACCTGCAGTGAATGTTTTGATGGACATGGACACAGATTAAGAAAAACATAAATCATTGAAACTGTGTGTATGTTCCTTCTGCAACGCCTGCGTGGTTATCTAAGAAGCAACAATCTTTTTACTCTTCATTCCATCCTCACCTAGACTAATTTTGTTCTTTAATTATGACTCCTGGCAACCTTCAGTTCAAATGAGGATTTTCCTCCTTTAGGTGATGCATGTTCTTGGCTCTGAGGAGAAGGCTTGTCTGTCAAAACATTAGCTGCCTCTTTTACATGTTAAGTATTAATTCTATTTATCTTCGAATTATTTTCAAATACTGGAGGCATTCTTCCCTGTATTGGAATGCAACAAGTGCTTAATTTCAGGTTTTCATGTTATTCTTGCTCAGATATGAGGCCAAAAACAAGTAATTAAATTCTCATTTAAGCCCCATTTCCTTAAATACACCTCTTCTCTTACCACACACAGCCTCCTTACTATCCCCACACTCTTTCACAGGAGACGGCAGCCTGCAGCCCACGGGGACAGGTAAAGCCCACAACTTTATTTCAGATGGCCTGTAACCACATTATTATTCCACCATTTACCGAGTAACACTAAGTCATGTATTAATGTGGGGCAGACCAAAGGTGCTCAAAAGACTTATTTGTCCATCAGCAAGGAACGAATTTCTTGCCCCTGATGTACAGGAAGGAATTAATGGTTTATCACCACCTAACGAAGAGGTCCTTCTCCCTTGCTAGGCATGCCCAGTGACAGTGTTTACCCAAGCTCACATCTGGAACCACCACAGATCTATGATTCCAGATGGAAGAAAACAAAGGGTTAAATCTGGAATGGTCCATGGAAAACTGAGAGACAAAGGTAGTTTGTGGGCTCTGTGCATTTAGGGCCAAAGTCAGTACTAGTATAGGTCCATGCTGGCCTGTGTGCCAGCCCTCCAGTGCCCCCGACAGCTATTGGCATTTTCTTCTCTTCTACTGAGAGCTCTTCTGTGGAAGCCACAGAAGGGGAACTGCACCATCTCTCACTGGCAAAGGTATTGCTCCTCTATAAACTAAGTGAAACCATCACCTGGGAGGATAATGTCATTGCCACCAGTCTGCTGCAAACCTCCACTGAGACTGCAGAAGGTGTCTTCTGACTTCTGACTGACAAACACTGACTTCAGTGTTTCAAGCTACCCTAAAAATGCATTTAAGGCACTGTGACATGGAGGAAAAACTTAGGCAAGAGGCAGAAAACAGCCCTGTATCCACAGCAACAGAGGAACACAAGAAGTCATGAACTTCAACGTGCCACTTTTTTGAGGCTCAGGGGAAGCTCTCCCAAGAAGCAAGAACGGATGGCTGAAGAGCAAAATGCACTTCAGAAACACTTTCCTGGACTCTTTGGAAGAGAAGGCCTCCTCACTCCCCACCTTGTGCCACCTTTCCGTTTTCCCAAGGGAAAACCCCTTTCCCATTTGCCCACCCATGTGCCTGAGCAAGGAGCACAGCACCTCGTGGATGAATCTGTGTTTTCCACTGTGAGGAGGAATGTGACTCACAGTCCCCATCATGACCCAGTGACTTGTGGTATCCAAAGCAAACACAGCTAACCAGGCTTTTCAACAAACAATCAACAAGCTCCTGCTAGCTGCAACAGTCCACCCCACAAAATGCAACAGCTGAAGATTCTTTTCTTTGTCCTTCACCTCTGCTCTCCCTCATTCATTCTCAAAGAGGACAGTCATGAGCAAAGTCTGCCGTGCATAACCTCATTCTCCCACCCAAGCTGAGACTGGAACAATCTGTGGAGGTCTGAACATGATCCTTCTTGGTTCTCATCACATGTCCCAAAGCCTGTTGGATAAGGCTGCTGGAAATACTCAGAATGAAACTAAATCCCCACCTCCTTCAGGAAACTGCTTTGATTTT
The DNA here is from genome assembly GCA_023637945.1 of Phaethornis superciliosus. NCBI lineage: Eukaryota > Metazoa > Chordata > Aves > Apodiformes > Trochilidae > Phaethornis > Phaethornis superciliosus. Next base: position 38,128,806 of record JAJQWJ010000001.1, read on the forward strand.
AGTAATCCTATCTCCCATTCAGAGGTGGGGAGGGAAGCAGCTTTGCACAGGGACCATGGTGAGTGATACAGGAGCTCACTGCTATGCCAAAGAGGAGACTTAAAGCATGAGCTCCAGCATCTGAGCCACCTTCACAGCCACCTGTTTTATCCTGTAGTCTGACAGGCTCCATTGTCACTTGTCCTCAGTAACTCTGGATGCTGGGTGGAAGAACAGAGGCAGGAGAAAGAAAAGAAAAGTAGAGAAGGCAGTGACAGTCCTCTGGGCTGCAGCACCAGGGAGGGGATCAGCATCATCAGGCATCATCAGGGAGGGCCCTAACACACAATCTTTATCACCAACATGAGAGGATTTCAGGCCCTTTCCTCATTCCCACCAGCTCACCCACACATCCACTAGTCCACTGCACATAGAGATTGCAGACAGCTGCTATCAGCAAAGAATTCGTGTACAATTTTGCACAATTTGCAATGACTTTTTAATATTTCTTATTAAAGATCTCCAACAGTAGCAACTGGCTTTGCAGTATCTGCAGGTAAGGAGTGGATATAAAACTGCTTCATTCTGGCCATCAAACAGCAATCATATGTTAATGACTTTGAGTTTATTCCCTGTAGTACCTGGTTCAGATTTGTGAGAGCAGGAAAACTTGCTAATATGTTTTTAGATTAAATGGACCTTTTCTTCTCTTAACATACATGGCTAACAATAACAAGAGTTACAGAGTCATGTCAAGAGATTAAATTACCCTAAAGTCTGCTGAGGGATTACAGCTGTTTGAAAACAATACACACACACTTTATTCAGCAATGGTGTGCTTACTCAAGACAGATTTGGTTGGTGATGAAGACTGCTTTGTTCTCCATTACTCCAGTGGTTGTGAAATGCTACATAAAAACACAGTAGTGTGAACCACCTGACATCCATGAACAATTCTGTTTTAGCAATTGCCCTGTACAAAGCAAAGCCAAAAATCAGTAAAGACAGCAAGCAGGTTCCAGATGGCATTTCCCAAAGGGCTGTCAGACACAGCCAAAGGTACAATATACAGCCACAAACACCCATACCCAAATCTGCCTGAAAGCTTATACTTTAAAGCCATGTTTTCAGTAATATATTAGTTTACCAAACTAAGTAACACAGTGACACTTCCTCTGTCTGAGTGTTCAAATTCTCATTCTTTGGCCCCCCAGTAGCATTTGCAATGTCTGAACCAAGTACCTAGACTCTCATGGTAATTCATAAGGGGAAGTAGATGCCTACAGTGGCAGATGCAAAGCCCAAATACAGGGAGGAGAAAGCAGCCTGACGTCAGCAAAAGAGAAATCCCAATGAGAAGGGTATGCCTCTCACCCTGCCTGCCTCAGCATTTAGTCCTGCAGAAAGACACCCCCTTGAAGGCAGGCAGACAGCCTTAGATCTTCCCTGTGAGGATGAGGGCAGCAGTGGCAGCACTCTCTGACAGCTGGGTTCAGATAGTGGGCCTACCTGGTGCAGGTAGGGAAACCCCAGGAGGGATACAGAGGGATGCCTACAGCAGGATCTCATGAGAGTGAGTCAGCCAAGCTCAGTATTTCTGGGCAGACCTTGACACCTCAGCAGCATCACATGTACCATACATCCTGATGAACTTGAGGCACCTTCAGATATAGGTGACAGACGACCCAGAGTTTTAAGGACAGATAGCTGGAATTTAGGCATCTCAAATGACAAGTCAGGTGCTAGCACCCAGTCTCTGGTAGATTTACTCGCAGTGGTGGTGATACCTCCCTCCCAGCCAGAGGCAGACACTCAGGCACAGGGGGGATGCACACCAGAACCAATGCCAGCAAAGGTGGGTTTGGATTCAGAGGTCAGTTGCAGGCTGAAAGAAAAGTGTAGAGAAAATAAGGATATATTGCAGCGAATAAAAAGACTTACTGGATGAGGAAAAAAAAAGACTGGGAACAAAAGGTGGCAGAAGAGTAATACAAAGACATGTGAACATTTGTACAATTCAGTGCTTCTCTGGAATGACTCAACCCTGCCTAATAAACCCAGTCTAACATGAACAAAACCTATGCAACGTGCCATCCTTTGCTAGAGGCAGATTAGCCTGGACTTGAAACCCTGCCTAAAGGTAAACCTGAGCTCCAGACCATCTCAGAAGGGTAGCAAAAAGTATGAAGGGTTGATGCCAGGCAGGGCAGCAAGGTTGACCTTTCCCAAGGACTTCAAGCCAGGAGAAGGTTAACACAGAGCAGCTCTGTTATGCACTTGCTTCATCCCCACTTGTCATGTATTTTCAGCAAGAAGTAGCTGGTGGAGCAGCTGAACCACCATCCAGCAAGCCTTCTGCCAGCAGAGTCCCCTCTGTGAAGGGAATTTGCTGCTGCCCATCTGCAGCCAAAATCTCACCCTATCTGTTGATACTCATTTGCACAGAAAAGTTCACTTCAAAGGCAACAGCTGCTCTTCAAAGAAGCAACAAATTGCAGAGAAGTGGAGAATCAGTGGCCTCCCCAGCCTTGGCCGGACCTCCTCCAAGTCTTTGGAGGGGGCCTAGCCCAGATTGCAGAGATAAGCAACCCAAATTTGAGGGAAGGAGAAGGGCAGGTTGCTTACAAGTTTTCTGAAAGAAGGAAAGAAGGAAAGAAGGAAAACCTTTACACTTTCTTTGAAAAAGCCCATTTGCCATTTCTAACCCACTTCAGCGTAGATTAAAAAAGCAGTGTGTGTTCTACCTCCACTGAGACTCCCACAGAAAATACTGATGGCCATCTGTCAATTCTGCACATCCCTGTATAACTACAGGCATTCAGCTTCTACTGGGATACTAATGAAAATGTGAAAGCTGCTTTTTTGCTCATAATCTGACCCAAGAAATGTGGTAATTCTTTGAAGCTGGTGTAAAAGAGCAAAAATCTCTGCTCAGATTCTTCAGCATAATCAAGGAGTCCTCAGTTTCTGCTGGTCTTTTCAGACTGCCACTCTGGATTGCTCATGATGTGTTTCTGAAAGGTCAGCTGTGACAATAAGTTACCTGTCTCCAGACAAAAAGACACTGTGGTATCTTGGAAAAACTCCACCATCCCATGAATTGTCTTACATGACTGAAAAAGGTGTTGTCATATAAGAGAAATGTGCATGTTTATCAGGATTCAAAAGCAATGCAAAATGGAAAAAAAATATACAAGGTTTCACGCTTTTTGCAACCACCCTCCCTGTTTGTTGACCATAAAAAAAAAATATTATTTAATCAAAGACTTCAAATTCATATGGTCCCACCTTCTCTCTCCCTTGTACTCTCTGACCCTCTCTTACAGTGTATTTAAACCAGGAACCACACTCCCATATGGTTACTCGGGACCTGTGTTCTGCAAATTAATACCCTAATGAAGATTCTCATCACCACAGAGGTTCACAGACACACTTCAAGGTACTCTGATCATGTTCTCAGTGGATCAAGGGGAACACTCATTCAGGGCTTCATGTGAAGGCCATGCAGGACACACAGGGACTGGGGAAAAAACACACTCATAAGTACCTGGTTTAGTTAAAAGCAGGTGGCTGTGGTAGTAGTTCCCAGTTTGTACTCTTTGAAGGAGAGGAGTTCTGCCTTTCACATGCCTGTTTCCTGACTCAGTAGAGCTGCCACCAGCACATCTTGTCCTTCTTAACTCTGAAGTGATGGGGCACTTATTAAATAAAGCACCACAACCCTACAGCTTCACCTCAAAAAGCATTTCCCCAAACTTCAGCTTATTATGCGACAGTGCTTTCTCTACCAGATGTTTCATTTACTAGAAAAATATTTATCTTTCCCAGCCCAGATAGGTTTGTAATACCACCCACCTGACCACAGCATCTGAGCAGCTTCCAGAATTGCATTCAGCAACATGCCTATCATCTGTCACATGTGGTTTGCTTGCTTGTTTCTATCCTTTTGCTCAGGGAAGGTCTGTGTGTTCAGTAGCTTGTTTCACTTGGGCATTTTATTTTTAAGGTGCTTCAGGATATTTGCAATAGCAATCAGCACCTGGAAGCATACCTTAAAGGGAGAGCAAAAGGATGTAAGACTGTGATTGTCCTTGGTTTAATATCTGCCACTTCATCTTCAGTTGAGCCATGAAAAACCCTCTGTCTCCTGGACAGACAAGCTTACAGGTTTGCCTCAGTCTGAAAATGTTTACAATGAAATAGGTAAAATGCAAGAACAGGTTGCCCAGAAAGGTTGCAAATGCCCCATCCCTGGAAATATTTAAGGTAAGGTTAGAAGGGGTTTTGAGCAACCTGACCTAGTGAAAGAAGTTCCTGCTCAGGGAAGGGGGATTGGACTAGATGACCTTTAAAGGTCTTTTCCAACCCAAAACATTCTGAGATTCTATCTGAAAAGCAGGAGCTTTGTTTTCAGACCAGAGCCACACTTTAAGGTGAGAGCAACACATAGGACAGGGCAGAAAATGGCATCAGGATGAAGTGATGTGCAGCAAGCTTTTAGGTTAGACTTTAAATGGGTATAGCAGAGGACTTAACCTGAGACTGTGAGGTTAGCTGGTCTTGGAGATTTCCACCTCCTAGGACCTGAACTGATCAGGTCTGTCAAGCTTTTGTTCCCACTGGGACCTCAAAGAAGCGGAAAGAAAGAGAAAGGGTAGAAAAAAAGAAAGAAACTAAACAAGAAATTGGTGTTTCTGTACTTAGCAGCTGGGACATTCAGCTAAGAACAAGGAACTTCATGTCCCAGCTCCTGCCCAAAAGAATTCTGGGCAATACAGAGTGTATTTTTCATTCTGCTTTGGAAGATGGCACAGCTCACAAGGACAGCAGGACCCAGGCATGCCAAGAATGCAGTACCCAGGACACTCTTCAGAGAGAAAGGAAACTTTTGACCCCTCAGGAATAAGAGGTTGTTGATGTCTCCAAAATAGTGGGTGCTTTCATCACACAGTGACTGGTGAAAGGGAAAGAAATGAGGAGGGTGGAAGGGCATAAAAGGTGGTCACAGAGCAATTTCTTCTTCCAGTGCCTTTGAAAGAAAGAGGTCCTTTTTCTAAAGAGATCTGTTGGGTAAAGTACAGTGAGCACACCTACTACACCGAGTTGTCCAAAGACACCCAGGGGGAAGGGTTGTCCACCAGGTGACAGAGCTTGTACCTTCTCACAGGTCCATCAGCTCAGGAGGCTCTAAGCAGGTGCCTGGTTGCCATGCCCTCTCCCCTTTACCATGATCCTACACCATGCGCAGACTACAGACCAAGGCAACAGCTGGAGATAGACAGTCAGAAGTCTGTGGCGTACACAAGCAAGGCGTGGACCTGGCCACGGGACAGGAGTGACCACAGAAGCTTCTCACTTGTGGAAGCAGAGTCCTGGGATGCAGTATCAGAGATTGCCAGCACCTTTTAGCAAGCCTCATCACTCTGGGCCAGACTGCAGCTGTCCCAAACAAGGCTTTAGTTTTGCTTTACTGCAAAGCAGAAGGAAGACACTACCAGCTCACAGACTGCAATTTCATGGTAGCACTGCCAGCTTGCTCATTCCCACCCACTGTGCTGCTTGGGTTGTTAGAGCAGCCACGTGATGAACCAGATCAGAAATGGACCCAGTTTAAAACAAAACAAAACAAACAACAAACAAACAAACAAAAAACAATGAACAAACCAACAAGAAAGAAGGCAAGGTTGGAAATCTCTGCCAGATCCACTCCCAGTTCCTCATGTAACTTCACCAGCAAAGCAAAGGGCAGGAATGAGCAAGCTGGATAAGAAGGAAGGAGATGCCTAAGTCAGAGATGGAGAAGTAAAGACTCAGCTGAAACTGCTGTCTCCATTGCTTTCAGACAGACTGGCAGCTCAGGACATAAAGCCCTTGCACTTCACAAACAACCATGGCTCACCCAGCTCCACCTGCTTGCAAGCACCGAGGCCTCTTTTGTGTTACTTATGTATAGAGAAAGACAGCTTTGCTGGAAAAAAAAGAAAAAATCTATATATTAACCCAGGAAGACAAGCGTCCAAGGATTACTGACCTCAGGTATGGCCCAGGTAGGATTCTTGCCTGACAGCAAAGGCAATAGGCTAAAGACCCAAGTGAGATGGTTTCTGAAACCATCCTTATAGAGTACTACACAACCAGCTGGGAGGAAGAACAGGAAGAAAATAAAAGATAACTGAAATCAATGGAGTAGATGAAAACACCCTGCTGCCTTGCCCTCCAGACCCAGTAAGCCTCTAATTCTCTCCCATGCCTCAGTGTCCAAAGTTCATCACCTCTAAAGGGAAACAAGCTGCCTAACTACACCGAGTACTGCCACAAATCCATTTGCGTGCAGTTGCAACCGAGTGACTCTCAGGATTTTTTTTTTTCCAAGAAGGGAAAACATGAAATATTACTCCTTAGGCTTCCTTGGCAAAAGCCCATGAGTCAGGAAGAAATTTCCAATGTAGGTGTGGAAGAGAAGGAGAAATCCCACCAGCAGCAGAGCTGGGCTGTGGCGGGCAGCGTGGCCGGGGTAGGGGGGTGGCTCCTCGAGCAGAGCCAGTAGAGGTCTCTCTTCTGCTAATAAATATAAATAAATATCTATCCATATTTGTCTGCGGGTGCATGTGCCTTCCCTCCCAATCCCTGGTTCACAACCAGAATTAAATAAATACAGCAGGAAGCCGGCAGCTCAGATGGGAACAATTTATCACTTCGCTCCAGAAAAACAGTAATGAAATAATAATTTAAATTTAAAAAAAAAAAAAATTGTGGTCTGCCAGGTTACCAAGCGTACAGCATCAACTCTAGGTTTCCCATCTGGCAGGAAAAATTTATGGCATGGTCAGTCATGGACCTCCAGCCCTTCCTCCCCAAGGAAAGTGAGGACCACAGCTGTGATTGTGTTTACCAGGGCACAGGTGTCTGATTGCAGAGCTCGCCCAGCCTGCCTGGGTAGTAGGGGAATAGGGAGCCCTTTCTGCACTGGTTTCAATTTGGGTAAAACCAGTCATGACAGAAAGGCTTTATCAGGCAACAGTTGTTTTTTTGGCCTCCTTGTAAAGGGCTGCTTGGTCTTTGTGGGAGTAGCGTCTGGAGCACACAAAATGGGGCGTCTGCCCACGACTGGAATCTTTGTTTGAAGTCTCAGATGCGAGGCCAAGGATAAAATTGGAACGAAACTAATGTTCCTGCCTGCTGGCTCCTCCAAACAGCTGAAGGCACAGTAGGACGGCCAGGTATAAAAGCTTGAACTGGCACAGCCTGTCTTGCGGATAGGGAACACTAAACCACAAGGTGTGTTGCTCCATGCCTCCAGCCAGAGCTGGCTGGCAGGTGCCGAGCTGCCGAGGAGCAGCGGGGCACCCCCTGCCCCCCCAGCCTGCCACCAGCACCCACTCGGGCCAGCTTGGCTGAGCCAGGACAGGAACTGGTGGCTTCTGCTGCAGTGGCACCGGTACTGGTGTCACCAGTTGTGGCAGCTCACCTGTGCTGGCTGGAGAAGTCGCCCCAGGAGCCCTGGGAGGTGAAGCTCTGCTCCTGCCCAGATCCTCTAGCACCCCAAACAAGCTGCTTATACCCTTTGCCTGCAGAGAACCTGGGGGGATTAGCAAGGTTTAATATGACAGGGAGGGTGCACACAGCCAGGCACAGCTAGGGGAACAGCAAGTGTCCAAGGGGGTTACCCCAAACCTTGCTCCCCAGTGGCAGCAGAGTGCAGGAGCAGCAGGGAATGGGTGGGAGAAATGCACTTGGGGAACCACACCCCATGGATACAGAGCTGCAGCCCTGGTTTTGGGGCAAGGGAAAAAAAAAAACAAACAACAAAACAAAGGCAAACCAGTTGTATCTGTTTAACTGAAGTATATCTCAGTTTGAGACAGACCTACATAAACAAGTTGGCTCCTTGTGAAAGAAGGCAAGTTCAAGTTAGGTGGTACCTTGGCTGCAGAATAGGCCTAAGAGAAGCTGCAGGTGCCCTGCAAAATCTGTATTTCACTCTGGTGAGTTCCTCTGAACCTACCAGGCTTCCACATTTCTTCTACAACGCAGCAGCTGAAGTATCTGAACCCCGTGAGGCTGTGGGATGCTGTTCACCTGCAGCAGCCTGGGGCTGGAAGTAACAAGTAACAAGTCCCTGAGTGGCACAGGAGATCTGGGAGCAGTTGGTTTTCATCTCAGCAGTATCTTTTCATCCATGTCGATAGAGAGAGGCCTTTTCCTCTTGCTTTCACCTCCCCAGGAGAAAGGATTGGGAGGAAAGCTCCACAGCGAGCCACGTTCCTTCACCTGCCAGTTATTAGTGCTCCTTTTGCAGTGCCAGCAGCCTCTTTGGGGGGGATTTTGTAGCTGCTGTCAGGTTTGGTTTGCTTTCCTCAGGCAGTTGCAGAAGAACAGTGGATGGTCTTATGCTGGTTTGGTTTTTGTCAGCTGCACTTTTTATATTATCATTATATATTGCAACGTTATTTTTAATTATCATTGTTAATTTTGTTATGGGAAAAATATATATTAGTCTGTCTTTTATATGGCTGCAAAGTTAATTATTTTTTTTTACTGGAAAAAGAAGGGAAAAAAAAAAAAAAAAAGGAGAGAGAGAAGAAAAGCACATTCATCTCTATTTTTTGCCTAATTTTGAGTCTTGCAGTGATTGATGTGGGCAAGAGGAAAGGCACACAAGCTTCCTGAACGGAGGAGGTAGCTGAGCCAAGGTGAAACATGGCAAACCACAAGTGCAGATACAACCCTCCCAGTGTGAAATATGGCTTTTTCAGCTCAGTAAGCAAACGAAACACTAGAGGTGGGAGGGAGGGGGGAAAAAAAAAAAAAAAAAATCAATATTAAAAAAACCTCAGAACGTCTTTAAGGTTTTTCCAGTAAAAGCAGAAAAGATCTCATTTGGAGAAAGAGCAAAACAATTCATACAATATAATCTAATTATTATACTGCAGATCAAACATTTTGTTATAGCCATTGTACCGTGAACATTTTCTTTCGGTGGGTATTAAAAAAAAAAAAGTAACAAACAAGAGAATAGCAGATTACTTTAGAAATAAATAAAAAAAGTAAAAAAAACACCTTAAAAATTAAAAGTTAAAAATATCAAAATACCATAGGAAGACGTTGAAACAAAACATGTTGACATTTCTGAAGTGGAATGTTTTCTTTTGCAAATTAAATTCAGTGTTCCTTCAGGTTTTTTCAGCTGAAGCTACTCAGACATACAGATGGGTATGGACGTCGGAAAACTTCAGTTAATTTCCCCATTTGAGGAAGAGTAGGCTCCTTCTCCATCTGAAGACCTGTGGGTGTTAATACCGACTTTAAGGACGCACTGTTAGTACATTCTCTTCCAGCCAAACCTCTCTAGTGAAAAAAAAAAAAAAAAAAAAAAAAAAAAAAAAAAGGTCAGATCCACGTCCAAAATGTTCCTGCTAAGCAGCTGGTTGGTCATATCCTTCTTCTCTGGCACGGGAAGACATCTCAGGAAAGCAAACCCTTTCTGCGGTAGGCCTCGCACGCTGTGCACAGCCCAGCCTGTGCCCTCTGTGTCCCCGAACGTCCCCCCGTGCCCTCCTGCCTGGAGTGGGAAAGCCGAGCTCCCGAACCGGCTTCGAGCAAGAGGGAAACAGATGTGGAAATGTAAAATTGGTGAGAGCAGCAAAGCGGGGGCGCCAAAGGGGGACGCCGGGGGGGTTGCCCGGCTGCCCCCCCACCCCCACAGCCGCCGGGGACCGCACCGACACGGCCTGCTCCCCGGGACGGGCCACAGCCTGTCCCCCACCCCGCTGCCAGCGTGGCACAGGAGGACACCGGGGACAAAGACCCCGTAACCACCGCCTCCATCTCCCTGCACCGGGCACCCCCTGACCGCCTCTGCCCCACACTGAGGTGGGGACGTGTCCCGGCTCCGAGCACCGGGGAGGGGAGGGACCCAACCCCGCTCCCCGCCGTGCGGGATGCCCGCGCGCGAATGCCAGCGGGAGCTACGCGCTGATTCCCCACGGGGGGAGAAGGAAGGGGGTAGTGATAGTGATGGTGGAGGTAAGGGAGGGAAACGGGCGCGGAGGGGGGGGGGGGGGGGTTGCGCCGCGCACGTGCAAGCACCCGCGTATCGGCGCGTACGTGCGCGGGGTTGCGGGAGACTCCGCGCAGGCGCTCCCGCGGGGCGGCCGCACCTATTGCATCAGTCGGGGAGGGGCCCGAGCGAGTCCCGCCCCTTGCCCCCCCTCCCCCTCTCCTTCCCTTCCCCGTCGGGTTCGGGGGAGCAGCGCCGGGCTGAGGGAAGCGGTGAGGCAAGGTTGTCTCCAGCCTACCGAGAAGGAATAGCTGCCACGAGAAAAAGGAGGAGGAGGAAGAAGAAGAAGAAGAAAGGCGTGGGGGGTGGAAATTGCATTTAAAAAACGCATCCCGCCTCTCAGGCGGGAAGCCCGGCCCTGGTCCCGCGCCACCTTAAATCTCTCCCGCGGCCGCGGTGCGGCGGGCCGCTTCCTCCCGCGGAGGCTCGCTGGGCTCTGCCGCAACAACAAGCCCCGATCCCGGGGCGGGGAGGGTGATAACGCAACCCCCAGCTCCCCCCACCCGTCGCTCCCGAAAGGCGGGTGCGGGGAGGGTTTAAGTGTCCCCCCCCTTCCCTTGCTGTGGGCTCCGTGCATCCCTCGGGGATTACCCGGGAGAGGAGGAGGAGGGAAGGGGGGGGTGCGGCCGGCCGGCGCCGCTCCCCCAGGGTGGTGCGATGGCGGCGGGTGCGGCCCCAGGTGAAAGCTGCGGGGGGGTGAGGGGGGGTGGGAGGCAGTCGCCAACAGAGCGAGGTGGGCCGCCTAAAAAAATGAAATATTAAAAATAATTCCGGTCACGGCGGGGCGAAGGGGTAGGTGTGCACAAATGGCACATCCAAACCCTACGTCAGGGAACAGCAGACCCCGGCCGCCGCCCTCGACACCCCCTGCATGGCCGGCACTGACCTTGCCCCCCCCCCCCCTCCCCCCCCCGGTGCCTTCCCACGTCCCCCCTGGTCGCGGCGGCAGAAGGGGAGGTTTCGCCTGCATCGGCCGCGGGGATAGGCCGGCTCTGGGAGGCGCCGCTGTTTATTTTCCATCGTGATCACTTTGTTCGTACTGGAGGAAAAAAAAAAGCAAAACAAAACACACAGCTTTTTTTTTTTTTTTCTGCTTTTTTTTTTTTTTTTTTTTTCCCCTCTCTTTCTTATTTAATAACGGCTTTCCACGTTTACCGGCCTGAATTGCATATACACCTCCCGCAACACCCCCCCCCCCGCCCCACTCCTTCCCCCCGCATAGGGCGGCCTGGAGTCAAACAGTGGGAGGGAGGGGGGCCGGAGGGCAGGGTGTTCGGCGATCCTTTGCAGCCGGAGGAGGAAATGTCCACCCCAACATTGGTCGTGCCCCTTCCCTCTCCTCGCCCCCGGGATAAACCCGGGGTGCCATCTCTCCCACTCGGGGGCCGAGATGGAGAGGAGGTGTGTGTGGGGGTGTTGCTCCCCTTTTCCTGTCCCTCCTTAGCGCAAGGTCAGCACAACCCCGTGTTTTCGGGGAGGTTTCAGAAGGAGGGCGAACCCAGGCAGGGCCGGGATAAACAAGAGGATCGCGTTGCACCGGGGAGGAGGAGCGGGGGGAAAACCCGAGCAAGAGCTGGGTGAGGCTCGAACAGGGTTGAGTGTTCCCCACCAGTGCCACCTCCGCCCCTGTATTTACGTATTTATTTTTTTTCTCTCGAGTCTTAGGGTTGGAAACGCTTCTCCTCCGCATCCCCCCGGGAAGCAGACACGCCCGTACCTTGCCTGGGCGGTGGTAGAGCCGGGCATCCCTGTCCCTCCCCATTCCTGCCTCTGGGCACCACTGGGGATCCGCGTTCCCCCCCCCTCCTCCTCCTCACCCCCATCACGTCTCTCCGGGGGTGAGCGGCCCCCGCGCTGCTCCGCGGAGCCGGGGGGAGGGATAAGGCGAATGCGGGATCCCGATGGCGGGGTTGGGGTTGTTGGGGGAGGGGCTGCTGCCTTGCTGGTGCCTGTACCAGCATCTGCTGGGACAGGGGTGTGCGAGGCGCCATCTTTGTTAGCAATAAATGCAGTGCTGGGAGCAGACAACACCGGGTTTCCGTGCTCAGCCGTCGGATGGGAGAGAAAAATGACCCCCAAAATGACCCCCACCTCCCCCCAGCAGCCCTGGGGGGATGCGGGGAAGCCCGAGATTTAGTAGCTCTCCGATCCAGAATTTAACACCGGCCCGGCCCAGTAAGGTGACAATTTGGGTTTGAGTTTTAAGCGAAAACGAGTCGAACGACCAAGTGCGAGGACTACTCGAGCTACGTATTTTTCTCAAAAAAAAAAAAAAAAAAAAAAAAATCCAAAATAAAACAAAAAAAAAACAACAAAAAACCCAACACCTCAAAAAAATACGGTGACAGAGGAAATTCCACTCTTTTGCATGAATAGGGCGTATCACTCTCGATTATCACGGAGGAGAAACAATACCGTGGCACTAAGGGTGAAGAGAGCGAGATGCGTTCCTTACTTTCACCTGCAAGGCAGACAGGAAGAGATACCCGAAGGAAACTTGCTGTATTTCTTCAAGGATTCTTATTTCCTCCTGTGCCAGGCTGAGTGAGGTTGAAACACACACTAATAAAGGACATATTTCTTATATATGGCAGTTTTCTTTATTGATTGCTTGATGTGAAACAATATCAATCTGGATTTTTTTTTTCCCACACATTACAAAAAAAAATATTAAATTGGCTCAGTCTGCAATCCTTTAAGCACAGCCATATTAATTATCAGGAAAAAAAAAAACATAAAAAAAGAAAACCAACAAAAAAATCCTAAAAAGTCTACCAAGTAGAGCATTTACAAATGCAGAAAAACATGCCACTTTGGCTTTATGGGGAAAAATATTGTCTTCTAGATTAAAAAAAAAAAATCTTTTAAACATAAATAAGTTAGTATAATTTCTCAGTGTCTTTACAGAGTTATGTACACAGGTACACTTCAAACTTTTTTTTTTTTATTTTTACATACAGGTACACAGGCAATGTAGAAATACTGTTTAAAGATGTAGTATCCCTTTTCCCTCACACAAAACACTTTGGGAAGTGGGTCGAATCAGAAAACAACAATAATCGAGATCCAGAGCAAAAGCCCTGCAGATTAGTTTAAAAAAAAATTAAAAAAAAAAAATCACAAACCAAAACTCAAAATAAAAAAAAACAAAACGAAAAAAAAAAAGCCACAAAAACAAACAACCAAACAACCCCATACCAGGAAACCAGGCAATTGAACAAAGGGATGATTTTACATGACTTTAGCAGGTATTCAAATTTCCAATACGGACTTGAAGGGGGGGGGGGGGGACGACAAATGACACAACTTTTGCTACTAGGTAACGGATTAATCACAGCTCCCATCTCTTCAGTTTAATGCAGTAGGAAGAAATTTCACAAGCAGCCTGTAATAACCTGCTTTGAGCAGGGCTACCATGATGCTGCATTTAAAAAAAAAAAAAAAAAAAAAAAAAAAAAAAAGAAAAAACAGGGTGGGGGGACAAAAACGTAGCAGACCCACTCAAAGGGACAATACATCTTTAAGTAATAAAAAACCTACACTGCTTCTCTTCATACATTTCTTTGCTTGCTACATCTTGAAAGCAAGTTCTGATCGGTCACCCTCCTCCACTCCCTCCCCCCTCCCGACAAGGTTTATGTGCTACATAAGGTAAAAACTATATACACAGGTAGTACAATGAAGCAAATAAGGAAACACCTAATTGCACAATGCTACATCCAATGCTTTTAGAGGCAGGTCTTTTAAGAGAGCCTAAAATTTTAGTGTTATTGTTTGCGCGGTTTGTTGTTGTTGTTGTTATTTTTGTTTTGCTGCCGTTGTGTTGTTTTGTTTTTTTCAGTGCTTGTACAGTATCTCCCATCCCACGGAGATCGCCGATATGTATTTTCGTTTCCACTACATCTTTACATCTTCCTCGCTTCATCGCCCCCTTCCCCCCCCACCCCTCCCACCCCCCCCCGCCGCACCCGATGAACGAGGCCGCGCACATCCTCCGCTCTGCCGTGGGGAGGGGGGGAAAGAAGAAGAAGGAGAGACAGGGAAGGAAAAAGCGATTAGAAAACGTCGGCAAGAAACGCGATCCACCGCGCAACCGGTTCAAACCGACACGGTATCCCCGGGGCGGGCAGGCCCTACCCGGGTGGGGCCCTGTCCTACCCCCCCGGCCCCTTGGTGGGGAGAGGAAGGCGGCGAGATCCCCCCTCCTCCTCCTCCACCTCTTCCTTCTCCTCCTCCTCCTCCTCCCTGGCCTGGGGCTCGCCCCGCTACACCCCCCCCCCCCCTTTGCCTCCCCCCCCCCCAAAGAAGCGGTCTGTAGTAGCGGTATTTGCATAGCCACGCATGCTGACGTGCTCCTCCACGGCTCACCCCAGCGGGACTAATTTGTTGCAACTTCTGCTTTTTTACAGCTTAATCTCTTTTCTGCACAATCGCAAATCGTGTTTGTAAACCTCGCTCCTAACCCTCGGCTCCCAAAACCGCCGGCGCAATTTACCAACTCCCTCTCCGCCCCAGCCCTCGCCTTAAAAAAAAAAACAACAACAAGAAGCGAAGGGGGGGAGGGGGGGGGAAGGAGGGGAGAAGGAGCTCCAGCTCCCATTAACCCGATCTCTTCCCTTTGCCAGAGTCTAAAACCAAACCAAAACAACCGAATAAAAAAAGCCACCCCCCAAAAAAAAAACAACATCCAAATCACCCCGCCTACCTCAGATTAAAAAAAAAAAAAAAAAAAAAAAAAAAAAAAAAAAGCCCGGATTCCCCCCTTAGACCCAACTTTTGACTTCTTTTTCCCGAGATGGCAGGTCGCCGCGACGTGCGACACTGACACTGTAGGTGAAAAAGCATCGAACGGGGGAAGAGGCGGGGAGGAGGGTACACACACACATGGGAAGCCCCCCGAAATCCCTCCTCATCTGACATAACGCACCAGCTGCGTTTGAAACTCCGTCCCGCCACCCGCACGGTCCCTGGGAATGGGCCCTTCCCTGCCCTCGGGCCCGATCCTGGTCCCGGAGATGGAAGGGAGGGAGGGAAGGCGGGGTCCCACCGAAGCCGGGGTCGCCACCGCCCCAGCCCCTGGCCCAGGACACTGCAGAGCCCGGCGCCGCAGTTCGCTCCTTGTTTTGTTCTTTTCAAGCCCTGCCCTTCCCACCTCCAACACACACCCATAGCCGGGGCTGGGGCAAAGCCTTCCACCCTTCCACGGAGATGCGACCCCGCAGAGAGCCTAGAAGGGCCCGAAGTCCCCTCCCCCCCCCTTACAGAAGCAGAATACCCACTCGTTCACCCTTTCTTTTCCCTTATTTGCATCCTAATGCCAGACCCTAAAGGGAACCTACCTAAACGGTTTACGTTTGATGTCTTCTTGGGCTTGATTTCTTGGGTGTTTGCTCCACTGAACTGGCACTGGGGGAGTCTTCTGAAACCTCTTCTTCTGTTGTGTTGGCTCTTTTATTTTGAGGAGAGGAATCTAGGAGGGGAAAATTAAAAACGAGGGGGGTGTGATATTACAACATGGTCCTGCCAGATGTTTCCTGGGCATCCGGGGGGGATAGATGGGACCGGGAAGGGGGACATTATCCCCGGATCCCCATGTCAGGTACCGGCTACGTGAAAGCAAACAGGGGGAGGGGAGAGGGCCTGCTCTTTAGGCAAGATATTAATGTTTGTTCTTTTCGGCTGAAATCCCTGTCCCTCTTTTACTTCGCGTGAACATCACGAACCTCCTCCCACCTGGAGAGGAGGCCGGGTCCCCGCAGAGGGGCGACGAGGCTATGGGGGAAAGGGGGCTGATCGGACCTCTAAGGACTTTTCCTTGCAAATCGTCTACCGGCTCCCGTTTAAGATGGGACAACACCCTCCCCCCCTAGGACCGCGAAGAGCGCCTTCAGGCAAAAAGAGGCAGGGAAGGGGTAGACCGAGCCGATGCCCAGCGGGACACAGCCCGCAGGGGTCAGGCCACGCGTGGCACGGGCGGAGGGGCCGGGAGCCCCATGGTTGGCACCAAGAGGGCTGGCGGAGAAAAGCGCTGCCGCTGAAAGGGTACTTTACCATCGGTGGCAGGTCTTTTCCTCTGCCCAGTGCACTGCTCTGCAAAGTCCGTCTGCTTTTCAGAAACATCAGTCTTTTGATCTACACAGTGAGTGTCCTCTGAGATTCCCTGAGAACCGACAAAAACCACCGTTTGGCAATTCCCGTTTACATCCAAGCTCTGGCGGCCGGCGGACTTGCAGACAGCTTTCAGTAGCCTGGGGGGTCTGAAGTAGAAGTCGGGCGAGCTCCCCTTCTCCACGGCTTGCCACTCGTACCTGCCTTCCAGCGGCTTATGATTCTGGAAATCGAAATTCCATTTCCTCTGGCATGCCTCCTCCATCTCCTGGAGGTGCTTCTTCAAGTCCCTGTTTAATTCTTCGTGATTCACCGGCCCGAAGAGGTTCCTACAAGCTGACGGCTTCGGGTAGTCCGACTGCCTGGCTTCCATGCGCTCCAAGGTAGGGCTCCCATTAGAAATACGGACGTTTGACATCTCCCCCCACCCCTCTTTCTTCTGCTGGCGGTTGTTTTCCTCGCTGCTCTCCCCCCCCCACCAGCCGCTGCCTCCTCCTCCTCTCCTCTCCTCCTCCTCTCCGCCTTTTATTTCTCGGCGCTCCTCGGCTCTCCTCCGCGCCTCCTCTCCGCGATATCCCGCTCTCCGGCCTCGCTCGCCCTCGGAGAAAGGGCGAGGAGGCTCCCTCGCATAAGCGCCGGCCCGAGGATGAGCCCCGAGAGCCGCCGCTGCCGCTGCCGCCGCCGGGGAGCCCCGGGCGGATGGAGGAGCGGTGCGCGGGGGAAGCGGCGCTGCCCTCCGCGGCCCCGGCTCCGGCTCCGCGCTGCCCCGCCGGTCCTGCCGGTGCTGATGGTACCAGTGTTGGTAGTAATGGCCCCGCCGCTGGTACCGCCGCCGCGTAGTAAAAGCGAGACGGAAAAAAAACAAGGGGAGACGAGCCACAAGATGGCGATTGAACTGAGGCTGACGAAGAAGAAAGTGATTGACAGGACGAGTCTATTTAAACAGCCCGGCCGAACCATTGGTTACGGCGGCGGGCACCGCCCCGTCGGCCCGGCCCTACCTCGTCGCCGCCGCCGGTTTTAAAGGTGGCCCCAGCCGGGCTGGGTTGGGTTGGGTTGTGCTCTATCCCCTCCGAGCCGAACCGAGCCGCGGGGAACGGAGGGGGAGCGAGGGCGACCGAGGGCGACCGAGGCGAGAGGGTTGGGAAGGCGCTGTGCTCGCCACCTCGCTCCGCAAAGCCTGGGTCCGGCGGGATTTCTGCCCACCACCCCCAAATAAACAAAACCAAACCCACCCCAACTCGTCGCTTGCTCGAACTGCCTGAGTAATGGTGGCGGCTGGTTACGTTTTGAGGCGTTCCTGTGACAGGAGGCTCCCACCGCTCTCATGTTTGCCGTTTGGGTTTTGGCACTGCAGCCTCTTCAAGATTCGGGACTGGGGGGCAAGCTGAGAGAGGTGCCCCCCACCCCACCCCTGGGGCAGACCGGCCCCCCTGTACCCCACTGGCTGCAGAGCGGGCTGGTGGCTCCTAAGGGAGGGAGGGTAGGGTCACTTTTTGCTGCCTTCTTAGCAAAGGACTAGGTGAAGGAATGACAGTAAAAACAAAAACAAAAATCCTCTTCAGGGATTTCAGATCTTAGCAAGGAGAAAAAAACATCAAAAGCATTCGGGTTTGTCCTGTTCGTCTGCTTGGAAGATTAGATGAGCCAAGAGTCATGGCTAAAGATTTTCTAAGCTACTTCTTTAGACAGCTCCAGCAGGTATGGTGGAGGTAAGAGGACCAGTCTCCTCCTCTCTGCCCTCCTTGTCTTCAACCCCTTCCACAGCCATCTTTCTTCACTAGACAGTGCAGCTTCCTCAATGCCTTGCAAAACACAGTGGGTGCCCTCAAGTACTGAAGGATTTGACTTTTCCAGGGGTGCAGATTGAGGGCCTGAATCTGTGAAGGGCTGGAGGCTCTTCACACCAACCTATCTGGCCAGGTTTCCTTTGCAAGCAGAGCAACTCCCTTCAAATTTTGCTTCTGGGGGGACTGCAGCAGTGACAAACTACCTAAACAAGGCAGGAGCCAACACAGATCAGTTTAACTGGCTAAGAAGAGTCAACAGATTTGGCCTTGAAGACATGGAACTTACACTCTCTGCTATACTTATATACACTCTACATACACAGACCCACTCTGGTTTGGGGTCTACCCTTTAGATGGGTCTCTGAAACCTTTGCTGCAATTGCACTTGTGAACTGATAACTCTGCACGAGCTGAAGAGGGGCCAAAACCAATACACAGCACTCAAGCCCAGGCCACAGCAGCCTGACTGTCTTCATCAACCCAAAGGTAGTAAAGTAGTTCGCAGATTCTGCTCACACCACTCATCCAAGTAATCTGTGTCATCAGACTCAAGTTCAAAAAAAAGATGTGTTCAGGCAAAACAATAAAAAAGAAGAATATGAATGAAAAAAACCACAAGGTTGAAATAAAATATTGGGCATGATATTTTCATTTCTTTGCTGGGTTTTTAGCACTCAGAAGTTGTCTTCCAACTCCTCTCAGCAACCACAAGTTCTAGCAATTCACTTGCAGAAAATTAAAGCTGACATTCTCCTGTCTGCAGGAGCTGGGAGTGTTTTTGAAGCTGCAAGTCCATGATAAAACTGTGTCAGCTGGCAAAGGGGGACCTATTCATCTGCTTTATTTGCAGGATTTCATCTTTGTTTCTCCAGCCTTTCCTGTCTTTGACTTCCATAGCCACCAGCAAGGAAGTGCCATTTCAAACTTCACTTTCTCTGTCAGGTGTAAGACACTTGGCTTGTTTTGTTGTTCTGCACAAGAGAGTCGTGTTAGGCTAAGAAAATGATCTGCAAAATATATCCGAGGGCTCTCTGAAGATATCCAGGCTTCATCCTACTGATGGGGTCCTGCCTGCTGGTAACCTGCTGAATGTTCCACTCTGTAGATGAGGAGTTCCCAGCCTCTGCTCCCTAGGAGTCACTGCTTGGCTCTTGAGTCCACAAAAGAAATGCAAACCCCTTGTCGACAGGATTAGGACATTGTACCAGAGTAGAAACACAGACCACGAAAAAAAATTTAAAATGGGGTCAAAATATTGGAAAAGATTGAGTGTCCCACAGGTAAACAACCAGGAACACGAGACTGCAGTGTGAAAGCACTGATTTATCTGCAGCCTTTGGAAAAGAATATAGACGTTACTGTAGGACAAGAACTTTCTTTTTTTGTTGTTGTTGTTCTGTTTATACCTCCTGTAGCACAAGGGCCTGGGACTAAGCCCTGGATGCTGTACAAGTATATTGAAACCGAATAATTGAAGCCAAAGGGGCGGAGGGCGGGGGGTGCGCCGCGCATAATTTAAGCCACTGCTGGAAGCAAACGAGAAAGCGAAAGAGGAGTGGTCTGCGCCTTGCCTTATCCTTCTATTCCTACTTTATCACCCCCCCACCTTGATCTCCGAGGGGCTGGGAGGAGGCAGGGGGTGTCTCCCTCCCCAGCCACGGCAGCTCCGCGCCTTTCCGCGGGCAGCGCAGCCCATAAACCGGGCGGTGGAAAAACGATGAGGTCGCACAGGGACAAATGGTCGGGGAAGTGGGTAAAATTAAGGAGAAAAATATATATTGAAACAAAAAAAATTGCAGAGAAGCCCCCTTGAACTCCCAGCTGGAGCATCTGCATCCCTGGAGCATCCGCGGCCGCGGTGACCGAGGTGGCCGCTCTCGGGGGTCGCGCTGCGGCCCTTTCTGCATGTCCCCCCCCTCCCCCGTGTCCTTCGGTCTGGGCAATCCACCTTAAATCGCCGCGGCTGCAAAGGAGAAAAAGGCTGTGTCTGCAGCGACCTTGCCATGATCTAAAGTGTTTTGTTTACAGTCAGGCACCCCCGATGGCTGCAGCAAATCGTGAGAGAGGCAGGCGCCCGCCCGTAGTAGCAGCGAAGCGTGGAGGGGGAAAAAAAAATAAATAAATCACCACGAAAAAAAAAAAAAAAATAAAAAAAAAAAAAACTAGGGAGCTTTGGAGTAAAGATCTTGGAAAGATCAGAGCGCCATCGTCTTGCAAAAGAGGCGCACAGCAGCGGGGCTGCCGAGGGGAGGCGGTGCGCGGGTTTGCGCGGGAGCGCAGCGGGGTGGGAATGTGAGGAGGGGGGCGAGCTCTGCCAGGCATCCGCCCCGAAGCTCTCGTCTCCAATAGTCAGGGGTTTTTTTTTCTCGCTCCGTTTCCGTTTAAGTTGAAGATGCGGCCAGGTAAAGATGGGGCAAGAGGATCTGAGAGACAAAGCAAAACAACAACCCCCTCCCCCCAAACCCCAACCAAAACTTGGAGGAGTGAACCAGGAAGGAGGGAGGAGTTTTTGTAGGGAGGTCTGTGCGAGGAATGTCCTCTAACAGGACAGCCTCTGAACACCCTGTCCCCTCTCTTTCCAGTAACCTTGCTTCGCTCTCTTGTTTGGGCTTTTCCACTGGCAGAGCCACTCGATGTTTTTCCTTCCTCCAGAACCGCTTAGGGCGAGCTTCCCGTCCTCATTTTGGCCACCCTCCTTCCCCAGGACTTTATAAGGTTGTCAAGTGCAAAGCACATCTGAACTGCACACGTAAAGCATCTGAGGTCTTGGGGAATTTCAATATTCCCATGCAAACAGCAGGAAAATCAGGAATAATCACAGAATGTCCGGGGTTGGAAGAGACCTCTGAAGATCATCGAGCACAACCCCCCTGCCAGAGCAGGACCAAACCAGGGCAGGAATAATACCTGAGCTCCTCCACAGGATGCATTTTCTAGAGCTGAGGAAGAATGAGGCAGGGGGCACAGTGAGACCCCTTTGAAAGCCGGCAACTTGAGGAAGTGTGAGGCTTGCCCATCTCAGCCATTACTGAGCTGATGCTGTTTCCCTCACACTTCACCTGGTGGATATTCATAACTTTCCTAACAGGACCCCTTCCCTTCTGGGCAAGATTAGGCAGGGCCTGGTGAGATTGAGCCGCAGAGACTCTCATGGAGGAAAGAGCCATTTTAGCTCACCAAGAAGACCCTGGGATATCATCATCCCCAAAGGGGAGCAGCACCGCGGCCCAGATGGAAAGTGAGGATTTGCCAGGCCCCCCCCCTGCACACCCCACTGCAGGGGCAGGGTGCAGCAGCTCAGACAGCAGCTTCCCTGCCAGGCAGCCCCTCCTGATGCCCACCCTGCCCACAACCCCCTTGCTGCAGGCAGGAGGGCTCAGGGCGGGCAGGAGGCAGGTGTGCTGCCCCTGCCACAGAGAAAGGGTACAGCCAAGAGGAGTTAAAGGACCTTTTGCTCATCAGATGTAAACTCTA
This sequence comes from Phaethornis superciliosus, assembly GCA_023637945.1. Classification (NCBI taxonomy): domain Eukaryota; kingdom Metazoa; phylum Chordata; class Aves; order Apodiformes; family Trochilidae; genus Phaethornis; species Phaethornis superciliosus. The sequence continues at coordinate 38,150,217 of JAJQWJ010000001.1, forward strand.
GAGGGAGCCTAAGGACAGAGATCAGGCCAGCCTCAGGACCCGGCCTCCAGCCTGGCAGCATCACCCCCTCACCCCGGGCTGCCCACCCCAAACCCCGAGCTGCCACTGCCAATCCCTGCTGCCCTGCACTATTTTTTTTTTTTTTTTTTTTTTAGGCTCTGCCCACTGTTTCCCTTGCTGCAGGTGGGGAACAGTTGTGCCCAGGGGTATGGGCCCTGTCACGTACCTGCAAAAGCCTTGGAGGGGATGAGGGTAGCAAGGATCAGCTCAGAGGATTTTGAGCCTTTGAGAGGGTGCTGTCTGGGGGTACAGCTCAGGGGCGTCTTTAATGGAGTTGCTTCTAAAAAGCAACTAAAACCTAAGAAGGTTATCTGTCAGAACTGCAGTAGTGCAAGGGCTTGGACTATCTCACTGTGCCATAGACCAGGTTATGTGCAAACATTTATGCCTGAGGAAGATGCAGGTTAAATTATTAGCACAAAAAGTTACTCATTCTTCTCTCTCTGGAGCTCTCTGCTTGTCACCACCCTTCCCTTGACTTGCTAAAGGAGTAGCCATTCTAAATAACCCTTATTTTTATCTCAGGGAAGACTATCCTGGCATGGCTCAGACCTGGTGTCTGGAAGAGGGTTGATTTAGGTTAGAAATTCTTTACTGTGAAGATGGTAAGACACTGGAACAGGTTACCCAGGAATAGTGTGGCTTCCCCCTCCCTGGAAGTGTTCAAGGCCAGGTTGGATGGGGCTTAGGGCAACCTGGTCTAGTGGGAGGTGTCCCTGCCCATGGCAGGGGAGTTGGAGAGAGATGATCTTTAAGGTTCCTCCCAACCCAACCCACACCATTTGATGATTCTGTGATTCCTCTCCACCTTTCCCTTTCCTTCAATCACAACACAAACCACTTAGAATTTTCCCAGGCACAGATATATCAGACAAAGCCACTGCGTGGTAAAAGGAAAAGCCCTTGCCTCAGCAGCATCTGTACCTCAGTCTGAAGACCAGCTCCACTCAGGTGACATAAATACTTCAGGTGAGCCCCAGCTCCAGGAGAGCCCCTCTGCACAGACACTCTAAAGCACCCAGCAACAGGGTCCCCCTTCCTCCAGGTCCAATGAGGATTAACTGCTTTGTGTTTGTAAAATCTGCTGAGTATAGAAAGCAGGATGCAAGAGCTGAGCACTAATCACAGTGATGATCTATTATTGTTACTGCCAGATTACAGAGTTTTCCAACCACTTGCTCCATGATCTATGCCTTTAAGAAAGTTTCTCAACAGATGAATTATATTCAGTGGAAATGAGTTGTTCTGTTTTCCTACAAAGCCTGAAGTGAACCTTTCTGGGAAGGGGATGATATTTTGTAGCAATGTTTTCTCAAGTACAATTCTTTAGGTTCCTAAGTGATGACACATTGTACAGCAATGCTCTTGGCACAAGGCGTTCATCTGTGAGAAGGGACACTGGCCCCATTTCTTAAAGTCATTCATTAAATAAAAACACCCTATGTTGTATGTTATATTCCTCTGACATGTTTAAAGTTTTTAGCGCATGAAATCATATGGTGCCTGGATATTTTTTTTTTTTTTTCCAGAATGCAGCACTAACCTCTAACTCAGTTAACTGAACATTGTTGGAAGAGCTTGTTATTTTTTGTTAGTGTTGTGTTTTGTTTTCATTTGGTAGGATCCCAACTTTATGCAATCGGCTTTTTCAGAAACACAGAACTATGTAAATGTGATGCTTAGAACTGACCACAAAGAGGCCGCTCACCAAAAAAATAACCCAACACAAAAACAACTGCATCTGTAACAATTTTAGGCATTCTGGGTGCTATTTACATGTAAATCCAGCCCAGCATTTTTTTTCTTCCTTTTCCTTTTTCTTCTTTTCCTTTTCCAACTCCCTTTTCTTTTTCCTTTCCTTTTTCCTTTTTTTTTTTTTTCCTTTTCCTTTTCTTTTTCTTTTTCTCTCTTTTTCTTTTCCTTTTCCCTTTCCCTTTCCCTTTTCCTTTTCCTTTTCCTTTTCCTTTTCCTTTTCCTTTTCCTTTTCCTTTTCCTTTTCCTTTTCCTTTTCCTTTTTCCTTTTTCCTTTTCCTTTCTATTTTCCTTTTCATTTTTCCTTTTTCCTTTTTCCTTTTTCTTTTTTCCTTTTTCCTTTTTCCTTTTCTTTTTCTTTTTCTTTTCACTGGCTGTATTAATTGCCTTAGGATCAAGAGGTCCACAAACATCTTCCTTATATAAACAGAGGAACTGGTCTGGCTACTTTCTAAACCCTTTAAAGGAGATAACCAAACTCACATAGCAAAATGATCATATTAAGTAACCAATTACTATCAGGGCTTGAGATCCAAGTTCTGGTTCTGGCTTCCCTGGGTCATGTTATGCACATTGCTGCAACTCTTGGCACCTACATTTCTCCTCTCACCCTTTTCCTGATCTGTTTAGACTTTAATCTGTTTTAAACACTCTGCTTGTACAGTACTGGGTACAACAGGACTTCAATTTTAGTCAAGGTCTCTAGGTGCCAGGGTAATTACAAATATAACAGTACTAATTACACTGCAAACCTATCACATCTTGTTTGTGTTAATCAATCCAGCAAGGGAACTGTACAGCTCCAGGATGCCAAAGCCAGGGCATTAACCTAAAGTGATCATAACACAGAAAATTTGAAAGTGTCTTCTATAAGTGTCAGCAACAAGAAAACTGTTATGAAGTAGGTGACAGGGATTTCAAGGCAAAAAGAACCTTGTCATCATAATGACCCCACACCTCAACAAGACATGGTCATTGGAGAATACCACCACCAAAAGTTGGTATTTGCCAGTAGCCAAATTAATAACTCCTTGCTCCTCTCTGAAGTGCTCTGCCACCTTCCATCCACACAATGTGGTGTACTGCCAGGCAACAGCCTCCAAAGCCCAGTTACCAATGGGCTCCTAACCCCGTTCATGGCTTACCTAAATAAATCAGCTCTGCTTAAAACAGCACAGTAAGCTTGCAAGCCAGAAGGCAAAAAATTATTTCACTGAAGCCAGCCTATTGCAAAAGGCATTGGGATGTTGATTTCAGTTGCTTATGAGAAAAATGGAAAAAGAGAGTCCTTGTATTTGCCAGCATGTGTTCTGGGTTTCCCTCTTAAGGAGTTAAACATTTCTCTGAGCAGAGGCCTAATCTAGGTTTTGATTCTAACAAGCTGCCTGGTTCCTCTCTTTGTTCTGGCTGCCAGCAGCTAAACTGGGACATCTATTCAAAGACAAGTACCTGAAAGCATCACTTTAAAGGATTTGTCACCTTGTTATCTCTGGTTTGAAAAGATTTTGCGAACAACTTCCACTCAAAATGTTTTCAGAGGACAAATCTAGCATTGCAAATGCTGTGATTTATATTTAATAGCTTATTTGAATGACAAAGGCAAAATATAGCTGACACAATGGGAGGCCCAGGACCAGAGAATTCTCTTTTTCTGTTGTTGCCTCACACACCAAATCTGCAACATATAGGTAGGAAATCACAGAAGCAGCAAAAACTATGAGTGTCACTAAATATGTGCTCTTCAGATGGATATAACAAGGTCCTAAAATAAGTTATTCTTTTCTAGCGGTCTCCAGTATTGACAAGACACGTGCAACCTACTAGAACTTCTTTGCCCTTCCAAAACAACCAAAACTACCAAAAATTCATCTGGCCTTATGGGTGTCTTAACACTTTCTGAGCCCCAGGACCCCATTATTTGAAGCATAATTGTTCTCAGGTAAGAACTTGAGAGCAACCAAAGCGTCTTGAGCCCTTTCTTACATGCTCCTTGCAAGTCTTGAGAAAAAACTCTTAGACCTTGCTAGATCCTTTCCTTCCAGTCATTTCACTCTTGCCTGTGGCTTCTCAGGTCAAGAGTTAGAAACAAAAATCCCAACTCTTAACACTCAACAACCAAAAGAGGCTAGTCAACCACCCACCAGGCCAAGTGAAATCTGCTAAGAACTCGGGGCCAACTCCTCAAAGGCGTTCAGGTGTCTAAATACCTAAAAACCCTGTAGTTAATGCTGTAGGAGATGCTGGCAATAGGCTCTCTCAGGGTGCCTGTTGGGGAGGTGGAGGTTTGGCTCTACTGAGTACGCAGCTCGGAGGCTGTGAAGTTGCTTCAGGGTTTTAATAATGCTGAAATTTCCAAAATGGTAAGTGTTGGGGTTCTTTGTAATGTCTTCTGCTTTTTGAGACTTCCTCTTTATCCGCAGTTATGAGGAACTCATTCTCCTGGAAAGGAAAGATCCAAAACTCTCAAGCAGTAGCACAGCTTCAGGGCCACAAACTTAAGACAAAAAACTACCTAACACAACAAAATAGTGAAAAGTGCTCACAATGGGAACCGAGGTTCACTTTGGCTACAAAAAGGAAGGGCTGACTTCAGCTCTGAACATACAACCTGGAGAAGCATTTGAGAAGACTTTACAAAGGCAGCTAGTTTTGGTTCAAAGCTGCTGAAGCTCTGTTTTTCAGAGTGACTTTAGCACTAGAGCACCTCAGTTTCGTTACCATCATGCTGACTTTCAAGGTCATGTTCTCAATAATAATTACAGCAAGATCGTGTAGCTACATCATTTTTTTGCCTGTGAAAATTGTTTTGATTTGACTGGATTATAGGTTGGCACTACCCTTCTCTGGATGCTCTTAACAACATCTTACAATAGCCATTTATTTCTTCTTCCTTTTTTTTTTTTTTCTTTCTGCAAGGGTGATTTAGTAGACTCTTTCATTGAGAACAGCATTGAGAACATCTACTACAGCTTTCTTGTCTCCCTGCAAATTATTGGTAGAAAAAGCTGATGATAATGCTAATAAACTGTGTTTCTTTTGTGCACTGAAATATTTGGCATCTGTAGCTTGGGCCCTGGAGGCTGATTATTTCTGAACAATTTTACAGAGTTTGTATTTAATTAATAAGTAATTTGACTCTTTTCCTTTTCAGCTTCTAACAAGCAGTAACAGCCTATACTTCAGAAAGTCAAGTACGATGCTTTCTTTTCCCCAGTAAGTACTTAGCTCTAGGCCTGGAAAAGGGCCAGAGCACACAGGGACACTGTTCCACAGTAACATTTTGTACCTTATAAAAAAAAAAAAAAAACAACAACAGCTGACTCTCACATTAAACAAAATGTCTTTCTTTTCCTCCTTCTCTAAGTACACAAATATCTGTTTATTCATTATACTTTCTGTACAAATGCCTGCACACATGCACATTTACACTGAATTTTTCTGCTGAACAAATGATGTGTTAAGAGGTGTTGAATTATTTTTATGAATTTAGTTTGGCTTACACCAAGCTACTGTGAAAGTTCCCTCATCTCAAGGGCACTGGGGCAAGGGGTTTCTGGGTGACTGAGGGTTTTGAGTACTTCAGTTTGGGGGTGCTTCTTTTAAAAAAATCTGAAGAAACTCCTTTACTGCTAAGGTGGCTAATGTTAGGCACCTTAAAGCTGGGAGACTGCTCAGTCACTCTGGAAAATACTGGTCTGGAAGACTTCACCCATCTGGGCAAATACACCACAATCCAATTAAACTGGCAGACCTTGCAATTTTTTGCAGATTTCCACAATCCAGCAGCATCCAGCAGGTACCACCTATCTTCCATAAGCAGGTTGTTGCAAGCCAGTGTGCTCCACAGCCTGACAGAGCTCCTCTAAGTCCCAGAAGAGAAGTGGACATCATGATGTGGCCTGAAGATGAGCATGCACTGTTTACCAACTTCAGCCCCAAAAGCTGGGCAACCCATAGCTGAGCTCCTGGCCTTGTCCCCAGCAAGGCACGGTTAAACATTACAATTTGCTGCACGATCCCCTCTGCAACTTCACTACAATGTCACAAAGCTGATTTAGGAGGCTTCTGCCCACCCTTGACCACTCATTCCCACATCCGCTTCAAGCAAGGTATATAAAATGAAACTTAGAAGAAGAAAGAAAAAATATTGTGGGGGTGGAATAATCCAGATGATTTTGCAGCTCTGCTGTAAACAGTTGCACATTCACAACTGAGGAAGAGGGTAACAGAGGACAAAAAGTGGCCTTTCCTAAAAAACAAACAAAAAACCCCCCAAACCTATGCTCAAGAGTAGCCCCAGAACTATTTCCACAACCTGTCTCAGCATACAGCCACACCAGGGCTTGTGAGAGCAATGGGAAATGAGGGTTTGGAGAAGAGGGAAGGTGAGGGAGACGATTTCTGTGGTGGTGGCACATCAGTGTGTTTGCAGGGGCTGGATTCATCTGCCAGAGAGAAGAGGTACTCAGAGGATCAAAAGCACTTAAGAGTACTCTGAGGACTCAAAGATACTTTATAATCAATGACAGCAGGACACTTACCCTTAACAGCTGATTTGAAACAAATCCCTTTAGTTCAAGCTTCAGGATAACTTCTTAAAAGACTGGCCTAAGCTATCAAAAAAAACCAAAAACAACCAGAAAAATCCCCTCAACAACTATCTTAGGATCTGCTTGTGAGTTCAATTTCCTTTACCATCACTATTTCCAGCTGCACATTTTCACCCTGTATTTCACATTCCACCTCAGTGGAGTGGATGCTGCTGTTGGGCAAGCTGCAGTTTGTGGCAGGTCACTGAAGTGCCCCAGGTTGAATTAGCAATAAGGGAGGGACAGAGAGAGGTTTTTTAATACTCAGGTTGAGAGTTGGTGGAGCAGGGGAAGGCACCAACCCCTTTGGCCACTGTAGCATCTCCATGTGGCCCCAGGTGCCCAGCCACAGAGGGGATTCCCAGTCCTTGGCTTGGCCTCCATGGGTCCCTTCCCTGCAGACCATGTTGCAGACAGCAGTCAAGCTGAAATGTCCATGTAGGTCAAGAGGAAGATTCCCCAAATCAAATGAGCTGTTTTCACTGGCTGCAAGGTTACTGGGTCCCACTGCCCTCCACATTGTGGCCAGATGTGTAAGGAGGAGGTCTGCTGAAGCCAGCACTCTGAGCAAGGATCTGGCTAGGTAACTAGCAGGAAAGGCTGAGATGAAAAGTGCTGGCATGAGTCTTGCCACCCTCAGGTCCTGTGACAGTGACCACCTCTGGCTGCTGCAAGAGCTCCTGGTAACCATGAAACTGTGACAAGCACCAAGCACTGCACAAGACACAAAATCCTGCTGGAGGAGGGGATGAAGGAGGTGAAATAGTGCTACGTTGGGGTAGCCAGCTTGTTCAAGATACCCAGCTGGGTCAGGTGAGTCTGGGCCATTTTGGCAGCTGGCTCCAGGCCACAGGGGAGGTACATGCTTATTTCCTCTCAAGATCTAGAGCCATGAAGGTGCCCAAACTCTTTGTTTCCAGAAATGAGGATGAATTACAAGCCATGGCTGTATCCTCTCCCACAGCATGGAGCTCATACAGCAACCCCCTTCCAGACCCCACCTCTACCCCACCTAACATGGTCTCTGGGGTCATCCACCTTGGGGCTTACTCATTGTTTTTTGAGGTTGTTTCACATTCAGGGCCTGAACTTTTTTTAGTGGATACAAATATTATTAGTTCTCTCTATTTCTTTGTTCTCATATTTAATTATCACACAAAATGAAAATATTTCATCAGAGGAGAACTAATAGACTCAAAGACAAGCAGTTCAGTGGTCTTGTCTGAACCTCCATTTGAAAATGGATTCAAGGAGAGTGATGTTCTAGCCACATGGTGTAGGCATCTCCATAGGAACAAGGGAGAAAATGAGCAAGAAACTGAATGAAAAAGCAGAAAAGTTAAAACAGATAGTGCCTAAGCATCCTTCTCTACTTGGTTTACACAGCTAAGGCTTTTAATCCGAAGGCTGGGGGTTGTCTCTGTTACTCCTGATACACCCCCCTTCCTTCTTATTCCTGTAGAGTATCTTTTTGCCAGCTCCTGCATCACTTTCCGGGAATAAGACAAACTCTTCTGGCAAGCAAAAGATCTCAGAGTTTGTCAGCCAGCAGTCCATGGAGGTGCAGTTAACATTGGCTCATCATTTCTGGGGCAGTTTCCAGCAGTCTGTGGAACTCACAACGGTCACAGAGGACAGGATTCACCTAATTTTAGCTGCCTAAAATGGGACTGCTAGTCTAAACTATTCACTTCCCAGAAAATGGGGCACAATCAGAGGAGAAGTCATTTCTCTTCCCTTGGACACCAATTCAAGGTAGGTGAATCACCCTCTGGATATGCCTGTGTCTGTTCACTGTCTACAGAGAGCATCTATATATCTAGTTCAGACTGGATACAAACTTCTAGTCAGGCAAAGCTAAGCATGTTGAGTGCTACCCATAGTGCTGGCATCTCCCCATGGTTTCCATTTGCAGCAGTACTGTAACAGATGCTGTGAATACATTAAATGCTTTCCTAATGTCACATTCCCATGTCTGCAATCATGGTAATTGCCTCAGTGAAGTTTTGCAATTGCAAGGGAGCAGGAAGCCATCTGCAAAGGAATCTGTCTGTTAAGATGTGGCCCCTACTCTGAAAGTGCTTGAAAAGCCCCAGCACATTTCTTGGGCTAAAGATAAAAAAACATAAAGGTCAGACTCCTGCAGCAATATGGAAAATATCCAGAATGCACTCCAGTGATCCAAGGAATAGACTGACTTTTGCTTCAGGACTGTGCTAATTAAATACTGCTAACTACATCTGAATAGAATTAGGTCTATTTTAAGGCCCTTTCTGAGCTCCGGGGCAATGTAGGCTTGTCCTAAAAAAAAGAAATTACCGACTGCTGACAACAGGTGTCAGCAACAGAAGCGGCAGAACCAGGGCTGAATGGGAATTAGCTGCCAGTGAAGACAAGGACAAAGGAAGTTCAGCACTGCTCCTGCAGCCAGGCTGAAGACCTCATGGAGGAACATGGGGAGCAGAACAGATATGAACCAGAACAGACCCAAATGCAACTATCCTTGCCAACGTGTGCAGATAACCAGCACAGCTCTACTTTCTGTAGTGTAGATAAGGTTTGTTTTAGCACCACACATGCCAAAAGTACCTGATACTTCCATTGGAGTTCTTGGGTAGCAGCCAAGGGGAATATTTTGCAAAGAGTACTCGCTCCCTTCCTCTTACTTCCTCCTGTCCTGCACTCTGTAGGGATTCCCCAAACAAAAGATGGGGTGTTTTGCTTCTCTTTTCCATTTTTCCAACCTCAGTTTTCCCATGTTTCTTCTTCCCTGTGTCCTCAGGTGCATTCAACCCACACAGCACACTGTGCACCCATGTCAAATCCAGCAGGAAAGGTCCCTCAAAGATACTTGATAAACAAAAGGAGCAGAACACCATCAGCCCCACCAGCCCTCTCACCAGCAGATATTTTGCTACCATTTCCTGCTGGCTCCTAAGCTGTCTCTCTCATTGTGCTTCTGTAGCAATATCTCATGTCCCTTCTTCCTCCCCATGCTTTTTTGCATTTAAATACACACTTAAGATGTTTTGTTTCCATGCCCTTTCTCAGTAATTTATCCCATATGTGTGCATGACTCTTCACATGAAATGCTTTTGCCCAAGTCTGTCTTTGCAACCAGCTTTTCATATTTTGTATTTATTTTTTACTATATTTTTGCCATCATGCTCTTTTGCTCTGATGCTTTAAAAAACCAGGTCTGTTTAACCCTTTGGACAGCCCGTCCCCACCTCCACAAGTGCAACTATCAATTTGATACAGATCCCCCATCTTTGGTTCCCCATTCACATACTACTGTCTTTCCCTCCCCACCAAGGAAGCAAGAAAAACAGGTTTGCAGTTGGTATTTATTAACAGAACAAAACCAGCAGGTTTAAATTCCTCTGGGCTTGTTTTTATTTTGGTAAAAAGAAAGAGTAAGGGAGGACTGACAGCTGAGGACACACACCCAGGCTCTACGCTGATGAGGGCACCTGCTCTTCCCCAGGAAGGAGAAGGCAGCAAATCCAGACTTGGTGAAAGGGAGAACAGTCCCATCCATTTCAAAAGAATTGCACCCATTTACACCCACTCCAAATTAACACCCCTGTTTTAATTTACCTCTGTACTCCTAGTAGAGTAGTCTCTCCTCTGAGTCCCATTACAAAATAAAAGTTTTACCAGGAGTTAAGTGTGTTGGATCAAGCTCACAGCTTTTCTCCGTTTTTAAGTATACAGTATGTTCTCATAGGTTAGATTTCCTGTAAAAGAAGGAAAGTAAATTTCCACTCCTGATTTGTGACAAAGCTGTATAATGGGCTATGATGGGCTATGATCTATACCTAAGCCCAGAATAAAAGCCTTTAATTCTCTGTCAAGTAAAACAAATGTGCCTGTGCTCGTTTCCACTGATAGCAAGAAGATGTATAATATGTTTGATGGATGCACATGTTTAACACTGAGTTCACAAAGTTTGAAGGTGTGAAAGACTAAAATGGTGGCAATGAGCAGAAATCAGGACCAACATTGGAATGGAACTGATGCAGCCATCTTCTTGAACATCCCACATCAGGAAAACTTAACTTGTCTATTAGATCTTTTCCATCTCCCCTTTTAGGAGGTAGGAGTATCTAGCTAAAGAGTGGCTAGAAAGTTTCACTAAGGAAATGAAGTTGTTGCTACAAGGCCACTAAATTCCCATCCTTTCCAATGGGATTTGCCAGGGAAGATGAAAAGCCCTCAATTGGAAAGGACGAGTCTGAACTCATTCAGGTCTGAATTCATTCAACTGGACCAAGTGTTTTGACTTCATGTGTCAAAGCAGAGAGCTTTGCTACGGAAAGATGATTCACTTGGACCTGAGCTACCACCATCCATGCTGTATTTTATTATCTTTAAGGGTTTTTTTATCTGGTTAGTTGTTGTTGGGGTTTTTTGGGGGGAGGGAGTTGTTGTTCCTGTTTTGGTTGGGGTTTTTTGTTTTGATTTGTTTTGTTTTGTTTTGTTTTTTAAATACAGTGTACCAGGCAAATCTGAGTGTTTCTCAGAGGAAATTCCACAGGGGACATGTCAGTTTGGGTAGTGTGATCATACCACCAAGCCTCATTGTATACTAAAAGGAACTACTTAAATAAACACCTAAATATGCAAAGGAATAATTGCCCATTTGTTTTAAAACCCACTGCCAACTCTGCCATTCACCTCCTGCTGTAACTCCACTTAGGTTAAGCCCTCGCATCTACCATCCTTGCACAGGATGGTGAAGACTGCCTAAACCATCTACATAAATTTCCCAGGGCACTCTGGCTTTGAAAGGATGGTGGGGTTTTCTACAATGAAGGTTCCTCTTTCTAGCAAGTATTTCTGGCATACTGATGATGACTATAGTGAGACCAAGAGTGTACCAGTCAGTTGAAAGGTCCACCTAGCTCAATTCCCTATCTTTGACAATGGCTAAAAAGCAGCCTAGTCAATAATGTATGAACAGAGCAAGTATTTAAAGCTATTTCTGAAGAGTATTCTTCCAAACTTCTAATGGTTTGAGACTGAGGAATTTCCCGGTGGTTATGTGTTTAATAACCCAGGATGGATTTCCCTTCTGCAAACTTGTTCAATCACCACTTGATCCTGTGTAAACTCTTAACAGCCACACTGGCTACTGAGGAGTCCCAAGGCTTCACTACACCTGATGGGAAGAGCTGCTCACCCTTGGTTATTCTGGACTGTCACCCTGACAGCTTCTTTCTTTTGAACTGGAAGAGACAGTTAATAATCACCCCGTCTGAGACATAAATGAGTTTATAGGCTCCTGTCATAGCTGTCCTCAATGGATCCCTTCCAAGGCTGAGGAATTAGGGAAGCTTAAAAGAGCTGGGTTAATTAATTGTTGCTCATGGCCCCATGCTTTGGTTCCCCTTTGTTATCCTTCTCTGAACATCTTCCAGTTCTGCACATCTTTTCTAAGGCAGGAAGAGCAATACTGCTTGAGGATGTGGGCACACCACAGATTTGTAAGAGGGGCAGAGTGAAGATTTCTGATTTGCTCCCTAAAATGAGATGAGGTCCTTGACCTCTGCTGATTCCCAAGGTGGTTTTGCTGTATTACAGCCCATGACAGCTTTCCTCTATGACAGCGACGAGCACTTAGCCCGTTGTTTTCCATGTAAGGCAAGACAGCTTTTTCCCATATGTATCACTCTGTGTTTAAACACAGTGACACTAATAATGTATCCACACTGTATTTTCAGCCTAAGCTGCTTCTTGCTGCTCCTCAGCTTTTACATCCCCTCTTCTCAGCCCAGTGCTCCCATGCAATTCAGTCCCTCTTTGGCCACAGGGCCTGCAATAGAGTTGCCACTTGAAGGGCTGGCTTTCATCTAGGTGTCAAGCCAGAGGCAAGGAGATGACATGTCCAGTCCTGAGTGAGGAGGTGACAGTGGGGACATCCTTCAAGCACAGGCAGTACAAGCTGAGGCTCAGACACCCACTTACCCAGCCCTTCACACATATCCCTGCTTCTCACAGTCAAGCCAAAATGAACCACTGCTGACCACAGCCTGTGCTCTGAATTGCAAAGGCAACTGATGGATGGCTCATGGACTCTTCCCTCATCCTCAATACCTGCAGTGGTTAGAAACTTAAATTTTCAACCTTTGTCCCATTACTCTGCTTATTTGGATCACCAGTTTACTTAAATTATTGTTATTACACACTAGTAATTTTTCTTGCCATTTGCAGTCCTTGTTATGTCTTTGGGTCAAGTGGTGAATCCATTAAAATCAGACAGGAGACCACCCAGCTCCCGGGTGGGCTCCTGTAACCCCTGCTCAGCACCATTCAGCTATTGCTGTTCTCTTTAAGCCCCAGGACTAGAGAATCCAGTGGAGAGATGGAGCAGTTCTCTCTTCCCCTGCTCCCAAGCATTATGGCTGGGGGATACCTCTGTGAAGAGGGCAAGTGCACAGTGCAGCTCCAAGGATCAAGAAGGAGCTCCAGGTAGGGTATGGCATGGCCTTTGCCTCCTCAAATCTGGTACACAAGGGCTAAGGAGCTGAAGCATAATCTGAGACCTAAAGCATAGTCTGCCCCCTGCAACCCATTTAGATAGCAAGGCTTCTATGGAGAAACCAGAACTATAACTGGACACAAGACAAATCTAGCATGTTTTAAAAGATTTTCATGGTTAGGCATGCCAAAAAGGTATACTAAGCTAGAAGCTGAAGTATTTGGGATTTGGTTTTAATTTGTATTTTAGGCACATGCTTTATTTCTCTATAGTAATTACTCAGTTAATTTTACAGTGCACATAAACATAGAACCACTTCATACAAGGTTCAGTTTTATGTGAATGTAAAACATGATTAATGAAAGAAACCCCAGATATTGTAAGATATTTCGTATGTACCATTTCAAAGTGATTCAGATAAAAGCCAAACAGAACACAAATCTGTATTACATTAAAGCACCTCCACCACTCCTTCCATCCTGACTCATGAAGTCGTTAAAGTGATCTGGGGGAAAAATGTAAGCTTGGAAAATCAGTTTATTGCTAAACTGCAGGATATAAAAAAATGCAGTTGCAAAAAGCAAACTCTCATCGTCTTCACTAGAAGCAAATAATATTCTTGTTTCTTAAAGCCTTGTAGCTTAATGACAAGGAATCTTTGATAAAAATACAAATCATTTTAAGCCTACATGTCATGGGCTGCATCACCCGAAGTATCCTCTCTACCAATCTATAATACATACCAAAAAAACAGGACCAAAATAAGCTAACCTGATTTTTGTCTATTTGTATTAGTAGAATCTATGCTTCATGTGCATTAATTATCAGTCTGAAGGATGGTGATTAACAGTAAGGTGATAAAATTGGGCTGCTCATAAAGATTCTTAGACTGTTTTCCTTATACAAGTTCATATGGGCTTTCCTATGAGAAAATTCATATGGGATGAGACAGTAACAAAAAAGGTACCAGAATATGCTCACAATATTTTAGGCTCATTGTTTTGTGAAGAGCCAAAAGTCATAAGCAGTGGTCTTGTGGTTGATTGTTAGCCCAATGCTGACAATATTCCTTGAAGGCACTCGTGTAATAAGAAAATGACAGAAAACTAATTTAAGAAACCAAGAAACACCCTGTGGCCCAAAAACATAACCACACACATTGCCATTTCCAAATTGAACTGGTGAGTCAGAAGCCCTTAGGAAGAGGTGAAGGCCTCCAGAGGCTGACTGGTCACTCAGGTTGGCCACAGAAGATCCTGCCCAGAGGACAGCATGAAGCAAAGCAGTGCACAACACACGATGGCACATACTGCAAGTGAGGAAAACACAGAAGAGAATTGCTGCTGCAATGATTGAAACAGACCTGGGAAAGAAACAGAAATAAATGAGGTGCTGAGAGGAATCGGACGTGAGGAGAAGAAGTGGCCCAACATTGGGAGAAAAAAGACAGCTCTGGTACATCTTTTCTCCCACACCACCATGCTGGTGGGCTCACTGGGTCACTGACCCCGTTGCAGACAGAACTGCTGGCTGCTGTCTTTGTCATCTTCCCACAGAGGCATCTTTCCAAAAGGATCTCCTCTCCACCAGGCTGCCTCCTTTCTTCCAGCTGAGATGCACTACTGGGAAGGGACCAGTCTCACTCAGCAAGGCTTGACCAATAGTTTTCAAATATACCTGTGTTTCTCACTATTCAACCTGCTCAGGTGAAAGAAACCTGTAGATCCCCTCAATGGGGACTAAGACTGAGATCTTACCACTGTCTTTAATTCTTGGGCCACAGGGGCATACTTGTGGCATGAAAAGAGACAGCCTCATAAACTGATAACTGGTTTTTGAAGATGCTTTTGCAAGACTTGTTGATATGAGGATGGCCATGCAAGACTTCTTCATGTGAGGACAACCACGAGAAGAATAAATGACATACAGAGCCACGGCACACAGTGCTTTTAAAACTTTTGGAGTAGGTTTCATAAAGAATAGCAGTCTCTAAGCAACTCCCCCAGCTCCCTGCCCATACAACATAGATTGATTTCTTTATTTCTTTTAAAATTAGTCAGCATATGTAAAGAGTATCTCAAAAGAATGCTAAATAGACCCTTCATGAAAAATCCATGCTAATTTCTGAAAATCATAGATAAAAATGAACTGAATGTTCATTTCAGATTTTACCCAAGAGATTTAGCGATAGCCTGTTCTAAAAGTTATTATGGTAACAGATGCAGGGCTGGGCTAGAAATGTACCTTGGTTAAATTATCCTGCAGATTTCAAAATATTTCACACCAGGTCAGCAAGAAAGTAGAACAAATCAGAACTAAGTTCCCAGGGAGGGATCACAAACAATGACTCAAAAAGGAAGTTTGTGAAATGTGGGGAAATACTCAGTAATTACTTTTTTGTTTTTCTTTATTCAAAACTTTTTCTTTACCCAAAAACAATCAAAGAAACATGAAAAATCATCAAACAGCAATAAAGACCTTAGCCCAGACTAAGTTGATTATTTATGAACAGCTACCACCTCTGCAAAATAAAACAGAGATTCCATGCCAGAAAACCTCTTTGGTGAAGTGCAGGAACATGTACCTTGAAAACTATGATCAAAATGGAGAGGAAGTCATATTCTATTTAAGCACTAGCCTGACTCACAGTAAAATCAGGAAAAGCTCTCCATCAACTTCAAAGGGAGCTGGATGTAGGACAGGAGATGAGAATAAGCTGCAAGCCAAGGTCCACCTTCAGCCTCTTTTGATATATTTCTACAGCCAAAGGCCATGCCCAGTCCAGGTACCACATTTCTGAGTCAAAACTTGGCACTTATTTATATAAAGCATGTGGCTGTGGCAGAAGAGAGCAGAGAAGTAGCAAAGCCCTGCAGCAGCTGTCCCAAGCACAAGACCCTCCAGTAGTCTGAAGCACTAGATACCACTCTGAACTGGGGGAATGGGAAGGAAAAGGTAAGGAGGAAAAGGAATACCACCAAAATGATACTTCCCATCATAAAGGTGGGACAGAGGTGAGCAGCAAAGATCATCCACGTCAGGAACCTTATGACGGAGTCTGTAGATGTGATTATAAAAACAGAATATTATTTAAGTGGCAACTAAAATCAGAAGAAACTGTGAATTTAGGAAACAGAGAAGAAGAGAGAGATTACAAAACCAATACAGTCTGTATTTTGAAAGCACCAGGGAGGAACCAGCCCAGCCCAGCTTTCAGTATGGCTGTGGGGGAAACCTCAGCTGACAGAAAAGTGCAAACCAGTCTTTGAACACAGATGTCAGCAGCAATGCTCTTGAGATGCTGCAGGATAAAAGTCAAGAGTCGTTTCTTGCTTAAGCCAGGGAAATGAATGATAATACATTTTCCAGTTTATTTTCCACCTCCATCCTTATTCTCCCCAAACAGCACTGGGAGGATCTTGCCACCCACATTTTCACTGTCCTTAGGAATGCATGCACCTATTTTGGGGTAATTTGGAAACCTTGGGAGCATTCCTCATTAATAAACACACTTTCTATTTTTTTCCCTGTACTCCCCTGTGAATTTTCTCATCTTCCTTTGCCAGCCATTGTGTAGTGAGCCATTTATGACCCAGCAGCAAATCAACCCAGGAAACTCCAGGAATCCTAACCTGCAGAAGTACTTAGCATAGGAGGGGGAAATGATTCCCTTGACCTAGAGAGCAATTGCTTCTTCGGTCAGCTCTAGGCCTGCAGTGTCTAGGCTGTTTTGTCTGGAATGCAGAAATAGGGGAACCTCAAAATGTTCTGCTCAGAAAATATCTCCATTCTGTTGTATACATAGGGGACAAGGACAAAGAGCAGGAGGAACAAGTTCACATGAGTCTCTTGCTGTTTACTAAAAATACTGCCAACATGATGCTTCTGATAATTTTGTTTGCAGTACTGGTCCAGAAAGAGGAAGTGCAGATGGGTGAGGAGACATAAAAAGCATTTATTTTTCTTCTCCTTGTGACATGTTGCATAACTGCAATCCTGGGGAGAACTGCTAGTGTGGAGCATCATTATGGTCTGCTCTGTTTTTCCAAGGCAGGCACCCAGGAAGAATGCAATCCAGCTCACCGTGCCATCCCACTGCCACCCTCTTTGAGGAGACTGAGTCTAGGATGAAGTTAGAATTTCTTTTCCCTGCCCATCCAGTCCATGGGTCAACCTACCTCATCAGTTATCCACTGGGGATCAGGTTAAGCCAAACAATATGCAGTTGGTGGTCTCCTAATAGCTGCCAGATATCAAAACTATTTTGCCCATTATAACCCTCTGCTGAATTCAAATTAAGATACTGCAAAGGTAACTCAAGTAATCTGATGTAGTTTTGCTCAAACATGAAAGTTTAAATTTTAAAAAGTCAAAAGTCTTTCTCATTTTGAGATATTCAAAACCCAACAAGATGTGCCTCTGAACTACCTGCTCTAACTGACCCTGCTCTGGGCAAGACAGCTGGACCAGATGATCTACAGAGGTGTCTTCCACTGTGGATTCTCCCAGGACCACATTCCTTCTACCAGTCTTTCAAGGCTTGTGTGTCCTCAAATTTTCTTTCTCCTATATGGGTCAATTGGATTCGATGGGTTTAGCCCATGGTTCTTCATGCTACAGAACACTAAGCCATTCTATTATTTTTTTACAAGGCTCCTGGGAGGGTAATAGGCCTGATTTAAGCACATGCAGCAGAAAACTGAAGGAAGACCTTGGGGGACTATAAGGATTCTAGTAATTAAGTATTCATTTTCCATATACATAGGATACATGCAAATGAGAGTAACAGCTCAGTCTCTCTGAATCCTCCAGCCAGGGCTGAAGGTACTGCCACATTTGGTGTGGGAGCTCATACATGGAAACCTTGGTTTTAGGGACAACATCTAGATCTGGGTATAAGCTACCTCTGCAGTCAAGTCCTAAAGGTGGAAAGCAGTCTAACCCTTCTGCTCAGGCTGTTTCCCCTCTCCTCCAAAGGTCTGAGAGAAAAAAAAACCACCCAACCCTACCAACCAAAAAAGAAACAAAACACCAGAGTTTGACCCCTAAGAAAGGCAATTCTTGTTTTAAAGGGACATCACTGAGTCAGGTAAACCAAATTTAATCCTGCTTTCTTCAGAAAGTCACCGCCCTGCTATTATCTTCACTATATTAGGGGATAACAACTAACTCCCAGAAATATTTTGAGGGTTAAAGTAAGTGATGTCTATCAGATCATTTGGTATTCAAACAGGAAAGGTGCTGTAGGAGAGCTAAACACTGTGACACAGGCAGGGGTTGCATGGCAACTACGTTTGAGGCTGTGCCACCCCCACATCTCTGCCATATTTATCCTGACAACACTCCCATGAGGCAGGGCAGTCCTGTTTACCCAATAACCCATGGGGAACAGAAACTCAGATGTCTAAGTGAATTGTCCAAGGTCACTCAGTGACTCTCCAGATCGAATGCTCTCACAACTCAGTCTTCCTTCCTCTTGCCTGCATGAGAGGCCTGTCACCCCTCTGTACACTGTGACTGCATTAGTTTCACGTGCAGAAAGCAGAGAGGCTTCTCTCATATAACCATACAAACACAAGGACCTCAGTGACTCTACCAGTGGAAATTCCCAGTGCAGATACTGACTCTTTATATCAACCAGTTCATACCGGACTGTATGCTGGCTCTGTTATCTCCCTGCATCTCATTCAGGCTTTAGGCTTCTGTTCCACACTAAGTAGGTGGTAACAGGGGCAAAGTACAGTTCTGTGTGTGGGCTGAGGCACTCACCAGCATAAAGCTGACGTTCCTGAACAGAGATGACTTCTCTGAGAGCTTGTGCCTTGCCAAAAGTTCCTTCTGGATTTGTATTTCTTATTTTTTACTCCTAAAGGATCCCCAATGAACCGAGAAGATCCAAAAGGGGTGGTCAGTCTTTCCCTCTCCCCAATTAGTCTGCTCTCCATGATGCCAGGATCTGTCCCTGCAAGACTTTATTTCATGGTGGAAGCTGCACCTTGATGCATAAGCAGGACTCTCAAATTATCTCTCAGATAAACTAGCCAGCCCCGCAGCATCCCCAGCCCCCAGCACTTTGGGCCCAGCAGCTCTGCCCCAGAGTACCTTATTGTGGTACCTTGTTGTGGGGAGAGAAGGAGATAAGAATATTGGCAGGCAGAGGGATGGCAAGGGCAGTGTGGCCTGCCTCTGGGCTTGTCCCCCCAACACTGACACAAAGACCTGCAGAGAGCTGAGACCTGCAGAGAAAGGACAAGGCTGGAGGGAAAGGCACAGAAGAGCAGGGCAGCATGCTGCCCCAGCATGCTCCTTGCAGAGCACAGCCCTGCTCCTTATCAGGGACATTGCAGGAGTATCAGCAGCTGCTCCTATTGCTGTCACTGTCACTTCAAGCCAAGGTACTGCCACAGGTGCTGCTGCCTCTAGCTAAAGGTCCTCCACCACCACGAGCAGCCGGCTTGGCTCTGCAGTGGCACGGCAACACGGACTCAGCTGAAGCTCCCAAGCCATCACACCTGCATGCTGTCACAACAGCACATCACTGCCAGGTCATGGGTTGAACAGGTACCTCTAGTTTTGATATTTTGGTATTTAAGTCTGTTAGATGTGTGCTTGACAAACCCCGCTTTCCTTTTGCGGTGCAGGATTGCACGTACTCCTATTCCAGTGAAAGGAGGGCAAGGAGTCCTGTATCAACTCAGTCAAATAATTTCTTTCCCACCACTGATGCAACTTGGTCAGGGAGTCCCTGTCCTCCTGATTTTTCACACAGCACGTGTTATGGGGTCTTCTCCAGGAAGCCTGAAAGCAGGGTCAAGACTGCAGCCAACCTACCAGCCATACCACAGGAGAAGAGCAAAGCAGACATCCCAGGAGAATCCCAAAGCACTTGGGCTCCCCACAGAGGACCCTTACTTACTGAAAGCACACGGTGGGAGACAGATGGCTTCTTATCTAAAATAACCGATCATCAGCTGATACTGAATTGCAACCATGTTTTAGTTAGCTCGCTGAGTAAACAAACTTTTCTTTGTTTGATTTCAAACACCTGTAGCTGCTCTGAATTGCCACTGTAAACTCTGCCTGACACAATAATGCCATTATTCACACAGACACTGAATAGTGAATCTGGCCAGGTGGGGCTCATACCATTAGCTTTTGTGTTTGCTTGGATATTACACACGGTCATGCAAACTTTAAATCCAATGGAGATACAAATGCAAGTATAAAACCCTAATATGGGTACATGCTCCATGGGAGTAGACCACAGGTTATTGATTGCTGGGGTGAAAAATGCAGGTCACTTCCCAGGGAAATTGTGTTTGGCAGCACTCGGGGCATTTCAGTTGTTCAGAAAGCCAAGTCTCCAGTAGAGGAGATCCCCAACATTCTGTCTGTGCTGATCAGCCACCTATGAGTTATAAAAGATTCAACCTAAATCAGTAACTTCCAGTTATCCCTGTATATGTATACATGCATTTGCAGACATGCGTGTTTACACCACAGCACAGACAGATATATATACACACACATCTGGAACTACCTAAATCCAGTAATTAGAAGAAGTACTTTGAAACACAGTAATTTGTAAAGGAAATATTCTATTTAGTCTATGCTACAGATGAAAGCTATGGTAAAATCTTTATACCAGAAAAGACAGGATAAGCCAAAATGCTTACAGAATTTAGGCACTGGGATGTTTAAAACACTGAATCACTCCTTTCCCCTACCATGCTATTTACCAGCCAAGCTCCTCGGTAATCTACATTTTGGGTCTGGCCAGGACATTGGGTCTGGCCAGGACATTGATATCCCAGGCTGTGAAAGGCAGCTGAGGAACCCCAGGTATCTGCCTGAAGTCCAGCCAAGCTCCAGAGCCTGGGCTGGGAGAGGCCAATCTGGAACAGCTCAGCAGGATCATGACACCCCTGCACCAGCTCAGGATCTCCAGTCAGTGCAGCATCTGTCACCACTGCCTTTTCTAACAAGGAGAACAGTAAACCCTAATGTGAGCTGTACAAACACCTCCCAGATGCCTAGGTTGTCTTCATGGCAGGGCCAAAACTATTGCACCTTCAAAAATGCTCTAATGGCCACCCCACACAGGCTTTTCTTGGAATGCAATTTCTCCTTTAAGCAAGAGCAATGCCAACACAAAGCACTCATTTAACCATCAAAGAGCTGAGAACTGAGGGGTAGTGACTGGTGAATCCTATAATCTTTGTCCCAGCCCCAATTTTATCATTTTTATCCACTAAAAACTTACTGGAAAGTACATAGGGGTAGAGTAGAAGTCATACATAACACCAAAGACCAAATCAAGGGCTTTCCCTCCTCAGCAAATACCCTAAGTATTAGGCTACAAAAAAGCTTACTTGTTTTTCTGGCTGCAGGAATCTGGCATCCTCTGATGTCCTCCTGAAACTTCATGTTTCTCCAGACTTAGGACAAACCTAAACTGGAGAGCTGGGTCTGTATCTTAATGGGAAAGCACACTTCTTTCAGAGTTGGGAAAATAAAAGGAAAGAAATACCTTCTTTGAGAGCTGATGACAAGTGAATTTGAGTTCTTGTGTCTTGCTGTTGCCATAAAAAAACCCCAAAACTAAAACAAAACGAAGACAAAAAAAACAAGCAAAAAACAAAGGAGTGTTTGTAGAGACATACTCTTTACAAGGTCAATCTTGAGCATGTCCCAGGATGAGAAGTGTAAAATACACTTTTTTTTTCTTACATTACTGTAACTGCTTTTAAGAGTGTAATTCTTTGCTTTTCATTCTGTGCTAACAGACTTAATGACTTTTCCTGCTGATGATTAGACCCCCCAGGAGCTCCTGGTGGGAAAATATCCAGCACTGACCAAACCAGAAAAATCTAACTGAAGTCAAAGCAGAGAAATGTTGAAAATGATGGCACTATCGGCTGGTGGCTGCTGGTTTCCAACATCCAAGCATTCACAGATGTTAAGGTCAGACTGTTGCACACCTCATGTTCTCTGCTTGCTTTAGCTGTGCAGCAAACTGCTCTGATGGCTGGAGGGGAGTGAAGGCAGAAGAAGGAGTGCAAGGTGTTATAATAGGACACTTCATAATTTTCTCACGGCATGGCATTGCTGATTCAGCAGACTGAGGACTCATATGAACCTAAGCAGCACGTGTACTTCTCCAGGCTCTCTCAAGGTCTTCACTCAGAGGTGTGAAGCCATTTTCCTTAACCTTTACCCCAAGGAGGGAGAAGCAGGACAAAGCCACTTGTGCTGACAAGGCTCCTAGGGAAACCAGGAAAGAAAGGGCATGGGCAGCCCCCCAAAAACTGTAAAACCTTATGAAGATATTCCTACTGAGGAGCAATAATGCATGAATCAGTTAAGAAAAAGTTGATATTTAAGGTCTGTCTGACATATTTTCAGCAGTTACAGAGAAGGGGTGTGCCTGGCTGGGCAGGGGGGGAGGCTGTGGACTGCTGCTTTAAGGAAGAAGTATTATTTTGAGTATTCATCTGTACGAAGCAGCAAAAAACAGAGAGAAGTGGGCTTCCTCTTGACTCCCCCTTGGCCCAGTGAGAGTGTAGCATCACCCTCTGCCCGAGGTTTTGGTTCCCCATGACCTCTGTGTGAAGGCTGTAAACTACCATGTTACAAACTGCAGAAGTTTCTCCTCGCTTGACATCTGCTCTCACAAGCACCTCCTGAGAAGCCTAACTGTGTGTCTGCAGAAATAATCATGACTTGTACCTTACCTATGGGTGTCAGGAGTAAATTCAGACCATTTGTTGACACTGTTTACTCATCTGAAGGGACCAACTAGATGTATAGAGACGCTGGAGTCTACGTATTTGGACACTTAAATAACTGCAGCCCTTAGCCTGCATGCACACATCTTCTTGTAGCTGCAGCCATGCCTGTAAAGAGATGAGGGCAGCCTGGCCACAGCTGCTCTGCAGTTCTCTGCCAAAGCTGCCAGCTCCCCCAGGGCTGCCTGATGATCTGTTGGCATCAGCAGCTCCAAATGCATTCCAGCTCAAAGGAGAGAGACTAGGAAAGACTCGCTGCTTAGACCATGTCAGTTAAACTGGTTTATGTCAAATCAACCCAAAGATTTGTTCAGGACTTTGAACACACCTGAATTTCTTTGGCATCTGGAGAAAAAGTTACCACTTTTTCAGTTACCTCAGCACTTGGTGCAAAGTAACAGACCTCTAAACTCTGCTAAATGAAGCTGGGTTTAAACCCAGAGAGGTTGGAGCCATTGCACTGATAAACTGGAAACATGCTTTATAAATGCTAGAATGCTAAAGGAAAGTTTGCATCATGGTGTTTCCAGGCTGACTGCAATTACAATGTTTTCTTAAATTTTTCAGCCCTTTGATGAGCAAGCCAATTCTTCCCACCTTTTACAGCAATATAAACCAGTATTTACTACACCTGAAGTATATGAGGTTAGGTTTGGTGCACGGGACCCCAGACATGATATTCACTTATTGGCACACACTGCCCAACAGCTGGGGATGTGGCCCCATGCACTGAGGCAGGGTAGATAATGCTGGAAAGAGCCATACCAGAACTTAGGACTCCCAGCTGCTGATGCATCACAGCTTGTATCACACAGCTGGAGGTACCACACATCTGCCATGTCATCATATGGTATTTCCTCACTGCTCTTGAGGTTACCTGAGAAGTCTGATTTAGTGAAAGGCAGGAAAATCAAGCTGATTTGATTCTCCACAGTTTAGCACTGTAGGGCTCTTTAAGAATCATAGAATGAAGAGGGTTGGAAGGCACCTTAAATATCATCTAATTCCCATACCCCTGCATAGGCAGGAATACCTTTCACTAGACCAGGTTGCTCAAGGCCCCATCCAACCTGGTCTTGAACACTTCCAAAGAGAGGGCATCCTCAACACCTCTGGGCAACCTGTTCCAATGTCTCACCACCCTCGCAGGAAAGAATTTTCTCCTAATGTCTAACCTAAATGTCTCCTCTTTGAGGGGATATTTCCCCTTGTCCTCTTTCTACACACCTGTGCAAAGAGTCCTATCCCAGCTTTTTCAGGTATTGGAAAGTCGCTATAAGCCTCCTCTTCTCCAGGCTGAACAACCCCAACTTCCTCAGCCTATCTTCTGCTTCAGCTCTCTGATAATTTTTGTGGCTGTCCTCTGGACACACTCAAGGACCTCTATGTCCTTCTTATGTTGGGGACTCCAGAACTGGACACAGTATCCAGGTGGGGTGTCACAAAAGCAGAGTAGATGGGAAGAATCACCTCCCTCAATTGTCTCTTCTACCTTTTGTACGAAGCAGATGTAAAATAGCTGTTCCTTGTTACTAATTCTGGTTTGAATGTGATTTCTCTGATGAATTTCACTCCCTATGGTAAATGACTAGGCTCCAAGCTTGCCAATGCTTACATATATTTGTGGTTAACTTACAAATGCATGATTGGTTCCGCTGAAATTCCTAAGACACTTGGGTAAAATTCAGTGTTTGAAATCAAGCCTTTCAGGATGATCTGCCAATAAAGTGCTTGGAGCATCATGACAGTCCAGCCTGGATGCAACACCATCATTTCACACAGTGTTGGAACATATGGGTATTTGCAGATGAATATACAAATGCATAAGCACACCCCCAAATTACTTGGTGACCGCAGCTTCAATTTTAATGCGTTTTTAGGATATTCAGATAATGCTGTTTGCATTTTTCCCCCTCATATTGCCTTCAGCTTTTCAGAGGCTCAGAATCCATGTTTCTATCCTCCATGGTATTTCTGCCTGTGCTTTTTAATGCAAAGCCAGGGAGCCAAACCAAATCAATGCAGGCTTGGATGTTCACTCCATTTTACCTCAGCTTTACACCAGTACCAGTCCATTACCTTCAGGTCACTTTCCTCTGTTTTGCAAAAGAGACTTGAGAGGAAAATCAGGGTTACATATGTTATACCACATTCATTTAGCCACAGACTCCTAAAAAAGACTACAAGTAAGCACCTCCAAAAAAGCTCTCAGTGATTTAGGTGCCTGTGTCCTACTTTCAGAAGTGATTTGGGTCCACATGTAGTTACGTAAGGATGCAACTTGGAGTTAAAGCTCTGATACTGGTACCGAGACTGGATATTTGGGACAGCTAATCCAAAACATCCATCAATTAGCTCCACAGCCACAGCTGCCTTTGCTTCTGATTCAGGAGCAACCAGGAGGAAAGGAACCAGGCTGCTGCTTCAGGATCCTGAGTGGAATACAACTGAACTGTTGGTCTCTTTTCCCAGCCAACTTTCAACAAGACAAGAGGGCATGGACTTAAGTTGTGCCAGGGGAAGTTTAGGTTGGATATTAGAAAGAATTTCTTTACGGAGAGGGTGATCAGACATTGGAATGGGCTGCCCAGGGAAGTAGTGGATTCTCCATCCCTGGAGATATTTAAAAAGAGATTGGATGTGGCACTCAGTGCCATGGTCTGGTAACCACAGCGGTAGTGGTCAAGGGTTGGACTTGATGATCTCTGAGGTCCCTTCCAACCCAGCCGATTCTATGATTCTATGATTCTGTGAACCTTTCAAAAGCTCCAAGTTTGGCAAAGATACTACTTTATCCTTCCTAGCACTGGGAACTACAGATCAGCTAAAGAGTGGGAAAGGCAAAGTAACCACTCCAGCAACAGCAGCTGAAGCACACTGGTTATTTACCTCCTGGGAAAACATTCTTCATCTGAACACTACCTGGTTCCTTACCCCATGGAATTCTGACAGGGAGGCAAACTATGGTGTCCCTGTGTTGACCTAACCAAGAGGCAGGAAGGACAAACAGGTCACAAAATGTGCTGAACAAGCCATGGGGGCAGCCCTGATGGGAACACTCAGGGAGATGTCACGGAGGTGAGAGCTGAGGGGTCACACAGATCTCAGTGTGTGTTTGGGACTCGGAGAGCACAGGAAGGAGAGCAGGACAGATATCAGCCTGGGAATATGGACCAAACTGTGTGAAGTATCCAGGACTGCGATGTCTAAGGAAAAGAGTAAGAAGGAGAGAGGAGAGCATGCAAAGCCCAGGAAAGAGGAGACAGGGAGGCTACAGAGCAGAACTGGGAGTTTTACAGGGGAAACTCAGAGGTGATAGTAAGGTATGGATGGGGAGGACGATCTACCACAAGTGAATTGCTGGTGTGGAATGGCAAGGAGCTGGGGGACAGGAGGTAGTCTTCTGGAAAGAGCCAAGTCATGTGGAATCCAACCCTTCTGACTCTGTCCCAAGTATAACACAGACACTTGTTGTTTCACATTCCTGGTCCTTCAGGTGTCTCGACAGCCTGGACCTACTGGAGGAGGCAGTTCAGTCATCCTTTGCCTGGATAGCAGGGTACAAGAAGCACTGATGGGCATTCCCAGATCCTGGCCTGAAATAGAGGCAGGCTGCAGGCTGAAGTTTACCTTCCTTAATTAGTTACAGTGGCATAGACAATTACATCCCCTCCTCCATATGCATTCAAATCAAATCATGTGGCAGAAAAGCATGAAGCAGCCTGAAAATGTCCAAATGGAGATGCAGCCAATGCTTTCCTGTTTCTGTCTAACCTGGGTATATTCCTCTGCTTGGGTGACAGTAATGCCACTACGATCAGGGAAGCCAAGTGCTTTATCTGTCAGGGATTCATTTACTGTAAGCAATGCTCAGCTAAGAGAGGGCTCTGGAAAGATCAGTGACAGTGTGCAAGTGCCCTTTCCCTGCACAGTGTGATGTATGTATCATCAGATCCCTTAATTAAAAATGGAAGTAGAAAGGAACCAGCTGTACACATCAATTTGCAGCAAGTATTGAGGAGAGACCCCTTCTAATTAACAGCAAGGGAGATGTTCCTCCCATTCAGAGTGAATACACACAAGCGATTCCCTTTAGAGTTTAATTATGTCAATAGCCCTTGCTTTATTACCTTGGAAAAAGGATATTAAAAAAATAAGGCTCCAGACTGTCAGAAAGAAGGAGTAGGTAGAGGGATGTAACAGGACATGGGCACCCCTTGTGCCTCATCAGCATCTGCTATGGAACATGCTAATGAAGTATTTTCTGACAGGTATAAAAAGCCAACTGGAAAAGAGTTTTTTATACCAAACAGCTTTAACACTCTCCTGACTAAAGAAGTCCCAGCCAATATAATGAGGGAATGCACCAAGGCTGAGCCAGAGTACAAGCATCCCTCCTGCTCCTCCCTTCTCCTGCTCAGATATCAGACTTGGCAGCACACAGGTCCTGACTCTAGTCAAGCTCCAACAAAAAGCTCCCTTTCTATGAAGCACTTCATGGTCTGGAGATGAGAAGCTTGTCTGCCTCAGTGGTTGGCAAGTCCTCTTGCCCAAATTTCTTTCTTCACTCCACCCTTTATAAATACTTTTTTCTTTTTTTATTTCCCCAAAGGGAATAAGGGGAGAAACACAGGTTGGTTGGTTTGCTTTTAGAAAAAGCCCTCTTACTTCCCTCAATTTACAGATAACAATAAAGAAAGACAAACATGATCTGGGACATCAAACTTCATAAGGGATCTCCTTGCTCCCAAACACTCCTCCAGCTAAGCCTGATGTGAAATCACAAAGCAGACTTCCCCTGCACGCACGCACACGACACTGTTTATAAAAATCCTCTTCTCTAGGAGCTCCTGAGGGCAGCAGCAGAAACAGTGATAATAGGCCAACCACCGTCTTCCCCTTCCTAATATTTTTTGTGTGTTCCTCCCATTCTTCCCCCCTTCCTTCAAAGACAGCTGTGGTGTTGCTGAAAAGCAGTGGCTTTGCTGCTCCCCTCCCATCTCTCCAGACATGGTTCTGCCTGCTGAGCTGCTGCTATCAATCCTCTCTTTCCAGCTGCAAGCCTTGTGAGTCAGATTCTCCACAAAAACCCTTGGCTCAGCATCGTAAGAAGAAGGGATTAGAACTCATGAAAAATGAGCTCGTACCAGCCCTTTTTATAAATCTCTAACAGAGGGTCATATGAGATGGTCAGACCCCCTGCCCTCCCCTTCTCTCCCCCTTTTCTCCTTCTCTGATTCTCCTGTTATTCTTGGCTGCAAACTGCTGGGCGTCCCATCCCGGGCAGTTGGATCAGGAGAGGATATCCCATTCAAAAGCTCAGTTCCCATCGTGGCCTTTTCCTGATGGAAGCAGTTGTAAAATTTCCTTTTTTTTTTTTTCTTCACTTTCCTTCGTACAGTTTTCCTGACCTACATATTCCAGCATGGTGTGACTTATGCTCTACCACTGACCTACATTTTCAAACTAAAAAGTAAAAACTAGTAATAGTAGCATCTATGCTAGTAGATGCGTATGGGAAGGAGAAACCCAGCCCTGTGAGGAAATCTCCAAGCATTTGCCCAAAAGTAAGGCTGATTAAGCAGCTTCTTTTTATTCTCCCCCATCCCTTCACCCCAGCTGTTTCTACTTAAGAACCAAAACAAAACACAGATCTCTTGCTAATTCAATTTCAGATTTTGAACGAATCACTGGAATCGCCCTAGACTGTTCCCCTTTACTCATCACCCACCTAAAAGGGGACGACCAGCAACCCAAAAGCAATTTGAGCTCCTGCCAGCTCCTGGGAATTAGGAGCCAGGCTGCTTCCAGGATCTGAACCCCTGTGAGGTGGCAGAGCCACCTAAAAGGCATCACTGCCTGCTGGGCAAATGCCTCCAGTCCCATGGGTGGTGGGTGTTTTCTGATTTTAATCTTATAATTACAGTTAATCCTCCAAATCTTCAACCAGTCACCACAAATCCATTATGCTTTCAAGTTAGAGATAGGCTGGAGCATACAGTTATTATTTTTATATGTGAATGAGAAAATCAGTAGATATTTGTGTGCATTTGTAGTCCATTTTCTTGATTGTTACATTTTTCATATGATATTTTGAGAACTAGCAGTCTGACTTGCCAATTTAAATGCCATTTCTTTCAGTGTGGTCAAGACTTAAGACAGCAGGGTCAGAGCAGCAAAAGGCTAAATGTGCACTAGATCCTTCAAAATAGCTTTATTGTGCTGTACCTCCGTGGGCGAGCCCGTGTCTACACTAAGCTGGTGTCACACTTGGGTAAATCCTGGTCTCTCATCACAAAGCAAGGCACCTGAATCTGATACAGCTTCCATCAGAAGCGTGCATTTGGGTTCCCTTTGCATGGAAACTGGAAAGAAAAGAAAGGAGTTGGCACTTACCTAGCTCTCACTTAGATACTGAATCTGATCAGGGCATATGCCTGACTGAGGAGTCAAATGCAGTTTCTGCATCTCTCATTTTAGTTCCTACTTGCAGTGAGAGGACGTGTGGGAATGGTTTAAAACCTGAAGAGGGGAGATTTAGTTTAGATATTAGGAGAAAATTCTTATTATTATGAGGGTGGTGAGACACTGGAACAGACTGCCCAGGGAAGTTGAGGATAACTCCTTCCTGGAAGTGTTCAAGGCCAGGTTGGATGGGGCCTTGAGCAACCTGGTCTAGAGGGAGGTGTCCCTGCCCATGGCAGGGGAGTTGGACTGATGATCTTAAAAGGACCCTTCCAACCCTGGAAGTTCTGTGATTCTGTAATACTAAATACAATTCCAGCCTGAAGACAGCTGTTAGTAAGAAGTTAGCTCTCTTTTCAGACTTTGAAATTTTATTCCTTCTTTTCCCAAAGCATCACATCATAAATGTTTTACCACTGGGTCACTTTACATGACCTAATTGTATCCCTAATGGATGATATAATAATTGGTGCTTAGTGACAGAATAGGTAGGGGCTCCTCATTGCTTTGTAGATCCTGGCCATGAGTTCCCATTGTGTTGCTCCAGCCAGGCTGGATAGTATGGGCCTACAGGCTTCAGGGATGTCGAAGTAGCTGTGAACAGGGTCTCTCAAATGAACCCAGCAGCAGGGCAGCAACTTCTAGGCTTTCCACAGGAAAAGAGGCTCTCAAATGCCCCTGGCTCCAGTGGGAGTCAGCACCGTGTAGCATCCTGCAGGACATGGCTTACTGCCCCAGCCCCAGAGCAACCAGAACATGAGCAACTCACCTGTTTTTACAGATGAAATGATCTCTTCAAAGCCAGGTGGACAACCCATGTACTCCAATCACTGTATTTGTGGAAATGCTATTTGCAAGGTTGGGCCTTTGCTAGATGTGATGGGGGAGTGAGGCAGCTGGGGCACCAGAGCTTTTTGAGCTAAATACCATGGTGTGCACGGTGGGCACCTGTCCTCAGGGAGCTGCCTTGGCAAAGCCAGCAGAGCTTTTTATCTTGACTGATTTGGTGTTTACAGTGAGGGTTCATACAGGCCTCTGGAGATCCAGGTAATTTCTGTTCACAGGCATATTCATATCCCAGTTTCAAATGCACACACAGAGTAATCTGTGGGCCAAAGTCTTGTCCTGTGTTGGAGGAGAGGAGATGAGAGGGTCCAGCAGAGGTTCAGCATCGCTGGTGAGGAAGCAGTTAATTATGAGGAGGATCTGGACCTGGCACTGGGCATGGTTATATAGGCTGCCTCTCCAGCAAGCTTGCCTGCTCTGCTCAGCATAACATAGACAGGGTCCAGGCATAGATCCCTGTCTGCCTGGGCCATGACAGTGCCTCCAAAGCACTCTGGCACCTGTAGCAGCCTGAGACAAACTCCCCTGGGCCAGATAAGGGGGAAATTTTGCACAACCAAGCAAAGGAGCCTGTCCGTGGGCTCTTACCAGAAGTGGAAAGCATTCAAGCCCACACCAGGAGATATTCTCAGTGCCTGCAGGGCACTGGGAGGGACTCCAGGAACCAGAGGCGCAGTGAACCAGCAGATCCTCAGGAGAGTCAGGACTGTGCAAAGCCATGTATGCAGGGATGTAGAAGATGTAGAAGTCACTTTAAAATAAATAAAATTTTTTCAAAAGCAAACAAACAAAAAAAAACAAGACAGAAACTAAAACCAAAACAAAAAAGCAAGGAAAAAAACAAAACCAAAACAACAAAAAAAACCCCAACCAAACTAAAGTAAATAAAATAACAACCCACAAACAAAATTAATGAATTGGCATTTTGAATTACCTCTCTTTCCACCCCCGCCTTATCTAGTCTCAAACTTTGGGCAGAAAGGAGATCATTTTTTGCACAATGCTGAGAGATGGATTTTAGAGCCTAACACAAGATACTGAGTGGGCTAAGCAGTCAACTCAAAGGAGGAAAAAGGAATTCTCCAACAGTAAAAAAGCTGTGCTGTGGCCATGGTTGGTTTTCTTTCCTGGGCATATTTCTATGGAGAAATCTATGAGGGCTGTGAGTCTTCTGTGCCTTCTGTCCTTACATTACACCAAGCAGGCAAGTGTCCTGCTGAGACATGCTCCTCTGCCATTCATTTCCTGCACCAACTACATAAATCCCTGCATGATCTCAAGTATTTAATGGGGAATTTCCTGGTGAGTACTTTGTGGTGCCATGGTTTAGCAGGGCAAGGAGGCAAGAACCGATGCTTTTCTTCCTTTCTTTCCCCTAACTAAACCTTACTGGCTTATTTTAAGAGACAATGAGCAGTATCGTCCCAAAAACATTGTCCCCACCCATTCATATAGGCAATGAGAGGGCATGTTGGGACTGAAGAGGAGCTGCCATGGTGTCAGGGTGAGTTTGAAGGGAAACATCTTCTCAGTGGAGCCACCGCCCTCCAATCATAAAAAGCATGAGTCACCCAAAGAGGGGATTAAGGCAAGGGTTGAGCCTCTTTACAACTTTTTTCCCTAAATAAAAACATGAAACAAGGAAAACCATGGTTATACCGAGCCTAGGTGAGCTGCAAATATCCAAGGAGGGGGCAATGAAAAAAAGAGAAGGATACATACACCCCATCAGTGGTCTGCAGGGATTTCATGAGCTAACACCAGGCCAAGCAAACTGTCCCAGTGCAGTGTGTACACAGCTTTATGGCTTCCATACCCCAAACACAGCCAAGCTAGTGCAAGAGGAGCACAGACCTGAAGACAGATGCTACAGACAAGACTGGCTCCCCTAATCCACTGCTACCTCTTGAACTGGCTGAGCAAGCAGCACCAGGTCTTAGCTACCTCCTCTCTGCTCACCCACTCCTGCACAATCTACACCCTGCTGCCACGATGGGGTGGCACCACCTGGCCAGACCTTGGAGACTGAAGAAGGGCCAGGGTGGGCATAAAATGTAGGAGAAAATGAGGGAGGATGCAAAGAGGGGAGAAAAGCACTGGCAGTGTAGTGGGCATCCCTGAAAATTTGTGATGGTGCTAACCAGCAGCATGGATAACCTGTTGCAAGATAATCAAAACCCAGTAGCAAATTTTTCCACTCAGAGATTTATTCCCTCCTTTTGCTGTTTATTTTGAAACCCCAGCACTTTAAGTATGGTGTTTGTGAAGCCAAGATCAGATCCCAACCAGACAGGAGGCTTGTAAGAAGCACATAAGGAATGACAGAGAAACAGAAGCACAGAGTACCTTTGCTTAAAAAGAAAAAGTAGGATCACAACAGCAACAAGAACCCCCACACACAAACACATACCCCCTCCTGCTTATTTCTGGTTAAGGAGTTGAACTGCTGTGTTGTGAAACTCAAGTGAGAGTCAACTAAGGAAGGAAGGATGCTGTGAAATCTTCTTTTTTATCTCGATCCCAGACCTGTGTGCCCCACAAACTGCAGATTTGTGCGCCAGCTCCTCTCTGGAAGTCTCAAGTCTGGAAGTTTCTTGTGGGAAACCAAACCACCACCAAGGGCCATGCCAGACTCAGACGTGAGCTGATCACCTTGTGGGATGGCCACAGCACTAATAATAGTAATAACCAGAATAGCCTAATATCACAGCAAGTGCAAACAAGACCTTATATGGTTAAGGATCTCTAGCTGCTTCAAGCTTCAAAGTTAGGACTACCAAAAGGAACCTAAGTGAGTTGGATACCCATACTCTACTGAGCCAGGGACTACCAAGCCCCTGATTTGCCCAGCCAAACCTTGCCTTATGCACAAAGCTTAATATTTCTAATGACCATCCACCTGGAAAGGTCTGGAATCAGCCGTCTGGAGAATGAACAAGGATCTGAGCAGATTCTAAGACCTACTCTGGGGCTGGGAAGCTGTATCCTTTCACATCTTCTTATTCAGCAAAATGGCCACCTATTGTTTGAGAGGAAAATGGGAAAAAGAAGTTTTTCGTTAACAATGTCATGTCAAGCTCAACCTCCTAAGATAGAGTAAATGCAGAATAGCATCTTCCACAGTTTCATGCAGAAGGCCAGATGAGGATCCCTTTGTAAGAGAGATGAAAAATTCAGTCTAGATACCCAGGATTTTCTAAAGAGCCTCAGGGGAACTCTAGTTTTTTACCCTGCTCCTATGGATTTGCTATAAATAGCAGAGTGTTTGGCATCAGGTGCCCCACACAAGAAACAAGGAGAGCTTCTTTAAACTTAGAGGGCTAGGGATCAGAAATCTAAATCTGTTTCTTGATCCCCTAACAGCAAGTGCCCCGAATTTCCATAAGTGCTGAGCAGCCGTGGCTCATGCTGCAGAGCCAAGACAGAGTGCTATGCAGTCAGTCAGGAAATGAAATGAGCCACAAACTTGGAAGCCCAAATGACCCATTTTTTTATAAACCGTGGTTTCCTGACCTGGTTGTTCATGACTGCAAAAAATTCAAGTGTGGATCCAGAGCCTGCATCTTAAAAAAATACAGGCTGGAAAATTGACCATGAGAATGTGAACAGAGAGGGCTGAGGCTTTTTTTTTTTTTTCCTAGATGACTAATGAAAAGCTTTCAGGACACTGAGGGAAAGGACTAAAAAAAAAACCAACTATGACATGTGACGCAGCAGTCACATTGCACAAAACTGATGCATAGCAGTAACTCACAATTCTCCTTTACAGGATGGGAGGGAGCAGGTGGCAAATGAGCCAATGTTTTGAGGCTGTAAAGGCTCTCCAGTGGAGCAACAGCCATCAGGCTCCAAGAATGTCAGCAACCTCAAGCCTTAGTTCAGCAAAGCACCAAGAGGGTGAGGTCTCTTGCCTGCAGGCTACTTAAGCAAATGTTTAAGATCCCCAGGATAAGTAAACCTGACATTGCCTTGTTTTGACTGTAAAGAAGCCTCCTGAGTTAGAAGCAGAAGTGGTGAAAAAATTGTATTTTCTTCTTCCACATCCATCCCCATCCTGTAACCTGTAAAAATTTTGGGAGCCACATGTAAAGTCTCAGTACTTTGGAATGCTGTAAAATAACATCAAGACTAGCAAAAAACTGAACTAATGAGAAATGAGAGAAAGGCTTGTTTCAAATCAAATAGGGGAGAAATTACAATATGATTTCTGGGAGGATCAAAGGAGTATTTATGTCAACCTCATGATAAAAAATGTGCGCTTGGAAGCTTTTTGGGAAGCCCTTGTTAGTCAGGCTTGGCTGGTTTGATTAATGTTTTTCCAGATACGCCCCTTAACAGATTGCTTGCTGTTTTATCAGTCAATACAGAAGTAAAACGTGCCTTCACAGACACAGGACTGACCACACAAAGAAACAACTGGAAGCACTCAGTTGCACTTGGCTGGTGCTCGACTATCTGCACTACAGACCTCTCAAGGAGTCTTCCTCAATACTCAGGGCCTCCCAAGTACTTCACTCTGCCATGTCCAGCTATGGGAAAAGAGGGAGGAGAGGACCAGCTGGTGTAATAGGCCATTCTGCAGAGAGAGGCTGCAAACTAAAATAAAGGAGGGGAGTGTGCAAAGAGGAGGGAACTCCAGGAACCAAAGGATCACAGACTGGTTGAGATAGGAAGGGAACTCTGGAAAGCTGATCCTAGCCCCCTGCTCAAGCAGGGCCACCTGGACCTGGCTGCCCAGGACCATGTCCAGATGGATTCTGAGTATCTCCAAAGAAGCAGACTCTACAACTCCTCTGAGCAACCCATGCCAATGTTGAGGGCCACCTCAGTTCAGGAAGGAGATTGAGGTCCTGGAGCAGGTCCAAAGGAGGGCAACCAGGCTGGTGAAGGGACTCCAGCACAGACCCTATGAGGAGAGGCTGAGGGAGCTGAGGGTGTTCAGCCTGGAGAAGAGGAGGCTCAGGGGAGACCTCATCGCTCTCTACAACTCCCTGAAAGGAGACTGGAGCCAGGGGGGGGTTGGTCTCCCAGGCAACTTTCCACAAGGCAAGAGGGCATGGACTTAAGTTGTGCCAGCGGAAATTTAGGTTGGATATTAGAAAGAATTTCTTTACGGAGAGGGTGATCAGACATTGGAATGGGCTGCCCAGGGAAGTAGTGGATTCTCCGTCCCTGGAGATATTTAAAAAGAGACTGGATGTGGCACTCAGTGCCATGGTCTGGTAACTGCAGCGGTAGTGGTCAAGGGTTGGACTTGATGATCTCTGAGGTCCCTTCCAACCCAGCCGATTCTATGATTCTATGATTCTATGTTCAGGTGGACCCTCCTGCGTTCCCCCTCTGGAATGGGATAGAGCCAGGCTCTTCTTTGTGCCCTTCCTTCAGTTGTTTATATACATTGCTAAGATCCACTTTGAGCTTTCTTAGTCTAAACTGTCCCAGCTCCCTCAGCCTTTCCTCACAGGAGAGATGCTTCAGTTCCCCCATCATTTCAGTGGCCCTTTGCTGGACTCTCCCCAGCATATCCATTTCTTGTACTGGGGAGCCCAGAACTAGACACAGCACCCCAGGGGTGGCCTCACCAG
Organism: Phaethornis superciliosus; assembly: GCA_023637945.1. Taxonomy (NCBI): domain Eukaryota; kingdom Metazoa; phylum Chordata; class Aves; order Apodiformes; family Trochilidae; genus Phaethornis; species Phaethornis superciliosus. Next base: position 38,185,786 of record JAJQWJ010000001.1, read on the forward strand.
GGCTGAATAAAGGGAAAGGATCACCTCCCTTGACCTGCTGATAGGACTTCTCCTAATACAGGCCAGGATACCACTGGCTTTCATAGCTGCAAAGGCAAGGTGCTGTCTCACATTCACCAGGACCCCTAGGTCCTTTTTTTCAAAGCTGCTTTCCATCTGTGCAGCCCCCAGCATGTGCTGGCACATGAGGTTGTTCCTCTCCAGGTGCAGGACTTTGCACTTCCCCTTGTTGAACTTCAAGAGGTTCCTGCCAGATCACTTCTTCAGAATGTCCAGGGCTCTCTGGATGGCAGCACCACCCTCTGCCACATGTATACCCTGTTCCTCCCAGTCTGCTGTCATCTGCAAACTTGGTGAGGGTACACTGTGCCTCATCACCCCACTCATTAGCTATGTTGAGCAGTTTTGGGTACTGACTCCTGGGTCACCCCGTTAGTTACTGGCCTCCAAATAGATTCCTGACCACCACCCTATGGGCCCATCCATTTAGCCAGTTTTCAATCCACTTCACTCTCTGCTAATCCAGCCCACACTTCCAACAGGATGAGGATCTTTGGGAAGGCAGTGTCAAAAGCCTTCCTGAAGTCAAGTTCGTTCAAATGCAAAGAGAGGAACACACCTGCAAGTAGCAATAAACACCTCAGTTGTGAGTTGTAGCACCTCAGCCACTGTCAGGCACATCCCTCCACAGGATGCACGGGTGATCACTGGTCCCAGCAATCCATGTTTATGGGCTCACACATGCATGGTATGTGATTAGGGTCACAGCAGATGCTGTACAAGGTTGTGCAACAGGAGAGAACCTGCAGTGCTGAACTTTCTGAGATGGATGTGAAGTGTGAGATGAGAACCAGCTACAGAAGTCAATGCACGGTGTCATTGCACAAGGACAAGACACATTGTGGAAAGCAATGTTAAGCAGTAGATATGTAAACACCATGGCTGACAAAGTTAAGAAGTGACTGAGAGTCTGAAGCAGAAAATAGGATAGGGCTGGGCAAAACCATACCAGCTCATCAGCAAGGCTGATGCCCAGGACACTTCTGTCACCTCAGCTAAGCATCAGGTGTCCCTGCACTACAGCCAGATGGGACACTGCCCTTGGGTTTCACAGAGCCTTGTCAGCAGGAGAGTAACTCTGGCTCCCTTCCAGGTTTCAGGGGTCTATGTTCCTTTGACAGACACTTCCTGCTAACTATTGCAGATGAGCCCTTTCCTGCACCATCCTGTTTTATCTCTTCCATATTTCCGGTTCCCTGTTCCACACCTTTTTTTTTTTCCCCAGTTAGCTAAGGCACACCCCTCATCTCTCCATTTCCCAGCAAGACAACCAGATCTTCTATCTCCACTTCTACTCTCCCATTGTGCTCCTGCTTTCATCGGTCCTTCTCCGGTCTGCCTTCTTCCCCACTCTGGGCATCAGTCAGCCTTCCACTGACTCACCTTCATCTTCCACATCCTGCTTGTGCTCAGCCCATGCTCTGACAGTACACAACACCGATGTGCAAAACCCAGATCCCACACTCAAAGCTGTGGGTGGCTCCTTGCCTATCCCTCAACATCCATCTCTTGGGAGGGATTGCCACCACCACACACCAAGGAAGAAAGCCCAGAGCATGCACTGTATAGTGATGGAGCTGCAGCCATGGGAGGATTATGGAGAGCTCTAAGACCATGAGAAGATGCAGGCCTAGAGGTGGGGTGTGTGTCCACACCAACCTGAATGGTCAGAGCTGGAGCAGCTTCACTGTGAGCTGTGGTGGCAGAGATGCAGTGCTCACACAGCAGAGGCAGTGTATCAGGCAGCACTAAAAATATCAAACCCACAAAAAACTTTACACTCAGACATTCCCTCACCCTGCCCACACATCAGTCAAGTGCATCAGGAGACAATAGCTATCAAAACCTCTGATCCCTTCTCCCACCTTTTTTCTGCACCCCTTACTTTTGTAACAACTACATCCTGGCTTTCCTTCCTCTGCAAGAGATAGTGCATTATTCACCCAGCAAAGGATAAATTGAGACCGTCAGAAAATACTCTGCCCTCAGTGCCCCTGGCAAAGCATGACAACATCCCAATAAAGATAGTAATTAATTAACAAACTTTCACACTCTGAACCCTGGAATTTGCATAGCTTTCTGATTCTGGGAAGGCAGGATTTTAGCAATGCCCAAACCATCTGTCTTTTGTCTTCAGAGGAATTTATCCCTGTTTTCAGAATCCAGCAGGGAAACAGGGTCTGTTTAGCATTCTCACCTAGTTACAGTCAGTACACTGTGTGCTGCTACTGGAAATAAATATGTGCCTCTTGCCTAGACTTCAGAAAAGATGCTGCGTGCCAGGTTTTTTGTGTTGGCTTTTTTTTTTAAATTTTGTTTTGTTTTTTAAAAAATTCCATTGAAATACATGATTACTTCAAATCCAGGGGATGTTTTATGCAGACTTCCTTACTTGGTAAATAATGCTACATCTGCCTTGTTTATTTGTTGAGAGAAATGGCAACAATGGTTTAAATGTTTAATCCAGAGGGAAGTGGGAAGCTTCCAGAATCACACCTAAATCTAATCTCCCCCTGCATCATGTTTTTTCCTCTGTGCTGCCTGACACGCAGGGAGTGCTCTCCTCACATTAGAGACTTTCCTGACAGATAGGTTAGACAGGAGTACAGGAACCGCAGCCCGGTGGAAAGGATTTGGGATTGGATACCAGAGAACTGAGTCAGCCCATTCCTGGCCTGAGCATGCCACTTCAAGTAAACCTCTTGTCTTGGCTGCCTCTCAGCTTCCTCATACAAGCAAAATGTGGATAACAGTTTTCCCTGCTCTTAGCTAGGAACATGAAGATACAGGAATGAAAAAAACATCTCCTGGATAGTGACCCACCATTGTAGGAACAAGGAACACCACAGTCCTCTGCAGCAAGAAACTCACAAACTTTGGGAAGAAAGATGGGACCCAGCTCAGTCCCTGGGGGAATGCAGCCGAGTCGGGGATGAGGAAAGAGCAAGCAAAGGAAGGAGAACAGAGAGTACAGAGTTGGAGAAAAGTGGGATGAGTGGAAGAGAACATGCCATGATAACAGGCATTGAGACACTGGGGCTTTTCATATAAACAAGGGTTAATGGGGAAGAATTAACTGGGGAGCAAGAACCACAGAGGGAAGATAAGAAGGGAAGGGACCTTGGCTGCTCAGGCCAGGACTAACTTGGGACTGGTTTTGTTTGTGAATTTTTTCATTCTTTGACCTGTTTGGTTTTAAAAAATCCTGTCCTCCAATTTCCCCTGGGAAACTAGTCAACAATATAACAGCTGACAGAACATCTTTCCTGAAACTGAGACTAAACTTTCTTTTTGTGTATCCTATATCCCAGTCCTTGGCTCCTCATTACTCAGTATGTGCCATGTGAAATACTCCCTGCTTTGCCTCTGTCTTAATACACTTGAAATGCTAGCAGGCTACTCTAACCTCCCCTTCCTCCCTTCTCACACCCATCATCTTTTAACCAAATGCTGATGATGTCATTTTGTATCCATCTCCTCTGCTCAGTCAGACAGGGAGCTCAGGGACAACACTGACAGAAGCATCAGTATGGTATTTCCATCACATACCCATGCTAATAAACTAATGCCACCTCCACTGCCATGATGCTTTCAAGCCTGAACAGCTAGCTGTATGTGGTGATTTTTAAAATTCTGTTAGGGGGAAAAATTGGCTCTTTCTTTCTTCAGAGAAGCTATAACCAGCCTGTAACATCCAAGCACACTACAGGAATGAAAAGGCAGCAGACAGTACCTTTGCTCACAATTTTGAACCTCCTACCTAGCACCTAGACAAAAAGCTCCAGCATTTTATGGGGGCTAGTTTAGCAGTCATACTTCTGTGCCTGTTTTTAATCTTCCTTGACACTTCTGCAGCAACGCACATGCCCCCGAGATTTAACTTGTCCCAGCTGAGCTGTTTCAGAGCACATGATGTGAAAACAGGATAAAAAAAATCTGCCATCTCCCTTGACAGTACAGGCTTGCTTCAGCCCCTGATGAAAGCAAAAGCTGTATGAAGAGATGTCCAGCCAACTGACTAACAGCTTCAGCTGGGAACCAGCCAGAACTAGGAGTAAACATTTGGGCTGGAGGCTAGAAAATCTACCCTGGGAAGGATGTTACAGGCTATTATCTGGGCTATTGCCCCTGGTGTTCAGGAGAAATGAGGTAAGTAACTGAAACGGGGAAACTGAAGTAAAATTAAAGAAGTCCCAAGAAAGGTCCTAATCTGAATACTGTTGTGTTTGGCTCCTGACTCTCTTCTTCTCTTTCAACGTGTCAGGCAATGGGTTAAGGAATGGGAAACTGATCCTGAGAGCTCTTTTTGCAGATGAAGCCATTAAGGTGTTTTTCCTTCTGTACGGCTTCAGCATTCATTTGTCTTTCCTCCTTCCCACAGGGAAAAGGAGAGCTCATGCCCTGGTCAGCCTTTGCCAAGCTCCTCACTTCCCTCTGCTCTTGCACGCTCTGCCATCCTCAGGGGGAGAGAGAAAGAGAGACAGCTCATTTCCAAACACTTGTTTCACTCAAATGGCTTTGTTTTTGGTAACGCTACACCAAAGCAGCTCAAGTGGTGGATGGTGCTAAAACTCTGTCCTGGGCATGTTACCAGCTGGAAGGATATCACAGGACACCAGCCCACTAGGGAGACAGCAACATCAGCACTGCAACATCAGGGCAGACCAATGCTTCATCCAACCTAGTGTCCTGTCTCACGACAGCAACCAGCACCAGATGCTCCAGAGAAAGACATAACAACACCCACTGACCACCTGATTGCATGACACTACACAAGGAGGAAAACTCTGTTCTTTCACCTGCTGGCCATCAAGCACCACACTGGGGCACGCATACTTCAAGCCCTTGTGATCTCCCTCTAGCCAGCGTAGCCACAGCTTGGTGACCAAGAGCAGGCCTGCCCTGGCCCCATGTGTGAACACAATTTCTGGGAAAGGGCCAAAATTGAGCAGATGCTCTACCAAAGATATTGGTACTGGTCTCAATGGGAGCCCTGGTGAATCCTGTCTTCAAAGATCTGACAGAGCTGGGACTGCTTTGATGGCAGGGATGTTACAGAAGTCTTTGGTTTTCCGACTGTCTAAATACAAGTGCCTTCACTCAGAAAAAAAAAAATCACCAAACAAACCCAAAGCAAAACCCTGAAGCTCTGCACTGTTAGCTCCCTCACCATGAGGCCTCAGGTGATGCTAGTTTCAAGCTGGCACCCATGGTCCCCAGCTGAAGGCACCACGAAGACCACCACACTGGAAACGCCGGACTGTTGTGTCGGGTCCCTTCACTCTCTTGCAGTCCCTAGTTTGTATGAAACAGCAAGTCACCTCTTCATCATGTATTTCTTCCCATTCGGTCCCTTTTATGCTGACCCATCCCATCCACACCAGCTTTGGCAAGTTGGGTTTCATTCCCAAGTCACTCAGAAGCCTAATTCAAGTGATGGTGCATGATGGAGTGCAGTACAGCCTCTAAACTACAGTCTTTCTTGGGTTTCAGCTGCATCCTGTGTTCATATGGCACATTTCACTCCATCCCACATAGTCAACAGCCCTTTTAGCAGACACTCAATACATGAGAAATTCTATGTCTACTCTGCTAAAATATGACCAGCTATTAGCTGCAGACATTATGGCAAACAGAGGTGTGAGCAGAGCTACAAACATAGACAAATAATTCTGAACCCAGACCCCTTGCTGGAGGAGATGTTTTATTTTTAACAAATGTTTTCTACAGTGTAATGAACGCTGCTCCTTGCCTTTTTGGCACTATGTGTACGAAGTAGGAAAACACATAATTACTGGATAATGACTGCAATGAGAACATATCCCAGAGTTTTAGGCCAGAGGAGAGGCTGGAGTAGGCTAGCTTCACCTCTCCATGCCAGGTTCATTTCTTCCTCAGGAAGCTGCACTGTACTTAAAAACTCAAGCTGTTCTCTCTAGTTCTCTGTTTTCTGTCTCTCAGACAGCCATGAAAGACCTCCTGTGCCAAGCCACCCTGCACAAGCCCAGCTGCAAGACAGAGTCTACCAGCTCAGGACTGCACTGCACCTGCTAACAGGGATGCTCATGTTTGACTTAAAGCCCCTGCAAGGCTCTCTCCTGTCAGTCTACCATGGACTCCTGCCTGAGTCAATGTCTTTCCAGAGGCAAGTTGCAGCCCAGCACGGCTTCCTCTTGATGAGTCAAATTCTCCCCCAAGGGTACTGGCAGCATACACAAGTACCCTTATCACCAAGGGCTTAAAACCTCATTTGGAGAATTAGCGCTGGCCTAAATTGCCTTAAGCACCATCTTAATTATTTAACTGAAAAATTATGTATCTGTTGAGACTGCCAAAAGAAATATTCTGATTTAACGTTCAGATAGGCTTTCTTCTGCTATTAATGGTAACCATTCAATCAAGCATGCTCTGGTCTTACAAATCCATAACCACATTTGAACAGCTTTATTTTGCTTTGAATGAAGCTTGGAGCATGTGTAGCCCACCTTTACTGCTAGGAGAACAGAGGTGGAGAGACATGGGTAACATCTACATCTCTCCAGAACTACTCGAAAGGAAGTTGTAGCAAGATGGGTGTTGGTCCCACCTTGTTGTTCCAGATAACAAAGGGGAATATCCTCAAGTTGTGCAAGGGGAGGTTTAGGTTGGATATTAGATAAAATTTCTTCACTGCAAGGGTTGTCAAGCACCAAAGATGCTGTCTGGGGAAGTGGTTGAGTCACCATCTCTGGAGGTATTTAAAAGACATGTAGATGTGGACATGGACAAGTGATGGACTTGCCAGTGCTAGGCTAACATTTGGATTTGATGACCTTAAAGGTCTTTTCCAACCAAAAGGACTCTGTGATTCTATCTACATAACTATCTCTGATTGTGAGGCTAAGTGGCACACACTGCCTACACTCCCACAATACAGTGTTTGGCCCTGAATTATAATCTTAAGATCTGACTTTTTTATTTTTCAAAGTGGGAAGTGCTGCAAATCCTGGAGCATGTCATGAGAGCATGTTGAGGTGGAACTTAAGGACTGTGTTGCATGGAAAGCACCAAACTTCATGAGCTCCCATCCACTATGCTGAGTGGAAATGGCCCTTGGCACAAGGTCCCCCAAACCACAGCAAGCCACCACCTCTGCAATATGGCCCACACTGAAGTTAACCCAGGGAGCAACCTAACACTTGCAGTACAGAAGTGACCAGGAACAAGTGATGAATTAGCAGTTCATAACTAAGTTCATAAGAGTAAGCAGATCTAGGGTAACCATGACCACATGTGTCCCCAGCAGAGAGACTTCAGCCACTTGGTGCTCCTCAGAGCTCACAGGCCTCCCAGATAAACTTCAGAGACACTGAGATGCTCTAACTTACAGCTTATTTTTTATGGCTTTGTGCCCATTTGTACATATATCCAGGGTGAATCAGAAAAAGGAGGCACGGGGAGAAGCAACACCCATAACATGCTGCATTTGTCACGTTCTTTGTCAGCTGCCATTTTTGCCTGCTCTTTAAAGTGAATGGAATTTAGCCTTCATCCACTCTGCTGTCAAACAGCTTCACAGCTTCAAAATTTGTTGGTGCCTTTGGTAGAAGGGGAAGAAATACCAACGAAAGCAATGTTTTCACAAGTTTAGTGAAAACTGGCAGCTGAATAAAGGAAAGGCACCCAAATTAAAGTACCAGTGCAGAAGGCAAATGGAGCTCAGTCATGTACTCTAATCTGGTGGCATCCAGCTGGTCAGGCAAGGCATGCATAGTTTTAGCCTCCTGTGTCTCAGCTGGCTGAGCAAGAGAGTGGGAAAGGGACTCAACTCCTTAAGCAGCAGGTTCATTGCTTCTGGTACATGGAGGGCATTGGTTGCACTGGTGTCCATCTGAAATTACTGGAACCCACAAACCAAAGGCTTTAGGAGAGTGGAAAAAAGGCCAAAACCAAACAAATTCAGAATCATAGAATGGTTGGGGTCAGGAGAGACATCTAAATCCAATCCCCCTGCCATGGGCAGTGGCATTTTTTACCAGATCAGATTGCTCAAAGTCCCATCCAACCTGGCCTTGAACACTTCCAGGGCTGAGGCATTCACAGCCTCTCTGGGCAAACTGGAATGGACAGAAGCTGTGGATCTCTCACTGCAAAACAAGCATGGGACAAAACCTGCCTGGAAAAATTCTCTTCCTTCTAAAACTTGATGCTATTGGCCTAAAGTGACCTTTACAGCTTTGTGAGACTCTTCAGATCTCCATAATTAAGATTTATAGACACCTGAAAGCTTTCTTTACAAAACCAATGCATACAAATTAATTTTGTCTGTATTTGCTGGGCCTGTGAGACTCTCCGGAACTCACTGGGAACATCACACAGTAGCTTCCACGTTCAATAGTGGGTTAAATTCTGGATTACAACATTGGAAGTACAGGTAAAAATAAGAGTATTTTTATTTTTTATTTTTATTTATTTTTATGAAAGAGTATTTTTATGAGTATTTACAGCTGACATCATTCCCCTGTTCTCATTTTATCCTGCTCTCTTAAGGAAATAAGGCCTGAGCTGTCAGGCTGTTTATCTGGCACTTCTCCCCTAATCACTTTTAAGCACATGGCTCAGTATCCACCAGCTCTGAGAAGTAACAGGTCATGGCAGTGCCCAGGCATCCTTGGGCACTGTGTGTATTCCTGATGTGTGTGTTCTTTGGTCTGACAATGGCTAAGACAGTGCATAGTCCTTTATACAGTACACCTAGAAGGTAATGCCTAGCTCTAGATCATCTATTGCACCTCTTGCCCAAAAAAAGAAAGAGAAGAAAAGCAAAGGCTCAGGACCACCATGTTTCCATCTCCTGCTTACCCTTTTGGCATCTCTGCATGTGAGGGAATGAAGGCAGATGGAATTACAACATATAGCTTTAGAATTTCCTCTCCAGAAGTAGCATATTCATTTATGGATCTCTGTATTGAAATCTTGCTGCTTGTCACTTCGTAAGAAAATGACCAAAAGGAAGGCATGACTAAATTTTGCTGCTCAAAGACTGAGCAACAAAATTTGATCCGGGGGTTGCAGAGCAGCAGCTCAAAGCATCCCCTTCAAACATTCACACTCACAGACAAGCCCTCTTGCCCATGGCCAGAAGGGAACAGAAAATTCTCCCACAGCTTTGCCTCCATTTACCTGATTCTCATCTGTCCCACCAGAGAGCAGTAGGTAGAACAAGGCAGGTTCATGATGGGCAGCACTCTCTGCCTGCCTTTCCTGTCAGAGTAGGAACTCTCCTCTCTGGCTCTCCCAAGCCACAAGACCATATGGAGGTCTGCACAGCACCTGCAGAGAAACATAGGATGGAAGGAAATGTCAATTTGGTTTGATATCTTTCACCTAGGTTCTCTTTTGCCACATCCTGCCAGCAATCCTGTCCTGGAGGGTCAGAACACTGCTGTGGTAGCATAGCACTTTGTCCCTAACTTGCAGATGGACCATCCAAGTCCTTCTCCAGCTCCTCTCCACGAGTTTAGTGTGGTGGGCAGGGTCATCATCAATCCCCTGAGCTGCCTGTGCTATACTGGCAGGGTTGGGGTGATGAGCTGAGAGAGCAAACAGACAGCTGATTCCACACTCTCTATAAGAAAGCCATTCTTTCTCTGTTACTCCCAGCCCTCATCATGCTCCATCATGCAATACTGAATCCAGCTGGAGCACAGGGTTGTCTCACTTTCACAGCTCTGGACACCACAAACTGCTACTTGGGGAACCCAACCACTGCCCCAAAGCTGAAGACACCTGCACCTTTACTTCTCTTCACAAAGAGCACTATCCCTGCAGAGAGGGTTCTTTTTCCTCCCTGCAGAGAGGGTTCTACCCACCTCCCTCCCAAAACAGAAGCTCCTAACTATTCCTTGTATCTACCAACTCACCATCTGACCAGCCACATACACTACTGTCTTTCCCAGCACTAGAATCTGTTACATCTGCATAAGTGCTTTTGGTAATTACAGTAGCAACCTTCCTCTTTGTATTATACATAAGCTTTTTTTTTTTTTTTCCGGATTTGTTCTTTCTCTCCCTTCTCAGGGATATGTCAGCACGCAAAAGGCCATGTAACTACTCCATCTCTAATGCTGGATGTTCTTGCTAAGAAATACACTCACCTATATTTTCTACAGGCTAACTAAATTACACAGATTTCTCACTCTTCAGAAAGTAAAAGCAGTTTTGCTTCAGCAGGTGAGGAACATTGCAAATAAGAAAAATAATGGGAAACCTGTTTTCTGGGTCAGAGGGGGAGGAGAAAGTCTGGACTTTTCCTAACCCCTCAAAATCTTACAGGGTCCAGTTTCTGTGACTGAATTTTAACTGCAGTGTAAAAGGATAAATGGAGTGTGAAAGATTGTCTGGCCCTTAATTTTTCCTGTGTTTATGTCTGGGTTTTATGTCACAGTCAATACTCCTAAGCCTATTTGAAAATTAATCTCCAGTGAACAGGTGAATAGATAATGGAGCAGTGATTCTTCTGCCTCTATTTATCTTTTCACTTATAAAGTTAATTGAAAATAGGAACTTACTCAGTAACATTTTTCCAGGCACACATTATTAGACAGCACTGGCGTCGTGCAGCAATTTGTCTTTTGGTTCACTGGCACTTCATAAAGGCTACAAGTTACAGAAAATACAAGCCCTTAGTTTTGCACAGAGACCAGAACTGATATAATAATAAATTGGCTGTCACTCTTCACATTTATCACACTTGCCTTAAATTAACAATCCTTTCTCACCAAACCCACCATCATCCTTTTTTTTCTTCGCTTTTTGGTCCGAACTGTCACACAATGTCCAGGAATACAAACACTGCATTTTTCATTATTACTAAATTCTCAATGTTAGGCACCAAAACCAGCAGCACAACACTCTACACAACAAAAAAAACCTTTGTGAAGATCTACTGTATTGGTGCTCCTGCCTTTCTTAACCTACTTTTCCCATCCAGAACTACAAAGGCAGCATTGCATCTCAAAGTGCTGGTACTGATGGATCAAAGGATATGGAGGATGCAACCAGTGCATGACTGGAAGACATGCACTTATGGAGATATTCTTATGGACTTCTTTCTGCTGCAAACCCTACATCATCCCATTGTCCTCTCCTACTGGCACTGAATTGTAAGGCTGTAGCTGTGTATCAAGTTGAGAGTGAGAAACATCAAAGCCTGAGTAACCTCAAATTCAGGATGGATGGCAAACTTAACTCAGAGAATATCCCTTCAGGGAGTAAAGCACTGTAAAAAGCACACTGCAAACTAAAAGCAGAACCCTGAGGATGAGGTGATGTTTAAACATGAATTGCCTTTATAATTTTATGAAACCTCAGATCGTGATTGGAAACGGCCAAAAAGATGATTCACAGCATTTGGCACAGATATATCCACGTGCCTAAGATAAGGCACATTATTATATGCAGCTATGCCAGAAACTGTATTGTTAATTCAAGCTGCCTTAAAAAAAAAAAAAAAAACCAGTCAGATTCTGTTTCCAAATTCTGTTTCCAAAGAGTTTGATTTTCTCTGAAACAAACAGAGCCCTAAGATAAATGGCATTGCTTCTTTTATAGAAAATTATTTTACCTAGACTACCATAAAAACAAATGTTGCCACACACTTTCATAGTTTGTGATTTGACACAGGAACAATGTCAAGAAAAAAACTGCCTAAAACATGAGGCTTTCCTTAAGAGGATGAATCAAAAACCACTTTGCGAGATGTAACAACATAGCTAGAGGTGGGTTTTCTTAACATCTGAAATTCCCATTAGAGTCTGAAAAAGAAAGATCCCCTTTTGCAGCCACAACACCCAAATCCTGGACTAGTACAGGAGCACCTGAAGTGAAAATGCAGCATTCCAGAGATGGGAGGGCTGAGGAGGGAGTTCAGCACTCCACAGGCCCCCAGAGAGATTTAATCTCCCACTGCACAGTCCCACTGGAGTTGTTCCCCATGCTGGGGTACAATAGTTCAGCATTGGGTTTGCATGTGAGGCAGTGAGTGAAGAAATGTAAGGATGCTATGAGGGGCTTGAGGGAGGGTTGTATGGTAGCTGGAAAAAGCTGTGGGCTCCTCTGATGACAAGGCTCAACATTGTCCCCATGCCAAGTGGTTGAGCACACCAGCTTCTGCAGCAGAAGGCAGACAAGGAGATGCTATGGCCAGTGCTACCAATGGGCTGAATCCCACACAGGGCCAGGAGGTGTGAAGGAACATCACCAGGCTCTGCTCTGCCCCCCTCCTTGCTGCTGTGTTTGGCTGAAAGAGCTGTCTTGCCCTGGGGATAGTCACAATCAACATGGAAAAACAAAATGCTGTGTCCAGTTATCCAGTTTGCCAATGGTTTCAGTGTGGGAGATAGAAAGCAAAGTTTTGGAGTGGCCTCTGCACAAGTAATGCTCAGCGGTGGAAAATTAAGTACAGTGTAAATTTTATATGTTGGGAGTAGAAGGGAAAAAGGTGGAAAAAACAGCTCCAATGCCTGAATTTAACAGTCATGTTCTCATAAAGTTAGAATTTTTATCCCTTTCTCAGCAAAAATCCTCCTTCTGACCATTACTGGTATTCTTCTGCCTGGTTTGTAAATAAACTAAAGAGAACCATTCCCTTCAAGTTCTTCCCTGTTTTCCTGCTCTTGAACACCCTTACAGAAACCCAAAAGAATAAAAACAAGCAGGCTTTTCCAATTTAGAAATGGAAACTCTCAAGATGAAGTTTCCCTGATGTTAACAAAACCTCTGCCTGCTTCTGTCTACCATAACCTGAAAAAATTGAGTAAATAATACAGGCCTTTCTTACCACAAAGGCATTACTCAGCCTGCCCTGCAAGTCTTCTGAGAGCAACTGTTGGGTTAAAACATGAAAACACTTTACTTGGGTAGAAATGCTAAAAATTCTAAAACCTCAGGAAAATAGAGTGTTATGATGATATATTAACATATGTGAGGAAATCAGCAAGTTTCCAAGCTGAGCTTAGATCTTCTCACCTAGAAGGGCTCCAGTACTCTTGCAGCACCTCAGCCTGCCCAGACCCTCAACAGAATCATAGAAACATTATGGTTGGAAAAGCCCTTCAAGATCAAGTCCAACCATCAGTCCTACACCACTGTAACCACTGTATCATTTCCAGAAGCACCACATCTACTCATTTTTTGGATACCCCCAGGGATGGCGACACCATCACCTCCCCTGGCAACCCATTCCAATGATTCACCCCCCTTCCGATGAAGAAACTTTCCCTAATATCCAACCTGAACATCCCTGGGCATAACTTGAACCTGTTTCCTCTTGTCCTATCACTAGTTACAGTCATAGAATATCAGGAGTTGGAAGGGGCCTCCAGAGATAGATCATCAGATCCAAACCCCTGACTAAGTGCTAAAGCAGGCCACACAGTAATGCATCCTAGTGGTTTCTCAAGTCTCCAGAGGAGACTCCACAACCTCTCTGGGGCAGCCTGTTCTAGTGCTCCATCACCCTCTCAGTAAAGAAGTTTCTCCTCATGTTGAGGTGGAACTTCTAACGTAGCTTACATCCCATATTCCTTGCCCTATTACTGGGCACCACCAAAAGGAGACTGACTGCCCAACACCTTGCTTCACTACAGCCTCCTTTCAGGGAGTTCTAGCAAATGATGAGGTCTCCCCTGAGCCTCCTTGAGTACTTTCACCTCGAGTCCTGTGTCCAGTTCTGGGCCCCTCAGTTCAGGAAGGAGACTGAGGTCCTGGAGCAGGTCCAAAGGAGGGCAACCAGGCTAGTGAAGGGACTCCAGCACAAGTCCTGTGAGGAGAGGCTGAGGGAGCTGGGGGTGTTCAGCCTGGAGAAGAGGAGGCTCAGGGGAGACCTCATCGCTCTCTACAACTCCCTGAAAGGAGGCTGGAGCCAGGGGGGGGGGTTGGGCTCTTTTCCCAGGCAACTTTCAACAAGACAAGAGGGCATGGACTTAAGTTGTGCCAGGGGAAGTTTAGGTTGGATATTAGAAAGAATTTTTTTACAGAGAGGGTGATCAGACACTGGAATGGGCTGCCCAGGGAAGTAGTGGATTCTCCATCCCTGGAGCGGTAGTGGTCAAGGGTTGGACCTGATGATCTCTGAGGTCCCTTCCAACCCAGCCAATTCTATGATTCCTCTTCTCCATCATCTTCCCCAGCTCCCGCAGCCTCTCCTCATCTCCTCTTCTCCAGACCCCTATCAGCCCAACAGTCCTTCTCTGCACCATCTCCACCATCTCCTTCCCCTGCCCCAAACCTCACACAGCACTGCAGCCGCGGCCTCGACCAGCCTGACCACGAGGGACACATTCCCTGACCCAGTTGCCTCCGGAACCCGGGAAAAAATACCCTCAGCACCGCGCTTCGTCTGCAAGGCGAGGGACGAGGCCAACCGCCCCGCCGAGCCACCCGTCCTGCCGCCATGCCACAGCCACCCTGCGGGGACTCTGCTGGGACCCCAGACACCCCCATTCCCCTCCCCCCTTCCCTTTCAGATGCGCTGCCGGGAACCTCGGGATGGCGGCGGTCACGTTGCCGCGCCACGTGCGCCGCCGCCCGGGGCGGTTGCGCGAACCGGACCCGCCCCGAACCTGGACTCGGACCCGCCCTGGACCCGCGAGAGGCGGTGTCTTCCTCCCGGCGGCGCACAACGGCCTGGGAGGCGGTCTGAAAGCCGCTGCAGAGCCGCCTCGTCTCCCCTCCCCTTCCCTTCCCTCTCCTCCCCTCGCCCGCCGCCGGGGCGCTGGCACTCGGGACGCCCCGCATGTAAGTCAGCTCCGTCCGCCCCCCGCTCCACTCCTCCCGGGGCTTTTTTGGGGGGGGGTGGGAGCGAAAGGGGGGCGGGGCCGTGTGCCGGGGGAGAGGTTGGGTGCCCACCTCCCGCTCCCTCATTTCCCGTTCCCCCCGGGTGCTGGGCGGGGATGCGCTGTGTCCGGAAAGCATCCCCGAGGGGCAGAGCATCCTCCTCGCAGGCCCCCTGGGAGGGTCCTTGCCAGCCCCGTCCCCGAGGAGAGGAGAGGAGAGGAGAGGAGAGGGGAGGGGAGGGGGGGAAACTGCTGCTGGGGATGACTCCTCCAGCCCCCTACCCACCCCACCTCAGTTCCCCCTGGCCCGAGCCTGGTGGCCACCGGGGGTACCGGGGCGGTGAATGCCGCCGCCCCGGTGGTCAGGATCCGTTGTTGAAGGTCATGAGGAATAAATCCCGTCCTTGCACAGGCTGCCCCATCCCTTTCTCCTCTGCACAAAGGGGGTGTGGGCAGGGGACAGGTGGTGGCCCTCGGCTGTGCTGCCAGGGCGCCAGGGTAGGCAAGGATGGAAGAAGTTCAAAGAGAGGGTGAGAGCTGTGGCTTGCTCTGCAAACCAAAGCGATGGGGAGAGCTCTTTTTTGGCTATACTTCTACAATAGAGTGAGTTACAGGTACCTGAGTAGCTGCCACAGGCAAGCACTGTGTCTGAAAATCAAATAGCAAGTAACTCTCAATATCCAAACCATTTATGAAGAAGATCTTCACTGAAAGAATGAAAATTAAATATGTGCAGCATTAACCCACTTGCTTGACATCATCTGTTTTTTTAACCAGTGCATATATAGGAAGTTCAGAAATGTGAGGTAACATGCCTTTGATGCTCTGCAAGTTTGATGGAAGAATCCGGCACTAAACTGCCTAGGAAGTTTGTTTTCAACTCATTCCAGCTAGCACAGAACTGGAGATAAACCAGAAGCAGCTGCAGAAAGTGCAAAGCTCCACCCTTCAGCATTTGTCCCACATCTTGGCTCAGTGAGGATGTATTTGTGCATAGGTATGAGCCTGGCAGAATGGGGCTCACAAGCTTGCCCTTAGGTGGCACAGAAATCATGGGTTAAGAAAGAAAGGGCCCTACCGAGAATGTTTTTGCATTTCAGAAACATTTCAGTCTTGATTTATGTGTGTTTTAGTACACCCACGCAACTCAGACTAAGCTGTTGGAATAGTGACGGTGCAGCTTTGGAGCCAAGACCTGGAAAGAGTCCTGAAAAACCCGAGGAATCACATCCTGGTTTAGCTGCAGTGAACTTGCACTGACTCCTGTAGGGCCAAGATTTCACCCTGGATGCGACTGTGAAGAATGGGGAATGACACCAGTATATACACATGGTCTAAGTTTAAAAGAGTTGGAAGGATTTGTGATTCGTGACGTAACTAAATGCATTAGGTGGAAACTTTCCATAGGGAAAGGTTATTCTATAATTATCCCCTCTGCAGGCCTTTTATCTTCCTTTGGAACACCTGGGATGAGACAGCCTTAAACACAAGGCACTGGATTCTCAGACTGTGCTGGAATAGCCATAGTCATAAACAGAGCAAGGCAGATTCCTTTCTACTTTGTTCCTATGTGATATTAAAACATGCTGTTAGGGAAGACCATAGTTGTTTGATAACACCTTTCTGCCTAACCCTGATACCAAACATTTTCTAATACATAAATATGAAGCAAGTTTCTGACACAGAGGAATATTCCTGCAAAGCACTGCTTAACCTTTCCTTAGATCTTTTGCCTTTTCCTAAGGCCCAGATTGACTTTGAATAGACTTGGTCTAAGCTGCCAAGGGCTTGGCATCAGATGAATAAGCAGTGGAGGTGTGATTGTTACTGGCTCTAAGTCCCAGACAGCCCCACCGAGTTATCCTGACAGCTAAGGGCAAGGCTGCCTACAGCCGCGGGAAAAATTTGCTGTTAAGTTTAGGGATTCTGGATGCCACCTAGAGGATTATCCTTGTTGTGCTCTTGGCTGCTTTTCATCAGGAAAAACGCTTTTCCACTTTTCCTAATCCCACCCAGGAGTGAGGAGCATCTGGTGGGCACTTGCCACCTTTGCTCCCATTTGCAGCTGAAGGCTCATCTCAGGTGTGGAGGTGTATGTACCCACATGGCACACACCTGGCTGGGGCCCTGGAGGCACTGTTGTGCCACCACTGACCAGCCTAGTGATCAGTGATCCTGTGATCAGTGAACCTAGTGATCAGCCCCAGAGCTCTGTGGGAGGCATCAGCCTCCGGAGAACCACCCCCAACGTTTGGAAATCAGTCCGTTCACCAGAAGGGGAACCCAGACCTGGACCTCTAAAACTCTCTAGTTTTAGTTTCCTGTGGCTGTGGGCCACGCGTGAGCAGGATGCTGGTTCAGAGCCACTAGGAGCAGGGAATAAGGTTTATAAATGGAAGCGGGAGACAGTCATCCTCACTGAACCCCTGCTGCTCAGTTGTGTTTTCAGCTGCAGAACTGACACTCAGCTTCTACCTCAGATGAAGCAGCCACATCCCTCAGTGTCCAGGTTTTCTGCAGCAGGCTACATACACAATCATGGAAGTGCCAGCATTGCCCCATTGCTGACAAGCTTTTGATACCAGAGCCACCAAGTGGCCTCGGAACAGGCACTTGGGGTGTGATTGCACAGGGATGCTCAGAGTTCAGGTGGGCTCAATACAACCCTGCAGAGATGATATGGGGGGTGATTATAGCAGTTGTCTACATTTGTGTCTGCTGCAGGTGAAGCTTGAGCTCTGCAGGAGCTACTCTGACTATTTGCATGGTCTACAGAAAAGTAAGCAGTTGACCTCTCTTAGCTCTATAAACTCTTTATGCACATCAGAATTTAGTAGTGCAATAAATCCAAAATGTGGCTGTTTACTAATATGTCTCTGTTGTTTCTTTTTAGCCTGTCCACTGTTACATACCACAGCTTGTGTGAGAGAGCTTTGTGGATCCAGAGAGAGAAAGAATTAAGATCTATTTACAAGCTCTTCCAGAAATCAATTAATTGATTCTGGAATGAATGGGTTACACTGTCTGGCATATTTATGCCCTTTTGGCCTATGAAATCTTCAAAATCCCTGGTATCTATTCCATAGACTGTGCCATGTCCCCACCCTACCTGCCAGAGGAGGGTGCAAACCACACTTTTGCTATCCCCATGCCAGCCTACCAAATGGGAAGTCTGCCTACTAGTGCTAGCATGGGATTTGCCATTGTAGAAAAGAGAGGGGGGGTTGTCTGTGGATGGTGCCATTTCTCATGCAGTTGCTTGAAGACAATGCAATGAAAATATCAGGCAAGAAGCAGGTGATGCTCAAATCATCTTCAGCTTCCAACTTTGCAAAAGAAATGGTGTTAAGAGTAGTCAGAAGATACTACCTCCACTGTAAAATTAAGTATGTCTTCTGTACTTTACCAACAGCTTTCATTGTCCTGGAAGTCTTCCTTTCCAGGCCCTTTGCTATGTTTAAGGTGATACTCACAGTCACTTTCCCCAAGTACTGTTTCTGTGCTTTCTGTCTTCTGCTGCACCAGCCCAATGGACATTGTTCACTTCTTCATGAATCTCTGATCTCTTGGGGCAACCCCTCACTCAGTGCCCACTGAAATGAGGTTGTACAAAAGAGGTGAGAGCTTTTCGGCCTTCCCCATCCTTTTCTGGGCACATGCTATAGACAGGAATTCTCACTTTGGACTGGAGACCAGGGTAACTTTCTTTCAGAATAAGCCAAGGTTTCCTGTAGCAGAATCAAAAGTATGTAGACTGACTGCTACACTCCCCTCCGAGAGTGTGCAGTGCCCACTAAACTGAGCATGCAAAGAGTGGCTGATGATGTTTTTGTCCTTGGCAGGGACTCACTGCTGCATATGCTTGCTGGAGAGCAACACCAGGGAGAAAAGATGGAGCAGAGACCAGGCAAGACAACCCATGCTCGGAGGAACCTCTTTGGACCCATAGACCATGAGCAGCTGCAGCAGGACTTCCAGCATGTGCTGCACAACAGCGTTGAGAGGGCCCAGCAGAAGTGGAACTTCAATTTCCTCTGGGACACACCAGTGGAGGGGCTTCTGCGGTGGGAAGAGCTTGAGGGCCATGAGGTGCCTGCCTTCTACCACACCTGCGTGGTGAAAGGTGCTCAGAGACCACTGCAGCACTTAAGCTGGGCCCTGGGCAGGGCAGACAAGAATCCCTACTTTACCCAGGTGGAACTGACTGAGAAACCCAAAATTTCCAAGAAAACAGGGGGCAAGAAGATCTCAGAAGGGAAGAAAAGAATACAGGCATCTTTGACAGGTATGTGAGACCCTGGTGTGGCTCAGGTGATCAAATGTGGTGCCAGCACCTGCTTAGAAATTCTCGTAAGCCAGTTGGATTCATAAGCCAGTTTTGCTTTAAGAAAATTCTGCCCTTCAAAGAAGCATCTACAAGAGGAGGAAGAAACACTCAAAATTGATGGGCATGAGCCTTGTGTTTTCAAAGGTGCTGTGCCACCGCTCCCCACTTGGCCCTGAGGGTCTGCCTAGGACTTGTCACAGAACAATAAGATAATGACTACTTTTTGAGGGAGAATGGTTGGTATGGTTAGGAGAGCTAGAAATAGAAAAGGCAGTCTAAGAACAGTAGCAAGATGTTTTCTCTGGCTGTAGCCCAACAGGTAAACAGGGTTTCCTATCACATAGGAGTTGTTCAGTTTTTTTGCTTGCTTATAGATTTGGTTGTATGCACCCTTTCCTGAGTATAATAAGGAACACCATCATCAGCCAACAGAGCCTTAGGAGGAGGACCAGAAACCAGAGAAAGAAGCCAGGTCCCCTACTAACTTCAGCTTGGATATTATACTTGGTGAAGGCATCCATAAATCTTACAAGCAAATCAATGTTACCCTTGGCCAGGTAGCAGAAGTAGCTAGGTTTTCAAATGCCTCTCACCAGGACTTGCTGCCAGGAGTGGGTTTCAGCACCCATGGAGGATCTGTAGATTTTTGCAAAGTTCTCAGCATCCTGCATGCTAAGCTCTTCTGAACATCCGGTCCTTCATTTTCTCTGTGTCATTTGAGCTATTTTGAAAAATCTAATCCCA
The DNA here is from genome assembly GCA_023637945.1 of Phaethornis superciliosus. NCBI lineage: Eukaryota > Metazoa > Chordata > Aves > Apodiformes > Trochilidae > Phaethornis > Phaethornis superciliosus. The sequence goes on from JAJQWJ010000001.1 coordinate 38,205,733, forward strand.
TATATGATATTTTTCTTGTCCATATTGGGGTTTTGGTTTATCCAGGGATGAAGTTTTCAAGACCTATATCAAGGCTTTTCTTTCAGGAATCTGATGTGAGACACCAGCTTGAAATTGCCCAGCATATAATTGAAGCTAAATTTTCAGGAAACACTTTCTGAACAGTGATGTTGATCTCAGTGAAGGCAGACAATAGACTAATTTGCTAGTTGAGGGTATGAAACTTAATTGCTTGTGAGCGGTTCAGGAAGAAGTTGGAGATTAATGAAGAGTGGAACATTGCACACTAGAGTACAGAACAATGATACTTAATGAGTACTCTTTTCTCCTCCAAAGTACTTTACAGCCATTAACTAATTAACAGTATAATTTACAGGTAAGAGTACAGAAGTGTAATTCAGAGCACAGTCTTGTGATGGTTTGAGGGAACTGCTGTTCAATTGTAAATCTCTCACTAGGTGTGTGGGAGTAAATTATGGAGATATTTCCAGGGGATATTTTTCTTCCGTTTTGCTTTCCCCAGGCAAGAAATGTTTCATCAAGGGATGTGGAAACCAAAATACCACGCTGCAGTTTAACACTTTCCCACATGTGTTTTCAAAGGAGAAAAGACTTTGGTGTATCAAACAGTGGCCTTCTCCCCAAGGAGTTTGGGGGTGTGAGATGAGCCAGGAAAACTGTTTCTCTTTTGGTGAGGCTTGGAGATCAGTCCTTTTCTCAATCCTCCTCTCACAGGCACCCACCCACATACACAGATACACATCCTTCTTACTGCCTGCTGAAGGATGCATTAGAAATTTTCCTCTAGCTGCAGGAACTTTGTCCTTCTGGGTATGACTGAAGTAATTCAGACAAAACTGAGCCAGGGAAAATCATATGTACTGGTAACCATCTGACCCCATGCTTTCACCCCATCACTCATCTTCTGCCATCCGCTAATGAAAAGTTAGTTTAGAATTAGGATCTGAGGTTGGATTTGAACCTGGTTATCTAAGTTCTGCTTTGGTCAACAAGAGCACTGTAATGCTTTACATTAAGATCCAACAATGTGTGTTTAATTTAGACTTTCAAAGACAGCTGTGGCCCATTAAGTAAATATCAATATATTAAAAACCAGCCATGAGGTTTTGTGGACACTGGCATCTCCAGAGTGGAAGTAGCAGAGGCTTTTGTGCTGCATTTGACTCCTCAGACATGAAGAGAGCTAACCAGTACAAAAGTAGATTTTTCCTTCTCTCTCTCAGCCTTCTATGTACACATACCCCATCTCCATTCTCTCTTTTTTTGTTGTTTTTGTGACCCCAGGGTGAAACTGCTCTGTTTTCATGTAGAACCTAAAATTAAAAAAAGCAGCTCAAATACAGACTATAACCCTTTTTCTTTTTTTTTTTACCTTTTTTTTTTTTTTTTTACCTTTTTTTTTCCTGCACTAGCCAAGGTTGGTGAACCATGCCAGCTCCTAACTCATCTTCTCTTCCAAACCTTTTGGCTTGGCTGAGTCTGATGCACTTAGACCTTGGCTCTCCTGGGAGACATTCATAAATCCTTGCCTTCATTCCTAAAGATCAAAGAGAGAAAATGGGTAAAAATCCTATGGTTTCACTAGCTGCTCTTACTTCTAAAGAAGATGGTTTATGGAAGGTGACTGGGAGCAAAGGGGAAGGAAAGGAAAGCAAGTATTTAGGCAGGTATCTTTAAACAACAGAGGTCTTTCCCTCCTAGGTCCCTGTGGCCAGGCTTTCTTAATGACAGGCTGAAGCAGCATCCTCCTCAGTATTTTACTTAGGCCAGCACAAGGGCTCTTTGGAGTCCCTCAGGCAAACCAGTTGATTTCCATGGACTCTGTTTAGCTATGGATGATAGACCATCTGAATTTGGCTCTGAGGAATCTGCATCCCTCTGGCTTTTCAGTGCCTCCATCAATTTTGAAACTAGGCTCCACTATGTGAGCTTCTGAGCAGCTGGGCTCCTGCTGAAATTCTTCATAGGCAGAAATGCAAGTACTGACTACTGAAATCTTTTATGAATTTCATCAACTAAGCATAATTCCTAATACATTTCTTTTCTCAAAATAAAATGAAGGATAGCTATATAGAAGGCATGGAAGAAATGTTGTACATGGAAGAAATCGGTTGTAAGGATTATATTTGGCAATGTAAGCTTTTTTTTTTTTTTCTTTCTTATTGCTATTCCTTTCTTCTGCTGCTACACAAGAGAGAATGTAGCAGATTATAGTAATAGCAGGGTTTCCTTTTCATCTGGGTTAGCAGCGCATGTTCCAGCCAAAGTGGCTACACTCTCCTTGAGACTGTCTTGCTCCCAAAGTTAAACTTAGGGCTAGCTCAGGTACCTCTGTGCTCCATTGCACTGTGCCATGCAGAGGTATCCTTAAGGAAAGTGGCTATAGGAATCTCCTTGCACAAACTTGGCTGGGAAAGCCTACAGAATTTCAGCCATCCCACCAATGATGTTCTGTGTTGAAATTAATATGAGATTTTATGCTTCTAGGACTCAGTAAGCGTTGCCAGTTTAACTGTTCAGAAAGCTCAGGTTTATAGGCAGCACTAGCCCACATTTTCTACTGAAACTGGAGAAATTCAGCACTACAAATACAGACAAATTAGACCAGAGAAATCCCATAAACCCTAAATAAAAAATAAGTGTATAGCTCCTATTTCAGCTAATCCTATCTTACTTACCTGAAAAAAAGGATGTATTTTTTGTGCAAGGCTGGAAGTCAGAAAAGGAATTTATAAGGGAACTCCTGAATTGTAATCACGGTTCTGTAGTTAAGGTTGATTAACATTTGCATCTGAAACAAAGATTCAGCCACCTGTACATATGAAAATGTAATGGTTGTTCTCCTCATGAGCCACAATGCCTATTCTCTAAGCAAAGAGTTATTTACAGTTCAGTGATAGTGCAAGGTTTTATGCAGTCCTCTTTGAATCTGAAGTTTGATCTCATAAGCAGAAATTAAGTGTCCCATATTTTGTTTTTCTGATGTTAATTTGCAGAGTATTTTTGTTAAAAGGTGGTTAAAACCCCACCTCTTTCTGTCTGGGAAGCACTGCAGCCATGGATATGAGAGTTGGAGTGAAATGTCCCACTGCTCAGCTTGCATAAAAGGGTCCAAAGTCTTTTGATCTCAACTGGATAAAAGCCAGCACATTTCTTTTGTTTTGGTTGGTGTTACATAGCTTTATGTAGAACATGCTAAAGGTATTAATTTTGTTCATTCATGAGCCATAGAGAAGTCTAAATGACTTCTTCAACAAGAAAAAAGGTCTGAGATTTCTTGACAAGCAGCCATTACTGGTGACATAGTCAGAAAAAATTCTGTTTGTCTTGTTTTCCAGATTACTACTCAGCAAAGAAACACAAAATGAATATGCAAGGTGCTGCAAAAAAGTCAACTTCTTGAAAGCAAGGAGAGATTTTCTTTTCACCAGAGAGGCTAGAAACATCTGCCAAGCTCCATCAACCTTCAAAAATCACGTGTGCAGGCTGTGGGTGCTTAGGAGTATCCCACAGAGACATATTTCTGACAGCAGCAGTGAAAACAGAAAATACTTTCATTGGGATGGGGTCAGGCCAATCCAACTGGAACTACTTAGATGATAAATTACTGGCCTTAAAAAAGCTGGCAAGCAAGTTTGGACACTAAAGAAATTGGCTAAGTCCAGCAGTTTAATGTGCATTAAAAATCATTGTACATAAGAAAATGTTAAGCCGTTAAAACAACTGTATACATGTAATAACATGCTTGGACAAGTCACTGTAAAGTTTGTGTCTTTATATTGTCATGTCTTTATATTTGGTTTTAGCAGGGATGCCTTACTAAGATCCACCATTTCAGTCTGATACACTACAAAATAAATTACCAACCCTTTCAGTGATTTATCCTCTTTTTTCCTCCAGGTACAGAACTTTGTGCTTGCAACTATTCAGGGCATAAGTAACAGCATGTGGGTGCCAAATGTATATGTTGCTGGGATGTAAATGGAGAAAGCTGAAATTACCTTGGAATGTTTCCCTTTACTTCAGCAGCTATTGTAGGCTTGTACATCTGCCCCCCACACAAGAATTATATAAACTTATGGGCAGAAATCTGCAGAAATATTCTTATCTTTCAAGTCATTCCCTTTCCCAGATGGGCCAAATCCAGCCTTTAATTTGGTTTGTGCTCTTCTATCTAGGTCTGTGAGTTTGCACGGTAAAAACAAAAGTACTTTTTGCCTTACATTTGTTTACAGTGTGTTAAAATGCCTGTTGCTTGTAAGAACAGAGTAAGAATGAGTGAGGGAGTTTAGTTGCCATTTTCTGTTTTTTATTCATACTACTACTCTTTCTATCGGAAGAGAAAGGGCATTAATGACACTGAAATGTTACACATGCAACAGCCTTGGTGCTGCCTGGACTGCTTTTCTCTGGCATTTGTTAACATATCCTTTTCCATCACCTACTTTTTCTTTTCTTTTTTTTATTCCCCTGACTAGTTGGGGTAATTGAGGTTTTACAGCACATAATAATCAGTGAGTAAACGAGAAAAAGAAACCTATAAAATATACGCTCTAAATTATACTGCTGCATATGGCCTTAAGATGCTTGCAGTGTTTAATGAACTTGTTTGGAAACTGCTCTGTAAATGTCAGGTTTTTAGAATGACATGAGATAATGGAGTGCTGCTTTTTGTCTGAGTTCTAAACAAAGGTTTCTCCTGGGTAGTAAAACTTAATGTGCACATGTGCATGTGTCAGGTGTATACATGAGAAGTGGTGTAAGCAAGTCGTGTACCCTGCATTATGTGCAACATCAGCAGTGTTTAGTGTTTTTCTTTTTTTTCCATTAAGATCTACAAGTGTTTAGACATAAATAAAAGTTGATTTTCCGCCAAATGGCACAAAGGCAGAGAATTCACTGTTTCTATACTCTGAGTTAAAGATGCTCAGCAAATTGTGGGGTCAGAGCCTATTTCTAGCTGCATACAAGAGTCATGAGATGCAATTTTCCCTCTTGAATTTTTTTATTTAGTTATGAAAAATATTGTTTCATTTCATGTCTGTCACTCTGATTAGTTTCACCTAAATGAAGCAGCTTGAGGGCCAACCTGGCTACTGCTGTTCACAGAGCCATCAGTGTGTTTGTGACCAGGCCAGTCTGTTACACACTTTTCACCCTGTTGAGATGTAGCATAAAGCTGTGCAACTGGGCTCTTTGTGTGTTTAGTTTTGTTTTCAAACTTTTTTTGTTTGAAGAGTCTAATCTACTCTTCTTTTTTGAAGTGTGGTAGTTTTCTCTAGTTAAGAAAAGTTGCACAATTTCTGTCTCTCCAGAAGTCTATGATTGAAAGCAGACCAGTGGCACTGGGCACCCTTTTGGTTTGTAGCGAGGTTACCTGCAGAATTACTTTCTGACCAGGATGGCATGAGCTGTGCATAAAAGCCCCAAAGTCTGCCATGCAAAAGGTTATTGTGAAGTAGCTGTGTCTTTTTCTTTCAAAGACAAAAGGGATGTTTCTCTTTCTTAGGGAAAATAACAACTATCAATGTACTGCTGTCCCAATGAAGAAAGAAGAAAGGATCTTTTTTTTTTTTTTTTTTTATGGTATTAATTAAAAAACAGCTGAGTGCTTAGATGTACACTTAAAAGGAAGTATCTGCCTTAAATGCTTTGTAATGAGGACACTATAATGCTGTGGGAATTTGCAAAATGACTGTTTAAATTATCAATAACACGGGTTTTGGATACCAATGCTGATCTTGGCCTTAGAGTGGAATTTCAATATCTTCAGACTGGAAGGAGGACATCATAGTTGAACATTCAGCCTGTCCATGTTTATAATATTTTAATCACCTGTAATTATGACTGGGAGCTTAATGCTAGGGTGTAAAAGTTTTCTGCTTGCTGATTATACATTTGTTAATGTTTTGTGAAATGACAAAATATTGGAAAGGAAAATGACATGGTACCACAGAAGCATAGGAGAGGAAACTGCAGGTTTCATACCAATGTTTTCAATGGGAAACTCTCATACTTGTACTAAAGACCTTAATACTCCCCTGGTGCACACTGTCCACTGACCTGTAGTGGAATCACCTTCAGTTACACCAGAGGAGGAGTGACACTGAGATGTTTTGCACTAGTTCTTTTACTCTAGAGAATAAATGGTCAAGCAGCTAACTGTGTCAAGCCATTTCCTCCTTTCTACATGCATGATTTTTTAAAGATACAGGAAAATGTTTTCTGCTATATTTTTATGTGTGTAACAGCCCAAAAGAAAACCAAATCTGATTAATGTGAGTTTTGTCATCATCAGGGTGAATAAAGTATATCTGTGTTTCATTACCATGCTGATGAAGAAACAGTGCAACATGGAATATTCCATTATTGTGTCCAACTTGTGAATTGCACTTTCTTGTTTAACATGGTATTCACAAGGGTAAATGCCAGTGTGTAGCAAGTCTGTAATAATCATATTTTTTTTAATAGTAGATGTGTCTGAAACATTCCTATTCTTTAAATGAGGTAGCAGACCTGGCTAAAAAATCAATAAATACACTGAAGTTTTGGTGGGCTTCATTCCCCAGGAATATACAGTGTGTTGAATGTACCAAATTTAATCCTGTAAAAAAGCTGCTTGGGACTTACCTCCTGACCAGTGAGTTTGGTGGGCTGTAGGGGTCTATGGACAGCCACCAAACCCCAAAGCTGCACTTTCTCATAATGAGAAGCAAGAAGATGTGTTAGGCTTCAGGCATGAACAGCAGGATAGCATCACTGGGTTAAGGTCTTGTGCAGGTGTGTTGTGGGGTACACAGCAGAAAGGGAGACTTCACCAGGAACATACAGCATATTGTATTGGTATGCTGAGAAGCAGGTACAGTTACTTCTACCTGAGCCCTCTTCCTTCCCCTTTTTTAAATAAAAGCTGCATGTATGACTCAGGGCTGTATATTACTAAAGAACCAAACCTCGCTTCCACCTGTACCATGGTGTAACCAACACACACATCAGGGAAATCAGCAGTTCAGATTTTTTCCATCTGAGGTAAATGTGTCCCATGTGCAACACGACATGAGCTGGAAAGGACAGAGCAAGTCCCAGAACACTTGGTTTATGTTCTGTACAAACATGGAAATAATCTCACAGGTATGGATTATTTCATTGAATTCTTTACAGATGCAAATGGGGAAGGTTGTTTCACTGGGGTGAAAAAGACAGGAAAAGAGATTCTCCTCATGCTTCCAGTTATTTTCAGGGTGAAGCAAGTACAACTCCTTTCTACTTAAAGCAACTACTCTGCAAGCTATTCTGAAGGGCAATAGGCCCTTTTGTAGGGAAATATGGGTTTTCTGGAGAAGCTATCATCTTGCAACAGTAGCTATTTTGCTATTATACCATTATCTCTTGGATCCTTGTTAATAAGCTTGGGGGGCTGGGTCTTAATATCTCAGAAATGTTTGTCTGGAAGAGAACCTGGGGAGTCACCTTCTCCAACCCCCTGCACTGAAGTAGCAGAATCAGGACTTGTTCATTCCAAAACTTGCAAACTGCTGTGAAAACATCATTTGCTCTGTTCACTTGGTGAATCTCAGCAACATTCCTTCTGAGATTCAGAGGGACTTTGTTACACAAGGTGCTCTCTTTCAGGTATTTATTTTGCTCTGCTTGTTTTTTGTTGCAGTGCCATGGATGCAGTTGAATTCCAGGTAAGCAAGCTGGTGTGTTGAGCCATTCAGTAGCCAGATGTGTATGTTTGCAATGCCATCAATAAATGGTGGTGCAAATACATGTTTTAATAGCCAAAGAAGTTGGATTTTCTTCTCTTTAGGCAGGCTCTTCTTGTTTTGTTTCTGTGCTGCACTGACCTGGCCTCCCTATGCTTATCCCCAGTGCTGTTCTACTTTCTAAAATTCATTACATCCACGCACAAAGTATTTTTTCAGGCTGTGGGGTAGTATAAGCTGAGTTGACCTACAGCCCAGAAAGTGTGTTTCTGCAGTGGATATTTTATGGTTTCCCACTGAGTTGTCACACACCATATAGGAGGAAACCCTTTTTTTTCTGAGATTTTTTTTTTTTTTGCTTAGGAAATGCTGCCTCTCTTACTTTCAGCAAGCTGTTCCCTTGGCAAGAAATATGACTATCAGGTGTTTAAAATTAAAGTTGTTAAAATCAAATTTGCAAAGGCAGGAGGGTTTGCCCCAATGTCCTGGACGTAGTCCAACTCTGGTAATTACGTCTCGCCTAACTAAATCCTTCTTGCTGTTTCATGGCCTCCTTCCTGTCCCACTAAAATCTGCTAGGGAGAGCTGCTGTGACACGACATGTTAAACATGTGCTGTGTTTTTACCCAGAAGTGGCCATGCTTCAATAGGAGATGAAGTGATTTATAATATGTGGCATGCATACACACAGGTTTTTTATTTTACAATGACTTCTCCTGCACTAGAGGAGTTACTTAGGAGCAGCACTTCTGAAGGGGAAAAAAAAAATCAGCTCGGGAACTAAATATGGATTTAAAGGTCTGATTCTCTAAGTCCCTCTTTCAGATGATCTTTTCCAAACCTTTATAAGGAGACAGCGAGAAGCGGCAGGTTCACGTGATCAGCTGTGTTTATAGGATTATAACCTTCACTCCTCCCGTTAGTCCCCTCCATAAAGGGCAAGGAGCATTCCGAAGTGCTGAGCAGCTTCAGTGGTCAGGGGGCAAAACCAACATATACACACCTGCTAAATAAATATTTTCCCCAGCTTGGTTGGAACGTGATGCTTCTTCCCGCGCCATGAGGTCGGCGAGAGGCCAGAGGCAGCGATTTGTCCCGCCGAAGGGCCAGTGGGCCAAGGTAAACTGGTTACTGGAAAGGAGTGCTCCGGGCAAGTGTTTTGCAGCACTGGATGGGGACCTCTAGTGGTCCCTGAAACTTCAGGAGAGGATCTACGTGCCGATGAAAACTTGTTTTCAAAAATAAAAACCCATGCGTATTCTCACAGCATAGCGGCAAGGAGGCAAAATGGAGAAAGGAGATGGATGCACAAAGATCAGCCTGGTGTTCTGCTGCAGCAAACCGTTGTGGAAGGGTAATATAATTGGTCTTCTGACTCATTTTCCTAAAAATGTAGGTGGTTCTTGGCATGAAGAAAGTGGATAAACCTTCTCATGATCGCACTGGAAAAAGGAAGTTTTGAGGATCAAGGTGATGCGTAGCACTACGCAGGAGTGAGGTTTTAAAGAGTCAAGGCACTTTAGGATTTAAAATCGTAGCGTTATACTGAACAAGAAAACTTTATTATATGTTTTTAAATCTCTGTCTCAGATAATGTCCTTAAATCTGGAGCCACAACACTATATATGTGATGAATGAAATCTCTCAGGCTCTGTGAGGAAAAGTCACATTACAATTGCTTCAGATCCTCTGCATCCTGGGTTTGGTTACACAGGGTAATAGAGGCCATCTGTCTCCCTTCTTTCCAATACATGGATGTACATCTGTGTGCAGAGCTGTCACTGACACAGTGCACAGAGCCTCCAAAACATGTCTTAAGAAAATGTGTGTACCCTGGAACAGCCAACCTTTCTGATGTTACAAGCTATGTATCAAATTCTTCACGTGGCCAAAAACCACAAGATGCACTCTTTGATGTGTTGAGGAAAGTGGGGAACTCCATGAATAAATGGGGAATTCCGACAACCCCCTTTGCTCCCACCAGTCTGTCAGGGCACTGGGCTGGGTCCCAGAGCAGCAGCACAGGGATGAAATATCACCAGCAGTACCCTGTGAAACAGTGTGTTGATCTAAGGGAGGAAGGGTAGAGCTGGAGATGAAGGATGGTGAGTCTCATGTCAGGCACTTGAGCCATGTAAAAAGAGCTTCAAGATGTCACCAGTCCTTGGAGGCTTAGAGTTTGTGTCTGTTTAAGAAAACAGTTGTGTAATTCACTGCATTTCCCTATAGATTCAGAGTAAAAATCTGCAGTGAAATTTTCCTTTCCTTGTAACATGGGTTATTTTAAAACCTTTATCTGTTTCCAGCTGGCTTCTCTGACTGCAGGATGGTGGGGACCACGGTGGCACTGGGGGAGCCATGTAGCCTCCCCCTGCCTCCATGGCAGGAAGCACCTTTGATGGTTTCTCAGCTAAAAAAGTGGCAAGGAGGTTATTGAGAACTGTAAATCAAGTGCAGGGGAGATAAATAAATTAGCTGTATGGCACAGCGACATTAAGCTAGAGGTGCACCTTTTGCTGAGACTTTAAGGGCAGCCAAACAGTACAGGCACATTTCTTCACTCAGATTAAAAGCATTGTTTGAATTCTTGTGGCTAGACAATTTGTCTTGTCCTAGAAAAAAAAAAAAAATGGAAAAGAAGCCCTACTAGACAGTGAAACAGCATGAAGAGGCTGGGACACGAGACTGAGACTGCAGGGAATTTTTAGCTTGCCTACTGCAAATCAAGATCAGCCTTTTTACCTTTCCACAATCTTTATGCCTTTGTTATTTGTGGCTACCACAAAATCTTATTCTAAGGGTTTCTCAGATGTTGGAATTAGATAATGTCTCCGGAAAACCATGCCACAGTCTGGCTAAACATAGCCATGAATAAAATATTTCATGTTATGACATCTTTCATCTAGTAAGACTCCAGAAAAAAAAAAAAAAAACTAACACATTTATACATGTAATTATATATGCATGTTCTGAATTTATTATGTATATGTGCCTATAAATCCATGTGTAAATACATAGGGATACATATGTATTTGTATCTTATATATAATGACTTTTTTACCCTGATACAGAGCAATCCTGTTCCAGGGATGAACTGGAGCGGCAGATGGATAGCACTTAACACTCATGTTGCCTTTTATATACCAAGCAAGTGACACTGAGTTCTTTCCGAGAGAAGGGCCTTGAAAAGGATGGATCACAAGCTTCCCTGAGACTGCCAGGAACCAGAAGGGTCCACCACAGAACACAGTCCAGGAAACACTTGAGGTAATGTGGAATTTTCTAGCACCCAGCAGCATTTTGTTTGTATCCCATCCCAAACACATGTTGCCATGCTAAACATAGGAGACTGCAGAGTATACCTGTGATGATTCAGAGCCATGCTGTGATTTCCCTATCTTACTGCATGCTTATCTGTCAGGGAAAGGACTGGCTAAAAACAAACGTGGGGAATTAAAAGCAGGATGAGGATGTTCACATCTAAATTGTCCTATCTGGAGCAGAATAGTGGTGTCCTCCAGCACCAAAAAGCCTGATGTCAGCTTCAACAACCCTTCTTCCATTGTTGCTCTACCCTATGCAGTGGAGCAGGGGACTGGTAGAATTCAATAGACAGCAGGTGTTCATGGGCAAAAAACCCATCAGTCTCACCAGTGAAGTGAAGCACCTGCCATGAATCCTTGAACCCTCCATGTTCATCTAGCCATCACTTCCCATGGTGTCAGAAAGAAGAATATAACTTGATTTTTCTGATCACATGTTTTTCACTGTCTCCATGTCAATCTGTAACTATTTTGCTGTACTTTTAGTGCTGCAAAACCATATGCATTGCTGAGGTATTAACCTCCTTTCATCTGCAGTGTGCTTTATGAAGGAGATCTGCACTAACCACTCAGTAATATGGATGTAAATACAGCAGCTTACAGGTCTGAATAAGCAGATACATCCATGCAGCCACAAAACTCATTTAGTAGCATCATTTTTATAATACACAAATCTTACTCATGCCATTTTTCAGTTCCCACCAGGGTGTTCCAGCAGCGTGACCGGTGCTCAGCATGGCTTTAGAATCCAGCAGCAACTTCAAAACTCCAAATGCTGTAATTTGCTTCAGTCTGCTTCCATCTTGTTTTTTTTTAAAAAAAAAGGAAAAAAGAGAAACAAAACAACAAACTTTTCCTCTTGGGGAACGATAGTGAGATCGTCTGATAGTTTCATGAAGGTGTCTGATGGGTGTCTGAAAGAAAGAAAGTGACAAAGCACCCAAGGTCTTGTTCTCACAGAGCAAACCTCTGCAGTGAGTAGGTTGGAGGTTTTTTCTCTAAAAAAATCTCCCAAACTCAGGGTTTCATGCTAAGTGCAAATGAGCAGACTGCTCTACATTGCATAGTTGTACATGAATCCAGCCCAGTGAAAAAGAAAAAAAAAAAAAAAAAAAAAAAAAAAAAAAAAACAAAACAAAAAAAAAAAACAGAGAGGGAAAAAAAAGACTATTGAAGGCTTTGAAAAAAAAGTAAAATCAGTGCACGGAAAGGGGCTTAATACATTCACAACGTTATTTAGCTCTAACAAAGAGCAGCAACCCCGGATGACCTTCTGGCTCCTGTCTCCACCCAAGTTCCTGGCCTCTGTTCAACGTCCTGGCAAAAGTTGCAGACATCCGCAACACAATGCCAAGTAGCTGTTTTGTCTGTAGATATGTAACAGAGATTAGCCGAGTGGTGGTGGGGAGCTGCTATGCATAAACCAGCACCTCCAAACAGGGAGCTGGCATCCAAGTCCCCTCAAAGAGCCTTTCTCTCCGGCAGTGCTAAGCACCTCCTCAAGGCTTTGGTGGCAGGGTAAGAGAGAAAAGTTTCCACGTGAGAAATTTCCACCACTTCAGCTCTGGGGGGTTTCGGTGTTGCCCTCCCCAGCCCCCTCCCATGATCAGGGTGACTCTTCCATGTCGATGATTAACTCGATGGGACGGGGCTCCAGAGCCTGTGTGAAGGATGGATTGAGAGCAGGGCCCATTACATCATAGCTTTCTGATGTGCTCAGCCATGGATCACTGATTTGCCTCCAATTGCAAGCTAGCAAAGCTGACACTTGAATGGAAAAGAGAATGTAACCCCGTGCACACGGCTTGTTAACACCTCCCGTGTGTGATCGCTTTTAAGCAGATGCCTGAACCGTGCCCATAATGGAAACAGCTTTTGTTTTCCTGTAGTAAGCTTTAAAAAAAAAATTCACTTTTACTTTAAATACGGGAGGTTTTTTCCTCCCTTTTTCCACCAGAGACAGGAAACAGTTCCTTCATGTGTTCAGAAATATAAATTATGATTGGCAGAACATTAGAGTACAGAAAAAGAGCTTTGGAAGAGATTCTGGAGGAGCAATCAAGGCAGATTAAAGGTTAGGCCCTGCACCTAGCCAGCCAGTCTCCTTCAGTCACACACCCCCAGCTCTCAGGAGTTTGTTTGTATTTTTATCACAGAACTGGCTAGACCTGCAGTTTCAGTAAAATGCAAAGTGGGGAGGGGAAAAGTACTGGGCTCTCCTCCTCCTCCTCCTCTTCTTCTTCCTCCTCCTCTTTTTCCCTCATCTCTTCCTCCCACTCCTCTTTCTCCTCCTCCTTCTCTTCCTTCTCCTTCTCCTTACTTATGTGTAGGTTATTAACAAAACATCAACTATTACATATTTTCTTTCAGCAATGTTCATTATTACCATTCTGTCCTTTTAGCAAGACCCCTGTGACTGGGAAATGACTCCAAAAGAAGCTGCTGTAAAACAACATGTTAATTTTGTATAACATAGCACGTCAAATTATATTGTATTTTATAGAATATGTAACAATTGTACAATCTGTTATTAAAATCTCGTTGTACTAATATATTGGCTGAATTTAATAGCAGGCTGTCAAGAGAGCATGAGGTCTCAGTTAAGCACACAGACCCAGTAAACACATTGGGTTTGTTAGGAGAAGCAGCCCAGGCTGCCTGCCATGAGGTTTTGCTTCCTGGTCTCTCCAAGTTACTAAACTTGTCACTCAGGATCATCCCTGAAAAGCAAAAGAGCCAGAAGACAGTAGCACTTTGAGGAATTATTTTTTTTCTTCCTCTCAAAAAGAGGATCATGGCATGAGAATGGGCATTCTCTGGAGTCCATCAAAAATGGTTGGCAGAAACCTTGCTGTAATCATTTATGCTTTGTTCCTATGACTAAATAAACAATATCTTATAAGAAGAGGATAAAGAAATAAGAGAAATGCAGTCAGCATCGGCCTCTGATTTGTAAATGGAAGACTGATGGGTGCCAAACTCCCTTGGCTCTCTAGCCTTAAAGTGTAAGTAAACAGAACATCACAGTTTGAGGTCCCATTTAAGAATGAAGGAAACCAAGAAAAGCCAAGATGATTTGCAAGGGAGCAAATTCAGAGAGAGCAGCAAGTGGGCAGAGCTGCTCTCCTGGCCCTAAGGCTCCCTTTCTTCCACCTCTGGAACAGGTAGGGCTTCACCTGGCAGCACAGTTTCACGTGGGAGGATGCTGTGTGTATATGTCCCCTGTGGGAATAATTAACCAAGGTCAACAGTGCTGGATCCTTAGGTGGGAAACTATCAAGGAAAACACGAGCACTACAGAAAGTGGTGCTGGTAACTCAGTGTGGCGGAAACCATCTCTGAATCTGAGATGAACCAAACCCTTTATATACCATCTCACTTCACATTAGCTGCCTGAGAGCAACTTCCAGCCCACCTCAAATATCTCAAAAAAATAGGTAAGGTGGTAAGAAGCATGTGTCCTTCTGCTATTCACAGGAACAGGCTTTTGAGACTCTGAACCACTGGTGGACTCTAATTCCATCTGCTCAGCCCTGCCCTGCTGAACTGCTGTTTGGGGTAATGTCCAGCACATACATTGTGTTGCACAGCAGGAGGGCAAGCACATCAGCTGTGCTTTTGCCTATGAGACACCAGCATTTTAGTTTTCAGAGAGGTGTGTCCCCTTTCTAAAACTCTTCAGAATTATTTAAAAAGTATGTTTGTGATTTCTATCCCACAATAATAAATCCCCTCTTCTTTCTCCAGTCCCTGTGCAGTTGAAAGCACAACTTTCTAAATGGGGATTGCCTGATTTTTTTCAGCTAATAATGAAAATAACAAATGGATACTGGAGACATGAAGAGAGCTGTGTTTGAGAGCACTGATATGTCATGAAGATGAGAGGGTGAGAGGAGAGCCCTTTGGCTCTGATGAGACCCAGATGTCCCATTCTGGATGTGTCCAGCAAAGTTACTATGTCAAGCCTTTGTTTAAACTGGGTCCCACTACACAAGTGTATTTATTAGCATAACAAAGTTGCAATGGCCAAGGAAAGGAAAAAAATTACTTGCCTCATGGAAATTAACTGCACAGCATAATCTGGTGGTACGAAGGACTCTATCGTGGTATTTAATGTCTCTCCCCACACTGAAAGAGTCTTGACACAGGCGCCAGTAGGTCTGTAGAGCCATTGGTAGACAGCCAGGGCATACCATTTAATGGATGGACATCATTAAATATGCCTTTATTTTTATTACTTTGTAATATTATTATGCAGCTGAAATAAATCACAAGTTGTTTTTAGTGGGATTTAGTCACAAGCCACAAAAGCGGTGAAATGGAGGGCTAGCTTCTCAGTCTCTGTAAGCAACCTTCTGCACTCTCTGCAATGAGCAAAACTTTTGCATGAGGGTCAGCCCATGGCCTTTTGGTCTTCCAATATTTCTTAAATCCATTAATAAATAAGTACAACTTCCAGGACTCCCAGGACCAAGCTGTAGGCTCCTTCAGCCCCAGACTGTAGTCAAACGTGGGCTGCAGAGCCCCCAGACCAAAACTGGATGGCTCACTACTGATTCTGCATTGTTGCCTAACTACCCCAAGGTTAATATATGCCAAAAATGAACAGGAGAGGTCTGATGGAGACCAAAAGTACTTCAGCTGTCTTGAATGCCTCCTGCACTGCTCCCAGGTGCCCTCCAAAATCAGAAAGGTGCAAAGATGCTGCATGCTCACTTGCGAAGTTAGTGGCAGTGCAGCATCAGTGACCTGGAGAGGGAATTTGGCTCATCCCCCTGTAGCCAGATGACCAAAACATTAAGTCTTCAGGCCTGAAGCAGAGAACTTAAAAAGGAGACGTAAAACCTGTGCTTGGATTTTCACCAAACTGACTGAAAAAATCTTTTAGAGGACTGACTGTCCCAAGAACCCACTCCTCACTTCTGTACATCAGCAAGGATGCAGCACATGGTTAAGTAGGACAGACACACAAAGTTTTTCTACACAGTCATGTCTTTTCTTATCTTTCATGGAAGTAAGAACTCAGTGATGCAAAACATTCTGCAGAAAAACTAAATATGTTAGCAGGATGTTATTACTCACCACATGGTAATTTTAGCTTAACACAATTTGTGTTTACACTGTTCCCTATCATCTCTGAAAGCACTGCTAGGTGAGCAAGCTCTACCTTGGACATTTTTTTTAAATTTTTTTTTTAATTGTCAGATTATTTCAGCGACAGGAAGAAGGCAACCATGAATTAGGAAGAAGGCAAACTATGATTTAGAGAGTACAGATGAAATACTGGCATTATTTGTGTAAAACACACATTAGTTCCTTCTTGTAATTTTTAAGATACCTTTTTGTTTCTTTTTGTCAGGTAAATGTTAACAGGAGGTTTATCATTAATCATCTTTGGGTTTTTGTAAGAGTTTATATTATTCACATGAACAGCATATGTTGCAACACTCCTTTTTCTCACTATTTGGAAACAAAGTATTCAGAGCTTGAGTTTTGGCTAAACTGAAGCCAAACTGAAAGAGAGAAGCTCTGCCTCAAAAGGGGACCTCAAAAGGCTTCAGTTTAAGCCCACTTAAGATACAAGTGTCACCTACTTGGATAATCAAATGTGTGCATATGAAAGTTACTGTGCTTCAGGATGAAGAAGAAACATTAGCAACATTATGATGTTGAATTTGACACCATTAAATTCATCCATTGCACAAATTGAAATGCCTGTGTGCTCCTCTTTTCTGCAGTAAATCTGTATCTCAGTCCAGCTTATTCTTACTGTGTCAAGGAGAATAAGGGGGGGCTCAGAACGAGATTTTTATTACAAGATGCACAAATAGCAAAAAAAAATAGACAAATGACAGTTCTTCCAAAATTTCAGCCAATACTTTGACACCCCTATGAAAAGTACTTCTGTTTCTGACCAGAAAAAAACAAAACAAAACAAAACAAAACAGAAAAAAAAAACAAACCTCCAATGGTTTCTAATCAAAGACTGGCTAATATCCTGATTTCTACAGAATTTACATGTATTTCTCTTACAGCAGCACATTGCTAATTTTCACCTTGTAGGTATGAGCAGCAGCAACCACAGAATAGACAGGACCCACTCAGATTTTCTTTCTAAATGAAAAGAGGTAGTTGAAGAGATGCCTCTGAGTAACATGTGACAGATAGACAGTAAATCCAGGCCCAGCTTATGACTGGTTCTGCTAAAGATCTCCCAAATCATCTTATCTCAGTGTGCTCCAGAATACATCTCTAAGATGACAAGTCCTTCCTATAGCTGCAGCAGGAGGAAGCCATGAAGAAGCAGGAGGAGATCTGGGGTACAGCCACAGCCACCCCACCAACCCACAAACATCAGCACCATGAGAGAACCTCCAAAAGGACAGGTCCATAGACCAAAATATTCAGCATCACCTATCAGCATTGATTCCACAATTAGGCCTTGGCATTCTTCTAGGGAGGAGGGAGGTTCATACTACCTTTCTCATTATCCTTCAGCTTCTTTTCCTGAGCTTGAGGAATGCTCTTTAGCATGTCTTCTTTGTACTCATCTGCTCTGCACACATGCACACATACAAAATACTTATTTACATTTGGGATGTGGTGTACAGAAAGATTCTGTTCAGAAACCTAGAGGGACCTGTGCTCCCAGGCCTGTGTCTTCAGAGCACTATTCCCCCCCCTCCTTCTTTTGCTATGTTTGCCAGTGGAAAAAATTAGCAAACCCTGTTTACAAATATTTTAGCCTCTTGGCCCTCTGCCTAATGCTGTGCTATTAAGGCTGTCGTTGTTCCACTAAACAATTGCCAAATGTTTTTGCATGCATGCGTTGGCTTGCTTTTGAGTTCAGATATTCTTAATTGCACCAACTGCCATCCTTTGCTTAATTCAAGGTGAATGCTTTAGACTTGAAGCTTGTCAGAAAATTTCCCCTTTATTACCCCACTACAATATGCTATCCCAGCAACAATAGTAAAATTCTTCCACCAAGACATTTTCCTGTAAACAGTTCTTCTGTCCCAGCCTCTCCTTTCTTGACACAAAATGCTCTGCTTGCATTAGAGCAGTTTGCCCCAAAGCCTTATGCTTACATCAGACAAGGTCACAGAGGCTGTAACCAGTGAGACCTCAGAGGAATTTGGGTACACCAATTCCAAAAACTGTGTCCTGGACAAACATTTTCTCAGCTGGAGGCTGATCTCAGAGACAACAAATCTCCATTTCTACATGCCCAAAGATATCTGAGCAGCTGAAGTGTATAAGCTGAGTTACAACCAGGGAACAAAATACTTCTACTTCTTTTTATTTCCCTGAAGCTTTTGAGTTAGGAACCATTCTCAGAGCGGACTTCCAGGATCCTCCTCCCTCCAGAAGTCTCTGATGGCCAACACTTTGTTTGAAGTACAGAATAAGGTAGATGTGTCTGTTAGTTTTCTTGCCCTCTTTCTTTTCGCCCCTGTTGGGTAGAACACTGGCCTAGAAAGGTAGGTACTGGCTTTCCTTTATCTCCAGAAACTCAGTCTCCTGCACTTAAGTAACCTCTGACATCCAGCTGAGGACCAGATGTCCAGATAGCCATGTTACTCACTGCTGCTGAACCAGGGCCAGCATTGCTCAAATGATCATATTATATATGCCTGGTCTGAGGGATGAATTATCTCTTTCTGCCTTTCCTAGTTAGTGGAGAACAGGTCTCCTCTGTGTCTGTAAAGGCCACGCTGATTAGGGATTGACACATTAGTGTCTGGTGAGTACACAGCAAAGGTGATGGCAATGCTACATCAATCAATACAGCCCATGGCTGGCCTCACCATTTTGTTATATGTCAGTTTGGTACTCAGACAAAATACAGACTATATGCCCAAATTAATAGGAAATCCATCAAGAAAAGGAAATTTCACACATGCTCATTCACTCCTTTAACTTCTGTGCAAGGATAATCAGGCTTCTGTGTATGGTGTTTAGTCTCAAATGTAAGGGTGATACAGTTTACCAGCATTTCAACAGCAGCCGAAACAGTCAGTGATGATGTTGAAGAGCAGTCAAAGAAAACAAGTTTCATATCTGTAATTGCAAATGGTAGCATGGGAAATGTGATTCCGAAATAACAAAAGAAAGATTTATGTCTCTAATGAAAACAGCTCCAATGTCAAATACAGCATAACTTCCCAGACAAGATAAGAACAGAAGAATTATCTCCAGATATTACTCAGTGAAAAATTCTGAATAGCAAATGCAGTTGGGAAAATTGCTCTGACAGTTGGCTAATAGGAAGAAAAGAGGACATAACAGATCTATTAATTATCATTATTAGTTATGCATCAGGCTTTGCTAGCAATATAAGACAACAAATTAAGGCACAGACAAGATTTCCTGCACACTGTTTGGACAGTGAACCTTCATCCTGGCCTGAGACATTTCTGGTTTTAGGTCAGTCCTGCCAAGCTCAATGGTGTTTCTAGGATCATGAGTGCCAACACTCAAGTACCAGAAGGTCTTCAGGAAGAGCATTCCAGCCACTGAATTTTATTTCTGCAGTTGAAAACTTATGGTCTAGGGGATATGACTGTGGGCACACACAAGTCTGTATTTCCAGCCTAACCTAGGTAGTTTATGATTAACCCTAAGAGTGAAGGTGAGCTGTGCAATCTTTAGTCCAGGCGACTGCACAAAACACAATACTTTGAAAGACCATTGGCTCCCATCTCAACCAAAGGACATCTGAAGATAGAGCTATGAGGATTATTGAACATATTGGTCTTGACCACCCTGTCCATCTGTTTAAACTCTGTTCCAGGCCTGTGTCTGACTAATCAGTGATAGGTTTGTGATCTTTAGATTTTGCTACACCTCAGTGATACAGCACAGCATCACAGCAGAATTGCAGAGTGCCTGAGCTGCTTTAGCAATTAAAATGGTTCCCACTAAATGCAGCTCAGAAGAAGGTAAAGTGGAATGAAAAGGATATGTGGCCACAAGCGAAGCATTAAATTAGTCAGTCCTGGACTCCTTTTGTGATGTTATTAAAATGTGGCTTCTGAAACAGAAAGATTGTTTTGAATTAACGTAAGTGGAAAACTGGTCATTTGAAAAAAAAAAAATAAAAAAAAAAAAAATTAAAAAGGCAGGGGAGGGTGGAATTGTGTGGGAAAGATTATTTTAAATATTATTTTCTCTTTTTCCTTAACTGAAGATTTGAAAAAAATAGATTGGAAGTTGGCAAATTTTCATCAAAATATTTCAACAGCCAAAGCCTACATTCTGGCTTCAGTTCACTCTACAAATGACAATACCCTATGAAAAATGTCAATAATATGAGAAAAAGTTGTTTTTGTTTTTCACAAAAAAGCTTCTTCTTCAGTGCAGCTCTCATTTCAGTCCATGCCAGTCACAAGATCCATGGGCAGATATTGTGTCCCTCCAGCAACTTCCCTCCTCCAAAATCTTCCTGGGGAAAAAAAAGCAAGAGAAAGGAATGGGAGGAAGAAAGGACAGTAAAAGAGTCCCAGTGAGGGGTAGGACAGAAGAAAAAAGGATGAAAGTACCTAGCAAAATGCCAGTGAGAGTGCAGGAAGTATGAAAGAAAGATCAGAGTTAGTTTTCATCCCCCTTCCCTTTACAATAAGTTTAATTTTATTTTCTTCATCTGTTACAGAAACCCAACGTGTTTATTATTTAGGTGGTAAAGACAAAGGCTGGGAAGGGAAACAGAGTAAAGTAAATTGTACAAAGTCACAGCTCATTTCATCTCCTGAATCCAAGTTCACACTTTGTACACACTATTTTAGTTTTATCTGTCATTTACTGATCTCTTGCTGTCCATTAGCTTCCTAAGCATCCTGCAGATAATGAGATGGCAATTAAAATTTGAAGTGAAAATGATGTGACATTGCAGCATTTCGGAAAGTTATAAGATATCAGAAAGTAACATTTTAAAATGCTGCAAAGTCCAAGGCTCCAGGGATGTCTGGCATGCAAGACAGGACATCCTCAGTTCTGAAAACTGATGTGCCTAGAGAAAGCAGCCATCCCATACTCCTCTTCGGTGTGTCAAGAGAGATGTAATATTTTGAAAATGCCTACACACATACAATAGCTCAGAGAAGAGCTATTTGGAAAAAGAAGGTTCAGGATCTGGGGAAATATTTGCCAAAAAAAATTTTTTTTGTTGAACATTTCTTTCAGAATGCAACAGTAAACAATGAGCCTGTATTAAAGAAACTGAAAATGAAATTTTTTCACAGGTTCACAAATGAATTAATTCATTTTTGTTTTGTTTCCAAATTATTGCCTGATACTATATTTCAAATATGACTTTGAAGAGTTAAATTAGGGTAGGGAGTCTAGTATTGTTATTTTCTTATGCAGAGAATCACAGTATGGGTTGGGTTGGAAGGGACCTTAAAGATCATCTAGTTCCAACCCCCCTCTTAATATGCCAGTGCAATTTTTACTTCATGGTGTCCTTATCACAAAACCATCCAACTACACCAGGTAGCTGAAGGGTCATGGATGAAAAAAACCACAAGAACTGTTCCCATCCCATCCTCTTCCCTGTAAAGTATCCTAGTCCTTCCTGGGAAGATGAGCAGCAGTCTGACACTGCTGCCCAAGAAACTCCTCACAGAGCTGCTGGCAGAGCTTCTTGGCTTGTCACAGATTTGGTTTGGATGCTACTGGCCAAGTGGCTGCAACAAGGCAGAGATTGGAATGCTCTGGGCACCGAGTAAGTGCCAATTTTTTGGAGGGTAAGAAGTCTGCAAAATCCCATTGCCATCTGCCTGCCCACCTGATCTGGGTGCTTTGGTGGTTTGTGGGACGTGGGTGAGATGTTTGCTTTGTCCTTGCTTTGTGGAGAATGCCTCTGGTACACCAGGTTCCTCATGGAAAGGGTACATTCACTTTTCTTGAAAGCTTGTCAGAAAATGGTGGTGAGTTGTTGCTGTTTGTGCCAAGCTGAGCTGAGTGATGTGCCAGGGGTACTGGTGCCCAAAACTGTGGCTAAGGTACAAAATGAGGCAGAAGGCTCTGCCAAGGACATCATCACCCCCACGGCCCAAGTGGTCACTCATTCCAGGGACAGCCCCACTTGGAAACCAAATGATGAGCTCTTCTTTTCACCTCTGAACAGCTCTTCAGCAGTTGGGAGACCTGAATATTTCGGTTTACTACTTCTGGAGTCTGGAGGTGGTGCAGATCTGGACTATGGCACACAGACACCCTTTTGGAGCCATAGGGTCCAGGGACGGTGTCCAGCTCAGGTAGAAGTCTTCTGAGCAAATTTACTCCAATTTAAGTGGTTCCAGATTGCAAACAATAAAAATTTAAATCATGCATTTAGCCATGAAAAGAATCATAGGCTATACTTTTTAATGTTTTTAAAAGAAATGTTATTTATCTAGATTTTCCCCCTTTTTCTCTTTTACATGAATTTTTTTTTACATGAAAAAGTGAGATGAACTCACTTTTTCAAAAAAAAAAAATAAATTCAGTAAGTTTTTACAGAAATTGAATTTACAACTGCTGACTACATGTATTCATGGTGGAAAACTCAGGGTTGTGCTCTTGTAACCATGGAACAGAGAAATCTGTCCTTGTTTGTCCTGTCCAAACAACTGACATTTTGACTGTCTAAATGGTTGTAGGCAAGCTACAAATAAATGATTATTCACAGAAATTATGAGCAGTATTATTTCAAACAACAAACACATTCAAGAACATCCAGGCAGGCTCACAGATAGTTTGCAAACAGAAAAAAAGGCCAAACACTTCCATTCAGTTACTTGCTGTACATTATTCACGCAGCTCTAATAACAGTCCCCTGTCTCCATGAGCCTGCATCAGATGTGGTCCAAAACTGGGATGGTGGTGAAAGCTCCCGCTCTATCATTATAAAAACCCAGAGTTGAAGCTTTTTTTGCCCATTCATTCCCACGAAACAAAAGCAAAGGATAGGATTTTCCTCACAGGGGCTAGAGTTGCCTCATTTCAGTGGGATGCAGATATTTTCACCATGGTTTTGCAGAATGCCCAGGAACACCTGTTAACTTTAGAAGAAAAACACAAAATCCCTGCAAAGCCTTTCTTTTTTTTTTTTTTTTTTTTTTTTCCTTATTTTTTCCTTTTCTTATTTTTCATCCGACAGCTCTCTGGTTTTCACATTATGAGAGCAAACACAATTTGCAACTAACATTGTTTAGAAGGTGTAAAAAAAAAAACAAAACCCAGTAATTGCTGTTGATGGGTGGCTGGTTGCAGTGTATGATAAACGACCTCCCAACGGCTGCACTTGCCACAGCCACCAGGCTCGTGGCCAAACACCCTCAACAGCTCACAGCCTCCCACCACTGCTGCTCCTCAGAGGTGGCATCCACCTCCCAGCTGCTCCTCCTTCCCTTGCAGATGCCATGAAATATTCCCACACCACGTTCGGGCCACTGCCAGCTGGGATGCCCACCATGAACATCCTTCAAGCAAAAGCATTTGGCCCCCTCTCCTGAGATGGGGGGCTGAAAAAGAGCCTTGCCAGCCTTTGGGGTTGCCCAGCAGGGCTGCTTTTGCTGCAAGCAGCCAAAGGTATCGAGTTCCCTGGTTCAAGCCCATCCTTTTCGTCCCTGGGAGTCAGCATGGGTCAAAAAACTAATTTGGGCTGGTAGTATGCACTGTTGTTTGCCTTCAAATGTTCCTGTCTTCCTCCTAGAAATGTTGGTCACATCTCTACACTTTCCGTAAACCAGAGAGTGGTTTGATCTCCTTTAGCTCAGGGGTTTTCAGCAGCAACTCATCCACATGATTATCATTTTCGGGCTTGTTTGGGAGTACCTGTCAGCCTGGGAGCTGGATTACCATAATTCTGTGGCTGTGGAATCAAACTCACATCACTTGACATATTCTTCACACCACAGCAGGAAAGCTACACAGCTTCTGCACTAGCTCTGATCAAAGACTGGCCCACTTGGAGATGCTCAGCACCATCTGTTGTAAGCTTTGCCTGTAGGGGACCTCTTTATTTGAGGGTTTTGCTAGTGGGCCTTAATTAAATGCTAACCAGGACTGTGGTTGCTTGATACAATAAATAAACTTTGCTGCACCTGCACTTATTCCTTAAGCAGATGCCCCTGTGCTGCCAGGCAGAATGCCAACAGTGCCCAGGGGTTCTGCCCATCAGTGCAGGCACATGAAGGGACATGTAAGTCGATTCAAGGATGCACATTTGTCCAAGTCAGTCATACAGAACTTAAATTTACTTTTTTTGGATTCTCGTGGGTGAAATTCAAATCATATCAGCTGGGTTGGTAGAAGACTCGAAGCACAGGTGGATGAAGCACTGATGGAGATGTGCCCTACCTCAGCCAGCTTCTCTGCCAAAGGAACACGGCACTGGGACTCACTTTGGAAAAATATTGTTCACTCCTGTTTATATAAACATCCCCTCTGTCATTTTTCTGTTTCTCATGCGTCCTGACTTAGAGTGCTGACTGTACATACTGTGTGGGAGAAATCCATTCCAGTTGTCCATATTCAGAAACATCATGTGAAGTTGTCTCTACCTGAGGTATGAGCCACCTGCAAGCAGAGATAAGAGTGCCCCTGCAAATTTTAGCCCACAGACTCATCCAATTCAACTTCAGACCACCTCACCAAGGTCAGGTGAGGAGATCCAGTGTGGGGGGGAAAAGTAAAGTTCAATTACTCTAGAGGGAACCAGGCAAGGGCTTAGTCTTTTCTCTTTTCTCCCACCTGCATTTCAGAGTACTTACTGTCCTCCTAGGATAGCAATTGCCTGAGAACCATGGAAGTGTGGGTGCATTGGTGGACAGATCTCCTTGTAGAGATTTCACCCTTGATGAGAGCAAGTTACAGACTATCACTCATCAAGGGGGAAACTTCTGCAAGGAGATGTATCCATCAAAGCAGCCACACTTCTATGGGTGCTGTTACTTAAGGATGGAAGTTCTGCCCTGTTCAATTAGGTCAAAACTGTACATGAGACAGAGGCTCACAAGCCATTCCTTGGGTTTGTTGCACTGTAATTCTACAAGAGGGCATGGTGATGAAGTCTGGAAAGTGCCCCATGTGCTCCAGCAGACCAACCAGCACCATCAGAGAGCAGAATTGCTGGTTTTCCAACAGGTCTTCACAAATTATGGAGTGGGAAGTGTTAAAAACATGTTAACTTGCTGAGATTCATCTCAAGTTCCTGTCAGAGCTAGTCTTTTACCAGCTGGTGTGTTTTAAAGAGAATCAAATTACATGCCAAGTTGTGTTTAAAATCACAGACAGGCCAATACATTTTCTAATTTGGCTTGTTTTCTTTGCTCTTACCTGCTGGAACAGGCAAACTGGTTTTTAACTCAAGTTGCAAGGTTACTGCATCAAAAGTCAATTTGGGAACCTGTAGAGGTTTCGTGTACAGCAAAGAAAAAAAAGAGGTAACAAGTGAGGAAAACGTAAAGGGAACTCACAGTAACATCATGTCTGGTGCCTTGGGCTGGGGCTTCACCTCCTGCCTGCTGCTGACACAGCTTTTAATAACTGCTTCATCTCAGTTAAGTCATGAACACAGAAATGGAAAGAAAAAAAAAACAACCCAAACTCTACCTGCATATGTTTCAGACCTTAAGGTTCTGGGATGAAGAAGCTGGAAAGATTTTTCACAACATATGCCACAAAAAAGGTTCTTTGTTGTTTTTTGTTTTCAGGCCATCTTTGCTTAACAGTTACTCTCCTGAACAATGAGCAGTCACAAAGGCACCACTGCTCTCCATCTTCTCCTCTGCCTCTTGGACTGGCACACAAATAGCTTTTGTTGAATCCAGGCTGAGCACATGGGCTGCTTAAACACAAAAATCTTTGGATAACAGGAAGTTTCCAAAATAAAATCCTGTTTTTTGAAGAAAACAACTGTTAACTTGAGGAGCAAATGTTTTCACACGACTGTCACAAAAATGAAAGCCTTTAAAACACAAGTTAAGAAATGTTAGGTTTTGACCAAAAATATTTTACGGGGGGAAGCAGGCATTTTCTAAAAATACTCATTTAGCCAACAGCTTGAGTTTTCACTCAAAAAAATAACAGCAAAACAGCCAAGCATAGAAAATTCCCATTACACTCCAAATATTTTCCTTGTGTGTCAAGAGAGCTGGAGATACAGTAAAATGACCTGTAAGATCAGCAACAATAAGTTAATATTTAACAGAGGGTGGCTGCTTGGGAGCTGCCACACAAGTGAAACACCTCCCTTCTCAGCCAGCACACACCAGCTCTGCCATGGAGAAGCCAATGCCATGCAGAAGGATGTTTGAACAGTGTCAAAGTGCTATAACTAAGTAGCACACAAGTTTGGACAACGCAGACTGACTCTATATGGAGCTCTCCTTCCCTGTTAACTTCTTTTGCCAGAAGAATGGCAGCTAACCCAGGGATGTGATGGAAGACCTGAATTCTGGAGCCCAGTGTCTCAGGGGTTTTCTCTGAGTGCTACATAAACATAAAGTGGCATGACATACATGAACAAGTGTACATCACACAAATATGTGATGTTTCCAAGCCATTTCCAGGCCCAGCAGCAAGCCCAGCATCCTGGATAAGGGAGGAAAAAGAAAGCAACCTTTGCTTTCTGAACTGTATTAAGTCTGCTCCATTCCTCAGCCCCAGGACTGAACCTAAGGCTCCCTCTGCTGAGCTTGCCACACAACTGTTGCCTGATGGATCGAGAATATAGAGGTGGCTTCCAAAATCTTTCCACCTTCTGCACCTTTATCTCATCCTCTAGGCAGGTGGCAGGCCATGGAGGTGCAAGAGGAGGACCTCTCATCCTGCTCCACCAGTGGGGAAGAATGAGCTGGAGGCAAAGAACAACTCCAGAGAAAATTTTATTCAGATAAATGTGTATGTGCATAGCACACAATGAACACTTCCTCATCTCCAAACTCTTATGAAAGATGATTGGGGCAGTTTCCCTGAGCAATGCTAGTCCAGTCAGCCTCCGTGTTTGGGCTGAGGAACTGCCAGAAACTGCTATATATTCTTTCACTTAACTGCAGAGATGCTATTATCAAGACAATCCCTCTGTTTCTAAGCAGATTTTGGAGGCTTCTGTATCAGATGCAGAACAAGACAAGTGTTGTTCCAGATGGAAGTTGAAACATGGTATGAACTGGCAACTCTATTTTGTATCCCCTTTGTGATTTTTCCATGTTATCACAGGAAAATGTGTTATAAAATAAACACCTGCTGTATATGCTAAAATAATTTTTCTCTCCTCATTTAGCTTCACACCTTCTTCATAAATGTAGTCTCTTGGTCTCAGAGTCTCATATTACTGCATATCTTCCGTTTCCATCCCTCTCAAATCATGTTTTTTTAAAGTAGACTCCTTTTGTGTCAATAGAGAAAATATGTCTGTTTTCCACCTTCCAAAGTACATTCTTATCTTCCCATAGCCCATGAAAAAACTTGCAGTTACACCATCCCTTCCCTGTTTCCTCCTTTAACCATGCCCAGGTCTTCTGATTCCCATCTCTACCAAGTAATCTAACTAAACTCTGCAAGAAAAATCTCATGTCTGGAGTTGCTAGGAAATCCACTTGAGATGTTAAGACTCATATTAGCTCCTCTCTCTCATGAAGTCAAGTGTTTGATGGATAAATTGGATAATCACATCACTTCTATAGGGTAGAGTACAGTAAAGCTCCAAAGTGCTGTTGCCTATAAGAGCAGTGCTGCAGGACCCCAAAGATTCTGTGACCTGTACTCACCCTTCATGTCATATCAAGATACATCTTCAGAAGATACTGTGGCTTTTTTTATTTTGAGAAGGCTGTTTGAGCAGATGATGGATTCCTGGTAATTTCTGACAGTTTTCCTGATACCTCTATTCCTCAGTTCCATACCTGCAGAGCTTAGTACTGTAGCAGCAGATTATCTGTAAGCCAGACAGGTTTTCCCCCCAGATTCATCAACACAGCTCCATAACCAGAAAGCCAGACTGGGAGCAGCCTCTTTGCCCATTCCCTGCCCCACAGCCAGGCTGAGCAAGTCCCTTCTGTTTCTAAACCTCACTCTGTTTACAAAACACATATTCTCTTGTTTAAAAAGCCACCCCTATAAATTTAATATTAATGTTCTGCCTGTATAATTTGCCACCACAGTAACAAGATACCAGAAAATATCTTGATCCCTGAGATATTTATACGGCCAGCATGGCTGCAAAGTATCCCTATCTGTATCTTGAAAAAAAGAGGGAGCTGAGGCACAGACAGATTAAAAGCTATAGTTGGGCCACTCTCCATGGCATCTGTAAGAGAGTTATATTTCTGTGATGCCCATTTTGAAAGTCTGAAGAAGTGTTTATATCTCCCTTTTCCAAGGCTGCCAGACCTTGGCTCCCTGCAAGTCATAAAAAAGAAGTGGAGTTGTATTCTGTTCCCTTGTAACTAGCTTGGATGTTGTGGCACAGGACAGCACAAGCACCTCACTCACTGTATAAGAAAAGCTGTCTCTTTCCTGGAGAGCAGGACCAGAGAAACTCTGGGTTCTTTTTAGCCCACACCCCAGAGCTCATCACCAAGCAGCCACAGTTGGGCATGATTCCCCATAGGGAGCATGGAGAGCATTGGCAGGGCCAGATACAAACTCCCCTCTACCTCTAACTCCATCTGTCACTGCCACTGACATTTCATTAGCTGACCACCTCAGAAGCTGGGTTGTGCTAAACTGAATGGTGCCAGTCACCCGGCTCTGTGCCGTAACCTCCAGTGCAGAGCAGCCACGCGAGGCAATGTAATTATACCTGCACCCATTCAATTACTTAGTCTAGATCTCCAAAGATAGTCTCCATGGGCTTCACAGCTCATTTATAAAAAGCAGCATTGTTCCCTAGCTATACTTCATCAGCTGTCTTCACAAGCTGGCACAGCTGTCCATTTGCCAGGTCAATACAAAGAGGGTGAGAATACAGATGCTGGGCAAATGTCCCCATCCCAGGTCACAACATCTCTCTCCCTACTGTATTTTAATTGTTCGAGTCAGGAATGAAACAGGAAACTTGTGCCACAGCCCTAGGATACCAGTAGGTGATTGTTATAAGTTTTATGTTGGATGACAATAAATCATTGCTATCATTTTACAGAGAGGCAAACCAAGGCCTGTGAGATCATAGAATCATAGAATCATAGAATGGGCTGGGTTGCAAGGGACCTCAGCGCTCATCAGGTCCAACCCTTGACCACTACTGCTGTGGTTACCAGCCCATGGCACTGAGTGCCACATCCAGTCTCTTTTTAAATATCTCCAGGGACGGAGAATCCACTACTTCCCTGGGCAGCCCATTCCAGTGCCTGATCACCCTCTCCGTAAAGAAATTCTTTCTAATGTCCAACCTAAACCTCCCCTGGCACAACTTAAGTCCATGCCCTCTTGTCTTGTGGAAAGTTGCCTGGGAAAAGAGCCCAACCCCCCCCTGGCTCCAGCCTCCTTTCAGGGAGTTGTAGAGAGCGATGAGGTCTCCCCTGAGCCTCCTCTTCTCCAGGCTGAACACCCCCAGCTCCCTCAGCCTCTCCTCACAGGACTTGTGCTGGAGTCCCTTCACCAGCCTGGTTGCCCTCCTTTGGACCTGCTCCAGGACCTCAATCTCCTTCCTGAACTGAGGGGCCCAGAACTGGACACAGGACTCGAGCTGTGGCCTCACCAGGGCTGAGTACAGGGGCAGAATCACTTCCTTGGACCTGCTGGCCACGCTGTTCCTGATCCAGGCCAGGATGCCATTGGCCTTCTTGGCCACCTGGGCACACTGCTGGCTCCTGTTCAGCTTCCTGTCAATCCAGACTCCCAGGTCCCTCTCTGCCTGGCTGCTCTCCAAGACATCACTGCATCAGCAAAGTCAGGATGGGGTGAATTTATCTAAAACACCTGCTTCTCTGGAGTACTGAGAAACTTAGGGGCTTGACATGTTTTAACCAGTCACAAAACTCCCCCTTGCAGCTTTCCACAGCACACAGCCAGTGTCAGTGGGGTTACTCTGACTAACCCAGGAGAAATTCCCCAAAACTCTCTGTCTCTCTCTCACATTACTCTCCTTGCACTCTGTCTTCCACTCGTTTGTTTGCCCTCTATTTCCTCGGGATTTCATCGGGTTTTTGTCCTCGCAGGGTGCCCAGCAGACGGGCTGGTGGCTCTTGGAGCATCGACTGGAGATCGCTGGCACCTACTGACTGAAGCAAGGAGTGCACAGGGATGGGGAAGGAGGGGAGAAGGCAAGGCCTGGATGCCCGGGGAAGGCTATGGAGTCTCCATCCTTGGGGATATGGAAAACCTGACTGAACTAAGCCCTGGACTGCTCCAGGCGTCCCTTTTTTGAGCAGCGGGGTTGGATCAGATGAGCTTCAGAAGTCCCTTCCAACCACAACCATTTTATGACAGGGTGAAAAAAAGGAGAGAAGAATGGAGGGAGAGGAGAGGATGAGAGGAAGAACATGACTGCTGGCTGCCAAGGGACCAAGCAGAGCCAAACACTGTCAGTGAGGAACTTCCCATCTCTGAACTGAAAAGCACCTCACATGTGCAGCTTCACAGGGTCCAGATTAAACCAGGCATGAAACGGCAAAGTGTTGCCCTTCTGTAACCCCAGAGCATCCACGCCTGTCCTTGTCATCATGAAGTGCCCTGTAGGCAGCTCTGTTACAGTTCTATCATTTTCACACCACTGTCCCACCACCAGCTATTTACCCTGACATACCCTCTCCCAGAACTGCAGGCCAAAGAGCCCACTGGCTGGCGGTCTGTGGGCCTAATTCAACATCCTGGCAAAATAGGAGAAGTGCTGTTATACTTTAAACATAATGGCTGACACACAGATTATTTAATTAGTGCTTGGTGTTACAAAGAATACATCTTTACATTAGCACTCAAGAGCCCTTCTCTCCTTGATTCCTGACATTTTGGTGGCCCAACTGTTTGGTATGTTGAGACCTATCTATGTCACATCAGAAGCACCAAAGACAAACTACTCTCAACCCCTTCCAATAAGATTATTCACCTTTTTCTGCTACACACCCAACAGACCAAATGCATCCACATGGACTTCAAGCACATCGCCTGAAAAATTATACCACCCAGTGCAAGTGGAAAGGTGGAGTTTAACCTTAAATAAGGAGAACACTTTAGTCAGGTAGCAACACTATGAACCCAGAGGCAAGTCTCACAAAAGGTAACCCCTTTTCCTCCCTAGAGAGAACTGTGCATTGTTATGTGCCATAGCCAGGAGCTTTCTTGCTAGGGGACAGCTTTGCCAGCTTGTGCTGCCTGAACTTGGGTCTCACAATGCCTGGTGGTTTTCCTGTCACCCCACTACCGATATCTTGTGGGTGCTTTTGTTTTAAAAGATAGAAAGAGAGCTTTTAGCATGCCTAATGTTGCATTAAAAGCTAACCCAGACACTTAGACAGTGTAAGAGAAAAAAAAAAAAAAAGTAATAAATTGATACTTACCTTTTAGTCCTTTCTAAGCCAAACCCATGGTTTAAGAGAGGGCTAGGCACTTTAAACGAGTAAAGGTTGCAATGTTAAACCTACAGTCTTCTGCAGCAAAAAAGTTGCCTAATCTGCCTCACTTCACAAAAGAGCCCTTTTAAGTGTAATTCCTTCCTTCCCTCTTCCCTGAACTGCGCATATGAGAAATGACAAAGAGGAGGAAGTACAGGAAAAAAGGTCAGATGGTATTAACAACAGCAGAGATATCTGTGTCAGTTTTCCTTTCCTGACAATTTGAAAATTCCCATAACTTCATTGTTACAGAGCTCCAGTTAGCATAAAACAGCTCAGCACCATTAATTTCAGCAAAACTTTTGTACATTAGAAAACCAAGGCTGGGGATGCTGTGATCTGCAAAAGTTTTTCCAAATGATGTTGATATGGAAGAAGAAAACCAGCACTGTCACCATGAATCACATGCTGAATTTCACCAGAATCCATAGGGGCTGGAGGAAGAGGTAGTATGAGACCTTGCTAGGAGAAAACAGTAACTCATTTCATGGTCCCAGCACTAGGTTGCCAGCAGCAATCTGGGGCATTACAGCTTTATCCACTGTTTTTAAAGCCAATATGCATATGCAAAGCATACACAGCAGCCATGTGGCTAAGGTGCCATTTATATTGCAAAGGTGGCAACCCTAACCCAGCTTTAACTATAATCCTGAGTGTATATAATGCATTTTAATCTGCTACAAGTATGGCAGCAGCAGGAAATGCCCAGGCAATTCTCAACATAAATAATATCTTGCTGAGACTTTGTTGTTCCTTCTGTAAACTTCACATTTTATAAGAATTAAAATCCAGCGAAAAAATAGAAAACCCTCTCCTGTGAGAGCCGTCTTGCCCTCTGTAGTGATTCCTTGTGACTCAGCTCTCCTTCCCAACTGCACAACTCAGGCAGTGTAAGAGTCAAGAGATGCTAAATTTTACCTTCAGGTGTGTGCATTTCTATGATCCACTTACATTAGCAAGATTTGTGTGTGAGGACAGAAGTCATCCTGGAGTCTTTCTGTTCATGGTGTTCAAGGTGTGGGTTGCAAGAAGCATTCATTTTGGTTTCCCTGCCATTCAGCTGCAATAAGCCCAATTCTGATGGTTTTTGCTCATGTTTTGGGATGCTCAAGTAGAGCTGAACTATAACAAAACAGGCACGCATCCAGTGGTGTAAACAAGAGCAGATCCTGGGCCTCTTTTATGAAAGTAAATCCATAAACCCCTCTAAAAATAGAGAAATGTAGTATAAGAAGCCAGCCCCCAGAATGCTACTAGAAAAGAGGAGAAAGTGTTGACTAAAGCTGCTGTATTTCACTGTCTTGATTGAACTTCTGAAACTCTTCCATCTGCTGCACTTCTATGTGTAACCACAAGACCTACTTCTGCTCTCCAATACAACTGAGTCAGTCTAAAGCACTTTATTTATTTCAGGGCAGTTACTCCAAACTTAAACTTAGTACAGAATTTATCCCTGTTTAATGCATCACCACCTCCCCAGCTTGCCAGCTGTCACCCAGCATAGCACATTTGTTTTAATCTACAACTGCTGTTGTCTCAACATTCCTTCACTAAAAATGCCTCCAGCAGAGGCATCTCTGGCCCTCGGTGGTCAGCAGAACCAGGTCATCAAAAGTGCCTTGGAGTTATTTAGTACAAGGAATGGGTATTTGTGTGAAACAGGGAAGATAAATCAGGCAGCAAGGCCTCTTGAAGAGCCACCACCTTCTACATCCAGTCACTAAGAAATCCTAAATAGAATCACAGAATCATAGGATTGGATGGGTTGGAAGGGACCTCAGAGATCATCAAGTCCAACCCTTGACCACTACTGCTGTGGTTACCAGCCCATGGCACTGAGTGCCACATCCAGTCTCTTTTTAAATATCTCCAGGGACGGAGAATCCACTACTTCCCTGGGCAGCCCATTCCAATGTCTGATCACCCTCTCTGTAAAGAAATTCTTTCTAATATCCAACCTAAACTTCCCCTGGCACAACTTAAGTCCATGCAATGAAGCTAAAAAATGGGATTTGGGTAAGCAGGGGTATAGTTGGCACTGTTGTTGCCCAGAGGCTATGCAGGCCTGTTCAGGTTCTCATCTCTGCATTGGCAGCCATGGGACCTACTCAAGAGAAAAAGGCAACTTGATCCAAAGGCCAATAACACCTCAGATAAGCTGTTAGCACTCTTTGATTTGCTTACTGGGGGTTCAAATTCAGGCAGGTAATTTAGGTGGGAAAATGGGTGAAAAACTCCAATAAGGAAATCCCAGCCTGATGGCTCTCACTTCTCCGTTCAGAGCAGAGAATCCATGAGGAGCTGAGGGCCATCAGCAGCTTCCTCCTGGCATGGAGAGCCCGAGGCCGCAGGAGGGCAGCATTGATTTTCTTTCTGAAGTGCCCGTGACTGCGATCTCATAAACTCATCCTTCTGGAAAGAAGTTTATTTTAATGAGTAATCATGGAAAACTGCTGAGGTTTCATTGTCTCAGTGAAAGTGGGAAAAGTTTCTATGGAGTATCATTAAGAAAATGTAAATACAGACTTCGTAGATTCCTGGTGCATGAAGGTAGCATCTCTTCTCTGGTTTATAAACCATTCAAGTCAAATTCATGACGGTGGAGACTTCTTGGCCAGAAGGCTGGGACAAGGAAGAGGATGTCCTTTTGAACATCACTATTCCACAAGCATGCTGGTATAGGCAGCAAATAACAATAACCACCTATGGCTGCTGTATTTGCTCTTTTTTTTTTTTTTTTTTTTTTTAGTATTTGTATTTCTCTCATACAGTTTTCTGCGTGGGAGAATTTTCTCAGCCGTAGCCCTAAAAATCTGCTGGGGGGGACAGAGAGGTGGAAGTCCCCATAATGTGCAACCTTTTCTATCCTTCCCCAAGGCAAGATAAGAGCTGCCAGGGCACTGCTAGAGCCATTCCTAAGAGCCACACAATTCTGTGAGCTCTCCCAGCTCCTAGAAGCCTTCAGAAAGTGAGTCAAGGAGTTAAACCTGAACTTGTCCCAGGAAGAATTAATGACCTGGGTACTGAGCTCCAGAGAGGGATTTACATCCTGACACAAGTGTTTTCCTACCAAAACTATCTGGTGTGCTCTGTGAGCAGAAGAAGTCATCCTGTTCATCACCACTTCGCAAACCCTCACTGCCCCCCCACTTTGGCACCAAGTCAGAGTCTGTGTCCCTGCAGTCACTCCCAGCATCCTGCATCAGCAGGGTTCCCATTCTCCCTTTGAGACTGGGATTTGGTATGCAGCCCCTGCTTCTCCCAGGGAAAACAAAGGGCCTGAGACCAGCAGTATCACTGCTGGCACTTCAAAGGGGTGACTCCATTTAGGGTCTTCCCAGCAAGACAGGATTCAAGCTACTGGCTGGAGTGCTTTACAAATAACCTCAGAGTTTATTGCACTGCGGGGGAAAGAAATTACCATATCTGTTCAAGTAAGAAAATCTGATGTCCTAGTGAGTGACACATGATGACTATTTTTATAATAGACAGACACAATAGCCTCACACTCATTTTTAAGAGCAAATCCAGAGGTAAGGGAAACAACAGTCAATATGTGGAAAAACCTCGTGTCCGCTCTCAGGGCTTGTCCATCATTTGTTATATTTTTGTTGAAATCAGGAAATCAGTTCCACCACCACCCCTTTTTTTGTTTGTTTGTTTTTTGTTTTTTGTTGGGGTTTTTTGTTTGTTTTTTGTTTTTTTTTACAATGGTAAAACTAAGCCTGAAAAGAATTTGACTTTCTAATGATACATTATGCTCCAGCCACAAGGCTTCCTATCTCATCCTCTCCCAGAAATATATTTCACAACTGAAGTAATATTCAATACAG
Organism: Phaethornis superciliosus; assembly: GCA_023637945.1. Taxonomy (NCBI): domain Eukaryota; kingdom Metazoa; phylum Chordata; class Aves; order Apodiformes; family Trochilidae; genus Phaethornis; species Phaethornis superciliosus. Next base: position 38,241,162 of record JAJQWJ010000001.1, read on the forward strand.
CAACCGAGTGCTTGCAGACATCAAAAAGTGACTCGAGTTTCCAAACTTTGTGCACAGCTCAAACCAGGACACACAGGCATTAAATTTTTTTGCTAGTCTAGATTTATAATGATACGGCATTTATAAGTAGTTCATAAAAAGACCAATGGGTAAGTATATGTCTATCAGCAGTATTTGCCAGGGTTGCTGTGAGAACATCAGTCAAGGGTATTTTATCAGTTGTTGTAAGCAACCCTTTGACCTTTCAGGCTCTGCAAGAATCCAGTCATCAGTTATTAACCTTGCAACAAGTGAGTTATATAAGTAACTTTAAGATAAAGACTGACCTTGCTTCCTTTGCCTAACTCAAGCACACAGTCCCAGAGTAGGAAATTATTTCCCTGATGAAGTCAGTGGGAGTCTTTTTATTGATTTTAATGAGCCTGTCCCCAGGCTGAAAGCAAGTAGGTCTGTAGTAATTCATGGGTGTATTTTCCTAGCTATTTGATTGTCTTTTGGAGAGAACAGAAGGACCTGGTTTTCCAGCCATCATCCTCAGCCAGGCTTGGCCAGAGGGGTGTGAACAATGATAGAGCACACAGAACTCATATGCCTCATGCCAGATTTGCTGGACAAAATTCATTTTAGCATAGGCAAGTGCCTGCACATTTAAAAAGGCAACATGAGAAAGGCAGTATGTAAGACAAGAAGGTCACTGGGACCTCATGTGGATTCAAACTATGTAGGAAAGTCCCTGGCCCTTCCTCACTGAAGTACAGACAAGCCACTAACTATTACAAGGCAAGCATTTTACAAAAAAAAAAATCTTAAATTAGCCAATGCATTAAGTATGAACATGTAAATATGTTTATGGCAGTGTTTATATGAGGAATCTTTCCAGTTTAGATTTCCTTCCTGGGAAAACTCAAGAAGTCCATGTTAGTGATCATTCAAAAAAGTAAATTGTCCTGTTTCTTTAATTGCCTAGTCCAAGTGAAAAGCATGTTTTTTACACTGATCAAGTTGATAAAGGTTCAGTTCACAGCTCTACCAATGTCTAGGAGTTCACTTCCTTTTGCTTCTGTTTCCACAAGCTTAAGATAGAGCTCATCAGAATTTGGCCAATATTTTGGAAATATATTTAAGGATCGCTCTCTTAGGTTGGAAGCAAAGCTTCCATCCCATTTTCAGGAGACACGTCAGCACTGAAGGGACTAATTAACTTTACTGTCTGCCCATAGGCATGGTATCCTGAGTGCCTGGCTTCTTTTTTGGATTACTGGTTAACAAGTATGTAAAGGTCTTAGCCAGGTGAAAGATGATGAGAACTAAGGGCTGCTCTAAGGATGTGGCAGGATATTTTTGTGTCTACAGTGGACCTATGTGCTGTAAAAGACAGCTCTGTAGTAAGATTATTTGTTTAAATATCTGAACTCCTTGGGCACCTGCCCATGGCACTGAACCAGACAGACCCCAGTGCTGCTGTGCCAGTTTGTTGCACACATTCAGGGTTGGATACAATTTGGATCTGATTAAAGGGGTGTGCATCCCAGGCATGTCACACAGCAGCTAAAACCCACCTCCTCATCATCCTCCATATCTCTGTAAAATTAGACTTTGCTCTCAGGAGGAGTGTTACCTTTTATAGTGTTGATGTATAGCCAGTTCACATTTCTGCAGCCCAACAGCTTGATGCTGCTATAAAGATGGCTTAACACTGTGGGAAACCAATCCTGCCTATTGATAAGCATGTTAAACTTACAATGGGAATACTATGGACAGTGCTGGAAGCTTACAGTGATCCAAGCTTTCTTATCTGAAGGTGGACAAATAAAAGGAATTCATGGATTTGAGGTCTGGTGGAAGTTATTTTAGTTTGGTTTGGTTTAAGGCAAGCTGACACCACTAGTTCTAGTCTGTGCAAGGCCTCAAAACTAGGCTGTGGTTCTCTGACTACATATCTACAGGAGATCATTTGCGTCTCCTCTTTTCCACTATTTCCCTCCCCCTCAAAAAACCCTCACTCGCTGCTCTGCAGCGGGGAAGTAAAAGATCTTTTTGTTGTTGGTGGTGTTCTACTAAGTTGAAGGTATGTATCTGAGCAATCCAAAAAAGATCTCCTATTCAGTCATGTTCAATCAGAAGTGTGTATCAGATTAAAATGATAAATTCTATTTGTTTCCCTTTCCAGTGGAGTATGCAGGATTCCTGTGCTTGCCATCCTTTTTCTTGCATCCCTTACAGCTCTCTTCCTTGCATAGGATTCCCTGACTGCATTGACAGAAATCCTTTCTGTCCTGATCCAGCTGACTTGACTTTGACATCACCACATGATTGGAAGCTGCCTCTGAGTAAGAGGCACAGGATCAGTTTCTCCAGAGAACTGAGTTCCTCTTTAAAGCAGGTACAGATCCTACTGTTGCTTCTGAATAAATGATTCAGCAGTAGCTCTCCCCACATTTCACACACATGCATTAATTTAAGGGTGTAGATGTGGCAGCCACAGACAGAGAGATCTGATCTATCCTAGCTGTACTCCATGCATGTAGGTCACATGAAGTGTCATCTGTGAGAATGCATAATACAGTCTATTAACTTCAAGGGGCAGTGGATACTACTTTGCAGGCTATGCTTGTGGAGGAGGCAAAGAAAATCAGTTCATATTAAGCTTTAACTAAAGAGAAACCTAGACATGCTCCCACTTTTTTGAACAAAAGTAAGCATGAGTCATATTTCCTCTGGGCAACATACTATTTCCCACACCAAGCAGAGATAAGATGTCCTCAGATCTTGTTATCCCAGAATTTCACTTTTCCTTCATGAGTTTGTACTCAGGGGCCATACAGGGATCTGAACACAGCTAAGCAAAGCTATGGATTTAGCTGTGGAACATTTCTCACTGCTCTCTAAACCACTCTTGGGATTTAAACAGGTGAAAGCAACAGACACAACAAAGCAAAACAAACAAAAAAATCCCCAACTTTTGATGAGCTCCCTTTAGGGGCACAATTCATACCACACCTAAAAGTCCTGAGACATCCTGCCTAAGGCATACAAAGTCACCAGTCCATCCCTCAAATAAAACCAGGATGAAAAGTTTGTAGAGAACATGAAATCATTTATACCCTGGCCTGACTTAGAGTCATAGAATAATTTTGTTTGGAAAAGATCTCTAAGATCGTTGAGTCCAATTGTTGACCAGCACTGCCAAGTCAATCACTAAACCATATCTCTAAGCACCACATCTGCATGTCTTCTCTCAACACCCTGAGCCCTGGGACAACCAATGGAGACCTTTAACTGGTAACTGGTTGGGCTTTGCCATGTGGTTTCAATGGAGTCACCTGAACTGAATCCACTGCTCCTGGGCAAAATTTGGCCCAGAGAAGTTAAATAATGTACTCCAAGAAGCATGCCTGAGGCATCAACAAAGGCAGGAATTTAAGACTCACTTTTTCTTTTGCAATCCCAGTGCTGCTTTCAGCCACCCATGTCTAGTGACTCTTGTGTGCTGAACTCCAGGGCCTGCTGAATGAAATGCCAAGGCTCAGGATGAAACAGCTTTTGGCCCCATGCATAAATCACAACTGCTTTCCATGGCCTTACCCTACAAACACTGACTGTATGCAGCACTTGGAGCACATCAGGCATAATGGTTTCAATACACAAAAGGTACAACGTGCCATTCATTTTCATTGGTGCTCATTTACTCACATCTGTTTGTATGATCACTAAAACAAACTTTCTGGCACTGAATGCACAGAATACCAGTCAGGTATCAGCTGGGGGACCTGACATATATCTCCAGGTTTGTTGCCAGATTCACTGACAGGAATAGAAGCTTCTTTAATGTGGCAGATATAATAAAATTAATCTGATACTTACTTCCAGCTTTGGCCCAACAAATGCATAATTAAAAAAAGATTAATCCTGAGTGAAAATTACTTTGCTCTGCAAACAGTTCTGTCACGGTGGGACCTCGTTGCTCCTTCTGGAAAGCAAAATGTTCCTGAGAGCTGAGCAGTGTCCTTGGCTCTGCATAACAGTGTCTGCTGTAACTATAAACATCGAGTGTTATCAGTCCTAGAAGCAGACACTGTCTGAGAAACTTGCTGTTAACCCCAGCAAGTGCAACTACTTACAAGAGACTTAGCTAAAAGCAAAAGTACAAACCAGAAAATCACCTTTATCCTGGCCTAAACCAGGACAAGTTCCAAAATAATCAGAAGCAACCTTAGTTCTGGCAACGACTGACATCAGATTTGGGATAACCTGTGTCGTTCAAGACTCAAGAAACCACTTAGCTCTTGTCACAGAAACAAGACTCCAAATAATAAGAACAACCGGTGTTTCAGTCTCTCTGGACATGCCAAATGAGGTGTACATCCTCACTCTTCTGCCAGTTTTTCAACACCAAACTGATATACCTGGATTTTAGAAAGTCTGGGTTAACTCAGCAGCCACTACAGTAGACAATGAAAGCTAAGCTCATGAGAAACTATTATCACTACATATTTCAAGCCTAGATCCTTATGTCTATGTGACAAGAAAGAGAAAGTGAGCCTCCAAAACAACTGTCAGGTTCTTATGCCTTCTTCAAAAACATTAAGCATTTGCTATTGTCAAAGACTGCATCCCTAAACAGAAGAACAATCGTGTGAGTTGGGCCAGGGGTTTCCATGTCTCTGTGCAATACTCCATCAACACAGGGGTCACCTTCCTTCACCCTCCTCCACTGTCAGTGAAAGCATGTGGGAAAGAATGTAAAAATCAAGATTATCTTTCTCTGACACTAAGAATCACAGGGAGGGAAACAGTAAAAAAAGAAACTTGCTGGAAAAAAGCAGCCCAGTTTGAATTACAGAGTGTGAAATACCTGAAAATGGAGCTGCTGTACAGTCAAGCTGCCATTACTACTGCCATTCTTTAACTGAACAAGGTTATATTGTGGATGTATTAGGAGAGCCACACTCCTATCCCAAGCATTATAAAATCATTGGCTTGGTTATAAAGATGCTTTTTGCTGGATCTCAGTACAATACTTTCCCCTAGAGTTCTGCCAGTCTCCAACTGTTCTGAGCTCAGATGATTTTCTGAATGTCATGTGGCTTATTGCTTTAGGACACTGAGATTTATTTAGCACTTTTCAAGACATCTGTTCAATCTCCCCTCAAAAAATTCCCCACATGAAATTCTGCACTCACAACATCCTTTGGCAAGCAGCCCCATAGAGCTACACCCATGCTTTGAGGACACCCCACTCCCCTTCTGATTGTTCTGAACCCCCTTCCAAGTTCTTCTATTGGAAGCTGAACAGACAGTCCCTATTCACACTCTTCATGTCGTGGACTCTAACAAATCTGCCCACATCTTTCCTATTTCTAACCAGGCAAGACTGTCCTAGTCTACTTAAGCCATTCTTTGTATGGAAGCTGTTCCATATTTCTGACTTGATTCCCAGTTTATCTGATCCACTATATGAAACATAGATGAAAAATATAAAATGTAGGAATAAAACCATACTGCAGTAATTTCTTGGAAAAAAAAAAAAAAACAAACACAACCAAACCACTGTTAATTTCAGTGTTCTTCCTTAAAAGTAGCTTTCGATAAGCACCTGTATGTTTCCTCCACCGCCTTAAAGGCATCTAGTAAAAAAAACATTATAAAAAGGTACTTGGGGTTCTCCATTGAAAATTGAGGGAAAACAAGAGAAAATGCCTAGACTTTGAGTCAGCCTTTGTTGGGTCAGCTCACCCATACCTAATGAAAAATCCTGAAATAGCAGAAATCCACACATCAGATTGTTTTCTTAGTTAGTTCACAGGCAGAAAGTTTGTCAGGACTAAAATGGTACATTCCCCCCTTAGACTTCAAGTGTAGTGAAATGTATGAAGCCATTGTCCTGCTGTGGGATAAATGTTTGTGAGAGACTGCTCACCGTGATTTTGAGATGGTTGTTATTACTCTGACTTGCTTAATAAAGTATATGTGGCAGAAAAGATAAGGAAATTGTGTCAGCGTCGTTACCCATCAAATAAAAAAATAAGATGCCCAACGTTCAACAGAGTGACCAGAGAGTCATTTCTTTTTTTTAAAAAAAAAAAAAAAAAAAAAAAAAATTCCCATAGGAAGCTAATTGAATATTCCCTCCATCTCCTCCTCCTTATTCATTCCCTCCGTTTCTTTCAATTGGCAGAGTCCCATGGCGACCATCCTGGAAGAAAAGCATCCTTCAGCAATCCGCCCCTCGCCATGGCAACCAGGACGTCAGAGCCAGGGCAGCCAAACCTCGCGGCAGGCCGAGGGGCGGCACTGCCCCCCGGGGCTGCCCTCCCCTCACCCCCCGGGGGGCGGGATGGAGCTGGGGTGAGGGTTCGCCCCTTCACGGGGGGATAGCGGGGGGGGGGAGGGGGAATCCCGGTGCCCGCCCCCTCGGGGCTCCGGCGCTGCGGGGCGCGGGTGGGCTGCGGGCTGCGGGCTGTGGGCTGTGGGCTGTGGGATGTGGGATGTGGGATGTGGGATGCGGGATGCGGGCTGTGGGATGTGGGCTGTGGGATGAGGGATGCGGGCTGTGGACTGTGGGCTGTGGGATGCAGGATCCGGGCTGTGGGCTGTGGGATGTGGGCTTTGGGCTTTGGCTTGTGGGCTGCGGGATGCGGGCTGTGGGCTGTGGAATGCGGGCTGCGGGCTGTGGGATGCGGGATGTGGGATGCGGGATGTGGGCTGTGGGATGCGGGCTGTGGGCTGTGGGATGCGGGCTGCGGGCTGTGGGATGAGGGATGCGGGCTGTGGGCTGTGGGATGCAGGATCCGGGCTGTGGGCTGTGGGATGAGGGATGCGGGCTGTGGACTGTGGGCTGTGGGGTGTGGGATGAGGGCTGTGCGCTGTGGGATGTGGGCTGCGGGATGCGGGCTGTGGGATGTGGGCTGTGGGATGCAGGATGCGGGCTGCGGGATGAGGGATGCGGGATGCGGGCTGTGGGCTGTGGGCTGTGGGCTGTGGGCTGTGGGCTGTGGGATGAGGGCTGTGGGATGTGGGATGTGGGATGCAGGATGCGGGCTGTGGACTGTGGGATGAGGGATGCGGGCTGTGGACTGTGGGTTGTGGGGTGTGGGATGTGGGCTGCGGGATTCGGGCTGTGGGATGAGGGATGCGGGATTCGGGCTGTGGGATGAGGGATGCGGGATTCGGGCTGTGGGATGCGGGCTGCTGTCCGTGGTGCTGATCGGCCCGAGGGAGCGGTGCGGGCACCCCGCAGGGCCGGGAGGGGAGGGGGAGGAGGAGGGAAAGAGGAGGGCCCGGGGCGATGGGGTCCTGGGGAGGGACAGCCACATGATCCGCATCCCACATGACACTGAAGGAAACCGGTGGCAGCAGCCAGCCCTGCAAAACGTCATTTTTATCCTTTTTTTTTTCCACCGTCAAAGGAGAGGGGTAAAATACCCCATCATCCCCCGCCACCGCTGCTGCCACCGCTGCCAGGTTTACAAACATCCCGACGGAGGCAGCTCCAAGTGTCAATACAATCCGTGGCTTCCAGTATGATTGGCACCTTCCCAAGGGTGCCTTCGCCTGGGATTACAAACAGAGAAACGAGGAGATCGGCGCCGCTGGGATTATGCTTTGGAAGAGGTATGTGGATGGATAGGTGCTGTGCTGAACAGTCCTGTGGGTAAGGAGGTAGTTCTCATTGCAGAGAGAAGCAGGATCATCTTTTCCAGTAATTTATCTTCTGTGTGTTTGCTTAAGTGCATTTAGGATCTTCGTGTTTCAGTAAAGAGGACTCATTCCTCAAGAGCCAATGCTCTGTGGGGCTTGAATTTTAGATTCTGCTGAAAGCAGAGATGTGTAGAACTACTGCAGAAAAACTATCTGTATTTCCTGCATAAACCTACATGCTGTCTTTCTAAACTCATTATTTTTAAGTTATGCCACCTATTTGTCTTAAAACAGTCCTTTGGCATGACCAGTTTGTTGAAAACAGAAAATTACTTTTACTGAAATGGAGCTAACAAATCTGACCATCAGGATTTTTCTCCCCAGATACATTCAAACAGCTTCTTCCTTCCTTTTGTTATTGCACTAAAACAGATGCTTTTGTATTTTTCTGTCATTTATTTGAAATCATCTTCTCTGAAAGCACTGTCTCCCTTTTTTTCTGTGTGGGTGTCTGGATGCAGCTACTTAGGGAAACACCACAGGCAAAGTAATCTTTGCTTGTCTGTAGACAGCAGAGGCAAGAAAGCTATTCTGTTTTTGCTAATTCAGGCACATATTCTCTAAGAATGCACAGAAATGTTTTTCTTTTTTCCATCTGGCTTCCAGTATGTCAAACACTATGTTTGCTCCACAGAGTAATGGAGAAGTAAAACTGCCTTGTGCTCTCAAAAGGCCATTTCTGTGTATGAGGTGGGATTCACAGTCAGTTCTTTCTGGCAAAGATTTCCCAATGTGGTTCTTGAAGATTTTTTGTTAAAGCCACTGGTAATCACTTAAAAAAGTGGCTTGGTTTGCAGAAAAATTGGATGCCTACCCAGAGGCATCCTTAAAAGATGTGTTTTATTTGAGTGTATAAATACGAATTTTTGGAAGCTTGATTTATGAGTTTATTTTAAATACTCTGGTTGCAGATGAGACAGTAAGGGAAGGAATTTCAATACCTTAGACACATTTGGGGAACTCTGCTCCTTAGCTTAAAGTAGAGCTTGCAGACTTTTACTCCCCCACAGTTCTGTGCAGCCTCTGTTTGCAAAGCTGTGCAGTGAAATTCCTCCATCTGGGTCACACCACAGACTCCCTATTTCATTTTCCTCTGCAGCCCCACCAGGCATCCTCCCTCGGGCGTTTAACAATTTAGAGAGCAATTTCAATCAGACAATGCAGAATAATTCCCTAACATCCTCAAGTAGAGTCTGCCACCCCTCCCCACCACAAACACAGTTTTACCAGCACCAAAACATGACACAGAGCTTGTGTATTTGGAATTTCTCCATTCCCAGCAGCCTCTATCATTCCCTAGACTTTTTCTCAGACAGACAACCAACACAGTTCTCACAACTGGCACCCTGCCCAAGAAGACCTCACCAGTTCAGGGGTTACCAGCAAACCATCATCTTGCCTCAGTGACTTCTCCTGGCCTGTTTTTGTCCTCCGTGAACCTAGTTCAGCTGAGACATCCCTTCCAATACTCATCTCTGCATTAGGCATTTCTAACATAACTATGGGCTTTGCATGTCCTTCAGCCCTCCTAGCTTCTCCAGCAAAATTAGTATAGGAACACTAGAAATCCTATCACTAATGGCGACACCCTCAGACAGAGGCCTATAGGAAGATTGTCCTACTACTTATTCAGGTCTTCTTATTCCTATCAGGTAAGTCCTTGTGGAGGTATCTTCCAGTCCCTGGTGACTCTATGCCTGGTATAATTATTACCCACAAGTGCCACCCCACTCTGTCTCTGAGTCTGGCACAAACGACCTCTCCAGGTCACTGATCTTAGGTCCACTTTACTGAAAAGTGTCAAGAGCCATCCAACAGGCATGCTCATATCCTAGTACAAAAATCTTGTTACCATATCATCTTCTTGGGTGCTGAGAAAGAAGTTGTTGCAAGACTTAACATCAAAAATTAATTTCTATATGACCTCATGCAGAAGAAACAAAACAAAACAAAACAAAACAAAAGAAACCTAACATTCTCCTAGGAAGAGAACTTTTGCTCAGTGCTAGTAAGAGGGTGAGATAAGCAACTGAGTCCTCACTGAAGCTGCTGGCACATTTTCTCTGCGGGGGAGAGGACACTTATCAGGGAGAAGGTGAGAATTTCCAAGAGATGGGCAGACAAATCAGCCAAGCATGAGATTCACCACAGCTTATCTGTCAACACCCACCACAGCAAACCAGCCCTGGTAAGCACTGCATTCCTTACATCAAGAAGAGCATTTCATGTTGTGGGCAGGGCCTGGTGTTGCCAAAAATTAATGTAACTGTGTGGGAGAGAGCATCTATATTTTTTACCTCTGACTCAGGAAAGGGTCCAGCCTAGCCATGTCCAAGGACAGACTCAGTCCCCAATAAGGAAGGCAAGCTGCCTGAAAAGCTATATTTTGAGCTTCTCCACACTCTTCTTCATCAACTTCAGTAAGTGGAACCTATTTTGACAGCAGAGTTGGAAATTAGGTCAGCCACTCATCTTCTTGTTCTCATTTTTTTATGCCCCCACCGTCACACTGGGCACAAATCTGGGTTCTGCCATCATTTTTAGATCAGTGCTAATCTAGAGTTTTGCCTACTAGTCACAGCAGTAGGCAGATAGACGAAAGCTCTGAAATACTTAAAACTCTGTGGCTCTTTCCTTTGAGGAAGAGGACTGACATCATAGCAGGAGACTCATAACCACTGTGTAACCTGTTTGTAAACAGTGTGCTGCACTCATTTTGCTCATGATGTAGCAGCCAGAGCACTGTGCCATGTGTGCTTCCTATGATTAGCCAGACCAGGTCATGGGCAAAAGCAAAGGAGAAAGATGGAAAAATCAGGCTGTCAAAGTCATGGCAAACCCAACAGTTTGTTGGACACATCTCAGGTCTGTGTAAGGAAGGCTGTGTCTTCCCTTTGCCTTATGGATGACCCTGTCCCACAGCCACTGGAATGTTAATTTCACACTGTAGGTGACCCTGCCCACCTCTTCAGAAAGCTCAACCTCTCTGCAGATCTGAGGGATGAAAAAATTCCGTGTTGAAGAGAGTTACACCTCTTCCCATCAGCAGATGCTGATGAGGTGAGGGTGTCTATCCAGGTAGCAGTGAGCATAAATGTGGCTCATATTTTACCACTATCTGTCCTGGAACCAGAGCGTGACAGTGGATTCTGTAGTTACTCCAAAGGCTTCTTCCCACTGCCAACAGAGAATAAACCCACTCTTACAGCTCAGATGTGTGTGTAAACTACTGGGTCTCGGCAGGTCACTTTGGGTTAACAGACCTACAGTAGCTGCCAACAAGTCAGTTTTAATTCACAGTAAATACATGAGAAAAATTCATTGACTCCAGATGCAGGACAAAGCCATTGATCTCAGAACCTCACCATAATTAATTTGAAGAGATGGTAGCACCTTTTAAGGATACTCAGCCAGTATGCAGCAACTTGTGACTTACCTATGGTTTTGAACCTTGAATGCTGACCAAAGTCATGCCCCATGAATTTGCCCTGGACCAAGCCTCAGACCCAGTGGTACAGGTCTGCAGGCAGAGTAGTTACTCCTGGTGTGAGATGATAGACTCAGAAGCAATAGGTGGACCCTGTTCTTGTCTAGTTAACTATTGCATGGCTAACAACTTAGTAAGCTCAGCTAAAAGGATAAAGCTGAAAAAGGATTTTTCCTCAGGCAACCAGTTTAAGACATAGAAATCATCCCTTATCCCAGCAAGTGTTGCAGCATTACATACTTGTGCTCAACTTTAATACTTTGTTAAAATAGTCAGAAAAGAACATAAAGAGGCAATGAAGGTTGATGGCAAAGAGGCTGTCTAGCTGTCCTTATTTTCCTCAAGCATACAGCAGAAAAATCTTGCTTAAATTCATGCTCATGCAGTAGTTGAGTATAACATATATTCTTTAGATGTGCTGAAAATTAAGGGCATTTCCTTCCTGTATCTGATTCCATCCATATTTCCTGTTCTCATGACCTCACCCCACATTAGAGGCTAGGCTCCCAGATGCTGATACAAAATGCAAGAAACTTTAATGACTTACAACATCAGTACAGCTCAGAAGCTTTTACTGTACATTGAGCTGAGACCTCACCAGGACTGAAAACTTCAGACATAAAACAGCCTCTCCACACTTACAGTTTATGTCATTTTGAGCTACCCAAGCTGAAAAACAGGAATCTCCATCAGCTGGGTAGAGCCAGGGCAGGGGGGCAGCAGCATATGGGATATGGGTATGGATCTCAACAGTTTTATTGCATTCAAAACATTTTCTTCTCCTGCTAAAAGAGGGGCAGATGTTTTCCATCCCCATGCACCAGAATGCAGAGAGTGAGGAAGAACACACTTCATTTCAAGTGACTTTCAAGCTTTGCTCAGAAGCGCTGCCTGGAGAATAGAAGAGCCTTCGAAAGAGGAGCAGGGCAAATAGCTGAGCATTTTTATGAGCACTAGAACAGAGAAAAGAACTGGCAGCAAATCTGTGTGCTTACAAAAGCATGTGTATCTGCATTCCTCCACTGGAAGCAGAAACACTAAAGGGCCTCAGTATGCACACAGTCATCTCTGCATAGCAAGAAACATGCTATAGAGATAGAAGATAAAAGGCTCTGTGCTTTTCTATAAAAAGATTATTGCATTGAGGCAATGCACGCACAGGGTAGTAAATCTGAATGTAGGCAGGGATGAATGTCACCTTCTAGCATCTTACACCCAGACAAAAGCTTCCCCATTCTGATTCAATTTACTCCCACTTCTAATGTTGATCAAACTCTGTTAGATGAAGTATTCCTCTTCCAGTCTGGCAGTTATTCCCAAAATATTCTTCAGGGAGCTTCAGATAGTTTGGGGAGTAAATGACCAGCTTAATGCTTTAGAAGTAATTTGCTGAGCCAACTCTTTCCTGGTGTTTTGCAGCTATGATTCAGAGAGGTAAAATATGTTGAACAAAAAAAAAGCCCTGCTAGTGCTAAGTTAAGTAATGTACAGTGATCTGGTTTTTAGCTATCTTTTTAATCCTGGAAAACAGTGGTTGGGAAATAAAATGTTTATACTTTTGATTAAACATTTAAAAAGCCTTTCATAGCATTCATTAAGTTTTCCTCTTCTAAATTGCAATGGAGACTACATTTCTAGACAGGCCAGTAAACATGCAGACATGTAGTAACTGTGCTACACGGGCTTGATGAAACAGCAAAGTAGACGTGGCAGTGATTTTTTGAAATTTTTGTGGCACAAATACTTCTCCTCTAAGTGTCAGATGAGTTTGAGACAATTAGCAAGAATGTTTCCTTTGCAATCAATCCAGTGGGACAACCCTGAAACTGAAGTATTTGGGCTTTCAAACTGCAAATTGAGGTCCACAAAACAGGAACTGTGGCATCAGGGAATCCCTCTTTGATTTTAATGAGTTGTACTTCACATGCTCCTCCTTTTTTTTTTTTTTTCCCCCAAGAAAATGCACAAGATTTAGGGTCTTAAACAGAAATATAGGAAGTCCTTACAACAGTTTTAAAGGATTCCCACTCTAGAATGCTTGAAAGAAAAAGAGTTTTAGCACTGCTGCAGCCATTCAAACTCACACTTACTAGAAAGTATCCTTTTCCTCAGCTCAGTGACATATAGGCTTAAATAAAAAAGCAAAGAAAACCATTTTTTGTCAAATAAAAATGTAAAAAGGCCTCACATACTGCACAAGTAATTTTTACTTTTTGGGTTTCTAATACCTGCTTATTGACCTGCAAGGCAGAAGGACACTAAAGAGCTCGTTGTTGCTTTCTTATGAATCTGCTATTTGCAAGCTGAACAGTTCACTAATGCTTAAATCAGATTTCACTAAATGATGCAGCAAACAGGGAAATGGGAACTAGAGATACATAATAGAGCAAGATAAAGACTCTCTAGTTATTTGCATCTTAGACCCACAGAGAGCAGCACATACACTGAGCTTTTCATGCTTATGTTGCCATTAGGAGCATAATGCACAATGCAGAAGTTTAAGTCTCCATTATTAAAAACAGACTCACCCACAGAAGAAAAAAATATGCTGGGCTATAGACACTAAAGTTCTTTGTGCTAGATCAAGGTATGAATCTAATCCTAATTCCACCTAAGAAAAATAGGATCTAATAAACATCCCTTAATATAAATGATAATCAGCATCTGGTCCATCAGAAGGAAAATTTATCTATGATTAGGAACGCAGTAGTCTCAGAGCACAGGGATTAATCAGCATTTACTTTAAAATAAATAAATAAACAAATAAGCAAATAATTGCTGTTCAACCAGCACAATCCCGTGCTAAGAGTAGTCAAAGTCCCTATTAGTGCACTTATATTTTCACCTGAACCTTGCGGGCAGTGTGCTGACTGATTTTGAATCTTTCCAAGGATGGAAGAATCACAAAATGCAGTATTATTTGCACCTCTGTTTGGTGCTGCTTCTCACAGTGAGGAAACCACCACCACCACTCCAGTCACCTAACCAAAAGCTCCATCTCTCAATCCCAGCACATGGTCTCTGGTGAAGGGAGGCACACGGGAAGGTTTCTCCTGTTCAGGTGTTGCTTGCTCTGGTAGCAAAGCTCTAACACAAGGCTGCTGGATCCATCCCTTGCCATTTTCCTTTCTCTGTAGGCAGCCACCAGTTAGCTCTCCATGCACACCTTGGAGGGTGTTACACACTATTCCCTTCTGGGACTGCTGAATTCTTGTCTCCTCAAAGGCATGTATGCAGATAACCAGAGTTATCCAACTAACAGAGGTTGGACTGACTTAGGCAACATGTAACAGGGAAAAAAAGTGCCAGTTAAATGCTACAACCCTGGGACTATCTTTGGGTTTACTGACCTGCATGCCTCATGTCTGAACAGACACAGAGAGCAGATTTGGCTCACCAGGAGAAATATCACAAGAACAGTATTAGCCATTCTAACTCATTACCTGACTTCCATTACTCTTCAGTATTGGTCAAGAAATTTCACCTGGTTATTCCTCTATGAAGCTTAATAAGTTCAGCTGTCTATTTTTAAAAGGTACATACTTCTGCATAGCAATAAAGGGAAATTAAGGGAGAAAATTAGTCCATAATGTTCTTTTCTATCTGGTTAATAGGCTCCCCAAGTATTGTTATTACAGATAATTCTAACATGTCATTTAGCAAGGTGTACTGTCTATGTGTCCTGCCACTGTGCCAGAGACAGCAGCCCAAATACCCTGCAGACAGCTGATGACAGCAGAGTATCTCCAGGGGAGCAGATCCACCAGATGGAGAGTGGGGTGAGCAAGCAGGCTGTCTGAGAAACATGGAATTATCTGCCAGGCAAGGCTGCTGAGAAAATGATGAGGAAAGACAAGGATGAAGGGAAAGCAAAGGCCAGGCAAAGGAGGCATCCATGACCCTCCAGCAGAAGACAGGATGAGGGGCAGGGTATCACCCTGCAGAACTAAATGCAGGCACTTGCAGGCAGCTGGCAGTTTGGCCACCACAACACCTACTTCTAGGTCTCACTACTGATGTCTCCAGGAGGGTGGCATGCAAAATTCCTTGTTTATCATGCCCCACTGAAAAAAAAAACAAAACCAAAACCCAAAAAAACAAGTAAACCAAAACCCCCCAAAACAGCTGTTCGTAGTCTCAAACTGCTTCAGCCATGAGTCCAACTTCACCTGACTTGTGTTTTCAGCTCCCAGACACTACCTGGAGGTGGAAGCTGCTGAATGAGGCCACCTGCTTTGGGAGCAGTGCTGGTGACTCAGGCACTGACCCACTTTCTGATGATGCAGAGTCAGCTGCTGGGCACGGTTCAAGGAGTGGAGCAGAACCACAGCAAGGTCCCGTGGCAGCCCAGCTGTGGTTACACAGGGTGGCTGTGTCTGAGGAGCTCTGCCATGATGGTCTTGAACACACTCTGCTTTTTCAAGTGTGCTAAATTTATGCCTGTGCTGTGCAGCTGAATGTACACCAAGCCTGTTCATGAGAAACACACAATATTAAGCACAACTAATGAAGATGGGGTTTAGAAAGCTAGAGGGAGGGGAAAAATCCAAGTATTTACACATCTTGGCCTCTTGCACATGTGGCTAATTTTTGTATTTGTGTGTATGTGTTGTGAGGTGCAGAACAGAGCAAGGAACAAGATCCCAAATTCATCCAGTGGCTTTGAACTTTCAGGCTCAACTCTTGAGTAGGCAAACAAGGAGAAAAGTAATTGGAGATAGATGCAGAGCAACAGTAGGCAGGGAAAAAAAAGCATCAGCAAAGCACTGAAAAAAAACCAAAAAACCTCAGGAAGCAAAGCTGGGAATCTGGATCACTTGGAAAGCTGAGGAGCATGGTGGCAGCTTTTTAAAATTTATCCATCTGGCTTCTGGGATGAATGTTTGATCTTCTGGTCATTAACTGAATCCTGATTTATCTCTCGAAGGGTCAGCTCAGTGTCAACTTGAGTGCTCAACTCTGGAGTTAAGCATTCACACAGCATATCTATAGAAAAAGACTTTCTATTTTGAATGAGTAAGAGACTTTGCATGTCAGTACCATGGCTGAAAGGACACCTTTTGGAGCATCAGCCTCCAGCAAGGTGTTTGTATATGCATAACCATAAATAATTAGTATTTTTCCATTTTATCCCAGTGATAGGCTAGAACTGACCTAGCCACCTCCCTAAAAACTCATGAAACCACGATATTATAGCTATCTGTTAAAGGTAACCTTTTCTCTCCTCTCTTTACACAGCCTGATCACAAGAGGTGGCTGCGTCTGCCCACAAGCATGGATAACAGCAGTGGTCCTTTTCTTCCCCCTACCTTATTGATCCTGCTGCAGAACAAGAGCTACCCTGAAACCTCCATCCCTCCTGCTGCCTACAAGATCACAGAGTCACCCACAGGACCCAGCTCGAGCAGGAACCACACTGTCTTGCACTATGAACTGAGGCCAGGGGAAATTGCAGCAGCCAGCATGGTCTTGGGAGTCTTGTGGCTGGTTTCTGTCTTTGGGAACTCTCTGGTTTGCTTAGTGATCCACAGGAGCAGGAGGACACAATCCACCACCAACTATTTTGTTGTCTCCCTGGCTTGTGCAGACCTTCTCAGCAGTGTTGTAAGCATGCCCTTTGTGCTGCTCCAGTTTACCTGGGGCAGGTGGGTGCTGGGGAATGGGGTGTGCAAGCTGGTAAGATACATACAGTACCTCACCCCTGGAGTCCAGATATATGTGCTCCTCTCTATATGCGTGGATCGGTTCTACACTATCATCTACCCACTGAGTTTCAAAGTGTCCAGGGAGAAAGCCAAGAAAATGATTCTGGCCTCTTGGCTATTTGATGCTGTATTTGCATCACCTATTTTCTTTTTCTATGGCTCCAACAGTGAAGACCACTGCAACTTTTTTCTCCCCAGTTCTTGGGAAGGAGCCACCTACGGTATCATCCAGCTCTTGGTGGTGTTTCTGATCCCATACATCCTCATCATCTTCTTCTATCAGAAGGTCATCAAGTACATTTGGAGAATAGGCACCGATGGCAGGACTGTCAGGAGGACAATGAATACTGTCCCAAGAGCAAAGGTGAAAACCATCAAGATGTTCTTAATGTTAAACTCATTATTTCTCCTCTCCTGGCTTCCTTTCTATGTGGTACAGCTGTGGCACCCACAGGAAACAGACTACAGAAAGAGCTCATTGGTTTTCCTGGCCATCACCTGGATCTCTTTCAGTTCTTCAGCCTCTAAGCCAACCCTCTACTCCTTGTATAATGCCAACTTCAGAAGAGGAATGAAAGAAACTTTTTGCATGTCTGCCATGAAATGCTACAGAAGCAATGCATATACTATCACCACCAGTTCCAGGATAGCCAAAAAAAATCATGTTGGGATTGCAGAAATAACAGCTCCAGCCAAAACTATCACCAAAGATTCCATTTACGATGCTTTTAACAGAGAAGCAAAGGAAAAAAAGCTTGCCTGGCCTATTCAGTCCAATCCCCCAAACACATTTGTTTAATTGGCTACATTTCTTTGAAAACTTATCACGAACCCCCAGAACCAGGAGTTTCCACTGCGTTTTGAACCAATGTATATATAAATTTTTTTAACACAACTTTTAGGGAATAAAAAAAAATATTTTATTAAATGTGTTGGGTTTGATGTGTCCAGTCTACTTCCTTTCAGCTGCATTCTGCTTTGTGGAACTAATACACATGGGGGTGAACATGGGCACCCACACACTGACCCTGACCTTCAGTTCTTCCAGCATGGGGTGTGAGGCTGTGGGGCAGGGACGGATGGTGGGAGGGGTTGGGCTGATAGGGCAGCTGGGCCAGGCCTACCTCCCAGATGAACAAGGGGGCAAATACCTGTACTTCTGGGGCATGTATACATTGACCCCACTAGTTTGAAGTATTTCTTCTGGAGGAAAATGGATCTTACTCCACCTGGGATGTAGCTCTACTCCTAGCATGAGGATGAGTTGGACCCTTCCAGGTCCCAGAAGCTCTATTGCTGTGCCAGCTCAGAAATTCAGAGGTCTATACTTCCTGAAACAGCCTTTTTTTTTTTTTTTTTTGTTCCCCAGTTATCAACCACATTACTAAGATCTGGACTGAGCCTGTGTGTGGAATATTGATTTTTTTTTTTCCTTAATTCTCATAGTATTGGCCAGAAGTACAGAACCACGCCCTCAGAAAACACAGATAACTAGTTATCCACCAAATGAGGTCAGGACTAGCATCCAGTTGGTGAATTCCCCTCACTCTTCTCCCATAAGCTGGAGCCATGGAATGATCTGCCTAGTCTGCTACACCCCTCACCAGGAAGTTCTGCATTTTGTTTCCTGTTTGTCAATGTTTGTAATGTTTGTAACATTGACAGGAGAGTCCTGCGGGGTTCAGACCAGAAGTCCATTCATCCCAGTATCTTACTGTTGGTTATAGACACCAATGAGAGTTGGAGGATACAGCGTAGGAAGCAGGGAAGATGCAGAGAGGTCTCTTGACACCTGTTTCTAGCCACCTAGTCACTTCACAGGGCAGTTGCCAAAAAATGGTACCATTCAGTAAATCCAGAGCATGTCCAGAATGGGCTTAGGCACCAAGTCTCAAAGATGGGAGAAGGATCCCCATCCTGCTTGCTCAGGCCCCATCTGAGCATATTTCAGGAGAATTTTTCCTGAGAATCAAGTATTTGAACTCTTTTCTGTTGCGAATCTCAAGCACTTTCTACCTATTCTCTATTTTCTAGCTCTGACAAAGTCAGTAAATGGTGAATACTTGACCCCTACCCACTCTCTCTGTGCCAGTATTCAGTTTGTAAACCTCTATTATGTATTCTCTCAGCTATTTCTTTTCTTACCGAAGAGTCTCATCTTAGTCATTTTTTGCACAGAACCAGCTCCAGACCAGGCTGTCCTTGGAGCCCCTGAATTTAGCAGCCAGGGCCAAGCACCCTCAAGTCCAGACTACTAGCAGTCGTTTCACACTCGTGTCATCCTCAGAGTGTTGTGGACATTTTGATCCCAGGCATTAAACCAGGCAGTAGAAGTCAGCTGTCCCTCCACATACCAGTATTTTGAAATCTCAAGCTCCCTACTCTATGTTTGAAAGAGATACCCTCAGCCACAGCCTCCTCAGAGAAGGATTCTCTTTTTCTTCTGCTTTCAAAGCAGCTGTGGCACAGCTGGGTTCCTGTTTGGGCCTGAGGCCTGAAAGTGCTGCAGGAATGAAAGTTAATAGAACAAGAGCAGCAAGTAGCACAGGGTGTATTAAACATGCTTGAGTGTCTCCCTTTCCTGTCAGCAGAGAGCAGAAGCACACATGGTGGAGCCCCAAGCTGACATCCTCTGCAGAGACTCTTGTGCCAGCAATGTGGGTGGGGAAACTCCTTCGTTGAGAAATATTCCTGCATACATGGTAAAAAACTTCCTTCCTCCTCTTCTACTACATGCAGCATAGTTGTGAGAACCCTTACTGACTGCAAGAACACTTCCAGTATGTGTTTCACAAATTCAGAAATCCCCGTTAAATCAAGATCTGATATTTCTCATTAGAGGCATAAGCAAAAATTTCCATGAACTAGGAGAGAGGACCTTGAAAACAAGAGAAGACCAGTATTTTGGTTGTTTTTCCCTGAAATATCATTATATACTTAGTTTTTCTTTGTCACTTAATTACCTCTGACACAGTAAAATCAGGTCTAGGTTAAGTGGATCAGGTCGACTTTATAGCAATATTTTTAACGTTGGGTTGTGAGACAGAATCCAAGCAGTTGCTCTTTTGGTTAGTAGTTTTATTAAAGACATGGGACTGAACAGAATGAGCCCCAAGGCTGCTGAGGACCATAGGGTGATGGTTACCCATGTCTTGCAAGGCCTGAATCCAAAAGGACCCAGAACTCCTGTCCCTTAAAGTCTATCTGAAAGGAGCAAGTCTCAGAGCATGAGGCAGCCTTGGTTCCTGGGCATCAGGGACAGGCCTGAAGAGTCACTGTCCTGTTTGGTGCTGTCACCATAAGAGCTGAAGACAAGACTTGCTACAGCAGTGCTGAAGATGGAAAATATCTGACAGCTTGATAGCTGAAATGGAAGCTTCTCCAGGTATAGATTTGACTTTAGAAACCAGTAAGGAAGTGGATGAAGACTGGCAAGTGCTGACAGAGAGAGGAGAAATCTTTTCCATTCCTTCCATCATTTTAGGACAGGTGATGGATGGGTTTGATAGCACCAACCACCAGGTACCTCCTGACCTACCAAGGCCTCAAAGGTGCTAGAGACTCAGGAGGAAGATCCTGGGTTATCTAAGTAAGAAATGGAAAATGCTGCAGGATTTGCCTGATCAATGTTAAGTAAATCTCTGTGCACTACCTCACAAATCCTCACTGCCAGCAGATTGTTTCAGTGATAGACCTAATGAACAATAGAGTTAATGAGGGGCGAGAAAACTTTAGGACTAAACCAAATAATACTACTCAGCTAAAGGCACCTTGAAGAAACACATTTTATTGTGGGAAGAGCCAGTGACTTGCTCCTGGAGCTTCACACAGCTCTCAAGACACTCCTGTACCCCAGAAAAGGTTGGTTAGGTGCCCAGGGTGACAACCACTGCTCCTCCATAGGTACACACAGGGCTGTGAGCACACGTGTAAGCAAGGAGGAAATGAACATTGCAGACATGGGCTGAAGCTGGCAGAAGTAATTAAGGCAGGTTTGTCACTGAGCAAAGAAAAACTCCCCATTCACAAACATATCTCAACCCCATCTGCAAAGGAGCAATTCGGGGAGAGAAGACTCCTGGATCTCTAGGCTATTCACCCCTCAGTGTTTTCTGTGTAAGAAAATGACACAATGCCAACAACTAAACAATTTTTTTTCCATTAAGTGGACACCCATTAACTAAAAACTCCACTATTGCTGTTTCCTTTTAGTATTTAGTGGCTTGTACTTGGGAATCACCGTTACAAATTGTCAAATTGTGTCCTGCCCTTTCAGTTTCAGCAGAAAGTTGAATTTTTGGTCAGATGTATTTTTAAAATTTGCAGCTGGGTGGAGGAGGGTGGTGAGAAGCAGAGATACACACTGCCTGAACCCATTTGCCAGCCAGCCTCTCAGAGGTGATAGCAAGATGGCCATCAACATAATTGGACTTAAGAGTTTCCATATGCCCAGTTAAGAATCCCCTGAGCTTTCCCAGTCTCCTCAGCTCAACCAGTTTGACTTCAGAATTAATCGACATTGATTTAGGAGTTGGTTTTCCAAGGTGTTGAATGCACACCACCAATTTTAGCAGAAATTCTGAGTGCTCAGCCATTCTCAATATCAGATCCTTCCTGTTTAAAAGAACAAAAAGCAGACTTGAAGCTTATTAAAGCCAGATCCATATACTCAAAGGGTTATTAGCCCCCTAAGTACCTCTGTAAGTCAATATGTCTTTATTAGTTGGCTCTTTTCAACCTTGCAAGTGTTGTGGAATAGGCCATTATAAATTACATAAGCTTTATTTGAACTGGCTTCTAGTAAAACATAACACACCTACTGGAAGATTGTTATATAAATGTCACTTTCTGGTCAGCAGTCTGAACTAAAACACAGATTTATTCTACACAACTGCTAACTGAAAGAAGACTTTGTACACGTTTTCTCATGAAACTGTTGTCTGGATGAAACTTAGAAGTGGCAGAGGCACCAAGAATTCCTTTCTGACAGCATCTCAAGCATTTTAGAACAGCTTTTGACTTGGTCCTACATTAAGAGGGAAAAAAATCTGTATCACAAAATAATATACTTATCTCATGCCTGGCTAGACACTAGCTTTTTCACTACCTGTTAAGTAAGGAGGAGACACTTTTGCCTCCATGGTTTGGAGAGGAAGGACAGATCAAGAACTTCTGGGGTTTTTTGAGGCTATGTAGAATTAGGCAGCAGAGGCCACACACAGATGGATATAATTATCCATCTTCTTTCCAAAGGCAATACAGCACTTCTCTTCAGCCCTGGAGATTTACTGTCTCCACTGCTATATATACTCAGCAGAGTCCTCTCTATATTGATCCAAATACAGGAAGGAAAACGATTAAGTGATAAGATTTCAGATTATTTACCAGGTAGCTGTAAATGCACTGGGGCCAGCCCTGAGTTTCTCATTAACTTCCAGCACGCCTGGGATCTGATCTGCTGTCAGGTGTTCTGCAGACTCTGAAAAAGCTCTTGCCATGTTAATGGTTTTGATTATTATTCCAGGGCCATCTTCCTCAGGACGAAGTCTTAAGGGTTTGTTGGGTTTCTCCTTCTTTAAGAAGAGGGATGTTTGGATTGCAGCCCTTTGACCCTCATAGCAGGAGCTGAGCTACCAGCACCAGTCTATGGCAGAAAGCACTGAGTTTTTGAGCTAAATCATCATAATCTTAGGACACCAGCAGAAGGAAGCCACCACTTCAGTACAGGTCAGAAAAGAGTCAGATAAAAATATAAAGAGATATTCCATAATGCTTCAATGGAGGGTGATATGGCAAAGGGTGGCTCTCCACAAATTGCTCGTGGGCCTACATCACCACCCAAGTCCCACCAGAAAGCTCCAGTCCTGGGTGCAGTGACAGACACACTGCCTTCCCACCACCACTCCACATGGCTGTTCCAACCCCCCCAGGCAGGGACTGCCACACACAAATCCTAAGACTATTACTGGCCAGCGTCTGAAAGCCAAACAATCCTTTTGATGGCCACGTTACCCAGTTGTCTTCAATGACAGTTTCCCACTTATTAATCTTGTTGGGAGAAATTCCTAACAAGGTGGCAAAGCACTTAGAGTTTTGTTTTCAAGGGGAAAAATAATAATCTCTTTCCTCCATTAAAAAAAAAATATACCCATACTAGTAAATACTTCAAATAACTTTATTATATTTCACATATTTAATATCATCATGGAAGTTTTGCTTGATAGAGGAGGAACATCTTTGATTGGAAATGACCCTTTCAATGGTCTACCATAACCCTGCACAGATCTAGAGCAGTGTGAGAGTGTACAGGATGCACTTGTTACAGTGGCTTTTGCAGTATGAGCAGAGCATGCCCAGGATCTATGATACCACCAGCCTCACACATTCCATAGCTCACACTGCACATGTGCAGAAGGAAATCCAGTGCAACCACATCATTAGCTCACAGAAAGCTTCCTGGGAGGTGGTAGCTTTCTTCAGCCTTCCCAGTTTAATTCCTGCCTGGTAAAGGGTCATGCAATGATCTGCACAGAGAAAAACTTCCTGCAGAGGCCAACTATCCACCTGCCACACTGATCTAGAAATAAAAGTGTTCTGACCCTTCACAGAGCCCTCACCATAACTTGTTCCTTACATTCATTTTTTCCCCTTACACTCAGAATTAATAGATGTTCTCTATTAATCCCCCACCCCCTTGCTGATAGAGAAAGAAGAGATAATAAAAGACAGAGACTTACAGGTTGGAAACTAAAAGACACACCTTTAGTGAAAATGTAATGATTGAAAAATTATTAAATATATACAAATATACACAAAAGACATATCATGCTCCTCCTCCCTTCCCCCAGTGACGTTCATGTCACCACTGAGGCTACGGGGCAGCCCTGGAAAAGACCCAGGCTAGGATCTTGGAGTCAGCTGCAGATAGGAGCTGGATGCAGGATAACATAGCTTCAGGAGGGCATGGATCAGGATTACAGGCAGATAAATGGACGGAATCCTCCCAGGATGTCAGCCATGGGAGAAATAAAAAAACAACTTGACCATTGTGATCCCTCAAATTTGTACTGAGTATGATGCATATGGGATGGAATACTCTCTCTGGTCACCTGTCTGTTCCACTTCTCCCTAGATGAGGGTTGCAGGTGTGACCCCTTTACTCCCTTTCTCTTTCCAGAGCATGAGATGTTCCTCAGAACCAAGCAGTGTCCTTGGTTCTGCACACCAGTCTCTGGCTGTAACTATAAACACCGAGTCTTACCAGTCCTGGAAGCAGAGACTGACCAAGAAACTTGCTGTTAATTTCAGCAAGTGCAGCTACTTAGAAGAGACTTAGCTGAAAGCAGAATTACAAGAAAGAAAATTAGTTCTATCCTGTCCCAAACCAAGACAAGGCTACAGCTGGTGATTGTATTTCTGACAGCCAAATGCCAGGCTGTGTTAATAGGAGGCACGTTTGTTTTGTTTATATGACTTATGTCATGCAAAGAGAAAAAATGTAGTGTGAATGCAAGCAATCACACGAGGCCATTCATCATTCTGCCTACGTTTCTCTGTTAATACCTCCACAGAATTGCAACAGTGCTCATTCTGTGAGAGAGAAGTTCATGGCAGAGGGATTAATACAGACAACCTTTATCAGCATTCTCCAGCTGTCAGTCAGCCTTTTTTATCTGCCAGCATGTGTAGACACTATCAGCTCCATTAACAATGCCACTCCTTAGTGGCACTGGACTGAAATGGTGACAACATTAAGCAGCTACTGCAAAAAGTCACAAGATTACATAAATCCAGAAAGCTGAACTAGTTAATTGGCTGTTTCTCAAACACCCACGGCAATTCTCTTTGGTTCCATTAGTGTACTAGTAATTAAAAAGCCAATTGCTACTTTATTTTGGAAGGCAAGAAAACCTAAGAATAAAGCCATGAGAAATGCAGCTTGCTGAAGCAAGAGTGGTAACACTGTTCTCATCAATAGGTCTCCAAGCTATCACCTTGTGAAGAAGGCTCACATAACACTTGTCACAATACTCTTAGCTGATCATAAATCTAAGCAATACCTCCTTTTCCTTTCTCTAGGATCCCAGACAGGATTTGAGGTATCAATGGAAAATTAACATTGTTATGTTTTTACTTTGATGAGACCTCTTCTGGCTGATGTTGACGAGATAAAGGCCCTCAGGACAGAATTTTCTCTCACAAATAAGTTCACTGCCACCTCCATCAAGTTTTTCAGGTATGGAATCCCTTGCCAAAATTACCCTTTTGTTTGAAAACACTGTTACTGGGTGAAAATGCCTGGCAACCTGGAATTTTAAAGAAATGGAAGGAACAGAATAATCTGAATGCTAATGTTTCAAGTGGAAGACAACTTAAAACTTTGGGTAGCAGCACTGCCCAACATCTACAACTGAACAACCCTGTCACTGCTGCCTGCTGACAGTGCTGCCCTCCTCCTGATCATACAGCTCATCAGAACAAGTGAAAAACCACACTGGGGAGAGCTGATAACAGCACTGCTTCCACCAGGCTACAGGGAGAAACAGACTGGTCCTGAGCTATGAAGTGTGATGATATTACTGAGAGCTTGCAATGCAGAAGAGGTTTTTACTCTGCTGCTACTGAGAGCTTAAAATGCAGCAGGGGTGCTCAGTGGGAGTTTGTGGGTGTGGTATACACCCTGTGTGCAGACAAGAAGAGAAACAGCAGGCTAGCTCATGTTTTTATGTAGTCCTCTGGAAAAGGGACCACTGCTGGCTTTTGAAAACAGCTGCCAGACCACATAGGGAAGGAGATTCACAGAAGACTGTAGGAAAAAAAAAATGCATACCAAAAAGTGAGAGATTTAAAAGTACTTCTGAGAGGAGAGGAAACAAAAAGCCCAGAAATGCAAAACAGAAAACACTGACCTAGCAACACGACAGGATCTATGTTTGATAGGGAGTAGGAAAGAATTGTTGTTACATCAGCAGGCATTTGGAGCATGCCACATAAGGAGATGGCAAAGTTGGAGGACACTGCTGGTATGCTCTGCCACAGGAATATGCAGCATTGCTGTCGCCAGCACTGTTTAACTTGATCAAAATGTATTTTGAAAGTTGCCATGAGAAAGAAAGTATGGAAGAAGTCACCATTCCTAGCAAGCTATTTCTATTCACATCAAACCCTGTCTCGTGGAAACACTTAATTCACTTGTCTTTCACTCTGATTTCTTTCATCATCAGAATACCTATCAGCTGCAGCACAATCACAAATGTTACTATTACTCACCCTAATACATAGAGACAATACACAACAATTGCTTGAAGCAGCAGTTAATGCTACTAGTGCTGATTTAAGCCAGCTGTGAGTTACAGGAAAACACACAAAAAACCAGGGCTAATTTTGTGATAGTTACGAAGCAAACCTTCCACCGCTCCAGTGATTTTTATGGAGGAAAAAAAGAAACTGAAAGTCAGTTGCTTAGGTTTTTAAAATGTTTTTAATGACATTGCTGAAAATCACTAGCTGAACAATTACAGCATTTGCTAGTTTAAGGATAAAGAAAATACAAATAATGGTATAAATATCAGGCAACAATCTGCAGAAATTGCTTAAGGCAATGGCTATAACTAACACTACAAATTCTCCTTCTGTATCCACATTTACAGACCCATACATTCCATAAATACAGCATCAGTTGAACTTTAGCCTACTGATGTACTTATTCAGTATGGGACACCTCAGATTTTATTCTCAATTAGAAGCTTCTGTTTTCTCACACCTGTCCACAACAAGGTTTTACAAGAAATTCAGTTACTGACGTAACTTAGAGAAATTAATGATCAGTGGCACTAAAAGCAAGAAACTCATTATGATTCTCCTTGCTTACCTACAACAGGGATTTTTATATCAGCTGATCCTGTCACTCATGCTGTAATTCTTAAGCATAATTAAGACCAGTGTTCTTATTTCAGCTTCTCCTCAGACTTCTCTACATTTTTAGACTAGGTCTCAACCATTTGGTCCTTACATTAACATTAATTTTATAGGTAATTAGAGTGATCATGGAATGGTAGAAGTTGGAAGGGATGATCTAGTTCAGCTCCCTCCCACTAAAGCAGTTTCACCTAGAGCAGGTTGCAGAGGATTGTGTCCAGACAAATTTTTAGTATCTCTAGAGAAGGACACTTCTCAGCCTCTCTGGGCAGCCTTTTCCAGTGCTCTGTATAATTCCTTGGAAAGTAGCAAATAGAGCTATGATGCCAAATCTCCATCTCTTCATGGGATGCCATAAAGAACTAGATTCATTATTGATGCAGATTCATCTTCACCCTAACATGTAAAAGGGAAAAAAAAAAGGAAGGAAAAAGGGGAAAAAAAAAGGGAAAAAAAGAAAAACAAGTCAGACACAGGCACTCTCCTAAAGTAGTCATGGTTTCAGCTGTCAAGAAATGAAAAAGCTTTCTGAAATTTATCACATACATAAAAAACCCCCAATTACCTCTAAATTATAAGTCTTTTGAAAAGCATGTAACAGAATACAGATTCTTCGACAAACACTATTATCAGATTATGAAAGCAGACACTGGTTTTATTTATCTATTAATTCTAACAAAATGTTCTCAAGTGACAAGTCGATTAAAAGCACATACTTTTTCAGGATTCTATGCAGGCAGCATACACACAGCACATAAAAAGACAACACTTTTTCACTTTTTGCATGTTTTTCTTATGAAAAGTTTCCACTTGTCCGGTAAACCCTTGGGTTATATTTTCCAAAAGGGTTAGTGTGACTGTATAGTACTCATTCCATCAGCATCAACTGAGCTCAGTCTTATTCCACCCTACAGTAACAGAGGTCTAGTGTTGCTTTAAACATCAATTAGTAGACATGGCATCTTTTTGAAGACTGTGGATAGCTTTGAAGATACCCACCTTTAGCTGGGTTCTAGCTGACCATTAGATTTCCATGGCAAGTGGGAAAATGAAGCATTTCCAGGATTATTTCCTTTCTTCAATGTTTGTGAGAAAAAGCCAGCTGCACACATTCACTGCAGGAGAAATGGGTGGAAGGATGTACCCATATTGCACAAAGAGAGGTTAAGGCTAAACCATCCTCTGTGATTTCGGGTACTTTGTGAGAATCCTAGTCAGAGGACCAGGTTGTACCACTTGTAGGAGCCACCTCAATGTAGATGGAAATTGTAAGCATTAAGAGTATCAAAGGAGCAGGAACCACGAAAGTATCTGTTGGTTTTTAAGGGGAACTGCTAAACTTCAAACTCCAAAATAAAGGACTCCCAGAGATCCATCTGAAGCCAGAATATTCACAACAATATTCATGATCTGCCATGGTATGGGATCCACAGAACCATCTAATTAATGATTGTCACTGGGAATCCTACATTTCATAATGAACTATGGCATCCAGAGCAGGTTAGTGTCTCTAATTCTGTAGCATACTTATTTTGGCTTGCAGAACAAACTTGGGAACAGTTTAGGATGATGGAGGCTGTAACATGCCTCCTGTCCCATCTGTGTGAAGCACAAAAGAGCTGTTAGAACATGGATGTCACTCCTCATGCCACAGAGCTGGGCCCAGGCTTCCCAAACACAATCCTGTCATGCCAACTGCTGCCTAAGACAGGAAGCAGCAGCCACTGTGATGAGGAACAGGTGAAAACTGTTGCTCATCACAATGAGACAGACCAACTCCCAGTTTCATCCATCAAAGAAAAATTAGCTCCTGAGAAGTTTCTTGTGTGGTATCACAGAAAGTGGAACAAGGAAAAAGTGAAGGGAAGAGAATCAGTGGGCTATTTCTAGTGAGTTTTTGAGATGAGTTTGTCATGCTATCTAGAGCAAAGGGGAAATGCTCTGGTCACACGTACCTTAACTCCTCTGTGTGTTTTCTACATCCCTGATTCAGAAAGACACTTAAGTATACACATAACCTTTGGAAGATGTTTAATTACAATACATCGTTGACATTGGGAGCTAGACTGTGTAAGTCTAGCTCTAACAGAAAAATAACATATCATGCTTCTGGCATGTTCATGTTAAAATCCAACTGCTGGGTTCACAGAGTATAACTCTGGACATCTGGCCTAATTTTTTTTTTCCAGACAATCCAGAAAAAGGACAGACAAGCATTCAATAGATACAAAAATACCATAACCTAGGGTCTGGCTTTGTTGCTGTCTTTCAGGACAAAGTGAAGCTCAGAGCTTAAATAGAGGGTGGGGGCAATCCCCAGATCTTTCTCATGTCAGCTTCAGTGTTACTTAACCTTTCATAACAGTTTTCCAAGTCTATGCAACATTCCTAGCAATTGCTAATGAAGTACATGTGTGGAGAGTCTAGAGTAAACCTATGGCTTAAGGATTAAGACATGAGTGCTCAGAATAGAATTCTGAAAACAACTGTGCTGTACAATGAAATATGTCACTTTATTATTTTCAGTGCATTCAACTAATCCTGAATTGGGATAATGTTAAACAGGCTCAAATAATTCAAAAAATAAAAGAAGGCAACACTCGGTCTAGCAAAGTAATTCACTGTAATATTTATTCTATGAAACAAAAAAGGAAACATAAGATTAAAAAACATTCCATGCATTTCGTAAAATACAAAGATAAACATTGTCACAAACAAAACAGAGAATAAGCAAGCAAAACCCCCACTGAAAATCCAAAGAGCTCCACTCTCCACATTACATCATATAAATGCCAAAAGCATACATGGGAGAAAGAGCAGCCTAAGGAAAGGGGCAGGGTATCTGTCTATATCTGGGATGAGTAAATCAGGCTGCAAGATTTTGCCATCATCTCTCTTGTCACAGAACCAAACTAATGCAACTTGTTTTCCTTGCTACATTTCTTGGCATTATCTTTGTCTGGGAAACCAGGATAGCACAGCAGAATTCATGTTAAGTTGCAGGCTAGAAAGGTGTTGGGTTTCAAGGTGTTGGTAAACACAGGAGGGTAGCGGGGCACAAGGGATGGGAGGAGCTGGCAGTCATTCCACTGCCAGAAGCAAAGTGGAAAGCCATGCTCTGACTATCTCACTGGGAGCATGGGAGTGGGAAATACATCCTGCAATAGAAGTATGGGCAGGAGCAGGGAATATATTTAGTACCTCTCTTTAAAAGAGTCCCAGTAACATAAAAGACATGCTGCATTGAAAAAGGGTGCTGAAAGCAACATCTTTTAGGTTACAAATTACATTCTGTAAGACTTTTCACTGAAAGCTTTTGATCCAGTTCCTTCTCCTCAACCTAGGGTACTCCATTTGGTGTTAGCAAAGCTGTTACAAGGTCTTCCTCTTTTATTTTACGGAACCTCTCAAACTCTCACAATGGTTACCAACCACATAACAACTGACCACAAGGCCTGGCTAATTCTGGGCTCTGACCCAAAAGCAGCTCCCTTCTCTCACTGGGGATGCCCGAAAGCTGCCAGAGCTGTATTTGGGGATGGTGGTGTAGAGGAAGGAAGAACAAGGTTCTGCTTACACAAACACTCATTACCCCAAAATCCCACTCCATACAGGCTTAGGAACACCACAATCAAAGAGTTTCATGTGGGAAAGAGCAAAGAGAAGACAGCAGACTGGGATCCTTTCCCGTGCACCCAGTGATGCATCCGCTTCTCTGACAACAGCATTCTTCTGCTAGCTACCAAGCTATCTCTGCTGCAGTGTGGATGGTTCTGCATTGGCCTCCTGTGAATGATGCACCACGAGGGAAGATTGTTACAGTTATACGTGTGGTCTTCATGTTGTTTCTTAAAACATAAAGCTAAGAATTAATTTTTTTTTTAATTTACAGTAACATGTAATTTAACCTGTAGCACGAGATATTTCAAAATTAGAAGATGTGCGATACAGAATTGCTCATGATAAACCTGAATGCTGTTCCTTTGCATGTGTGTGTCAGAAATGTAACTTGATACCACACGATCCTTTCACCTTTCAGTCCCCAGAAGAACCTTATTTCATTCTCTGGACAAGCACAAATGAGGCAGAAGGAAGACTCTGTAGGAAGTGCCAAGTCCAGCATTTCTCACTTTCGAGTGCCTGCAGCTACAACACTGTTTTCATGGTGGAGTTTTAAAAATTCTGTTATGTTTTGTGTGCTCCATTTGCCTTGCATTAGGAAGACAGAATGTGCTCTAAAGGATAAAGGTGCCAGGTCTTCACAAGTCTCCACAGGGCTTGGTGAAACACAAAGATTAAGTCTTCTTTTAAAATAGCTGCCCAGCTTCCTACCTAGTGGTAATTTCCGTGTTGACCATGTAAATATTACACAGAGTCTTTGTACCACCCACTAAGATCTTTGCTTTAATTCACTATTTGTGCCCAAAAGCACATCCTTATGTTTCTTCCTACACCACAGCCATCCTCCTACACCACCAAAGATGTAACAAAATAGGAATTAATCATACGCTGGATACTCACAGGGACTGTTGCTGTTTGCTTCTGTCTTCACAGCCTTGGCAAGTTTGGTTGAGTTCTGCTGTGCTTTGCCTTGCTCCTCTCCAGTTAGCAGGGCTTTTATTTCAGAGGGGATTTTCCCTTGGTCCATGGCCATGCACCACTGCTTGTACTGAAATATGCAAACACATTAGGCACTAACAAACTGCCAGGATCACATTAGCAGACAAAGCAGAGCTGTAATATTTACCTTCCTGTATATTCATTTAAGGTTTGAATTTACTGGGCTGAAGCCTCTTAGAAAACTGCAGAGCACTAATGAGCAAAGCACGTGTCTATGGTTGCATACCTGGCCTCAGCAAATCCTGTTTCAGTCAATAAACTGCTACTCAGTGGCAGCACTAGACAATACTGTAATTATTAAACAACATGGAACACTTTGTGCATTTTCTCACTGCTGGCATGCCAGAATACCGTTCCAGTTCATGGCCTATTAAAAACAAATATTTCACATGACTCTGGGCCTGATTGACTATTAAGAGGTCCTTTCTGATTGTGCAAGCCACAGTAACAGCACATGTGCCTTGCTCCTAGTTCATCTTAAATTCTTCATTGGCAAACTCTGAAGCACACCAGTTGGCTGACTCTCCACCCAGTCCTGACCCTATTCATTTGTGGCCATTAGCCCTGCCTATTCAAACAAAGCTAATGAAAGGTCAAGGAAATATCCTCAGCTCAAATCAAATTTCAGTGGCAACTCAATACCAATAAGGAGCTGAGCCTGTATTGCCAGATGAAACATTCTCTTCAATTAACACAACTTATTTGGCTAAGACAGCAATCCTTTATGTGCTGGAACACAGGACAGCAGTGTGACCATCTGCACAGAGAGAATGTTTCAAGAATCAACCTCCCCAACAGAAACAAAGGTTTCCCTTGGTATTTTTAGACATCTCCTTCCACCTTCAATCTCATTCTCCCTCTATCAGAGGTTTCCAAAACAAACATTTCAAAGACAACAGATTCATATGCAATGGGGCTTTCTTTGCTTGTTTTTAATTCAAAACCAGCAAATAACCTGACATGGGGTTCATATTCAACATACAAAGTAGGCAAACAGCTGAATGCATCTGTTACCAATGTTTTGATACCTTATAGCTAGCCAAATCCCTCCCCCAGTCACAGTGATTTGGAGAAAAAAACATCCATGAGGACAGGTCCCAAATAACAAATTTAGGTTAAATGATAGTTTCTTACCATTTCGAGCTCTTCCCTGAGAGCACAGATAGCTCGCTCTCTGCTTGAAACCAGCTCTTCCAGGTACTGGTATCTCAGCTTCTTCCTGGCTCTGCACTCTCTTGCACTCTGACGACTTCTTTCGAGTTTGGCCTTCAAATCTATTTTGGCTGGTTTACGACCTCTCTTGCCTGGTTTCTTTACCTTGCCTCCAACCACCTGGAAAGGAAGAGTACAGATAAGATTCTATTCTGCAAAGGTAATGCTGTAACCATGTCACTGTGCCAACCACACGTCTCAAGTAGAAAATCTTGCATATAATTTCACTGACTCTGGAGCAACAGAGGAACTAAGGGGGCTGGTGTGTGATGTTTTCAGTGACTGCATCAGAAACAAAAGGAAAGGATATGACTTCATAGTGAAGTCAGTGCTTAAGTGATCCCATTGTAAATGCCACTTATCTGACCTGAAGGAGTTCCTCAGACTGGTTGAGGTTGGCAGGGACTTCTGAGGATGGTCTGGTCCAACTCCCCCACTCAAGCAAGACCACCTAGAGCTGGCTGCCCAAGACTGTGTCCAAAAGGTTTTTTGAATGTCTCCAAGAAAGGAGACTCCACAAGTCCTCTGGGCAGTCCCTGCCAGTGCTCAGTCACCCTCACTGTAAAAAAAGAGCACTTCCTGATATTCAGACAGACTCTCCTGTGTTCCAGTTTGTACCCACTGCCTCTAGTCCTGGCACTGGGTATCACCTAAGCTTGTCTCCCATCTTATGCAGTCCCCTTCAGATACTTTTACATACTGATGAGATACCCTGAGCCTTCTCTCCTCCAGGCTGGATAGTCCCAGGTTTCCCAGCCTTTCTTCACAGGAATGATTCTACAGTCCCTTCATCATCTTAGTGGCCTTTTGCAGGACTCTCCAGTGGCTCCATTTCTCTCTTGTACTGGGGACCCTGAAGCCAGACACTACTTCAGCTATCTAGGAGGATATCTGGGACATAGAGGAGACAGAGATGAGAGTCACCTTGCAATGAAACTGTTTTAATATTACCAACAACCTATGCCCTAATACTTCCCAGTTCTAGAAACAGTATATTTTGGGATTTCACATTTTCATTTGGAAGAAAACAAAATTATTTATACCAATTTAATTGAAAACCTAGTTTTGCTGCAATGAAATGACCACAGTTTCAGTCAACTCTAAAGAGGAATAATTGACAAAGCCGTGTGAGCTTTCTCAGACCCAATTTCTTTCAAAGTAATCTTCTGAAGATTTTTACTTAACAGGGAACTCAGATACACCAAGTCCAACCTCTGCTGCCTCTCTTCATAGAATCACAGAATGGTTTGGGTTGGAAGGGACCTTAAAGATCATCTAGTTCCAACCTCCCTGCCGTGGGCAGGGACACCTCCCACTAGACCAGGTTGCTCAGAGCCCCATCCCACCTGGCCTTAAACACTTCCAAGGAGAGGGCATCCACAACTCCTTCTGGGCAACCCATTCCAGTTTCTCACTACCCTCACACAAATTATTTCTTCCTAATATCTAAAATCTACCCTCTTCCACCTTGAAACAACTACTCCTCATCCCATCACTATACACTTTTGTAGAATGTCCCTCCCCAGAGTTCCTGTGGGCACCCTTCAGGTTTGGAAGGCTGCCATCAGGTCTCCTCAAAGCCTTCTCTTCTCCATGCTGAATAACCCCAACTCTCTCAGCCTGTCTTCACAGGAGAGGTACTTCAGCCCTCTGATCATCTTTGTGACCCTCATAAGTACTCACTCCAACAGCTCTATGTCCTTCTTGTGTTGGAGGCTCCAGAACTGGAGACAGTACTCCCTCACAAGAGCAGAGTAGAGGGGGAGAATCACCTCCCTTGACCTGCTGGCCACACTTCTTTTGTTGCAGCCCAGGATAGAGTTGGCTTTCTGGGCTGTAAGTGGACATTGCTGGCTCACATTGAGCTTCTCATCAACCAACACACCCAGGTCCTTCTTTCTCCTCAGAGTTGTTCTCAATTCATTTTCTGCTCAACCTGTAATTGTGCTTGAGATTGCCCTGACCCACATGCACAGCCTTGCTCTTGGTGTTGTTCAGCTTCATGCAGTTTGCACAGACCTACCTCTCAAGCCTTTCTAGGTCCCTCTGGATGGCCTTTCTTCCCTCCAACATGATGACCCTAAACATTCTGGCCATGTTTACCTTTAAAATACCATTAGGCAACCTTGACAACTGTCTCCTCACACCTCCTCATGCAACCTACCCCAGTGTTCAATTGTCCCAGTGCTTAATTTTATCTCCCTTGCAGAAATGGAATCCCTTAATTTCTTGTCCTTTAGAGTGAAGATTTTGCAGTCATTTACCCTCTTCTTTGTGACTCCTCTTTACAGTTCTGAAAGCTTCTCTTGCTAAAAATTTAAAAAAAAAAAAAAAAGGAATAGTTTCCTCCATGTTTATTTTATGCTTTCCCACCCAAATAGATTACTCTAAACATGAGGGAATGGTACATGAAAGTCTTATATATGGTCTGAAACTCAGCACACTAGCCATCAGGTAGTATCACCCTGTAAGCATTACATCAGCATTAAACACACCCCACCTCCCATCTGAAGTGAGGATTTCTCTTTATTTGCATTCTGACCACACTGTTTGTATGGAGGGGGTGTGGAGAAACACACCTAACACACACAAACCTATGTACAAGAATTTCACTCCTGGCTTAGTGCTCTCCCATACTGCATATAGACAGTAATTTTTTTAAGAGTCAGTATTGAAAACATCTGAATTTTTATGATAAAAAGGGCACGTTTTACTGTGTGATGCTACAAAATACATAAGCTTTGACATTCAAAGAAGTCACTTGTTCAACAAACTTAACAGGCTGCAATAAAAACAAGAACACAGTGAATTGATGTGCTTAGAATGAAGGAAAAAAAGGATTATACAATTAAGCCTATTCTTTCTTTGCAAAGTGAGTCAACAATCACATGCCAACATAATCCCACCCTCTCTATATTGCCTCTCCTAGTTTATTCAGAAGTAGCTGCCTACCATAAGCAAATGAAGAGACAGAAAGTACTTAATGGACATCCAGCAAGGATGAAACAAAAATAACACAATTCAGAAAAGCAAAGGAAAAAAAATCAATCTCTTTTACATTTGAACCGCTGAATACAGTTTAAGTAATTCAGTCAGTCCACCAAGGTGCTCACTTTAAGACCTTGTAGTTCAGATACTATATTCTCTGAAATACTATAAAACTAACCAGACACAGACAAGGGGGAAATAAAGTCCAAAGAAAGGAAAGTGACTGTCCCCTTCTGGGCATGACACAGGCAGCTCTGTCCTCTCATGGAACCACACTCACTTTTACGCATGGTGTGATTTATACTTCTAATTCAGAAGGAGATAGAAATACACAATCTTCCCAGGAGAGGCAGTAGGCAGTCATAATTTGCTATCTATTATTACCTGCACTTGAAGGATTTCTGGGTATTACATTACACACTACAGCCAAGGTACTTCAGTTCTCAAAGACTTTGAGCACCTGCGACTTTTCTGTGTCAGTGCAAGGTAGTTCAAAGTAAATCTTTGAGTTCAAGAGCTAGATAAGGTCTTGTAGAGACATACACTCCAGCTCTCATAAAGAAAGAACAACCTTTGCCACTCTTCGAGCTATGACCTTCTAGAAAAGTAAGGTGGCACTTGAGGTTGGAGTCCCAGCACGTCACATACTGATATATGAACAAAACAGTAACTTTGGTCTTCATCCTGTGCACATCAGGGCCGTGTCCTTTCACCAGGAACATCAGGAAAGTTGCCACCACACTGTTTATCACAAGGAGCTAGTTAGAACTCCTTGAAAATACCACCCAGCCTTTCCACAGCCAGCATCTGGGTAGCAACAAGCATTGAAAAGCACTTGCAAGCAGCACAGCTTCACAGCAGTGAAATCCATCCAATGCTGCAACCTCATAAAATAATTTCTTTTTTAAGGACCAGGTATTTTAAAGCATCTTGTGTGTGCTTATACCTAGCTGACCTTTCTCTTCAAGGGAGGGGACACATCAACACAGAAAACATTTAAAAGGGCAAGAGAGAGTGGATCATTACGCCAATAAGATATCAAGTGAGCTCATCTAAACTCTTGAGTTTAAAGGCACATTTCTATGGACTGACCTAGAGATGTGGACATCAAACAGTTAAAGGCACTTCACAGTCTGCAAGGAAATTAGACCCTGGTGTAGACTGCTCTGCACACTGCACAGGCATTCTGGATCCACCATTATCAATGAACTGCTTTCCTTTTAGACACTCCAGAGAGCTTTCTACAGATGGATGTGCTAATTTCTCTCTCCCAAGATTCTTTCACCACTGCAGCAGCCCTGCTCACAAGCTCTCTTATAGAATGAAAAAGGCTTTTACCTCTTGGGTCATTGCTTGCCACTGCTCTAATCACCAGAACTACGGAAATAATGAAAAGCCTCTTTCCCTTTTAGCTCTGGTTTTAAGCAGCAATACCTTAATAATCTGCCTTCACACCACCCTACAAGACTTCTGCTGTCTTTGTGGCTCTTGAACTACATTTCATCTATAATTAGCCATCACCTTGCACTACACTAGTTTAATAAATGTTTCAATCAAATTCTGCATCCTTAGTAGTTTTTCCTCACCGATATTTAGAATCTCCTGCTGTAGCCTTGAGCAACCCATCTGTACAAAAAAAAAAAAAAAAAAAAAAGCCCCTGATAAATCATTTGTTGCTATCCACACATTACCATATCTCCCTGGCTTCTAGTCATGTTTGCCTACTCAGTTGCTATGCTGATGTGACAGAAAGAAGACAAAGCACAAGTGCTAGTTGATGTTGAACATGGCAACTGACCAAGAAAAAACAAGCAAGCAAACATTTTTTATTCCCTTTGTATTCCTCTGGAGTTCATAAAGGGATTGGATCTGTTAGTATTCAGTAGTAGGAATTTGGGGTTTTTTAGGAAGTCATATAAAATCAAGAGCCAGAACAACATTAATCATAAAATTTGTCATAGAAATATTAATGTGACATACATTTATCAGAAATCTGACCAAGCTCCTATTTCAGTTCACTCAGAAAATACAAAAATTTATCTCCTTCCCTTTTTAATACAGCATCTAGATGATAACAACATTCTTGCCTGGTGTCAGTGTTCAGGTACAAAATTATTTGACCTGGAATTGGAAATAGCTTCCATAGTGACTATATGTCACTATCTCTGACATATAAAAAGTCCTCAGATATCTGGATTTTTTATTTCCACCACCATCCCTCCTCCTCCAAATGGATTCAGCAGATCTCTACAGAAGCACTGCCAAACTGCATGATGAAGAGGTCCTCCTTTGAAAGGGCATTTATACATAATATGGCTACCAGCATTCACACCCCTGAAGAACTGATCCACTCAGAGAACTGAGATTAAGCTGGCTTCACCGGGACAGCTGCAGCTTTGGGATAGTTTGGCAAATTAAAACAATGCTAACTGAAGCACTATTTAGCACTGCTGGTCACTAGTGCTGATCACATTGACCAGTTCAGATTCTTCCATGAATTTTCACTCAGTTCCTTCACAGATTAAAAAATAGCTCTACACTGCCAGTGCTTGAGATCTAGTTCAGGACTCTTGTTTGTGTTCATGACTGAAGGTACAGGACTGCAGAATCTAACTTAGCATGGAGCTGATGATCATCTACTGAATTCGTATAAAATTACAAAAATTATTAGCAGGAAATATAAAACAAACTTAAGCATGCAATCATGAAATTAGAGAGGGGAGGAATCTATTCACTCTTACACATTTTCTCCTAACAGTAATCAAATTAAGTTAGCTGCAAGTCTAATAGAGATTAAGTTACTTGATCTGTTAAGTCATGGAGTACCATTCACAGTAGTAGTATAAAACCCAGATAGAAAGTTTGCTGGTTATCCCTGCACTGCATGATGTTTTATAGTCTTAACACAGATTTAGTTATCTTTCACTGGCAGACAAAATGCATCTAATAATGATCAAAAAATGTGAGGTACTATGTAGTGAGCAAGCACTTTATAAGTCTACAGAAGATGTGTCAATAGAAATTAATCTTCAAAGTCTAATCATACTAAGTGTATAAAGAATGTAATCTTTAGCACAGGCGTGTAAAGAAGACTCTTTGTTGAAATACCTGTTTTTTAATAAGCATAAGGTAGGAATAAATATCAAGTTTGCATAAACTGTTATGCATAAGTCAAGATGGGTAAGCATTAGGGTTCAGGGTATGAATCACTATCTGGACTCTGCAGCAATCACCTAGGTGCCACCTTATGCCACAACAGTTGAGAATCCTCCTCTTTCTCCCAGGAAGAGCTTACAGCCTCACACATGGAAGCAGGTCCACCAACACACCATATATGCTCTCTCAGAACTACTAACAGAACCCAGGCACTTTTTTAAACCTCTCTTTGTTAGATATTGAAACATCCAACAGGGATGGTCAACTAACACTACTGCATATATTCTCCAAGCAACATGGCAAACATGAAATAAAACTGTTACAGCTGTCCTACAGGATTTAAGCTTATCCATTTCACTTACTCACTGCAAATGTGAGAAAGCAAACACATCATCTGAGAGATGCTGAGCAGCAACTTGTTAAAACATTTGATGATGCAAAATTGCCCATCTCAAATTATAACCATGGATATTTAGGTTTTATATTTCCAAGCAAGCAGCAGTGGGAACACTTCACATTCAGACGTGATCCTGGATGGAAGACTTCCCCAGCACTTTGCAAACCTGCATACTCTGAAAAAGCCCTTGAGGCTGAAAACATAATAACCCACCTCCTTAACAACTGAGGTCATTAGGAAAACAGATCCTGTGCTTGGCTGTCCATACTGGCTCTTAGTCCCTGCTGTGGTGCTCCTGCTGTGGTGTTCAAAGCATTCCTCAGAGTTGATTCCAGGATCACCTGGGAGATCACCCCTCTCCTTGTCATCCCGGTCACCCACAACAGCAAAGGTCACATGCAAAGCCATGCCAGAGGATATCTCAGGAATGAAAGACCCATCAAGTCATCTATTTGGAGCACAAGATTTCACATCTGACTTGATCCCACATTCCCTCCAAGCGATGTCTGCATCCCCCCTAATTATGACTTACAGCAAAATTCCCTTTGGGATCACACAAAACCAGGTATTTGATGTTCCAAAGTTAGGCAATGGGAAAAGCAGCACAACTTCTCATGAGCAACCTCTTCCTGCCAGCATTCCCCTGCCCTGACACCAAGTGCTCCCCCAAAATAAAAAAGGCTGCATGAACACCAAAGCAAGACATGGACAGATGCCCCATCCATGAAGATAAAAGCCCCACATGAACAGTTTATCGGAGGGCTTGCTTTCTCAACCTCAGTTAACACCTGATGACACTCTGACCATACCTTTGATTTAAAAGCTTTTCTTTCACTTCACACATTGCAAGGTCATAGTAGTTTAGAAATAGTCAGACCTCAAGACCAAAGTCCTTGCCAAGTCCTGGGATCAGCCTGATTGGAGCTGGAGACCCGGCTTTCAACAGCCACAGCTTCTTTTACAGGTATAAAGGAATTTGTTTCTTCAGTCAGAGGACACATTTACAAGCAAAAGAAAGCCAACAGCCAAGAAAGAGTCTGTTCAAAGTTAAGAAACTAATCTGGAATTAAAACAAGTGCAAGAGATTGAGATCTACTTGTCTAAAAATCTTGAGAGTGGACAGTTTTATTGTCATCAGACCTGGATTATGAAAGGTCTTCCCAAGACTGACTTTTAAACTTCTATTTGTATGTCCAACACATACAAGTAGGTGCCTTGAATTAGTAAGGAAT
Organism: Phaethornis superciliosus; assembly: GCA_023637945.1. Classification (NCBI taxonomy): domain Eukaryota; kingdom Metazoa; phylum Chordata; class Aves; order Apodiformes; family Trochilidae; genus Phaethornis; species Phaethornis superciliosus. Next base: position 38,281,578 of record JAJQWJ010000001.1, read on the forward strand.
ATTAAAAAGCATATTAATAGGTGTGTTTTACTAAATTTTCATTCCTGTTAAAAAAATTAAGCAGTTACTACATTCCGCTGCTAAGATTAAGAATGAAACATTATACATTTTTATTTAAATAAATTCCATTTAAAACTAAAGTACGCTATTTGCCCCCAGAATGCACTTTTTCTTAAAACTCAATCTACTCATTTATGTTTTGGCTCAGTTAAGTATATTTTTTTCAGAAAAATACATTTAATCTAAACATTTTGAAAACTAAAGCTATCTCTTCCTTAGAGAATAAGAATATTTGTAATCAAAAAAAGCAACCCACAGTTTTTTGTTGCTGGTTTGCTTTTTGTTTGCTTGCTTTCAATTTCACTGGCATAACAGTGATCTAATGGTAAGATTTTTCTCATTTTCATTTTACCCATAAACCAAGAAATTACTCACATAAGAATTTCTAGAGTCTACCCTACAAAAACTTCTATAATGAATACAAAAGATTGTAGTTATCTATGTGGAAATGTCTTTCAACAGTTACAAAGAGTTATTGATCAACCAACACAAATGTGAAAAATATTTTTCATCCTAATAGAAATCCCCTGCTTCCCATTTTATACACTAAATAGAAAATTATATTTTGTATTGTAGTCTTGTAAACTAGCCAAGTCATTTCACCTGTAAAGGCTGAAATCACAGTGACAACATTTCTCCTTAATACTTAAGAAGCAGGTGTTATTTTAATAGAGATCAACTGCCAAGGAACAGCTACATCACCAAACTCTTTCCCTTACACAACCAACAGCTCAAACCACAGCAAGGAGAAGTGAGACCAGTCCGAGTTGCAGAGCAGTTCTTCAGGAGAAAGAGGAGGTTGTATTTTGAGTTTAGTTGGGGTGTTTTTGTGTGGATAATAATCTTTAACATTGGAGCACAGAAGTTTTCTAGATCTGATGCAGATGAAGGAAAAAACTGAACTTGAGTGGATGCAGCTACAGAATGGTTAATTCACTGCTAGTGTAATTTATCTCAGTTTTTACAGGAAAATTCCTTTCAGTCACACTCATTCAATTCCCAGATAAGACTCTGTGATCAGACAGGGCAGTCCTCTCAGTAAGAAGGAAAATGTGACTCAGAGGAACTTGCAGATCTCACAGACACACTGGCTCAAGCTGCCAGACCACACTGTCTATGAAGTAAATGGAGTACAAATAGTGCTTGCCTCATCCTGACACAGCAACACGCAAGGGGAAGAAATGGGATTTCTAGAATGGAGCTACCAAACCCCTACAACAACCTGCAACCTTTTGAACTTGTTCTGAAAGGAATTGAAGCCCTTCAGAACAACTAGAACAAAGCCTTTCAAAGCAGCAGGTGCTTAGTTACTGATATCAGCTGTTTTCAGCAGAAGATATGAGGATCCAGTGATGCCCAAGATTATTATCTCATGAAAATCTTGCTGACATAATAAAGATTTTCCCAGGGTACAACCACACTTGGCAGTTCTGGGCAGGATCCTTTTCAATGACACTATCCTTGCAAATATCTCAAAGGTAAGTTTTAAATAAAAACATCGTACTAAGAAACTGTACTTGAGACTGAAGACAGGCAGAGTAAATATTCCACTTTTTTTTTTTTTCTTTTTCCTCTACTTGACCTTTGAAAAAAAAAAAAGAGCAAAGACTTGTATAACTGACTAGATGAAAAGATTGAGTTTATTTTGCAAACATGTCCAAAAATGTTTCATAAAAAAGCAGATTATCAGGACTTCTGATACAGAAGAAATTAAGCGTTCTTAATATTAAAAGAAACAAAAAGTCAGCTAGTGTTCATGAGCTATATATGACCCCGAATTAAGTTTTCTGGATGTTCTAGACTACTGCCCTGATAACAAACTTTCATGAAGTTCTCACAGTTGCATGCACTGTATTGACTTCAGTGATGCACATTCCCCTCCATTCTCCTTTGATGCTTTCAGACAAGGCCTCAATACAACCAAATAACATGTGTCAATTTGGAAAATTCCATGGATCCTTTATACTGACAAATTACTGTTCAACTTCTAAGTTTCTTAGATATATTATTCAAGAAATTACATCAAGTTGCGAGTTTTTTCACCTGAAATTAAAGTGGATCAATGCAGTCAGTATATCTTTCAGTAAAATTCAAGTGGAAGAAGAAAAAAAAAAAGTGTAAACAGGTTTGATACCGCAGGTTTGATTACCACACCACCAGTTTTAATGCTCAAGCCAAGGTCAGAATTTATTGAGTTAGAAGATGACTGAATTGCAGCCTACCTCAAGTGTGGTTTCACCTCGGTGACTCCTAGGGATCTGAGCTAACACAACCCCCATGAAAACACCATCACCACCACTCTACTGAGCCCATACACATAAACTCAACTGGGACCAGAACACCTGCACTGAGCAGATACAGGAGTTATATTCCCCGTCCTCACACCAGGCCTGGCAGGGCCTGTTTCAGGCACCTTGCTGCAAGCAAATGGAGGAAGTGTTCCTTGTGCATCTTCTGATGTTTCACAATGCTTAAAAGAAGATCTGTACCTTCAGGATGCTCGTAAGATGACGGTCAAAGCACCAGCACCCATTACAAGGTTGCAACTCAAGGTCATGCCCTTAGACCCTTTTGTCCACAGTTGGTATCTATCTAAGCGATGTGGGGTTCTATAGAAACATGATCCACAGCACCATCCATCCTTCAGCCCATGCCTAGAGCTTCAAGAAGAAAAGCCAGGGGCAGCACCCAAGCACTGTGCTCCACGGCCCGCAGAGAGAGGAGGGGTCGGAGCAGGGGACCCCTCCTCCTTCCTTCAGAGGCCTTCAGAGGAAGCTTTCAAGACGACTCCAAAAACCTTTTGCAGGAGCATCCACATCACTCGCAGTTCCCATAAATTCACCACGATGTGAAGTTTGGGGCCTTTACTTCGCACTTGGAGCTTGAACCCGCCAGGCTGAGAGGCGGGATGGCTACCCCGGCTCCCTCCGACAAAGCCACCGCCGAGCCCACTCGCCTCACCGGCTGCCCTCGCCTCCATCCTCTCCCCAGCCCCCCCGGACAGGCCCCACAGCCCCTTTACCTTACTGTCATCCATGTGTGCCGCCAAACCCAGCCCCCACCGCCGCAGCCCCTCTAAGGGCACCGCACCGGAGCCGCCCGCCCCGCTCCGGGGGCCACCGGCGATCACAGCCCCCCAGCGCGGCCCAGTGCCGCCGCCATCACCCGCCGCCCTGTTTGTTTACAGCGGCCTCACCCGCCCTGCGCTGGGCGGGCGGAGGAGAGGCGGCTGAGCGGTGCGCGCTGGGAAGCGTAGTCTCGTTCGGCCTGGCCGCTGGCCCGCTTGCAGGGGGAAGAACTACAACTCCCAGCAGGCCTCGCGGGGGAGAGGAGCGGCGATGGTCCCCGCCCCGCTGAGCGGGAGAACTACATTTCCCAGAAGGCTCCCGGCGCTTTCCTCCTCCCCGTTCCCCCCGAGGAGGAGCGGGCGTCTGCCTCAGCACCCCCGGCCCTCAGGCGGCTGCTGCTCCTCCTCTCCCGTTTCTTGTCCTCCGTGAGGGCGACTGTCGGTTCCGACCCTCGCACAAGCTCTCTCGAACCCAATCGTTCCTCTCACGGATGTGGCCACCACTACGCTGCCTCCTTTCTCCGCCATGTCCCAGCTGCAGCCTCTGGTGATTGTTAACGAGTTATTAAGATTCCAGCTGAGCAGACGTGAAATAGCTTAAGCATTAAAAAAAAAAAAAAAAAAAATATTTTTTTTGGAAAAATTAACTTTCCTGCTATTGTTTGCCTTGCTCTGCCTTTCTCTGAAGACAGAACAGAGTCATCCTGGTCACCTGGATGCTGCATTGAGTATTAGGGACTGAGGACCCCAAGAAGCAGTCCCTGCAATCATTTCAGAATACCAGGTTTCCCCTCATTTTTACGTCGAAACATACCAGAAGAGATCCATGTTGAATGCTTTTGAAGCAAAGCCAAGCCAGGTGTTGTCATACCCATCCCCAAGGTCCCTGGAAATTAAGCTCCTGCTTGCTGAAAAAGAACCATGGTACCCTAGCCAACAACTCTGTAAACATGGTCTGTGTTTCAAGTTCACAGTGAAACCTGAAGCTAGGCATGTTTCATGTTGCTGCATGTTTCTTTTTATTCATGCAACTATTCACCAGAGTTTCCCATGACTTAATCTCTCTTACATGCAATTGTTAGGGCTGTGGGCTTTGTCATGGGATTTTCCCCCTGAATCACAGACCTTCCTCTTGGAGGGATGTGCTTTCTGGATAGCAGAGACAAAGCACTTTTATAAGCTTTTCTTTTTTCTTTTCTATAAGCTTATGTTTTTCAGTTGTCAAAGACAAGGCAGTTTGCACACTGCTTCCTATTTGTCTTCCCAAAACTGATGTAGTGGTTCTTGCAACTCTGCCCTGAAATTAAAAAAAAAAAAAAAAAAAAAAAAAAAAAAAGAAAAAAAAAAGAAAAAAAAGCAGGGATGCTCAACGGCAAGAGGTATCATCTTATAAAGTGGAAGGAATAGCTCTTTGTGAGCTTGCCTATGTTGTGTCCTGTGATCCCCTCCCCCCTCTGTACCTTCAAATTCTTGAAGAAAGTGGTGAGGCGCCTCGTACCACCTTTGGCACTATCCTGGGGCCATAAAGCTGGCTCTAAAAGCCAGTTGGAGGTTTCCCTGGTGAAGGGAAATATTGAGTGGCAAAGAGCCAACATAGCTCACTTAGGCAACCCTCTGTTGCAACATGAGTGGAGGAAGGAGATTAGACAGAGCCCTGATACTGCTTCAGAAAGTCCAGAATACCTTTTAACCAGCAAATTAAAGTTACAGCTGCATCTTTTCCTGTATTAGATTACCCCCCACTACCCATTCTGCTTTATATCACTTTAGAAGCAGAGCTCTCAGCTTCTGACCAGGCTAAGCACGAGTTCTCTGCCTAAACTCTTAAAACTTCCCCATTTCAGCATACAACAACTCGAAATACACACTTCAGTCTTCTTTTCCACTGCTGCTACACTGTCCTCCTGGATGAATAAGAACATGCAAATTGAATGGGAGTCTGTCAGAAAGAACAGTTGTGAATAGAACTGATTATAAATATGCATATTTATAGCGCACAAGCTTACAGAGTTTTAAACTGATTTTAACAGATAGAAGAAAGTACTTTACAGAGCAAATAGCGAACTCTCAGTTTCATCTTTTAGACTCTTGATGCTGAGACAGAGATCACAGTCAACTTTCTTGGCTAAAGGCAGATGATCCATGTACTGGACCAGCTCATCCTCACTAACTGCAGGTTACTGTTTTTCCTAGCAAGTGCTTATTCCTGAGTGATTCTCTGAGATATACTGATGGTTTTATTGCTAAACCACAGTGATGCACACCAAGGGAAGACTACCTTGTATTAAACCCAGTGTCACAAGTTGTCTTATGCAATAACTATCGCAGTTCCCTGCTCAGATGAAGTATATTTATTAAAAGAAGGGTTGTGCTTGTGATATCCAGAGAGACTTTCATTTATATAAATAAACTAGATTCAGTTATCAGGCAATAGTATAAAAATCATTGCTTATGTCAAGTGCGACAAAAAAAGATATTTAACTCGTGGTGATTTTGTACCATGTACTCGTATTTGTGGTGATGTAAAGACATCCCAAAGAGCTGCTTATTCTTTCTTTCTTTCTAAAACTCTTTTAATTCAAGCAAATGGAAACCTATTCCTCTGAAAGCTTTCTTGAAATAAGAATAAATCTTGCAGCCTGCTAGTATCAAGACTCAGCAGTTTGCTGCAAGTGCTTCATTGTCTATTTGTGGAGTCTTTGCAGGTTCAGAGCCTTTAAGATCAGTTCATTCATGGATGAGACAGAAGGATGTAGTTAAGATATTTTCTTGTTTTCCAAACGTACCAAGATGCCAGTTGCTTTAATAGAGATGCTAACTCATTTGCCACATGAGGAAAGATTGTGCAAGAACAGCCCATTTTTCAATCCCTTTGGGTTTTTTGTAAAAGCATTGTCCGATACCCTTTAATCTGACACCAAAAAAACACTACTGGAAATAAAAGAAGAAACTCTCTGATTCATTTTTTAGACTCTCTTGATACTGAGAGAGATAACAGTCAACTTGTCCTTTAAATTAATCAGTTAAATTATCTGTCACTGTGGACTGACAAAAATGTTTATTTACAGTTTCTATATCATATTGTCATTTATATAGCTATGATAAAAGTATACCAGGTTTTGTTTGGAATTTTGTTTTGTTTTTTTGTTTGTTTGTTTGTTTTGTTTTACATTAAAGAAATAAGCTACCTGTGCTAAAGCTCTGAAAGACCTGGTAAACACATGAAGAGTTCATACCAACAAGTGCAGCAATTTGTCACCTTGTTAGTATGATTAAAAGAAAATTCTGTTCAATATACAAGCTCTTTGAAAGCCAATTTAAAAAATCTAATCAGTGTGTGAACAAAACACAGCACATTTGAGCCTGATCTATGACTACTTGCTATACATTGTATGATTAAATGTCAATAAGGGATTTGCGCTCATATGTACTGAATGTTCTACTTTGTGACAAGATGAGTACCTTCTGTAGCTACAAATGACTGATGTCACAGCTGTAAGAGGAGTTCTTCCTGTTTAACAATTGCAAATTAACTACTCAGGTAAAATGGGCTCAAAATAAATTAATTTTGAATGTTCAGCTCTTGTTTTGTGCATATATACACATTAAAAGGTTACAGCTTTATCTACCCAAACAAACTTTCCCATGTAAGCAAAATCTTGTGACAGTGCTCATGAAAATTTTATATTGGTGCATGGGTGGGCTATTTATAAACTTTCTTGTGTTAATATGTTCATGCTGCAGCTGTAAATTAGCTATACGTCTATTTTCTAACCAGCTAGTGGAAGGGAGAAAAAAGTCAGATGCTCCTATACTTCATGCATGTGATTGAAAGTTCCAAGTCAGATAAAGTGGAAAACAAGGAATGGTTCAAAAAAAGCACCTGAATATTATGGATTTAAAGCAGAATTTAAACTGAGAACCAAAAAGCAACACAAAAAAATCACTGATTAAGAAGATGACAAAGAGTGGGCTAAAGTTCAATGCGGTGCACAAGTGAATAAAATTTAATCTTGTTCCGAAACAACAAACAAACAGAGCAGCACAATATGCCAAGTTCAGGAATGTGGCAACCATGTTGTATCTGGCACTTGAACAACAGAGAATTATTGCTGCTGATATGGTAATTGCAGAGGTACAGAAAAAAGTGGGTGGATCATGTGAAATTCATGAAATACTTGAGGTGAACTTACAGCAGGATTAGTCTTTTTCTTTTAATTGTGTGCACTGATCTCTATGCACAACTGGTTTAGTAAAATAGCATATTGTTTGCTCTCAGGAAGTTTAAAACCCCACTTAGTTTAAAACCTCACTTCAGCTCAGTGTCACTTTTTGTTCTTAAGATATTTTGCAACGTGCTTCTCCCCTTTGGCCTACGCAAACAAATATGCTTGCATATGCATACCTATCAGAACCAGCCCAAAACTTCTGCCTGTAGCTGGCCACTCTGGTAAGAGTATTTCTGGTTGCTTTCCACAACTTAAAATCATTTAAAAGAATTTTGTCTACACCCAGGTTCTATAGCACAGACTGTGCTCACACTCAAAATATTTACTAATCTGAGTCTGATACCTTCCTCTTGTTCAAGGGCACAAAGGAAGACTGAGCACCAAGTGAAGGGTTCATGTGGCAAGCTGGATCTTCACTGTAACTGGGTGAGAGGACTTCCATGGAGATCTGAACTGATTTGTGTTTCATGTGAAGGGTCAGTTCATCCAACACAGCACATTGCCCTGGTCTGCACCACTCACTCCTCCTTAAATCAGTGTCATGGCAGCTAACTTCTGTTTTGCAACTGTGCTTAAGCATATAGGATTTTCTACTACTGTTGTAACTGCTGGTGAGACTTGTATTTGTGTTTTACAGGGTTTGTGTTTAATGGGACCTCTCATGTGAACTAAACTTACTTATGGATCAAAGGCTGCACCACAAAAAGTGTTCTATTAACTGGATGTCAATCAAGAACACACTCCTGGATAAGGCAAACTTGTTTGCAGGGTTATTTCAAAGCAACAGGCAAAACAAACAGCAGGTTATGGGGAGCTGGCAGGCTGCCTGCCCATCCACACAGGGGAAATAAAAATGTGCAGTTGCAGAAAGATCTAGAACTAAGCACAGAGACCCTTAACCTGACATCAGTTCCAATGTCCCCAACTCTCAAAATCTTCCTGACTTACCCCAGAGCTCCCAGTATGCTGGTATTTCCTGAAAAATAACCCACCAAGTTTTCTCTTCCCTTGCCTGCACTGCCTTTCCTGACCTTCCCTTTAGCCAACAATCTACTTCTCTGAATGAGCCTTTGCTTGACCTGGCTGGACTGACTGACCTTTGATGACAAACATGTCCGTGGTGGCACCTGGCAGCAGGTACACATGGACATGACCATGCTGAGCAAGCATAGGTCAGGTGAAACAGGCAAAGCAATACCAAGTAACACTTTTTAAAGATGGATGGAGCTATCATGGTTTGATTCACCTGAGTAGCTTGATTTTAGAGCAAGTTTCTTTCAAGCATGTATTTACAAAAACAGGTTGAGCGATTTTGCATTTCACTTCAGTTCCAAAATTTTGCACATCAAGTGGACCAGGTGTGATCCAGTAAAAAAAATGCAGGTACTCCTGAAATGCTCTTTCTACTTTCACATGACCTGATGCCCTGTCACCTTCACTGGGAAGTACTACTGACACTTAGACAGTGAATGTAAATAATCCCTCCTATGCTTCTCTCTTGGTAACTCACAGACAACTGGATTCTCAGGCATTTGGAGTAACTCAAGTATAACCACAGAATGGTTTGGGTTGGAAGGCACCTTAAAGATCATCTCTCTCCAACCCCCCTGCCATGGGCAGGGACGCCTCCCTCTAGACCAGGTTGCTCAAGGCCCCATCCAACCTGGCCTTGAACACTTCCAGGAAGGAGTTATCCTCAACTTCCCTGGGCAATCTGTTCCGGTGTCTCACCACCCTCATAATAATAATAAGAATTTTCTCCTAGTATCTAAACTAAATCTCCCCTCTTCAGGTTTTAAACCATTCCCACACGTCCTCTCACTGCAAGTAGGAACTAAAATGAGAGATGCAGAAACTGCATTTGACTCCTCAGTCAGGCATATGCCCTGATCAGATTCAGTATCTAGGTGAGAGCTAGGTAAGTGCCAACTCCTTTCTTTTCTTTCCAGTTTCCATGCAAAGGGAACCCAAATGCACGCTTCTGATGGAAGCTGTATCAGATTCAGGTGCCTTGCTTTGTGATGAGAGACCAGGATTTACCCAAGTGTGACACCAGCTTAGTGTAGACACGGGCTCGCCCACGGAGGTACAGCACAATAAAGCTATTTTGAAGGATCTAGTGCACATTTAGCCTTTTGCTGCTCTGACTCTGCTGTCTTCAGTCCACACTGAAAGAAATGGCACTTAAATTGGCAAGTCAGACTGGTAGTTCTCAAAATATCATATGAAAAATGTATCAATCAAGAAAGTGGACTACAAATGCACACAAATATCTACTGACTTTCTCATTCACATATAAAAATACGTATAATAATTGTATGCTCCAGCCTATCTCTAACTTGAAAGCATAATTGATTTGTGGTGACGGGTTGAAGATTTGGAGGATTAACTGTAATTATAAAATTAAAATCAGAAAACATTTTTATGTTTTAAGAAAACTTATTTTGCAAAAAATACTGAAGTACAAGATCTGGGGATTTTCCCCTGTGTCTACAAGGACCATATTTTAAATAAAAAATACTCTGTGGACTGTGGTTTCTTTTGATTGTTACAATGCCATTAAACAAATTTCAGACAAGACTGATACAAAGAAAGGAAATGGGCTCTAAAAATTCTAGTATATACTGAAACCAAACTGCCTGGTTTTAAAGCAAGTGGTCTTTTTTAAACTTTTACCTCAGCATTCCCCTTAATAAATTTAGACTCTCAACTTTACTGTGCCCCCAGAACTGGGGACTGACACTAGAGTTTCATAAAAATATATAAAATCACTTACTCCATTTATGTGTCTGCTGTTTAGGGCTACAAATCACTCCTGGTCAGACTGTGTGGTATGGTTCTGCATGCAACAGAAGCTCTCTGTGGCACTCTGCTCCCTCTCCTGTACCTTTCCTGACAGTTTTGCTGTCAGATTCAGGAGCAGCGTATGTTAAAACTTCATTAACTCCTGAATGGCTCCCCCTCTATAGCACTCCACAGGGGAACATTAGTGGTTCCTGCCTAATGGAGCATGTCTCTATAAAAAAAGTAAATGATGCTTTGAGGTAATTCAAGAATAGTATACCTACAGCAGGAGGAGCTTTCATCTTCCTCCTGGATCCCTTGAAATCCACATATATCTGTTTCCAAATACGACATCAAGGAGTTTTCTTCATGCATTTTAAGGCTAAGCTGCAGGAAAAAGGCTGACAAAAATATGTAGTGTTGATGCCCATGTTAGGTGCTAGCCTGATTGGTTTCAAAGGCATCTCCAGAGGCTGATTTAAAGCATTTACATCAGTCTGCTGCTCAAAATCACTGCAACTTGGAGGTAAGTAGCTAATTATAGACACTGTGAATAGACCTGTCAGTGGTCATTTCACAGGACCAAGTGATGTCATGCTACAGAATAGCTTTACCATCAGTTTGTCTGGTATTTCACAAAAAGAAATGCAGGTGGGGGTTTTGAGTGTGTTTGTGTTATAGATTTTTTTTGTTTGTTTTTTTTAACCATCTCCTGTTCTTCACGCAAATGAGCTATTTATTAACCAACTATTACAATGTCAGGTGTAAACATTAACCAAGGAAGCGATAAATCTATACACAGATAAACAGCTGTTTGCTAAATGTTCACTTTGGTTACACACATATAGTCTTTAGCTGTCTAGTGACTTGTGTTATTGAAAGAAGTGTCAATCTCAAAGCACTGTAAACATGCTACAGTGAAATCATTCCCTTCCCTCTACCTCCATCTTTCTTAATGTCCTTTAAATGCCTACAAGTAGAAGAGGTCCTATTGCTGAGTCTGTGTTGAGATTGCTATAAAAAATTTTCCCCTGACAGTGTCAGAAATGTTATTCAGAGTCCCTCGGATAGCTACAGCATTCTTACATGGAATACAACTCACCCTTTTCCCCCTTTAATGTGTTCAGCAGACAGGTGGCAACCCAACTGGTGGCAAATTCCTAAGTATTTATATCCTTTAACTCTCAAATGATATGAACAAGTAATAGGAAATGCCATGCACTGAGTATATGAGTAATGTTACCATTAATCAATCGTCCAAAATAAACTGGATTATTTTGCCTGTTTGCACTATACTGTAGCTATTTGCAGTTGGATGCACTGAAAGAGCAAGCCTGATTCTTACAGTCTCTGTTCCATGTAGAGATGTAGGGGAAGAATATGACAAGTTCACTTCTCTTCTACACATGCTTTGGCCAGGCACAAGGGAGATTCACAAATGCAGAATACTTCCAAGCTGCAGTTGTCTACTTTCTGCTGTCAGCAATTGACTCCCACTCGGATAAAATTTTCAACTGAGTATAGAAGCTACGAGGCAGGGCAGATATGCTCCCGAAGAATGAGATCTTTAACTGTTCTAAACCAGCAGTTGGACCCAGCATGTTTTGGAGACAACTGGAACTTTGAAAACAAAGTCCAAACAAAACAGATTATTTTTTAATTCCTAGTTTCCATAAAAAACGGTAGATTTACCATTAAATGGGTGATGGGTGTCCTTCAGACCAGTTCGAAGAATGAAATTGGAATTTGTGAGCTACACTGGAGGGCCACATGTCTTAATTCCTGATTTTCTTGCTTCACTTCTGGCAGCAGACTGCTGCTTTTAAAGCATGTGTCACGGGCCATCCAGGAACTCTAGAAAAAGTGCTGTTGTGTATGTACCTGGAGCTACTCACATAATGTCTGATATAGAAAGTAACACTCTGCAAAGAACATGTAGTTCCAGACAGGTTCCAGTTGCTGACAGTGTGGTACAGATTCTCCCTGAGTAGAAACAATCTTCTCAGGCAAGCATCCTGAGGAAATTTTTTATGTGGACACATTTATTTGGTGGGCACTGTAGGGCAAGCAACACATGCATGATCTGCTCAGTGCACCTCAGGTGTAAACTCCCTATTGCCAGGCAATTTGCAGCGTGGATGCATTTGTGCTTGCACTTCCCTCTGAACACAACGTGGAGTCCATGGCCATGTTCTCACCAAAATATTCTGAGGTCCCAGAGAAAGGTATAAATATCTATTTAAAACTCTTTTTGAAAGACTGGAGTCTTGAGCCACTTGGCCATGCCTGTTTGAAAAAACAAGGACAAGATAGGTGCCTTCCTGATCAGTTCCAGTTGGTTCTAAAATGCAGAAAACACAGATGTTCCTGAATCCATAGTGCTAACAGGCTGTATAAAATTGAGATGATTAAAAAAACAAATATAAGGCTCCTTGGCATGACAACAATTCATAAAATATTTAGATGGCTTTGTTGCTTTGTCTTTGTATGTCTTGGGTTATTAAGTGCACAAGCTAGCTGCCAACTGAGAAGAAACAAAATACAGACCTTTTGCACCACCCTGGAAATGCTGAGGAAAGTTTAACTGGAAGTAAATATACACTATGCAATTACACTATCATCTTATGGACAAATATGGGGAAGAAGGTGTGGCATTGAGAATAAAACTCTGGGATTTTTTAAAACATGTATTTTCATAAGTATTTGTTACTGGGGATTTTGTTGTTGCTGTTGAAGGATTTCATACCTCTATTCCTTCGATTACATGTATATGGCCTTGACTCACTGTATTCCAGAATCTTTTTTCACATCCCTACCAATATTAGAGGGCCTCTAAATGGATGTAAATGTAATTTGCTACCATAAAAGAGTCCAGCTGCTAAGCACAACAACAACTTTCATTGCTCTAGTAAAATCCAGAAGCCGTGCTGCATCACAGCTGAGCCACAGAGAGCCAAAGTAGAGACAGAATCTGATTGTTTTTAACATCCACTTAGATAAATCTGGACCAGTTAAAATACATTATGTTTATTGTAGAGTCTTTCTTCAACAGAAATTTAAGCTTCCTTGTCAATTTTAACTGTGTGCATGTCACTTTAGTGATTTTTACAGTATAAATTCATATTCAATAACCTGGATTTATAGTACTTGGTTTAGCAATAATGAAATCAAACCTGCAAAATTTTTCAAGTACTGACTTATACCATCCAAACAAACTTCCTCCTGAAATAGCTTTGCTCATGAAAATTTATAAGCCAAAATTTCTTAGTAATGACAGGACTACCCTAATGTTTGACAGATAAAATTTCAGCTAGGGATGCTGCTACACTGAGATTTCTCAGTGTTAAATAAGGACACAAGATTGAGGAGCCACAACTACCCCCTCTGTATCATACAATACCATACAGTTGTTTGGGTTGGAAGGGACCTCTGAAGGCCTGGTGGTCTAACTCCCTATACACAACAGAGCCAAATTCAACCTTAAATCCAGCTCCAAAGTTTGAGCAGGTGTTCAGGACCCTGTCCTTTTCAGCACTGACCATCTCCAGGGAAGGAGAAGCCATAGCCCCTCTTGGCATCTATTCCAGTGTTTGACTTCCCTCATTGTAAGGAGCTTTTTTCTAATATTGTCAGACAGCAAACATCCAACTAATGACTGTCAAAAAGAGGAATTTACTCAGCTTCTGCTGGATTAGCAACTTGGATCAACCTGGTTTGCATTATAACCTCACCAGACCCAAGCAAAGAAGTGGCAGGAGCTCAGAAACAGAGGAGAGGGAAACCCTGAACTGCAGCACCTACTTTGCCATCAGGACCCTGTTAGATGGGCTCAACCAATTCATCTGCCTGCATCCTCTCAAGCTCTGTACCAACCCCTCTGTGTGCAGGCACTGCCACACGTGGGTTCACTCTTTCCCTATGGATTGCTCTGCATCCTTGTTCCTATGTTGCTGTCTCCTCTGCAGTGGTTCAAGTCTTTGTTTGGTCACATGTTGTAAACCAAAGAGGGGACCAAGCTCTTCTTTCAGGGATGTCCAGCTCAGTGTTTGTGCAACTCCATCCTGATCTCCTGTAGGCACCATACCATAGGAAGGCATTTTAAATGAATCATCAATTATAATAACCATTTTTCTTAAACTGTAGTTGACATCATTTATCATTTATGACATCATGTAAGTCCTCATACAAAATAGCAGATGAATAAACATACAATTTCTGCAACTTAGTAATTAGCCAGGCCCTTTTAAAAGAGACTTCTTTTTTCCTTTTATATTCTGGAACTCAAATTGCATCTGCCATTTTCCCATAAATGTCTTCCCTGACTGGCTCACAAAAGAATCTGTCCTCATATGTTCCTGTCTAGGAAGTTCTTCCAAGCTTACACAGTTGCCAAGAAATAATGTCTTGGAAAGTCATGTCCTCTACTTGAAAATCCCCCTCTTAAAAAAATCTCATGCCCCATTTGATTTCATAATATCCCTTTTAGATTTTAAAAAGCCATGAAGATGCACATTCTTCACCATAAGCTTATCTGGAACTTATTATTTGGTCAGTGGCTTGAAGCAATTTTTTAATGACCAGAGAGTCAACAAGCCAAATTTATATCTGAGGTAAGTGGGTGCAGCTTCAAATTAGTCAGGAGAAGTCTGAGGCAGACCTCCACCTAGAAAATAATATATTGCATTTGCAGACCTTTGCTTTACCTCACTGATCTCCTTTTCTTTTTGCAGGCTGGACATAAACCAAGGATTTCAACATTTTTAATAGGTCAATGATTCTTCCCCCAGCTACAAGGAGAACAAGTGGCAGGCTGCTTTGAAGCAGAAATGTTGGTGTGTTCCTGAACCTTGGAAGTGTAGTCAAGAAGGCAATATAAAAATAAGCAAGTAGTCCTTCACCTAACCTCCACCTTAGAGATTTGAACTCAGATTGTTACTTAAATAGGCATATTCTAACTCTGCATCCCCCCATCCCAAAAAAAAAAAAAAAAAAAAAAAAAAAAAGACACGCTCTGAAATTTTCACATGCTTCTTTTCCATGTAACTTGATATTTTCACCTGTCCTTCTCAACAAACTGCTGTCTGTTGTTGACAATTGGGCTAGTACAAGACTGACAACTTTCAGACCAGTGCATTCAAGAAAACAAGACACTCTCCAGAGTTAACAGTCTTTTTCTTTCTTATTAATGTTTTTGCTGTGAGGCCAAAATATTGATATTCTGGGTGTTATCCACTGAAAGGTTTATATGAATGAAAGCTTATAAATGCAGCTCATTGTGGTGCTCATGATTTCTTTTCCACAGCAACAAAAAATAGTAATTAACTCAGTTTTCTTTTCCCTTTTAGAATTCAAGCTGGGGTTTTTTGTTGGTTTTTTTTTTTTCATGTCCATTATAGGTTTGTCCGGCTTTTCCTTTTTTGATATGAGGCATTTTTAGTCTATTAAGTATATTTTAATTATTCCACAGAAGAGAAATCCATCTCTTTCACAACCCATTTGAATAACAATATTGTTTCACTCAGGTATTAATGCAACACCCTGACTGCACCTTAGATATAGAAATAAACAGCAATGTACCAAATCCATACGGCTTAGGAAACCTGTAGGTGTCAAGAGATGTTAAAGGTAGGCAGAAACAACAAAATGGATTAGGAGGAATGATGAAGACTCTAAAGTTGCTAGGAAATTTTCTCTCCTGTGTATCTTTCTGAAAATAAATAAATAAAAAAATAAATACAAATAATGGAACTGGAACTGGAAATAAAATGGGTTTTAATGCCATGGGTTATTAATTAATTTTCTACAATCACTTTTAAAATTAAGAGTTTCCTGACCGTGAGCTTAATTTAACATGCTATCAAATCAGTAACTTTGTACTTGATGGTTTATTTTGACACAGAGTAAATTTCACATATCACAACTTCAAAAGATGTTAATTTTTCATAGTATACTTGGTACTTTAAAGAAAAGGTTTCATTACAAGAAAAAAAAAGTCTAGAAAGTACTTAAGATTGGTAATTACTATTCTCTCACATTATTTAAAGTATTCAGAGAGTTAAAAAGAAGGATATGAATAGTCAAAGACCTCATACATTGTATGCTGCCCTCATAATAAACACATTTTAGTTCTGATTCATCACTGCCCACAAGCAAAACATGAACATACAAAGTTACTCTCCAGATAGTATAAATTGGCATAGCAACTTAAGTGCTAGTTGAGCAATGATGATTTACACCATCTGTGCTTACAGCCCATTACAAGATGATTTCAATACAAGTACAGCAACCTCCAGATGAGTGACCAGCAGTGTGTAAGGGCTTAAAGAAAGGTGAGGGGGTTATTTATTGTGAAAATTATATTAATTTCTGTAATGTGTTTGTGATTTTTTTTTGATGCATCACTTTTTTGTTTGTGACTGAAACATTTCTTTTTTAGATATACAGAAAAGTGAGAAATGTTAGTAGTTTAGTTCCTCAGTTGCTGTAAATTTGTCTGAACTTGCTTTTTCTTGAGAATGGTATTCAGTATTCTGTTTCCTAATGACACCATGTTATTATGCTTCTTTTCTGTAAATAATATTTATTATGATCTCCAGTTTCAAATGACTTGTCAAAATTAGTCTTGCTGTTTCACATAAAATTGGCTTAACCATCAAAATAACAGGGTTTTTTTTCAGTTTAAAATGATTAGGATTGATCAAAATTTCCTAAGCTTTATAAAGCCCATCCATAGAATCACAAATTATTATTACTTCTTTGTTTTTTGTCATTGCTGCCTTTATCAATTAGAGCCTTTTTTGTGTGTGTGTCTCTATTTGCAAACTAAGCCAACACACTTTTGTTCAAGTACTTAATTTTACAAAATATGCCTGCTTAGGCAAGGAAAAAAACTTACCTGTTTCTTTTGAGAGATGGAGGAGAGAAGAACGCTGTGTAAGTTATTATATTTGGAATTTTAAAGAACTTGGCTTGGTATAGTACTCTGAATGAATTACCTTATCTCAGTAACTTATTCTTACATCCATAAAACATGTTATCCTGATACACCTCTGCCCTACAAAAAACTTACAAAAATAAAGGGCATTCAGAAACTATCATAGAGATCATGTAAATTGCTATTGAGTAATGAATGTAGTATTTATGAAGTAAGGACACATGGGGAAGCAGACAGATGATGTTCTCCTTCCTTCTTCTCTGTGCTTCCTGAGGCTCTGGTTCCTGTAATTATCCCTTTCTCTTCCACTGCTTCAAATAAGCCACTGTTGTCTTAGAAAAACCAAGAATATTGCTCCATCTTGTCTTAGATGTGTCCCAGCTCAAAAACACATCTGCACTGAACCCAGATCTCTCCACTTGCATACTAACCCCAGCTTGTTTGACACGCTATCAACCTAGCAGTCCTGGAGATGCTGCAGGGAAGTAGAGGTATGAAAACTACCTGCAGTGACAGAATAGTGAAGCTATTCTTATTTAGGCACTTTCCAGAGAGACAGCTTCCCATCTGGTTCTGATGCAGACACAGAAGGGAACAATGGGCAACTAGTGGATGTTCTTAACTGTTTTGCCCTGAGCATCGCTACTCTGCGCCCTATGGCTCTGATGCTTGTATTTCTTGCACTACTCAAATTCTTCCTCTCTAGACTGAATTCTGAGACCTTCCACAGACCTCTGCTAACTCCTCTCTCTCTTCTGCTCTTTCCCCACTGTCAGTCCTACATCTGCTCCCACCAGTTTCCAAATTCTCATGCTCCTACTGCTGCTCTCCTGCAACCATGTGCTGCTCCGACTGCCATACTCTGCTCTCCATGCCAACAAAGCTAGTAGTATCTAAAAATGCTGGCATTGCTTCAGTGTGGGTCTCTTGGCAACCTTTCTGTTTCTAAATACCTTGAAAAGCTGTAGGTAGCAGTTTTGTCTGGTACAGGAGTATGCTCAGAAAGTAGATTAGGTCCAACTACCCAGCACCTCTGAGTCTGTCCATGAAAAGGTCATCCCTTCAGTTCCCATCTGCTGACTTGGGTTTCCCCTGATCCATTTCAGCCAAAACACACCAGTTCTGCTGACATCTAAGATATAAACTGCTTGAGCTATTCAGGTTGACTTTGGCCAGAACAAGTTTGGGAGGGATTGTATGAGCAGCTTGCCACTAGGTAGGAGAAGTGGTAGCCTTTGGCAGAAGATAGCGTGGCATCAACTGTGAGCTGTCTGGGAATCCCCACTTCAGCATCCCCAGTTCAGTGGAAGAAGTGAGTACCCACAAGTAGATATTAAAGCATGGTAAACTCTCTGCCTTAAGTTCAATTCTCATTTATTTCGCAATGTTCCTCTAGCAAACCACTCCTTTCCACTGCGCAGAAAACCACGATGACGTTACTGGGGCTGTCATTCATCTTTCCCCTGTTTAATCACTGCTAACTGATTAACCAAGTCAAGTGCCACAAACTCCATTAGCTGGAAAAGGAAAACAAATCTATGCCAGCTTTTACAAATAAATGAAGAGGAACCTTTGTAAACAAGGTGCATAACCTCCAGCTCTTGAATGTACTCACCTGTTCACCCTCCCCAGCCTCTCAGCAGTAGGAACAGGGAGAGGTGACACACTTACAGCCACTCCTGCCAGAAGCAGGACATGAATGGGTAGGACGTGGGAGAATGTCAAAGTTTGAGTGCAGTTTCATAGCCCACTGGATAGCCACCATCATGTCTTTTGTCCTTGTTTTACCCTATATAGTCACTTCAGGTCTTCTCCCAAAAGTCTGGTAAGGAGGCACAAGAAAGAGATGCTAACATTAGCTCTTTTAGTACCAGCTTGCCAAAAAGGGGCAATGAACAATGGGGGAAAAAAAATCCATTGCCAGAAAATTAGCAAAATACATTTCATAGGACTGATGAAACTTTGAAAACCTGGGGAAGGAAGGTCTGCAGCCAGGAACACCAACATAGCCAGGCAGTCCCTCTTCTGCAGAGAGTCCCTCTTCCAGATGGTTCAGGTGTTTACCAAACTAAAGCCTGGCTCTCTCCCTGGTTTGTGGCTGCAGTGCAGACCATTTCCAGGAGCCTACTGTGCAAGTGGTAGGGAGGAATGAAAGGCTTTCAAAGAAAAAAAAAAAAAAAAAAGTTAAGCTGGTGTCAGACTCTGACACGCAAACGAATTGCTGCTCCTTCACGAGTGACCACCTGCCAGCTGAGGCATGGCAGCTGCCAACACGTGCATGCTCTGCCCATTGCAAACAGAAGGTAAAGGACACAGCTGCTAATCTCACTTAAGCAAGGTCAGATGATGCTGTGTTTTAGTCCTCTGGACTCCTTCCGTTTGTGTCTTTGGGTTAGCAACAAACTGGAACAGTTTCACCCTGCAATGCTTTCCCAGATAAGACTCTCAGCTCAAGCTCAGCTGAAAATATTTAGTAATAACTGCAACCTCCAGGAGTTAAATAACAATGTGGTTAGTGTCGCCCTTCTTATTAAATTGTATTCTTATTAAATTAGGAAAAATAATATCCCGAGTTTGTATTTGAAAAGCTTTGATTTGCTGTCCTAGAATTTTATGTATATATCCTCTTTTTCCAGCTAAAAATAAATTATTCCAAAAAGATCACATATAATTTTATTCTTACAGTTTCAGAGTGAGGAAACTTTTTCAGTCTCCTAATTAAAAAAAAAAAACAAAAAACAAACAAACAAAAAAAAACAAAACCCAAAAACCCGTAAAACAAAAGAACAGTTACGTAAGGTGTTACCGAGTTGAGAAGACAAAAGGGAAAAGAGAACTGAAATGTGTTTCCTCCTCACCAGGCACAGTCTCTGCTGCTCCCCACTTCTCTTTGTGAGGATAACCACACTGGAACTATGTGTTCCTGGACTTCCCTGGTCTGAATAAGCTGGGGCACTGGCTGTCACCTCGAGTTTCTCTGGCACGCTGTCTGATCCCCTTCGTTGAAAGGGGTCAGTTCTGGCTTCATTAACCAGTAGTTAGCTGTGCAGTACTGCGGGCACTTTGGGGGTTTGCAAAAGGTATCTGCAGGGACACTGACTGAGACAAAAAGGCAGAACTGCTCTTTAGGTACTTCAAGAGAGGCACATGCAAAATAGCGAATGTACTCATGTAAAATGCTTTCCCCCAGTTTGTCTGCTGCTTTTGATCTTTCTTGTGTCACCACCTGATGGAGACAGCTTTTCTTAGGACTTCCCTCTCTGCTGCATGCTCTGCACTCCCTTGCAGAGAATGTGACTGGGCACTACAAGTGACAACAAGGCTTCCTCGTAAGTGACAGCAAGCAGCTCCTTAACACCAGGCCCTTTGTCAAGGTGGTTTTTTGTCAGTTTTGCCAGAACTGAGCTCACTACCATATAATTTGTTTAGAGCTGCCTGTCTCCCAAAATACCTTCCACACCTTTTACTGTGGGCTGGTAGCCTTGTGACTTTCCCAAGGTACTTTCCTCAGAGACAGCCATCAAGAGTTTGACAACCCATGTGGTTAATCCTCTTTCTCATGTCATCTTCCATGGGTGTGTGGCACAGGGATTTGAAACACAGCTCAGAAGACTGACCAGGGCTTGAATTCTGCCACCTAAGATACTGTACATACCCAGAAGTGCTGGCAGGCTCTCCTTGGTGACGATGCTTCTATGAAGCTTCCAAGGGAGAAAGAAGATGCAGAATATTCTGCTGTGACACAAGGCAGAACCCATCAACCCCCTGAAGGATGTACCTTGCTAGTTAACACTGGTACCAGCCAGAAGAAACACGTATTGGATAAAATAATTACATTTCTGTGAATAGGTTTAGATTTAGCTTTCGTTTTCCTCAAGTTATTGGTTTTATATGTGGATTTGTTTTATTTTTTTGTTTGTTTTTATTTAACAAGGCCATTTAAAGAGTGAAGGCCCTCGAGGTAGCCAAGAGGCTGCTTCACACACACGAAGCCACGCTGCCGCCGGGGGATTTGACACTTTTAACACTTCAGTGATTCCGCATCGTACCCCACAGCGTCACCTTTCAGAAGAGAAGGCCGCTGTTTAAGGAGCCACCCGGAGTGCTCGCTGTGGCACGCAAGGCCCTTCAGCTGGTGGCACCGGGCCCCAGGCGGCAGGGCTGCGGGAGCGGCCTGCGCTGGGGGACAGGGCTCACCACCGCCCCGTGCTGCGCCACACGCCCGGCGAGGCCCACGGTGTAGAGGGGGACGCTGAGGCGGGACAGCCCCGGCGGAGAGGCGACAGGAGAAGCGAGTGCTTGAAACGGAGGGAAGGGCTGAGGGAGCCCTGCCTGCCCGCCCGAGAGAGGGGCGGGAAAGGGCCGCGGCGGCTCGGTTGAATCGCTCCGCGGCCCCGGCTCCTCCCAGGGGCCGTCCCGGCGGCTCCAGCGGGAGGCCGGAGGCAGCGGACGCGTGTACCCCCCGGTGACAGCATGGTGCAGCGTGAGACACCCCCTGCACACCCCCCTCCTCCCCACTGCTTCCCGCTGCCGGGGCTGCGCGGCGGCTGTCTCCTTCTCCCCGCAGGGATCCTCTCTCCCCGCTCCTCCTCTTTCTCCTTCTCCCTCTCCCCCCACCTTCACCCCCCGGCTGAGTTCATTCCCTGGGATTGGTTTCAAATGACGCCATCGCTTTATTTTTACACCAATGACCTCATCCCAGCAGCTTGAAGTTTACTGACCAGCAAAACTCTTTTCTCTCGGTTGCTCCCCTCCTTGTGCCTGCTCTGCCCGTTTGTTTGCAGTCGTTCTCGTCCCGTTGGGAAACGAAGGCTCTAAAAAAAAAAAAAAAAAAAAACACAAAAAACCCGAAAAAACCACACAACCCCCCTTCCCTCTCAACACCAAAAAAACCCACCCCAAGCGTCAAAACTTCCTCCCATCTCCCGAGCTTTTCAGTGTGTCCTCCCCCCGTCAGTGTCCCCTTTTAGTTTTCCCAAGCCATCGGAGAAGGGAGGGGGGGAGGAAGGGGAGAAGGAGGAGAGGAGAGAAAAAAAAGCTCCCAATGTTTCCTTTTTCTTCTCCTCTTCCCTCCCCCCTTCACGCTTCCCCCTTTTAAAAAAGACACGAATAGAGTTTTCCCATGCGTGTGTGTGTGGTTTTTTTTTTTTTTAATTATTACTATTTTTAATTTTATTTATTTTTTGTCTTACTGAAGAAGGAGGAAAAGGAGCTTTCCCGCTTTCCCAGCGGCTGGAAGGAGACACGGTCGTTTCATGGGGCAGCGGCGAGGCTGGTGGCACCAACTTTTCATGCCTGCCGAGAGGACAGACAGACAGACAGACAGACGGGGTGAAACAGTAAGTGCCGGGGGGACTTGCAGAGACCCCTTCGCCCGGGGCCGCCCTATGCAAGACAGACCGAGAGGGGGGCAAGGGGTACGGGGGGGGGGGGGGGGCGGGCCGGGCTGGGCGGGGAGGAGGAGGAGGGAGGTGAGGGAGAGGCGGGCGGCGGGAGCCTTCCCTCCCTCCCTCCCTCCTCCCGCATGCCCTTCCCCGCCGCCCCCTCACCTCCGGAGGAGAGCACCCGCAGCAGACAGGTCGCTGCCCCGGCCCGGGCAAGCTCTGGCCGCCTCCGCAGGTGGTAAGAAACGGGGGTGCAAGGGAAAGGGGGGGTACAGTACGGTACCGGTACCGGCACCGCGCTCCCTCTACCTGCTGCGGGGCGGCTGGCTGTCCGCGCCGGCTCCTGCCTTCTTCTCTTCTTTCTTCTTCGTCCCTTCCTTTCTCACCTTCCGATATCCACCTGCCTCTCTCCTCATCAAGGCAGGGAGAGAGCCTTTTGTGCGGGGCAGGGGAGGCAGCTCGCCGCGGGAAGGGATGAACGAGAGACCGAGGTCCCCGGGACCGTCTGCCGGGGATGTCTGGGGAGGCTGCTGATAAGCTCCGGCGTGCGCGGCTGCCTTTCTAAACTTAGTAAACACTGCTGGCTCCGAACAGGCTTTTTTCCACTGCTTAAAATGGTTGAAGGATGCTTTATAAGCCCCGTGGGGCACCCGAAGAGCTGTTGGAGTTCAGCCTTCAACTTGGAAAAGGTTTAAATTGAGGCAGTTGACAAAATGGAGGGCTGCCGCGGAGTCCAGGAGTGAAGCAAATTGCAAATTGTTAACCTGGTTGTTGCGCTGGTGTAAAACTCCGTGGCTGGTGCCAGGATGCAGCCTGGCGGAGAGGTGCTTTCTCCTGACTTGGTGGTTTATTTCCCCCTTGTAGAAGCGGCGGGGATGAGGAGTTGAGCGCACATCGGTGCGTGCCGAACAAGGTGTATGGGATGTGCCTATTGCAAAGCCTGACCAATGGTAGGATATTTCAGTGGCAAAAAATATTGGGTTACATGTTAGATGGGAAGCTGTTTGGGTTTGTTTGTTTGTTGTTTTTTTGTTGTTTGGTTGGTTTTGTTTGGTTTTTTTTTTTAATTTTATTTATTTTTTCTTTTTTTTTTAAGAGAAGCCAGGAGGTTTAACTATCTTTTACTGTAGTTTCAGTTGATTGGAATAGAAAATCGACCCTTCAGTTTTACTTCGAGTAAAGGTTGTAGTCAAAGCAAGTTGTATTGTCTGACCTATGACTAACTTTTTTTTTTTTTTTCCCCCCAAACATTCACCGTATACCCAGCAGAATAAATAGTGCTCGTTTCGAAAGCTAAAAGCAGACTGAACTGTTTCTCCATGTCAGGATGTGTGTTGGGGTTCTAAAAAGAAAAAACCCCAACCAAAACCCCAAAAATGATTTTGTAATCCTTGCTTTAAGATTTGTGCTATTCCTGGCAGTGTGTGGTTTGGTAGATACAGCGTTTACGAAGTCACAACTGACCAAACAGGAGTTGGTTTAGACTCTTCTTGTGTTTTGAGGGGAGGTGGAAAACTAGTAAGTCTTAATTTCTTTTTATGGTGTTCATCCCACTGCCCATTGGAGATTGAAGCATTCATCACAGTTGTTTATGTTGGTTGTCTGGGGGTTTCTATTTGAATGTGGAACAAGTATGCAATGGGGGGGTGTACATGTATTTTTAGCTTTAATTTTTAATGACAAAATATGCAAATAATAGTGATATTCAAAATTAAATCCTGGATTTAATGAGTCATGCTTAATATTTTTAGGAATGAATCAATAAAAAATGTCTGAGCTGTAATAAATTCTGGTCTTTATGCTTGTTCAATACAATAGAGCTTCAGTGTATCTTAATACACAATTTCAAAATCTGAGTTTTAAATGAACAAGTAAGTAAAAGCAGCAAAGAAGGTGCCAGTTCCTGTACCAATTAGATGCGGTAGCTGCAAAATACTGTATGGCTTCATACATTTGCAAAGGTCCAGAAAGCTCAACCAAGCATTTAAAAACACAGCACCTTGTATAAGGATACATAAATACACTCCTGCTCCAGTAGGTCTGGTTTTGTTCACTACCTAAGCAGATATTGGAACAAAATCACACTAGGAAGACATCTGTAGGAGAAACTGAGCTCAGTTTATCCTTGTTTCTGCAAAATGTGGGCTGTTCTTCCAGCAAAGGCAGCTCGCCTGGCAAGGATGTTTGCTTTTAACTAGAATACCTTCAACTAGCCCATAGGAACGGTATCAGCAGAGGCTGTGCAGGAATGTGTTAAATGGATTTCAGTAGGAGCTCTGTCTCCCAAGCCAGGGCCGGCTCCTCTGGGGTCTGCGCCAGCCCTCAGCCCGTGGGAGGAGTTGTGGTTGTATGTGCCATGTGCCTGTGCACCTTCCTTGGCAAAATGACTCTGCCTTGGGAGTCCTGTGCCTCTGTATTTGCAGCTGGCAGCTGGCAGTGGGGCTGATGAAGTCATGTGGAGTTAGTAGAGATTGGATGGTGGGGACGGGTCAGCTGCTCTTCTGCCTTTAAGATAAGTGATTCACAGAGGCCTTAAGAAGCCTTTGGAGGGTGAATTCAGGCTCTCTTCTATACCGCCGTAAGAAATACTGAATAGGCAAGTTAGCAGTTGATTTCTGTTTCTTGCATTGGTCTTCAAGTGAGCTCTGCTCTAATGCGTTATGTGGCAAGAGCTGTGGTTAGGGTGAAGGCCTTGCTCAGACACCTGTCTTTACAGTTTGATGCCTTAACCTCCAGACCTCTTCAGGAATAGTCACTGTTTTCAAAGTACCATTTTTCCAGGAGATACAGTAAGCACAGCTGAAGCTTTTTTTCCCCTCAAGAAAAAAGGAGGCAGGGTGATAGTGATAGCTTGCACTTCATAGTGTCTCTGTTGAATTTTTTCTAGGAGTTTTTCTTTCTTTTTTTATTTTTTTTTTTTCTTTGCTCTAAGTTCTGTCAGGAAAGCATCACAGATACTCTTCAAGTGCTTCCAGTCCTTAATAGCCAGATGGCATAGAGTAATGACTGTCAAAGTATGAGGTGTGGAAGGATGGGCACATCCCTTCCTTTTTTCTTTTTTCCCTTTTGTTTCACCCTAGGAAGAAACCTGGAGTTTGCCTGTGAATTCTGTAAATCTGTTTCTACAGATTTGTCGTTACACTGGTCAAATGACTAACTCTTGCAGTCTTGTAACATTTTGTCTGTACTTGTGTATAGTACATCCATGATTATTTAAGAAGAGTTATAAAGAAGCTGGTTTTCTGGCTAAGAGGGAAGCAGTCGTGTCCCTGATGCTTTGAATGATGCGTTCACTTTCCCTACAGTTTCTTCCATCCAGATTTAGTTTAGTGGCATGAAGGGTTTCTGTAGAATATTTTAAATATCAGTAACTACATATCACATCAGTATTGGTAATACTTCTCTGATTTGTTTGGCATCCTTAATGAACAAAGGGTAATGTGATGTTCTGTGTATTACATACGTGGCCTCTATTTTCTACATGATTCAGAAACCATAGGTGATGAGTGGCGTGGTGATGTGTATCAGGATGTCTGCCTGGACTAAAGGCAGGTAATAACTGAAGAACAGGAGTCATTCAGGTGAAGGTGAAGCAAATGCTGTAACTTCAGGCTACTTCCCCTCCCAGTAGTTATTTGGGGAACTTTATCCTCAGGGTTTTCTTTATCACTGTATAATAATATCACCATTCTGATGCTAAAGCTAATGAGATGAAACTGGCTCTGGAGCAAGGCTCAGAGGCTGGGATGCTAGGTGCTACTGCTGTGTTACTTGTCAGCTGTGAATGGCCGTGGGAACAGAGAAGTTCATGTCAACACTTCCCTCCTTTGCCAGACCTGATCTTTAGATTGGTATTAGCTTGGTAGCTCCAAGTAAGTAATCTCCGTTAAAGTTTTTCTGTAACTTCCCATAACACTCGATGGAAGCCCAAAATACACACTGACGTTAAAGTTTTGCATTTAGCCCTCAGAGTTTGCATAGTTTTAATTGGCACAGTTCTCATTTTGCTTATGGATAGGGCCTGTTGGTATCTATCGTGGTCTCCTGTGAAGATGATGTTGGCCACCAGTGATTTACTATGCCTTGGCGATCAAAGAAAATCTGGATCTAGGGTGTGTATATGGAGGATGAGAGGGAAGATGGGCATGAGTTCAAGGCCTTGTGTTTCCTTTTGCTGTGCTATGTGGTCTGCTGCTGAGCCAAGACTGACCTACTCGGAGTTGGCTCTGGGAAGGCTGGCAGCTTTCCATGTTGTATCCCTACAAAATGCTCCAGCAGCTGAAAAAGAAACACAAATTAATAATTGGGCAGGGTAGGAAAGAGGGGAAAGATTGTTGCCTCAGTGACGGGAGGTTTCCTGTGGGGCTGTAGGGATGCAGAATGATCTCTTCTGCCACAGACCTTCCTGAGCTCCCATGCTGCTGCTTTTCTGAGCTTGCACCGTTTGAGGCTGTAAAGTTTGTGCCATGTGAATATATGAAAGGACCTGATGAAACAAGGTCTGTCTTTG
Source organism: Phaethornis superciliosus (assembly GCA_023637945.1). Classification (NCBI taxonomy): domain Eukaryota; kingdom Metazoa; phylum Chordata; class Aves; order Apodiformes; family Trochilidae; genus Phaethornis; species Phaethornis superciliosus. The sequence continues at coordinate 38,308,546 of JAJQWJ010000001.1, forward strand.
TGAGGAAGTTCGTTATCTCTGCTCTGTCTTGGTCACAATGTGAGCTATACATTGCCAGTAACTTACTCAGCTTCTCTTTAGTGTGGTCTTGGAACTAGTTTTGCCCATATAGTACAAGTCTTTATCCCATTTCTCAGTAGCTAGGATCAGTTCCTTGCATGAACCTCCTCAGATAAATACGTGCTCTCTTTTGGTTTCAAGCTTAAGTTACAAACTTCTGTCACTTGTTTAGCAAATAAAGATACCCAAGGGGAGGTGTGCAGAAGTTTTCATTACTTGAGAATAAATGTTATTTTTTGTCTTCTGTAAGATCTTTTTACTTGCTATCCAGAATGATAGTCTGCTAAAGTGTTATCAAAGATTTTCAATATAAAACTATAACTGTGTTCCATTACATAGATTTTACAGACAGCTTTCACGTGTAGTTTCTAATATTGTGACTAAACCAGTGTTACCCATTTTCATTGTGTTCTACTATAAAAATTTGTGAATTGAGCCAGTTTGTTGATGAAATGATAAATCAGTGGCTTCTGCAAATACTCTCTTTTTAGACATCCTTGCCTGCTTGTCTAATGTTTTTTGTATTACTGAAGGGATTGTGGGAGGCAAAAAGATGGGTCTGAGTATGTAATGTAGCAACAATGGAATGAGAACTTTACAGGGAGTATAAAACGAGGAGGACAACAGAGACTAATTGTGTGAAATTCCTTTTATGCACACGTTCTTGAGTTTGAATAACTAGTATGTATTCAGCCTGCTGGATTAGGCAGCTTTGGCTCTGCATGTGTAGCATAGATGTTGCTCTCAAAATAGGAGAGCAACTCTCTCTCCCCTCACACGATTCCAGATAAAATTTATTCAGTACTGCGTTTTGCTCCTACTGAACCCTGAATAAAGTATATTTGAAGACTGAATCTTGAGGATACAAACACCACTCTTCTAAAAGTCTGAGTTTTGTTTTTGCTTCCTGATTGCTAGGTGTAAGAATCATTCACACCAGGCTTAAAAGTTTCAAATCCCATGTTAGGACTTGGGTTTCTATCTGCACAATGGTATTTGAAAAGGGGTGACTTTCTCAATTTTGTGTATTTCACTAAGTTTATACAGTCCCTTTAGATGGAAGCCAGTTATGCTCCATTTACATGCAAAGAATCTGAACTATATTTCAGAGTTTTCTCTCAACATGCTATCCTGCTGCTGAAATGAGCCTTAATTGTCAAGGTGAGTTGTCAGGACCAAGAATGTATTTGCCTAAAGAACAGGCATGAGATTACTTTCTAGTCATTGTAGTGTGCTGTCTGGAATAAGAATAGCACTTGCTGTCTATACAGTTCTCACAAGTATTTTGTTACAGGTAAGAACCTACTTAGGTGTTAGGATTTTATATCTTCTTTCTTTAAATATTATGCTTGGGATTCATGTTTACTCTTACTTTCCAGCTCTGCTGTCCCAGAGTTTCATGGGAGTCTGTTCGAATTCTGGAAAACTGTGAGGGAAGAGAGCTAGAGGGGAAAGAAACTTTGTGTTACATGTCTCTTCCAACCTCTTAAATATTTCAAAGTGCTTTTCTAAAATACAAGAATTTAAGTATATGCCTCTTACTGCGAACACTTGGTGAGAAAACAGAATGAACTTCGTCACTGTTTCACCAAAAGTTCATAAAGCTATGCCAGTTTTCAAGCAAGGGTGAAGAACATTCCATCAAAAAAGCACAACAGTAATCTTAGTCCATTGGGTTGGCATGTTGTTAGGTCCAGGTAAGTCTTGAAAGTATGCACTTGATTGAATCCAGGTCAGCAGAAAGCAAGTGGTGTCATCAGTTTATTAGGGGTCTCTCTGCCTGCCCCAAATCCCTGAGTGCAAAGCAGATATGCTGCAAATTGAGGATAGGGTTTGAAAATCTCTCTTCTGAGTGTGTTTGGAGTTCTACATTGACGGCAAATCATAGCAGCAGGACCCAGTATCTTCTTCCTCTTTCTTCAAGGCTAAACCCAGGTCGTTTCACTTTCTTAAAAGCTCTCAAGGTTTATTTAGCAGGTGCTCTGAGGCCTTGCTGAGGAGAGGTGGTTAACAGTGACTCGTCTGTATGTTCATAATTCTGTATATGTGGAAGAGGGGGCAGCTGAAGGCAGACAGGCCTCCTGTTAGGGTCTGGTAAAAACATAATTTTGATAGCTTATAGGAGACCTATTTAGGGCATAGTTAGACAATCTCATAAAGCTGCTTGTACTTTCCCCTTCTGCCTCGTGTGTTTCTCGGCATCAACCTTTTTTTGTCTTGCTTTGGTTGTTACTGCATGTCACTTCCCAACTGGACATGCATGGTAATATATTTGTCCTGGTGTCTTGTGAGTGGAGCAAGCACTCCTCTTCAGCTGCTGAAAATTCAAGGCTTCTCATGGCTGACACATTGTGAGCATGTTGTCACCTTCTCAGTCCTCCACTCTGCTTGTTAGGAGATCTGTGTCTGCATACCATCCACTTGACAGAGCCTGTTTCCTCACTGTGGCTCACTCAGCCTGTCTGCTGTGATGTCCAGGTGGACCTATGCCCCCAACAAAGGAAGGACATGGAGCTCTTGGAGTGAGTCCAGAGGAGGGCCGTGGAGATGATCAGAGGACTGTAAGCACCTCCCCTATGAATACAGGCTGGGAATGTTGGGGTTTTCATCCTGGAGAAGAGAAGGCTTTGAGAAGACCTTGTAGTGGCCTTCCTGAAAGAGGTGGACAAGAAAGCTGTGGAGGGACTTTTTACAAGAGCGTGTAGCAATAGGAAGAGGGGTAATGGCTTTAAACCAGAATAGGGTAGATTTAGTTTAGGTATTAGGAAGAAATTTTTTAGTGTGAGGGTGGTGAGACACTGGCAGAGGTTGCCCATGGAAGTTGTGTATGGCCCATCCCTAGAAGTGTTCAGGTCCAGGTTGGATGGGACTGTGAGCAACCTGGTATAGTGGGAGGTGGGCCTGCCTATGGCAAGGGAGTTAGAACTCAGTGATCTTTAAGGTGCCTTCCAACCCAATCCATTCTATAAAGGTTCTATTTGAAGATGCCTGAAAAAAATGTTTGTCCAGCCCAGATATGATAGTATGAGTATCCCATTTGTTGCCTGTTTCTTAAAATATTGCTGAAAGGAAGTTAACTCCTTCAAGTGTAAAAGGAATTGTAATACAAGTGCAAATCTCTTGGGTACTAGACAAAAAAGTGAATGAAAGCGTCAAAATACCAACTAATACTTAACTGTCATTGCATGTTTTGCCAAAATACTCTTTCTGCCCCCTCATATTTATAGGACTCCAATCTTTTTTCTCCAACTGGGGCTTGTGTGACTCGCCTACAGGTGTGACCTATTCTGGAACGAGGAAGCGTGTGGTGTCTTTTCCCCTGCTGCCTGATGTATGGTTAAATCTATAGAAAACTGTGGAGGAAGCTCAGGAATGCTGTTCCTCTGACATCCTTCTGCAAATACAAGCTATTAATGACCATTGCCTTTCATGGGCAAAAAAAAGTACTGGCAATTCCTTTGTGGACTTTATTTAATGGCGTAACAAGCGAGCACATTAGCTATTTTTATTCTAATGCCCAGACATAAGCCAGTATGGCAAAGGGGCTATGAAATGTCTGCATAGCTAAGTGAAAATACAGCTGCCATTTAAAACAAAATCTTTTAGTTACAGGATTTTGAGAAGGTTCAACCAATGAACCTTCTAATCTTTCTAACTGAGCTGTGGTGAGGATTTTCAAGATTTGGAGTTAAAATAGGCAGAATGTGCTTCTCAGTTGCTGATTTTGGCTACTGTTTCAGTTGACAATAAGGAGGTAATGCAATAGGGGAGGTGGGTGGGGGGTGAGGGCAGGGACATTCAGGTTAAAGGTTCAGGTCTTGTCCTTTCAGGAAGCTTTGGGACTATCTGTTCTTACATGCTGCTTGGTGGCAGGCAGACAAAAAAAAAAAGACGAGTGCAGTGACACTGTTAGCAAATGCTAGCTCAGAGAGACACCGTGTTTGTTTTGGGAATTTTTGAAGGCTGCCAAGTCCTTCGATGGTGTTTTTTTCTCTTTTTTTCCTTCTTCCCCTTTTTCCTTGAAGAGGCTGTCTACTTTGGCAGAAACATGGCTTTCATGCCTTGGTGAATAATTTTTTTAAAAAATTTCAAGCTGGTGTTGATGATTTATGTCTTTAAGTATTTCAAAGCCAAGAATTGATGTTATGGATTACCTTGGAAAGGATGTTGAACATTTGAATTTCTTGTACAAGTGCTCAGTAAATAGTTATACCTTGGTATGTACATGTGTGGTATCCAGTTCAATTTTGGTTTAAAAAAACCCAAACATGTTAGATGTCAAAGGTTCTAATAAAAATAAATTAAAAAAAAAAATTTTTAAAAATAATAAAAAAAATAATCACTTACTATTGTGCTTTTCCTGACCTGGAACCTGTGTGATACTGGAGTAGATATCCAGTAGTAGCATAATTTAGTTAAGAAATGGTACGTAACAATATAACATACTCTTAGAAAAATCTTGTTATATCCACCACAGTGAGATATTTCTACTGAGTGCTTACTATTTGGCCCAGCTGGTGATACTTCTTTTCTGTACAGTCAAGCATTATTCTTAGTTAGCTATTCATCACTTACCTATTTTTTCTGTTTACATTGGCAGGGTGGGAATCTAGAAGCATAACTTCCTACTGCAAAGGTCTTTCCCTTTCTAATATCAGTTGTTATACATCAAAGCCCAGCAGGAGAAGTCTACCAATTTGTAGAAAATAGCATTACTTTTTTTGTATGTGTAGAGTGGGAGGGGCATCAAATAATCATCTATTTTTCGGATATAATGAAGGTAAATTAATTCAAGCATCAATGTAAAATCACATCTTTCAGCTTCTTAACCTGCAGTAAGATAGGCTTTTTTGAACTCAGAATTCTGCAGAATTAGTTCTAATTTATGTTTAAGTGGCTAACTTGAAATGCAGTACTATCTTTTGATGTCATACCACTTTTTGGAGATGAAGTTTTGAACAGTAGGTCCAGTTTCAAAAGTTGTGCAGTGTTAGGGTCAACTTTTGTCATTATAAAAATACTAGGAAAGGAGGATGTGCATAAAGAACAGAACTGGAGACAGATAAAGAATAGTAATAATGGAAAAGAAGTAGTGTTGATCAGATGTTGGGAAAATATACCATATGGGCTAAATAAAAGGAGAAAAAAAAAAGCAGAATGAACATGATTTATAAAAGGAAGAGAAGTTTTGCATTAGTTGCACATGAAAATGAGCTTTCTAAATCACAGAAAATGTAGTTCTAATATGACAACAACTTAGGATCCTACTTTGACTAATAATACTTTGACTAGTAATACTAAGCTTTTAGTAGTGGATAATGAGTTGTTTTCAGTGTATATAAGGAAAAGCCATTTGACAGGCTTTCTAAATTATATCTAGTTATAGGGAGTAAATGGAAGGTTGTAGCTTCCAGTGGATTCATAGTAGTAAATACTATGTGTGCATCTAGAAAATATCTTTTAAAGATTGATGAAAAGTAATGAGTTGTGAGTGTTGTCGTTCTGAGTCTCTCTTTTGGTTTATAATTCCTGTAACTTAAGATACCTGTTAAAAACTGGAAATGCTTGGTTAGAATATGTGGTGGCTGTTGGGAGAACATTGCATGGGCTTGCATATGTGATCTTTGTGGCTAGGCATCTGTATATATTAAGAATGAGTTTATTTTAAAATGTTGCACTGCAGACCGTATCTTCATGTTGGAAATTTGTAAGGTTCAGAGACTTAGTGTTTAAATAGCATGCTCCTGAGTCCAGGTAAAGATGTATCTTTCAATGCAACTGAGAGGGTGGGAAGGAGTGGGGAAAATGCTCTGTCTGTTGTGAGTTGCCTTTTTTTCTTCATGCTATTAGTAATTTATTGTTGTCTTTTTAGTACTGGGTATGTATGTAGCTATTCTAGATGTAAGAGAATACATCTTTATCTTGAAAAAAACACAAAAAACAGTTGGTGGTTTTTGTGTTCGCTTCTTGAATGTGTCCATTTTAAGAGGCAGGTTTCCTCTACCAGTAGAGTTGCAGGTACAAATGTGTCAGCTTCCCAGGTCCCTGCTGTTTGTCTTCTAATATTTTTGGTTCATAATATGTGTTGCTAATGGTGTAAGTGCTTCGTAAGCATGACTAGGCAGTGCCACAAGGATATAAACAGGCAAGGCAGAAGAAGAGTAGTCTAAAGGCTATTGACAAAGTGTCTTTTTCCAGCTGTGCTAATAAAAAAGCTTACTGAATCCAGCTGCTTGATGCAGTCCTTCTGCCTCTGGCTGCTGACCTGAGTTGTCTGCTTGGAGTAGTTCTTACGACTGTTCGTACTTCACTTGAGGCCATGTCAGAGAATGAGCTCACAAGTAGCCTATTTAGCTTTTTGAGCTAACAAGTTTATGTGTCTGAAGCAGACCAGAAATCTATTGTCCTGTTTGCTCCATAGGCTTTGTTATTTGCTCCACGCCAGACCTGAAATTCCCTGCCTCTTTGACACAAAGCCTCAGAAATAAAGTACTCTGTAGACCGCCTTCCGCTCTCTGATTTCTCCTGTGTTCTGCCCAACTTGTTATTACCCTTGTTGAGCAAAAGAAATAGTTTCAGTGGTAGTTAAAGCAAAATGGGAGAACATCAGTGTGGGTCCACAGAAACTGGTGGAACTCTCACATTTGTGCAATGTAGCATTCATTTTAATGGAAGGTAGGAAGACTAAATGCTCACCGTTACTGTCATTCTTTTTTTTGTCTTCCCAGACACTGTCATTGCAAATTCACTCTTATAGTGGATCTCGGGATTTCACAGTGAGCCAGAGCTGGGAACCAGAAATGGCTGAAAATTGTTTGGATGTGGTTTATTGATGTGTTTATTTATTCTGCTTCCTTGTCAGTTACTTTGTGAGTAATTTAGTTCATTGCATCACTGAATTAACATGTGAGCTGACTTAAGGGACAGAGTTGCTCTGTGGTAGCCCTGACTAGCTTGTTTTATGCTGCCTTGGAGTGTACCCCCTCAGTCTGCCTTGTCATTTTGGGGTGTGTGTGTGTGTGTGCAAGGCTCCAAAACAGCAGTTATTGGAGCAGCCAAAGGTATGATGGGCTCTGCCTCCTGTTCACAGGTCTACCTGTTGAGGAGAAGGAATGGGCTTTTAATAGCCAGGTCTGCTGCAGCAAAAAAACATATTTCCTCTTGTTCCAGGGACTGCTTTTTTTGCCCTTGTTTGGGGGTTTCATGTGCACTTGGCTCACAAGCCAAGGAATGAGTTGGAGTTACCTGTGTCCTGCACTGCAGGTAAGCCAGCTGAAGCTCATAGGAGTCTGAAGGGATTTGTTGACATTTGGAGGAATTCCTTTTCAAGCTTCTCTTCTACAAAGGCAGCAAGAAGGTTATTCATTACATGGATCTGCCCACTGGAAACTGAGGCTGGAACCATCAATTCAAGTAGCATTCAAGTTGGGTTGGATTGGGTTCGCTTGGCTGCCTGGAGCTCCAAGCGCTTTGTGCTCCCTTGGAAAGTCTTGCTTGTCTGCTACCTGAAAAGCTTAGAACTTGAGTTCTGTGAGGGTGTTTTTCCTTTAAAATAATGGTAGAACATATGTGTGTATATAGATGCATAGTTTGTATATATCTATATATACATTAATGCACACACATGTATGTGTATGTACAGGCTCTGTCCAGAACAGCTTATTTCTTACAAAGCTTTTACTGAAAGTGATTTTTCAATGTTTTATATGATAAGAAAAGCTATTGATTAGCCAGTGAAGCGTAACAACCTTGCAGATAAAGCTTTCTGGGCAGTGTTTATGTATAATGAATGGAGAAGATCTGGAAGCATGGTCTTCGTGGAACATGTACTATGCAGTTTTAGTGATTACAGTTTTTTGAAGTAGGCAGATAATTTTTGTACATTCAGTAGCTTATGATTTATCTGCTTGAATATGTTTGTGATTTCTGATTATTACTTGGTCTTTCAAAAGGAAATTGAAATGACCCTAATCCCGTTTAGTTAAAAACTTGAAAGCATTTGTTTGATATACTATTCATCTGGTAAAATGAAAAATCTCCTTCATCTTGGAGAACAGATAGCTAGTAATGTCTGTTTATTTTTACCCTGATGTTTTGGTTTTTTTTCACTTTTCACCTCATATTAATTTAAATGGTACCAGTGTCTTCAGAATCATCACATGGAATCCTTGTTTTCCTCACTTGTTAATTGCTTGTGCCATCCCTGCCCTCTGCTCTAGCAGAGGTCTTGACTACACCTACAGCTCCCTCGAGCATTCCCATTCCTCTTCAGAGGGTTCTTCTGACTTTCTTTTACTATTAACACTGTCGTTTTTGTAATCTCATTTGGGTTTTTTTAATGTTCTTTGCATCTCCTTTGACTAATGGTATGCTGATACCTCTTGGGGTCCTGCCTAGAATACCAAGGTTCTGCTACTTCAGCTGGAGCTCTGCTGAGCTGCTGTTGCCATATGGCTGCTTGCCTTGCTCTGGTGCAATGGCATCTGCACTGGAAGAGATGCTGTTGCAGAAGATCATGTATAAGGCAGAGAGGAATCCAGAGCATCCTACTGATGAAACTGTTGTCCCTGCAGCATGTCAATACTGGTGTTGTCCTTGGTGGCATATTGGCAACTGAGAGCTTTTGTCAATTTTGGAAGAGACTTTTTCTTTTCCAGACCGCACAGACTGAGTTTTGCTGACTTGCATGAAGCTTGCCTGTGGGTTTGTATAAACAAATTAACCAAAGTAGCCTGTCTGTCAAAAAATCTCTGTGCTCCCTTGGAAACTCTTGCTTTTCTGACACCTGAGAAGCTTAGAACTTGAGTTCTATGCGGGTGCTCTTCCTTCAAAACAATGGTAGAATCTTCAACTAGGTGTAGAGCTAAAGAATTAACCTAAGAAGTGGTTAATTTCCAATAGCTTTGTTCAATGTTGTTTCTATCAACAGAGACAACAATTTATCTTTTTTTTTTTAAGACTGCTATTTCTCTCGGATTTTTCCATTTCCTCAGCGTTAAGGAATGGCTGTGTGCATATGGTTTCAAATACTATGTTTATCTTAATATTTAAATTCTTTGGAACCTCTTGTTATGGGTTACAAACTAAGTCTACCTGAAATTCCTTTAAACAATTGAGTTGAAATGCTCCAAGTCACGTGGGCAAGTTTAATGGTGGGCTTGGTCAGATTGAGAAGGGTGGCTCTGTGTCCCTCCTCCTTTCTTGCCTTATGCTTTATGCCAGTGATCAGATCTGCCAGAGATTCTGTGTGGCTACTTTTAGATCAGTTTTTCTAGTACTGAAATTCACTAATTATTTTTTTCCTTCTATTATTCTTTTTTCTGTACCTATAGTATGTTTGACAAACAGTTTATACCTATGCTGGAACAGCTCGCTTTAAGGAGCATTACATATTTCTGTTACCTGCTCAGCCCTTACATTCTTTAATTTCCTCATAAATCTTGAGGACACAGTGACTTACTGTTAGTTTATCTGTTTTATTTTTTCTTCTCTTCTTTTACATGTGAATCCTGACAGTAGATCATCTTGGTATATCTCAGTCTTATCTTTTGCCAGCATCCTGTGTGGGAAAGGCTTTTGCAAACAAACCTAAATTTGCTTTCTCAGCTATCATTATCTAGTTGTTAGTATCCAATTTAATTACACCCTTCCATTTTTGTACTCCCGCTCTTAGGATTTTTCTTGTTATTTTGATGTGTTATTCCACGCTGATACTCTTTAGGAGAGTACAGCTTTTTTAATATTATCATTATTATCTGCTGTCATTTATTCTGCTTGCTGTTTCTTTACCCAGGCTTGGATTCACATTTTTCTGGGATGTGCTCATTTGGCCTGCGTAACCTCACGAAAATGTTACCATTTAAACATAATGACTCTTTTCTTCCCTGGCTTCCTGTTCCCTTTCCTTGTGAAGTGGTGTGTATACCTTCCGCAACTTTCAGTCTCAGCTGGGAGCTAAACTTGCAGCTTTTAATTTCCTCTTCTCAAACTGAGGATCTTTTGGACAGGCAGTGTCTTAATCCCTATTTCTGAAACCTCAAGGCTTGGTACTGGTTTTTGTAGGATTCTTTCCACGAGTGTGGTGAAGTGGGTTGTATTAATGCCACTGTCATTTATCACTGCCCAAACCAGGACAGCTAATGCAAACAGTAAACTGACTTTCTGACATGGTACTAAGATCACTTCAGTGAGGAGCAGGAGAAAAGCTTCATTTCTTATTTCCAGGTGAAGAACAAACGTGGAAACAAAAATGTCCCTTGGCATGTCCTGCTGTGGTTCAAAGGCTCGACTGAAATTTAGATTCTCCTTCATCAAATTAAATTCCTCTTGCTTTTGGCATGGTTTTCCCCTTACTTCCTTCTCTAAACAGAACTGGCTTGACTCTTCCCCCTTTTCCACACTCTAACTGTATGATTCCTTGTTTGATTTGTGGGACTTGCAAGAGCTCTGATGCTTTCCTGAATTGAAGATCCCAGATTCGTAACGATTTCTCTCTCCTTCCTCTTGCCTTTCCCCTCCTGCCAACAGCCACATACATACTTCTTGGGGTTGGTTTGTTTTTATCTTCCCCTAGGAAAAGACTTTCAATCTTCATGGCAACTTATGGTTCCTTGTATACAGAGTGCTTCAGTTGACTTGAAATGTAATGCCAGGGCCATTTTACCAGCTGAAGGAGAAAGGCTGGACCTTATAATGTTGTCATCTGTCTTCACTTTGGGAGGATGATTCTCCAAGTTCCTTCCTGATAGTTTTCCATTTTGACATGCACACTGTCCGGAATGACATGGCCTCTCTGTGGGCATAAAATTGTTGTGAAACACTAAGCACACAGAACTTGTTATCAAAATACTTGTTTCTTTGGTGTTGGTTTTTTTTTTTAAGGTCACTGTTGTGAAATGGAATAATTAAGTAGTGTTACTCCAGAAGTAGAGAAAAGGTATTGGATATTGCATCTTTTTTTACTGCAAAAAGCAGTGCTGTCTTAAGACTAAATTACTCAAAACCAAGTTGTAATGAAAATATACTAAAATCCTCGGCTTTAACTTAGTTCTATCAAATACTTGGTAGAACTCCAAAGTGGTAAATAACTCAGTTATTTTCTTTATGGAGTACTAATCTTGTTTGCTTTGGCATCTAAAACCAAACTCACAGCTTATTTTTACTTAATACAAACTTTTTTTTAGAGTATCCCTTCCATGCAGTAATACAGATATTTATTACAGGACCCAGAAAGCCAGTTACCAACCATGGACTCTGGTGGGTTTTGTGGTTCCAGAGGCAAAGAAGAGTGGTGTTCACTTAGGCAATTCTGGTTGATACCAGTTTCAGTACTGATGCCAAAAGTCCTTGTAGACATTGTGGCAAAGTAATGGTTTTGAAGTAGTGTTTGGAAGGAGTGTGAGATAGGCGAGGGTCTCATGTTACGGCTTAAGAAGAAAAATAAGATGCATCTGGTCAAAGAAGCAGGCCTGCAAAATCACATTTGCTGCAGTGTGCTTCTTAGGTGCAAGCAGAAGAGTCAAGGCCAAACGAAATGCTTCTATGCTACTAGCAAAAAGAGATTGTGTGCCTAGGTGAGCATTTTTCATCCACCTGTGTTGTTTGGATTGTCTTAATACCAAGTGGAAAAATGGGCAACATACTACTCTAGCTTTGATGTAGAAGTCTAGGGACACATCTGCCATGAGATGAAGCAAGGTGGTGGAAAAGAGGAATGGAAAAAGGGAAGTTTCTCAGCTGTAGCAGAATTTGGGTTCCTTCAAGAGCTTACTAGGAATTATTTAAACATGCAGTGACTTGATTTGTAGGTGATGCCATTAGCTAGTGATGCGTTTCTCTGGATTGGCCATCAGTTAATCATGTTTTCTTTCTGTCACCATTTTTATTGCAATGCATGGTGGTTAAAACCCAGAAGAAGGTATGCTCACATTCTAATTTGTCTCTCCAGTTACTTCTGTTAGCAGCAAGAATTCATTTTTGTTGATGACTGCCAACAGTTGGCATGCACAACATGACTTCTTCAGAGTAAGTCTTAAACAAACAAAGCCAGCTTTCTTCTGTAACTTCTGGTATTAATTCTGGTCTTTCTACCTTTTCTCTTGAGACTATATTACAAGCAGTGGTTGTTTCCTTAATGTGTTATTAGGTTTGCTGTGGAGGTTTTAACAGATTTGGATTTTTAAGACAGCAGTCTAAGATGAGACAAGGTGTCAAAGTGAAGGGTTTACACTTGATGGTTCCACCAGGAACCCAAAACATAGTTTGTGAAAACTTATTTCTGCTCCAGCATGACACATCCCTTTGACTGCTGTCTGTTCTTTGGGGCTTAGTGAAGTAGGGCACTTTTGTGTGTCAAACTGATATTTGCTTTCAGGGTGGGTTTTTTTGTAGGAAACTCAAAGCTACAACAAATTGGCAAGTTTTCTGATTGAATTTTTAGATCTGTTTGTGTCTTTAAAAGCCCATCAAGTGCTAATATGTAATGCTGGGTTTTTGCTGAACTGTTTGTGTAGGGTGCCACAAACTTGTTTCTCTCTTAGTGTGACTGTCAACCTCAAACAGTTTAGCTATATTTATCATTTTATAATAGATTCAGTAGCTCCTCTGAATTCAGGGATTAAAACTGAAGTGCAATTGATCATGATAGTCATATCAATAAGGTAACAAAGTTACCAGACCTTCCAGGATGCTTAATCTCTTATTCTTTTTGGTTTAGCTGAAATGTGGCACAGAGTGGCTCTACTCCTTCATAATTATTTAACTTTACAGATTTCTTAAATTAATTGTGAGACAGCAGAGGATGCCTGTCTCAGTAAACCTGATGGAAGTGTTACCTCCAGACTCTTTGCATGTTGGCATGCACAAAGTTCTGAATGGTTCTGCCATGTTGGATACAACACACCATTCCTCTTTGGGGCATCAGTAGTCTACAGATGGATTTTGCAAGTTTGTCTGTGTCTGAAACTATTGGGAATCTAATTGCTGGGTTCAGTCATGGAACTTGCTCTCTAGAAAAGCTTTCCCATGGATAAACCTGAGTGCATTTAAATGTATTAAAAGAGCAAGGGTTGGGTGGAGTACCATGGGAGTTGCCCTTAGCCTTGCTGGATGGATAGACAGTCTGTGGCAGGCCCCAGGAGGGCTTGATCATGCCTTAAAAATACTAGAAGAAGGTACCCATATTTAGATTCTTAATTTGTTATTCTGTGATCATTTAGCCATGAAGAGAAATACGAATTCTAAGTCAGTAAATCATTTATTTGATGTCAGTTGTGCACCAAAAGAATTTTGGATATGACTGTGTTTTTGCCAAATAGAAGCTTGTTAAAAGATACTTGCTTAAACTCTTCAGCATCCTGTCATGGTGCCCCTGTTTGAATTCATGGGAGTTATATACAGTACTAAGTGCAAAATGAAGTGAAGGAGAGGGCCATTTTCCTGCACATCTCTTTGTTGAGTGGTAACAGTACTAGTATTTTTTTTCAGATGTTGTTCTTGGTGCTGATGAGCTTTGTCTATTCATTCCTTTTAGAAGCAGCACCTCAAGTGCCTTTAAGTAGCTAATGTAGAACAGGATCTTGCTTTTCTGTGTTTGTAAGCTCCAGTGCTGGCAGTAAAGGTTTCTCATGAGTAGGCAGAAGGAGAAGCTGGTGTTCCTTGGCAGATCTCTACCAATTAATTTGCTGTCTGGAGTAGGGGAGTTTCTCTGAGGAGTTCTTTTTGTGTTTTTGAGGGGCTAAAATAAAGCAAGAGAATTTTTTTTCACCACAGTCTTCCTCATTCCAGTCTACCTGAAGCAGAGAAAACATGGCTCAAAAGCTGTCATTAAGCCTCTTAAGAATACTTTTACTAGTTGTAATTGTCTGTAACATATAGTTTGACAGGAGTAACAAAGCAAGGAGACCACTTCCTACTGTTAGGCTTTAAGTTTTCCTTTGAATGACCAAGCTCTTTAGATTTGGCACAGCCTGTCTGCTGCAAACTCCTCAAGTACAAATAGTGATGACCTGGCAAGCAGGACAGCACTGGTAGGAGGATATTTTAGCCAAGGACTTGCAGCCAACCTCTTACCTTCATGCATATGATTTTCTTTACAATGCATGCAAAGCAGATGGGATCATGGTTAAATAATTACTCCTGCATTGAATGACTACCACCTTGAGAAAGGTGCTTGTGTAAGGAATGTTCCTACTGTGCTGTGTAAGAAGAAGGGTGGTGTGCTGAGGGTATGTGAGCAATCATCATGCTGGTGCTTTCTCATCTGTGACTCTACTGACTTGTGCTGAAAGGGGTTATTAACTTGAGTTTTACCTTAAACATACCCAAACCCTACAGCAATCTAGCAGAAGGGGCAGTGGTGCACTTCAAACTGGGTCATGGTGCTTTACATCTATAGACCAAATGACATTCAAGTCATTTTTACCATCTGAGCTGGCCAAGTGGACAAGTCCTCCTTTCCCACCCAAGCAGTTTATGCTTTGTTTAAAGTAAAAATTGTATCAGGTCCCAGTGCATTAATATCTGAGGGCCAGGTTCATCTTTTTTTGAGCACTAGTGTATTTTTCCACTCCTTCAATTAGCCTGCTGTCTGCTGTAGCTTCTGTGTGCTTGTGATAAGATTATTTGCTGTTCTCTATGTTGTTGGTGTATTTGAGCAAAAGTAATAACTCAGGATTAAAAGATCATCAGCTTTTTCTGGTGTTTGGTACTGTAATGTCACACAGCAGCAGCTGCAGAACCAATCATTCTAGACATGTCAGTGAGGAGGATAGTGCAGACTGAGATGCTCAGCTACCCTGCACTGTGAAGTGCTGTGGAGAAAGCATTTAGTTGGGGTATATAAACTATCAAAGTTTAGAAAACTTTATTTATCAAAGCTAGTTTGATCACCAAGATGGTGGTTTGGTTCAGAGCTAGCTTGTGAGTCTGAAATTTAAGCATCTCTTCTGCCCACTGTCTGTCCCTTCTCTGAAGCATGCTCAGTGCCCAAGGAATATCGGGATAATTTTTATGCCAAACACAAACAAACAAACAAACAAAACCAACAAAAAAAAACCAAAAAACCAAAAAAAATCCCTGTAGCTTCTTGGTTTTTGACTCAAATTCAGGCATGTGGCTCTACAGCATAGCAAAAGGCATACTGCTGATGCCAAATAGTCTCCCAGCAAAAACTAAAGCTAGTTCTAGGAGGTCTCATGTGATTATGTTTTCAGTAAAGTGCCATAGAATTGGCAAAACTTTACTTTAAGCTGATGATGAGAACAAGATAAAGAAGAATGTTTTATTTCTGGATAGGCATTGTAGCTACAGGTAGACTAGAAACATTTTCTTCTAGGTCTAAGTCATAGTTGTGGTTTTTTATGTTTTGGGTTTTTTTTTTGCCTGTTCTAAAGCAGTCTAAGCTGCATTAAAATTTGGAAGATCTAAAAAATTATTTGGATTTGTGCTTGACTTTTTCAGCTCCCTGGTTATGGATTCTTTGCTTTCAGAAGTTCCTGCCTAGTAGTCATTTACTGCTCTAGCTTGACCCTGGTGGTGTGGCTGCAGAGGAAGAAGCCTGAAGGGGGTGGGAGGAGAGCTGCTCCTTCCCCTCTTTCCTGGTGACCTCCACTTCTGTGGTTGTGTTAAACTCTTTTCCTGCACATTTTGACCCATGCTATAATCCTATCAGAGAGGGCAATTGCAGTCAGGGATGAAGCCTTCTCTGGAAAAGATTTCTTGCCCAAGCCTGCTCATCTGAAACACTTCTGGCATTTGTTGGTAGCAACTGGCTTCTCTTGGGTGGCTTTTTGCCAGGGCTCCTCGTGCTGTCTGGTTTGAGCCACCAGGGTCAGTTTTCTTTTCATGCTACCTGGAGTTCCTGTGGAGAAACTAAATTGCATACACCACTCGAGGTGGCAAACTAGCTGGCTAAGGTTTTGTTGTAATCCAAAGAGAATTAAAAACCAAGCAAACAAAAAACCCAGGTAACAAACACATGGACTGGGTCTGTCACTGCCATGACTTTGTAAAGGTGAGTGGCATTAATCTCACCTAATGTTTGTCGCAGATACCTTTATGTCAGCTTGGAACTGAAGGAAAAGAAGGAAAAGAAAATTAGTTTTAAAGGAAAACACAATTTTCTATGAAAGCTACGTCTTGAAACTTTTATTTGTAGCTGGAAGTGTTAGCAGTTTTTCAGTGGCCTGAAAAGTAGTTTTAAGAAAACTGTACTTTTAGGATGTTTTGTTGTTGTTGATTTTTTTGGTTTTTGTCTATGTGGTTTTTGTTTTGTAGTGTTTCTCTTCAGAAAAAGACAAGGTTTTTTTCAGACAGGTTGTAAGAAAAGTCTGTAGGGAGAGGGATTTTTTTTCTTTTGTTCAGTTTAAACTGACTAGTTTGGGGAAGACAAGCAAGGCTCAAGAAGCATAAACTCTATTTCAAGCAAAAATAAAAAGCTAAATCTAGATCAAGTTTCAATTAGTAATAATAAGAAACAATTTGATAATACAGAGAGAAGGTTGTTTATGGGAAAAATGTACCACAAATCTAGCAACTCTGTGATGACTCCAGGATTTTCTTGTTTTGGTATTAACTCCAAGGATTTGGGCAAAGAAGTGTTTTTTCTTTAAGGGTATTTTAGGGTTTTTTTCTGTCTTGTCTCTTGTATTTTCAGTGGTGTGACTTCAGCCAGGCAGTTTCCATGAGAAATATGATTCATTGGGTAATTTATGACATACTTCGGGATGTGTTTTGGACTTCTTCTTTTCCTGTTTGGGAAGAGGGACAGGCTGTATGTTGAGATGTTTTGGAAGCCTTGGCTTTTTTTTCTGTGTCACAGTTTGGTTCTGTTTCACATCCATGTGTGTGTGAGGAAAGGCTCGTGCATTCTGGAGTTCATGCCCTCCCTCTCCTTATCACTCCATATTAACTGGGCTCATAAAAGATGTCACCTCTCCCTGCAAAACTTGCCTTTCCTGTATCCTTGGGCAGTTGCAGATACAGCAGTAATAGTGAGGGATCTGTTGGATATGTAGTTCTTGTGAACTGTGTCTATGTGTTTTCTTTCACAGAGTAACTGGAATTTAATGTGGTGCTGGAAGTGACCGTGAGATAACTCCTCTTTTCCTGAGATGGAGTGGGATGCTTTTTTAACCCTGTTATGGATTCATGCAATACCATTGTTCCATTGATGTGCAACATAGGTTTGAACATGTTGACATAATAATTTAAAGCAGACAACAAAAAAAAAAACCCACAACATATGTACCAGTTGGGAAACACAGTGTCATGAACAAGAGAGTGAGAGAGTCTGGGCTAGTAGTGTATCTCTTGTAGTGTAGCCCCAAGATAAATGCTTTAGCACCATATGAATGATTGTTCTTTCTTCCTCTTTTGCTTCTGCTCCAGATGAGTAATTGTCAGACAGATTTTCTGTAATGGCTGCTGTGGTGGGAAACATAGATTGACTGCCGTTAAGATGTACATAATGTTAAGTATAGATTTTTAAAGCTGGGCATAAACACGAGTTAAATGGTATAAATTGGCATAGATAAGAACAAGTTTGCACATGGCCATTTTAAAACAGTCATCTGTTATGGATGTTGTATTTTTGGTCAGTTTTCCTTTTTTCCTACCCGAGATTTTTTTAATGTCTTCAAGTTAGGAAGCAGCCTCACAAAAGGCTGATTGGGCCCATTTGAGAGGATGGGGAGGAAAAACAGTGGGGGAGAGGTAGGGCGGCATCTCAGAGTGGGTCTCCCACTGACAGGTGAGAAGTGGAAGGGACAAATGACTGCTTTTAAAATCTCTCCTTTATCTTTTTCTGTTTAATTTTGCCATTCAAGCAAGAAAAGCACCAGTGGTGGTTCAAACAGCTGCTTCCCTTGGGTATGGTTAAAGATGTTTGCAAAAGCTTACTGCTGAGTCCAAGGCTCATTTAAGTTTTGTAGCTGGAGAAACTTAAAATATCCTTGCGTTTCACAAGCTGTCTTCTTTGGTAGCATGCCTAAAAGCCCCACAGCAAGTTTTGTGTCAGAAATACTAGTGAAAAGATGTATGCAGAACTTTTGATGCTCAAGCAAGTTAGAATAGCTTCTGTATTGAGAGTGTTCCTTGGTTTTTTTTGAGTGGCTGCATAAGAAGTATTTCTGTAATAATTTCCAGTTCAGTGGGATGCTTTCTACCCTCAAAAGTTGGTTGAATGGACAGGGACATGTAGGATTTCCTTAGATCAGGTAAGGATGGGGAAAGATCATGGAATCATAGAATGGTTTGTGTTGAAGGGAACCTTAAGTGATCACCTAGTCCACCCCTCTGCCATGGGCAGAAATATCTTCACTAGATCAGATTGCTCAGAGCCCTGTCCAACCTGACCTTGAACACTTCCCTTGAGCGAGCATCTACAACTTCTCTTAGCAATCTGTTCCAGTCTCCCTCCACCCTCACTGTAAAAAATTTCTTCCTGATGTTGAAATATAAACCTCCCCTCTTTGAGTTTAAAACCTCTGCCCCTTGTCCTGGCTCTACATGCCCTTGTAAGAAGTCTCTCTTCATCTTTCTTATATACCCTCTGTAAGTATTGAGGGGTTGATTGAATCTAATCAAAGCACCTGTTCCCAACACCTTTTAATGGGCAGTTCTCTCCTGGATGGTGTCTAAGGAGGATGAGGCCTAAAGTGGTAACCTGAGAACAATGCATGTTCTTAAACTTTTAGTTGGTAAAGTTTGGGGGTGACTTTGTGTTTTGTTTGGGTTTTTTTAATTAAAAATAAAATAAAAAAAAAAAAAAAAAAAAAAAAAAAAAAAAAAAAAAAAAAAAGAAGGAAAACAAAACCAACAAAACCCAAACTGTGCAGTATTTGACAGGAAGCCAGTGTAACTCCCTTGAAACTGGATTGGCATGCCTGAGTCAGTGAAGTATGAGCTAAGAATCTGGCAGAAGCCTTTTGCACAAAGGAAGGCTGATCAAGTCTCTCAGGAAGCCTGTACACTGCTAAATGTGGCATGTTTGAACATGAGACTGACATCATTGTGAGTTCATAGTAGTGAAAGAACAAAGTATCAGCCACAAATTAGACTGACCTAATTTTTAAGTCACTTCTAAAAACTTAATAGCACAGTGTGTTGCTTGTGCAAGCTGTTTATTTCTATCCCAGCCTCTGACTACTCCGTTTTAACTATGAATTAACCCTCCAGACTGTTGAAGGAGTTGCTCAGGAAGGTGTGTGTGTATGTTTGAGGGGTGCTGCAGACTTCCTTCCTTGGCTCTTTTTACAGTCTGACCTCAATCTTCACATAAAGGAAGTGATTAAGGACCACCCATCATATACCTTTATCCTTTAGGATCAGTTTCCTGGAGGTAAAAACCTCAGAATTGCGTACCAAAACCTAACTCATTCCTATGGGCTGATCAGAGGCAGACTGGAAGTCTGTCTGAAAATGATCAGAGCACTTGCCAGTGGTATCAACAGGAACTGATGTATAATCAGTAAGTTACAATAAAACTACTCAGTTTTATTTATTGGTGTATCCATGGTCATGGACATTCTTCTTCTGTTGCTGAATACCTAAGAAATACCAGAATGTTGCAATTTGCAGATGATACACTTCTTCCCGAGTATTTTAGTTGGCTCAGCATGAACTGAAGCTGGCCCCTTCTTTTGACATACTACTTCAGTTGTTACAGAAGTATCTTGAATTCTCCTAGCTTGGGATTACCTAGAACAAATTCAATGCCTCTTGAGTTGCTTTTAAGGAGAGGGTGAAACAGAGCACCTCTACAAATTCTGGAGAAATATAAAATTTTGTTTATGGATCTGTTGGGAGCTGTGCATAAACGTAAGCATGCTTCAAGCAGGGTAATACAAATGTAGTGGGAGGAATACATTTTGTCTCTCTTTGCTACCCAGAATCCTGCTGGAAACCCAGGAAGGTTGCTACAAAACATTTCTTGTTGACCCTGATCTTTGAGGGAGAAGCATATCAGAAAATAATAACAAAATTGACTCTCTCTGTTTGGTATTGCATGCTTTTGCTCTTCAGAATTTAAAATATCCTGGTCCCTTTGAATTCTTGCAAACTAGGTATAATGGCAGTCACATTTTGTCTGTTGTTCCTAAAGGGGTTAATATATTTTGTAGTTGTGTCACTCTTCTTACTCTACTTAAATAGTAATGTTTATAGTGATGTAAGAGACACAGCTGGGGCAACATAAGTCACCCTCTGCTCTCTCCTTCCGCTGTAAAGATATATATGGCTTCTCTTTTCAGATGTGTAGTTACCATGGTGGAAATGTGGCTTTGGCCCGCCGCAGATCTTCTGTACTATGATTCAGATTTGAAGAAACCCTTGGGATCCTTTGGGAAAGATGTACTAGGGCATGTTACCTTGAATGTAGCTCAGTGGGATGCTCAGTGAGCTTCTGCTTTTCTTCCTGAACTGAGATCTTTTTGGGACCGCCTTGTCAATTAAATTAAAAGTTGAAAGCAATTGTAATAAGCAAGACACCAGGATTATCTTTTTTGGGTAATAACTACAAGGTACAAAAATTTGTTCTGTTCCCTGTATGTGAGCTATCAGGAGTCTTACACCTTGGTAAGAGGTTTGTGTCCCAAACATCTGGATCTAGGAGTTGTTAAATTTGTTTACTGGGCCTCAATTTAGCAGTCACTCCATGTTGTAGCCCAAACCCTATCCTACTCTGCACAGCCCAGAGCAGGAGACCTCTTAACAGGATTACTGCAACTGTTTAACTTCTGAGAGCACCTGACAACTTGAATTATTTCACAGTGTTGAGTGGGAACCATTTCTGTACACCATATACCTCTACATTTCGTCTTCTACCCCACTGTGAGACAGTCAGGCTGTTCTGTCTTTGTGGACTCCCTGTTTTTCACCACCTAGTCTGCTTCCTTGCCAATATAAATGCCCTTTTAAGAGAAACCCAATTAAACTTAAGTGCTTTACTGAGCTTACATACATATAAACATAGATGTTCTGTTGGGCCCAGCATCCCTTCTGAAGATGCTTCTGTGTGCATTTATTGCTATATAGCATACACTCCGTACAATATTAATTTTGTTTTGAGCAGGCAGGTGTTTTTTTTTAATGAGTCTGACAGCAGATTTAATTAATGTTTATTAAGTTGTTGTGTTTTTTTAAAAAACTTCTAGATGTTTCTCTGTATAGCTGACAGGACATGCATGCAGCGTGGTACAGCACTGTGTTTTCAGACACAAGCAGGAAGAAACAAAGTATTAATGTTGACAGTTTAAAAATAAATTTAAAAAAATAGAAGAAATTCCTTCCAAACTTTCTCATGCCCTGATGTGAAGGGGTTGAATGTGCATGTTCCCTTCCGGGAGAACTGGTGTCATTTCCTCAAATGGGTGAAAGACCAGAACATTTTAACCCACAGCGTACCGTGAAATCAGTTCACATGTCTGTTCTTAAAGGAGATTGACTCACTGTGATTCTTAGTCATTCAATTTAATTCAAGAGAAGAGTCATTAAAAACTCTGTTGTGAGATATTCACCCCTGCCTTGCCCAGAAGCTATTCTGATTTATTTCCCTAATAAAATTACCGTCATTATCTGCTGCCTTTAATCTGTACCGGTTCTTGTATGAAAGCTTCAGATCCACCTTCTGTTTTCATCATACAGTGACCACAAAGCAGATCAGAAGTTGCTTTTTTTTTTTTCCCCTTAATTTCTGTCTTGTTATTTGCAGGCTAGTATTACTTGAACATCTTTCCCTTAAAGTCTGTCACTAAGCAAAAGGCCTTAAACTCAAAGTTTAACCATTATATAAAGGCTCTGAGGACCCATCTTTCATGGGAAGCTTTGTAAAGAAGCAGCATAGACTATGACAACTGCTGCTCTTGATGTTTATTTAGCACTGCTCTTCAGAGCACTCCTCCTCCTCCTTTTCATCTGTTTCTCAGCAAAAAAAGTCAGTGTTTGTGTTGTTTTGCAGAGCTGCAGTACACAGTCAGTCAGTTTGGGATGTGGGGATTGTGTAGTAGATGGAAACTTTGATGTCATGAAAGGGGCTACTCTAAAGAAGTCTCATTCTACAAAGAGTAAGGAGAGTCTGGAATTTCAACAGCTTGAGGATTTATAAAGTAGTTCAGCCCTTTAAGGCTGTCACTTTGTTCATTTTGCATCTTTGAATTAAATATTAAAATAACAGTTACTGTTAGAGACAGTGGCAGGTGTGGACTTTGCCAGTTGCTACAATTAAGTGATGCATATTGACCATTCACTGTACAGGACTTGGGATGTGTTTTGTAAGGATAAGCATCTGTCCTCTGGTTTTAATTCAGTTTGTGAATTTTTACTTTGCAGGCTGTGGCTTTGGGTTGGATCACATAGATAAATAAAATAATTTTATAACTTATTGTAGGTTTTATGCCAGATGCTTCATACAAGATTAGATGTTTAGGAAAGGGCAGGATTATACTTTTAGGAAAGAAGAGGTAGGTACTGAGGTCCTTAGAAGGCTGCTGTTGACTGAACACTTGACTGTTCAGTTTCTCCCTGGCTTCTCCCATGCTTGGTGCACCACAGCTCTGTAGCTGTGGGTGGAACTCTGTGTGTGACCTGACTGGTTGGGTTCATTTAGCTGCAGTTTAGGGATGGCCCTGAGCAAGATAGGAGAAAAAAGGCTCCCATTTCTAATTCTGGAAAATAGAAAAAGGTATTTAAATAAGGCCTGGACGACTTCTGACTTGCCAGAAGTAAGTAACGAGGCAAGTTTATATCCTTTTGTAATTCACCTTAAGTGAAAGGATGTATATTTCTTTTCCTGAAGTCAGCAGAAAAATCTTGGCCTCTTAATGATGAAAGACTTTTTAAAAAATGTTCGCCTAAGCACAAATAGCTGAAGTTTCCACTTTAAACTTGGGTGGCTCATTCATATTTCACTTCATGGTAATATGGTAACCTCTCTCTCTCCTTCCTCCTTTTTACCACCAAGGCTAAAAAGGAGGGGGGGAGATATAAAATGTTTCCGAAAATTACAGGAAATGTCTGTTCCTTTAACAGCATTGCCAGGGAATTTCCAAATGCACTTAATGCTTATGGCTGAACTTGCAGCAGCTCAATCTTCAGTTATGAGTGGATCGTGTTCTAAAAATGTGATACCTCCTTCCAGTAAACTGTGTTGAAATTAAGTAAATGCTTTGTTTCACATCTGCTCTTTAGGAGAATTAATTGTGCCCAATGGTGACGTGAGGAATCTTGGTGGTTGCTTTAAATTCCTGATTTACCCCGGTTCATTGAAGTGGGAAAAATAGTATATGGTTTCCTGAGGTGGTCGGAGAAGCACAAATGGCAAGTATTAGTGAGTGTGGAGACTGCCTGACAGTTTTCAGAGAGACTTTTGAAACCACACATGAAGCACCAAGGAACAAAAAGTGAGATGCTTTTCATTCCAATACTTAGTTTCCTTGGACTGTCTGAGGGTGGTCTCTGATCATAGCATCTCATCTCTAGGCAAAATCTGATCACCGTTAAGTGCTAGTTTAGTTTTTATTTCCAGGGATGAGATTGGAAAGGGGATATCAACAAATATGATGAGTAGGATGAGCTTTCTCTTTGTTCTACATTGCCTTCTGTTGGGCTTCTGCTGGACTGGGGGAAGAATCATGGGAGATCTGCAGAACAGAGGTTCTTGAAACCTGCAGAACCCTGCAGAACAGGGGCTTGAAAAGGTATCTGCCAGCCAGAGCAGGCAGAGGGGAGAAACAGACCTGGCACAGTCTTCAACAGATCTTATTATCCACCTCTCTGCCATGCTGCTCTCAAACACATGTCACAGTACACCAATACACTAAAACTGGACACATGAGAAGATCTTCAGCCTGGGACCTCCCAGGGACAAACACGCAGGTCCTAGGCAAGGTGAACAGAACATGGTCTGGGAGCAAACTCTTTAGTTACCTGTCTGGAGGACTCAAGACCCATGTTGTACTTCTGGTGTTTTCAAGGTTTTTAGAGCAATCTCCTAAAGACAGCAAGGTGATTCTTGTAGTTCCTTTCCTTACAAGATGACGTGGGGTTTGAGTCTGTGCACCTGAGGTAATGGGATCAGCCCTGTGCTGCAGTGGCTCTTCATGGCTGTCATATCATTTACTACGTGGTTCAGAGCCACTCCTGGATTTCATAAGGCAGTGCTTGGCAATAATTTCTTATCATGGTTTTATGTTACAGTGATTAAGTGGACCTGTCATCTCTTGATAGTGATGATTTGAATCTTGGTTTTAGCTGCCCAGGAAATGGTTTGGAATTGACACTGATGTGTTTTACTTCCTCATGTGAAGGCTGTAATTTAATTTGGTCATGTAGGAGCAGAAGGTGTTTTCTACAGAGATTGTATGGGTATCATTGGTAATATTGAAACATAATGATTGGTTACCAGTGTTACCCCTTCTCACTGTTGGCCCTTTTAGCATGTGAGCAGGTGGGATTAATGACCCAAGTTACTCTGTTTCATTAGTTTTGGGCCATGTGAACGCGGCTCTAATCACACTAATATTAGTAATAATATTAATAGATCCTGAACTATTAGTAGATTGTTGTTGTGGGGATTTTTTATTGTATTTTCCTAGAGTGTCTTCATATTTTTTCTTTTTTTTTTGAAGATAGTGGAAAGATTTGCTGTAGAGTTTTCCTTCTCTTTTATAAAATCAGTGTAATGTAACTTTCTGTTTCAGACCCTTTCCATGTAAATAAATGCTAGGACCTACAGATCTCTTCTTACCTAGGTTTTCATATGTTTGTGGGAGTTTTAACAGCACATGACTACAATGAAGGTGTGAAATCCATTTGCTGGGTTTCTTTACTTGTAGTTAGTATTTTTTAAATTGTTTATTTTCCTGTGTTTAGGTATTTCCTTCTGCTGTCCTTTGTATGTGGACCGCCCTCTGTCATCCTGCTCAGCCCATTTAGATTTTGACTTACATGTAGGTGAGTAATTGCTCATGAAAAAATAATAAATTCATCTAAAAAGTACTCCAGAATTTTCAGTTGCTCTGACTGCAAAGTTATACAGGAAGATTAATCTTTTAAAAGTCCAGTGAAACTTTTCCTTCTTCCCTAGTATCCCAGGCAATAGCAAATAAAAAATGTTAATAATATTTGTTTGGAGTGGATTAAGCTTTCATTTTGGATGTCACAAAACTATATGCTGTGAATCTACAAAGGAAAAAAAAAGTGGAAAAAAGTTCAAAGTGGAAAGAGCTTCTTGCATGCATGGAGAAAGGAGTCCCCCAGTAAAGTCTCTGAGCTGTTGAGTAGAGTGATGTAATATATCAATAGCAAGTTCTGACACTTCCCATCAGCTCACAATATATCAGTCAGGTTTCTCTGGTATAACACATAATAAATGTTTATAATTCCACAGTGAGTGTAAAAGAGTTTGGCTTCTTGGTAAATGCAAGTGATGATAATATGACATTTCTTGGAGTGTGTGATGGTACATGGGGGATATTTGCAGGAACATGACACATATTTAAGGGCTGCGTTGAGTCAGTCAGTGAAATCTAGAGTTTTGGTGTTGGGTTTTGTGGGTTTGTTTGGTTGTAGAACACATTATGTTGTTTCAAATACCACTGTTTGTGTGAAAAGCAGTACCTTACTGTTACCTAAAAGGAAGGTCCATTCATCTTGCTGAGCCCAGCTATCTTAAGAGTGCTCATGGTAAAAATGTCACTGAGGAGTAGGTGTAGAAGTAGAGCAAGCTTAAAAATCTGAACTGGAGGTGGTTTGTGCAGCTTATTCATGGGAAGCTGGTTTCCTTTCTGACACTCTCTCTCCATGTCTCATTTTTCAGATTGGTGAATGCAATGAGATAGGATGTCTTTTCTTTAGAATTAGTATTCAGACCTGAGTAATTAGTCAAGCAGGATGAAGGACAATAAAGTACTGAGCAGAAAATTCTCCTTCATCCTTTTTTCTTTTCAGTTGTTTTATACATGCCTTTCTAATGAATGTACAGTGTGTAATCTAAAATGCACATGGCTGCTGTTTTTACAAGGAAGAGAAAATTAACACTATTTCATTTTGACTGCATATACAAGTCTAAAGTACAGATGTGCTGAAAGTAGAAGAGGGAGCAGCCATTAACTGCCTTACAGATAAGCAAAGAGAGAACAGGGTGAAATTCTTACAACTGGTTCTCTTGTACAAGCATGGTACCTGTGACATGTAAGAAAAAAAGAGGCTATGTGTCTCTTTGGGTAGCTTCCTTGCTGCTCTCCACTCTTGCATCACAGGGGAGTGTGCACAGGAGGGTTGGGGAGTCTGTGTTCTTCCCACCCCCCTGTCAAGATGATGTGCTTATGAGATGATGACACTTGCTTGAGTCAACTGAAAAGCCAAGAGACACTCTCACTCCCCTCAGTTGAGACCCATGACACCCTATTAATACATCTCTTTTGAATCACAGCCATTTGTAATCTCACTCCTCTGTGGTCTGCATGATGGCAGGCCAGACATAACCTCAGTTACATTTTTTTTCCCCATAGACTTTAAGTTTTATTTCACAGTTGTTGATCTCTGGAATTTATTGGCTTGCTTACTGAATTCAGTAGTACAGCCGTTCCTCACTTTCACTAGAAATCTTATTTCCCTTGTGCTCCATAGACACTTGGTGTTTCTTGCCACTGCCAAGTAGCAGCTTTAGCAGGGATTGTCCCTCTCTCTCCTTTTTTGTCATTCAGTCTCTAGTAGCATGGGTTACAAGCATCTGTCCAGAACAAATTTTGTTTCCATCTTTCAGAGGCAAGTGAGAGAATGCTGTGCTCATCATAGATATTAGGGTTGAATAACATCTTTCAGGAGTGGGAATTTGCCCTATGATTGCTAGATCAGAAGTTGCTCTCTGATGCAGGACTTTGTGTAGGTTTGTGAGTATCCCGTGTGGTGGTAGGGACTGGTGCTGATGGTATTGGCACTGGCTATTGAACCACTGGCAGCTTCCAGCTCAGTAGCACTGAAGCCAAATAATCCTTTGGAAACAGCTGATGTGCCAGTAATGGCACGTGTCCTGCAGTTTTGGAACTCCTACCTGTGTTTTCATTCAGTTTTTTGGTTTTTTGGTTTTTTTTGTGCTGGTGCCCACCCTAAGAAACATGGAAGGGAATTTGTGGGGGGAAGAAAACTGTTTTTCCTCAAACGTGCATATGTTTGCCTCTCTAGAAAGTGGAAAAATATGTGGCTTGATGAATCAGGTCTTTCAGGTGTCTCAGGCTGAGTATGCAAAAGCTGCCACCCTTCAAGACCTCCTGATGGTCAGATGCTGTAAGGTTCTTTTGTTGGCACCTTGCCCTGCAGCAGCACCATGCACAGGAGCATTGCTGTAGGCACCTGACAGAGCAGGTGTTAGTGACGTCAGGAACAAAATTGCTGAGTGTTCATGACACCAAGGTTCAACTTCAAGGTTATCTTTTTACACGAGGTAGAAGTCTTTCAGAGATTGTAGAAGGGCTTCTGGAGGCTCTCTGCCAGTTCCTTTAACTAGGGCAGAATTAGAGCATTGTACTGAGAGGTTGTTAAAATACATTCTTGCTGCATCTCTCTGTCTCAAAAATAGTTGCTATCATAGGGCACAAAGCCTGAGATAACTCAAGCATCCACCTGTGGTGTAAGGGAACTGCTTGGAGTTGAAGTGGTAGAAGTAGAAATTACGAGTGCATACAATACAGAAGTTATTTTGACTGAAGAATCAAACACACAACACGAGGGCCAGGATGCATGTTCTGCAGTTGCCTGCTTTGCTCCATCTGAGCCATTTGGGATGGGGACAAAAATCCCCGTGAGCTGAAAAGGGATCCTGTAGTTTTGTGGCAGCATTGCATTTGTAGTTTTGTGGCATCATTACCTATAGTGATATACTGTTGTTTGTATGGAAGATAGTAGGGTTTTGTTGTTTTGGTTCTTTAATCTGTATGAAGAAACTGTAAAGATACTGAGCAAGTGCAGAATAGATCTT
This sequence comes from Phaethornis superciliosus, assembly GCA_023637945.1. Classification (NCBI taxonomy): domain Eukaryota; kingdom Metazoa; phylum Chordata; class Aves; order Apodiformes; family Trochilidae; genus Phaethornis; species Phaethornis superciliosus. Next base: position 38,336,579 of record JAJQWJ010000001.1, read on the forward strand.
TGTAGATTTACAGTGAGTTAAAAAGTTAGTTTTCTTTTTTAAAAGGAGAGGTAACAGGCAGCTCCACATGTTGCTCCACATGTTGTTCCTGTTACAAGGAAGAAGCCAGGCAGTGCTACCAGTGCACATGTGAGTGACTTCATGCAGTATTCTCATGGCTTGATAAGGGCTCACTTTTCTGTAATCCTGATTTCAGTGTAGAACATCCTGTGACTAAGATGGTTTCCTACCTTGAAGATCAGCAATGTAATGGCCTATTTAGGGCAAAGCATTATGGTGCATCATCTTATGAGGCACTGTTGTGTCAATGCATACAATTGGGATCTAAGTCACAGGTAGCACAGAAAAAAGAGAACAGTCAAGAAATTGAATTTTTCCGTTTTACAAGTTATGATAAGAAATAAACAAATATTTCAACACCTCACAGTAGCTGAATGTAAGAGTTGTCACTGGGAAGGGGAGGACAGCTCTAGTGTTTACATAAAGGAGTCTGCCAGGTTCTCTTGTTTAGACAGGTCACAAGAAAGAGTCCCAAAGTCTGGCAGTACCAGAAACAGAGACAAGTAAATCAATACAAAAACCTGTCATTGATAATAATGTTGTTCTGCCCTGCCCAATGGAGCTGTTCCTGTCAAAACGGGATTTCAGTCACAGTAACTTGAGGTGACATCACCATTAAGTTTTATTACTTTAAAGGCTTTGTCAGAATGCTTTCAGAATCTTAACACATTATTATACATTATATATTGTACATATATTACACATAAATGTTAAGGTAATTATGTTATTTTAAAGGATTCTTTTCTAGTAGCCTGCTTGCCTTGTGTTCTTTGGATGCTCTTTACTCAGTCACCATAAATGAGTGGTTTGAGTTCTTTTTAAGGGTCTTGTGAAACAAATTTCTGTCATCTGAGAGTGAAGGCTGAGATAGCAAACAGTAGGCAAATAGAAAATAAGAACTATACCTAAACTGAGCATTGCAAATTAGAGATTACTTATTTTTAACAGCCTCCATTTTGGAGTTCTGTACTTTCTCAGCTGCTTTATTTTCCTGTTACTACTTGGACTTTAAGTCAGCAATTTACCCATCAAAACACAGTGTCTAGTTCACAAACAAACTGTCTAGCTCACAAAAGAGCTAGAGCCAGTTCCCACTAGAGCCAGTGGAAAACTTTTCACTGAGTTCAGTGGGTTTGGTATCTGGCAGCCTTTGACACGAATAAAATAGAATAAAAATTTGTGACAGAAGACATTAAGAGAAATTAGAAAAAAAGCAAAAAAAAAGCAGAATACCTTTTTCTCTCTGAAAAACAAAATGCACACAACTATCAAGTTTCACTTTTTTCCCCCTTACATAATGGTATGGTCTTTTGATACCTTCCAACCTGTCTACAGAGAGCCTGAGGCCAGCATATAATGTCTACTCTTTAAGGGGGATCACACCTGCCAACCAAGTTGCAAAGATAGGTTGTTTTTTTTTTTTTTAAGTTTTAATCAAGGCTGAGCATAGTAATTTTTTCAATCACGTTTGTATGTGAAAGAAATACACTGTTTACACTGCTATATGCTTCCGTTTATTTTGGCAAGCATAAAAGCATTGGTTCTATAGCAGTAGAGTCAGGGCAAATAAAATCATATTTTGTCAACCTAATGGCTGCTTATCTGAAACCTGGTGTTTTTCTGTATTGGTACGTGAAACGCTCACAAAATGTTTCTTTTTTTTTCTTTTTTTGGGTCCATAAAGTGAAGTTTGCACTTTTTTCAGAACTTAATTTATATATAAGATTTTCTTTATTTAGATTTAAGAGTTTTGTATTTTTAGATTTGTATAAAATACCTAACGATTAAAACATCTCCTAACCTGAGATTTCCCATAGCTAAACACACCTGCCCTCTTGCTGTAACAGGACTTTTAATAAACTAGCTATGAATTAATTTGAATTCATGATTTCTCCTGCAGCTAAGATATGCAACAACCACTTCAAACTGAACTATGTGAAATTATTTTATAAGTAAAGTGCAGGCTTTCCCACCCAAACCTGTTAAACTGAGGATTTAAAATTAATTAAAAAATATATATATATATAAAACCTTGACCCTCCTGTGTCCTGTGTGTGCATTAAGAATCCAGGAAAACGCATCCTCTTAACTTGCTTCTGTTTACCAATGCTTCACTGCCTCAAGAGTGTCAATCAATCCGGGTTTTATTTTCTTAACCTGGGCCTCCTCAGGTTTGTGACAGCTGTGCTACTTTGCTTTGTCTCAAAAGGCAGAGATAGCAAGGCTGCTTGAGTCACATGCTGGGTGGCATGGGCCAGAACTGACACAAGACTCCTTTGCAAGTACCAGGCAGGTTCCTGCAGGCTGCCAGGTCAGGGTGGTGAGGAATTCTGGCAGGTCAGGGTGGTGAGGAATTCTGGCAGGTCAGGGTTGTGAGGAGTTCTGCCAGGCTTAAGCTCCAGAGCCTCGGCTGAAGAAGTCACCCCCCTCAGCTATCTCTTCTTGTTGGAGTTAATTACCAAGGCAGCTGAATATGTGGCTTGTGCTTCCTCACAGCCTTGTGTAAAATACCCGTGATGGCACAGAGACCAAGTGTGGAACTGTGGTAACAAAGCAAACTGACTCATGTTTTCTGTTCAGTCTCTATCCGCAGCACTATATGCGTTCATTAATGTTTATAAATATGTAAAGGGTGGGTGTAAGGAGGATGGAACCATCTCATTGATGACCAGTGGTGGTGCAAGGGGTAACAGGTGCAAGTTGGAGGGTAGGAGATTCCAGGTAAACATAAGGAAAAGCTTTTTCACTGTGAGGGTGACAGAGCACTGGAACAGGCTGCCCAGTGAGGTTGTGGAGTCTCCTTCTCTGGAGACATTCAGATCCTGCCTGGATGTGTTCCTGTGTGACCTACACCAGGTGATCCTGCTCTGGCAGGGGGGTTGGACTCAATGATCTCTCAAGGTCCCTTCTAACCCCTGATAGTCTGTGATTTTGTGATTAGAGTGCAGCTAAATCCCTTATGGACTGAGGTGGCTGCTTTCTCAGGACTGTTCCTACAGGGCCTTGTTCCATCAAAATGTATTTTGGGAGACTCTGAAAAGCCTGAGGACATCAGTGAGGCAGTAATTCAAATAGGTGGTAAAACACATCAAGTGCTTTTAGTGCTCTGCTGCTGCTGCCACTGTTTCAATTTAGGTTGATGTGGTTCAGATGCTGCCAGGATCTAATTTTACAAAAGTATAATTTATTTCAGATATTATTTATCATTTGTGGAAAGTGTAATGTACCTCACGTAACTGTCCCTCCTGTCACAAGGGCTGAAGGCAGGGAGCACTGCTTTACCTTTCAATAGTCTGTTCATGAGACCTCTGTTCCATATTGGGTGATCAGTTCAAATAAAGTTCTTGTGTCCTGATGTAGCATCTTGTTCTTCTGGTTTGTCTTCAACCATATTCTCAAAGGAGAGAAGTGGATTTAAGTTTTGTCCATTCGTTTGTACAGTTTTAGTTCCCTGACTTGCAGTGCTGGTTTGTGAAATACTTTCCAATACATTTACCTTTAAAAATATATCTTAACTAATTTTTGACTTTTTACCAAGTGGTGAAGTGCTGAAACGCAGCTAATTAGTTTTGCTATTGAAAGGAATCGGTGATTTAGGGCCGTATTTGTTAATTATATTCCAACAAAGTCTTGTGAAGAGGCAGAGCTAGTGGCAAGAAAAGTCTGCAATTAAGACAGAATAGGTTGCCTGGAATACAGGATAACTGTCCAGGCAAGGTCATTGGAATAGGCTCAGAGACTTAGTTGCAAATATTCTCTCTAGGTATTTGGAATATAGAGCAGAGAAGGGAACTTCTTGGGAATGTATTTATTGTATGGTACAGACCAGTGTGCAGTTAGCCTCAAAGCTGAATGTTTTGTTCTGCAGACTTTCATGGCCTCATCTGGTTTATGGTTTGTTTTTTTTTATCTTTGTCTTCTTACAGGCTCCTAGTCTGGCATAAAGCTGATGGGTGGGAGCAAAGGTAAAGAATGATGTAATGCAGCAGCAGCCAGAAAGCATCTTTTGTCTGAATTGTGAAATGGCTACTCCATAGTCATCTCCCAATGAATCAGATGTGAGGGGCTGCTTTGTGGAGCGAACCCATTGTAACACCACATCAACTGGAAGCAGGAGGAGACATTCAGTTGAAGAGCTCTTTCTGAAAATGGGTTTAACTTTTCTTTTGCCAGTCACTACCAGCATGACCTCATACACTTCTAGTACAATGGTGTGGCTAAGCCTTTGAGTACACAGCCATTACATCATCGCAGCAAATTAGAGAGGGAGGTGGTGAAAGAGGCCTTATTGTTGTCATGGCCGATGAGATGATCAGGACTCAACTCATTGTCGCCGAGAAGTTGGTGGCTTTGCTGGAGAGTGGTACAGAAAAATTGCTGCTGATTGATAGCCGCCCCTTTGTGGAATACAATACATCCCACATCTTGGATGCCATCAACATCAACTGCTCCAAGCTTATGAAGCGGAGGCTGCAGCAGGACAAAGTTTTGATTACAGAGCTCATTCAGCATTCAGCAAAACACAAGGTAGGGGTCATTTTCCTGTTATTCCTTGTATATCTTTAAAGGAGTGCCTGGAAAGCAATTTGTAAGGATTTTTCTTTATTCGTTTTTAAAAAACAAAATAGGGGAACAGAGCTCTTTCTTAGGTGATTTAAGAGGCTATTGTTTACTATTTTAAGTTTATCTTTGGATTCTTTGTAGCCAGCTCTCCTCTAAGTGACAGAGTAAAGGGGAGGGATTTAGAAATTACTCAGAAAAGAAATGTTCTCAGGGTTCTTCTATGTCTTACAAAGCACAGTTCCTTGTATGTATGTAGTTAAGGCAGGAAAGATTTTCATTCTGAAACTTTGAAGGATACCTTGGGGTCCCTGGTGGTGATTGCTTAGGAAGTGATTTGCAAAGAAACTGTAGCTTTGTCAATCCTGGCTTCTACTTGCTGTTTAAAATACTTTCCCTGTGAGTAGTTTAATGGTTTTTTGGTTGCTGGGTTTTTTGGTTGGTTGGGCTTTTTTTGTTTTTTGTTTTTAAATAGAGTGTTAGTAGTGAAAAGGATATAGCTAAGTTGTTTAAACTTAATGTGTAGCAATGTGTGTTTTGTTTTGTAAATCCATTGCTATTTGTTTCAAATGTGTTGATTGCAGAAGTAGTCTGTTAGGTTCTTGCTTTGGCATGTTAAACACTGAATACTTTTATTATTATTACCACTGTTGTCTAAAGCATATTCTATAGATCATGTTGATTAAGTGACAGGTTAAAGTCTCTCTACTGTTTATACACGCAAAAAAAAAAAACAGAAGCAGAAATTGAGGTAGGGCCTTCTTTTAAAAAGCCAACCAACCCTAGCTGAAAGTAAAGCATTTTATAAGTAACATACATTTACCTAGTGGTAGAAATGTGTAGGGCTTGCTTCAGCTTAAAAAAAATACAATTTACAAACTCTCAGTGGAATTAAATTTGATCAGGCTTATTTGGTATTATATAAAAACTTTTCTATACAGCTATGTAAGAAAACTGTATATCTAAACTGCTGCACAGCAAATGCGTGGGAACCCTGGTGCAGGTGGTAATGTAGTGCTTTTAATCATCTTCTTCCTTCCTATCTTATTCTGAATTACTTTTGTTTCAGATTGAAATAGATTACAAGCAGGAAGTGGTGGTGTATGACCAAAGCTCTAAAGATGTGACCTCTCTCTCATCTGATTGCTTTCTGACTGTGCTCCTGGGCAAACTGGAGAAGAATTTCAGCTCTGTGTATCTGCTTTCAGGTATGATGTACCAACAGAAACAAAACCCAAAACACTTGAAAGAGAAGGAAAGTGCTATTGTGATAACTGATGTGAACACAATATTTCAACAGTGCTGATATCAACTTGAGTCATAGCAGAATTTTTTCTGTGCATATAGTGATACCCATAATACATTACAAACAGAAAATATAGAGTTTTTTAGATGCAAATGCCTGCTATTTTAGGGCCAAAAACAGTAAAAGAAATGTGCTTCCCTGGTCTTCTAAGTATTGTACCTGCCTTCTTTTCCTTGGTCTCTCATTTATTGTTTTTTTTAAAGTCCAGGTCAAAGCATCCATAGAAATTCCAGTCTTTGTAATGGGGGATTTCTTGATTTGTTGGTGTTAATGTGTGCTTGTTCTGTTATCTCTGTCATGGAACAGTAGACCTAGTGTTCACAAGGAGGAACAAGGAGGGGCATGAAGTAGATCCAGGGCTGAAAGAAGAGGGAATGATGAATAAAAGTAGGAAATTCATTGTAGTGACTTGATCAGTGATCTCATGAAGTGTATGCGTAATCTCTGAACTGTCAGAACTTACACTGACTAATCATGAGGAAAAAAGGAAAAAACTCCAGAGAGATGCTTCCTCTTAGCAAGAAGGTTTCACTGAGGTTTGCAGTGACTTCAGATGAGCGATAGGGAGGTGGTTGTGTTACTAAGAGAACTTTTCCAAAACTATTTTGAAATTGCGTACAGAAAAAATGAATAATTTCTGCACTTGGATGGGTGCACTTGGTGCTTATGTGAGAGGCACTAACAGAAAGCTAAGTAGGGTTTTACTTTAGCTATGTTTTGTACTTCCATTTTCTTTGCTTTCTTGGCAAGAATGTTATGTGTGGGTTGTGAACTAATATATTAGATTAAGTAACTCTTCTTCCATATGGGCTTCCAAGTAAATATGTGGTTTATAGGCACAGTAAATGATAAATGTAAGAGCTCTGAAATACATGGTTAATACTCCCTTAAATTTAAAACTGTTATTTAAAAATACGCCAGCCTAGAAGCAGTTCATGTCTCTTAAGAAATCATTTTAATGCTTGAATGCCCAACTCTGCTAATCTGTCCTGAGTTTTTTTTAATAACCAGAAGCATATTACAGCTCCATGCAGCAATACAGACTATTCACAAAGTAGTTTTCATGATAGAAAGAGACAACAGCTCTCTGATAACTGAGAATTAGACCTCGTAGCAGGAAGAAGCTGGGATTTATCCAGTAAGACCAAGCAAGGGAGAGGATCACAAAGTTCCCTTTCTTCTACTGTCCCTCTGTAGATTAGTGCTGTGTGACATGGCTTTGATCTTTTTTCTTCTGCTGGACCCTGTGAAGGAGGTGGTTTGAGTGTCTCCACACTCAGACTTGCCTGTGGCTGCTGTAGGAATGGACATGGGAGGGTTTCCCAGCTCCTCAGTACACAGTCTTTTTAATTTCTTGCACGTGGTGATTATCTGTTCCATCTGAAAATGCAACTTGAACCACATGCAAGATACTAGTGCACATTAGCTGGCTGATGTGAACTTAGGCAGGTGCAGTTAGTAAGGCTTAGTGCTGGCTGGAGAGAAAGAGAATCTAATATGTTAACACCCTCCTTAGAAAAAGGAGGATTTTTATTTTAGCTTGTCAATTGCATTTCTCTTAGCAAAGATTAGATTTGAGAATTTCATCTGATTTTTGGTTAAATAGCTAGTGATGGGCATATTTATGAATGCAGTAACAACTGATGGCTTGAGAACCGGTGGTGGAGGAGTATAAGAAGAAAAGGGAAGTGTAAGGAGTGTGTTTACTACTGATCTGTTACAGGAAGTGTTTCAGGAAATAAACCCAACGAAGGTGAATTGGTAGTAAAGTAATTAATGCCAACTATTCCTTTAGCTCTGTAGTGTTTCCTTCTTTTATAATGAGTTTGTTCTGATTTTAACACTTACATAAGAAAATACCTTTCAGAGTCCTGTTGTTTTCCTTACATCAGTTAAAAATCTAGCTACTTAAGAAACACACACACACACACACAAGAGACCTTTTTGGTTGTGAAGTGAAAGAAGAAAGCAGTAGATACTCAGTCTTATAGAAAGTCCCTGGAGGTTATTGATACGTGGCTCTAGGAAGCTAGGTAAAATGAATTGTCTCAGCAAGATGATGATGAACTCTCATAAACATTTATGGCCCATAATGAGAGTAGGAGTCAGTGCACCATATAAAAAGGAAAACCTTTGGACCTGAGTTTTCTCTGTGCCGTTTGATCAGGTTTATTTAAAATACTGACCTTAAATAAGCATATTGGGGTGGTTTGTTTTTTTTTTTTTCTAGCATAGAATGAGGAGGATAAGGATACTTAACAAGAATCTGAAATTCTTGCATCTGTTCATCCTGCCTCACCCCATTACTGAGCACTTGGTGAAGTGGTTTTTTTTATTTAGGTTGTGTGTAAAGGTGTGCTCTACCCCAGAGGTTGTTTTACATTGAAGTAACTAATGTAAAGACCTTGAAAGAACCCTTACCAAGTAGTTTAAGCTCTGATCTAACCTCATTAAAATATCTATAATCTGGTGGGGAATGTTCTCAGGAATTTAAATATCTGGTTTGGTTCTTAATTTTGAACAGTGCACAAAATACTGATATGTGCTGAAGGCTTAACCCCCTTCTCATAATTGCATCTACTTTGATGAGTTAAATGAATTTTGAACACAGGGATGTGATTTGATTCCTTCTCTTCCCATATTTTGAGAACTGGATTAACTTTCATGGAGTCCTTTTCCTCGCTACAGCACTTTAAGGATGTCTCTGCTTGCTCTGTAGGAACAGTTAAAATAGACATCCTATTCTTTCTTGCATTAACATTTTTAAGGTGATAAAAGCCAAGAGTCTTACTTAAATTCTATTCCACTACACCAGTGGAAATAGTTAATGCTCTGCTTTCCTAAAACACTTGCTCTTTCTTACTTCTCTTAATCTGGTTGACTCTTAAACTTGTGCAAGCACAGATGTCTTTGTGATAGTTACCTTTCAAATGTTGCCTGTGAACAAGATGAAGCACATTTTTTTTAAATTTTATGTTGGTTTTGGCTTTTTCCTTTTCATACAGAAGATTCATACTAAACAGAAGGATTTCTGAAAAAAAATTTTTAACAAGTTCCTACCTTTCTGTATTTTTTATATTAAAAATTGTAGTAGCCTAAAACAGAAACACCATACCAGCTCTGGACTGAAACCAAAAGGAAGAATCCTTGTACTGAAGCTCATGGGCAGCAGTGGTAAATGTCTAAGAAAGACTAGCTCAAAAAGCAGGATCATAAAAACAGTTTCACTGAACTCCTCAAGAATTTCTTAGTGCTGCAAAATACGATGATATTTTGCCAGAAAACCACGAAGGACGTATTTTTTAATGTACCTTGGTATTTGATTGGAAAGCTTACATAATGCACCAGATTAGAAACTGTACAGACAGAAGGGGAATTAAATATATTGGAAGCTTTTTGTCAACTGCTAGAATTTTTACCCTCTGGTGCCTGTATGCTGAGGTGTAGCTCTGCATGTGACTGTATTCCTTTGGAGCCATGCCTGTCAGGAAATAGCATCCACCTGATCTGTAGATGTACTTAGGGTTCTCCATAGAAAGTTGTATACTTTCTGTTGCTTCACAGTTGGAAACAAAGCTGCTGCCCTTCAGCAGGTGAAGTAAAAGACTGCTGGGAAAGAATGGTCTCACCCTGAAGTCATATGAGAGCTGTCTTGAAAAGGGCTCCATAAGCTTCTATGTGCTACTTACTACACATTATCTAACTCAGAGATTTACTAGTAGAGAATTAAAAATCTTGTAGGTGCCCAGAGTGAAGCCCACATCTGGCTTGCAGAACCATTGAGCATTAACTCTTCCTTCCAAACACCTTCCTTCCAAAACCATGGTTGGACTGTGGGTACAGTCACCAGGTAAAAGAGTTGTGTTGATGGGCAGTTGAGGCCCAAATAGTGAATTGCCTACTGATCTTGGCTACCCTCCTGCCTATGGATAACATCAGGAGTAATATGATTTATTGTATTTTGCTTTCAAGAGCTCTCTGATGAGCTTCTGCAGAGCATAAAGCTACCGCAGTAAGCAGAAAAAACAAATAATTATTAATTTTGTGTTCAGTGATGAATGCAGGTGACATATGCAGTGGATGGTGAATGAAGTCAGAAATTGAGGATGTAAAAAAAGAGCAAACAGAGTGACTTCAATGAGATCGAGCAAAGGTCCTGGAAAGAAGATAGTGAGTGATTAGCCAGGGACTCTTGCACAATTGTTTTGCTGTAACTTACCAAATAATTGTTTCCCTCTGACCTGTCCCTCACCTGGCAAAGCATGTGTACAGAATGAAAGATTGCACTGGAGGATACAAGGAGAAAGAAACAAAGCAGGAAGTCTTGTTTATACCAGCATTTTTCTTAAAAATAATTTAAATTGGAATCTCATTTAAAGGAATTGTAGTATAAAAATGCCAATATCTCTAGGGTACATTTACCATTGTGTTGTCTCTACTTGCATAAAGCAAAGCTGGATGGAAAAAGACCCCAGTGCTTTCTTCCTTCTTTGTCACCAGAAATACTGTGTCTTGTGGCAGAGGAGCAGGAGATCTTAAGAATATTCTCTAGTAGGTAGAGCTGGTTATATCTGTCCCCTGAAGTGACCAGGGCTGTGAGACAGCTTTCTTCCCCAGTTCTGCAATACCAGATGCCAGTCAGGGGGGTACACAGCGTGGACTGAAAGATAGCATGAGGTAGCTGTCATTGTTCTGTCTGATAAATTTCTCTCTTAACACTTTTAATCTGTGGATTCGGAGCTTAGTAAATTCTGCATGTGGCCCACTGAAGTTCTGGGTGGTCATTATAAGTCTTTGCAGATTGCCTCCAGGAGAAGGGCACACTTTCAAATAGAGTCATTGATTAAAATAATCGAGTTATCTGCAAGTTGACATAATGACAGTGACAATGAGCTGCTAAATATCCTGCCAGTGTTTCAGAAAAGGAAGGGTAGTTGCACAATGATGTCAACTTTCCTGATACTCTGATTCAGGACGTGGTTTAGTTGTCACAGTGGTTTTAGGTTCACAGTTGGACTTGATAATCTTAGAGGTCTTTTCCAACCTTATTGATTCTATGATTCTGTTCCAAGACTGGTTGGTGCCATTAGAAGCAAGTCTCTAAAGAAAGAGGCAAAAATCTCACCAAGGGAGCACAGTATTCCTTAAGTGGTCCCATAACCCATGGAGTGTGGCCAGTGGGGAAGAGATGAGGGCCAGAAAGGAGCTTAGCTCTGAATCACCCACTTTGAAAATCTCCCTCTCCATCAATTTTTAACGAGAACATAAAAAACCTGGTACCCTTGGCTGCTGCCAGTCCCCTGTGAACAGCCTCCCACCCTTCCTCCTTAAAATAGAGTTTTGAGTGTTCGTTTAGTGCCATGGTTGTTTTAAGCACTTGAAGAATTGGGAGTAGGGTTTATTACTTTCATATGTGTATCCACTTGCTGTCTTTTGAGAGAGAGCAAAGTTTGATTAGTGTGGAGCTCTCATAACATTTCTCAAACCCAAGAATAACTTGTTAAGTTTGCTTTTGTTTTGGATACCTCTGGATGCTTGTGAAACTTAATTGACTGAAATTACAATGCGGGGGTTTTTTGTTTTGTCATGTTTTGTTTGGGGTTTTTTCTTTGTGTGTTTAAAGGCAGAAAGGGCAAGTAAGAGTGCCCAATATGCCACTTGGGTGGGAGAGGGGGGCTTGACCCCATCCTCACCACCACCACCCCCACACGCCTCCCCAAGCTTTGCTTGCTTAACCTGCCCATTAACCTTGTCTTATTAACCTGGAGAGAAAAAACCCTCGGGGGAAAGAACTTCCCTTGCTACTGTGCTTGTAAAACACCTGGCATGATGGGGCCACTTTCTGAACGCCGCCGTAATAAAAAACACCCCTGGCTTCCCCAGACGATGAAACTTTGAGTGGAAGGATTCCCTGTGGCCGTGGGAAGGGGAAGGGGAGGCACGGGGAGGGCATTGCTCCCCGGGGGGCTCTCCAGCCTCAGCTTATGCAATGGAAAATGGCAAGCATCCCTGTGGAGCAGAACTGGAATGCCGGAATTGTAATGGCCCGTGGAGGTCTGCAGCTCGTTTAGACAGAGTGGAAACATTGTAGATTCGTAAAACTTCTGAGTCAAAAAGTTTACAATTTTTCCTTCCTTAGCAGGCGAGGGGAAAAAAGAAAAAAAAAAAAAAATCTCTACCGCAGCTTTTAGATAAACATTTTAAGGCGTGATGGAAAGGTGACTGGGAAAGTGCTGTTAGGTCACAGCATTAAAGATCTCTGACCTGATGTGAGGGAAAGTAACCCTTAGTTTTGTATATTTTGTCTGTGCTGTAGTGCTTTTAAAATTTGATTATTTTTTCACTGTAGTTTTCAGTAATGTTGCCTTATGTGCCTAGCCCAGTATTTACAATAACACAAACTCTAACTTGCTGGTAGGAGAAGGAAAAGAGTTAAACATTAACATACTCCACTGCGTACCTTTGGTGAACGTAGAAGTTTAATAAGGCTTACTTTAAAATTACAGGGTCCAAATATTATATTATAGAGGTAGTTACCAATTTTCCTGCTTTTTTATTCCTCTTTTCCTTTAAAAATAGATACATATACAACTTTTATTAGTACATGGCTCTATAAAATGATGAATAATTACTGTCCTTAATGAAGAAGCAAATTATGGATTTATCATAAGTGATGGAATTTTCTATCAAGTCCATAACCTTCCAAGTCTCCTCCTTTCAATCATTTCTTAGTACATGCATGTAGTCTTTTGGTTTTGACTCATCACTTGGGTCCTAAACCTTTTCCCCTCCCTGCTAAAAAGTAATTGTGTTTGATGCTGAGTTAACAGTGATGAACTGGCAGACAGTTCTGTCTTGTGGGAAAAGGAGGGAAGTGGCTTCTACTCTGTTTTCAAGAATTTCCTTGAAGAAAACGAATTCCTCTCTTGGGCTTTTTCTGGATGGTCAGAATCCAAAGGGGAGATAAAAAAGGAGAAGCATCTGATTTGAATGGCACTTAAGAGAAATGGCAAAGCTTGTGCTCTTACCAGCATACATCATTCTTGTGCTTTTCCAGCACACTCTGAGACCTGTGAAATTGAGATACATTCACAGTCTCTTATTTCTCCATCAGGAGCACAAGACAGGATCTTTCTGTGTGTCCTGTGTGAAGTATACAGAGCTGCAGGACCAGCTGGATCTGCGAGGATGTTGTATAAAACACTTCATAGGCTTTTCTTATCCTGAAGTTTTAGGGAAGCCAAGCTCATAGGAGCTGTCTGCTTCTCTTCTTTCACTCACAGATGATGTTTAAGCTTGTTGGTCAACTTCAATAAGGCATGACAAAAGAAGTAATTAAATGAAAAAAATTATGGGAATTCTTGTAAGGTCTATGGAAATGAACACTGTTGCAGTGCAGAGCCTAAAATTAGTGTTTTGTTCTGAAAAGTAGTTTCAGGTTGAGCTGAGCTGATTGTAGATTTTTTGGTGTTGACCAAGAAGAAGTGCTGCATGGACCCTAACAATGCAAGGGAAGTCCTTGGGAATTTAGGCTGCAATAGCTGCCCAAGGATCCACAATGAGATGGACACAGTGGCAGGTGGGATTCTTCTATTCTGCAGCCCCTCAAATTGGTTTGAAAACATGTTTCCTTTGTGTGAAGGTGGAAAGCTGCTCGTCTGGTCTTTATCAGTCTCTATTATTTGGAGAAGATGGCTGGGGCCCTTGTCTTGGTTACCAAGCTTTTGTCCAAATCAGTCTCTTGTCTTTTCCCTTCCTCCTTGGCTTTGCTGCCCAGGCCAGGCTATGAGGTTCTTTTTTGAGCTTTAGCTGACAGGCTCATAGGAAACACATGAAGTGATGTGAAGACCTGTTTTCTTGTCTTTCTCTCATTTCAAGTCCTGTTTCATGGCTGCCTTTACAAAGAGTAAGTAAGAAATCTTCCTAGAACAAATGCAGTGTGAGCTTGTTGGTTACATTTGTTACTGTTAGCATTTCTATATGCATAAAGCTCTCTTTTTTTGTAAGACTGATCTCCATACTTGGAAAGTTACACTTGAAAAAGCAAGCTAAACCTAATGGAAAGGTCCCTTACTTTTATGTTTCCCTTTCACTGCAGTGTTATGGGCATCTCAGCTGTTGCACTTTAATTTCACACCCAACCTAAATCCACCTTATCTCTGAAGTATAGTCAGGTCTCTTCTTTTCTGCACTTTGTCATTTTGCACATGCCTAATTAGCAAAAACAGCCATTAAGGATAAAACTATCAGTGCAGATCTTTGCAACCAGTTGATGATGGCAAGGAATTACAGAATTAGCTTCAAAGAGCTCTTTTGGATTGCCTTGTGATTGTTTTTTTCTGGACATTAGAAATACATGCAAGTTTGAGACTTGGGATGAACGTTTGAGGGAACATCTGTGCAATGTGCATGCACAGGAAAGATTTATTAAATATGTGTGGATGGGGGGATGCCACTGAAGCAGGCTTGTTTGGCCAATGTCAAGCATTGGTGACTACAACCAACTACAACTACAGTTACTGTAATATGTCATGGAAGCATTGGTGAGTTGTCTAATTTTGATTTGTTACATATCTGAGTGGCTTGATCCATTTGAAGGAAATACAAAGACAGAGAGGAGGAAGAGAAACCAGCATAACATGGAATGACCATAAGGAAACATCTACTATTTTCCCTCCAGTTTTTCATCCTATTATGGTGACATTTTGCTGGAATGGTTTTATAGAGTGATGGGTAAAACCAGTAAAATATTATCTGAACTTCACAACTCTGCATTAAGTGTTCAAATCAAGACCTTAGAGCTTGACCAGCCTTTCACTTGCAAACCTCTACAGTGGTCTGCAACCACTGCATGTCCTGTGGCAGCACAGTGGAATGCTCCTGGTTTGTTTCTGTGTAATGTAACAGAAAGGAGTTGATGTAAATGTCTGTGGTTCTCGGTAGTTATTCCTAGATATTAATTTAGGGTTTGTCTTGGTAGAGAAACTAAACAGTCATAAAGATCTGGATGGATTCTGTTCCCTCAATGAAAGGTAGCTCTGCCCAAATCAATAATGTGTCTCTGGCTATCATTTGTTGTCACCTGAGCCCATTTTCTCTCCCGCTTCTCTTCCAGCTGCTGGCAAAGTTAGTTGGGAGTTTTATTTATATGAGCATTTATGCGATGAATCCATAAGAAAGAGAAATTCCGTAAGAAAGAGGCTGAAACGTTTTCATTCCTTCTGGATTTTGCCTTATTTTATTTCCCAAGTTGGCTGAGAAGGCAGCTTTGATACTGAGATCCTTTTAACCATCATACCTCTGGGATCATAATTGTAGATAGGAAATTGTGGTGTCTTGATCAAAGGGAACTCTGTATTCACCACTTTGCAGAACCGTGGCAATGGGGGAATTGAGTAGGATACTGGATCTTGCCAAATTTCTGCTAATGGCTGTTGGAGGCTTGCAAGCCAGGAACAGGGGCTGTGCTCTTAAAGACCTAGGGAGGTGTGGGGTTTTCTGCCACACGCAGAAGGGCTCAGGCTGCAAAACCACTGACAGGTTCGGGCGCCTCAGCAAGGTTTTGTAGGAACTGTTGTGCATCACAGCCCTGAGAAGTGAACAGAAGGAATCATTGCTGGAATGTGGTATGGAGCTGCTGTTCCTCAAAGGGGCTGCAGCAAGTAAGACAGACTTAAGTACTGTTAGCTTCTTGCTACCAAAGGATACAGTGACTTAGGTATCTGCAGTCATGACAGAACCAACTGGCTATTTAAAACTGAAGAAGATGCTTTGTGCTGCTTAGCCTGCTTGAGCATCAAGGTTTTTAGATGTAATGGAACTATTGCATGAGTGATGGTGAAAGTCTTCCATTTAATTCGTCTATATCAGAAAAAGTAGAGTGAAAAATTTAAAAAGCCCTTTTGCGGGTGGGGAGGATCTTTTTAAACACAAGGAAAGTTTACCTATAATATTTGAAAGGTACTCTGTTTTCTTCTTTCTTTGTCTCTAACATTCAATTGGAAGATGTGATTTCATCCTGTTGAATGTCAAGAGAACTGTTTCAGCTCAGCTTCACCATCAAGAATACAGAAAACTAGTATGGTTCATAAGGTATTTGGGAGAGAATATTTTGTAGTTACTTGACCATCATCTATTTCAAGGGTCCAGTTATATTTACCAAGGACTTCAGTGAAACTTTATTAAGTTAGTAGCTCTGTTCATTTTTTTCCTCACAGTTTCAACATGATCTTGTGATTGATTTATTATTTGCAGAGGCTGAAGTAGGGATAAAAGGTGTTATTTAGATACTAGTTCCAGAAAAGAAGTGTAATTTCTGTTCTTAAAGCAAGCTGAACAGTGCTGCCAATAGCCCTATTCCAACCAAGGTAAGTAAGGAGATTTAAAGATATTTCTCTTGATGCAAAGGTCATCCTCAAATTATGCAATTTGAAGCTAGACCAGACTCATCTTTCTTTTAAGACTCAGTTTTCTACCAGCATCTCACCTCTACACTTTTTTAAAAAAAGTTTTATTTCTAAATGTTTCTAAATGCTTAAGATTTGGTGGTTTTTTTGAAGACAGCCTGCTTCATTTACAGCAGTGTTGTACAGGTAGTTCAAGTGCTTAAAGCACATAAGAGCATTCTCATGTACAATGTGTGTAGACTTCAGCTTTGAGGACTGATGGGGCACATAATCTGTGACACATCTTTATGTTCTGTTAGTTTTTTATACATCTATCTGTGTATTTAAAAAAAAAATAGATGTTTTGTAAGTCAATGTAAGCAACTTGTGATGAGTGCAGTTCATTAGGATAGAAGTTAGACTTAAAATGACAACAGCTTGGTGATATTTTGCATGACTGCTGTCAGACCCATGACAGTGTTTGTTGCATTAGAAGAAATATTTAGTTCAGCATGTTTAGGATGCGTACAAGAGAATGTTTTGTTACCATGGGTTTTGTTTGTGGGATTTTTTTAGAGCAATTTTTCAGTGTACACTAATCTAGAATGTGTTTCTTCTATTTTGGGTGCCATAAATCAAAGCCAGAATTTTTGAAAAGCTCCTAACTTTTTGAAATGGTTATAGAAGATGACAGGGAAGATATATTAACATTTGAAACAAGTCACTGATTTCATGTTTTTTCAAGTCAGTTTTCTACTGATACTTATACCAGGTTAAAATATATTCAAAGGAAAGGAGGACTTACTTGGGAGCATGTGTATAGGTAATACAATATTAGACTTACCTGATTTGTGAGTTTTGTGGTTGTAATTCATGTTGTAAAGATAAAACAAAATGCAACTAGAAAAGCGTGAGTAGAAGGAAGAAACGTGACTTTGGATGGATGAGTGTCCCAGAGGAAGTGTTGAAACATCTAATCTTAAATCACTTCAAGTTTCTCTTGACAGTGCCCTAGAATAAAAATAATTACAAAACTAAAATAAAATTCCTCCTTACACTTATGATGACAGAGCATGGGTTCCATCTTCCAAAGTCTCTGGGTTTTTTTTAGCATATTACCTTCTTGCTTAATTTCTTGTTCATACAGCAATGAGATCAGTTCAGAGGTAATTGGGAAAATTAGTCTTTTACAATGAAAGCACAGATCTAAAATCTTTTCTGTGCTTGTGCTTCTGTTTTGTAAGAGAGAAGAGTCACTTCTCTATTTCCAGCTGTTTCAGAGAGAAGCTTTAGAAAGCAGCCAGTAAGCTTCCCAAGTAAATAAGAATGAGCAAATGAAACAAAGATATCTTTTATTTCTTCCCTAGCCTCTCAAGGAATTGTTGGGCACCTGATCTTACAATAACTTAACCTGAGGGGCATCTAATGTCTAAAAATTCAAAGACTGCTTCCTATAACAGTGGGAAAACACGCAGTACCTAAGACAATTTAGCAAGTGAGAGAATAGATTATTTTGCAAACTCTGCCTGTCCTTTGATTGAGACGCTGAACAAGCAGCATCTGTGCCACTGAAAGGATGGCTGTAAAGCAAGAAGGAGGAAACTCACTTACTAGGAATCAAAAATGTCAGAGCCAGAACTTTACTGTGTCCCTAAGTCTATGTCCTTCAGTTTAGGGTTATGGTTCTGTGATGGGCAGTACCTTAGCTTAGCAACATGTCTTGCCCTTCCCAACCCACACAGTCCAACCTCAAACACAGGTTCTCAGGATAAGCATTATCATAGTTGTCTAAAATTACTAAAATCTCTAACAAAATAGACAAGTGATTTTTTAAAATTATTATTTTATTTTTAACTCATGAGACTAAATAGGAATCACGGTGCATAAGACTTCTGTTCTAAAAACTGTTTCCTGTCTCTTTTGCCTATAGGATAAAATGGTCTGTTACACACATGGCTGTTACTGTGTTTTTTGGTAAATTTACTAAAGATAGAGATTTTTAAACCCAAAGGACAGGAAGAATTCAGGCAATGGTCATGCAAGGCTTTACAAAATAGGACATTATCTTATTCCTGAATAATTTTAACTTCCATCTTTCAGCTGTAATAATAGTGAACAATAGCATTTGGCAGATCTAGCAGAGTAATACTTCACTTCCTTGCTGATAAAAAGATGCCTTGTTCTGAACAGGTTATAATTACTCTTCCTTCTCTTAAAATTTCACTTGTCTCTGTGCTTTAACGTGATGAAATAGCTGGGGACTTTCACTGTGGTTTGTGCCTTTCACCCCTCACTGGTTGGCTGTTAGTGGTGAAAACAGTCAGGAAAAGCCTGCAATGCAGTGAATCAGCTGCCTCTGGTTCTTACACCAGTTTGCAAAGATGAAGTATGAGAATGAGCAGAGTGAGGGGTTTAGCAAGGCTTGGAAAGAGCTAGCTAGCTTTTGTGAGAACATGTTTAGTCACAGTATTAAGTTAGTTATTGGTGGTTTCTTTGGTTTTGTTTTCTAACTGTGGGGAGGGCCAGTTGGACCAGCTGGTAGCACAGATTAGTGACACAGCCCTTGTGGTGGGAGGGAAGCTCAGAAGTAGCTGGCCAAGAAAAAGAAATGGAGCTTGAACTGCAGTATATGTATTTGTCTCTAGAGCAGTCTCGGCCACACTTTTTATATTCCCTTTGTGTTCCATAGCAGCTGTGCCATGCTGATGGTGGAACAGCCACGGAGCATTTTTGATGGTCACTGACTGGCTTTTTAGGTGGTTTAAAATATGCTGCCATTCATTCCACTCTAATTTTCCTGAGTGGTTTAATGTAGTGGTGGGAAATGGTAATGAAAATATTTTGGAGCTCTAATACAGATAGGGGCTAAAAACTGGTAAGGAACCACGTAAGAGTAAAGGAGTACAGAGACTTGTGGGGAAGTCTGTGGCTGGGCAAAGTCTTCCCCTTGTAGTCCCCCCTCTGCCTCGTTGCCCCCGTTTGAGGTGGAGAAGCCTGGGCTTGGTGTGGTTTGGAAAGAGAAAACCTCTTCCAGTGTGCTGGATGAAATACACTAATTATGGAGCAGCGCAGAAAATAATGTGAAAATTTAAAAGCAAATGTTAATAGCCATATATTGATGCTTTTACCAAATAGAGTAAACATGACTTTTTCTTGGTGAAGTTTAATTATAGGCCTAATACAAGAGAAGGAGGTGTTTAGGAAACAGGAAAAGGTGTGCATGCTTTTGGTGTGGTGGGTGTCGTGGCTGTTTTTTTAAAGTCTTATTTTCACGTATCACTAAGACTGGGAAGAAGCATCAAATACTTCTGAGAAATGGAGAGAGAGAGAGAGACTGAGAAATAAAAGTTCCAGGCAGAGTGGAACCAGGCAGCCAGGCCGTGCCTGCTGCTGGATGGTTCCACAGTCATGGTACCACTCGAAGAGGCATGTGTGGAGCTCCTCTTTTAAAGGTTTCCTGCTGCCCCTTAACACCCTCCCATCTCCTGCAATAAATGCTGTTTTCTGAGAACCAGTATGTGCACCAATGCCTACAGCACTGCATGTAAATTAAATACTTGCTGTTCCTCTCACAGGTGGATTTGCCGAGTTCTCCAGCTCTTTCCCTGGTCTCTGTGAAGGAAAATCCACACTGGTTCCTACTTGCATTTCTCAGCCCTGCCTCCCTGTCTCCAACATTGGCCCAACCAGAATCCTGCCTCATCTCTACCTTGGGTGTCAGCGGGATGTCCTCAACAAGGTGAGCATTCTGGGTGTCATGTTCTTTACTTGGATGAGTATAAAATTTCCATGTGTCTTCACCCTTGCTTCTCTCATACTGCATCATTACAGCTATAAAACAGCTAAATTAGTTATAAATAATAGCTATGTGTGTGAGCTTATGTGAGAACTGATGATACACATATGATTAATCCACGTCATGTAATATGAAACTTGGTGTCCTCTGTCCTTCATCTCAAAGAAAATGATATGGTACCTTCCTCATTAAACTATCAACCAACAGCAAACTATCAAATCTGCCATTAAAGCAGGTGAGGTAGTCTCCTGTATATAACTCTGCCAGGTTTGTTTTGGCAGGTCTTGGATGTTAGTATATTAATGGTTACAGTGGGACAAAGGAAGATTGTCTGGGTTTTTGTGGTTCCTTCAAGTGCTGGAAAAAATAGCACTTAAATACCATGAATTGCATAATGAAGGACTACAGCAAACAAAGCTTTGTACACCTGAAAATGTGCAGACCTGGACAATCAGTGGTGTCATTTAAAAATCTGATTTTATGGTAGCACTGCACTGTGAAACTTCTACTGTTTCTAAATACAAGTGCATTTAATAAGTTTTGTTAAGTTTTTGTTTTTGCACAGGTCATTTTGGTATACTTAAAATATTTGTCAGCAAAGTCACTAAATAAAGCACTTGCAGGGTGATGGAACTATCAGATGTCTAAAAGAGCTTGTCTCAAATTGTTACAGGTTTATATTCCTATGCATATACACAGATATTTGCCTCCATGAGACCAACTTGTATTGCTTACTCTCCCCATCTTGGGTCCCTTCACAAGGGACTTTTTATTACTTCTTCTGCGTGTGCCCTCTTGCCTCCCATATTATCTGACAGTCCTACTTAATAGTTGAACCCCCAACAGTCTTCATATGCTGGCATTAAATACATGGATGGGGGAAAGGGAAAGAGTAAGAGTGCTCCACCCTAGCATATTGCCTGAAATATTTAAAAGGCTTGTGTGTATGGTCCATGTTTAAAGCTTAAGATAGGAGCTATCCTAATAGGCCTGGAATTGGATCAATTCATATACTTCGACCATTATCATAATTTTCACTGGTTTCTTCTACTTTTCTATTAATCTGGAGATTAATAGGCTATTTTTTGATTTTTTCACAGTTGTTTAAAGGGGATTTTTGACACATAAACAATCACGTAGCAGGCAACTGGGCTTTAAGAGACGACACAGAAAAATCTGTGTGGTGGCTAGTCAGCAGTCACTGTATTTAACTTGTCCTTTAAAAGGTTCCATGCCTTTACTGCCAGGAAGCAAGTCAGCAATTCAACCTTGTCTTATGATGCATATCAGAGGAGGTTATTACTTTTCTTACCATGGAAGTAATTTTGTTGGCCCCAGACAAAAACCATCAGGAACTAAGCCATTTAAATAAATAAATAAAAGAGAAATTTTTACTTTAAATCATGGAGCATTCAAAGGATGCTTTTATGCTGTTTGTTTCAATGTGTGAATGACAAGTGCTACCCTATCTCACAGTGGGGGTGAGGGGGCAACCTGCTCTTCTCCAGGGCCAAGGATGTGCTGCTAGCTTAGGGGGTGGTGACTGGAAAACCAGTGCTGTGGCTCTTCAATGGTGAATAATCCCAGAGGGATGGAAGAGGCTGTTCCTTTTCCTTGCAGTAAACTGGTGCCTATGACTAGGTGTTGGGCACAGTGTGTGTGCCTCTCCAGGAAAGGAATCCAAGTGGTAGCAGCAGTCAGGAAGTTCATTACAGGACTGGAGGAGGCTAAAACCACAAACTGCTACTGGTGAGCTCTGAATGTGGCAGAGCTGTCTGCAGGAAGAGTTTAGAGCTGGTGGTGACTCTCTTGACTATTAATTGACAATCTTGGTATTATTTCAGCATGTGTTCATCAGACATCTGCAGCTGCAAATTCATTGGAATTAATGTAGGAACCCCAAGAGTTCATCAGATTTGTTCTTCCTCACCTATTCCATAGAGTTGAAATCAAGGATTGCTGTGTCTCCTGTTTTGTGTTTTTTTGTTGTTTTTTTTTTATGGAGAAAAACAAAACCCACATACAATCCACAGAAAGTTCAGTAAGTTCTTATGGCCTGGTGTCATCCTTGACAGTCAGTCTTTTGGAAGTTCTTCCATAGATGACTGAAGTACTTCTTAGGTTTCTTACCCATTTAAGGACGAAACCACATTTTACAATTTTAGATGTTTGTTGCTTGTACCCTTGTCCTCTTTGAAGAAATATCTGGCAATTCTTCATTCTGAGGATGTCATTTGTGTGCTGCACTGAAATAGACCTGACCATCTTGGTATTTTATCTGACTTCCTCAGTTTCAGTGATTGCCTGTGGAGAATCTGAAATGCCTTCCATCTTCAATATCAATACCTTTATTAACCTAAAGAAGCTGTGGGCACAGATTAAGGTTTCTGCCTCTTAGAATGCACTCAATCTTTTCCCAGCTATTGGTAACTCCCAGTTTTCTGGGTTTAATCCTTTTCTTGAGTCAGCATGAAGTTGGCAGTAGCTGGAGATCAGCATGCTTAACAGGCAATGGGAAGATCTCTGCTGGCCTCCCTTCCACCCCTTCATCAAAATTCTGGAGAAGCATGAATCCTGTGCAGAGGTGTTAAGAAGAGCAGGGAGAATGACTCTTAACTACACTGAGTATCCAGAAATATCACCATGTACTAAGAGAGTTAGGGAGTGAAAACCATTCAGAAGTGGAGGGTAGGAAACAAAACATTTGGGGGGGAAGTGGCAAAATAGCAAAGTTCTGTCTTTATGACAGTCCAGGAGCTGGTAAGTGATTACATTTTCATCCTTTGGATTAATGGCCTTGCTGCTTTGTTGGTTATGGGCAACAAGCTTATCAACTTTCTTTTAATACTAGGATAGTTTGGGCCTTTTTTATTCAAGTTCAGATTTTAAAAACTAATTTTCTGAAAAATTCTATTAAGATTCTGAAAAACATATGATGTAGTTGTATATGTTGAACTTAATTTCTCTCAATGACCAGACATATTTCTTTATCTAAAATTTAAATGACTCAAAAATATCTGCAAAAAGAGCTCTTAATGTGCCCTACAATTTAATCTGACAGTTTGAAAGCATGAATTTTCATCATGTTTCATCAAGATGAGCTAATCTTTTCAGGATCTTCATAGGCTTATCTCTGGGTTCACAGGAAGGGAAATACTTGTCTTGTATTCATCACCTTTTAAGAATACTAATGTTATTTTCCATTATATCTCTGCTGATAACATTCTATTTGTGAAAGGCAAACACAAATACTTGGTTTATGTCCTTTAGCAAGATTAATGATTGCTTCAGCAAAGTCCTAGGAGATTCTTCACATTTTTGCTTTATGGATTTCTTCCTAAAAATCTGAAAACATCCGTAAGTTTTTTGGCTGGGTTGAAATACTAAAAAGTGATCCAGAAAGCTTCAAACAGAAAAGTTTGAAGTTTCACTTTTGGGGTCTCAGTGCAATGTATTGGTGGTTAACTGGCTGTGATTGGTGGCATGGCAAGAGTCCTTATTTTTACAGATCTTTGTTGCTCTTTGTGAAAGGCAGACAAACTAATTCTAGCCTAAATTCTCACAGAGACAGTGTCCTCTCTGGAAGTTAGCATAACAGAAAACAACAACAAACAAAGCAGTGTTGTGGTTATGGGCCTGAACTAGCCTCTTACTTACACCATCTATTCAGTACCAGCATTTACTCTGTAAAACACTCTGCTTTGCTACTTACATAACTATTCTCTTTCTTCCCTTCCAGACCTGGATTTTATTTCCTGGAACAAAATAACATTTTAGGGTGCCATTAATTTTCAGGTTAAACAAGTCATAAAATGTAAATAACCTGACAAAAGAGCATTTACCTTCTATTCACAGAGTTGTTAGTATTAGGATTTCTGGATCTTCCTTCCCTCATAATTCACTTCTTCCTCTTGGGTGCCGTACAATGAAGGCACTGTTAAGGTTATTATATTGGAGCATGTTGCACAGGGAATGATTGATACTTTAGAACAGAAGGAAGCATAACTCCTTTCTTTAGCCTTAGTCACAAAGACAAGCACTAACACATTTTTTTGGGTGGTTTTTTGGCTCGGAAATTTCAGACTTGGCATCTGCAGCCTTCTCAGTCCCATTGAAATAATTGATTCTACATCAAAAATCTCACATAATCTCACATAACTGTGGAATTGTGATAGTTGGACTCTGTGGCCCATCAGTGGTCATGCTTTAGAAGAACTAATGAGGTTTTCTGTTCTTCTAAATTCATCACCCTCCCCTTAGCTGTATTCTGAATGTGCATCATGGCAGTCCATCTGTGATAGTCTCATCCTTTTTACGTGGTGATGCTCACGACCCTGCGTGTACTTTTGTAGCTGCTATTGCAGTTGTTCCTCACTCACCCTCAAGCAAAGACAGCAGTAGATGAGAGCAGGTTTGAGGGCAGTGTTTCAACATAGTAGTCTAAAGCAGATAGATATTCTATGGAAGATGAAGATCTTGGAATCCTAGAAGGGGAAAGCTGGTAGCTCAGAACAGTGAGGCACGGATGCTGGGGATCTGGGGTCTCCCTTGCACACACCCAAGATACACCACAGGTCTCAAATCCCATTCCTAAGACCTTCCCTCTCTGGATAATTCCAAATACTCCTCTACTTCCTTACAACACTACTGCTTTTGAACTTTTAAGTCTGTTTGGTGTGTGAGTGCTAAGTATAGAAAAGGGAGGTGTGACAGAGTCACCTGTGAAGGCTGCCATAGGCTGAAAGGAGCTTGCTGGGGGAATTGGGAAGATGTGAAGGAAGGGAGAGGAGGAAATCAGTGACATACTGCAATTTCTTGTCACTGATGAGAAGGTGAGTTTTACTGAGACTGTGATCCAGGAAACCAGCAGGGCAAGAAGCAATAAGGCTGCCAATTTATTTTGACACATTCAGACCTTATTTTAATTTCTGACCATTTCTGCAAACGATAGTTTTGGTGATTTAGCTTTGATAGTAATTGATCATCTACTGTTCCCCTTGGGTATCTGTATATATAATATAATATAATTATAATATAATATTCATTAGTTTAATGTACCTACACCTTCAAGCACCTCTGAATATGCTGATGTGTGAGGGACTTTGGAGGAGCTGCTCAGTTTCCTCCAGAAAAGAAAATTCAGCTTGCTATCAGAGATTCATATAACTTCCTTATGTGACATGCAGCCCATAGCAGTTGAGTACACTGCCCTCTGTAAACGACCAAGGTAGACCCCCTTTTCCCCTGCATCTGTCTTCATGACTGTATTTTCATACTGGTAGACCTCCAGTTGAAAAATGCAGTGGAAGAATTGTTTCTTGCTGCTGTTCCCATGGATCGACAGAACTTTTTTGTATAATTGCTATAAAAGCAAAAGGTTTAAAATAATTTTTTTTTTCTTTTTTAATCTTTCAGTTTGGTTTCAGACATCACCTTCCATAAAAATCGGGCAAAAAGCTTGCCAGTGTTTGTATTTATTGCAACTATTATCCAAATGTAGCCCTTCATGTCACTGCCAAATCATATCTAAACCAGAAATATTGTATTAATCCAGCCTGCTCGATTGCTTTTCTGTGGCAAGATCCTTAATTTCAGGAGAAGGGGTGGTTTTGGTAGACCCATCTCTAGTGCTTCTTTCACGTTTTAGCACTAAGGTACCTACTGCATCAGATACTACTTCGCACCATTCCAAACAGAGTATGGCAAGGTGGAGAAAAGAGGTGTCTTTTTTCTATTTGCAATCATGAAAACTCTTTTATTAAAAGAGTCCAGTTGACTCTTATCCTTTGAATATCTTTGCTTGTGATAATCTCCAAGATGACTAAAGACTGAAAAGGCAAATATATGCAATTAAGTCATAAACCACAAAGTGGAACTCCTACAAATCTGCAATTAGAGCAGTGTGAAATGGTCTAAATCAAAGTGTTCAGCTCTTACTCAGCTCTTTCTGTCATAGTTTTGAGTGAGGTTTGCACATTGCCTTAGAAACAAGGAAGTCACAGATACTTAAAGACGTGACTGCAGGAGACACCAATTTCACTTCATATTTCTGTCTGGTATCTGGTGGGGCAACCTCAGTCATAGATATGTGATCCAGAAAACTTATTCAGTTTAGCAAAGTATAGGTGGGAAGTGTTTGGTTATACTGTCAGCTTAAACAGTGAGAATTTAAACCAAAGTGGCAAAAAAAATTCCCTTGGAAGTGATGCTTCATGTTAGCAGATGGTATTCTATCATTATTTCTGTTGTTAGCTTTGTTTGTATGGGCTTTTCATTCCATATGGTATTTGGGCCCTTTGGATATCTCATTAAGACTTGTTTGAAAAACTAAAATCTTAGAAAATGTCTTTAAAAAAACCAAAAATAATAATGTCCCTAATACAGCTGGAGAAATTGTAAAGTGAATTCCAGTTGGGGTTTTAGCTTTGTAATGTGCTTTGGAGTCATAGATTCTTTGTAATATGCCAAAGTTACCATTTGATTTCTCTAGGCTTAATCTTTCTGTCTTTCCTAGGAGCTGATGCAGCAGAATGATATTGGGTATGTACTAAATGCCAGCAATACTTGTCCAAAGCCTGATTTTATTCCGGAATCCCACTTCCTGAGAGTGCCTGTGAACGACAGCTTTTGTGAGAAAATTTTGCCTTGGTTGGATAAATCAGTTGATTTTATAGGTGAGAAGAAAATTTAAATTCCCTCTCTAAAATAGTGTCTGGATTCCTTTGTATGTCTGCCTTGCTCTTTTGGTGGGCAAAGACCTAAATGCTGTCTGGGTGTTATGAAAGGACCCTGAGCACCTATGTACCTGGTCACCATCACTTTGTAAGCACAGAAGCAAAATAACGTAAGGAGATTCTGCCACTCCATATTCCAGCACTTGAGGAACAAAGGCACTTTTTAAGAACACAACTCTGCTTTCTGACAACCTAGTAGATGCCTGAGACATGTCTGCAGAGAGCAAATTAGAAAATTGGACAAAGAGATCCTGTCTTGAACTTTGAGAAGTGAGCTAGCCAAATTTGTACGGGCCAGATTGTTCCATCATGAATGCTTGCTTTTCACTTGAATATAAATTTAGAAACAATCACCTTTTCCAGACAGCTAAATAGGTTTGTTCATGTGCACATTAAAATGCAGTATACTCTAACTGCAGTATGTTTCCTGTGTGTAGTCACATGTTTTTTCTATATTCAATGCTATACAGAGCTAGAGAAAAAAAAAATATTTTTGTTTAAAGCTTTCCTGAGATTTACAATTAGCATTTGATTTGGAAGTTTTGAACAATTTTAAATAACACTGCTTTCTTTGCAAACTTTTCATCGTGGTATAATGCTGCTGAGTGTGACATTTGCCAATCTCTTTGCTATGCAGAAAAAGCAAAAGCATCAAATGGCCATGTGTTAGTGCACTGTTTAGCTGGAATATCTCGCTCTGCCACAATCGCTATTGCATATATCATGAAGAGAATGGATATGTCCTTAGATGAAGCTTACAGGTAAGGAGAAAAATTCCCTTCATATTAATTCTTGAGTCTATTGGCTTGTTTTGAAGCTGAAGAATAAAAGGTTTGACCCAGGTTAGAAGCAGACATGCTATTTTATCTGGTAGTTCACTGGCCTCTGCACTTTGGTTTTGTTGTGTTTTTTGGGTTTTGTTGGTTTTTTTTAAATGTAGGCTTTCTCCATAAACAAATCAATGATCTGTAAGCATCATCAGCTAATATTAATTCCCTACCTGCAAAATTCTGATGCTGGACTTTGCTCTGAGTAGGCAAATACATGGAATTTAAACTGCTTATTAAATGTGTCTGTATGTACAGACACACACAGAACTATAGGGTGCATATAACAGTATCTTAAAGTCAGAGAGAAAATGGACTGTATAAGGTTTAAGAAAGAACTGAGGATATTTATAATCACTTGTATGACAAATGCTAGGCTGGAGCTGTTTGGCTGCAGCTTGGTATGTGGTAATGCTCTCAAAGAACTGCCTGCAGGTGAAATGTCTAGGAATTAAGAAAGCTTCTTTGTTGCTGTTAAAGTCAGTCAGAAACTCTGGGAGAAATTATTTTGAAGTATCAGCTCTTTGTGGCATTAGGGAATTTTTGTGGAGACCCTCCTTTGCCTCCTCCCCTTTTTAACCTTTCAGATCCCATTTTTTCTATACTTGGATTGAGAACACATTACTACATCCCAGGTGGCTCGGTTGCAGTTCACCACGACTTCTGTATTTCATTTAACAGCCTGCATTGTTGTGTTGTACAGAATAATGATGGTTTTATTTTTGATGGGCTTTGTATGCTAGTTGGCAGAGCTTTAGACATCCCCGTAATATGTGTGGGACAGAAAAAATTTGAACACTTGTGCTGCAGCAGGTGGAGAGAAACACCTTCCAGGCCACTGCTGTTTGCTGCTGCTGTCTCTAAAACACTGATGAGGACATAAAGATGAACATTTGATAGTCCCTTGCAGAACGTGATTTACATGAGGGATTTTCTTTTAAGTTGATGGACATAATTATGCATGCTGTGAAGAAAGTGTACGTGAGAGGTGCCTGAACCCCATTGCCTTTAAAAATTTTCCATGGTTTCTTACTAGAGCCTGCTGACAGTAACTCAGGTGTAGGTAACATGGATGAATTAGTGGATGTGGATGGATACTGTGCAAGGTATTAGCTTAAATCACTAAAAAAAACCTGTCTGGCCTCAGGCTGTAGTGATCTGGAGGTTAGAGCTGTAGAGTAACCACTTCTAAAACACACACGCTCCCGGGAACTTCTAAGTGCTGCTTCTAAATTCCTCACTGAAATATCTGCATGAATTTTTAGTTTGTTTCTTCACCTGAAACTGTCAACTGAGTGTGGAGGATTAATCATCCTGGGATTTTTTTTCTTTGCAGTGTTTAATACCAAACAACTACTCCGAAATTTAGATTATATTTTGCTATATTTCCTTTGATACGGCTTAGTGAGAACAGTCTGCAGCACATTTCACTCATTGGTTTCAGATCTCTTGTTGGCAAAACTTGAAAGAAAAATACTTTTCTCTGAGTTAATGAAAGTCATTACATCAACGTTTGTCTGACTACTAAAAAAATAAAAAGGTGAAGCTGTTTCTTGAAGTGAAAGATCTGAGGAAATGAACGTTTTTAATATTTTTGTGTGTAGTGGATCATACAAGGGAAACAAACATCAAAATTAGATGTCATTCATGTTTTCCAATTGGAAAAGAGTGTGTATTTTGGAATTTAAAAGTTTGCAATACCTTAAAACTTTCTGGGGGGGATCCAGCAGACTTTCTTGACCTCTTCATTTTTTAAAAAAACTAAATTTTAAATTTATGACTGTCCAATATTTTGGAGTAAGATGAAGAAAGTGGAAGGGAGAAGCTACCAGAACATTGGCCAGAAACAGCAGTGTTGACCAGAAGGATTTTGTTTTAAATAACAAATCCAGTAATAAGTCCAACTAGCTTTAACTGGAAAAGAATGAAGGCAGATTGTATCAATTCTTTATGAGCAAATTTCTCACACTGGAACAAAAGTTCCCAAATTCAATGCTGAGAGATCAACCTGAAGAGACTTACTAATTTTCTCCCTATGTCAGTGTTGGAAGGAAGTGTTGGAAGTTTCCACCATCACTTTGCACAATCTGAGCTTCCAGGGTATCACATCAGCTCAGCTATTCCTACTATTGTTTGTTGTTTGGCAACTTAAACAAAACTTTGCATTTTTCATTTTGTTTTTTATATTTTTCATGTGCTTACTTGCATTTCAGCCAGTGCATTTGTATATGTGTGTATACACCTTTTAATTTTTTCTCATTCTGTTTTTTAATGACTGCACACACACACCTTCTGTACACATTCCCAGGGATATTTTATTTTTAATAATATTTAATTTTCCCAGCAATACATTAGATGTATGTTTGTACTAGATTTAGCTCTTTGGGTTTTTTTTTTTTTTCTTCTGTTGTTAATTCCCTTGTCATCTGGTACTTCATAGTTCCAGGAATACTTAAAAAAACAAAACAAAAAAACCCAGGAAGGATTTGGGCAGCAAAGAGTACTTAGCTATACTGCAAATTGCCCAGGCAGGAATATGCTTTTGTATTTAAAAATTAACTTTGAAGTTTATTACATGACTTCAGATATTTAGGTCTTTCATCCAGCTAGGATCCTGTATGGATTCCTGTTTCAGGAAAACATTCTGAGGATGCATTGCACCTTGTCTGTACTCACCTGAGTACGTAAGTGCATGCTTAGATTGGCAGCTGTGTGCAGGTCAGGCTGCTTCCTACAGGACTCCAGGACAGGTTAACTCTTCCAGCAGCCCTGAGGAAAAGGACTTGAGGGTGCTGGTGGGTGAGAAGTTCAACGTGAGCCACCAGTGTACACTTGCAGCCCAGAAAGCTGACAGGATCCTTGGCTGCATCCAGAGAAGAGTGC
Source organism: Phaethornis superciliosus (assembly GCA_023637945.1). NCBI lineage: Eukaryota > Metazoa > Chordata > Aves > Apodiformes > Trochilidae > Phaethornis > Phaethornis superciliosus. The sequence goes on from JAJQWJ010000001.1 coordinate 38,367,130, forward strand.
CAGAAGGTCAAGGGAGGTGATTCTCCCCCTCTACTCTGCTCTCCTGAGACCCCCACCTGGAGTCCTGTGTCCAGTGCTGGAGCCCCTGTTACAAGAAAGACACGGATGTGTGTCCAGAGAAGGGCCAGGAGGATGATAGAGGGCTGGAGCACCTCTGCTATGAAGACAGACTGAGAGAGTTGGGGTTATTCAGTCTGGAGAGGAGGAGACCTTCCAGTGTCTGAAGGTTACAAGAAATCTGGTGAGGGACTTTTTTAGGATGTCAGGTAATGAAAGGACTGGGGTAATGGATTCAAACTAGATGAGGGTAGATTTAGATTGGAAGTTAGGAAGAAGTTCTTCACCATGAGGGTGGTGAGACACTGGCACAGGTTGCCCAGAGAGGTGGTGGAAGCCCCAACCCTGAAAGTTTTTAAGGTCAGGCTGGACAGGACTCTGAGCAACCTGATCTAGTGGGAGGTGTCCCTGCCTGTGGCAAGGGGGTTGGAAATAGATGATCTTAAAGGTCCCTTCCAACCCTAAAAATTCTATGATTCTCTGATTTGGCAATACTGTTGCCCTCTGCTGCTGAACATCTATGGAGCTGGAGAGAACCTTTTTGTTTAAATTCTGCATTTGCTCCTTTCTGTTCTTTTTTATTTTCATAGTAGTGGTCAATACCAGTGTATGGTAGAAACCACTGGTGATTGCTGTAGAAGGTCAGGATAGATACGAGCTCTTTGTCTTGCTGACAAAATAAACAGGGTAAGAAGCACCCACTGCAGCAACAGCAGCATGAGAGGTGTGAAGGGAACATGAGATTTCACCCCTTTGACTGGTGGAGAAGGTGGTCTGCTTTTTGTAGCACAGGGAAAGCTGAGATCTCTCAACTTGAACTCTGATGCTGGTCATGCAGAACTTGAGGAACTCTTAATGCTGGTCAGAAATCAAGGCTGCAGAGTTCCTGCTGGTGAAGCAAAATAAGGAAAAGGATTGCCTCAATCCTTGCTGGGGACATTATAAAGAGGTAAAAAAGAATGCTTTCTTCTCCATTTTTTAGTCACCTTTAAGTAAATTACAGAGAGAATTGAGAGCATCCAGCATTATGTTGCTTAAAAGCTATCTTTTTGGGTAGTTTTGTTTTTTTTTTTTCCAGTCCATGTTTCCTGTGCTTGACTGAACCTCAGCCCAGGATCCTGACAAGCTAAGATTAGTCTAACATTCACAACAATCACTCTAGAGTTATATTGGGTCAGGTACTTAAATTAATTCTTATTTTGTTTGTCCCCTCTTTCCAGATTTGTGAAAGAGAAGCGGCCAACCATTTCTCCCAACTTCAACTTTCTGGGACAGCTTTTGGACTTTGAGAAAAAAATCAAGAACCAGAGCGGGCAGCCTGGACATATCAGTAAGCTGAAACTTCTGCATTTGGAAAAAAGCAGTGAGCACGTGCTGGTCCCAGAAGGTGGGCAGAGCAGCCTCTCCACTAACCAGCTCTGCATCACGGCTACCTCCGAGATGGCGGAGCAGAAGCCATCGGACTGCGGCAGCGTGCCACGCGGGCACTTGTCCCCCCTGGAAGATGGCCCACTGGTACAGGGCATAAACGGACTGCACGTCTCCCTGGATAAGGTGGAGGACAGCAACCGGCTGAAACGCTCCTTTTCCTTGGACATCAAATCTGTATCCTACTCGTCAAGCAGCAGCTGCGTGGCCGCGTCGGTTCAGGGCTTTGCCTCCTCCGAAGAGACCCTGGAGTACTACAAACACGCGACCGCTTTAGAAGGCAGCAGCAAGTTGTGTCAGTTCTCCCCTGTCCAGGAGGTCTCGGAGCAGAGCCCAGAAACCAGCCCTGACAAAGAGGAAGCCAACCCTCCCAAGAAACCCCCAAACACCTGGCAGCTGGACAGCCAGAGCAAACGGCAACACCCGGGCAGAGCCGGCGGCACTGCCGCCTCTCAGCGGTCGCTCCTCTACCCCTTGCACCGGAGCGGCAGCATGGAAGACAACTACAGAACGAACTTCTTGTTTGGTCTCTCCACCAGCCAGCAGCATTTGGCCAAGTCTGCTGCCGGGCTGGGTCTCAAAGGCTGGCACTCGGACATCTTGGCTCCTCAGACGTCGGCTCCGTCCCTCCCCAGCAGCTGGTATTTTGCAGCAGAGTCCTCCCATTTCTACTCTGCCTCCGCCATCTACGGGAACAGCGCGGCTTACTCTGCCTACAGCTGCAGTCAGCTGCCCACGGGCTGTGACCAAGCCTCTGCCGTGCGCAGGAGGGCCAAGCAGGGTGACAGAGGTGACTCCAGGAGGAGCTGGCACGAGGAAAGCTCTTTCGAAAAGCAGTTCAAACGCAGAAGTTGCCAGATGGAGTTTGGGGAGAGCATCATGTCAGACAACAGATCCAGAGAAGAACTGGGGAAAGTAGGCAGTCAGTCGAGTTTTTCGGGCAGCATGGAAATCATCGAGGTGTCTTGAGGGGCAGCAGGATTGTGGGACTGTATTGGAGTTGCTTCCCCCTCCAGGCTGCTCCCCCAGCATTTGAGAGGTCCCTGTAAATCTGAAAAAAATTGACTTTGTGCCAAAATGTTGGGGGGAGGGAAGAAATGTGAGGCTTCGGTGTGAACGCAGTGACTAGATGAATGTGGCAAAGAAATGATAAGTGAGTGTCTGCCCAAGGAAACCAGAAAAAAACAGCTGGGTTTTTCTCCTCTCCTTTTCTGGAAAAGGGCAGAACATTTCAGAGACCTTTCCCTGACAGAGGAAGAAATTATATGCAATGGATTGCACATCCTTTCAGTGGTTTTCAAAAAGGAAGCTCTCTCGGTATCAAAGCCTTTCTCTGCTTCCACTGAAACGCGCTCCTTCTCATCCAAGCTCGTTGTGTTCTCCCCTCCTCATGCCCCACGCCTTCACCAGTGCACCTTAGCCCTGACACTGAGCCAACCTCTGGAGGGAGAACTTTTTCCCCTAAGAAAGGAGTCCAGGAGCGATTCCAAAGGATGCAGGGACTGGTTACAGCAAGACTGGGCTGAACAAACAGAGTTCAGACAAATGTAAATACTGGTGTAACTATTGTTCTAATGGATAGGCTTTAGGTGATTCTCTAGAGAGCTGCTTCAGAGAGAAAAAAAAAAATAAATAAAACCCAGTACCTCAAAAATATAAAAAATAAACTAGGGCTTTATGGCTGCCAGATGCTGGTAGTCAGTTCATAAGCAATGTGAACAAGTACCGACTAGCCACATTTGAGTTTAATTTTTTGTTTTGTTTTTTAAAGCTGTCTACGCACAAGTGTTTCAGTTGGCTCAGCAGCAATTCTTAAGAAGAGATGAACCGTACCTGTGACTCTTTCCCCCGGTCTTTTGAAGCATAAAATAAGCAGTATTTGTAATTTTTCCTATTAAGCTGGCTTTTGGGAGAGGAGTAGCCGCTTTGGCTTCTAAATTATAATGGAGTGGTTTAATACTTAGGGTTACATGCAAGACAAGTGGCTGGTACATTACCATATCTTTTTTTTCTTGCCAGTTGACAATTCAATAAGTGGCTCTTGAAGGGGTTTTTTTTGTGTGTGTTTTTTAAAGCTAAAAATGAGTTGGGATGGGCCATTGTCCTTAACTGAGGAGTACCATTAAGGAAGAGCTCTTCATGTGTGGTTTCAGTCACGTGGGGTGGGGGCAATTCAGGTGGTTGGGTTTGTTTTGGTTTTTTTTTCTATCCTGACATCCTCACCCAAACTGCAGGAACTTCTCACATGGTTTGCTGACCTTACTTGAGAAAAAAAAACAGCCTGCATGTCTGCCCAGGGAAAACGGAAGGGGACCTCCAGCATCCTGTCTTATAGTGTGGAAGAAAGTGGGTTGAGAAGAGACAGCTTTGATGGGAAGCCTGCTCACCTCCCACACTCACAGTTCCCAAGGACCTTGATCCTGGCCCCTGTCCTTTTTTTTTCCAGCATATGTTCTTCTTTCCCAGCGTGCTGAGGCCTCATTTGGTGGCAGACACTTCCAGCTGTCCTGCTGCTGGCAGGTGCCACATCCCTGCCCTCACCATGCCAGCTTGTGGAGGTGTCACTTCCCTGCTGCCTGTTCCATGGGCATTAAGCACAGCCCTTCTCGTGGTGAGTTTGTCAGCATCTCTGCTGCTTCTCCCTCCAGCTCCCAGTGTCCGTGGTGCCTCTGCTCCCCCTTCACAACTGGTTTTATGTTTGAGGGTTGCAGCCAGTGAGGGCTGGTACCGGAGGCACAGCACAAAGCTTCACCCTTCCTGCTCTGATGGGAGCTCTGCTCGTGTTCTCTTGGTCTTCCCCTGGACCCCTCAGAACATGCCAGTCGGGGGTGGGGAGAACTTTATTATTTTGTCCCAGTTCAGTGCAGGCAGCTGAAAATCATATATCACATGGAACAAATACTTAACCCTGGCCAGCAGCATTAAAAATAAAATAAAATAAATAAATCTGTCAGCAGCAAACTGAAGCCCTAATTCAAGTCAGCAGCTTGGGTTATATTTTGGGTTTTTTTCTTTTTTTTTTTTTTGTTTTGTTTTTTTTTTTAAACTGTAAGTTTAGCTAGTTTGTGACTCAAATCTCAGGTTTTACTGTACTGAAAAATGGAGAAGACTTTGTCATTGTCTTGTTTAGTGGCTAGGATGTGACTTAAATTTCCTACAGCGGACTGTTGAAAATAGCACTGAAAGCTACAGCATTGATTAATTTGATTCTAAAAAGTGCAAAAGACGAGAGAGAGGCAGCACCAGGAGTAACTGAGCCCAGAGGCTGTGTTCCTGCTGTGTGTATGAAGGAAGGGTAGTCTGGGCAAGGGAAAGGCTTACAGCACACTGGAAAACATGTCAGGTCTTGGCTATTTGTTAAACATACTGCCACTTGTGTCTGTTTGCATATCAAGTGAAAGCAATTACATTACAACTACATCAGCATATATACACACCCTGTGTATGTGTGTGTGTGTGTGTGTATATGCATGTAAACAGTTTAGCAGTGCTCCTCTCAGCCAGATTTCAGGAGAAGCCTCTGTCTTTGATTTAAAGCAGTTAACTGGGGTTAACGCAAATCGGTCCCTAGAGGCAGAAACAGAATTTTGCTGGGTTTAGTGCTGCTTCAGAGGTGTGTGTCCTTCCCTTTTCGCTATACATGAAAATGATGTACATTTGGGTTTTGCTTAGTTAATCACTTTCGGAGGAACTGAAATCTGCTCTGGCTCCTCCTGATTTCCAATCCACTGTAGTCACTAAATAAATCAAAGCTGTAGGCTCAGTATTTTTAGGGGGCAGGTTCCTGTAGGAGGAAGCCTTAACTCCATATCCTGCACAGGGTGATGCCTGTCTCCCATCTGAACTAACGTCCTATACCTGAACAATGCTGGAAATGGTTTGTAGAAGTTTGGAAAGCAAAGTGGAGGATGTGAGGGTTGGGGGGGAAATGTGTACATGTTCAATATGAATATAATGTTCTTTGGTGTATGGTAAGCTGTTTAAATGGTTCAGAGATGTGAGTTTCTCATCTTGTTGTGTCATGAGCATTACCTGTATGTTATGAAATAAAATCAGAAATGGTACCTGTTTATATAGAACGGCTGAGGAGGAGCCTGTGTGCCTCTGGCTGTGGAGTCTGCATTACCTGCCTGCAGTATCACCTGCTCCCCACCATCCCAGACTAGCAGGGGGCTCATCCTTATCCTGTGGATCCCTCACAGATGTCTGCCTCTTAATGGATGACCCAGCTTGAGTCGCTTTGCACTGCTCATCACAGGCAGCAGTGATTTTACAGCACTGGTAACAGTTTTGGCCTCTTACCTGTTCTGTGTACCCCACCTCTTCTGCTCCCTTGCGTAGCAGCAGGGGCATTTCTCTGCAATTAACATCTTACAGTGGCTAATCCTGTTGTCAGTGAACTGTTGCCCAAGGCAGCTGTGCTAGTCTTTCTGAAGCCAGTATTTCAAATTAAATTATCTCAGTTGAACCCCATTTTTTTTCCCTTGCCTCCCATACACGTCTTATTTGAAGAGGAATTTAATTACTTGTTTAAATATTTGTTTTGACTGATTCTGCCAGTCCTAAAGCTTTCAGAGCTGATTGCTGAGGGAGGACTATGCCCCACATTGCTCCTTTAGGGAACAGCTTATACAAATGTAGCATCTATTAAAATTAAATCCTGCAGTAGAATATGGCCGCTAAGGTTATATCCTTAGATGGCAAAGCTCAGTACACAACGTTTGTGTACTGACATCTTCAAACTCAAGTCCAGTAATTAGAAGAGCCTTTTTGTAAAAGGTAATTTTAACCCATAATCCGAGAAAGGGAAGTGCATACTCTGTGGCCAGTACCACAAGTATGGTAACAATCTGCTTGGGCTGCTATGCTTACCTCTACAACCAAATTGTCCCATCTCATACATAAACTGCTTGCATCCATTGCACAGTAAAACACAAACCATGCACAATACTAGACCTAAATGTCATCAGCTAGTGAGCTTCACCTGACAGTTTCTTAAGATTTACCTACTCCAAAATCTACCTCTGATGCCAGTATGTCTGACTGGCTCTTGTATGGAATGCTTGTTCCCAGCAAGGTCTGGGGTTTGCAGCACGCGTTTTGGCTTTCACCACTCCTCCTCTTGCCTGCTTTGCAGGACTTGCTTTGCTCTCATTCTTCCATCTTTCCACTCTTGCCCCTCTGCCCCTGGCAGCTGTGTGAAAAGAGAGTTTAACTCCATCTCCAGTCAAAAGCTGAGAGGCATCTGAAAGCTGTCTCACAGATGTCATCGACATTTAATTTTCCTTTCACTGACTGGCATGACTGGGAAAGGGTCCCCGAGGTCACCGGGCTCTTGATGTAACCACCCATTACATTCCTAGAGTGAAGTGGAATGAGAACAGGGTAAACCTCACCCTCCAGTATGGATCTGATCACCCTGTTTCTGAGAGGGTTAGTAGGGGTAGGTAAGGAAGAGAATACAAATGTGGTGATTAAATGAGCTGGTGTTACTACCAAGTGTATGTTCAGCAGCTTAGCTGCTCATTATGCTTTGACTCACAGCTCAAGTTTAACTGATTTCTCTGAGGAAGTAGTTTCAAACAGCTAAAACAGTGCCCTGGCAGCTCTCCTGAGGACAGCACTGAAGCCCTTAGTAAGGCTGTTGATGCCCTTTTTAAAACCTGAAATTACTGAGATTAAGCCAAACTTCCCAACTGAGGCATTTTATTTAGCTAGCCATACCCTGACTAAACACCTATCTAGCCTGCATTTGTTCTTAAGAGTTTCTGAGAAAAAAAGTTATAATGCTATAATGTCTAGAAGTACTAAAAGAATACAATACGACTACTATAGTAGACACACCAAACCACAATTGGGAGTTCAGGTAGAAGAACTGTGCTCACCATACATCAGCTTAGCCTGGCAATAGTACTTGCCCTTTGAATTGTGTCTACAGAGAACTTTTTTGCTCTCAGGACCAAATGGTTGCTCTGAGGCAAAATGAAGTGTTTCTGCTGTGAAGCCTTTAGCCAATTGTGAGCTTGGAGAATATAAATAAATGAGACACCTCTATAAATAGAAAAGGGTGCTATTTCTGGTCTTTGGCACCTGCTGGCATTACAGCCACCTCCTGTGGGAGGAAGGGCACACAGCGGTCACAAGGTACTCTGCAGATGGCAGGGTTTTAAATGTCTGTCTACAGTTGGGTCCCCAAAAGTGGGGCAGTAAAGTTCTAGGATACACATGTGAGTTGCTCTGGGAAGCTCTCTCAAATCCATCCCTGTATAGAGTAGCTGTTCATATACCCAACTAGGAGTCACATTTTGACAAAATCTACAGCCACTCATTTATTTCTGGTTATGTTACTGTCTTACAGTAGGGCCATTACAGGTCATTACCTTCACATCTTCCCTACAGGGTCAGTGCTCACCACCTATTAGAATACAAAGTTTTAAAAAAGACAAAAAGGGTTATTTTAGGCAGCTGGCATTAAGAATTGCCCTTTGAGTGTTCCTCTCCTTTGCCATGCACCTCTAATGCCATAGCTATGCTGAGCCACAGCCATCACCACCTCAGACCTGGAGTTGTGGAACACTGAGTGAGCTATTCTGCTTTTCCCACCCTAAAGCCAGCCTGCCCATCTCTAGTTTCTTCTGCAATCTGGCAAAGAGCTGATTCATTAATTCAAGAAGCATTCATCAGAACATGGTTTCTTTTTGACAGGCAGATTAACACGGGATGCGGGGGAAAATGAGAAATACTTTGCTGCTTGTGTTTAGTTTTCCTGCTGAATCCTAGGAAAGCTGTTGGGTGCCCTAACAAAGCAGGCAGAGAGCATCTCACACCACAAGTGCTTTGCACAGGGCTGTAGTGTCTTACACAAGTGTCTGTGCCCATCAATCCCAAACCCTCTTCTTCATCTCCATGAGGCTACCAGCCAGTGGATTGCAGTCCCACCCCACTGCTGGCAAGTCACAAGCATCACCTTGCAAATAATACATTTAAACTATCTAAAACCCCCAAGACTTACTGTCACTCTGGGACACACATTTCCTTACAGTCCCAGGGCAGCTAAAATTGGTCATCTCCAGGGCAGGAAGGTGGGTTCTGTGTACAAAGCAACACAGCTAAGATATAATTTCCTGCACTAAAGTGTGTGTACTGTCCATAGACATGGCAGCAAGAAGTGATGTGCTGTAAAAACAGGAAGAATAAGCAAGGCAATTAGAGAAATGACACACTTGGAAGAATGATACTAAATACTTTAATGCTGGAGCTGTGGGTCATGTAGCATGTAGGCAGCTGAAAGGAGATCAAGTCTGCAAATGGGATAATAACCTATAGACCAAGGAGTGCTCAGCGACAAGGCTGGAAATCAAAATACTCTGTCAGCTTAGGAACAGGAGGGACATTACAACAGTAACCTCAGAAAACCATGGGCACAGTCAGAGAGGGCAGGCAGGAGCTGGCTCTTGCCAGAAGTGGGCCTGAGAAAACATGTATTTCTACTCTTTCTGTGTAAAAGCTTAGAAGAGGAGAAAATGCACTTTAAATAGTTAAATATATTTAAATATATTTAATTTAAATACATACTTTAAACCCCCCCCCCCCACAACTCTCTTCTGTCCCCTTCACCGGATCGTCACAGAAATTGCCCTGCAGATAGGTTGGCACTTTAGCACCTCTGTCAGTGCATTACATTACAAAAACAACAGAAACAACAAAGCAAACCTCTTCTGCATGTGCAGGACACAAGAAGCAGCAGCACAGAGCATGGGCTGCAACAGCAGAGTCAGGGGAAGACTCAGAGCAGCTCAGGCCAGCAGGGAAGAGCAGACCCAGAGACTTACCCTGTTCTCCAGCTTTTCAGAAGATTGCCTAGGAAGCAATTATCTGGCACCCCAGACCACACACCACCTCAGAAAGCAGAGAAGGGCAGAGATGTTTATTTTCAGTGAGCATGACAGATTGTTCTCTACCCATAGCACTAACTTTGTGGTAGAAGTAACAGCTAAGTACATTTGTGAGAGATACCTGAGGCCTTCTCCAACAGCACTTGGCTTGGAAAAGGAAATTCTTAAGCAGAAAGGTAATTCCAGTCACATCACAAACCTTCTGCTAAACAGTGGAAAAGGGATAAAAGTAACAGTCTCACCTTGAGCATCACCTGCATCTGAGATGAAGCTGAAAGCAGTGTGCAGAGCGAAGCAAATGAGGAGCAGCCAAGCAACAAACTGCAGCTCAGGACATGGCAAGAAATGTCTTCCCCTCAGTGAGAGGTCCAAAGACTTACAGTTAATGAAGCCAGTGACAATGTTTTAAATAAAACTGTAAACCATTGTTTGAGAAACACCAGTTACAGGGTGCACGTTATCTTCAGTACCCATACAAAAGACTATCACCTGTGGAACAAAGGTGATGACCTGTGTGCTTTGGAAGAGGTTGACCTTCGCATTTCAGCTCCAATTTCTTTCTAGTTAAGCTATTAACATTTTTCACAACTTACCCTTGCTGCTCAGAAAGCTCTCGTGAGGTGGCCTAGCAGCACATCCACAAGCCTAAAGGCCAGTGTTCATAGCAACAAGAATTTTCTCCCATTATCAGCCTAATGTCTAGATGTTTTATAGCAAATAAGGAAGGAACTGACCTTCAGCTCTCACTCCTGCAGCTTTCAGATAGGAACACTATTCGCCTGCTCTCATTAGCACCACAAGGAGCAATGCTTTGATCTCATACTTAATAGCATGAGGCCAAGTGTCTAGAAGCTTTACAGGAGAGACCATCTGCAGCCTAACCTTTGCCTCAAGATCCAGTATCAGGATCTTCCCACCAGTATAGGCTTCCAGCATGCCAGGGTGGGGGATATCCCAGACGGCTGAATGTCGCACATCCTAAACTTCCAGACAGCATCATCTGAGAGGAGGACAGAAACGCCTGCGGCCGCTATTTAAAGCTCCTGAATATTCTGGTGTGTCTGATGGCAGGAGGCAAAGGCACACTCAGTGGTGGATAGGGAGGACCTTCACTGGCACAGCCATGACAAGCAGGTTTTCACGGTCGGTTAAGTCTCAGGTAGCTTTTAACAAACCAAGTGTAAAATACTGCAGGGTGCATGAGCAAGGATGAAAGCCTGATGTTATATCCCATGCAACACACAGCACACACCTACACAGATCCAACCATTTAACAACTCTTGGGTGGAAGCAACGAGAACCACTCTGCTGCCTTGAGTATAAAATCTGCTGAGTTCTTTACTGTCTCTCAAGCAGTCAACCCACACTTCTCAGGGCATCATTTCAGGGGGCTTACTTTCCATGGGATTCTGCTTCCAGACAGTGTTTAGCAGGCCCTGGGGTGCAATCACACATCTAAGTAAGCCCAAAAATTGACACAAAATTGACTCTACATGGCCTTAGGGAATGCAACAAGAGACTGTGCTGCTGCTTCTTGCCACCAGGCAGCAATCAATGGTGTCAAAAACCTACCGCACTCTTACTCCTAAATGCTTATAGACCACCTTTTGCTGATTAAGTACTCTTAAGTACTATGAGGTATTGAAGCAAGTTGCCTTTGGAAGTCACCTAGCTTTGTGCTGTACTTGAAGATGGGTTGTCCCACTGATTCACTCAAAGACAGCTCTCCTCACCACTGGAATTGCACTCCCGATGTACAACAGCTTTTGGGGTACATGGGCACACTTCAGCCTCCTCACCAGCAACAGCATCCTGGGACTAACACTGACACAGACAAACCCGCTCCTCACCCAGCAAACTCCCCACTTTTGGTTTCACACCCTTTCTGCTGCCAATGCAGACAAAAGCTGCCAATGCAATGGTGATGCAGGCTGCTGAGCCTTATTTCTAGATTTGTATTTTTACAGCAGCATGCAGAATATCCCCGTTGTATATGGGGAGAAACCAAAGCTCAGAGAGGTGCTGCAAATCTCCTGCAGCCAGCAGACCAGTGTCAGACTTGGCAATCAATCCATCTCCTGTATGACAGCCCAGCACCCAAGCAGAGTGAACACACTGCTTGCCTTCCAGCTGGACCCTCAGCTTGGCAGAAGGCAAGAGCATCCTCCTGCCTTTAGAGCAGTTCACTGAGCATGGTCCCAAAGGACCATGGGGTTTCAGTCATATAACACCACGCTCAGGCAAGCTCTTGGCATGATGGCAGCTAAGCCAAAGAGAAGACCTAAAGAACTTATCATATTTCCCCCCTCCGATTCCATCTGCTTGAAGGTAAAGAGACAACTGCATCCCCCTGGTAAAAAAACACAGCACCAAGATAACTAGAGCGTCCCAATAAGAATGAGACACCTCATGTCAAACTTTGGGATAACAAAGCGAGGAGGTCAGTGCCAGTACCTGTCAAAATCAGTGTGCAAGGTGAGAGACATGAAATGCCACCAGCTGGGGCACGGAGACATTGCCAGGGCAAGGGAGGGAGGAATGCTAAGGCTTGCTTAACATTAGCAGACATACATATCTGGAATAGTTATTCCTTTACAGCCTCATAAATTAAGGAACCCATAAAAACAGAAGCCTCGAGGAGGACATGCCAAAACCCTGCCATGCAAACCATGTTAATTATGATAATAGGCAGATTTTAATAAGCCAGTTCCTGGCTCCCACACTTTCACCTATAAAACACTCATATTTCCAAGGCCAGGGGATCTCAGAGATACCTAGCAGCCAGCTGATCATCTAAACTTCAGTGGCACAAAAACCATGTTAGAGGGTTTGTAACACCCCATATCCCTTTGAAGTTTTCTACTGAAAAAATAATAATTAAAAAAAAAAAAAAAACAGACGAAAGAAAACTCCTCCTCTATCAACCCCAATCTAGTCACAGCAATGAAACACATGTCTCAGCACAGGCAGTGGCAGTGGTAAAGGAGACAGGAGGGCAAGAGGAGGGGGATGAAAGAACCATAAATCATCTCCTCCAGACGATGGGACTGGGGAGCCCCTGGATTCCTGGCTGTGCAGTCCTGGCAGCTGACACCGCTCATCCTCCGATGCCCTGGCAGAGAGTCAGACAGCACCGCCGTCCACTTCCAACATCTGCCAGCCCATCCCGCTGGAAGTGCGTCTGTGCCGAGCGCTGGAGCGTGGAAGGTGAGAAGGGGGAGCCTGCTGGATCAGCTAAGACTTCAGCTCCCGATCAGGTTTCATGCTGAAGGGCTCCAGCCTCTCAGTCTCTGGCAGCATGCTGTTCAGCCGCTCCATCAGCGGGACCGTCTGGTCGATGCCCATCTGGATGCGGCGCAGGATGGCAGACATCTCGTTGACCTTCTGGATCTGCTCTGCATACTTGGCATACTTCTTCTGGCGCTCCTGCATGAAGCTATAAAGAGTTTCCACAGAGAGGTCCATCTGTTTAGAAACAACAAGCAGAGCGAGGAGCATTAGGCCAACTGTTACCACAGGCCTTTCAGCACGCTGTCTTTCCTAAAAGCAACTGAGAAGCACGTTAGATGTCCCACTGAAGCTACTAGCCAGGTACAAAGGCTACTAGCCAGGTACAAAGGAGCTCCTCTGTTGGGGCATGACAAGTTTGTCGTGAAACAGAATGATTCACAGTTTTATACCAGGCAGGACACATGACCATCTCAGTTCTACACACAAACACAAAGTACTTGATCAGAAAATTCAGAAAGCCAACATGTGCTGCAATTTCCCAATAAACTATGTACATATCCTCCAAGCTAACCAAACCAAGGGAACTTATGGCTTCTGCTTACACCTGTAGTACCTTTTCACTGGAGGTCGTTCATTTGCAAGCATTAGGCTCCACAACAGTTGCTGGTGTAATTTCATCACCACAGCCAGGTTTCTCTGCAACTAAGCCACTGCTGTTATTACCATCGCTGTCTGGAAAACTCCTGCCATTGGAGAGAGCCACAATGGATTGCTAGTGTCCCTAATTTCCCCGAATCCTAAAAATAAATGTGTTATGAGTGACCCCAGGAGAGACATTAAGTGAACCAGCCATGCGATTAAACACGGTGAGTACCGAAACACGGCTCTGGCGTGATGACAATGACAGGAACTGCAGTGCTATTCCTGCCATTCAGTGACGAAGGTGGCCTTGATAATTCACAGCCCAACTTTCTCTTCAGCCAGATTGTAAGCTCCAGCTGGGATTTGGCCGATAGCTGCTACCACCATATATGCACAAGAGCCAAGTCAGCCAGCTTAGCCTGCTTTGCACATCCTGAGACATACCAGATACTCACAGAGCTTGGTAACAGACCTGCTCCAACCCCCCCAGCACACACCTGAAGCTCAGCTGTTGTGGCTTGCTGTAGCTGTGCTTGACAACCCCAGTCCCTCCAGCATGATGGCTCTTCAAACTGGTAAGGCTGAGAAGCATCCTGCAACCATGCTCTGTCCTCTGTGAAAGTGGTCCCCTCTCTTGGGACCTGCCACATGCCCACGGTGGCTGCCAGGTGAAGGGACAGAGAGGATGCATGTCGACCAGCTTTAACCCACTGCTGCCTCCTATCACTGTTTTTCCAAACATCCACCTTTTCCCCGAGGACAAAGGTCATTGCTCACAATGAAGCAGTCTCAGGGAATCATTGTTCAGACAACATGCTTTTTTTGTAACAGTGTGACAGTCAACCCCTTCGGTGGAGGACAGTGATTGTACACCCCTCATCAAGAACAACACTATTTTTTTTGGTGCAGTGCTAAAAACCAAGCCATGCTTACCATTACCTGACTTACATAGTACTTATGGCAAGTATAATCCTGACCCAGCACCCTGTGGGGTGTGAGGCTGTGGGGAAGAGCCTGCAGCAACAGGAGGATTGGGTGTAAGTCATGCAAAGCTGGAAGAGGCATCCTCCACCACGTAGGGTATTTCACCCTGACCGAGCACTACTGCCTTGCTGGTGGCAGCAGGGCTTGACATGGGGGAGCTGTGTTTGCTGACAAATGTCCCTTACAAGCCCTGGGGAAGGGCTCAAGACAAAAATAGTTGGGCAAGAAAAGAGTGTATTGAGAAACCTAAGTTACAAAAAGCATTGAAAACAAACACACAAATTTCCGCTGAACTGTCATGGGGATTAGGAAGCTTTTTCCATCCCCCCTTCCCCACCACCTCCATCAGAGCTGGATACAGTACCAATTAACCTTTTATTTCATTTGTAGGTTCTAATGGTCTCAGGCTGAATTCTTCCTCTTTGCCTCAGTGCTTTCCTGTGAATTCCTCCCTCCACACTTTCATGCACAGGACAAAATAAAAACCAGCAGAGCAGGAAACTCCAAATAGAGTGGAAACAATTTAAGACTACACAGGGGTTTCTATTAAAACCCTGGCTTAATAATTTAGTAGCTTGGCGCTAGCTCTGTAAATTGGAGTGTGTAAAATGCAGACCACCACCAGGTCTGCATGGGATGGAAGTAAATTCAACCCAGTGCCTAAAAACATCCTACCTAATGAGAGACAGTGGAGTGGAGTGGCAGCCAGTGGGAAATCTGCCAAAAGCCAGCAAGCCTCATTAAACTGAGTGGTGTGGGGACCCAGGCAGAAACCTCCCCTGGTGCTGAGGTTCTCCTCCACAGGCAGGTTCTCCACATGGCCTCAGAGCACTGCTCAAGAGCTCACATCTACCAAGATCTTAAACAGACAAAACCAAAAAAACCAAAACCAACAAGAAACCAAAACCACCAGAAGCCTCCATTTTTCTCCATTCCAATAATTTCTATCTGTTGACTTTTAGGCTCCTCATGCAAACAGCATTAACATCCATTTATTAGCAGGGAACATGGAGATAAGCTGAAGCTGACCTACAAAAGGAAAATAAAATGCAGAGTGGACTTCCAAGCTCTTTGCTACTTTCGGATACATTCACAATGGCTATAAAAAAAGCTGCCTCACAAAAAAGAGAAAGGTTGGAAGTGAGCATTTCCTATGGTTTCCCTACACCTAGCATTCAAGTTTGCCTTCTGCACGAGGCTGTGGCAGCTGCACAGCCAGCAACATGACAAGGAGGACTGAAGTTGAGTAATTGTGAGAAAAGGCCAATTTTTACTGAGACTGAACCTGGTCTTTTTAACTAGAAGAAAAAAAAAAAAAAAAAGCTACGTGTTAACTCCTGTATATAAATGCCAATACCTCTTTACAGCTTTCCTTGAAGCGAGCCTAAATACACACTTACATCCTTCCTGCCTCCTCCCCTTCCAAGCGAGCTCCTCCAGTGCCAGACCTTGTGCTTTTACCTCTCCTGGCACACAGTCCTGTCCTCTGGCACTCAAACAGGGCCTTCAGTTGCAGAATTCAGAGGGTCAGCCCTATTTACCCACCACAGAGACTAAAACTGCCCTTTGGGAATCTGCAATGAAGAGGGAACATGTCTAAGAATCCACTTAATTCCCATCCATTTTATTCCATACGGTAGCAATAAAAGCATTTGTAGAATGGGAGCTTAGACAAAGAGTCTGCTCCTTTGGCTATAGGCAAGGCAGTCCGTACTTTTCAAGGCACCCTCAAGGATCAGATGAGTGAATTTGCCTTCTCTGAGAAGCCTCAGTTCTCTGGGCCCCTCAGTTCAGGAAGGAGATTGAGGTCCTGGAGCAGGTCCAAAAGAGGGCAACCAGGCTGGTGAAGGGATTTGAGCACAGACCCTATGAGGAGAGGCTGAGGGAGCTGGGGGTGTTCAGCCTGGAGAAGAGGAGGCTCAGGGGAGACCTCATCGCTCTCTACAACTCCCTGAAAGGAGGCTGGAGCCAGGGGGAAGTTGGTCTCTTCTCCCAGGCAACTATCAGCAAGACAAGAGGGCATGGACTTAAGTTGTGCCAGGAGAAGTTTAGGTTGGATATTAGAAAGAATTTCTTTACAGAGAGGGTGATCAGACATTGGAATGGTCTGCCCAGGGAAGTAGTGGATTCTCCATCCCTGGAGATATTTAAAAAGAGACTGGATGTGGCACTCAGTGCCATGGTCTGGTAACCACAGCGGTAGTGGGTCAAGGGTTGGACTTGATGATCTCTGAGGTCCCTTCCAACCCAGCCAATCCTATGATTCTATGATTCTAAGCTCCCATCAGCTCCCACCTTCCATTCACAAGGAACTGCCACAGACTCTTTGAAAAGCACTCAAGTCACAGACTTCTTACTCATCCCAAACTGAGAACCTCTCTGGGAAGCCCACCGAGACTCCTCACAGCCAGCAGCTCAGCCACTGCCCTACAACCATCTGCAAGTGTTTAAGCCATTGTTTCTGCACAGATTGCTTCGAGCTTCCTACTATGCCAGGCCACCACAGTTGTGGGCATCTCTCTCCACCAGCAGGTCACCACCTCATACCCATGTGCCATGACAGATGCAGAGCTGCGCTGCCACCAGCCCCTGGATGGCTTTGCCACCACCAATTTCTCCTTGAAACATCACCACTGAGAAAGCTATCACCATCACCAACTTAGATACAGAAGAGCTTAGAAAGTCAAAAGTCAACCTGAAGCCTGCTAAGAAGCAACAGACCAAAAGAGCCCAGCACACAAACTCCCAGTTTTAATTTTCATCGAAGCGACATTTTATCAAGCCCCAGCCTGGTCTTGAGGAAAAAAAAAGACATATTCTCAGTGTATGGAGGAGAGCTCCCAATGCCCATTTTATTTCTTTCTAAAAATAATTCTTTCTGTTAAAGCAGCACACCTTAGGCTGGACATGCCCAGAATATAAGACAAGATTTTCTCCTCTTCCTACATCAAAAGTGATGGAAGTTTTTTCCTTTAGGAGTATAGTTATTTACAGTTTATAGTTATGAAAATACAGAGAAACCTAAATCTCATCTTCCAGCAGGACGTACTTTTTTTGAACAGCCAGTGACATTCAGAATTTGAGTCTGTTTCTGTTTTAAAGCTCATGACTCCTCCCTGGATCAGTAGCAGCAGGACACTAGTTTATGCTTTCACTTCACATTTTAAACATGAAATGACATCTACAGGGCTTTTCTTTCTTCAAATGAAAGCAGATTCATAATTACTTCCAACAACAGTGCACGATGGATATTCCCCCACTTAAAAGGGCCCCAGCACAGTCCCTTCTGCTAAACCATTCACATTGTCAACCAGTAAGAGCTCACAGACTCTCCTCTGCATTACACAGGCCCATTTGTAACACCACACTGATGAAACACAAAAACAACTGAGCGTACTCTCAGACATCTTGCACACCACAAATTCTTGCATTCATTTTAGAATTCTTCTTGGCCCACACTGCCAAGCAGAATAAAGACATTAATTTAGCCTACAAAAAGACTGAGGTCAGCACTGGACACTGCCCAACTCTTTTCATGAGATCACACTGAAAAGGAACTAGTGTCCTCTATATATACCTCTTACCTGGTGTGGTTTTAAAGCACCTCTGTCACGGGCATGTAAGTGTCCTGAACTCTCAGAAACAGAGGTCATATCTTGTTCACAGGGATATATTTTCTGTGGTTGCAGAACAGGCAAACACAAGCAGAAGGTCATTAAACTTGGAATGAAATTGCTAGAGAGTCACTGCTTACATTCATAACAAAACAAATACATCTCATAAGAGGATGCTGTCATTCCCAGTTTCTCCATTCCCTCCTTAAAATGCCAATAAGATGCCAAGATGTTTTGTTTTCTCCCGACTCGGCAACAGCCTTCAAGAGCTCAGCTAGACATCCATTTGCACTGGGTCCCTCTGCCTTAATGATCTGCTGTCAGCTCCCATCCCCCATGGCTGCCACTCAAAAAAACCACTGCAATTAAGGCACAATCCTTGTTCCAGAAAGTTCACTTGCTCAAACAGTGCTCCAAGCACAAGAGGCCTTTCCCTTCATGTTGTCAGGTGCCTGGCTGGGGTTAAATGAACTCCTTCCTGCAGCTGCACAAAAACCACATCTGAAAGTGACAGGCGGGAACATGACTGCATGGAATATTAGTCATGATGTGCTGGTGTGAAAATATTTTTCAATCAACACACTTAAAACTGAAGACAGCTCCTCTTTCTGTACTGCTTGAAAACAAATGTGCTCAATGAATGGCCTTTTTTTTTTTTTTCCTCTTCCTCTCTGTCTTTGATAATGTCACGCAAAGTAGATCGTGATGTCTTCCTGATGATGGGAACATCCTCTGTTTCTCCCACTCATCCCACATACTGGTAAGTGATAAACTTACTGGGTAGCATCTTTGCCAGGGTAGAAAACAAGAGACACAGAGCCAAGGATCCCACACCCTTCTCTTCAGCATCAGTCATCAGTACAGCTCTCACGAGTACCCCACCTTTGCACCACTGCCAGGTAAACAACTGTAATTTGTGTTTAGGTTTTGCTTAACATATCCAAGGCTGACTCCCATGCCAAAATGTTCTTTTTGCTCCTTCTGTAACTTGTCATTGCCATAAACAACTGCCAAGGGTTACTCTGTCCAAGCATTGCACAGATCACACTCAAGTTAAGAGAAAGAAGAGTAAACATCTTAACTGGCTCTAACATTGAATTTTAGTAATGTTAATAGGTGCACCAGGGACCTCACTTCAAAAGATCTACAGCTTAATCCATACGTGGTCCCTTACAGCTATGGTAGGTACATGATAGCATAAGATAGGCTGCTGATCCTCTAACATCAAAATACAACTATTTTGGGAGGCCATGGGTTGCACAAAACAATTCATGATTCAAAAGAATAAGAAGGTTCATTCTTGAAATTAGCTTTTCCACGATCAGATAAATCTTTTCTTGTACATTGTATTATTGGACAGGATATGTTTGTTGCTGCCCTGCAGCCTGCTCTCCACAGCCCACATCTCCCTTACAGCAGAGCCTTCCCTGCTTGAGAGCTACCATCATCCTTCTGCCAACTGGCAGTCCCCCAAGCTTAAGTTATGACTGCTATCAGTAACTGTTGCTAAAAAAAGAGTCCTAAAGCTACAATTAAAACAATACCTACCTCTTGCCCAGCACTAATGAACCAGTAGACTTCCAGGAGCTTGAAAAATCAGGGCCTCACAGAGGTGGGAGAAGATGAACAGCAAAGGGCAACAAACAGCAGCCATCTGGGAGGTGGTGATGTAGATGCTACAAGCCAGCTCTCCAGTTTGGACACGGCTCATACCACAGTCCTGTTCTATTGGACTTCTTACTTATGTTTGCCTCAACACCAATAGCTACTTATAATCTTTCTCTCTCAAAATAGCTAAACCCTAACACAAGCAAGTAAAAGTCAGCACAAGTTCAGGCTTCAAAGCAGCAGTCCCACTCTCCTTCAAACTGGCTGCATCATCATGGACACAGCTGTGCATCTAAGTCAACAGGGGAGATCAAACCAAGTTTAGTTGTCCTGGGCTCTCTCTTCTTCAGTGGTTTGGTCCTCTGTCCTATGAGTATGCTTGACTGATTTTTCAGCCTGACATTCACAAAAGCAGCACATGAAGAGAAGCACCATGTCTCCCTGCTGCACATGTTTCTGGGTCCTAACCCAGGGTTTGCTGTGGCTCTGTCAGACTTTTATATGCATAACAAGATTCTTGGAAGGAAAAAAAAAAACAAACCACCACACCTGATTCTATCAGCAAGTTTTGTAACTGTCACCAAGAAAAGGTTATAGTAATTTCTAGCTCATTGACTTTAACTAGTAAGAACACTTTTCAGAGCTTTCAATTGCTGCTTTCGTAGAACAACCTACATCCATCTAAAAAACATCTAAAATTTGTCACAACTAAAAAATACTATGTTACATACAAAACACTAGAAATGCTTGTTTCTCTCCTAAATTATGAAGTTATGGAAAAAAGAAAAAACAGCAAAAAACCACTCGACAATACATAAGATTAATGAACCTTTGTGGGTAATCAAAAACCCCACAAAACCTCTCTTTTGTGGAGTACAACTCCACAGAAATTATTAAGAAACTCACAGCCTGTCTTTAATTAACTGTTCCTGGAGAAAGACAAATCTGTGTCTGTTACAGAGTGATCTCTTCCCTAACGGTAACTTGCACAACTCTTATTTCAGACTACTTAATAATTCCGCTACAAAACATGGCCTTCAATTCCCTCATTTCCTGACTTTACACTGCTGCCACATTACTCATTCAGAACACTCCTATATCCAGCCAGAGCTTGAATACAGACAGCAGCACTTGTAAATGTTATTTACTCCTACAATTTTATCATGAATTTCAGCTCCATACTTTCAAGTTGTTAGAATGACTAACTTAAAGCAAAATGGTTTTCCCTTCAAAAACAAGCTTTGATTTGAAAACAGGTGACCACTCAGTCATTAGTGAGATGTTTCTCAGAAAACATCATTACTCTAATTTCAGAGTGAAAAGGTGCTATCTAAAATAATAAGCAGCATTACGTTTGTAAAACATCTGGTCTAATGATATTACTCTCAGCTTCACACTTGGGACCTGATAGCTGTAGGGCATCTTTTCCAGATGTCCTACAGAAGGTCTTTCAAAATTTTTCAAAAGAGGATGCTACCTTTGTCATATTTAGTCAGGGTTAGACACACTAGAAGAAAGCATTTTCTAGGAGAGAACACTAGAGCTCTTAAATCTCTTAAATTCCCAGAGAATGCAGAAGAGCTGAGTTTCAAGCATTTCCTAAAGTTTGTGAAGTGGTAAAATTATTATCTAGGACTTTTTTTTTTTCCCTGAGGAATTGCAGACAAAGATGGGTTCTAACACCCTGACACACTTACATAGCCAGGCCAACACATCTGGTCCCAGCAGACCTACCTCCCATGTGCTGTGCAGATGCCCTGTACATGAAGGCCAAAGCGTGAGATGTGGAGGGGCACCAACCCTTCAGTCAGGAGTCAGGGATTTCCAGACATCTGACAGTACAGATGAAGCTTTGGCTCTTTGACAGCCACAGTTCTCACATGAAAAACCAAATTCTTCTCACCGAGGAATCTCAAAGGTATGTCAGCTCTAACAACATTTGCTCACTGATCATAAGAAAAACTTCTGAAATATCTTTCTGAAGCTCTGCATCAGCTCTTTCATGTTCAAAAAGAACATGAAATGAGCAAAGTACATCCCAGTGATGTGAAGAGCTACTGCTACTTTCCCAGAAGAGCTCCTTTAAAGATTGACTCCACCATAGTTCCACAGTGCTGAAGCTCAAATGTCCTAGCACTTTTTTGAAAGTCACATCATCTGATAGTAAAGCCTTTGCCTTCAGAAAAACCTGAAGGAAATCTTGAGCACTGTAGATTGTTTCCATAAAAAGCTCTTCTGAGGCTATAGACTATTGTTCGAAATATGATGACAAGAATACATACCATGACCAAGAATCAACGATTCACACAGACATTCAAAGAGCAAGTTGTGGTAACTAATCCACTCTGAGCATTCTTCTTTACTGTACTGAGCTGACGTGGCCTCAAGTTTCACAAAGGCTGAGTATTTCTCCTTCTTTATGTCTACAACTGGATCCCTAGAATGAACTGATCAAAAGCAAGGTGGCATTTGAAAATTTACACTATGACTTAGCAGGAGAGCTTATAATGGAAAAGTTGTTCATCTTGCAGTGTAGGTTGGGCATAAGCAAGAATTGAACTCTATGGTGGTCACTTCATGAACTCTATGGAATCAAAGGAAAGGGTATGACCCAAGAGCCCTTACTGACCTTAAAAAACTCTTCTAAATTCCTTGCCATATACTGCTGGTAAGGTAATTTATTTTGCAACAATTACTCAACCGTTTTCATCTGACATTAATCTGATTTGGGATTTTATTTTTTAGATAATTCGCCAATCCCAGCAATTGCTCTTCCCATACATTATTTTATCTTCAGGTTTAAAAAAAATAATAATAATAAAAAAATCTTATTTCTTGTCCACCACATTAGTTTGGCACAGTTCACACACTTGATTACAGGATATCCTACTATACTATAATTCAACATTTTATGCAAGCTTCCAGAGGCAGATGACACATCCAGTCAGGAACAACGCCCACACAAATTAATTACTAGCAAATGATATGGTTCAGACCTCTAAAGCAGTGTTGAAATAATGGCTAATAATATTCTCATATAGAAACATTGATGCCTGAATGGCACAAAAACATTCAGGAAACCCTACCCTTCACAAAATGCAAGCTGGACAGATTACTTGCACTAAGGCTTTGTAATGTTTTCAACATGAAGTCATCTCTGTAGATCACATCTGATTGTTATCAGAATGCTAATTATAGGGTTGTTAACACAGGGTCAACCCTGCTCCCCCAGCCTACCATATAGCATCTTTAAGTCATCAGTGAAACTCCAAATATTTGCAGATAATATTGGCTAACCTATCTAAAATGCATGTCAAACTGCTGAACACCTTATAGCCAACACTCCTCACAACCTCTTTACCTCCAGCCCCACCCTGTCCCCCTCCCCATTCTCACGTAGGGGTAGTTTACACCTTGAAAATTTTGATTTAACATTGAAGCAGGAGGGAACTGTAAAAAATAAAAGCTTGTACAGATGATTTTTCTTTACCAACACAATCCAGCAGGGAGGAAGACGACCATTTTTGATCTGTTAACACCAGACTTACTTAGAAAAAGAAATCACATCACTTCTGGTCTTCATTTGACTAAGCAAAACAAGTAAAGCTTTTCCAGTTTCCTCCACAAGGTTCCCCACTCCCCAGACATCCTTACAGCCCTTCTGTTGTATTTTGGACTTGTCTTTCTTCAGCATAATGAGAACTGTACACAGTGCATAAGACAAGATAATATCTCAGCTTTGTGCAATACAATCCATATGTTCCTGTTTCTCATGGGAGTACTTCGTGTTACACACACAAGGCTGATACCTGCACACTTCATATCTCAAAACTGTTTCAAGTCCAAATTCAATAGCAAGTCTGCCAACTATGGCGTGAAGGAGTGAAGGAGTGCATGGCAACACAACAGATTAAAGGCTGTCACAAGTGCAAACCATCTTTCCCCTTCCTTAATAGCTACTGGATCACTTCATAAAGTTTGTGTACAACAGAGCACTGGCCATCTGCCTCAGCCATACACAGCAAGACATTAATTCTATATAGTAAGTAACAATTGTGAAGCTTTTTCAAAAGCATTTTCCCATTTTGATGCTGGCTGGCTAAGACATCACCCCACCACTCAAAAGTTCAACCTACTTGCACATCAGACTGGAGAAAAATGAGCAAAATTATCTAGAGGACAGGAAGAAGGTTTCTAGTTTAACAACCCTGAGCATTTATTCTGCATTATGTTAAGTTTCTAGCTTTAATAAATAACACTTCATTACAGAAGAGAGGAGAAATAAAGAGCCTGAAAAATTGCCTTAGTCCTCATCAATCGCATAATTCCAATAGGCTATACTTAAGGTACAGATTTCTTTGCAGAAATCTTTCTTCTTTTTCTATGTTCCCTATCTTTTCTAAAAAGCATGGCTGCATGACATTAAATCCCTTAAAAATGTAAGTGGCATTTCAACCCAGGTTCTTTACCTTTTCAGAAATACTACATTCCAAGGAATTTTCAAACATCTTTCCCTGAGTTTGGGGCACTGCTAATTTAAGTCTGAATCAAAAGACTCCATTTTACTTGCAAGTTAATGTGGCCTCATCTAGAAAGTGGTGTGTTTTGCCAAGACTAAACACATCCCCATGTTCCTTTTTGCCAGGCTTTGTTTAACAGCTTACTTTTGATCCTTTGAGTCCTTCCCTTTAACGGGATGAAAGGTAACTTAGTGGTCTGATCCAAATGAGTACACAGACCTTGACGCAAAGGCCTGAAGTCAAAGCAGCACTTTGGACTTGGTGAGGCCATTCCTATTTTGCTGTCCCTAATCAGCTTAGTCAGGAGGTGCGTCATTTTCAGGGCACATCTGTTGAAAACAGGTTTCACAAGTAGTTTTGGAAACTCAGCTTTGATACCACCTACAAGGAAACCATAACTAAGAGGATGCAGGAATGGCAACAAACATCTCACTCAGCAGAGTGCTCAGCAACGACAACAAAAAAACAACAACCCAAAGAGTAAGTAAAAAACACTTCAACATTCATTTGAGTCCATTCTCTGAAGGGACACTGGTCAACCATGACTGGAGCATGGAATCAGTCCCCCCCTGACACTCCAAATCTATCTCCTCAGAGAAAGATGGAGCTAAGAAGCATGGCTCTGGTGTATCACCCAGTAGAACCTAACTGCAGCCCAGGTTAACGGGATCCTGCACTGCAGCAACCCAGTCACCAGCCAGGGAATGTCCTTCCCAGGTTTCTGGCACGGGATTTCTCAATACCTGGTGATGGAACAGCTTCCTGCACTTAGCTTTTCCCTTTATCATCACTTTCAAGGTACCTTGTCCTTTCATTTCCACCCTGGAATATCAAACCTTTACAAGCTGCCCCTACCACTGCCAGCCCCCTCACCTCTAATTAAAGAGGGGCTGAAAGCCACTGCCTGTGACCATCACAAACCCATCCTTCCCTCAGGGCAGAACAAAATCACTTTGATGACCTCTGCAGGCCACATTCCCCAGGACTTTGCCACTAGGTGACAGGTCTCTTCAATAAAACAAATGCTCAGCCTCACAAAAACAACATAGTTGCAGTAAAGGTCAAAAAGTCACATGAATTTCACACAAACAGCACCGACATTCCTAAATCCCCAAATTGCAGAGTGTGTTTTAGTTCACGCATGTGGTGACATGAATGGCTGAATCACAATTTATGAGTCTTAAATGCAGGGAATAAGCTACCATGTGCTTGTATATAATACTTGTGTATAAAAGCACTTTTCTTGTTAGTCTGCCAAATGCACTAGACTTGTTACTTACAGAAAATAACCATTTAACACCTATCCATCCTTTTGAACAGCTGAAACACACTGGGAGACACGACGTGGTGTATATGTGGCTCTAAAAGTTATTTACTTACAAAATACCAAGGGATGTATTTTAGGACGTCTTAACTACATACTAGAGAAGCTTATTACAATTACTTGCTGCAGCAAGCTGGTAAAGAAAAAAACCCACCAACAAAATAAATGAATAAAGAATAAATCCATACACATCTTATTCTGGAATATTTGTTCAAAATAATGAGCCTATTCCCATAGAAGAACTTACAGATATGAAACAAGGCATATACTATTAATTTGCAATATGGCAAATCAATTACTGATATTTATGGATGCCAGGACAGAAGTTGCTTAATTATTAATAACAGTTAAGAATATAAATATAATGTTTATTATATTTGAAAATTGGGGGGGGTGGTGGTATATGCTCCATAGGTATGCACCAGCTAAGCTTGGTATTTTTTTACAATAACAAATTAAAGCATTCTGTTTTCAAAATTATTGTCAACCTGGGATTCCTGTGGCAATATGCACATTAACATTGCATCAGTACTCATTTTTAGGGTAAAGCATAAGATGCCTCCCAATAATCCATTTTCAAATACACTTTTAGCACGTTTTATCTAGGAACCACATTTGCCTTTAAGGGTACATGGGACACTGAATATCACAAGCCCTTTGCCAATACTGGATATCTAATAAAAATGTTGCTCAAAAATCTTCAAACTGGTTGTAATGCAGTTCTACAGCATTGCCATGACAGAGATGGATGTGGGACACAGCAAGTTAAGACCGCCTGGTGACAAGTAAGACCCTAAACTCACCACAAAAACAAGGAGAAAACGCTCCAGCTGAGCTCTTTTGTCCTCATGTTGATAAATATGAAAGTGTTGGACATTTTTGTTTTTTTCAATATACAACACCCAAGAACAGGCAGACAGATTGTTTTATCACAGCTGAGCAAGTCACAGTTCACCATAAAATGCACCACCAACTTCGTCCTCATCACCCAAAATTTTGTGGCTACTGGGTTTTAAAAATGCAGATTTTTTCTAGCATACACAAGTAACCAGCTCACATGGGTCCAACAGATCTTGTTCCCAGACTCATCTGAACTGAATGCCCCAGAAGTCAATAATGTGGGTGATTCATCCAGTAAGTGAAAAATGTTCATCCTCCAAAGCACCAAAGAGCAGACAAATTACCCAGAAAATGCTGCACATAAGCTTTTTTTTTTCTTTCTTGAAAATTATCAAATTTTTTGAGATGCTGTAATCCTGGATTAACTCACACATAAATCCCAAATTGCCATTCTGTTGTTTTTCAAACTGATAAGAAAAAAACATTAAAAGGAATCCTAAATATTTTCAGTGGTCCTGGAATTAATGAAGTATTGCAACAGATGGTAAATCAGATGCCAAAGATTAATATAATACATTATATTTAATGCACAGTGATTATTTTTCCCTAAACAGATACAAGCACATCTTTTTTTTCTTTTGGCAGTGAAGACAAAGCCTATTGTGACAAAAATCAATCCTTTCCAAAACAGTTTGGATACAAGCAAGCATAACAGCTGAAGAAGAGGCATTCAAGACAGCTACCTCCAGTCACACCTTCACCTCTTTCCCCTTCAAGGATACAACTGGGAAAACATCTTTCTTCTTGAGAAAGAACAGTCACAGAAACCTGGAAGTCACACAGGTTTTACATTTAGGAGCAGATAATGGATCTAGCCAAGACACTGACAAGAAATTCTGGCTAAACTGGGAAATGGGATGGAAAGCAAAGCTAGACTGTTATGGTCCCCAAAGTAAGGGAATACACACAGATGCCTCAACTTTGATCTGCAGTAACTACTGTCATGCAATGTTTTTCTTTCCTTAGGTTATTCTCTTTCCTATTATGGACCATTTTAACTAAGATTAATCTGGGTGCCACTTTACAGAGCACCATAATCAATTATGAGTTATCAAAGACCAATAAATTTACAACAGTACTTTTGACTTTTGCCAGAAACCAGGAAATGTTTTTTTTCTGACCACACAGACAATAAGCAAAACACATTTTCCCAGGAACACTTTGTGAAGAGCAAAGAAAAAAAATCCTGGCTGTAGGCAGAATGACTGTAGCATATTATACAGCAGGACAATTATTGACTGAGTACAGACAGTGGTTGTCTGAAAAGTGAACATACCTCAGACAAATTGTAGGAAATCAGGGACTGAAGCTCACCAGCATTTTGTAGGACAGTTAAAAGCATCAGTCACTTGGTAAGTCTGTTATCAGAAGAAAAACACTTCAATGCTTACAATGTTAAAGAAAGGAAAAAGGAATTAGTGACAATGCAAGAGGATAAAAATTTACTGTGCAGCTCATGCACACATTATGTTTTGCACAATATACTTCACCTTCTCTGTCATTTTTACTCTTTACCAACGGTCAAAGCTCTGACTATATGGCAAAACTAAATCATTGCTGACAAATGGATGCAGTCTACACTTGTAAGAGACATACCCTGCTCTGCTTCAACTTCACCCCTTGTTGTCAACAACTGTCAACAGCAGATCGATTTACTGCACCAAGAAGAGCCCAAGTAATTTGGAAAGAATCGTTTAAGCTGAGTGGGTCCCACCCGGCTCCTCCAGAACACACACACAGAACAGCCAATGAAATAAAAACATTTTTAAATTATTAGGAAAATTAACAGCAAAAACCCACCAGATCCAGCAGAGGGATTGAAAGCATCTGAAATTACTTAAGTGTTGTGACCCAATAAAAAAAACAACCCAACTGACTTGTCAGTTGCCTGAGTTACAGACTCTCCCATTTCTCCTTCAGGTCATCAGAGAGGAGTCTGTGATAAAGAAGCCAGTGACAATATCGGTATCATCATTTTATTTATCTTACACACACACACAAAATCGTAAGCCTTACAAACTGGAAGAACACATCACCATAACTAATATGAAAGGGACTCTACCACTTGCCTTATAGAAGGCAAATCCAAGTAATGCAGATTACGCTGGTGTTGTCTACCATGACTTTAAATCACTTGATATTTCCTCTCACACTTTAACAGCCAAAAGAATTACAATCTTCTTGGATTAATGCAGCACACTGTCATTAGTCTGGCAATTAAATCCCATTTCTGAGACTCTGTGACTTGAGTCACCAACATCTGCAAATATCTTTAAATCTTGTGTAATATCTGGCCTCAGATCTTGATACACCAAAGTAAAAAGGCCTTTTTAATGGCTCCCACGTTATTTTGGACTTACAACTTCACGATGACAGCAGCTTCTCAAAACAGCCGATGAATCAAATTTATTATCCAATTTCTCATGTGGGATTTTCTTAACTCTGAACCAACACAGCAACAACAAATCAAGGTCATTGTTTATATTGCCTGAATAAAAATTAACCACCTGTTCAAACGTTTTGGTTTTTGATATTGAAAGGTAGTTGGTCTCGTAGACTTTCGATATATGCAGCATTCACCACTTCCTCTACACATTTGGAAGCATGTGAGAAAACACTGCATCTCCTCTCATCCTAGTCTGTCTTGACTTTAAAAAAAAATAAAAAAAATTAAAAAAAAAGATCTCAGCCATCCTACTGCTTCCTATATCAGTGGTTACACGAGCAAAAGAGAATCCAATTGCAGGATGCTTATCCAGGAATTAATGTCCTCCTTAATGGTATATTTGAATATTTAAGCAGATCAATGGTTTTCAAATGATTGTCTAGTGATAAAAAAAAGTAGCAAGGGAAGACCTTTTTGTCATGTGGATCAGAGAAGAGGCAGCATGTTATTATGGGCTTTGAAAACAAAGTCTATCTCTACAAATCTGTTAAATAAAGAAATACTACCTTTTCCAACCGAAGAAGCTGTTAAGATATCCATTTCTTTCCTTAAATTAGAGCCTAAACATGAGGCAAAATAAAATATATGCTTTACAGACCTAAAAAACGAATGCTACCCTTAAAAATTCCTCTTTCACTTCTTCAACAGTTACTTGCAGTACTCACCACACCAGAGGAACAGACATTGTTTACAGTCAGAAATTTCATGGCATAACAAAGCAACACACCACCTAACAGTAACCATAATGAAAGTCAGGAAACTTTGCTTTAAGTGCACACCCACAAAGCTTTTCTACAGGGTTCAAGTCTGAAGTGGACTGCTGCAAGTGACCCACAGCCTCCTACAGGCAAGCACCTGCATTCATGGCACAAGATGGCCAAGCCAGTGCCCTGAGCCCTTCCCCACCAGAAGCAGGCATGCTGCAGGCACTACCTCCTTGATCCGCTTCACAAGAGCATTCTGGTCAAAGGCAACTGCTTCTGCACACTGGTGAAGATGATCTTGGTACCGGAGACACAGCTGCAGCACCTGCTGGGGGTCCAGCTTTTCCAGTTTGGCGTTGGTTGGAGAGGTGTGGCCACTGAGGAGTCCTACAAGGCAAGAAAAGGACCAGGGTTAATGCAACTGTTCACATGACTAGTTCAGCTGCAAGCCGAGAGGCAGCAGAACAAACCCAGAGGAAAAGCTTTAGAAGGGGTAATGAAAAAATGAAAAATTCATAGGGGGTCTTAAGCTACTGAATGGATTTTAGCAGTGCAATAGTGCAGTGAAAGCTAAAAAATGCGAAGGGCATGTATTGAAGATTTATGGATGTTTAGGATTTATAGCAGTGCTACGAAGTTTGCCACACGGCTTATCTGTCCTTGACAGAACTTAAAACACAGACTCTAAATGCAGGTCCATAAGGCACATCAGCAAGTTTTTCACCAATATGCTGTGTAAAATGAGTCCTGTTTCTTCTCCACCACAAACAATCCTACACTGTGAAAAATGAACCCCTCTTTTCCTTTATGTATGCCAGAAGGAGCTGAGATCTGCATTCCTACATAGGCATGGGATTCAAACTATTTTCACTAGAATCAGGCTGTCAAAACCAGAGCTCTAGAAATACACTGGTCCCACAAAACAAACCTGAATAAAAAACTACCCACTTAAATTATTAGGGGTGAAACCATAGAATCATTTTGTCTGGAAAAGACCTTTAAGATAATTGAGTCCAACCACCAACCTAACTCTACCAAGTCAGATGCTAAACCATGTCCTTAAGCACTATATCTTTTATACTGCATGTCTTTTATACCCCAGTGTCTGGTGTCTGTGTTTTGCCTGACTTGACTTTTTCAGAATAGATTTTTCTTCACAACCTCAAGGACTAGTGATGTACTTTTTTTCTTCTTTTTTTAAATAAAGAATCAAGATTCTTACCTCATTGTATGACCCAGGGTTTCACAAAAGGCTCACCCAATAAAAAGTATTAGCCTTAAAATTAGGACACTGGTAGTATCCAGAGAAGCAAAAATTGTCCAGAGAAATCTCTCCAGCTCTTTGTTTGTTGCCTACATAGCACAACTTGAGAAACTTTGCTGAGCTCAAGCATATGTGTGCCATACTGACTGCCTTCCCAAAAGCTGCTGGAAAAATTGATGCTAAACTCTAAGGCCATAGTTTCTTGTGGGTTTGTTTTGTTTTGTTTTTGCTATTGCATTTAATTATTTTCATTTCATTTTCTTCTAGCATGAGCACAACTTTTTTCTTGGTGGGACATCATCTGAGACAAACAGCACAAACACAAAATCTTCTTTTCCCAAAACATCCTTCAAACTATGTAAACTTAATGCAGTGACTGCATGCATGTGCCCTTTGGGACTCTCAGTTTACAGACAGGAAAAGACATTAAAACAGCAAATGTAAGCAAGTATCACACTATGCAATTAAAAAGTAATAAATGCCAGTTATTTGAATTGGAAAAGTTCTTCTAAGAATGTACCTCAGTGGGAAATGGAAACTATTCTGGAAGGCCCCCATGCCTGTTGGAAGCTAGAACTGGTAACACTGAGTTCTTGCCAAAACACAAGAACAAGACAGAAACCAAGACGTAAGTCAGAAGCATCTTATGAATTTGAGAAAATTAAACCCCTTTGAAAACATCTGCAGACAAATGAAAACAAAATCAGGACAGCAACTTCATCAGATATCATGAAGTAGGTTTACTTTTCATCAACACTCAACATTTTATTTTCTCAGGATACTCCCAATTACCCTTTGCACCAAACTTTTTCATTCTTCACCTTAAGAATTAAATAAATAAATAAATAAATTTTGTTTTACTGACTTGTTGCTCCCTACAATTTTGCTGCCTGAGTCAAGAGGTCAGGAGGAGAAATAGACACCACACCATTTACTCTCAAAACCCGGTATTAGCAATAGTCAAATTTACTTTTTACGTTCTAGAAAGAATCATCTCAAAAAAAAAATCTTAGGTCCAGCAATTATCAACTGCAAATCTTTCAAGCATTCTTTCAAGCAAAGATTTCATGGGAGCAAACCCACTGAAGGAAATAAGACTTTTTTCAAAAGTGCACATTACATGTTCTAGCGCTCCCTCAGCTTCTCAATTCTGATCTTCTATAAAATTATCTTGTCAGGCTAAATGTTCAAATGATGTTGTCAACTTTTAATATGTTGAATGTGCACACAGGAATGAAGAGTTCACCATACACCTGAGGCAGTTGTCCTGTTTCTGCACTGATTAAATACATGATGCTATCAACTAACTAATTTTCTTTTATTACTAATCTCTCACCAACTTCAACAGCAGGAAGACAATTAGACTCTATTTAAGAGATTTAATTAACGTGAAGAGTGTGTTTTGGCCAACCTACGATACTTTTGAGCATTCTGAAGCAGAATAGGCCAAAAACTATTAAATGAGCTATTAAGGAGCATGCTACTCAAACTTATGTACTTAAAAACTTGTACAGGTTACATAGTGCTAACAGAAAATTTAATAAACTTTAAGGAGGCTTTAATTCACTATCCAGAAAAACAAGAGCTCAAGTGAAGGGAAATGTTAACTGTTCATCTGGAGCTCCTTCATAAGAAGGCAGAGGTGGAAATACAATCCAGTACAAATGTTTGGAGTAGCAATAAACAAACAGCATATGCTGCTCAAAGATAGACGTAGGTATTATTTTGGGTGATGCAGTGGGGAGAAGCCAAAAGAATTAGGTTCTCCAAAGGCCTCTGGGTTCATGCTGACAGTGCTGCCAGAGAACAATTCAGCTTAAGGGTTTCAACTTGCAAGAAAGGAAAAAGTAAACAACAGCATTAAAAAAGCAATGCAGCCTTCCACCTGGAAGAAATTCCCATTGTCTAAATGTCAATCTGCCATTTTTTGTTGTTCACAGTAAATACTTACTACTGT
The DNA here is from genome assembly GCA_023637945.1 of Phaethornis superciliosus. NCBI lineage: Eukaryota > Metazoa > Chordata > Aves > Apodiformes > Trochilidae > Phaethornis > Phaethornis superciliosus. The sequence goes on from JAJQWJ010000001.1 coordinate 38,399,704, forward strand.
GCTATAAGTCTTAACATTTTCTTAACATTAACTGTAATGAGCATCTCCTGCTCTTTGGTGAGATTACACATGGAGTACAGCTCTGTGGCTGCCAGTCAAGAAAGGTACAGACCTGTTGGAGTGGGTCCTGAGAAGGGACATGAAAATGGTCGGAGGGCTGGAACACAAAGAAAAGCTGAGAGAGTTGGGGTTGTTCAGCTTGGAGAAAGCTCTGGGGAGACATGGTTGTGGCCTTTCAATACTTAATGGTATTTAAGTATTTGTATGAAAGACAGAGAGAGACTTTTTACCAAGGTCTGTTGCAGCATGATGAGGGTTAACAGTTTAAAACTGAAAGATCGTAGGTTTAGAAGGGACATAAGGAAGATGTTTTATGATGAGGGTGGGGAGACACTGCAACACCCTGCCCAGAGAAGTTGTGGATGCCCCATCCCCAGATGTGTTCAAGGACAGGCTGAACGGGGCTTTGAGCAACCTGATGATCTTTGAGGTCCCTAATGATCCAAAGCATTCTATTATTCTATTAATTCAGTGCGTTTTATTTTGTCGGAACTCAGTAGCTTGGCTCCAAAAGAGCAGATGGCAATGGTTTGGATCTTCATGGAAGAGCTACTGCCGCCACTCAGATCACAGAGAGGTTTTACCAGGGTAGCCCAGGATACAGAAACAGAGCTGCAGGGCTGGTAAGGATCTCCTCATGCCACAGAACTCGGGTCTCCTCCCTTCCTCCTCCCCCCAGCAGTGAAGGCAGTGAGACCAAAGAGATTTAACATAGAACCTCCTCCACAAGCTCTGCACTTAAGAGCAACATACAGCTCTATACCCATGAAAAACATGAGACCACAGGAAAAAATGAAACAAGAATGAGACACAGGAGAGGGTAAGGGGTTAAAATGGGTATTGCTGGTGTCCTTTATTTCTATACTAACAGAAAGTTGAGGAGATATCTACAAGCCTCTAGAAATTAATCACTAAGAAATCTTCATTTTTAGAGCAGAGAGATGGCCAGAACTGTTAATATCCAGGTATTATTAAACAATTATCCTCTTGAAAATAACCGCTTCCTTCCTGAAACTTTGTGCCACGTTTTGAACTCTCCACTTGAACCAGGCCATCCCTCAGCAACTGGCCTACACACAGTTTGTAAGAAGATATAAGACAGTATCTACTGCAACAAAATGTTTATTAGGTCAGTCTTAAAATGGGGAGAGACTAAGGTCACTGACTGGTTCAGGTTCACTCCCAAAACAGCCAGAATTTGAATCTGGTCACCAGTACCTCTCAGAGCAACTAACTGCTGAGCTACCTCTTCAGGTGGCATGGAGCATGTGGTAGCATGGGGAAAACAGGGAAGCAACTGCCAAGCATGCACAATCTTAGCTACCAAATTAGACTATAAAACTAAAAAGGGGACAGACCGCATCATGTGCCTGCCATGATGAAGAGAAGTCGAGCTTTTCCACCTACTCTGGCAGTAAACAGTATGCCCATGAAGATGACAAGCAGCAAATGGGACAAAGAAAGATTCACATTTCAGCTCCTAAATGGCGCCTTAGAAAAAAACAACCCAGTACACCAAGTATGTCATGCATAGAGAAATATCATATATCACTACAAGGCTAGCTGACCCACAGACTTGACAAATCTGTTATTGTTTCCATATTCCTTGGCAAATCAGAGGTATGTTAAAACTATTTTCCTCCTACTTAGTCATCTCCTTGTTGGTTCCAGGTCCACATACACTTCAAACAAATCACATCCCACTGAGCAGAAGAAAGCTGTTAGTTTAAAAAGCATTTTTATGACTAGAAGTTCTTGAAAAACTGTTTTGCACACTATACTGATTCTACAGACACACGGAACTTTGTAACCCACCATGGTCACGTTCTGCTGCTTTAACGGGCAATCCTAACAACAACTTAAGTGCTTTCCAAACTGAGAAGTATTAATATTTATTTTTTACTTCTTTATTTCCACTTGTCAATCCCCATTTCAATCAGTAACTGCAGACATTACAAAAAGAAAGCAAATAGGTTCACAGTTGTTAATTTATTATTACAGACAGCAAAGCACATGATGCTGGGATCTTGTTACTAATTTTAAGGCCAGATAGGGCTGCTGTCATCAGCTAACTGATCTTTCTGTGGAATACAAGAGAGGACTTTAAAAGTAATTCCTTATTTAATCAGACCAGAAGTCTGCTTTGTTCAGAATACTGCTTCCAACATTTGACAACTGTGGATATTTAGAAAACAACCTCTTTATCAGTTCTTCTTCCACTTCCATAACCTTCCTGCCTCCAAAGTTACTAAAAAAAAGGTTTTGGCACAAAATACTGTGCTCTGTGAAGATCTGATATTTGCATTTTTTTTTAAAGGCAGACATTTATCTCCACAGTATCCTGTGGCATTAAGTTGCTTATTTGTGCACAGCATGCAAAAACTCTTCACCTGCTTTACACCTGCTGCTCTGTAATTGTGCTCAGACACAAGAAAACATCTATGGAGCAGTGCATACCTCCTTCCATCCTCCTTCCAAGCTCAAGACCTCCAGTGATTAGCCTCCTCTCCCACAGAAAACCTAAGTTTCTCTGATTACTTCTATAACACCTTCAAATATTTCTAATCCAAGACCTGATTACCCTCTTTAAAAGCCAAGTCAATTCTTCTACGATGTATAATGGTTACCCTTATAACAATCCAGTTGCTTCTAAATCCACTATTCCTTTGCAGAACCTACTGATCAGCAACACCCTTTTTCAGAGCATGCAGTACAGTGCATTGCATGTCACCACCTCTTCTTCCAAGAGCAAGGTGAAACACAGCAACAGAGTACACACCACAATCAGCAACAGCTTGTCAAATTTTAGAGTGGAGTTCCCAATTCTGGTACCTGTTTCTGGAGGTTTGTTGCTGTGTACATTACAGGTTTTTCTGAAACTTATGTAAACTTATTCATCTTTCTACAGATTTCATCTTTCTTCTTCTTTCATAGCAAATGCTGATTCAACCAATTGATTTTGCTTTTTTGAAATTCTTCTCTGAATACAACCCCGCAGCAAGCTTCTGGAGAACCTAAAAAGCTTTTAGTAAGTATATGCTAGTAGAAAGCTGTTTCCAAGAACATTCAACTCTGGTCTCCTGATGATTTCCTATTTAAGCTCCTATGGAGCTTGTGATCTTTTCTCTTCTAACATAAGTTTATTTGTTGACAACTTTTGGCCTACAGCTCCCTCCACACTGCTTTAACTATACTACTACTTTTCCCTCTCCCACCCTTCAAAATTACCTGGGCTGCTTGTAACTTAACACATTTCAGCTCCCGACTTCCCCTTTCACTACCTTCATTTTAAATGTAAATCCTCTTCACAAATTTAATCCAAGACAGCTCTTGGAGCTTTCAGCTCTTCCATTTCTTATTGAATTTGAGTACACTATGGTTACTATTAATATAATAGCATTGACTCATTTAATTCAAACGAATTAAGACAGCATTAGTTTTAACTTTAAAAGTACTAGTGTTCTTTAAGTCTCCAGGAATTTTTCTGTGTTCCAAGAGTATTTAAAAAAGATAAACCCACAACTTGCCTCATTAAGCATTTCTAAAACTCTTGGGTAGAAGCTACGTGGTCTGTCCTGCTTCTTAAATAAAGTCTGGCCTCAGTGGCCACAGGTGAATTATTACAGTCCCCTTTCTTGCTCTATTTCCATGAGGAGATTGTTTTGCCAGTACCTTCAGGCATCCTAAGTACCACAAAAAAGAAAAAAGTCCACACAAGAAACAAATGAAATTACATTGCTAAAGAGAAAGACTTCTTTCTTGATGTCTGCATGAAGTTTGGAAGCAGCAACTTGCTATGAGCTGGGAGAGAGCTCATTTCCATAGTCTCCACGCAAGAGTACTTTAATATGAGCTACAGAAAAGAAATAATTGCACATGTATGTGCAGCAGAATAAAGGACACTTGAAATAATTCCAAATAGATAAAGTAATCAGATTTACAGGGCTCCTACTGACTACATGCTTTGAATTTTAAGTGTGTATTTCCTCTCTCATACTTGAAGACTAAGAAAATAATACATGGTCAGCAAACTCTGAAGAGTCAAAAGAGCTTTTTGGATGGTTGTTTTGTTGTGTTTTTTGGGTTGTTGTGCTTTTTTTTGTATGTGGTTTGTTTCTTTTTTTTTTTTATTTAAAAAAAAATGTTTTCTTCAGTTAGGAGACATCGATATTTATGTACTCAAATTTGAAAACCCAGGTCTCCCTTAAGAAAAGGGCATACACCATTACACTAGTAAAAGTAAACCATAAATAAACTAAAAAATGATAATAATAATTAAAAAAAAAAATAAATAAATAATCATTGCTCACCACCCAGAAATCCTTAAGCTCAAATGTGGATGACCTTATGATCTTTTTCACTGGCCAGTTTATTTTCTAAAAATCTCACTGATAAAACACCTTGTAATAAAATACATATTCATACCAAGACAAAAGTTGGCTTTGTCGACTGTGTATTTTCAACTCCTTTGAACTTTAATGGAGGAACACAATGACTGTAGGCAAACTGAATAGCTATTATGTGAGCAAAGAACATATTTTTATTGTGGCAAGGAATGTTGGCTGTAACTGCAGATTTTCCCTCTACTTTGGAGTCAGTACCATGTGATCATTTACTTCTGCATGGGTGACAGGCTGAAGACTCTCATCTTGTCACATCATTTAACAGGCAACTCTTCTGACCACAGAGCTCAAATGTGCTCTCAGTATCAATACTGCACCTCAGCCTCCTATTGCAGCAGAAGCTGTTGCCTATATTACTCAAAAAGATATATAAATCACCTCCCCTTTTGTTCCTCCACCATTTATCTTAAAAAAAAAAATATTAAGAACACACAAGACATTTAGGCTTCTATTAAAATTAATTTTGCTACAATTCTAAGACAAAACCCCCACACTCTTACAGATTTCCACTTATTAAGGTCACATAATTCACATTAGAAGAAACTGTGATTCAGAGGGGGTTTTGTTTTTATTATTATCAATTACATGAAAAGGGCATTTGTTTCTGGTTTCTTTTTGAGCCTTATTTTTGTTTAGGACTAGATCATGTGAAGATTTCCGTAAGTCATAAAAGATCTCTCCTGTCACACAGGGTTTGCTATACATAAACAATAATGTGCAGACAATTCTGTGCATCACTGAAGCTTGCAGTTTCTCTGATATGATGACTTTTACCCCATACTTTGTATGATCCATAGAGCTGTTAGCACACACCATGGAGCCTCACCATGACAGGGTCCCATGACTGGGACTTTGAAGACTGCTGCAAAATGCAAATAACTTGGTGATACAAAAAAAAAATCTAAATTAAAATTTCTAATTGAAAAGAAGCAAAATAGAAAGAAATTAGAACCGCTTCCTCATTTGGATTGTTAGAAACCTGAAAGTCAAAGAGGAAGAAATAATGCACCCTCTGCATGTACTGAAATTCCAGTCTGCAGTTACTTAGATAAATGTCTGGAAAGATGAGATTGCCCAGTGCTACACCTTCAAAAAGTCACTAGCAGTTACCATAAAATTGGAAGCTTGTTTACTTTTCTTTTGAAGTTTCAGATAGGGAGAAAGGTATACAATATACTCTGAAGAAATGCAAATACTTGCCCTTTGTCAACTAAAAGCTGTCAAAATACTTCCCAGTCTATCACCACTTACTTTTTTACTTACAGAGCACAGAAGTAATATGGAAAATAAATGCCTCTGACAACATAGTTGCAATATCATATGACAAACTTCTTGCAACAGACCCCAAAGTAAAAAAAATAGGCACAAGGCTGGATATATGGATGGGATAATTCACAGCAAAGTGAGAGATCATGGTCCTGTGTCCTACAATCAGCTGTATTTACTCTGCAGCAACTCTTTTTGGGAGGAAAACACATCAAGAGAGACCTAAGACCTACCATCATCTGACTGTGTAAGCGTGTGATATCCGCAGGCTACAACTGGCGCCGTTATCCGGAGTACTCTGCAAACCCAAAGGCCAGAAAACTAACATCATTTTATAAGATGAGGAATTGAGGCACCAAGAGATTAAATGATTTATCTGAGGCCCCATGGAAGCTGCTGTCCCTCAGCCTAATGATTTCACCACAAGAACACAGATTCCCTTTCTCTTGCCCTCAAACACCAAAGGGCAGCAGGGCTGGTGGCAGCAGGGCCCTGCATTGCTACAGCACCCACAGTGTGAGAACTGAGCATGGACACAGCCTCACCCACAAAGATTCTCAAATGTCCAGTAAAGCTTCATAAGCCAACCACAGCCAAATCAACAGCTTCTTCCCTCCGGCCCTACATACATGCTCCACAGAAGGGAAGGTCCAGCTTCCATCATCCTCATCACATGCCTCACCACAGCTCTTGCACAGAAAACAGTTCACTCCACTAAAACCACAGAGAAGTAATCCAGTGGTTTTCTTCTCCCTCTCAGACAGCAAAAAAGAATTAGAGAACCAGGAGATCAAAAACGAGAGGTAATCCCAGGAGAGGCAGGAGAGAGAAAAGGAAAGGACGGAGAGGGACTTCTCCATTTAGCAACATCAAGCTGTCACTTCAATTGTTCTGTACCTGCAAAGCACTGATAAAGTCTCAGTTGTACCTGTCCATCTATCCTCCTTGAATTAATAGGAGCTTAACTACCTTTGGTATCTCTCTCCCACTATAAAGTTTGGTTGAAATTTGCCAGCAGATGCAAAGATTTCTAGCCTGTAGATGGAAGAGAAAAACTCAGTTTCTTTTATATAAATTCTTAAAAACCCAGAAGTGTACAAGCTAAAACTCATTTAATTTTATCTATTACTGGTAGTGAGGATCAGCCTCATGGCAACCTTTATTTTATTTTAGGTAAAAGTACATGGATATTCATCCACACAACATAGCACATACTAGCAGGAAAAAGCTAAACAAATTTTTAAAACCCCAACTAACAACAAAAAACACCAAAAAAACCCAAAACCACAACAACAAGAACAAAAAGTAGTGTTGACTGGTTAGAGGAAAGGTGACATCTGAAGTCACTTCTGAGCCTAAGAGCATCCACTTGAAGTTGGGGCACGTTTGCTATTCCATGATAACCACACACCAGCCCCAAGTAAATTCAGTAGGGGCAGAGTAGGGGCATTATGCTGCTTTTTTTTAAGAGGAAAAAGCAGACACACAAGCAATCACTACAGCATAGCTGAAGTGCTGCAAACCTGAGTTCACAATACAGTCTTCTCCATGGTAACTTATTCATAGGCCTCATGCCTGAAACCACGTTACAGGAAAGATGATTTAAGGCAAAATGGTCAGTCAGCTCAGGCTCACATATTACATCCACAACATGCCTGTAAATGAGATATGCTTCTTCAACAAATAGTGTCTTTTATTATGTCAACCAATTTTGCTCTCTGTTGGTTTTCTCCAAACTTTCAGGCACTTTCTTCAGTTCAGACAGCAATATAAATTTTCTGTTTGCAATTCATTGCCACAGAATGGCATGGAGCAACATTGATAAACAGGTCATTTACTTACAAATTCAGCAAGTCCATGACCTCAAGTACTTTTTCCAGACATGGAGAAAACTGTTTTAAAAGTAGCAGAGAAAATGTTAGAGAGCTTCACTGAAAAAGTTCCTTTTAAATAATTAATAGAATCTGAAGAATCACTTTTTAGTGATGTGTTACACTGCAAACAAAGCACAGTGCTGATTCTGGTATAACCATACTTTATATGCATGGAATACATGACTGCTATTTGGTACATTGAGCCACTTTTCATATATTTCTTATTAATTTTATATAATCACAAAAATAAAAAGACACACACACAAAAAGACACTTGTGAAGTAATTTTCCTCATTCCCCACACAGATTTTTGTATCAGATCAAAATACAGTCAACCATTAGACCGAAAATCATTCGGTTCTGTTCTGGCCACCTCTATATCCTCAATTATAACTGCAGCCCCAAACCTTAAGGATTTGAGAGAAGGCACATTGACATAGTATAAATAACAGCATGGCCAAGAGTTATGGTTATGTCATGGTCTTTACCCATTTTTCCAAGAGTCCTATCTAACATATGCATTGAAAGAAAACTATCCAAAATATACGATTCACACTTTCTGACCACAGGTACTATGAATAGAAATTTCTCTACTATGTACATTCAGGAAAATGTAGTGAAGAAGAAGAGTCTTTTGTAAATGCAACAAAAATGGCATTTTCTACCTTAGCCCCCTTTCTCACATGCACTGCAACTTACCACTCAGCCATTGTGCTAGCAATGTGGGTTGCCATTTCACATACAGAATTTAATTTGGATGACTTTTATTTCTTCTCTGAAGGCTTTACCACTATGACTTGGAATGGCTGCAATGGTCAGGAGTAGCAAAATCCAAGTGGGGCTCATGAAACTTTTACATTATCCAGTGCATACTTACGTAGCTCATAGAGAATATACTTCACAAAAATTACATAATTGCTCCTTACTTTTTATTATAATGAGTTTAACTGGAGTATTTTGTTTGTTAAAGTCATTACTTAATAGCAAGCCCAGCTGAGTAGAGGAGAGAGAGGTCTACCCTCAGTACAAAGTGAGAAAGCAGCACTTTGGGAACCTGGATGCCCTCAAATAAACTTCTTTCCTTGGCAACTCCGTTGCCTAAGCATCATGAAATTATTCAGGAAGTGCCATTTTCTACTTAAACAATCCTACCATCCAGCACTTCTTCTGTGAATGCCTGATCCAAGTCTGGACTAATGCTTTCTACCCTGTCTGAGTTCTCCCACCTGTATTTAAGTATTCAGGTTTTTGGTCCTACCGTACTAATTTAAGTAAGTCAAATTCAAACACTGATGTGCTCTTATTTCTGCCTACTTCTCTTCTTTTCCCACATCCATGGAAAAGTGATTTTGTAAGTAAATCAAGTGATACAATGGATGTAATTTGTATTAGTGTGTAAATAACTATTGCTTTTCCCAGTAGTGTATGGTAGAATAAGGCTATTTTCCCTGCCTGGAAGGACACATGGAGCTGCCGTGAAATTAAACCACTAAATTCAGGATATTGAAATTACTTGAAGGTTGAATTGGGGTGAGGAGGAGGAGAAAACACACACACTATTGACTTTTGACAAGTGTGTTTTAAAAACTAATCACTCAGCTTTGCAGGGCTTATTAGGGTACCCAAAACATTCAACTGTTACACAGAGGTAAGGAGCCTGTTGTGTTCTCTATCACTGCCGTGTTTATCATCTCCTGTCAAATATCATCAAGTGCAAAGTGCCTTGAAGAAAGACAAAGCACAATAAGGAACCCTTAGCATGAAATGTAAAAGATTTAATCCTTCATGTTAAGGGGAGGGGAATCAAGCAAACTGCACCTCCTCTGTAGTAGTCAGTTTACATTCATTCCCTTTGCACTTCTGTAAATGAACTCACTTGAAGAATATTATGAAAGAACATCACTTCACTATTAAAATAAGCTGCTACTTTAGCAAGCTTTGAAAACATAATGACAACATTTGTATGATCCTGTCCTTATAGGTAACCCATAGGTAATGTTAATCGAGGAGTACCACTTTTATCAGGTACAACAAGCAACAGCACTTAGCAAGCCTGGGAGCTTCTTGAGCCCTGGTTCCTTGTACTGAAAGACAATGACTCAAGTCCCAGTGTGGCCATTAACCAAAGGAGATGCATCCCAGAGCCAGCCCTGACAACTTCCACATTCCAGCTCCACCAAACACATGCATCCTTCCCTCTGGGGTAGAGATACCCAGAATATAACAATTCATTTCTAACTCCACTTAACCCCTCCCCAAACAGTGCAGCTGTAAAAATATCTCCCCCCCCTCCCTGATGTTTGTTTGTTTAGCATACAATGTGCTGCTGGTTTGCTCACAGACAGCACAAACCTATTTCCTAAGTCTGTCATGGAAAGTATCAGTCATTTTACAGCAAATATTCTCTTCCTACTATAAAGGTTCTAAATATGTGGTAGGTGGGGCTTTGCACATCCTAAACCACGTCTCCCTCAAGGTACTTATAAGGTCCATTACAAGACCTACAAAGCCTTTACAGCTGGAACACCTCCCAGCAGTCAAGAAAAGCTCCCCATCCCTGTATAAGAAAGGTACCTTTGCAAAACCACATACATCCTGAGCTTATCTCATAGAACTCTGCCATTGAAAAGGGGATGAATCTTGTTGCTTGGCCACCCTTCCTTGCCATGCAGGCCAGGCTCCATCTTTATACAAGCTTTGGTTCTCACTTAGCTTTTCCACAGAAAGATTCAGCTCACCAACTAAACCAAAAACCACCCACTCATCACTATAGTTCTTCACCAGCCCATAAAGCCAAACTGGCTTAATAAGGGGGTCGACAAACCTCAGAAGCAATGCAAAGCACACAGCTATAGTTGTGTCCCTCCTCTTCCTCTCTGCTGTCAGATCAGATCTCTCACTCTGGAGATGACTGGGAGACAGATGAACATTACTGCTCAGTTTGAGGCAGAGTCTCGCATGCAAAATTGTAAGAGTCCCCTCTTCAGGTAAAAGACACTCTTTTTCTCTGACTACACTAAGAAAGAAAGTAAAATTCATCAATTTATGGGTACATACAGCATCAAAATGCTACCACCTAGAGTAACTATAGGTATGTGAGGACATTCATCTACTTCTTTTGCTCATAACACTATTTGCAATAGCCAAATAAAACTGAAAACACTGAATAGTTACTCAACTGTTGAGTATTTTATCTGGTATAGTTTTTTTTAAAAAAAACAAACAAACCAGACTTTTTGACTTGGTTTACTTAAAGAGAAACTGTAGCAAGACGAACCTTTCTTGAGGTATGACGCTCTGAAGTCAGACCGGTGCTCTGGCAGAAGCTGATGCCTTCAGGGTCAGTGCTGGTGCTCCCAACACAACCAACCTCTCCTCTGCCCTGCTCTGCAAGTGAGCTGAGCTTGTGCTGGAGGCCAGGCCTTTTATTGGCCTCCTGATCCTGCCCCTGCGCAGTTGGGCCCAGCCCTAACCAGGCACAGGTGGGCTGAATGCAGGCTCACACCCACTGCCTGCTGATTAGCAGCACCTGGGTGTTGCCTCATTTCACTACAAGAAACTTCAAAGCATCTCAATTAGCACATGGATACTGCTTGTGCACAAAGCCCATTACAACTCTTGGTGAGGCTGTGGCACTGTCACCTTTCTAATGATTAATGAGGGACCTGAATCAGAGTGCAGAGCTGCAATGCTCAGTTGCTGTGGCTTATGTGCAGAAGGAAGGATTGCTTCCCTGGCCCAGGCCTCCTGCCACAGCAGAGGGGCAGAACTCACCTCCTCAGCCTCTGGATGCTGCAGCATCCAGGAGGATCCCCTGAGCAAGGGAAAGCTTAGATGGACACACCTCCTCCTCTGCAAGGTACTGCTAGGCATGAAGGCACCTCAAAAAAAAATCCACATTGTTCTAGACTTAAATATATGCCCATATAGCTCAATTTCTCTTCACTCATCATCTTAAACAACAGCTTGGTTTGTGACACTGACAGCAATTAATTCTTACATTCTGTGCAGAAGGTTCTGACTTCAGATAAGAAATAAAATACCAGGAAAGGGCAAGTTGTAGAGCCAAAGACAGACTTGTTGCCAGGCAAATACTCTCTTTTATTAAAAAATAGGGTGAAAAAAGTGAAAAAAAGCAGAACACTTTCAAATTAAGAATATTCATGAAAATAATTGAAAAATTAAACATCTGGTGGAACTTTATCTACATTTGCTGCTACTTTAAAATTATAGTGGTGAAAAAGATATTTTTCATTATATTTGGCATTACTGAAGTTCTTAATAGCAAATTATAGACTCAGCATTCCTGTGAGTTTTTACTTTTTACTTTTCAGATCACTAACAACTGAAGCAAGGATCATGCTCCAATGCCTACAAGTTCTCACTTGGTGTCACGCATTAGCCAGAGGTAGCTGCTCTTCCATAGCAATCTGCCACCATAGTTTAAATGGACAAAGTCTCAGCTCTTTAAGAGTTAGACGTGTCCAACTAGTCCCAGAAGGGGTTCCCACTTTCCCACCCACCCCCTTCCCAAATGACTGTGTGCTGCTCTGGCCCCACAGAGGGCCAGGCATAGCACTCATGCAGCTGAGGGACTATTGGTTCAAGCTGACAGATCCAGCAACAGCCTTCCCCTTTCAGAAGAGCTGCTTCTCCCTCCCACCATCCCACATACTCAAAGCACCTGGCAGCTGTGCAGCTACCAAGCCCACCACAAGAGGAGAAAATTGTGATCTTCAGCACCAGCACCTTAGAGTGGTGATGTCTTCACGCTATGAAATCCTCTTGTTTTTTTGGTAAAATCCAGAGCCTGGGTAAACAAAAGTGCAGTAATAGGCCTGAAACACATGCTATCTCCCTTTTGGGGATGCAAGGCAGGGTGAATTATTTGTCCACAGCAGAGAAACAAATTGCCTTGCTTCTCTGCTGCCAGCCTACAAAAGGCAGCTGCTGCACGCCCCTTACCACCAGCAACTTCTTTCTGAGCATGGTCTGCAAGACTTGGTGGCTTCAGTTTAACTTCCAGAGAATCCTCCAACAGGTCCAGTACAATACCAAACCCAGCAAAATACCAGTTCTACAAACAGCATTATCTAGGTCCAGGTGTCTTCAAACTACACCTACCACTTCCACAGTAACTGGAACATGATTTTGATGTTAGGTTCTGCATCTGCAGGGTGCGATGCAATCTATGCTTCCTTAGGTCTCTCATGAAGCTGACAGGCCTTGCATGCCTACATCTTGCTCATACTGGGCTCACCAGAAATATTAAGATGCCTGTAAGACCTGAAGATCTTAACAGAAAATAGCAGTTCCAGATGCTGGTTTTTGTGTAGGATCCTACATAAACATACCCACTCTTGCTATGACTTTAGCACTGCTTTTTCAATCTGCACAAAAACCGTCTCAGAGGCAGATTTCAGAAAGGAAGAGACTTTTGATCATCTGTGAATCTGTAACCAGAGGTGATGACACAAGAGCCTTATCATTTTTTGCTCTGAAATCATAGAGCATTTTTTGTTTTCAACAGTACATATCAAAATGTTAAGTCCTCATCTCCACTCTAACAAAAGTAAGTCTACAAGCAATATGAAAACAAACCACAGTAGTGCAGATACACATGCATCTCCTCTTAGGTTGGGGGAGAAAGGGAATAGGAAAGCTAACTCTATTTAAGACATGAGTCAGAGCAATATACAACAGTATCTAACTCCTCAGCTGTCTAGAGTTCTTAAAGACTCTCTTAGCAACATCTTAGTACCTTTCATTTTTTCATTCAGCTCTCTAGTAAATGTGTTTTTTTCTTTCTTCTACCTTTATTTAGTGAGAGAGGAGGATAGCACTTGAATCAGCAGCAAAATGATTTGTTTGATTCTGACTGCTTTCAGTAAAGCAGCAGAGCACAAAACAAACCTGACTATTCTTCCTTCCCAGCTGTACTGCCTGCACTTCCAAATGGCTCCAGCACAAACACAGCAGCTTTTCCTTGTCCAATCTGCCCTCAGGTCTGATGTGCTGTTCTTTGCTCATACCCAGAGCTGAGTCATTGCAAAAGAGGTCTGAAGTGTGCATGTCTACTAAGGTCATTCAACTGAGGGCACTCAAATCTATTCAATCAACACCATGCTAAGCTGTTTTTTGAATAAGATGGTGAACTCTAGTAGGAAGTCATCAAACTAAAAAGCTTCTGGAAATTGACACATTCCTGAGGGAATGGCGTAAGGAGAGGATCAAATGTAAAGCTTTGCCTCTTTACATTACCACAGCGACTCTTTAAGTGCATGGTGATGTGAGCCAGTTGACTATAAAATTGACACTGTTAAATTGATTTGCAAACTTTGTGCCCCCAACAATCCAGTTTTAAAATCTTTTTACATTCTGAAAAATAACGGCCCAATTTTCTGCAAGTGCTCAATATCCTGAAAGGCTGTTTGCTAACTACACAAATATCTTACAGACGTTTGGGTAGCTATAGGCTGCTCATAGCAACTTGTATACATGGTGGACATGAGGAAAAGGAGGAGTACAGTACATCCAAAACACCTCACATTTATACTGTTAAAAGGCTCAGTACTGACACTTCATTCAGCCTAAGGAGAGCTCTTTTCTAGTTTAACTTGTGCCACTTTAGAAATGGTCTGCTCTGAATTAGAATGCTTGAATACAAATAGACCAAGCACCATACAATTCCTATTTTTCTTAAGGAAAGAAAAAAAAAGTTCTCTGGCAAGTCACATGCTTTAAATAAATAAATTAAAGTTGAGTCACTTCTGTGCTATACAAGAACATTCATATAGGGAACTACTACCAGCAGGTGCTCCAATATATACAGCTCATAGATTAGAAGCTGTTAATGATTTGCCATGCTTTTCAGTTTTAGAAGATTCTTTATTTTGTCTTTAGAAGCATTTTTTTCTAAACCTGCTTTATCACAATGTTCATTTATTCATTATAGCTACACCTTTTTCTGAGGTGCAACACCACTCACTGTCAAATTCACCACATAACAGTCATTACTTCTTAGTTTAAGTACCTGTAGCTTTCACTTGTTCTGCTGCCTGCCTGATGCAAGTCTCCCTTTCTGCAGAGCAAACTTGCATTACTTGAAGTATAAATATGATGAAGCTTTAAAAGATGGGTATGAAGAGGCTGAGGGCAATGGGAGGTTTTCCTATTCATTGGCCAGGCACTGAAGCAACCAGAGGTCACAAAAGCTGAACTTCTTTATTCAAGCAAAAACTCCCATTGAAGCCAAATGAGGTTCTGTTGAGTAAGGGCCACAGGAATGAGCCCACAGAACACTCTCGACTGGGAGCAAGTCGAAGCAAATTACGCAATGGCTGTCAGGAATCTGTGTACAGTTCTTCAGAGCTGCAGTGTAGGAGGAGCCCTGAAGCATCCTTAACCTTTGTCTATTTATGTTCCAGAACTGAGACTCCTTCCAACAAAACAAGTCATGCTTTTATACATATTTTTATTAACCCAATTTATATCAAAGAGCTCTCTCCTCCTCTTCCTCCTTCCCCTCCCGTCCTTCCCACCCTTCCCTCTCCTTCCCCCTTGCCGTGTTGTGCTGTTTGTGTGGAAAAAACCAAGCTCCCACCCTTGCCAAGAGTGACATCAACTCATTCTTATCCGGTGATGTCCAGCAGAATCTTCCTCTGATAAACATTTGCACAGTGTCAGAGCCTCAAGGTTACTGGCTGCACTTTGTTTTCATTGTCGCTTGTTTTCTGACACTTTGCTGCTCCTTATACATTGAAATTCCTCTCCCTTCCCCCCCCCCCCATGTCTTCAACCTGGAGCCAGAGTAAGGCAGTGAACAGGACATTCCTCCCCGCTTACCCGAGGAGTCTTCCCGCCACCCCCTTCCCTCTGGAACAAGAGTCTGTTTGTCTCTCTATGAACAATAAAAAGCTGATACTGCAGAGAAGAAAAAACATACGAACAAAGCATCTGCAAAAAGCAGCTCGGGAGTAGAGATCTATGGAGTTTTGACCTTTGGTTTCTCTTTTTTGCACAAATTTTCTTATGTCTTTCTTTACCGTGCTCTAAAGTTAGTGAGGAGACAGAGCTGATTAATGGGCTGATATATCTTCCTCTCCTTGCACAACAGCATTCTCCTCCAAGACTCAGAAGTATTTGCTCAAATCTGGAATCTATGCTGTATCACACTTTTGGGATCACCAAGATCTGATAAAGCACCTCAGATTTTTCACT
Source organism: Phaethornis superciliosus (assembly GCA_023637945.1). Classification (NCBI taxonomy): domain Eukaryota; kingdom Metazoa; phylum Chordata; class Aves; order Apodiformes; family Trochilidae; genus Phaethornis; species Phaethornis superciliosus. Next base: position 38,415,527 of record JAJQWJ010000001.1, read on the forward strand.
CTTCTCCCCTCCCTCCTTTTTCCATTGTCTCCTCACAAGCCACCAATCTTCTGGAGCAAAGGGAAACAGATAATGCTTTTCCTCACATCGTCCTCTAGCATTTTACTAGAGCTGAGGTTTATTTGAAACACATCAAAATGTGTCTTCAGATAATTAGTACTGAATGGAATGTATTGCTCTTTGTCCCAGCAATGTGTAATCCACAATCTATTTAAGCAAAGAGGAGAGAACATTACAAAAAGGCTGAGCAAAAGTCAATAGTCCTGAAATGTGTAGCAGTGAAAAAAGAATGAAAAAAGGCACCTTTTAGCCTGGGATGGCTCCTGTCTACAGCCCCACCGAAGAGGAAGCACTCTACAGAAACTTCAATTTACAGGATGATGAACACACTGTATTTACAACTGCATTCTTCCTTGGGTCACTGGGGAGAAAGAAAAATCCATTTGTACTGTTATCCAGAAGGAAAAGTCTGCTGTAATTGGAAGGATATGTCCTGGTATCATCAACACACAGACTCCTGCCTTTCTAGGAAACTAGTCCTAAAACCTCCTCTGGTATTCATGGAAAGGTTGCTGCTGTTCTGAACAGCTTATAAAAACAGCTTATTTGTGACAAAATGAAGGTCAATTACCTTCACAAAGCAAGTGAAGAAAAAAAGAATCTTTTCAAATGTTACCATTACACATACCAACTGCACTAGAGCATTAGAAGTACTTAGGAAAATCAACATAGAAAATTACTCCCTGTCACCATCATTTAGAGGAGGCTTCTAGAAAAAATAAAGGGAAACCAACAACCTAGCTTTAAACAAAACATAGGAAATCAATGTTCAGACAGCCTGCTCAACCTGTCCTTTGAGTTTTCAAGCTCTCCACTTATCAGTGGGGCATTTAGTATCACTTGGATAAAGCTATTCCTGTGAGTTCAGATATTAATAATTCCTGCTACCACAGGGCTACCTGCAACATCCTCTTACACAAGAGCAAACTCTACCCTCGTGCAGCCTCTTGCTGGTTTTTATGTTTCTTTGATTATTACTGTTTTCTGTGTCATGCAGGAAATATTAACAAAACAATTCTTTAACTTAGAGCCTCATTTTCTACAAGTCTTGACTGATTCCATTGAAGTTTATGACCATGTCAGTACTCTGAGTAAGTGGACAGAGTGAAAGTTACAGCCATAGTTGAGGTCAGGCAAGGAGTATGTTTTCAAACAAACCATAAAGAACACACAGGCTCTCAAATACAATTTAAACAACAAACGAAACCTATTTTAAACCAATTTCCAATAAGAAGGTTGCTTATTTTTTTGAAAGATGCTTGAGAGAATAAGGTCTTATTTCTTCTTCATTTAACAGTTATTTTGAAACTGTCAAGTAGTAGTAGTAAAAAAAGGTCATCAGCCCGCATGCAAAAAAATATTTTGCAAAGGGTTTGTGAGATTAATATATGCTTTACTTTCTGAAAATAGAGAGAGGATCCCACTAAGACAGCCATCTAAACAAATGGAAATTCTATTTCCTTGAAGGCTTAATGAAATGCTACACCACGACTGCAAGAGATTGCCCTCAAGGTTATTCTGTAATTTTTCACGACTGAACCAACAATTTACATAGAAACAATACTACAAATCCATAACTGAATATGTAATACCATTCCAGGGAAGCACGCATTAAAAAAATGTACACAAATAGTAATGACTCATGGCAGCCTTAAAATAAAAAAAAAAATCCAGAATTTACAAAGCACATTTTTAGCACCAAATCCACTACAAGCAATTGCACTGAAATGTATCTTAACTCAGTGGTTAGAGCTTGGGTGGAGAGGAAATAGGAGAATTTTTTTAAGGGATATATCCATTTGATCTATCAGTGCTTGCTTTACTATCTTTGAGGTGAAATAGATGTTGGCTGATACATAGGCACACAGCTACATAGGAAACCCAGGTGATACTCATACCCGTCTTCATTTTAGGGTTGAGTTCTTTTCTTGGGTACTATAATCTATGGTATTTGCAGGAGTATTTCTAGCATCTGGAAATAGGATGCTCAGTTACAGAAATACTCACAAGGATGCAAATTCCCAAATGACCTTGGCTATCATTAACCACCTAATTATAGTGGCATTTGGCCTACCAACACCTCTCTGGAAGTCTCTGGCTGTTTTGTCTCAACAAATACACTGACTGCAAGAGATAAACCCCTATGTAAAAAGAGAGGTGATAGTTGCAATGCAGGAATTCATATGCTTATGAACAAAAGGAACACTTTTTTCATAGCAAGAAAAACCACACAGCAGTGCTGTCTCAGGAGTTTAATTAGCATAGCAGGAATGTTGATAACAAGACATCTTATCAGAAGCCTTGCTTTCAACAAAACCAATTAGTATCAATTTAAATGGAACAAGCAGAGATAAACGTGTACATAACATGCATAACCTTGAGGTTCACAATGCCTAATAATTATGTACTGGATCATTTCCCATACTCAAGAGAGAAAAATTTGTATAAATCAACAACAACCAAAGGAAAGTTGTTCTCCTATGGGGACAAGAAGGGTTTGAATCCAGCACATTGATTTCAGCCAGTTGTCCTTGTGAAATTAAGCCATGGCAAGGCTCAAGGATTTTTAGCAACTTTTTGAGATCTCCAAACCAGATTGTGAACTTCTCCTTCCTACAATTTTGACTTATTTTTCTTAAAAAAAAAACAAACCAACAGGCCACACTTTTGAAGTCTCTTGTAGACAAAGGAAAAGCTAAGCCACAACCTAACTAGCAGAACTTCTCTTCCACCCAAAACTGTACTTGGGCACCTCCTTTCCTCTCCCTGTTCTTTTGCAGCCTTCTCAATGTTCTTTTCCATTATTACTTAATTTTAATCTCGTGTTTCCAGCAATGTTTATCTGGATTTTTAAACAAGTTTGGTGGGTCCTTATTTACTAATACAGATTTTAACCTCATACAGTGGCTAAATAGGCTGGCTGAGCTGAAAGTGTGATTGATTGAAAACTATCTGAGCTGCTGCCACCAGAGGCACCTGCTGCCCCCAGCAATTCTGACCAACAGGCAGAGACAAAAAATTAGGCTTCATAAGGGCACTGGTGACTTGTAAACAATGCTTATGTAATCCCTACTGTTAAAGAACATTATAAAACTACCTCCCATGTCACCCCTTTGCAGTAGGCTCATACCATATCCTTCTGACAGAGAGCTATGAAGAATTGCTACCAGCACAGAAATTTGGTTTACTCCCAGCTCTAACTCGGTGCTTCCAGTATGCCTCTTCATCCCACTTGGATAATATAAACTAGTCAAGTCTAGTCTGCTTGAGAAGCAGCAGCAAAGAGCACTCTGTTTGCATTCTGGTGTACAGCAATCACCGCCTAAGAACATAAAATGCACATGTTTCTTATAACATGAAGGAATGCTTCTGGATCACTCGGGCCAACTGAGAGCATTTCAAATTCGTCCACTGGGCCAAATTCCTTTCTTAGTTACTGAAAAATGTAAAAATATCGTTGTGGTTGGAGCATGAATTTTACACTATTGTAATTACTGTTGTATTTGTGAACGTATGCACGCACCCACCCCATATGTTAAGACTCAGTGCTACTCTCACAACTGCACTGCAAGTTTCACAGTGTGTAATGTATTTTCTTACAGCATTAGCAAAGTTATAGGATTAACCACTGCACTTCTAGACATCCTGGCTGCAGAGATCTTGGAAACATAAATTCTTCCCATAATTCTTCATTTGCCTTTCCATTTTCATATAAAAAGGAGAATTTCTAAGTGGCACTTTTTGTGGTTAGCATGCAACGTTTTAGTGCTTGAGGCTGATAAAGACAGCTGTCATTCATCCAGAACCCTTCAATCTAGGTCTTTACTTAGAGATAAATAAGATAGGCACAGGTATTTTAACTTAGAATTCCTGTGATGCCCACATAAGTCCTTAAAAATTATGCATGACTACCACCCAGAATTGTAGCACACAAAACACTCACCCAGGGTCACAATGAAAGAAGATACCAACCCTCCACTCATGCAGCTTCTTCCACCCACTTCAACAATCATGCAGATCTTGACTTTTTAACAGGAGCAGCTTTGCCCTCCCCTCCTCCAAGCAACGGGCCTGAAGCCCCTCTCTGGTTCTCTGTACCAAGAGAATTCCAAAGTCCAGATCAGAAAGCCTTCTGCCTTATTTATCCCAACCTCTACCGTCCTAGAGCATGCCAGACTTAAGAGCTATTTATTTCCAGCTTCCCCATCTTCAGTCTTTAAGAGTATACCATTTGAAGTGGGGAGATTTAGGTTAGATATTAGGAAAAAATTATTTATTATGAGGGTAGTGAGACACTGGAACAGGTTGGCCAGGGAAGCTGAGGATAACTCCTTCCTGAAAGAGTTCAAGGCCAGGTTGGATGGGGCTTTGAGCACCCTGGTCTAGTGGGAGGTGTCCCTGCCCATGCAGGAGGGTTGGAACTGGATGATCTCAAAGGTCCCTTCCAAACCTGACCATTCTATGATTCTATACTCACTTCTGCACTGGGCCAATACCACAGAATGTCTTGCAGGCTTCACTGGTTTTTAGATCAGAATACCACGATATCTCAGTACAACTTGAAAATTGAAAAGGCACAGAGAACCTAGGAGTGAGCAAGCAGTTTGAATCCCAGACACTAACCTTCACCCAGCCACTTCCAGATACCAAGTCAGGTTCAAAACCGAGAACACCAAGTGCAGAAGCCCTTGCTCTAGAGAAACTAATGTCTTCTCAACTATGGCTGCAACACAAAAATCACAATGTAAAAAACCTCAAGTTCTCTGTCATCAGCCATGCTAAAGTATGATCTTTTCACTCATGCCACCAAAACAACTGAAAACCAAAACAAACTAACAAAACAAACTAACAAAACAAAAACAACAAAAAAAAGGTGACTTGCCCTACAAACAAATGCCAACTTCAACAGTGATCAGGCCATACAATCAGGAAAGGTTTCATTCATTCATCCATCCACCATGCTGTATACACTGCAATCCTGGAAGTTTCTTTCCCTCCTATTGTTATTTCCTAAAGCAAATTTTAAAACTGGGACCATCATTGTGTAAGACCCTACCATTTAACCATCAAGACTTACACTGCTACTAGAGAAAGAGAATATAAATGAGCATTCCTTGACCATATCACTGCCCCTGTTTGCAACATTTTTTTCCAGCAAACATAGGAAGAGGATGAAAATTCTCTCCTTTTCATTTTTATCCAAAAGCACTGGAATTAAACAATAGGATGACTTTAAAATTCAGGCGTCACTTTTACCGATTTTTTTTTAATCTTAAATGCCAGAAAAATAAATACATAACCTCTTTGCAGATAAATAAAAGCCTGAGCTCAAAGACATGAAGTTTCTTTTTCCTCAAAGAAAAAAAAAGGGGGGGGTGGTGGTGTTGCTGGAATAACACACCCACTTGCTTCTGGTCTGCATCTGTTTTTAGGACTGCAGGGAATTAATCACAGAACCATAGAATGGGTTGGGCTGCAAGGGATCTTAAAGATCACCTAGTTCCAACCCCCCTGCCATGGGCAGGGACACCTTCCACCAGATCAGGCTGCTCAAAGCCCCATCCAGTCTGGCCTTGGACACTTCCAGGGAGGAGTCATCCACAACTTCTCCTCTGGGCAACCCATTCCAGTGTCTCACCACCTTCAGAGTAAAGAATTTATTCCTCATATCTAATGTAAATCTACCATTACCTAATTTAAAGCCATTACACCTCATCCTATCCCCTCATAAAAAAGTTTCTCTCCAGCTTCCCTGTAGGTGCCCTTCAGGTGTTGGAAGGCTGCACTAAGGTCTCCCTGGAGACTTCTCTTCTTCAGGCTGAACAACCCCAGGTCTCTCAGCCTGTCTTCACGAGAGAGTTACTCCAGCTCTCTGGTCATCTTTGTGGCACACCACTGGACTAACTCCAAGAGTTCCATGTCCTTCCAGGGCTGGGAGTTCCAGCACTGGAACACAACAGCCTAGTCAGGGTCCCATGAGCATGATGCAGAGGAGGAGAATCACCTCCCTTGATCTGCTGGCTATGGATCTTTTGATGCAGACTTTCTGGGCTGCAAGCTTACACTGCTGGCTCACACTGAGCTTCTCATCAACCAATACTTCCAAGTCCTTCTCCTCGGGGCTCTTGTCAACCCATTCTCCACTCAGCTTTTATTTGTGCTTGGAGTTGCCCTGACCCACGTGCAGGAACTTGAGCTTGGCCTTATTGAACTTCATGTGGTTTGCACGAGCTCACCTCTCAAGCCTCTCAGGGTCCCTCTGGGTGGCCTCCCTTCCCCCCAGCATGTCAACCACAAATCTCAGCATGCTGAGTAAGCCAGTTTAAGTCCAACCTGCTGTTCTACACCTCCATACAAAACTGGCCATGTTATACTGACCCCTGCTTTACATCGTCGTTAGCACTCTTAGAGCTAGGTGGAAAACTAGTTCAGAGAATTGAGACTGAGGAAAATTAGTGTTATTTTTAGAGAGGGTAGGGTTAAGTTTTCAGTTGTCTCAGCTCCCTGTCTGTCTGCATGAAAGGCAGAGATACTGCACGGGAGTAGAGAAAATAAGACTGCCTTTAACTAGCTTTAAGCTGAAACTGCATTTGGTGAGCCAGCTGGAGCATCAGGAGATGAAGCCCATTGTGCCACTCACCAAAGACCACTTCAGTGCTTGAGGTGTGTACAATGCATATGTGAGGCAAACATATTTAAAAATAAAAAGCTTTGTCAAGAGGTACTGGGCCATGTTGAATTAGCAAGCACAGCTACAAAGCCCAATACAATCTCTTGCAGAAGTATTTGGTTCAAGCTGGTGTACAGATCAGAGATACACTTAATGGATTTATTAGCCAAGAATGATTCTACCTCGTTTTTAGTTTGAGTTTGATTTAGTTTGAGTCTCCCTGACACTGCTTTGCACTGTTGAAAAGTTGATGCCCAATGTACATTACTCCTTATCAAGGCAACTTGGAAGCTCATAAAGGAATGGTACCACTGCTGAGGGTACAAGTACCTTCCCTTGCCACAACCAGTCTGTCTCAAAAATATTTTAAACCAAAAGGACACCACACTGCAAGACAAATCTACAGGTGTGATGTTTCCAGTTTCCAAAAACCTCAGGCAGAGGTTTCTGAACAGAGAAATGGATCGATAACTAGAGGTCTGACTAGTCCTGTGTCTCCTCTGCAGCATTAAGAGCTCCAGAATCAGCAGAAGTTGGGTAGCACAGCCTGATACCTAGAAAACAGCACAGACGCAAAAAAAAAAAAAAAGGTTTGATACTCCATCCAAAATGTTTGGTAATCATTTATTCTGACAACTCCCTCTATTCCTAACCCCTAAGCAAACATCCAACTCCTTTTTGAACCTTGTTAAATTCTTGGCCCTGTCAGCATCCTGTGGTTGACTGTTCCAGCACCTAATTGCAATTCCTAACTTCTGGAGCTGCCTGCCATGGTGTTTCTCACTTGAACACTGAGCCCATCCCGCCCACATGCAAATGAAGAATGTTCCTGATAATCCTTTTGAACACATCTGCTTCAGAACTGGGCTCTGTCTCAATGCAAGTCTGCACCAGGCCTCTGAAACCCACACTTCAGACCATCAAGAATTGTGGAAGGGTGAGAATTAAAATACCTATGGCAGATTAATCCTCGCAGCAAGGTTTTTAAAAAGCAATTATTTCACTATGCCAGGAAAAACATAAATTATTCAAAAGCAGGAAACAGGAAAGCTGAATCAGAACAACAAAACTATTCAAACAGTTAACAGCAAGGAGATGCTCTGGTTTTACCAGAGCACACCTGAATTAGAAGATGTGTTACTGTAACATGGCAGTCCCTAGAAAACAAAATATAAAACACAGACCAAATGTTGTATCATCTCCTCCCTTGAATCCTGTACATCAGGGAGCACAACTGTACTGGCTAGTATCCAGGAAATGAAATCATATGGCCTGCTATTAGCACTATGAATTTATATTTCCAGAAAATCCTGATGTCATAGTGTGAGAGCAATTATCAATGAGGAGTTATTGATTTTAGTGTCAAGTTGTGCAGCCACTTGAGAGAAGGAGGAACAGAAGAAAACAGCCAAGAATTAACAGGCTATTCAATGACTTTAAAAACAAAAAAGAATTAGTAACAGTCTTTGATATCCAGAACAATTGCAGTCATGGCCAAAAAAGAAACCTAATTTTATTCCACTAGACATTTATTGTTGGATCCAAATTTCTTACTGTGGTTTGCTGGAACAGAAAAAAATAAAAGTAACAAAAATCAAACAGTTCAAGTGAAATGGTCAGTATAGAAGCAACCGACAACACAAAAGGCAGAAGTACAATCTATTAGAACAATTTTACTCAGCAAAGGCTGTAAGCAGACATGGAAGGCATGACTTCATCTAAAGGGACAGATAAACCCTGGAGTTCTGGGCAGGATCTGGAGGCAGGCAGCATGACACATGTGCCATGCAATGCCAGAATACAGCTACGAGCCTAATGCCAGCAGGGAGCTGAAGTCCTCTGCAAAAACTGCGTCTCACCAGGAACAAACCAGGAAAAGCTCTGTTACCACACTTGGAGACCAGGCTTTTGTGGCAGCTTAGATGCTGACATGATTCACCACATCACCCAAACAAGAACTGGAGTCAGCAAAAAGGAAAGGTGGGAAGGAACTAGGTTGGGAAAAGGAAAAAAGGAAAGGTGGGAAGGAATTCGCTTGAGTGCCACAGCAGAAAAACCTTGGCATGAAGTTTTATCATCTCACTCCTAATGTTTCAGCACTAACACAAAGGGGAGGTCCTGTATCTACTTCCTTTCTTGTACCAACCCTGGCACTTGTCAAATAGAGCAGTAAACCAAATCAGCTTATTAAGATGGAAAACTAACATGGCATAATGGGTTTTGCACCAGGTTAGCAAGACAAACTAGTTTCACATAGGGTCAGAAAAATGTCAGTCTCCATGAGAATGAGTGAAGGGGGAACAGTATGAAGAGGAGGAATATAAGGGGCTGTGTTCTTCTTCTGGTAGGAGGAAGCTATTACATCAGCCCAGGCTGCATTGCATAACTTTGACTCTCTCACTTTGCCTTGGAGAGGACATCAAGGCCTCTCCATCACTCTCTACATTCAGAGTTTCTGAGTTGTGTACAGTCTCATTTTAATGTTCTGCCATCCATCAGCACAGACAAATGATCCACACAAACCCGTGGTACAAGCTGCACGTAGGAAGTGCAAAACAATCCCCATGGTACTCACCCTACAGGTAGAGCCCAACCCAAGCACTTTGCTCACACAGACCAAAGAAATTTTGCCTTCTGCAAGCTTTCAGAGTCAATACCCTTTAAACCTGCACTTCTGCAGTGATTACCTCATTTTAATACAAGAGAATTGTACATTTCAAAGCAACAAGTGTCATTTTGATAGGAATCAAATATTAATTTAAGAAGAGTGAGGGGGAAAAAAAATTGCTTTTCCATATCTTCCATGAGGTGCTAGTTTGTTAGATGTAGCCAAAAAACAAAATTAATGCATCACTGTGATCTATCTATTAAGAAATGATGAATCTAGAACTTTTCTGAACTGCATTCCAGGAATCCCCTTTGTGCAGGAATTGATTAGCAGTTCAGCCATGCACTAGACTGCTGCTCAGGTAACAGATTTCATCCACTTTGAAGAAACAACTTCCCTTTGAAGACACTGGAAAAAACTATGCAATGACTGTCTGCGTGTTTTTGAACGAGGGGACAGTGAAAAGTCAACTTTATGGCCACGCTTTTAACATTCTCTGAAACGGGACAGATAGTGACTGAATAAAAGGCTCCGTGGTTTAAGACATTTTTAAAATAGCCTTTTTTGACTTTATTACTTCCAGAAGCACAGACAACAGAACAAACCACACGAGTCCCCTTTATGTGTTTCAGCATACAGTCAACTAGTTATTTTTACCTGCCAGTAAAAATCCCCAGCTGAGCCAGCCCAACAGTCCACAGCCACCCAAAATAAGTGTTCTCTTTCCCCACACCTCACCGGTGCTCCTGGCTAGGCAGTGTCATCCTCGTTGGTACTCCCTATACACCCCTCCCCATCCAACTCCCCAGCCCAGGATCAAACCCACTGCAGTATCAGTGCAGGTCTATAAGGTCAGATCAGTGGGAGGAAGGAAGGATGGAGGGAACAGGTAACACAAGGCTAAGTCAGGTAGGGCTGCCCTCTGCAACAGCCTCTTAGGACAGCCCTGTCCTACAAGCCATGCTACTGGTATGAACAACAGTCAACAGCAGCATAAACCTACTGAAGCTTCAGATCTGTTTCCTATAGGAAACACAGAACTGTAGCCTGAGACATCAGAGATGCCTTCACTACTAGGATACCAGAAAGAATTACAGCTTCCAGAAAGGGGCCTGTGTTTGAGGACTCTTTAAAGGCATTACTAAAAATTATTAAAACAAAATATCCAAAACCCAAAGGGTCCCAACATCAGCTCTGACTTTTGAAGTAAAAGAAAGTAATTTTTATATCTTTTCCTGCAAGGAAGGAAAATGTCTAGCTAGCAACGAGGTCTGCTTCTACTGACAACTGCCAGAACTAGAGCATTGAGTCTTGGTCCATCTGCTCCAGTGCATGAAACATAATCTGCTTCTCTGCATCTTGCAGTGTACACAAAGTTCACACATATATGTAGGTGTACATACACACAAATATATATATACATGTACACACACTCCTCCCTAAGATGCCAACATCCCAAAATAAGTAGCTTAATGAGAGATATGTCAAACGTATATAAAGGATTTCATTTCAGGAACATATTTCTTAATACAGAACAATTTCTTAAACAAACTTATGGTTATGATTCAAGCAGAGAGCACATTAGGAGTTAAGCAGAAACCCTTCCATATAGGTGTTAAAAAATCTATTAGCTGCAACATTACCTTTAGCATGAAGAATTAATTAGATAACAAGAACATGCCTGAGGGTACATATACTGCATGTCATGCCAAACCCCACCATGACATCTCAGAAGAGGAGCAGAACTTTCTGGGGCTACAGTAATTACTGCTTTCTACATTGTAGGAGCAAAGAATCAATCTAACCATTTTTTCTCCATTTTTAGTTTTGGACACTATGCCCTCCTGAACAGAAGAGTTCACCTCATTATCTTTACACTGCCACTGCACATGTGAATGGCAATACAGGCATCCCCTTGAACTCAACCATTGATTTTACAACTCATTAACCTCTATCTACATTCAAATGGCTTTAAAACCTTGCAAATGTGGATTAAATCATCCTACTGTGAGGTCTTTCTAGTGAAGACACAACAGTATCCTCCCAAGCCCCACTTGCAAGGGCAAGAATACTAAGATCTTTCTATCTCAACTCTGAATTGAAAGCTGCTATGGTGTGACTTGAGGCCACTCTGAACATCAGAGCCTGTTTGTTAAGCTGAGGCCTTTTTAGCTTCCCAGCTGTCATGGGGCATATAGTTAAGAAAGAGTAAGAAAATGAAAGTTGGCATTGTCACTTGCCTTACTGCTTTCTAATGTGCACAAGTCCTGATGATCCATTTCTACTCAATGCTAAATATTTATGAAAACCAAAAATAGTTACTTAACATTTTTCCTTTTTTATTAAGCAGGATGTCATTGGCTGAAATCCCAGGTCTTTTTTCAATGGCTCACTATTGAAACCAAAGCCATGAAAATAACCAAACACACCAAAACCCAACAAGGAACCTCCTCTGATAAGAAATTATCTGTTTTGACCTAAGTACCAGCAAAACCATGGCCTTTAGGCCATTGTAAAGTAACACTTCAGCACATCTCCCTTCCCCAACCTATTTTACAGTAGCAATACTTGCTCCAGCACCTTTAGGGGAGCAGCCCCAGAGAAGAGGACCTGGCTCTTCCAGAAGCATCAGCCCTGGCTTTGAGTTTCTCTGGAACCACAAGCAGCACCACAAGGAGCTGCTGCTCTTCCAGCACTATGCATCTTGATGCAGACTATTATTTTAAGGAGAAGGCTCTTTAGGAAGGCAAGATCTAAATTGTCGCTGAGAAGAAAAAATGGAGGGCAAAAGAACACACATGAACATGGAATCTGTCTTTCAGCTCTCTCATCCCTACAGATTCAAAGAATGTTTATTCTGTTTCAAAGAAAAAAAAATAGAGTAAGAGTTGAAGTTTAGTATAAACATGGGACAAAGCGTTATTTTAGGTTCATTTATTATATTTCCTGTGGAAGAACTATAATTTTTTTTTTTTTCAAGTTTAAAATTTTCTTCTCTGTGTTTCATGACCATCACTTTGGCTGGAACAAGCCTAGTGCATTACATGAACAAAATTAGATGCAAGTTAGGTACAGTTGGTTCCAAAATTTGATAACTGAGGCTCAAGGGAACAAAAAGCATTTGCACACAGATGTGTGCAAAGGAGAAAATCCTGGCTTCATTTCAGAAGAAAATGTCCCACAGCTAAGAATGTAAGGGGGGACTGCAATCGCTCTGGCCAAAATAACAACATATAATGAAATAGCACTTAAGTTCTCAACACAGAACTCTTGTCCATCCCTTAAATCACACTGATAGCTTTTTAAACTGACAATAGACTAGATGGTGTGGTGAGTTTGTAAATGGAGACATTATCTTATTACATACAGGGAGTGGAAATGTGCTTAGAAGATAGACAAAACCAGTATGGAAAGGTATGTTCCAGTTAGGACTTTGGCAGAGACTCTTTCCCTTGTGCTCAGAAAGGGGATCCAGACCCTTTTTCCCTTGCATCCCACCTCACTCAACTTTTGCTTTCCTGCCATGCTTGCTCCATCTCAGCATGGCACAAGGCACGTGGCTCAGGAGGTAGCAACCTATGCTTCTTGGTGGCTCCACAGGTAACAATCCCAGCACTACTTTGGAGAGGAGTTCTCCAGAAACTGCCCTGCTAATGAAAAGGGTGAAGCAACTTTGGAGAGAGGGGCACTAAAGGTAAATATTATTGCTGAGTGAAAGCAACCAAAGCACACCAATGAATATACGCATTGGATTTGCTCATGGAAAAGGCAATTTAATAAACATTTTGGAGAAACTTATCTTTTTAATTAAAAGTTATGGAAAACAGTTACCTAAACGTTACATGTTCTTACATAAAGGCTATGATCCTGAGGTCCAAAGACCTTTTACCATATATTTGAAAGAAAAGTGAAATCATTCTCATTTTTACTATAATAAGCAACTCAAGTACCAGGGAAGTATTTGCTTGTAATCTGGCATATTAAACGGAATATAGAAGTTGAATAATTTACCAGTCTCCCTTTTGGACACTGGTAAATATTGAGCTAATGCAAATTCCACTCCCTGCCCCAACCCTACCTGGACATTGGCTCCACCCATACCTAATATAACATGTGTAACAATAATAAAATACACATCTTGCTTTTAATTCTAAGAAACAACACAATCTTACACAACAAAAACATTTAGCATACCATGACACACTTAATTTAGGACATTATGTGTTAGTCTGGCCTACCTCAACCATCTCATGCCTGAGCAATGCGCCTGCTACTGAGAATTCACATACTAGAAAAACCTCTTTTATTTTTTTAGTATCAAATGCCATCAACCCAAATCCCTTATACTTCATGCAAAAGTGCATTTGTGGCTCCATTTTGTGAAGGAAATACTTCAGACTGGTGTGGTGGGCCACAGGAGGAGAAAAGCACTTAAGAAGAGGTCACATTTATTTTGTTCTCACATGCACAGAGACTGAAGTCAGAGAGACAGCAACCCACACACGCTGCAAGTTTCATTTAAGACACAGCAGTACACACTGAGAGCTGGGGAAATAACAGAGGAGAGAGATTTCTGTGGTTTTCAACTACATAGTAAGATTTATTTTGTTTTCTGATATTCAGGATTTGGACAATATAACACACTCGTCTCAATTTCACTGCACCTTATTTTGATAAGCAAGAAAAATTAGTCTGTCAATCTGGATAACGAGAAGGGAGTTTAGCACAGTGTAGTCTGTGATCTGCCTTCTGAAACACTTGAGTAAGGCCAAAAATTACTAGTAGTATACAGATATTTTTTTTTCCTGTGAAGCCTTGAGTTAAGGGAGAAGGAAAATAAAAGCATCATAATCTTTGTCATCAAAACAGTTTCTTTAAAAAAAAAAAAAAAAAAAAATTAAAAAAAAAAAATCAATTATGCTGGTTTTGGGGAACAAAGCCCAAAATCATCAGCCTGTTTTGTTCACTGCTGCTTTTGGAAAAATCACTAAACCAAAGAGGCAATGAAAGAACAGAATACCAAATATTTGTACAGAAAGGCACAGAGGTGCAAGTCCACCAGTTAAGGCAGCTGGACCTCTACCCTTCCAGCCTGCTCTGCTCTGCACTGCTGAGGGGGTCAGCTGCTGGGCACAGGAGAGGTGAATCTGGCCAGGACACTTCATGGGAAACCCATGCACCTCCATAAACTCTGTGCATGTTATCTTCTTCTCAGAACCTCACTTGGTAATGTTTTCCCCTTAAAACCACCAAGGGAAGTGTTGTCTTAGTTCTGGAGTACCTAGTTAGCTTGAAGCAGCTTGGTGCCAGATATTTCCAGATGGATTTTGATGGAGAATGACATAGCAACTGCAGCCATGAGCCTGTACACAACTGTGTGAAGCTGATCCTACCTGGCCTTGATGTGACCTCACTCTGCAACCCTTGGGATTTCTCCCCACACCAGCCCTGGTGCCTGCTGGATTCCATGATGAGTCAGCTTAGGTTTCTAACCTGCCAGAAACATTTTCCCTTTTTTATTTCCCAGGTAATTCCTTGGTTATGCTGGTCACTCTATTTGTCTTTTACCTTACAATGGCATTTACAAGGAACAGATAGTAGAGATGAGTTGTCCATGACCATTGGTTAAACATTAATTGCTTAGAGGTCAGAAAACAAAAATCCTCAGTTTCTCCACGTTTTCCAAAAGTATAGACTATCTGTCAATATTTAACAATTCCTCCCTTTTCTTTTGTCCTGTGTCTACTATCCTTATCTTTCCCTGTTGCACGTCAGCCCTGCTGGCACACACATGAACACAGCCCACTTTTAGACAATTCACTCAGCTCATTTTCTGTGTCTTTACTGAATGATCAGTCTTTTCCACAACAGTCCTACTGCTGCAATACGGCACCTCTATATCTAATTCACTCCTGTTGATTCACTACACATGAAAATTACTTCATTTTAATTTATTTTTTATATAGTTGGTGCTTCCAAAACTTCAGTCTACACCTTTGTAGATGTTTTTCTCCACAAGCTGAGGTGGCACCAAGGTAGACACAACACAAAAGTTTTCTTTGCACAGGAAAGAGCTATGACATGAAAAATAAACCCAATATTCCCACGTTTGTCCCACTGCCTGGCATAAAGGGCTATGCTGAGTCTTCACATTGTTCATCCAAATACAGATGCAAACATTGACTAATAAAGGCATTTGGCTTTAAAATAAAGAACCAGAAATTTAAAACACCACTTTGATGTTGATGTACTACAGACCATTGTAAGAAGCCCTTTGGAGAAACATACTTCAGGCAAATAACTTTAACCATCAGAACTTTGTTGTTGTTGTTTTTTTATTTGGGTTTTATGTTGTTTGGAGTTTTTTTTAATGTTTCTACACTTTGGGTTTTCATTTCTTAGGATGAGAAAACCTGTGTCTTTCGAAAACAAAAACATTGAGAACAATGGATTTCAAAGCTGATTTGGAGAAAATCAAGGTCAATGTCATGGAACACCTCTGCCTTCCCAGAGGCAGGGGGTAAACCCCATATCCCATGTCTTCTTTTACATATCCATCTAATTGTCACAGACAGAACAGGACTGTGCAAGCCTTACTTTTTCCTATGTTAAAAAAAGCAACACCAAAAACCCAACAGCTAGTTGAAGCACAAGTCTAACTAAAGATTTTAATTATTGTTCTGTAGTAGCAAGCATCTTTCATATAAGTGGTATATTCACACTAATACCCCAGAGCAGTGGGTAATCTTTAAAATTAAGACATCTAAAACCCCTGTTGTTTTAAGTTGTAGCTCAGCAACTGTTCATGTGGTCACAGGGAACAGCAATATCTTTTACAGAGGAGAAACACATTTGTGCACAAAGCTTTGCTAATAAATATCATTAGCTTTACCAGCAGATGCTCCCAATACCCAGATATTAAAACCAGAACACTTGGCAACTAAGCAAGGACAGAAGCAACAAATTTATCTCCTAACACAGGACAGCAGGTAGGTACCATACCTACGTAATGCTGCTGCAGTGGCAGCTAGATATTGTGAGACACTGAAATAAATTAAGATAACATTATTGTCTCCTCTTTTTGTTGGCCATACATCATCATATATTCTGCACACATCATATAATATCTGCACACAATTTGTCCAAGCCAGGATTACAGTTAGTTTAATTAAATTTACAGTGTGGAAAAATAAATATATAAAAATCCATCAAACCAGTCATCTGGAACCTTGAAATGGTTAGAGCTTGAAACCAATTCAAAACATGAACCAAAGCCTAATTTTAATCTCCTGGTGTCTTTATTAGGAAATTCAGTATGGAAATGCCAACTGCCTGCAGTGATACTTAGTCACAGGAGAGTGTGTTTGTTACTGGGCTTTTTGTTTCACTGGTACAATGTCAAAGACAACATGGAGAAAAACCCCATGGGTTTGCACTTTTTGTAAATTCTCTGTTTCTAGGTTGAGGCACGATGCCAAATAACCCCAAAAATCTGGAGCCACAGCCAAATCCTCGTCCTCTCCAAAGCATGGTTCTGCAGCACCTCGTGTTAGGTTGGCCAAAGTGAATCCATGCCAACACTTCAAGTCTGAGGACCACCCTGGACCACCCTGTGTTAGCAAAAAGCAGAGGTGCAGGCAATTCCATTTTAAAGTTCCCCTGGGCTTCTGGCTCCAAAGATGACAAAACTGTAAAGTTTAGATTCATCTCTGACAAAATTCTGTTTCTGCTACCACACACCCATACAGCCAAGCACACTTCAGGGCTTGGAAAACATTACAGTTAACAACAACAACAAATATATATACCTATGTATATACAAACATTCAGGAAAATAAATAAAGTCTCTAATCTTAATAACTAACGCATGCTCCCTTACTGCCTTCTATACCACAGCATCTCTGAAAACCACGGTGCCACCACCCAAACTGACAACAAATTTCAGTTAATACTAAAACTGGTGACAAGACCCCTCAATAGAAGACAACAAAAAGCAACAGGGTAAGTACTCTACTCTAAGCAATCTTGTTTATACAGATATATAAATGCAAACATGTACTTCCATTCCAATAATCTGCTTTTTGCCACTTCCATTCCATAAAAAATGAGATCTAATCTCACAAGAGGTAAAGCAGTATGCATTACTTAATAAGTTCCATCTTTTCTACTTCCTATTACAGATAAAAATTCTGTTCACTCAGAGGAAATCAAAAGGCATAAGAATTAAAAGGAAAGTTGAAACTTTCCCTTTAGCTTCAGTCTTTGTCTGGCTGACAGAACGACTGCTATTACAAAAGATAAGAATTCATAAAATCCTGACCAAACTTTTGCTCATCTTTCTCCTCAGCCAGCTGAATATCTCTGGCCCAGTGCTTGCAAAGGGAGACCAGTCCAGCACCAAGAGTGCAGTCCCTTACCAGCTGTTTTATTTGTGTTTGGTTCATATTAAAAGGAACATTTTAAAACATAAGAAATTTTATTTTAAACTTGTGAAACGTATCACAAGGGTAATATATACTGCAGCACCCAAGTCCTGCTTCATGAAGCACATCACAGCATCTTCTCAGGTTCACCAAGAACTAGAAGCAAAGGGTTATTCACTGAAACAGAGCCAGATGTACTTACAATTATTTTGTAAGTCTCACATTTAAAATGACTTACAGTGCCCTGACCTAGCAGATCACACTTTTTAGGGAGCTCTTTGGAAACATCCCATTTACACTGCAGCAACTGCAAGTGAGGTCTGCAGCTCTGTGGACTCCAGGTCAGCTTCCAGCTACATACAAGGGGCACAGAGAAGGCTCAGTGTGCCAAAGTATATTAAGCAGGGTCAGTCAGAGAAACAACCTGTACTTGAAGGATTTTGTGCACTCACATAAAAAATCCCACCACAATAAGCATGTAACACAGTAAAGATCTACTAAGAACAGATGATCATTTGTCTGAGCCAGGTAATCCGAAAAAAAAAAAGGGGGGGGATTCTGCAGGAGGGGGGTTTTTCCTCAGCATTCAGCTCCAGGTTTAACTTGAAACATGGCTTCTCTTCCCTTCTAGTTGGCACAGGAGTTTGGAAAGTGTTTGCAGACAAAGTGAATTTCAAACAATGAAACTCAGACTCCAGTAATTTTACACCAAAATCCAAGTGCTGAAGAGGCATGTCTTGCCAGCAGTCTCAGTGAGATCAGGAGAACATGCACAAGCAATTTTGCATGGTGTCTCACTGAAAACAAGTTTAGGCAAACATAAAGGTTGCCTCTATTAGCGTTTTAATTTTTTTAAAAATCAGTTTTATGCAAATAGGTTGTAGCCTCAGGTTCCTGCTGAGAGTCAACAACTTCCCAAGCACTACAAGGTTTGGACAACATACATAGTGAAGGACATTAGTCTCCAACTGATGTCCAAATTTTTTGGTACACACCTCCCATTAACACATTAATGAAGTGAGAATCACACAAGTCCCCCTCAAAATCAAAGGATCGACTGGAGGGAATATATGTTAATGGTACAACAAATGCAGACAGGAGACACATGCTCATTAAAAGAGTCTGAAGAAAAAGCATTTTTCCAAAGCACCGTTTCAGCAAGGTCTCCAGACCTCTTCAAGCACATCCACTTCTCCCTTTGTATTCCAGTGACACCCTGTGGCAGCTACCTGGACTGCAGTCTATCCAAGTTAACACTCGTATTAACAAAGGACTACGGGGGTAAAGAGCAGCAAACCAGAAAACAGAGAAAGGACACTGCACAGCACTAAGTTGAAGGATTGCTGTTCATCTCATGCCTCAGGAGTAGTGAAGTGCAGCAGCAAAGTTACTTACTAGTAGCCTGTGAGTCCCCAGCTCAGCACACAGATGGGAAAGCAGCTCTCCAACCTCTGATACACCTTTCCCTTGGGCACAACACATCATTGCCAGCCTGATACAACACGGTGGAAAGCACCCAGTGCTGCTGACTCAGTTTCTCAGGTCTTTTAATGCAACACTGAACTACAGTTCTCACTTTGATATTTCTGTCTAAGTTACACAAGTGACTTCTAAGGGATATCCCACCTATATTAATTAGAGGACTGCAGCCTGTGATCATTAAGTCCCAGTTTTCACTGTATTAGAATGGATGCACCTACCATCTCAAGACTACAATTTCCATGTGCATCAGCTACTAAAAGGAAAGAAAAGCAAACCCACAAGTGAATTCAAACTGCATCCCAGTTTGAATTCACAACCTACCTCTTGTAGCAGCACCTAGACTTAATTTTGTTCTTCCTCTTTACCAAGTGAAAAACCCCCACATTGGTTACAGCATCTCAAGCCAGCTCAAAATGCCTCTCTAATACAAGAGTCAATCAGATATGAGATACTGCACTGCATGACATTTTATGTTTAATGAACACACCAGGTCATACCACTTGTCTTCTCTGAAGTTATGTGCCAGTATTACAGTTAGTAAACATTTTGCAACATGAGAGAAACAGACATGTACCACATACGTAAAAGTACCCGGGGAACTCAATCATCCAGACACATCCAAGAAGAAAACCTCTAACAAAAAACTCCACAAGCATCATAGAATGTTAGGGGTTGGAAGGGACCTCCAGTGATCATACAGTCCAACCCCCTTGCCAAAGCAGGATGGCCTAGGGCAGGCCGTACAGGAACACATCCAGGCAGGTTTTGGAAGTCTCCACAAGGAGGCTCCACAACCTCTCTGGGCAGCCTGTTCAGTGCTCTGCCACCCTCACAGGAAAGAAATTTCTCCTCATGTTGTGTGTGTTCTAGATTAAAGCCATTATTCCTTGTCCTATCACTTGTCACCACCGAAAAGAGGTTGGCCCCTTCCTCTTGACACACACCATTAATAACATCCCCTCTCAGCCTTCTTTTCTCAAGGCTGAACAGCCCCAGTTCTCTCACTCTTTCTTCACAGGAGAGATGCTCAAGTTCCTTAATCATACTTGTAGCTCTCCATCGACTGTCTGCAGTAGATTCCTGCTCTCTTGAACCTGGGAGCCCAGAATTGGATACAGTGTTCCAGGTGTGGTCTCACCAGGGCAGAGTAGAGGGGGAGGAGAACCTCCCTAGATCTGATGGACACACTTTTCCTGATGCCCTCCAGGATACCACTGTCCCTCTTGGACACAAGTGCACACTGTTGACCCATGACTCCAAGGTCTTTCTCCATGGAGCTGCTTTCCATCAGCATGTCCCCTAATCTGTACTGGTGCCTGGTGTTATTCCTACCCAGCTTCAGGACTCTACACTTCTCCTTATTGAACTTCATGAGGTTCACTTTTGCCCTGCTCTCCAGCCAGTCCAGATCTCACTGGATAGCAGCTCAGCCTTCTGGTCTATCAGCCACCCCTCCAGTATCACCTGTGAACTTGCTGAGGGTACACTCCATCCCCTCATCCAGGTCATTGATGAAGATACTGAACAAAACCAGACCAAAGGATCACTGGACTAGATCAAAGACATCAGCCTGCAAAAGGGAGTCACATCACTGCAGTGCAATCTTCAGAATTCCTCAAGTGTCTACAAGTTGTTGGAAGCCAGACTTACCACCATTATAAAAAAAAAAACAAAACCAAAAAACCAATAATCTCCCCAGGCACTAAAATCCTGCTACAGAGTATGTCAAGGATGACTTATGGAAGCTGAGTGGCATCTCAGCAGCACCCACTCTCATGCCAAAGGCTGTCTGGAACCCCTTAACTCAGTATGTGAGGCCAAGAAATGGCCAAGAAGAAAGTGGGTGGGGAGGTGAGTAAATAACAGGGAGATGGAGGAGAGCTAGGGTGAAGGAGCTCTCCAATACCTTTCCCTGAGCTACAAATGCTTTCTAGTTCATGGTTCTTTAACAGTGTGTTAAAATAGAGGGAATATTACACAATTCAGTATGTCAAACCTCACTGTTCAAGCCAAATGAATCATAAAACTCTTATTTTCCTATCTGTTAAGCTTCTCCAAGCAAGGAATACAGGCAGATCAAACTTGATTTTGAACTTCAGGGGTTTATAACAATGTGTTTGCTGATCTGTGCTTTATTGCTTGGTTTTTGATCTCAACTTACACAATTATATGAAGAGAACACAGCTAACCTCAGCTCCCACCATACTGCTTTGATAACAAGGTTTAGGGCTTGCATAGACTTGTTTTTTCACTTCTACCTTAATAACATTTTTATCTTTATATAATTTTAGTAAGTCAAGCACTTAATTAGAAAAAGAAGGTATTACCTACCCATGCAACTTTCTGGTATCTATTTTTTATTCTGCTAACAGGGAAATAATAGACAAGAGAAATAAGGACAAGAGCAGAACTTTCTAATGTAATGTTACAGAATGTGCAGTTAACTGCAGATGGGCAGTAGATTCAGAAGTATCCACTTATCCTGTACACAAAACCAAAAAAACCCCAATAACTTCTGGACTTCTCATGTTGAGTACATTGTTTGGATAATACCTAACTGCAGACTCAAATCCTCTCACTCACAAAAATTAATTGGTCCAGGTCTCCAAATAGTCAACACACCACTGAGGGACACATGGAAACAGGATATCAGCATCATTCTCTTCTCCTATCTTTTTGAGGAAAGCAGCTTTTCCTTCAAACTGAGGAATCTTCTACACTCTGTTTTCAGAGCTAGTTTCAAGTCATGAAACCAAAAAGGAGAGGCAGCTCACTGTAATACATCATAGAGTATTGGTCCACAGGTCTTAAAAAAAACCCCAAAAAACAAAACTGTCCCTCCCCTCCCCCAAAGAAACCCCAACAGAATACCAAACACAACAAACAAACAAAAAAAACACCAACACAAAAAATCCAGGCAAACATGCACCTTATAAATTTCTGTATTACTCAGAAATATTGCTCATTTTGACTTTAGCCTCAGAACTAAGCATGGAGTATGTTGCAAATTCTGTTACAGCCCTATATCCTTGGCAGTATTACCAAGTGCCGTATAAGCAGATCTTCCTAGTAAGACAGACAGAGGCAAAATTAAAAATCATTGAAGAAGCATAATTAATGCATGCTACTAGCTAAATTCCCTAGACAATAAATGGAAGTAGCACATAGTGATGTAAAGGAATGAACAAAGGATGCAAGTGAGACACCACAACAAACTGAAGAGTGAGATGTGACAAATCCTATTGCTTTAAAGGCTCGGACTCTAAGCATCCATGCTTTGTCTATGTGCTGTAACAGAAAGATAAATACATTGATATTTTTCAGTCAAGTAGTTTCTTGCCTGAAAAATTAGCTCATCCAAAAATTATACAGGGATAAACAGACCTTTCATGCTGCCTAATGCAAGTTTGTGTTTCCTGTGACTGGGGGACAAGAGAAGATTGGCACAGCAGCACAAATCTTTCCACTGTTCTCTCACAGATTTTCTCAGCATCTCCCAATGCTTCTCTGCTGAGAACGTGAAACGTGCACCAGCTACAACAAAAATACCACTGCCAAGTTTTCACTTCAAACCATACTGAGACAGCAAAGGACACCCCTCATGCTGGGCCTATCTTGTAAGATTCTTTCTGCCACATAACTTTGGTGTTCTTCTTATGCTGCTCTCAGGTAAACTATACCCTATTCAGAGAAGGCCTTGGTTTTTGCTTTGTGAAATACTTTCTTTATAAACAATGAAGCAATGTAAACATGTATAATGGGTGGCATGGTAAAGAAAGACCTCAGTGGGTTAGCCATAATCTATTAGTTTGCTTCTAATTCATGCCTGCTACACGTTTGCTTAATGTGTCCTTAAAAATACAAAGAACAGAAGTGTCACAACCCTACAGAGCAACCTCTTTCCCATGCTTTGCTATTCTTACAGAAACAGCAGTAGTATCCATAGGTCAATAATGCAGTTATATCAGGCTAGAGGATGCTAATGAGCTGCACACAGAAACCTTAATACGGCTACAACCCACAATATGCACACCAGGTATGTTTGACAAAGAATGGAGTGCACCACAAGTAACTTGCTGTAGGTTTGCAGAGAAGCCATCTCACCTGGGAACAAAGGTGAGCCTGAAATAAAAGCCTCAGCATCCTTTGCTAATTTTGTTTCTCTCAGTGCTGGAAGTTCCTCTGACAAAACAATCTGCATACGATGGCAAATGCAATTAGAAGCCTCAGCACAGGAGCCATACCTGAACTGTTTGCATAAGCCACAGTCTCTAGCTACCTGTCAGCACACTAATACACAAAAATGATCCCTGCTCTCAGGGGAACTTGAATACAACAAGCCTAAAACCACCAGACAAAACAAAAGGAAAAGTATCCTCAGATCCTTGTGCAAGGAAAATGGCAGCACAAAAGATTTACTATTATTTACAGGGGACTGCTTATCAAACACTTAAGTTACTGACGGTGTTGTTTCAGTGTTAACTGAAGTGTATAAGAACACCCAACAAAGGCCACAGCCTCTCCTACACTGCCACCTGGGGAGCAACCTTGGCCTTCACACTAAACGGATTAAAAAGGTATCAACCATCAAGATGTTCAGCCAAACAGCTCAGCTGAGGAAAAGCCAGAAGGCACCTGCCTGGCACATAGAGGGGATTTCAGTTTTCTTTTCATAAGTTACCCAACTTACCATATGGGCATGAATTTGTCTTCCTAAATTCTAAGAAGACACTGTCCCCCGTAGAGTACAATCATCAGCAGCATAAAATAGTTTGTCACCTTAGAGATACCCAAAGCATTAAAGCAAGAGGAAACAAGGGACAACACCACCACACAGCTAAAACTGAAGGCCTGACATGCAGAGCAAGTTTCCACACTAAACAGATGTGTTCAGATAACATTATTGTGGACAGACAACCCATGCCCATCCCAAGAACAGATAAATTACATTTTACCAGCAGCAGTTACTTCACAACCTACATCACAAAATCCTCTATATGATACCACCACTAGATGCAGAAGAACCAGGCAATTCAAGTTAATGATTTCAACATCATTATCAACATAGTATTACCAGGCTTCAGTCAATTTAACACGTTACTACTGAAAAGGGGATTTAACACCCTCAGCTCTACCTTCACCTGGCTCTTATCAATTACCAGGTAACAATTGTAGCATTCACTCATCTGTCCTCCAAGGTGGCTCTGCTTACCAACCCAGCATGGAACTAACCTGTAAAAGATACATCTTCTACAGAAGAGTCCAAGAAATAGCAAAGCTTGAGCAACAAGAGGATGCATGCCCACAAGGCCAGAAGCAAAAGCAGCATGCACCAAGTCTCCCTTTCAACAGGGGTAAGCTGCCAGCCTGAGCAGTCAATGAGCTACTGTGCTGCAAGCACCAAGTATCAGAAGAAACTGAAAGTCATTCTTGCACAGTGTGAAGAATTGGTCTGCAAAACAACAATAATTTCTCTTGCCATGCCTGCATGTTACTTGAATTTTTAACTCGGCACCAAACCAGATGGAATGCAACTTGAAAGTTACCATTTTCTATATACGCCATAGGCTACTAAAATACCTTGGCTTTCAGATGTTCCAGAAGTGTCTCTCAAAGAAAACCCACAAAGATAATTCCCATTTCAAAAAACAAGTTAAGAGTCTGTGACACTGTTTAACCTCAGCTGGCAGAAGCAGAAAGTCATGGTCATCCCTGGCAGCTTTTGTCAACTAGCCAGGACATCTCAAATGCTCACAATGTCACTAGGGTGACCAGAACTATGAAACAAGACTGGAGAGCAAACTAACTGCAAAACCCTTTCAGGACAGGAGAAGGCATAGCAATGTAAGGAAGCTTCTACTGCTTGCATAATGCCTATGCAGGGTGACAGTAACCTCTGTTTCTTTTTATTCTTCAAATTAAGACCTTTTGCCTGTATAGAATTTTAGCCGTAAGTAGGAATGAGTTAATTTAAAAAAAAAAAAGTTTCCACAGTATAGCTTATAACAAAGACAGAGACTTTTTACCAATGTCTGTAGTGCCAGAACAAGAGACAACAGCTTTATACTTAAGGAGGATAGGTCTGAATTGGACATAAGGAATAAATTAATTTCTTTTACTATAAGTGTAGCAAGACACTGGAACAGATTGCCCAAAGAATCTGTAGATGCTGTATCATGGGAAGTGTTCAAGGTCAGGTTGGATGGGGCTTTGAGGTGAAAGATGACCCTGCCCACAGGGTTGGACCAGATGAACTTAAAAGATCCCTTCCAACTCAAACCATTCTGTGATTCCATGATTTCACCCTAGACTTCATTTCTTTCAAGTTTCTACTTTAGATACATATCTGGAAGAAGGATTGCTTTTTGTAAATCTTATAGTCACCATCATACAGAAAGTCCAACCCTTTGATGTACTCCTTTGTACCTCAAGTTTCCAAAAAAGATGACCAAGACAGTATTAAATACTGTCAGAAACCACTGATGTGGTTTCACATGATGTGATGACACATCTCTGCTAAGTTACTAAGAAGTTAGAAGACTTTTCTTCTAACACAAACTCTGGAACCTTTTGCTATTCAGTTAAACAACTGGCAATGAACATTGTTTTTCCTGCAAGAAGACAGTCACAAATGGGTATAAAATATATTTACATTCTTCAAAAAAAATTCACAAGATTTACTTTGTCTTATGAAATCTGGAGAATGCCAGATACCATAGAGCTGCCCAAAATAGAGACCCAGGCATGGACTCCACCCTCACACATCCTGCTCCCTTTCTCAGAACTGATCAGTAAAGAAAGACTAATTAGATTTTTAATTTAACATGCACCCATCAAAGCCTTTCCTACAATCAAGCTCCTAATATTTTGTTTGTCTGAGGTCTTCCTAACCTTGGCACAGAGTAGGAATTATATTTGTCGTTGGATGGCTGGGTCTTGAACAATTTCTCCTATATAACTAACACACATCAATACATCCTATATACATCCCCATCTTTTTTGTTCACCATAGCACTTTGCTACTACCAGAAAAACAGACTTCAATCCTTCTTAAGGCTTCAAAGAGATACTGATACCCTATAGAATAATGCAATGGGCATTCTATTTTCATAACAGAAACTTAAAACCTAAACACTCTTCTCAAAAGCTTTCCAGAAGTTTGGTAACAATATTTAATTCCTTAGCCCACCCATCTTTCTTTAACTACCAAGAAAAACTGCACATAAAAAACAAACAAACAAACAAAAAAGCAGCAATACCATTTGCTTTTCAGCCTTTGTCCATTGCTTCCTCGCTTGACTGCAGTCATTAATCATTCCTAATTTAACACTCTTGTTTCCAGGTTGGTAAAGATACTCTAGCCACACTTCCATCAGGTGGATCCCTTCCCTTGCCAGCAGTCCTTAATCCTCAGTGAGGATCCCCTGGTCATAAAAGGCAAATCCCTGATCACAGGTGATACTTTATATAACCAGTAAAAGCCTTTCTAAGACAAATCCCACACAGTGGTATCTAGTCAACCTTCTGTAGTCATGTCTACACGAAAAAGTACATATTTATTTTGTTTCCAAAAAGTGTAATAAGATAGGCTGCTTTGCTCATAAGCTACACAAGCAATACCACTTTGCAGTACTCATAGAAAATCACTTTGATAGTGTACGCAGATGGCTGTGACTTCACACTACCAACAGATTGCAAGAACCAGGGACATGGAATAAATAGAAGCTTCTTTTATTCAGTTGTCCTCACTAAGCTACACAAAGGAAAGAAACATCATAACACTTTTCACTTTGTTCTGTATCACTTACAAAGAGGTCTCTGCAGCAAATGCTTGCAACTAGGGAGAAGACTGAAGACTTCCTCTTTTGCTCCCTGCTTGCTATAAACTTTCCTCCCAACTTTAAAAAAAAAAAAAAAAAAAAAAAAGAACAAACTACTCTTATTTCATCAAGCAGTAAAGTTCCCTGCTAACACTTCTAATCAAAGGTATTTTACATTCAGAAAAAAAGTGCAAACATTCCAAATATATAGCAGTTTCTGGAAAACAACGTTTGGTTACTTCACTCCCAGCTGTACTCCCTAAGTGTAGCTTTTCTACCTCTTAGTTTGTATGGGATTGGGATTTGATGTTTAGAAATGGCCACAGAACAGGGATCTACTATAATGCTTTCCTAAACCAACCATGTGTGACACTCCCCTTTCTGTCCACATGAATATAGCACCAAAGATAGTCCCTGGCATTAAGAAAAAGACATTCCAGCCCTTGACTTACCATAGCAGGTGCTACACAACCACTTCAAGACAGTAGACAGCCCACACCACCAAATGGCTATGTCCAATGGGTTCAAACACCAACATCAGCAAATGCTGAAACACTGACGTCTCAAGCACTGCTTATTCAGCATGCTCAATAACAAAAACATTATTTCAAAGAAGGCAACATTACTCAGATGGACCCTAGAGAATCATAGATGTAACTCTGAGGTGTGATTTTTGCTGAAGAAGTCAAGGAAAGCCTAGGATGAAAGATGTAACTGGCATTTTCTTCCATGGAAGAGTGTACAGCACTAAAGATCTCCAGCTTCATTCATCACAAACCCAACTCAACGTGTCTGAAGAGACTAGTGCTTTGGCTTTTAAGTGTTTTGCCTCTCAACACTACAGTCTCTTACAACTGTGTGCTTTCCCAGCCCATCAACTGAACTATTCCATTTAAATATTCTGCGTCTTCTGAGACTAGAAAGCAAAATAAAACCTCTTGCTTTGCTTAGTCAAGGGGAACTCAAATGAATAATGAAGCTCACAAGGGCTATGAGTTCACATCTTCCATTCTCCAAGCTGGTAAATTCAAATTACACAAGTTTTTAGGATTGACTCCTAAAAGATCTCCAGTATCCTTCTTCAACCATGATCCTGCATGTGAAAAATACAGAGAAGAGAGCATTCAAAAAATTCTTGACCTTCTTGAGAAGGTCTATGACAGACCTGGGACCTCACAAGACTCAACTCACTCAACAGACCACACTGCTTTCTGCAGTGAACACAAGTGTCACAGTCCTGTTGATCAAGTAATAACTATTTGAGGCTGAAAAAGCTGTCCACAAAAGTAAACATGAGTAGTCACCAGCTGTCACCACATCTCAAGAGACTCAGAAATTATTAGCAAACCAAGTGAAATAGAAAAGGTTTCTTTCATATATATACAGTTTCAGATCTGAAGACAGACCAGCAAAACCAACTCAGTAATCAAGACAACTTCCCAGCAAACAACTTAAAGCACACATTTAGCACTTAAAGGACCTGAACCAGCTATCTAAGGCAGTGCCTTCCAACCTTTCTATCTCGGCCACATGGCTGCTGCTATCTGTTTTTTCTCATTTCCCACCTCAGTTCCCTTGCTCCTTGACTACCCATACAGGAATGCTGTCTCTGGAAGCAATCAAACATTAGCCCCAATTCCCAGGACTTCCACAGATCTTATGCAACCCAGGTTTGTTCACCACAGTTCAAGGCTGGGTGGAAGTGAAACTATTTGTCATCACACTCTGGTACATACACAGCAACCTCAATACCAGATCTTAATGCATCTTCTAAATTTGATCTGTCAGATTAGAACTTCCTTATTTCTCTTGCAGATATGGGTTCCAGAATTTACATCCCAAACTACCACTGGCAAGAATCTGGTTCTGCATTTTATATAAGGCTGGACTCAGGCAAAGCATCTTCGGTCCACAGGCTGGACTGACTTCAGTCCACTGCCTGCTGCTGCCATGAATCTGCACAAACATCAGCAATCTTACAGTCCATTTTAAAATGGCAGTGAAAAGACAGGAATAAATCAAATACAGATTTCTACAGTATCATCCACTGTAAAGTTTGTAACCAACACACACGCTCTCTCTTCTTTCTCAAGAGGGCCTGCAGTACCAGCTGGAAAATTATCCACATTTACTTTTCTCCACTGTAGTGGCTGCTCTACCTTTCTGCCCCTTCTACTGGAAACAGCAGTCAGTGCTGCACACAACTAGACCCCTATCTAGCAATACCCAATGAAATGCCAAATAATTGGCCTGTTAAACTGTCATAGTGTCTTCAAGTTCTAATCACATTCCAGGGTCCTCATGTAGTAGATACACACATAAGAAAAGGTAAAGAGTTCCTGTCCACAAAGTGATGCTGTGATGTCAGTTCACCTCTAGTGACACCTGCAGGGTGAAGCATCTGCCCTATCTTGCCAGCAGCCATCCATAGAATCATAGAATCATAAAATTAGCCGGGTTGGAAGGGACCTCAGAGATCATCAAGTCCAACCCTTGACCCACCGGAGCACAGTTGCTAGACCATGGCACTGAGTGCCACATCCAGTCTTTTTTTAAATGTCTCCAGGGACGGAGAATCCACCACCTCACCGGGCAGACCATTCCATTGCCTGATCACCCTCTCCGTGAAGAAATTCTTTCTAATATCCAACCTAAATCTCCCCTGACACAACTTAAGACTGTGTCCTCTTGTTTTGTTGAAAGTCATCTGGGAAATGAATCAGTGAGACTCACATCAGTAGTGCCTAAACCCTCAGCTATACAAGACCACAGCATTTCTTCCAGTAGCAAGGAAAGCTAAACATTCCAGCTCCTTCCTCTTTGCCATGGCAGGCCTACAAGACATGAGCACGTTCTGCAGCCAATACACACACAACAGGCCTCACGTTTTCAAAAAAAGAATTGGCTCACTGAGTGCCCACTACACAGCACATTCACTCAGGTTTGCTAATAAACTGTAGGCTTGACAGCTTTGATTTAAATCTTCATTTCCCTTTGAACAGAACAGAAGGAACAAAGAAGAACACAAAGAAAAAGCTGTGAGAAAAAGAAAAAAAAGCAAGAATGACAGCGGTAATTCAGAAAGTCCAATAATGTAAAGGGAGCTGTCAACATAGGGTTAAAGGACACACACAAGCACCTCCTACCCCCCCAAACAAGAACAAAATCTTCTCAAAGTTGGAAATCTCCACAAAATAACTTGATTTCAAGCAATTGAATACATACACAGGTAGTTATGACTCTGACAAATGTTTTATGAGCCTAGAGCATTGCAGTCCACTATGTATTATAATGTAACACAGCATCTATCATCAACCAGTGGTGCAGCTGCACTGTCTCCACAAGAGATGGCTCCACTGCAAAGACCTCATACCTCTAAACAAGTGATCCAACATTTAGAAGACTGGGAATAATTATGAAATAACAACAGAAAGTTTAGAACAAGAGGGAAGTGACAAATATTAACAGAAATGTGAACTTCAGAAGGAACCTCAGGACATACCAAGCACTGACTCCATTAGGTACAAAAAAAAGGCCTTTAAAAAACAGGGGAAAAACAATCACCTTTCAAAAGGGGCTGGAAAGTTGGAATTTCCTGCAGTTTTATGACATCTGGATCATTGCTGACATTTCGAGAGGACTGTGTTCCTGGGGCAACCACCACAATGTCATCCATTTTGGCTCGGTGCTTGGCTGGTGAAGGGGTTGCTGGAAGGATACAGAGAAAGGGGAGAGGAAGTGATCAAGTTAATATGCAGATTCCATCAGAATTTAATGATAAGAGAATGTTACCATGCTTAAAATAGTAGAGTTTTCTACAGCATGAACCCATCCTTGAGATCACTCAAGGGTGGTACTCCCCCTTCACACCTTTTCTCTGTGAATCTATTACCTCCAGCAATTCTTTTAATTATTTTTTTTTTTTCAGAACCAGGTAACAGCTGGTGAAAGCCATGTTGCCTTCTCACCCCAGGGACAGACTGCCAAGCTTTTGTTTTGATGATGAAAGTACTAACACCAGACACTTTATGTGTCAAGTGTCCCACCAGAGTAAGGCCCTTTTATAGTATATCTTCATAGGAAAGGTTCGGTTCAACAGTTTGATTTCAAGTGCATTCGAGAGACTTCAGCATTTCACGCTCCTCGCTATCACTCCCGGGGAAACCTTCACCCGGAACACCTCTACCCCTGACACTCTTCTCCTTACTCTCCCTCAAGCCCGGCACCCTGCTCCCTCCCTCCCGCACCCCGACAGCGGGAGATGGGCCCTGGGGTGCACCCACCCCGCCGGCTCTGCCTCCCACCCCCCGGGTGCTGCCCCCCGCGCCCTCCCGGGCCGCCCCAGAGGAGAGGCCGGGCCGCCTCGCACCCAGAAGCCGCTCCCTTCCCCACAGCAACCGCAACCACCCCCCCCCCTCTCCTCCCCCGATACCGCTGCTCCAGGCCCCTGCACAACCTCACCTCCTTCTCGCAGACACCCCCGCCGTGACACAGGGACGGAGAACCCCGATACCGGAGCCTTCCCTCCTTCACTCCCGGCCACCGCCCGCTAACACACGCAGACCCGACCCGACCCTCCCGCCCCGCAGCGTGGCGGGCACCGACCTGAGGAGCCGGGCTCGCCCGGGCGGCTCTCGGCCTCCGCGCTCTGCTCCGCTCCCATGGCGACGGTGGCGGCGGCAGCGCCACCGACTTTCTCCTTCTCCTCCTTCTCCTTTCCTCTCTCTCTCTCTCGCTCTCCCCCGCCTCCGGTAGCGCGGGGGATTCCGCCGCTCCCGCGGCCGCCACCGCCAACAGGGCTTCCGCCTGCGCCGGCCGGCGTCTGCACCCGGGTCACGGGCAGGCCCCGCCCGGTACGGCGCGGCTGCGGGCGGGGCTCCGCTGAGAGGCCGGAGGGAGCGGGCGGGGAAGGGAACAGAAGGGAGCAGAAGGGAGCAGAGGGGTGTAGGGTCCCTGGGGACCCTGTTAGAGCCACCCGGAGCCCGTCGCTGGCCGCAGCTTTCCTGGGATCTGCCCTGCCAGAGCGGCGGCGGGACCGCACGGCGGACTCCGGGGAGTGGGGCGGACACAAAGCGTCCCTAATCTGTTGTTTGGTTATTTTGGTTTTGATTTGTTTGTTTGTTTTGTTTTCTTTCTAATTAGGAATATTAAGTTTTCTGTCTTAAGGCAAATTTGCCAAACCCCAAAGTGCCAGGTCTGCGTTCAAGGATGCCCAATGATTCCATCCTCGGCAGAGCCAAGCTATTCTCCTGTGGTTTGCTTGGTGGACTCACATCATCCCCCCAAAACCGCAGCCCCCTCTCTGATACCGGGTATCGAGCAGTGATAACGGGAAAACGCCACCTTCAAGATGCCTTTGTCCTTGTACCAGGACCAAGATAAAAAAGCAGCCCGGATCAAAAATTCACAGATGTGAATTCACAGATCTAGTTAAACAAAGATAAAAAGCTGAGAAGGAAACATACTTTGAGATTTCAGAGTTACTATTTTAAAATTTGTCAGACAAAGCATCAATTGTCTGACAGCAGAATTGTCAGTGAACATGGCACAGCTCTGGTGCATGCTGGCTTCTGAACGGGTCCATTCTCCACTGACACAAGATGCCCAGTGACACTGAAAGCTCTGCACCAAACTCAGTATTGTTTCCTTTGTCTGTCTTTGCTAATTGCCAGCAAGATTTAGTTTAACAACAACAAAAAAATTGCTCCTGTCCCATAGGAACTGCACCTCACAACTGGTAGAGACCAAGGTTCTGGAAAGACAATCCCAATCCCACCCTGCCTTTTGTCAGCTGTAGGCTGTATTATGTGCTTTTGTAACCTAATAATTACAGACCTTTCTTTCAACAACCTAACCAACTGCTTGATTCCTGCCAAAATACCAACTAAATTTTATGAAAGCTATGTAATTGTTCTGGAGGAAGAACAAAACCATTGTTGGTACAATTCAGTTTACAAAGTTGAGCTCATAATCTGGAATATGCACAGACATGATTGAATTTAAACACAGCGAGTAGTGTAAGTGCCTTTTAAGGGAGGATTGGCAGAGTTTAAAGATACATCAGTGTTAAAAATAAAGTGCATGATGTCCACAGAACTACAGCCTAACCAGTACTTGCTGTAATGTCATTTTACATTATACATCAGCCTAGGAAAAGTTTTTAAATTAGCTCAATTGGATCAGCATATTTAACTACAATTCACATCCTTTCAACTTCTATGTAATGGACTTCTTGCTTCTCTCTAAAGTATTTTCATTTATTATTGAGAGAGTGTGAATTTGCAGTATATTACCCCCCCAGAAGTTTTAATTTAGCAAACAAGATGTGTCTGCCATGTGGGTGTTTATCACTGAAAACATTGTTAAAGATATATTTTAATGTGTGAGTTTACATAAGTGAATTCTTTATTTTTCCTCTAATGTGGATCTAATACAAGTGTTCTGCAGTGTTCTGCACCCAGTAGCTAAATTAATGTACCTGAAACAGTGTACAGTTGTACATATCTACCTTTGAATACATAAATCTCATGTTTGTATTACCATGACCCAAGCAACTTAAGAGCTTTGGCAAAAGTTTTAGATCATTTCTTATCAGTTTCATTTTTCCTTTATTACTTACTCTGTGCATTCAATGCTTGAAACAAGTGGATTATTTAAAACTGTGCAAATGGTATATTAAACATGTAACTCCAGGTTCCTCAGAAGGTGTGAGCTAGGGCTTAAAAAGCTGTGCATGGGGAATAGCCCTGCCTCACCTGCTTCTGCACCGTGACCTGTTGGCATGCAGCCCTGATCAGAAGGACACAGTTCCCTTGGCCTTGTTGCTGCCATCCAGCATTACAAAATGTGTGGCCACACTCTTGAACTCCCTGAGACTGGTTTTACAATGGCTAGTCTGGGGGCAGGGGGTTAAGTATATATATATAGTGTATTTGAATATGAATACCCACAAACATATATATATATATATTTGAAGTTCCTCTTATCTGTCGCAGGTGTTTCACGCTGTAGTGCGTCAGTTCCCAAGCAGAGAGGCAGAAGGACACCTTTAGCACTACAGCACTGTGATGCAAGGCTGACACTGTCCCACCATCCTCCTGTCTCTTGACCTCCCTTTTTTCTCATCTCAGTGGGGAGGGAAGCTCAGCAGCTGCTGAGCAAAGCTGGCTCTCTCCTTACCATTGTCATGGGTTTCTGCGAGGCTTCGGATGGGTCTGGGTTACCCCTGCAACTCAGAAGCTGGGCTGAGTTGCTCCTGCTCTCTGCAGGGAGATTGGGTGCTCACCCTACACATAGGAATATGGGAATGAAGCAGTGGTAGCTGGACCTGTGAAATGGCATCATCCCACAGCATCTCTTCCGCTCTGCTCATACCATATTGTTGTATCAGAGCTCCTCATATTCCCATAATCATCTAAGCCTGTCTGTGCAGTTTTCCACATGCACATTCCACATACATTCTAGTACATTTCCACATACATTCTAGTACCCTGACACCCACAACCAGTAGTGCTATCTCAACAGTCAAGAACCATCTTCTTCCCCCACCAATTATGATCACCCCAGCCCAACCTTCAGCCTTTTTTGAGCTTCTTTAAGCTTAGCTTCTCCCACCACCACTTTTGAAGCAAAGGCAGGTGGGAGCTGAGACTATGCTCAATGTATAGCCCAGGTAATATTTGTGTCTGATTTTAGTATTCAGTCCTGTGGTTCATTCACTCTGTGATATGGTCAATAGGTGGCACCTTAAATGTGCTCTTACAGATTTTTCTTTTACTAGAGAAAATATTTTTACCAGTTTATCAAAAGATGGAAACTTGAGTATCCAAAGCATTCCTTTACATTTCCCAAAACTAAAAATAAACATTTCCTTATAAACATGCAGCTGAATTTTATTTTATTTAAAAAAAATTAAAAAGCATAAAGAATGTGAAAAATCACAATGAAACATTAACAGTTGCCCCAAATTGGCCTTTTCATATGAAATGAAATTATGGGCTCTTTCAACACTTATGTCTGAATAAAAGCCAGCACCCAGCTGCATGAACAAAGGAGATGTGAAGAACAAGTCAGCCACCCATGCCTTGGCACCCACCCGTGGTGTTAGGCAGAGCAGAGGACAGGCAGAGCAGCAGATGTGAAGCAGGATGTGCCCACACTGCTGCTACCAGAACCATACTCCTTCCAAGGAAGGATCTCAGGGAAGCAAGAAGTCTCACCTCAAATGCTTTTTCTCTCTTTAAAGTAGACAGCAAGTGTCGGCCAGAGACATGATGAGACTCCCTGTTTTTGTTATTGTACTCCAGCCATAGCAGTGTGTAAAATAACCTGCCCTTTGGTAAATTCCTTCATTGCTAAAAAGAACAGGGCTTTTATTTACAGACAACTGTATTGTTTTACATATGATGCAGGATCAGAGACCCGGAAAAAAGAAGGAATATATCTGACAAACCTTTTATTTCTTGTGCTCTGGGCCACTTCTACTCGTACACACTGCCCCAAAAATAATAATTAAAAAATAAAAATAAAAAGAGGAAATTAACAATTTCCAAGTAAAAACATGACTTGAACAAGTAATTGCATGAAAGCTATTGAGGGAAGGCTTGTCCGTACAACTCCCATTCAGCAAACACCCTGTACTTGGCTACGATTTGTGCAGGATTACTGAGGCAGCAAAAAGAAAGTTACGCAGACATTGAAATATGCACCTGTCCGTTTAGACCAGGATACGCAGATTAATTCCTTTCATTAGAGCCTCCCAAAACCGACCTCAGTCGGCGAAGAGACAGCTCAAGCTGCCAGCAAAGACCCATCAACCTGACCCGGTTAGTTTCAGAAGGTGTTTTTTCCCTTTGCGACAGATGCTGAGGACAAACCCCCGGGGACGGTGAGGGGATGGCGGGGCACCACGGAAGCCCCGACGTGCAGACGGGAGGGGAGGCAGAAGGGAGGGAAGCGGGAAGAGAGGGAAGGCAGAGGGGGGTGGGAAGGCTGAGGGAGGGCAGGCTGAGGGAGGGCAGGCTGAGGGAGGGAAGGCTGAGGGAGGGAAAGCTGAGGGAGGGAAAGCTGAGGGAGGGAAGGCTGAGGGAGGGAAAGCTGAGGGAGGGAAGGCTGAGGGAGGGAAAGCTGAGGGAGGGAAAGCTGAGGGAGGGCAGGCTGAGGGAGGGAAAGCTGAGGGAGGGAAAGCTGAGGGAGGGCAGGCTGAGGGAGGGAAAGCTGAGGGAGGGCAGGCTGAGGGAGGGAAAGCTGAGGGAGGGCAGCCTGAGGGAGGGCAGGCTGAGGGAGGGCAGGCTGAGGGAGGGCAGGCAGGCAGGCAGGCAGGCAGGCAGGCAGGCAGGAGGGCGGGCTGAGGCTGGCCCGGGCCCGCCTCCCTCGGCCCCTCCTCCCGGACGTTCCGGCGGGCCGGGGCTCTCGTCGTTCCCCCTCGCTGCCTTTTCGACCCCGGTGTCGGAGCGGAGCCCAGACCGGCCCCGCCGCTGCCTTCCCCGCACACCGAACGGCCTAAAAGTGCCCCCCAAAAAAGCGTCCCCGCCCCGGGAGCAGAGGAGGCATCTCGGCAGTGGCTACCAGCGGTTCGGGAAGCTCGCCGCGAAATCCGGTTCCTGGCCGAGGAAGGTCCGGTACGTCTGTGGTAAGGGGCACCCTAAGGGTTGGCGAAGATCCCAGCCGAGGGACCATGTCTCCCCTCAGCAGCCAGTGGCCGGTTTGCTTGTTGGTGATCACCTGCGTGATGTCCGGACCGTCCCTCAGTCAAGAGTGTTCGGCGGAGAAAAGGGAAAATGTCATCGTCGATATAAACTTGGCCCTGGCCAAAGGCGTCGAGGGCACAGAGCCGGTGCATGCCGCAACCCCGGAGGCTTGCGTTCGCCTCTGCTGCTCGGGGGAAAAGCTCTCAGGTAACCATCCCCCTCCTCTTCTTTCCGTCTTCTCTGCTCCGGCCTACGAACCCTTTGGGAAATCACTTCTGAAGTTTGGGCTCGCCTTTTATTCCAGCAAGGAGGAACCAGGCTGTTCGCCGTGTCCAGCAAGGAAATGTTCATCCATCTTTTCGACCGGTGGCAGCAAGCGTGCTGTTAGATATTTAGACAAGACCCCTAGCTGTGCAGGGAAATAGATGCAGTAAAGAAACATTGCTAGTTTTAAACGTTAAAACCTCTCAGACACTCTAAGATGCATAAGTTGTATTTAATAGATGTGCTCTAAACTAACTCCCATTTTGTGCTTCGTTTCATTTTAGCCAAAAATTCTACTTAGCCTTTTTCTGGGACAGCTCGTTTGCTTCAAGCTCTTGGAGCTGTAGGAGGTCGAGCATCAAGTAGAAATGGTGGTGTTAAAGATGAACCCCCTGCAAGAAGCAACAGTCTTAGCAGTTCCTGGGATATGATGAGGAAAAGTAAATAGATGTATTAATTTCCCATTAGTATATCAAGGGGATTTTCAGCTTTATCAACACTTGTGAGAAATTATTCTATTGCATGTTTTCAGTATGGTACAGGTAAAGGGAGGATGGGAGGTTAGACTCATTATTTCCCTAAGCTCATGTACAGGAAGAGGAATGTGTGACCTTTTGTATATTGGCCCTGGATCATTTGTTTGCAGTCCTGGGTTGTTTTTCCTGTAGGAATGTTGGATGTTAGTTTTTCGTTGTGTGAGTAAGAGGAAAACTACTAACAGACCAGAGGTTATTATCAAGATGGTACAAAAGTTCTTAATGCTGAAATATGGATATATATATCATGTTTTGCAGGAGGCAAGATGTGTAACTTGGTGATTTTTAATGCTCAAAGAACAAGTGTGTATCCAGACTGCTACCTGTTTTACTGTCCTAGCACAGAGGCTTGTCCAATGAAATCTGCAACAGGATATCTGAGCTACAAGATAACTAGAGGTAAATAACAGTAAAAGTTGCTGACCCCCAGACAAGATGACCTTTGCACCTGTGACTTTTCAGTAGTGAACGGAAAATGTTTGAGAGTTTTATTTTTAGTAAAATATTTTGAGTTAAGCACTGTAATTTGAACATGCTGGGGTTTTTTTGTTTTTTGGGAGGTGTATGGGTAGGTGTATGGTGAGCTCTTGTGTGGGCCCAGTTTCACAGCTGGAATAATATCCTGACCCTTATGAAAATTCTTTTGTATTAGACTTGGAACTCTTTCCCTTGCTTAAAACAAAAAGAAGCTGCTTCCATCTTGATGTGATTAAGAAGGAAAAAATCCTGTACATAATAATTCTAGAGTATTGCTGAAAGCAATGGAAATATGATGCCTTTGTAGCCATCTACATGTTTGAAGGATCCATGCTACGCTGATGGGTACCATATACAGACAAAAAGAAGCACTAAGCAAATGTTGAACAAGTCTTGGAGCACCTGTGGTGTTACTGAGTAATTGGCAATAGCAATCATTATTTTCTGTTTTCAGTTAGAGAACCTGAAGTGCAGATGACGACTCATGTGCTGTGGGATTTTTATTAGCAAGTCTTACTTGCTGACTGATGTTAACTTGCACCAGACCTGTTTGAACAGCTCAGAGAAGAAACTGATAATTACACTGCCAAGAGTTCATAAGGTGGCTTCAGTGTGGCTGCTTGAGAGAGCAGGAATTTTGTATTTCCAGCAACTCAATTTTGCTGTAAAAGATAACTTTTCCAAAATTAACTATGCAAGGGGTGGCAGCAGGTTATGTAAAAAGATTATTTATATAGTGTTAACAAATATTTTTTTGCAAGCACAATCATGCAGGAACTGGGCAAAAGCAACATGCAAGAAGTTACATGCCTGCAAACTTAGTAGTAGTAGTACTAATTTCTTATCCATCTTCCTCCCTTACAGAAGAATGTACAGGGATTTCAACCAAAGAAACAAGAAATGTAATTGTGCTTGTGCTTGTTGTGCAATGCTGGGTTAGCAACTTCATTATGTATGCCACCTGTTTCTCATTTTGCATTTTTTAGCTTCCATGATCATTGAATTGTGGAAAGATTATGGTATCTTATTTACCTTATGTTCCTAGTAAGATTTCAAAGGTAGCACCTGAGCAGTGTTCTTACTGACAAACATTTCAAGTCCTTTTTTCACACATAAAGGAAAAAAATTAGGTTAGGATAAAAATTGGTGTGGAATATTTTCTGTTCTCTTGGTAAAGCATTGCCAGCTTTCTTGGTATATTGTTTGCTTGGTTTGGGATTTTTTGGTTGTTTGTTTTGGTTGTTGGTTTTGATTTTTGTTTTTTGGGGGGATGTGGCATTTAATTTTTTTGTGGGTTTTTTTTGTTTGTTTTTTAAAACTTGGAAATAAAAGAGCAGCCAAGTAGGCTTCTTTGCATGTGTAATAAAACTGAAATAAATCCATCCCTCTTGGTAAGAGTTCCTATTTGAGAAAAAGTGACAGTGAAGATGTCTTGGACTATTATTTATTTTGTTACCAGTGCAGTTAACAAATCTCTTTGCTTCTATAAAAAAAGAGATGAGTGAGAGTTATAACTACTTGAGAGGATGTTCCCTTTCATATGTTCTGTGGAGCAACTGAATGGTAACAATTTTATACATACATATTTATACATATATAAATGTATATATAACAGCCAGTCTTCCCAAGAGCTTGTGCTCACCCAGAGTTTCTCTCATACCTGTGCAGAATCAGGTAGCTATTTGGATTATTGGTTGTATGGAATTTCTGTTACACACTGGTACCCTACTACCAAATTCTATTAAATAACACTAACCCATCTGGTTTGCAAACAATAGATACCTGTTTCTGGAGAAATGATCATGTGCAGTCTGCTTCTTATGCAGACCTTCACAGCACATACCTTGGGGGCTTTTGAAGCAGTGTCTTTCTTCTAACATGGCCGTAGGTCTTTCCTACAAACCAGTATGCATATAAAATGATCTATAAAATGGGGATATTATTGCCACCTTCTATTGTATGATTTTGTATGTGACTTGAACTGTATTAAACAGTCACGGGGTGCTTGGATATTACAAGAAAGGGGAGTATATAGTCACCTTGGCTGGGTGGAAGTGTGTGCATCTAAAAAATAAAAGTGAGGTTGATAATATCTACTTCCTAGCTGGCAGAGGCTGATAATAGTTTAAAGGCAATGGACCTACTCATTGTACATGGCTAAATAAAACACTTAAATGCATCCAACACGTAAAACAATCAGATTGGGATGCTTGCTCTGCACAAGTGAATTCTGTGAGAACAGAGCATGCAGGGTCTGGTATGCCCAGGCCTGAGAGTGGCAGTCTTTATGGCACAGAATTGAAAAGTAATTCACCATATTTTAAAGCGAAGAAGATTTTGATGCCTTGGTTTCATAGTTACTGCTTTCTGGAGCCCCCTTATGTCTCTATTACTAAGAAAAACAAAATTTTATGGTAAGTCTAGGGTAGCCAAAAATAGATTTAATTATTAAATACTGGTATTTCCTTTCTGTTTTCAGAAACCCAAGCACCGGAGAATACATCCTTTGAAAGTGAGGGCTTTTCTTCAAATGAGTATTCTTTGTCTTCAGATGCTGGAGCCTTTATTTCTCAGAGTCAAACTAGCCCTCAGAAACCTACTGCTGCTTTGCAACAATCTGTCTTTCAGCCATCTGAATTCCCGAATTCCATGGCCAGGCATTTGGACAACAGTGAATTTCATACATCTGTTCCTGGATCTCAAAAGGCAAAACATCCTGAGAGCTTAGATGCCCCCCCAAGGCAGAAAGTAATTAACCTGCCTTCAAATACATCTTCTGCTGTTCAAACTGGAAACCTCTCTGCTTCGTTCCCCACCGTTCAGTCTCCTGTTCCTGAACCCAACAGCACTATTCTTACTTCCCTGCCTACAAGTACATCCCAGCTGGGATTGCAGACAACCTCACTGCCTACAGGTGGTGCTAAACCTACTGCTGTCATCACCACCTTTCTGCCTACTGCAGGCAGACATAAACCTGCTACCCCTGACACCACCATTGCTGTTACTCCTTTTCCTCTTTCCAGTCCCACAGCTTCTGCTTCTACTTCAACAGCTAAGCAGGTGACCACAAGTTCCAGATCTGCTACCACCCTGCCAGGGCTAAGAACTCCAGCCATTCCTCTTGAAGCAACAACTGTCTCTTCCAACAATGCCAGCCAGGTTACCCTCTTCTCCTCCTCAGGTTTCACCCTGTCTTCTAGTGGTTCTCCCACAGCTTCCCAAAACAGCCCTCAGGGTTATGACCCACCTGATTCAGAAAGCTACCTGCCAGAGGGTGTTCTGAGAGAGAAAGGTGTCATTCAGCTGGAAGAAAAAAGCAGCCTTATAGCAGCTTTGCTTTTTGGAGTGATATTTTTTTTACTAGTTATTGCACTAACGGGGAAGAAAATACGTGAATCTCTTCAGAAGAGACATTATACCAGGCTGGATTACTTGATTAATGGAATATATGCTGATGTATGATGGAGAGGGGGGATACAATTAGTGAGGAGCATCTTTCATCCTTGAGAGGACAACTCTGAAATGGAACAGCAGATATTGAAATGTCAGATGAAGATGAATTCTTTTTTCAGCCACTAATGGAAAAGTGGCAAATGGCTTTAGTGGGATAAAGAGATGCTTTTTCTACCCTGAACACTGATGTCTGTAATTTTTGATTTATTACTAAATCTGGAAAATAAACACAAAAATCCAAGTTAAGCTAAGAAGGTCTTCTATTTAAGAAGAAAAAGCATTTGAAGAGCTTAATCTGTACTGTGACAAAGTTAGTGAAATAAAAGCACACCTAATAAAGTGTGTACCTCTGCAAAGTGTATTTTCAATGCTATTTGCACCAAAATGCCCTGGAGTTGCACAACTGACAATCCTATTTACTCATATCTGTCACTTTAAAGGAGTACTTATTAGTAGAGCTTTGCATCTCAATGTTTCTAGGTACAAACAGTAAAAATTGTAGTACACATAACATAGTTGGGTTAATTTTCCTTAGTTACATATAGCTAAGGTATTTAGTTTTCCTTCTCTTCTGCATTCAGTTTTGGGCTCTCCAGTTCATGAAGGACAAGGAAGTACTGGAGAGAGTCCAGCACAGAGCCACTAAGATGACTGGGGGACTGGAGCATCTTACTGTATAAGGGAAGGCAGAGGGAACTGGGTCTGTTTAGCCTGGAGATGACTGAGGGGGGATCTCATCAATGCTTACCAGTATCTAAGGGACAGTTGTCAGGAGGATGGGACCAGACTCTTTTCAGTTGTCTACAGTGACAGGGCAGGGGGCATTGGTCACAAACTGCAACACAGGGGGTTCAACCAAAACATAAGGAAGAGCTTCTTTACTGTAAGAGTAACAGAGCACTGCAACAGGCTGCCCAAAGAGCTGCTGGAGTCTCTGTCCCTGGAAACATTCAAAACCTGCCTGGATGCCATCCTGTGCAACCTGCTATAAGTGAATCCACTCTCACAGGTTGGATTAGGTGATCTACAGAGGTCCCTTCTAACCCTTAA
Source organism: Phaethornis superciliosus (assembly GCA_023637945.1). Taxonomy (NCBI): domain Eukaryota; kingdom Metazoa; phylum Chordata; class Aves; order Apodiformes; family Trochilidae; genus Phaethornis; species Phaethornis superciliosus. The sequence continues at coordinate 38,458,059 of JAJQWJ010000001.1, forward strand.
CATTCTGCGATTCTGTTTATGGATATATATGTATCTTTAATGTTTCTTTTTCCCAGACATCACAAACTATCCTTAAAACCTCATGCTGCAAATCTGAGTTTGCCTTTTCGTCGGAGCTCACCACTCTGTAGCACATTGCTTTTTTTGCAGTATGTATCAGGGAGAGTTTTTATCACATCAAAGTAAAGCAAGGTGCAATCAAGCTCTTTTGTGAGAAATGGTACAACCAAGTGACCTGCCATGTGCATGGGAGGGGATCTGTTCTAATACACCTGCATCCCTAACAGCTGAGACTCAACACCCGCTCACAGAGCAGGCAGAAACTTGGGAGGGGGCTTACAATGACAGCAGCTCTATTGTTGGCAGAAGACACACAGAAAGGTGGGGTCTTCGTTTCTTGAACACCTAAAGGGAGATAAAAACAAGTTTTAAAGGAAAATGGTGGCTCTGTTGCAGACGGGTGCTGACCTCAGAGAAGCTCCCTGCAGTCAGTGTGAGTGGGCGAACAAGGTTGTGTTTGCCTTCGTGCTTCTGGTGTTCTGATTCCCTCACCAGCCTGGTGGCCCTCAAAAGAGCTGCTTACACCACAGTGCTGGACTTGCTGCCCCTCCTGCCTACACAGAGCTCTTACTGGCTCTCAATGCACTCTCTTCACTTCTAGGGTCATCTACATGTGACTGGCAATAAGCACAGGTGCTCTACATGTTTCCTCATCTCTGCAACAAGAGATGAATGGGAGTACATGTGAGCATCTACTGCTTGCTACATGACTTCCAGTCCGTATTATTCACATTGCCCTTCACATACACCCAGATGAATGAAAGACTACGTTTCAAAGTGTCCACATGGTTGGCAGCACAATCAGCAACAAGCATGAAGACAGAGAAGGAAGGGTGCCTCATGAGTACAAGAAAATTCTATTACAAAGTTTGAAACATAACTCACATGCAAGAGGTTCTTACATCTGTCAGGTTTAGCGTGGTGGGAAGAAGGTGTGATCTAAAAATGGCCTTAAGGTGAGTATTTCAAGAACTCTAATGATGACTCTATAGAGAAAATTCTCTGAAAATTGCATACCTAGATCAAAGAAAAGTCAACCTTCATTATGTCAATAAGTTGAATTCTTACTATATGGAGGCTAGAAATCACTTTATAGATACAAAACCAGCTGATTCTCTGCACCACTAAAGTTTGACAATGCTTACGTGAAAAACATTTTGGATAACCTCTTAAAACTGATTGAAATTACAAAAGAAAAGTATCCCAAGTTCATTATCTTGTCTGTTGACAAGCTGAGTCTGTTGCTTACCTTCTGGTTTTTTGGTTGGTTCGTTGATTTTTAATAGTGATTTTCAAAGGTTTCTGGTTAAGGAACACGGTGAGGGAAACAGAATTTCTGGGAAAGCAGTGAATAAAATTATAAGCACTAGGCCCAGTTGTGAGTTTTAAAAATGCAGGCACAGATCTGCGATTGAGTGTAATTTTCTCTCAAAAGAACTACAAATTTGTGAGAAGCCTTCTATATTGCTGATGCCATCACTGCAGCTTGTTGAAGGAGAGGTGCAGAGGACAACTGCATGTTGCTGCTGTAATAACTAATTTGTTGGAGGGACAGATGGGTAGTGTTAATTGCTACAGTGTGGTACAGCAGCGAATGCAGGCAAACATCTCTGAGCCATTCAGAGCACTGGGTATTTGTCATGGTTAAACACTGGCCCAGCAATTAAATCGAGTGACAGAGGCTCTCTATTAATCCCCCTCCCTGAGAAAGAAAGGAGAGAGAATAAGGAAGAGAGCTTATGGGTTGGAAACTAAACTACACAGCTTTAATGAAATAGTAATGATAAATAGGAAAAATTACTAAATATATACAAATATACAGGAAAATTGATACCACGTTCCTCCCCCCTTTCCTCCAATAACTCTCACGTCACCACCAAGGCCCCAGGGCAGCCCTGGGAAAGTCCAGGCTGGAATCCTGGAGTCAGCAGCAGTCGGGAGCTGGGGGCAGGAACACACAGATTCAGGCTGGCAGGGATCAGGACCACAGGCACAGGGATGGATGGAATCCTCTCAGGATGCCGAAGCAAACAGGGACAGGCGAAGAAGGGGAAGCAGGAAGGGAAGGAAGAAGGGGTTTGACCCTTGTGATCCTTCAAATTTATACTGAGTATGACGTGTATGGGATGGAATATTCTGTTTGGTCAATTTTAGCCATCTATCTTGACCATTCCTCCCCAAAGGAGGGGTTCAGGTGTAACCTTTTTACTCCTTCTCTCCTTCCAGAGGCCAAAATGTTCCCCAGAGCTGAGCAGTGTCCTTGGTTCTGCACACCAGTCACACCAGTCTCCATCAGTAACTATAAACATCGAGAGTTATCAGTCCCAGAAGCAGACACTGACTGAGAAACTTGCTGTTAATTTCAGCAAGTGCAGCTACTTACAAGAGACTTAGCTGAAAGCAAAAGTACAAGACAGAAAATTACCTTTATCCTGGCCCAAACCAGGACAGCATTTATTTGCTTACTATCATTAGAAACATTGCCCTCCAACCCAAACAGCAATGTATGTGGAGCACAGTGGATGCAGAGGTGCACAGGCACCACGACTAATTTGATGAGGGTGCTGTGTGGAGTGGACTTTCACAATTTTTGAGTGAAACAACTTAAAATGTTCTTGCATTAAAAATTCTTTTTCATACTTGGACGCAGAAAAGTAGGTTTTAGGCAGGCGTACTGAAACTGTTTGAACACTAGAGGGCAACAGCAGTTTATTGAATAGCATCGAGGTGTTTGGAGGATGCCCGTTTAAAAATGTTTTCATTCGCTCGGTTCTTAACTTTCCAATCAATGGCTATTTCATTGCAAAAATGCCTTCTAGAAAAGCTGTTTTGTTTATTGTAGGGTTCTGGGGGGATGATAATATAAGCACACTTTTAAAACTTAGTGTATCATATTGTGGTAGTGAACACCTGTAGAAGACAACAAAACTAGGCATATTGTCCTCTCTATTTTAATAATGTTAAATCAGATTTCATTATTAGCCATTATTGGCATTTCCAGTTAAAAAAGGAGGGAGAAATCTTCTATCATTCTTTCAACTATGCTGTTTCCTTATATGCATTTTTGCAGCTTACTTATTTGTCTGGCTAATGCTCTTGTATCATGAAACAGAAAGGAGTGACAGAGACTAACCATTAAAAAAATCTATTTTTTCATGCTTTTCAGCACTATTAATCTAAAATTTCTGTGCGCTCTTTTATTTTTTCATTGACATCTCATATGGTCCTAATGGTGCATCGCATACATGTCACTGAGTCATCAGCCATCATGATATGATGACAACCTGTGCATTTGGGGTGACTCTTTCTGAAGGTAACCAGTTACATTATGGCCAGAGGCCAAAAGCTGATTGACTTTAATCAGCTGGAGAGTGTAAAAAATGCTGTAGCTTCTTGTTTTCATGTTTTTGCTTTGAGTACTATGCAATAGGGTGTGTAAATACAGACTGTTGTGAACAAAAATGTGTTGTGGTATTGTACAGTAAGGCAAAGAGCCCAAATTTTATAACCACTGCAAAAAATCATAAAGAGATGAATTGCAGTTCTATTTGAGATGGATGAGAAGAGTGCATAGTCCCTCACAGTCTCTGCCTCAGAGGGCTGCAAATTCAGCATGGCACGTTCTCTTCAAATAGTGCTTCAGTTTATTGCAATTCCTGTAGGAGTAGGAAATGCTTATACTCAGGATTCTTTCAAGTTAAGTTACTAACCAACGAACAGAAACAAAACCAAACACAGAATTACATGAGAAGACAGTTTAAAAACTGAGTTATTTTTCTCCCTCCCACAAATCTGGCTTAGTGGATGTGAATCTGCTTGCATTCCCATGTTCCCTACTGATACAAAGAAAAAAATGAAAGTGCCATTATTGCAGCCAACAGTTTCTACCCAGTACCTCTTCACATAGAGGAACTTTACTGTCATGCTCCTGAAATTGGCCCAGGCTGCTGGGCCCTTCCTGTGTATTATTCATTCTCTCAGATAGGGAATACACCCCTCTACCTCACTGTTCACAGACATTTATGGGATAGCTGCATCCCTTCATCATTCAAAAGCCTTGCACATCTCTTCAGGAGAATATAGATGCTTTACCACCCTCTTGATAGGTATGTCCTGTGAAAGACAGTGATATATTGAAATTTTTTTTTATCTGCAGGAAGCCTACACTTTTTATCTTTCAGTCTAAATTTGCTTTTTTCTCCTAGGTCTTCATACTTTTTGAAGATGTCAAAGTGCAGAGCATAAAACTGTGGTTCTTTGTCCTCTTCATGTTTGATAGATATTATTAACAATGAATAAATGTAGTTTTATATTTCACAACAACTGATCTGGGATCACTGTTTTCTGCATACTGGCTTGCTTCATGAAGAGAAAACAACAGAGAGTTGTGCATTAACTTCTGTTCTATTACTTCACTCCTTCCAGCCTATAAAATGTCATTGTCTTAGGTGGCAAAACAGTTTAGGTATGCCATATCCAAGGTGTTCTGATCCCTCTTCTTTTTGGCTTGCCCTAATTTTAATAGAAAATTGAAAATTCCACAATACTGACAACACCCAGGAACCATCAATCTGTGCACTCTATTTTCTCTAACAGAAATTTAACAAACAGTTAACATCCAGAACTTCAAGATGTTGTAGGTTAGGCTGGATAAACCATAGGCATGTTTTGAAGCAATTGCCAATTTGAGAAGTCACCTGAAGACCACAAAGATATTTCTTCAAAATGCTAGGATGGTAAAGATGGCTGTGTAAGGTATAAATAAGTACTTATAAATGTATTGTTACCTGCCACATCAGAGAACCAGCCAAATTCTGGCTGAATATTCAAAAGCCACTGGGAATAGCACCAGGTTTTCTCTGTGCTCCCACTTACACTGAAACAAGGATGCCATCAGTGGTGCTTAGACTTTGACACTGTGGCTTTTACAATTCTTCTCAACATCTAGGCTGAAAATGTGCACAAAGTTCAAACATTAATTCCTATTCTAGGAGGGTGATAGGAAAACCTTCACTATAGAACAGAATTCCAAGAGAGTTGTGTGCTGTTTAGTTAGTTTCTGAGTAAGTTTTTCTGTTTGCTTTTATGAAAGAACTTTTTTTCCCTAGCCTTAAATCCAAGTTCCACTGACACTGCTGAAGTCCTGTGTAGCCCCAGTAAGTTACAAAAAGGATGTTCCCTTTACTTCAGTGGCCATGTGCTCCTCTGTCTTTGTGCATGACAACCCCATTGATGTCAGTGGGAGGTCCTCCAGCACACAATTTAGGGCTTTAAGTCAAGTCCTCCCATTTAGTGGCTCCTAACTTTCCACAGCAATTGTCTTATAGGATGACAGGACTTCTCAGCCCAGAGGTAGCATCTCTGAAAGAATCAAAGGCTGTTTTTCCAGCTGCTTCTGATTATTAAACCATGAAAGTGCTGTCCTTGTTTTGTTTCATGGCATGAAATAAGGAGTTCAAATGTTTTTCCACCATGTGATAAGTCGGGCACTACTTCTGGAAAGACTCCAGATTTGGCTTATGTGATATGTTGCCTTTACTCACCATGACATTTTAGAAAAGGCAGGAAAATGATTTGTGAGATATAGTTTTAAACAAAGTGAGAAGAGCTCATGCTATGCTGCTCCCTACTAAACTTTAAAAAGACACTCATGTGGCTTTCCTACACCAACAAATACTTAAAGCAAATGTGTATCCCATTCAAGTGAAGGTTGTAAAGGATGGTAGAGTTTGAAAAGTGCAAGGCCTGAAGGATGAGGTCTATCCGTGTGCTATGTCTCGCAGAAAAAGTGTAAGTTTTCCCATAAGTGTTGGAGACTCCATCTCGAGAGTGACTTTGAGAGTAGTTTAAATGACATGATGCTTTTGCAGTCACCAAAAATGTGTATCACTGGTGACTGCAGACATCTCCAGTAGCAGCTATCTCATCAACTGTAACAAAAGTTGTAACAAGAGTGATTTCCAAACAAAAGTGATCAGTCTGCATACACCAGCAACAGCAAAAACCACAACCAATAAAGTGCATACATGCTACAAGCAGTTACCCTGTATGCGTAGCACCTCCTGATTTTGTCAAACATCAAGTGTTGGGAACACAGAAGGTTATCCTGGGCAGCAGTCCAGATGGAATTAAAGCCAGCTGCAGATGCAGCAGCTGGGGTACATGGCCTCACACAGCACCAAGTCATGGTGCATCCACGGGTAAGTGAGACACCGGTTCTTGTACCGGTTCTGTTGTGTCCCGACACCCATGTTCCAGCTGAGACTGTCAAAGAAAAGTAAGCTTCTAGGTCTTGGGTTTGGGGTAAAGTTTATAACTTTGTAACTGACCCTGATTATTTTTTTTTCCTTTAGTTACTTTTCACCTGGTTGAATTTTGAGTCCTAATTAGAAACCACCTTGGTTTAACTTGGACTTGGTATAACAAGATAGGTGTCTCCAGGAAAGACTTTGAGTATTTCTCATTCGGCTCACTTGGCTGAACTCATATTTATTTTACCCCATTACCATCACCTTTGTCAATTCAGTATTGATCCTTTACTTTCTTTTTCTGCATGGGCATTCCATTTTCTATGCAATATTGTTCAAGAGTAAAAGTTTTGCACAGAGAAAGAAAATGGAAATTTGCCTTTGTATTTGCTAGGTTGTGTTTTGCTTGAGCGTTCAGATCCCCCTGCCTGAACTGAATTTTGATGTTCTAAACTTCCTTTTGAAATGGTATGTATGTAGCAGAATAATAGTTGGGTTATCCATACATTAAGGACCCAGGGCTGCATAATGTTGAGTGCTTCTTGCTCATGAAGACATTCTCCTGAATCTGTTGAAATAAAAACACAGCATCTCAGAAGAAAATTAGTTTGTCCTTTGTTTGTCTCAAGGAGCCACTGCAAGTGTTCCACCTACACCACAGGCACAAATCTCAAATATTTTCTGTTCATGCAAGTATATACCATGGCACATATTTAATTGAAAGAATAATAAAAAGAACTGGTAGATGCATGGCTGAGTATCTGTGCAGAAACCAAGAGAGCTGTGGGGGCACTGAATGAGACAGAGATCTGCAGCTCTTCTGCCCATACACTGTGATCACTCAGTGAGTAAATTAAATAAATAAAGTGAGAGCACGTGCTGCTTGCTGCTTTGTGAAATCTGTAGTACATACTGAATATGTTTGATGCTTTATTGGGGAGATGTGGGTTTCATGCAAGGACTGTTCAATGGATAAGAAATTAGCTGGATGGCAACATCCAAAGAGTTGCAATCAATGTCTCGATGTCCAGATGGAGATCAGAAATAACTACTGTCCCTCAGGTGTCTGTTCTTAGACCAATACTGTTCAGTATCTTTATTAATGAAATAAACAGTGGGACCAAGTGCACCCTCAGTAAGCTTGTGGATGATACCAAATTGAGTGGTGAAGTTGATAAGCTTGAGGAAAGGGATGCCATCCAGAAGGACCTTGAGAGGGTTGGGGAATGGGCCCATGTGAACCTTATGAAGTTCAAGACAGCCAAGTGCAAGGTTCTGCACCTGGATCAGTGCAACCATTGGTATCAGTAGAGACAGAGGAATGAATTGAGAAAAGTCCTGTGGAGAAGGACTTGGGGATACTGGTACTGTGTTCAGCTCTGGGGTCTTGGACCTGTTAAGATTTGGTCCAGAGGAAGGCCATGAAAATGGTCAGAGGGCTGGAGCATCTCTCCTATGAAGACAGGCTGAGAGAGTTGGGCCTGTTCAGCCTGGAGAAGACAAGGCTCCAGGGGGACCTTTTTGCAGCATGTCAATACTTAAAGGGGACCTATAAGAAAGGTGGAGAGAGACTTTTTATCAGGGCCTGTAGTGGAAGGACAAGAGGCAATGGTTTTAACTCAAAGAGAAGAGGTTTAGATTAAATACAAGGAAGAAATATTCTATAATGAGACACTGGAAGGTGTTTCCCAGAGTAGCTGTGGATGCCCTGTACTTGTGAGTATTTGAGGCAGGGCTGGATGAGTCTTTGAGCAGTGTGGTCCAGGGAAAGATGTCCCTGCCCACAGCAGGGGGGTTGGACTGGGTGAGCTTTAAAGGCCTCTTCCAACCCAAATCATTCTGTGGTTCTATGGTTCTGTGACTCTTATGTTTCTGTAACTCTAGCTGAGGGGTAGTACACAAAGTGGGAGCAACAACTGAACAACCAGTACAACAATGCTCTGCAAATGTTTTTTTCTCCAATTTTGAAGTGGTTTGAGTCTTTGGTTCCCACTGTTTTCTTTTAACGTTGTGACAGGGATGCCTTTTGATAAACTGAGTTCAATATTTACTGCCACAGCACATATCCTCACTAATGCTTTTTCCAGTTAAAGTGTCAGGATTTCTAAACCACAAATGAAGAGAGGACTCAAAATCAAAATTTCTTTCAACACTTAGAGCTTTACTTATCTTAAAAAAAAAAAAAAAAAAAAAAAAAGTGTTTGGGGAAAATAGCATTTTAAATGTATTGTTCAAAGAAAAGATTTCTTAATATGCCAAGATTAAATGGGGATTTTGTTCTGTGTAAGCTCTTTTCAGATAATTCTAAAGGTATTACATTTTTCACAATTGTGGGAAGGAAAAAATTAGTAGAAGTTGCATTAACTGCAAAGCTCTGACATTGAAAAAGGCATTGGAAGGAGCTTTATGAGTCAGGGCTATTCAGACACAATTCTCTGTCTTTTATTCAAAGACCCATGTGACCAAATACTGTCTTTGTGGTTTGACTGGGGAGGAGGGGGAAGAAGGAAGGATGAGGAATGGATTGGATAGCCTCACTCTAATCACTTTTTTCTCTTGCGAGGGGAAAATAAAATCTAATTATTCCAAAATGGAATATGAATATCCTTCAATAATATCTTTATAGCAGCCACAACTGTTTAAACAAATATGTTTGAGGAGTGGATCAGCCTTTCTCTGTGTTTTCCACTGTCACATATCTGTATTTAGTTGCCAGCTGTACTAGAAGTCCTTATCGAAGTCCACACTGTGAGGAAATTATTCAGAGAACTAATGGAGATGGAAAAGCAGCAAATGAGACTTCAACAGTATATAATTGCCCCTTCCATCTATGTCATCACACAAAGAGTAAGTTACAGGCCATAAAACCACAGAAACCTTTATATATGGAGCCAGTGCAAGCTTAAGGACTCTCATTCATTCCTGCTCTAACAGGCAATAGAAGACACTTCAGCTAATGGCCAGGGTGAAACTGTGATGAGCTTTTTGCCTGTGTCCTGTGTCTGTATTTCAAGTATCTCTTGTGGGCCACGACTGATAGTGCTGCTGCCAGCTGATAGGGGGTGTGGGGGGAGAGGGGGGAGAGTCTGGCACTGTTTCTGCTTCAGCCATTCTCTCCCACTCCTGCAGCTCTGATGCAAGGATTGCTGTATTTCTAATAAACCAGAAATTCACTAACTAAATTACTGGCTAGGCCTGCTAAAAAAGGATATATTGTAGAACAACCCACTGTCAGTCATTTTGGGATTTAATTAATTGAGATGTGAGCAAGGACTAATTAGAACCATCACAACTCTGTTGTGATTAGTTGATTTACAGTTGTTTATTTGTTTATTTTTTTTTTAAAGAAACCAACCAACCAACCAAACATAAAGAACACCACACAGCTAAAACACAAAAGCAACACACACACACACAAAAGGTACGGATTTTGTCCTTGAATTTTACTTATCTGATAGTGGTATCATGCCCTAGGGCATCTTCAATCATTTTTATGGTTTTGAAATAAACAGGGAACTTACATTTGTTCTGCATACCAGCTTTTCAGGCCTTGAAACACACTTCCCACAGTGAAACATAAAACTTATCAGGATAGAGCACAGGTAATAGTTCTGAATTGTTAAAGGCATCGATTTTCCTCTGAGAAATACTGGGTAATGATAATTTAATTAAAACTTTACCAAGATTATGCCTCCATTCTTATTTTAAATTACTACCTATAGAGAAATTAAGAGTTTAAAAAAAAAGATTTGGGTTTTCCTTGAAATAATAAATTGTTCCAACCTCTTGCATTTGTGACTTTAACTTACAAATCTCTTAAAAGACGAGGGCTTCGTAAAACATCGCAGGCACTAAATCTGAAGATTAACCATTAGAGGGCACTCTTTTCTGCTCTGAAGAGCTCGCCTTGCTTGTCTGGCTTCTTGAGCAAAACTTTCCTTCCAGTTAATGAAAATTACGCCCTTAAAGAGGTATCAGGGTTGACGACCCTTAGCCATATTCCGTGGTACAGCTCTTTCACCCTAAGGGTCTATTTCAAGCTGCAAATGAGCTCTTTCCTAAGCACAGTGTGTATGTCACGCCACTTACATTATGTAAAGATCAGAAATGGTTGTAGGAGTCTCCTTCTCTGGATAGATGCAAAACCTACCTGGCTGTGTCCCTGTGTGACCTACACTTGGTGATCCTGCTCTGGCAGGGGGGTTGGACTCGGTGATCTTTTGAGATCCCTTCCAACCCCTGATATTCTGTGATTCTGCGATTCTGTGAAAGATTGCTGATTCCTGTGACACAGTGACTTACCTTTCTTGACCATAGGCATAAATTCTAGTCTTTAATCCTTGTGACTAAAAGAGTGGGAGCAAATGTACAATGCTTTACCAGTAACTAATTTTTGAACTTCAAAGGCTGAATTGCGAAGCCAAATTGGTAAATATTATGGATGCGTATTGCAAAACACTGAACTCCATGAAAGAGGGTTGAAAAGGAAATATTCTTAAATTGTTGTTGCTTAAAAGGCATGCACGTTATGGTTAATAGGACCCAGATGCTGACTGTTTTTGAAAAATTGAGAAAACTAAAACAAAATAAGTGTTTTGGTGCCTGTCAGCCTGAAATGTGAGCTCTTTTAAAAGGATGTTTTTGCTGTATCGACCTAGAATTAAAGCACTTTACAAATTTTAGAACTGTAACTTTCTCAAATGACATTTTTATAATTTCACTTTGAAATGTAGCTGCGGCAAAACATTCACAAGGAAAGACTTGGACTTGCCCTGTAGTCTGGTGGGCAGTGCCAAATTAAAATCAGAATCCTGCGTGGTTTACAGTGAAAACACAACAGCCAAAGGAGCACATCCTCAGGCAGTGCTGTTTTCAACTCCCTGGGAGATGGAAGAGGAGAAAAGAGGTAGTAGATAGCCAGCCTGACCTTGGATGCACCATCAGCAGGAATTCTAACACGTCTCCAAAGGCATAAAGAAAATGCCCAAGCCTTTCAGGTCATCTTATTTCATATTTCCCCCTGGGGATATTGCTGGATTCCTGTTGGACTAGCTAACCTGTATGGGCTGCTGAACTCAAGCACCTTCTTCTCTGTGAAGTTTTTGTTGTAAGGACTTTTTTTAGCCACAAAGAAATGAAGTTCTCCTCTTGGGTAGCATGCGATCTCTTCTGGTAGGTTACATGGGAAAGAAAGAATGGGTATTATATTTAACAAGGAGAAAAATAAAGTAGTACTGAAATGCAAGGAGAAGAGGCATTTCTGTATGTTTTAAAAGGGACTTGATGGAATGTTTGATGGGAAAACTGTCATAGAAATAGTAGGAACATTATTTTTTACTGTGGTTTCACAGACTTGGGGGGGAACTGCAGACAGTAACTGCAAAGACAAATGATGTCTCAAGGCCTGGAGAAAATTTCTGGAATGGAGACATGACTAAAAGTCCAAGGAAATATGCCTGTAAGCTGCCTGTGTTCTGGTAAAAAGGTGCAGTTCATACGATATGGAATAAATAGTGAAGGGGAAAGCATGTTGGCTTATTACTGAACTTTAGGAAGGAAGGACTATATAATGTTGTACTCCAGTCACTGAAGGAGGAACACCATGGTAAAACCATTGCACCCTTGGAACAAGGTAGACCTTGTCAGGTGTATCTATCACATTTGTTAGTTGACCTTGCTTTGGAGAAGAGTTGGATGAAACGTTTTTCTTTATACATACCAGCTGTAAGACCTAGGCAAAATGGCAAGGTGATGATGCTGCAAGTCAGAGCCCTATTTTATCTGTGAAATGACTGTAATGAGCATCACTGCTGAAGTCATCACTACGTCAGATCCCATTTCCCAAGCTATGGTGCTGCAGACTTTCCTGCTGGGGGCAAGAGAGGACTTGAGCTAGAATTCCAGTCCAAAGTCCTGCCGCTTTTGAAGTCGGTGAGAGCTTTGCCACCGACTGCAGAAGGACCAGAATTTCACCATGCCACGTCCATTAGTTCCTGTTGAGACATTCAGCAAGAGAGCTAATTATGATAGTGGTTTCTGTGATGTGGGCAGCCACAAATTCATTTGCTGAGCAGCCATCTTCTCCTAGCAGCTTTTGCTCATTAGGGACTTTGGTCCTGGTCCTACTAAAGATCCCACTGACTCCGCTGCACAGTTCCAAGGTAGAGTGACTGGGGCAGTCACTGCTGGTTTCAGGAGCTCCAGCAGCTGTTCCTTGCTGCCCTGTGTGCTGACACAACTTCTTGTGAGCCTGGGCCACCAAGCAAACCAGGGAACTAGCCCAAGTGTAAGATAAAACCTTTCGGAAAATCTTGTATCATTGAGCTACCATATAACTCCAGAGGCTGTGCAGGTTTCTTAGCGGCTGGAGCTCCAGACTGGATCTGAACCAGCAAAACATGGTTTCTCTTTTTAAGGTTAATGAAAATAACAGCAACCAACAAGGGGAACTTCTTACTAAAATAAAAGGAACGTTCCCTCTCTCCTCCTGCTTACTTAGACTTTAAGCTCAAATAAAGAACATAATCATCAGGCCTTTCTATGTGTGGTAATCTTGCCTTCTATTTTACTTTGTAAAACCCATGGAGTTAAGTCAGTATGTATGAATTAGAAATAAAACAGGAACGGTTAATATATAGACTTGGTCTTGAACCCTAAGTGTTGATGGGGGAAAAGGGTTCAAAAAAGGCTACCTGGGCTGGAACACACAGCCTGTGGGGGAAAGGGGCTAGGCTGAGGGGAAGTGAAGCCAATAATTATTAAATGGCTCAGAGGAAATCCTAGAAGAAAAGGGAAGGACTCAAATTATGCACCTGTGTGAGGGGTGACAGCATATAATGTTTGAAAGCTAAAAATAAAGCCTGTCAGCCTGGAGAACAGGGAAGAAAATTTTCAGAGTAAGAGCATCCAGGCAGGGGATCAGGCACCCAAGGGAGACAGTCAAGACACCAGTGTTTCCAGCAAAACAGGTAGGATTTAAGAGGGAACAACATGCAGAGAAATGTGTTCTCTGATGCAGGGGTTTGGGAGTGAGGTTTTCCTCAGCTGTGCACAGTGCGATTAAGATATCAAGAATTCATTTCAGATCTTCCATATTCTGTAATTGGTTAATCACAGACTGTGCAACATTATGACTGTAAAGGATAAGGAAAATAAACACACAAACCTCTTTTTGTCTTCTCTGATTCTAATTAAACCACAAAAAAAAGAAGAAAAAAAAAAAGTAAAAAAGAAGTAAAAAAAAAAAAGTAAAAAAAAAAAAGTTGTGCTCCTTCTGCTAGCTCCTGCAAAATTTAGTGGTGACAACAAGGGTTAGATTGGGGTTCTCTACTGTATAGGTTAATTTTTGCATGGGAAGCCCTTCCCTGTATTTTCCATGTGGATCTTGCTCGAGTTTGCTAATCCTCCCAGCTGACAGCACAGAAACAGAGGAGGCTGTTTCATCTGTGGAAGAGTCAAGGACAACATTTTGTAACACAGACCTGGCCTCAGGCAGGTATTGCCGTTGTGAGTTGCATTGTTTATATTTTCCAAATGTATTTTGGCAACCTTGAAGTTTGGAAATACACTTTTTTTTGTAAAAAGCTCTGGGTTTGTTGTGTTGGGTTTTTTGGTTTTTTTCCCAGTAAAAGCCGAATCTGTTATCATATGACTCAAGGAGCCTGGTGTTAAGATCCAGTCTACAATGCCTAAGCCTTTAATCTGTACCAGATGTTATCTCCTACTGTAATCACAAGAAAAGCCATGAAAATACATGTTCAACAGATATGAAATTAAAAGTTAAATGTTTCCATAAGTTTCTAATAATCCTGAAAATGTGAACTTCTGAATGCAAGTATCTCAAATTTTTACTGCAAGTTGTTCTGCCTCACACCATTAATCTGCTAAGAGGCTGTAACACTTTGTGAGAGGTAAGCATGACATAGACGTTTAGACTTGTTCCTTGGAGAAATGCTGAAGTAGATTTTGTAACCTAGAAGAGATGCCAGAAAGCTGCATTTTCTATTGTTTATTAGTAATGAACAAAGTTGGTATAGAAGGAAGCTTTTCTTAAGTGAGAGTATTTTACAAAACACTAACTTTTTAGCTTCTCCAGGAAGAAAAGGGTGAAAGGATGTGTTTACACAGATGTAAGTTAGGCTTAAACTCAGCACATTGGCCACTCTTTAACTACTGCTCCAATCAAGCACAAATCCTGCTTACTACTTTAGTTTAACAAGGGGAACAAAAAGCCAAACCACCCCCAGAAGTGCTGGGAAATAAATCACACACCATTACACCAGCCAAGCAGTAAGCCCTACTGATAAGGAACTCCTGCTAGCTCTGCTCTGGGAAAGATAAAGAGTACTGCCCTTGAATCGCCACACTGACAGTATTAACTGTAACTTAATTTTACCACATTGCTTAATTCCCCATCCGCCCCCAAGAAACACTCCAATACTACAGCCCGTTCCCCCCCTCCTCTCCCAATTTTGTTTCTAATTCAGTCGGCGGGGCAGCGGGGGTCGATAAATATTTAAACGCCGGCCTGACCCCTCAGCTGCCCCAGCGCAGGGCTGGGGGGCGCCGCAGCCCGGACCGGCTCCGCACCCTTCGCCTCCGAGGTGCCAGGCTGCCTCTGCCAGAGAGCGAGCGGGAGGGCTTGAGAAAGCATCCGGTAGCCCTGAGGTGCCCGGCCGAGCCGCTGCCGCCTTCACCTGGCGGAGGAGAAGGAGAAGGAGGAGCAGAAGCGGCCGCCACAGCCTTTGTGCCGCCGCCGCCGCTCTCTGCTCTGTGGCAGAAAGTAGTTCCGTCCCTCCCGGGCCGGTGTTGCTCCTCGAGCCGTCTCACCACAGGCGGCGGATGGGAGTGAAGTACGACAAGTAGTCCCTCTGGAATGCGACGGTCGCCGCTCCTCCCTCCCCCTCCGCCGCGTCCCCTCACTCTAACTGCGAGGCGGCCACCTCCTGGGGTGGGGTGGCATCCAACCCACTGTCCCCTCTACCAGCGGCTCGGCTCCGCCGTGGTTTCGGACCCCGCCGGGCTTTTGTCAGCGGCGGGGCTGCCGGGCGGGTGTGTGAAGCTGTCCGGCTGGGAGATGCTGCGCGCGCGCACCCGCCCGCCTCCTCCGCCCGCTCCCTCCCTCCCTCCCTGACGGGAGAGAGAGGTGCGAGGGGGGCGGGCGGTGCTCCGGGAGCCGTCCGGGCGCGGCGAGGGGAGGGGAGGCGGAGGCGAGGCCGGGCAGGGGGAGGAGGAGGAGGAGGACGAGGACGACTGTATCCCTGCGCCTGTGCGCGCCCGGCGGAGGCGGAGGCCGAGGCCGGGAGAGCGAGCAGACGGGTGGATGGGGGAACGGCCGCGGCGGTTGCGGTGAGGCGGCGGCCGGCATGGAGGGCAGCGCCCGCTTCCCCGGCGGCGCGGCGGGGCAAGTGGCCTGCTAGGGACCGGCCAAGGGGGCGATCTCCGTGTCCGCCCTTCCCCGCCTTCCTTCCCCCCCTTTTCCCCTTCCCCGCCACCTCCCCCGCCCGCCTGGAAGCATGAACTGGCAGCGGAGGTGCTGCTCCTCGCCGCCGCCTCCCCGCCGGTGAGAGCGAGGAGGGAGGGAAGATGGGGGCCGTCCTGCGCAGCCTACTTGCCTGCAGTTTTTGTTCCCTGATGAGAGGTGAGCGGAGCGGCGGCAAAGGGAAAGGGGAGGGGTGGGGGGGAGAAAAGTTGCAGGGTTGGTGGCGAGGGGCCATGTTTGGGCGTGCGGGAGGGGAGAGGCCTGGCTGCCGGCAGGGCGCGGGGCCCGGCGCGGGGGCAGCTCTCTGGCCCAGCCGCCGTCGCGGCCTCCCCGGTTCCTTGGGGCAACTTCCCCGCCGGTTCCGAGCCGCGCTTAGGAACCAGCCCGCCTTACCGGCGGCCACCGGCCGGTTCTCTCGGCGCCCTATTGTTGTTTTCAAGTTTGTTTGTTTGTTGTGTTGTTTGGTGGTTTTTTTTTTTTCAAAAAGACAAACAAAAAACCCCCCCACACCCACAAAACCGAACCAAAGCAGTGTACACTCCCCTGTCTCTCTTCGCACCCCTTGGGCTGGCTGTGGGGCAGCAGGCAGCTCTCCAGGCAGAGGCTCGGCCATGCTAGTGTCGAGCTGATAACGCTGTTACCATCTCCAAGGTTCTCTCTACCCCCCCCCCCCCCCCCCCCAACTCCCCGAGTGGGGTTTTACCCTGCCGGGCGTGGGGGTGAGCTCGGAACCTCGCGTGTTCCCCGGTGGGAGGAGGGGGAGGTGTTGGAAAGTGCCCGGGAACTGGTGGCGTTTCGCTGAAAGCTTCCTGGCAGCCAAGTTAAACGTGTGGAGTTGGCGAGGAGAGGAATGAAAGATCCTCTCAGCTGTGCTGGCTCTGCGCTGAGACTTGGGGAGAAGTTTGTGTTTCACTGGTGAACTGCCACGGATCTTCAGACAGCTTTAAATTAGCAGTCGAGTTTCTTACGAGGGGATGTCACTTAAAGGGGCTGAGAATTCGCTATTCCACTTCCCCTTTCCAGCAAAATTGTGTGCCCTGTCTTACAGAGCACAATTGTTAAGAAAACCTAGGATTTTTAATTTGTTTTTTTTTTTTTTTTTAATTCGTTAAATTTTCAACTAAACTACATGAACTAGTTCTCTGTGTTCAGTCTTTCTGGAAGAAATCACCTGTGGTGTTTGCATCCATGATTGTTCTGTTCACTTTGCATTTCACTTTTTGTTCCCTTTTTGCATTAGATGAAGCAGGAGGTTAATTGCTAACAGTCAATCAACCATATGCTTTGATTTATAAAATTTATCAATACTAGTGTTTTTCGATGAAAGCTAAATTAAAGGTGGTTTAGGTTGAAGTGACTGCTCAGTCTGCAGCTGCTCAGTACTTTGGAAAACAAAATTTTCCCCTCTGTAACCTTTTTTTTTTTTTTTTTTTTTTCCCCTATGCATCTGTTTGCCATATTGTATCCTGTTTGCAAAGATACAATTATACTTATTTAAGTGGGCTGTGTAACATTTCTTATTCCTGTTGTGGCTGTTAACCCCACTTTTCAGAACTTGAGGCTGGACTGCAGAGAAACGTCTTCCTGATTAGTTCATTTTATTAAGTTCAGAGTAAACCATTTGTTTGGCTCTAACTTGCTGTTCAGCCTAGTCCAAATGACAGCACAGGAATCACTGTCATATGTAACATCATATAATATTGTCACTGTAATTTCTTCAAATTAATCTCGAAGTAGGGACTTGTGCTTTTGCAAATTTTTGTGTACTTGGTGATTCTCAATAAGACACTTTGAAGAAACATTCAGTTTATAAACCATCCATACTGTCGTTTCTTTTCTTGTTTTTCATCTTTGTCTCTTGCCGAGGACATTTGTATCCAAACAGCATTTTTGTTTCCTCTGTGTTCAAGGTCTCCTGCTGTGTTTGATCACCTACTTGAAGTCGTAATCTTCTGCTTGTTACACTATAGTAATTTTCCTACTTGGCTAATTGTTATCTTAGGTAGAGACAAACAGCAGGAACAGCTGAACTCTGAAGAAAGAAAAATCAATTTTTAATGGCATTACATGCTTTGTCCCTAATAAACAACGTCTATGCAAGAAGAATTGGTTTGAATAAGATGTATTGAGTTCAGAAGAGGTGTCAGCAGTTCCTTAATGAAGCAGAGGCAGTGCCAGCATGAGTATGAGTAAGTTAATACATGAAAGTAGAGGTGAAGTTATGAAGTTCACTGTTTGGTTCTTGTGCTGTGAAGCTAAGGTAACAGTGTTGGAGACTGAAACTCAGAAAATGTAATAGCATGTATTTGTGGATTGCAGCATCCTGTCTGCTTATACAACCAGCCTCCCTCTTGTTGACTTAAAAAAACCCCAAATGGATGGAGTTTTACAACAACTGAACTGTGATCATTAGTTTGGGGAAACTATAGTAGACTTGTTCTGGTCTGGAAAGCAATGAAAATGGTAATCTACATTGCCCTGTAAACTAGGAAGGACTTGAAGTACCAGGCTGTTACTAGCCAGAATTGGATGCACAGGGAAGGCACTCTTCTTTCAAAGTTGTCCAAGGACTGGGATAAGCCTGATGTTTTCAGGTCAAGTCTTTGGATTTCCAAGAGGTAGGAGGTTACTGTCATGACAACTTGCTGTGGAGGTTCTGTGGTTTGGGGTTGTTTTTGTGTTATTTTGTTTTTCATATGCTGGCTGATAGAAGAAAGGGGTCACTTTCCTGGGACCTCTTGACCCTCATCATAGTTAGGTCTCTGTTCTCCTCTCTCCACCCCTGGTTTGGTTTGGGGATTCCTCCCTCTCTGACAATCAACTGTGCTTCTTGAAGCTGCTCCCTGAGGGTACATATGGAGGAGTCAGGGCTGCTTCATAGCAGCTTTGCTGTGTTCTTCCTGACAGCTGTGAAACCAATCAGGATCTTGTTAGATAACTGACAGTTGCAAAGAGGCAATAGTGGTGGCATCACATCTGTCAGGGAGCTACAGATAAGTGTGAAACTGAGGTTTCAACTTTTTAATAAGTGATAATGAGAGAGTTCTTCCTCTGCAAGTATTCATGCTTTACTTTTCTTCCAGAAATAACTCTCCAGTCAGCACACAATTGCTGTTTTCTTTTGGTTTTAAACCACGATCATACAGACAGTGCATAAACCTCTTGTTTGAATAGGAATATTATATGTGATGTTTGTGCAGACACACTGAACATTGCAGACCTCTGTGCTTATGGTCAGTGAAGAAATGAAAATGTCTGTTTGCTAACAGGCATTTTTAAACTATTGCTTCTCTCTTGTGTTCAGAAGAGTTGTGGGTTTCTGATTTTGTTTTTGTTTTTTTACTCTCTTGTTATGGTTTAAATATTATTACTGTCAGAGGTGTATGCAGATGATGTGCTTCTCATATCCCTCAGTGGGAGTTATATAAAGATATTCAGGTAAAAAGCTTTGTTCATGTTTCACACCAATACTGCTTAGACAGGTATTAACCATATCCATGTTTCCTTTTTCCCTAGTGAATTGATTACATCTGCATTCTCCGAGTTCTAGGTAAAGAATTTGGCTAGAAGCTGTAGTGGCTAGGCTTTTTTGTTTGTTTAATTGGTTTGTGGGTTTTATTTTGTTTTGGCTTTGTTTGGGTTTTTTGTTCATTTTTGCAGGAAGATAGATCAGGATCTGGAGCACAGGAACCTTTTAAATTCTGTGTCATTGAGCACTGGAGAAATCTGATTCCCTTGTATATTTGTAATCCACCTTTATGGTGATGACGCATCTCAAAAATGCCAGCCTCAAGAGTATCTGCTGTGGTGCTGGTGCATATGATATGCAATTTACCTTTTAGTTCAAACTAAGTAGAGCAAAAATTATTTATTTTATTATTTTTCTTCTGAGGGAATAAGGTAGGAGAAGAAAAGAGGCAGAAACAAGTCTTGGTTTCTGATCTGTCACCATTCATCTCTGGCAGCCAGTCTGCAGACTTAAACACTGTATTGTATGTCCCCAGCACATTTAACCTCATGAATTTCCTTATGAAATGCTGAGTACTTGGGTTGCTTTGCTGGTGGCTTCTTCAAAAGAGTCAATTTCCTTGTACTATAGGGAGGGGTACAGGTTTTGTTGAGTGACACCAGAAATGCAGTTGTTACTAAAGCTTTGTTGCATGCTTCTACCTCTGGCTGGGCCAGTGGCTCTCCTGTGCTGGGCAGTGTACTTATCTCTTCTCACAGTTCTGCTGAGAAGCCCACGTGCT
The DNA here is from genome assembly GCA_023637945.1 of Phaethornis superciliosus. Lineage (NCBI taxonomy): Eukaryota > Metazoa > Chordata > Aves > Apodiformes > Trochilidae > Phaethornis > Phaethornis superciliosus. The sequence goes on from JAJQWJ010000001.1 coordinate 38,478,098, forward strand.
TCAACCAGCTCACCTGGCAGAGACCACACGTGGCTGGTGAAATTCTTTGCTGTCACCCACCTCTTTGATGGCATATAGGGACTGTTTGTACTTTGAAGGCAGTTGGTGTCAGTGAAGCAGAATTTAGGTTGGTAAGGAATTTCCCAGAGATGGAGTTCTACCAGTAAATAAGTTGCTTAGAAAGATATGGTGGGGGATGCACCTGCCTGGCAGACTTCAGGGATGGTCTGTTAAGATTTATATAGAGCACCTGGCATTGCTTGCTTAAATGTTGAGCCCTTGGACTCATCTTGAATTCCATGGCTCCCTAAGGGTGACTGTTGGTATGTGTACATGAGGTTTAGGATGAGCATGCGGTGAGTGCTACCACTTACTCTGTGCCAAGCTCTTTGTAATGGTGTCTCTTCTAGCAGGTAATTGCTTTTCATTGAAAGATATAAAGTCTCTAATAACTTCTGTTTCCTCAGCTTATACCTCATTTCATAAACCTGTGTAGTTTCAGAGTGTATACCACTTGCAGAGTTACAGAGTACACAGTGCTCTAAGCAAGGAGTCTGTGTCAGTCTTTTGTGGTAATTGTCCAAGGCTTGGAAGAGGAAAGCATAGTGTCACTAATGAAAAGTACATAATCCTGAGTATTGACACCCTAAACATGAAGAAACTTTGTCCTATTTATGTATTTGGCAGGCAAGCTGACACAGAGTTAAGCTCTTCAGATATTATTGTAGTTTATAAATACTTGTAGCTAGATAGTCACAGTGTGAACAGGCTCAATATTTGCTCCTTGTGGACAGAACTTGGTCTGAACACAGTGCTGGTGTTTGAGTGTAGAAACAAAATTGTCTCCATTTCACCTTTTCAGTACATTCCCCTCTGCAAGTTATGAAAATAGAGTGAGTTTTTTTGTCTCCTTGTGATTATCTTCTACAGAGCTTTCTAATGCAATGTAGTTGGCACAGTTCCCCACCAATATTGAAATGGAGTCGAAACTACCAGTCTATAAATAGAATGGGAATACTGTAATGCCTTTTCCCATTGTTTTTAAGAACACACCATTCCAAGAGTAGGTTAAAAGGAGTAATGGTTTAGTTAGTAATACTTTGTTTCCTTTGCAAAATGTTACAAACTATTTGTAGAAAGAAACATGTCAGTTTAAAAGGTGGAATGCTTTTTGAACTTCATTATTTATATGGAGAGAACAATAAGGAAATGTTTTTAATATAAACAGACACAGAAAATGGCAACATTGGTATAGATTTTTTTTGTATCTTATTACAGGATCACATTACCCAAATAGAATTACTCCCTCGTGATAGAATTATTGTGGCAGAAATGGGATTATAGTTTTAATTCTGTTTATGAGGGCCATGTGTGAGCTCTTGATGTCAGATTTGAAAAGTAATCATGTTTGAGACAGAAAATCCTAATGAACTAACTGTATAATTTTGCTTAATCAAATTTTTTTTTTTTCTTCCCTGTGATACTAAAATGTAATTTTGTTCTTTATATTTTTCTCCTTACTCTTCCCTCCCCAGTGTGTTCCCAGAGGGAAAACATAGTTCTTGTGGTTTTGGAGTTTGTTTTTTAAACTGTTTATGCATCCAGCACTCTTCAAGAATAAGCATTCTCCTCTATCCTTTGTCAGAATTCAGACTTCTAGAAGGTGGCTGATGTATTTGTTTGAATTCTGGAAGTTAAGGGTATATGGAAGGTAACAGAAAAGTGAGGTGTAGTAGAATTTCAGACTTCTTTCCTTTGTTGTTCTGTCAAAGCAGTGTATGAATCTCTTGCATGTACTCATAGTATTAGCATTAATTAAACTGATAACACTCTGGAAATACAGAATGTTCTTGTCCACACATAGATTAGTAGAGTAGCAATATTAAGAATAACAGAAGAGTAGGAATTTGTGAGCCTTGTTTTGACTCTTCTATCTGTTTGGAAAATACACTGGTTTTCTAATAACTTAAATTGAGGCTCAACAATTAGCCTTTACCCCAGAGGGGATGGTAAAAATTAATGAAATAATCCCAATTTGGGTGGTTTTGTCTTTATGGGTTTGTTTTTCATTTCAATTAACAGAAATTGGTCTTATTCAATATGAAAAAGAGATCGTTTACTTTTTCAATGGATGCTGCATGTGTGTGTTTTGCTTGTTTGTTTTCTTAACATATCACTACATCTAATCAGTACTGAATGTTTGATATTTTCAGTACTGAAATGTGAGTGGTTTTGGGAGTTAAAAAAATAAATCACATAGGTCCCAAATTTATCTTGTTGCCAAAATAGAATGTGCAATAATTTGAAAAATTCATGAAGTATGCACATAGTGTTCCTTGCCCTTTAAAAACAGTCCTCAACTGAATGGAATTGTTATTTATTATCTCAATCTGTAGTAAACTTAATAGTCTGAAGAATTTGTTTAAATTGTAATTTTGGTTTGAGAACGTTTTTTACTTTGGCTGTTTTAACTTGCACTGTGAGAATTGTCTTTTAATCTTCTTATGAATTTACTTTCTAGTTCATTGTGAATACTTCATTTTATTATTTTTTTTTAAATTGTTGATACTCTCTTGTCTAGAAGAAAGTATTTTACTTGTATAATAAGCAAGATCTGTGAAATTGTTTTACTACTTGGAGGTATGACTTATTTTATTCTCAGTATTTGTTATGATGGGTGAACTGTCAAATATGCCGTTCACTAAGCTTGGCCTGGAAAGAAAACATTAGATAGCTGGCATATTCTGTGTGGAATAATTACAGAATAGTGGGGATGAAAAATGAGATAAGACAGTACTGCCATAAAGCAGTAAGACAGTACTGCCATCCCTCTGCCCCAAGTTGGTCCTGCTATTTTATGTCCCAGTTGAGGGCTTTCACTTACCTCTGTGGTGTACTTGTCAGTGTTGGAGTCTGTTGTGCTAAATGTGTTCATGCTTTACAGCATCTTCCTGATCGTGCTTTAAAAATCTAAACAAACAAAAAACCCCAGCCACAAAACAGAATAAAAAAAAAAAATTAATTTTTTTTTTTAACCTGAGGATACAAACTGACAGATTGAGAAAATATTTTTTCAGTACTAGACATGCAGCTCAAATAAATTGCCAAAAGTTACCTAAGGGGGTAGCTCAGTGCCTATGAACTTCTTGTCAATATGGAAAGGTGTTTGGTTGAAAAGTAAACCAGTGTTCTGCTGCTCCAGGTGAGGATTTTGTTGGTCCATGAGGAACTTTGAGCAAAGGGACCCCTTGTCTGGGGCTATTCCCGTGCGATGTTTGTCAGAATAACTAGGAATCCTTCACCTATGGAGGCAAGTGGTGATTTGAGGGCAAGCTCTCTCAGGCCACTCTCAACTGGTTGTGTACCCCCAAAGGTGTGCTGTCCAGGTTGAAGCAGCTCATGAACTGTCATCTCTCCAGACTACCAACAAACTTTGGAGCATTCCTGTCTCAGCATGCCAGGGTATACAGCAGCCTTTTGCCTTCTGAGGTGTTGGGAACTGGGTTGCCTCTCTCACAGCATCACAACATTGCATCTTGATGATCTATTGCAATGAAGGGGCTTAAGCAATGCACAGTCTTTCAGCAGCAGCTTCATCAGGGATGTGAGATAGGCTTTCTATTTTTTAAAATTATTATTATTTTTTCTGTTAGAAACTGTAGGAATTGGTGACACCAGAAGGTGTGAAGGGTAGTACTTCATTTCAGTGTGACCAAGTTGCCTTATCTGTCATCATGTGGCTTCAAGTTTGGATTGCAAAATGCCATCCCATTCAGATGTGGGACTCTAACTGGTGCAGTACAGCAAAGCAAGATTTCTTTTTCTGTGTGAGTGAAGGTGTGTCCTGGGGAGAGCTGTCAGAAACATACCTTGCAGACAGGAGATGTTTTGCAGCAGTCTACATGCATACTGACTTTTTTTAATTAAGTGGATTGTGTTGATTAAGCATGGGTGTTTCCAGTAGAACTGGGGAAGTATTGCCAATGTGAGTGGGACTGGTGTGACTTCATCTGCAGCATTATGTTGTTCTGACAGCTGTTTGAGAGTGGCAGAGTGGCAGGTTATGGGAACACCTGAGGAAATGGGAAGTGTAACGTTGAAGTTCTGCTGACATTAGCATGGATCATGGTGCTACCTGGTCAAATGTCTCTTTAATCCTTCTTGCTTTCCAGAGTCTGTTGCTGGCCAAGGAACGTGTAGTGTGCTGCTGCTGTGTCACCTTAATTTTCTTGCCACTTCATGGCTCACTCTTGTATGCAGCAGGGTAATGGAAGAAGGAATGGCAATGCAGCTGCAAGCAGATGTCTGACCAGGGACCATTGTGGTCTGCTCATCCTAGGCAGTTGTAAGCAAGATAGATTCAGCATATTAAGTTATAAAGATGTCAGCTGCCAAAGTGGTGTGTTTTATCCTCATGAGAATGCAATGGAAAGAACTTCAGAGTTGGAGAGCCATTGTTATGGAAAGATGAGCTGAATCACCTTTCCCTAGCTGAGACAGTGGATCAGTGTGGATGTGCTGCTTAACACTGAGAGGAGACATGCTGTGATAATTTGAAAATCATCGACTGATGAACCTATTGTTCTGTTGCCAACAGGGTGATATGACAGGCAATGCCTGCTATTCAGAAAGTTATTTGTCTGTAATATGCTGAAGTATTTGGTGTACTTCAGTCATGTGTGCTTGTGCTATATTCTGCCAGGCCTTTTGGCTTTTTATGCCTGGACTTGCTATCTCTGTCCTTCCTTGTTCTTCATTTTTTTTCCTCCTCCCCTTCTCATGTCTCTATCTGTGTAGTTCTTTTGGAAGAGGATTTTTTCCCCCCACTATCCAGCAGGCTAAAGAATGGCTTAATGCCTTTGTCTCACCTAGTCCTGCAGGATTTCTTGGTCTCCCAAGTTCCTGTCTGGCCAAAGGCCAGCAAAACTAACAGTAGAAGCTTGGTGCAGAACCCAAGTGCCATTGCTGCTGTGTGGTGTCTTCACTTTTGCACTCATGTTGTTACTCATCTCATTCACGGGCAAGCCTCACTGTTCCTGTGACTTTCTGGGTTACTATCTGAACAGCCCTTGTATGGCTTTAGCGTGTGGAATACACCTTAGGCTAGCTGACAAGAGCAGAAATAGTCCTTTCTGACAAGCTTGCACTGCCTTACACTGAAGTCCAGATTGCCTGCTGTGTCCTGCAACCCAGGGAGGTTCAGAGAGAGGGGAGCTCTCCCTTAATAGTCACAGAATCACCTAGGTTGGAAAAGACCTTCAAGATGATCAACTCCAACTATGACCTAACACTGACAAGACCTTAACTAAGCCATATCCCTAAGCACTGTGCCTACACAACTCTTAAGTAATTCCAGGGGCGATGACTCCACCACTGCCCTGGGCAGCCTGTTCCAATGCCTGATAAACCTTTTGGTGAAGAAATTCTTCCAGCATCCAATCTAAACCTCCCCTGGCACAATTTGAGCCCATTACCTCTTGTCTTGTCACTTGTAACTTCACTGAACAGACTATCCCCACTTCTTTACAGCCTCCTTTAAGGTACTTGTAGAGAGCAATAAGGTCTCCCCTCAGCCTCCTCTTCTCCAGGGTAAACTCCAGCTCCCTCAGCAGCTCTTCATAAGACTTGTGCTCTAAACTCTTTATCAGCTTTATTGCCCTATCTACTCCAATAGGTAAATGTCCTTGCTGTAATGAGAGGCCCAAAACTGAACACAGCAGTTGAGGTGAGTACCCGTGCTGAGTACAGTGAAGGTGTAATGGAGGCTATTGGTCAGTTCATTAGTTTTCTTAAAAAATTGTGTGGGATAAATCAGGAAAGGTGCTGTTATAGAACACCTGGTGCAAAATCCTGGCCTGCTGCTTTCTCTGCGAAACTCTTCTGTATTTCCTGGTGATTTTTTTGTTTGTTTGAAAATATGAACCACCTCTGCATAAGTTTCTTGAGGATGGTTCTCTGCTTTTCAGGGTATTTTTTTGTTTCATTTGCAACTTGCCTCCCTCCTGATTTGATACAAGTCTCCCTGTTCTTAATCTCAGTAATGTAATCTTAATCTCAGTCTACCTCAGCACTTGTGCTCCACCAAACTGAGCCAGCAAAACTCAAACATTCACAGATAGTGGTTATACAGAGTTCCTTATAAGCATAAACAATGATGAAGAAATTTGAACTCTGAGGAGTAAAGGGAAAGTCCACAAAACTGTTAGTGCCAGAACCCTTGTGTCCATGCATGAAGTTTTTCTTATACTTTTGGGTTGGCTCTCTGTGGACCATCTTGGGAATGGGAGTGACTGTCTTACATACAACGAGTTTTGTGTTTAGAGTGGTTTTGAGGAGGTTGCAATTAATGCTCTTTGTTGGTTATCTATACCCACTTATCTGCTTCTCCTTCTCTTGTGGGCTGGATGTGGGTGGATGTCATTCCGTCGAGGCATCTGGCAAATCCTTCATGTTCACTGCTTCATCCAGGACCATGTGTGTTTGCTTGACGTATCTCATCACAGCATCTCCTCTTTTCCAGTTCTTGTGTTTGCTCTCCTTGAGGCAGTGTGCTTGGCAGTGTCAATTCACTTGTAGATGCTCAGAGTTCTTGAGCAACACTTTTAAAAGGGGTGGGGAGTTTTCTCTTCCCAGCTCAATGCCATCTTCCAATGTAACATTTCATGGGTTTCTTAGCAGTCGATAATATCCTGCATGGATATTTCTTTCTTCAACGTGAGCAGTTTCCCAGTATTACTGGCTGGGCCACATTGGGATACTGGGGCAAGTTGCCACAGCTTATGGTGGCCACCTCTAGTCTGGCAGGTCCTGTTTCTAAATTGGAGCCTCACAAGAAACTGGTTCAACTAATTTGCCCAACCCGATGCAGTCCTCCCTTTCCCTGGTATGCTAGTGCTTATGTATATCTGATTTTGTTCTGAACTGACTTTGGATGGCTAAAAAATACTTTCTGGCAGGTGGGGGGAGCACATGGTAGCCTTCTGCTGGTTTAGGTCCTTGCACTGTCTCCCTGGTGTACAGGACAAGTGGTGGTGCCAGTGCAAAAGTGAGGTCAGGAGCTGAAAGCTGAGAGTGGAGCCAAGGAGAGAGGATGTGGCTGCAATTGCATATTGATCAGATATAGCAGGCTGATAGCTAAAGGGGGGACAGCTACTCCCCCTTCCAATTCCCTGCTGTTTGCCTTACCTTCCTTTTGGAGTTTGCTGGACTGCTTCTTGAGTCAATTCAACTCAGCTCAACTAACCCAACCAAACCCTTCACTGACATCATGATTTGAATCAGCTTGGGGAGGGGCCCTTATCTACCTGAGGAGGTAAGAGAGCATTGCGCAGGACTGGGCATGAGAAAAAAGAGTTTGGGGCAAATAAGGCAATGCTAATTGTTTTAACCAGGCTAAGTTCCACGTCACTGAAAGAGAATGAATGTGTTGAAGGTATCTCTGACTTTGTGGCACCTAGAAGTGTGTTGTTCATTGAAAGTGGAAAGGAAGCAAGCAGGAACTTGTGGAAAAGGGGTCTGGACTAGTTAAAGAAATGTGGGACAAATTCTGACATCTTTAAGTAGCCACTAAACACACACACACACACACACAAAAACCCAAACCAAAACTGAAAAACATTTTTAGCTGGTAAAGTGGGGTTTTTTGCTAGGTTTTTGTTTTGTTTTGTGGTTTTGTTTTTTAACTTTAGTACTTGGGTTTTATAGGACTTTGAAGCCTTCGTGTTTTATGGAAAAGGCTGGAGGAACAAACCTGGTTTTTATCATCTTGGTTATGCATGCTTCATTCCCAAATGTCGCAACAAATTGGAAAGCTTAATATCCTCATCTGCCAGCCCTGTAAAATGTGTTACAAGTTGTGGCTTTGAATCAATCTCCATGAAACTAAATATCCTAACTGCTGCTGGTTTGCTTCTGAGCCTTCATTCGAATAGCTTGTATCATTCATGATAAAGGATGGTTTCTCCAGTCCTTCCTCAGCCAGACCTGAGCTCCAGCAAGGAGTGAGTAACCTGTGCAGTGTGGTTGTGTCAGGCTCAGCAGTGCCTTCAGGCTTCCTTGGTAACACTTGGCATGCCTGGTGTTCCAAATCAGTGCATGCTGTGTGCATGGGTACTCTTGTTCTGTGTTGCATGCAATAATTGAACCTGTACTCATTTGTGCATGGATTTACCTTTTCTCAAATGCTGGGTGTGCTGTCTGATTTCTTAGAGAGATCTCTGCCAGCTGGCTGCACTCTTTCCTGTGGTGCACTGACACTGACACTGGCACTGAGCTGGCTGTTAGCTGATTTCTCAGGTTACAGTTGCAGGTTTTATTGCAAATGTAATTTTTACCACTTTCAGTTTATTGAATACTTTTTTTACTGTAAAATTCCATGATTGTAAGCAACCTGTACCTCATGAAACTACTGTAATTTTAAATCTTTAGAAGGTGGGATATTATGCAAGGCAGGAAAGGAGATGGCAAAGTAATGTAATAAACCTACTTAATTAATGGATACCGGTTTCTAATTTAAAGAAGGCTACCCCTTCTCCATAGAAATATAATCTCTAAAATGAATGTTTTACTTCCCAATGAAAATATAATTTCTGGAGAGGGAAATAGAAACTTAGCATTACATAAACCAACAAAACTTCCCTTCCTTCCCCATTTTTGTAACTGTCTATCAAAAATTTGTCATAAATCAATTTATATTTAGATTTTCTAAAATTAGAATGAAAGTCTAAACAATTGTTGTTTTGGGTTTTGTTGGTTTTTGTTTGTGGGTTTTTTTGGATGTTTTTGTGGTTTTGTTTTGTTTTTTTCCTTTGGGTTTTAAGGAAGCAAGTATAAAGCTTCCAAACATCCATAACAGAACCTGTTTATTTGGATTAAGAAAGTTAGTTCCTTCAGCTTCTCACAATATGGAAGTGGCAGTGTCTTTGAGAAGCAGTTTTGTGGCAATGAGGGGAGTAATCAGATCTCGGAAACTAGTTTTTGAATTTTCTGAAGTGTGTGTTAGTATTTCTAATTTCAGGGTGAGTTTCTCAAATAAAGAACTGGATCTTTTCTGGTAATGTGATGGTCCTTGGTGTTATTCAACCATAAACATCTTTGATTCTGTAAACATAAGCCTTTTGGTTAGGATACATATGAATAAATCTGCAAGATTTTTCTTAAATTTGTGTGGTGACAGGTAGAGGAGCATTTAGTATGCCAGTCACAGTATGTATCTGAATGATGCTGTACAGCTCCATTGCTGGAGTGCCCAAGTCAGTACAGGGAAAGGTAGAGGTATTTTCTGATAGTGGGTTTAATGGTATGTGCTTTGTCTGCTTTATACAATTTTATTCTTTTTTAACCTTCTATTAAATAAGGCAGGGATTTTCCTGATGTTATATATAGCTTGTGGCTAAGGACAATTAAGCAGCCATATTACATTTGAGAAACTGTTTTCATGGTTTACTGCTTTTCATTAGTCATCTTGGGTGTGTTGTATATGAAGAATATACAGACTCTGCAAACCAATAGAGTAAGTAAAAAAAAGCATATAAAATAAAGACTTCGTGTTACACAACTAATTAGGAGTGATAGAACTGAGCTTGAAAGAACTGAATGTTGTCAGTCCTGTAGGTTTATTTTTCTATCTAGCCCCTCATGCCAGCATCAACACCCTAAAACAACATTCATCTCATGCTGTGCAAAGGATTTTATATTTGCATGCATTATATGTAAAATATCCGAAATATGATTTTGGAGAGTATCAGCACAGGTGGTTTTGATACTCTGACATGAATTTGATTCTTATAGCAGTGGGGTGTGTATTGCTAAATTGTAACAAAAAAAAAAAAAGCAAAAAAACCCAAAAGAAAGTACTAGCTCACCTGAGCAATGATTCCTGAGTGCTTAGAAAGATGCTTTACATTTGTCTTTCACATTCTTATTTATGCATCCTTCTCTATGGAACACTGTCATTTGAGCACTTCAAACCTTCATTTTCTTTGTTCTGTCCCTTCTTCTTTAATCTTATTTTGATAATGCACAACCTAGAATAATTAGCTGCCCATTACAAAGTTATCATCTTGAGTTGTAGCACTGTTGAAAGAATTTTAGTTGGTGCTTTTTAGTCAAACTTCAAAATGTCCCCTCACCTTTTTTTTTTAATTAAAAAAAAAAATCTTAAATCTTAAATATGGCCTGATGCACCATCATGGTGTGAGTTATACTTCATATAAGTGGTGTTAACACATCTGTCTGTCTCCCCACCCCTTATTTCTCCCATTTAAAGCTGCCCCACTGTTGCTGTATGCAAACCGACGGGACCTGCGGCTGGTGGATGCTGCCAACGGGAAGGAGAACGCTACGGTGATTGTGGGTGGCCTGGAGGATGCAGCAGCAGTGGACTTCCTGTTTGTAAAGGGGTTGATATACTGGAGTGATGTAAGTGAAGAAGCCATTAAACGAACAGAATTCAATAAATCTGGGAGTGTACAAAATGTGGTCATTTCTGGACTTCTGTCACCTGACGGGCTGGCATGTGACTGGCTGGGAGAGAAATTATACTGGACGGATTCTGAAACAAATCGAATTGAAGTTTCTAATTTAGATGGATCACTGAGAAAAGTTTTGTTTTGGCAAGAATTGGATCAACCCAGGGCAATTGCCTTAGATCCGGCAAGAGGGTAAGTTTTGTTTAAATGAAAATAATTAAAAATATTAAAATGCTTGCTTGTTGAATGATTTTAAATAAGCGATGCTACGGGTACCAAAGTTATCCTATGCTATTTCACATTCTTCTTTTCTATTAATGTGATTTGAAAACAATTTGCATCATCAGAAATTTTTAAAAAGTACTAGGAACTTATTTTGGAAGTACTGGAGAAGATGAAAAGAAATGGAGAAGTTGCAATGTAAAATCCAATGTAATCTGCTTGAAGGGCCATCAGCTGTCTGTGGACTGGCTTGTACCTCTCTTTAGTGTCAAGTGGTGGATTTTTATTCAAACTTTGTTGATATTTATGTTTTATCAAAACAGCAGAAAAAATGAAAATCAATATATTGTATTAATAACAATTTAAGACGTTTTCGTGCAGAAAATAGAAGAGTTCTTCTCCCCGCCCTTTGGGGAACTTTTGTCTTAAAAAGTCCTGTGTTTTGGTTTAGCCATTCTAGAACAGGTCTAATTCTTCTCAGCTTTCATTTCCCTGGACGTGACTTACAGTAAAATCTTTTTATTCTGGTCTTGGACAAAGCTGTGTTGTCAGAAATGCTGAATTCAGTGGTGGTTTTGGTGATGTTATGTAAATAGCTAGTTGGAGATTACCCTGTAGGTTGTAATCTGTGATAAAGTGACTGGTCTCCTGAAGTGAAAGGCTGATGGAAAATCCTTGATGCTGTGTAATCTTTTGATAGTTGTTTTTTTTTTTTAATCTGTAGACTAGTTCTTATTTATACTATCTTTTTTTTCCTAAACAAGCAAGAAAATTAATCTCTTTTACTTCCATTTCATGTATTTTCTTCAGTCAGCTTCTTGGACAGAGAAATCAATGCATTGTTTCTTAGGAAAGATGAGGGCTGTTTTAGCTGCATGTAGCTTTTTTACATTATAGTTTGTTGAACTTGTATGTTTGGGTCTTTTCCTCCAAAAGAGGAAGATTGCTTTGTAAAGCATACCTTCTTTGCTGAACTTCATAAAAATACCATATCTTGAATATTTTATTCCACAGTTTCAATAGGTCTTTGGAAAAATATAAACAGGAAAGATTTTTTTTTTGCATTGCTTATATTTCCAGCTTTGGAAATAGCAAAAGGATGGATTTATGCTTTTCCCATCTCTTTACAGCTTATAAATTGGCTCCAATGATAGTGTAAGTTTTATGAGATACTAAAACCATTTAAGAATGTAGAAACAGAGGTAGTGCTAATGCCCCTTCCACTTAACATTCCAAAACTGTGGGACAAAAGGGAGGAAAAATACAGGCAAAATATTTTTTTATTTGGCTTGTAGCAAGAGAGGGAAGATACTCCTTAGCTAGTTGGTCTTTTTTAGGACTGTTTATATTTTCCAAATACCTTCAGTAATACACTATCAAAACTAGATGACTGTGTACTTTTGTACTCTTTCGTAATACTTTACACAAAGAGGAAACTAAAAGAAGAAAAATTAAATAGATCAAAGGTAAAGTGGATTCATAAGTTTTTCCATGCTGATGATCTGTTAAAGCAGTAAGGGTACATACTTCAATATGCCTGGATTTAAAAAGAAACAAGTTAAACAAAAAGCCTTAACACCAACCCCCTCCTTTCCTAAACAAACAAAAAAACCCCAACCAAAACAAAGAAAACCCTCCACCAGCTGTAATTGAAGGACAAAATAATATTTTCTTCTACATCTTTTCAGAGGTCACTTTCTAAGTTGAAGGGTGTGTTTTAGGAAGTAAAACAGTAAAGTATCTACTTTTTGTCTTGCAGAAACTGCAAAACTACAATTCTCTAATGTAATTTTATGAGACAGAACCTCTTAGCTTTTAATAAAACTGGTTGTATTTCAGAACTTTCTCCAAGCCTTGAAACATAGGTGGAAGAGTGGCATAAGCACTGGGATATAAATAAAAATCCTCCAATTGTTCTTGTATGCATGCTTCTTTCTCCAACATTTAAAATTTTTTTAGCCCTGTAAATATTTCAATTTCACACTTTTACCTGGCAGACAGTGGTAGGAAAAAGCCATATGATAATCTCAGAACACTTAATAAAATTTGAAGCTTGGAAAAGCAAAACCCCTCTAATTTTCCTGCAGTCTGATCCATCTTCTACCATGCTCAGTTGATGGTTATTCCAGATAGATTTATATAAACTCTTGCAATTCATGAAATCATTTAGCAACAAAATTTACACTAAGGTCATCATTGGCCACAAGTTCATTTATTCATTATAGTTTTTCAAATGTAGTTGATCTAAAGTAGGATACCTCAAGTATTTCATGATCAAGCTGATGTAAGTACCAAACTACTTGTCTGTTATGTGCTCGTGTATGTGTTTATTATATGTATTTTACTGAAAACATGAGAATGCATATTTTGAAACTAAGTGTTAGGTACCGTATAAGCTAGCACATATATAGCAGTAAATAATCCATTTTCTTGGCAGTGCCCCACGTATTAAAAATAACGTGCTTTCACCAACACAGATTTTTTTTTTAATAACCTGTCTGTTGTAGGACATGCAGCAGACGTTCTCTGAGGGTTGCTATGCAGTGCTGCTGAGAGTTTGAAGGAATAGGACTAGACTCTTCCAGAGCATGTTACATCAACAGTAGTGGTGATGGAAGAGTAACTGGTTTAGGTAGCCTTTGCTTACACTGCCAAAACCATCTGGTAATTGTGTATGATGTTACATGTATAACTAAAATCCTGCAGTAGAAGATAGACATGGCTCCTGTGTCTGTTAGCAATAATGAGAAATGCAATACATTTGCTTGTGGAAGATTTCTTGGTAACTGAGACACAGAAGCTATGTCTAATTTTTACTCTGGTATTTTTGTCTAGAAAGCCCTCAGAAGCCTGAAGTATATAGCCTCCTCTTCCTGGCCATCTCCTGCAAGGAGACTTGAGCTTCTCATTTTCCATATTCATATTCTGCAACTTATTTTACTTTTTTTCTATTTTAGTTGTTTTGGATGTTCAATGAAATAATTATGTGTGTCTCGGGAGAGGCAAGAAGGGACCTCAGGTGAAGAGAAAGGGAAGAGGGTGCTTGTTCAGCCCTCTTCTGAAATGAGCTGGGGGCTGGGAAAACTAGGGTGGTATACCACTAAGTGCAGGACAGCACCAGGTTTAAGAGCTGCTCATGAAGCTGAGCACGTGGAAAAGAGGTTTTTCTGCTTCAGCACTCAAGATAGGAAAAAAAGGATGTATCTCTTCACATTCTTGAGCAAGTACTGTTTGAAAAGGCAGAATCATATATTTGTACTGCTGTTTTCTTGGTATTTTTTAAACTTGTATTCAGGGAAAAGACCTATCATTGTTACAGTTCCTCAAAAATTACCATTTTGACAACTTGATCAGCTTTCTTCATAAGAAGCACTGTCAAAATGGACTGGCTTTTCTCACTTCTAAATGTATTGTTCACCACACAGGATATTTTAAGTGCCTCCCAGAAGTGCTGACTAATTGCTTACTTTTCAGGACATGTTTTAAATCAAGTCATTCTATAGAATTACTTGAATTGTTAAACTCTTGTAAAGCTTTCGGGTTGTAAATGTTTTCAGTTAGTGAATGATATTGGAATACAAAGAGCTACAACGCTTTTTATGACAGCTGAAGTTGATTTTTGGATGAAGTGCTTTACATGTTAGGGAAGATCTTCACATTTCGTGCATATGCCTCCTCCAACAGACTTTTCTCTTATTCTTTTAATGCAAAACCTTTGCAGGGAATACATGTACTTTATTTCTTTATGGACCTACTACTTTTGATTCTTTGAAAGCTGAAAACTTGTGCCTGAGCATGTCAAGTACAAAAGAATTGTAGCAAAGGCCTTACATCTGTTCATTGTAACAGAAGATTCATAGGAACTATTAGAATTTCTTGCTGTGAGGTAGATTTTATACAACAGTGGGTAAAGGAAATGGACAGTTCTACTAGCAGTTACATTATATTGGATTTGAGGGGAAATAACATTTTGAAAAAGAAAAAACTTAAGAATGTCTTTGTAATGAACTGAACCCAGTCATTGAAGTTTTTTTGTTTATTTGGGGTTTTTTTTGTATGCAAGCTAATATTGTATAGAATGGTGTCTTTGATGTAAAGTCCAAAAATAATGCAAATAACTGATGGCTTTGCCTCATTGATTCTCTTGCTTGATGCTACCTCTTCCCTGATTGCTTCTGGCTCAAAATCTTTCTGCTGCTCCTCTGCTGATAATAACATATTTCACAGGCAGTAGAATAGTGCACTCAGCTAATTGTTTGCTATATAGTCTGGCCTGTGCAGTATGGGGTTAATTTTGAGGTTTTATAGGTGTCATATGCAAGTATTAACCTGATATGGAATCTGCAGACGGCTGTGGTGTTGGCACACAGGTTTATAAGGTGATTTAATCTTTCCTCACCTAGAGAGTCTCTGTTGATCAGAAGATGTCGTTGGTTGCAAATAAATCACTAAATTCTGCTAACAGCTCGGATATTAAACAGCCCAAAATTATTTATTTTTGGTGACTTAAAGATAATGAAGCTAGCATAAAAGATTGCAGTAATATTGCAGTTTGTCGTGATGATACTGCAACAGGAGTCGCCTGTCTTGGCTCTTTAGCTGCAGGTAACTCTTGGACAATCTAAAATGGAGCACCAGTGTCACTGAGTCAGAAGAATCTAGCACCAGGACTGAGGAGTGACCTCAACCCATATGAATGGGAGGCTACAAATCAGAGAAGATTACCTAGGCTAGGATTATATTGCATGATTCAAAACTCCCTCTATCTCCGAAGTAGAAGGTGTTCAGGGTTTGTCTCTTGGTCCTTTGAAAATTGCTGTGGCTTCTGGGAACAAGATCAGACACAATTCACTTACTATAAAACTGTGGAATATTAACTCTGCTTTTTGGGGGTTGTTTTGTTACAACCTCATTGACAACTTGTTCATTTTGAAAAGTTCTTTCACAAAACTTTGCAGGGTTTATTTGAGTTTTGTCATGTATTATTCATGTAATGGTGTTTTCCAGTCAAGTGGTAGGATATTTCCATGTTGCTTGATGCTAAAATTGTAAAGGTGTTGTTTTATTGAACAACTCAAAATATTAATTTCTTCTCCTCTCTTTTCACTTCATCTGAAGGAGGAAGTGAAGAAAGGTAACCAGAAAGTAACCAGAAACCCACATATTTAAAACAGAGTGAAGGGTTGGAGAGGTGAACTCTCTTGTAAATCTTGCTGTGCTGGTTTTAGGTGTTATTACCACTGACTGCCTATCCTTACCCTACTGATGGACGTTGCCAGGAACTCAGAGGAACATATTCACTAATATATTTTCTTTTAATTTTCAGGTGTCTTAACAAGTTTTCTCTTTGTGAAAGCAGATGAGAGAGATATTTGGCTTGTTGGAAATCAAACTAGAATGCACAGAATTGGTTTGTGCAGGACAAGCATTTTTCTTATAGATGCAGTTATCTTAAAGTTGTTGATACTTTTAGCTGTAGGCAAGTTTGAAAATAGCTTTTCATCCTCACCTTGTTCATTCACTGCTTGGGCTAGAAAACAAGACTGTGGACTGGTTCATCTGAGGGCTGTGCTTTCCCTTCTGCCACTTTTCCTGTGAATAAGCTAGTAGCATCCTGAAGCACTGTAGGGTTTGTCAAAACACCAGGGTCATTGGCTTTTTTTGACTTCATATTTTCAGTCTTGAACTTGTTCTGGTGCAGCATGTGACTATGAGATGGCAAATGGTAGTCTGTGGACAATTGAAGGTAACATTCAAAGGGATGATTTGTCCTGGCCCTTAATGGTTTAGTCAGTGCTGGGGTGATAAGAATTAGTAAACTTTATGCAACTTGCTGTGAAGAATCAATGTATGCTTCAGAAATTTGCATGTAGTGTTTATTTAATAAGCTAAGTATTTAAACAGGTAGTAATTTCTGCTCTGTGTTAATAACCTCTGGTGATGAGTCTTTGGACGTTTTTCTGTTTATCTGCATTTTCAGTCCCTGCAATTATAACTTAGCATCTAAGTCTAGACTGTTAGGACCTGTTGCATTTAAAAAATAAATTGTGAACAAACAAGTTTTCACTAACAGCATTTTGAATGAAGCTTTATGCTGAGTGAACACAAGTAAAATGATTCTTAAAATCCTGATTTTAGACTTCAGGTAAGCATTACTAGCTAGATGTTAATTAAAAACTGTTTGTTCATACACTTCAAAAATTAAAATAATCCTAAAACAACTTTTAATAACTATGAATAGGAATCCAAAGGGGCTGTATTTAATTTACAACTGAGAATTATAATCTGATACGTTGTTCGTTCTGCATTCCTGCTTGACAAGTTCAAAGTAGCATTGCTGTAAGGAAGCAGAGTAGTTTAAAAGGTATGACCTTGCTATTTCTAGGGAAAAGGCCAGACTGAAAAAAACCCAACAAATAATCCTCCTTTCCCCCAGATATAACTTACATAGCTTGACAGTGTTTGTCAGGAAATCATTATTACTTCAGAGTCTGTGACATTTAATAAGACTTGTAGGGGAGAGCTTTCAATTGCCCACTAAAACCATTACAGCCGACTCATATAATGCCATAAAGTGACATAATAATTGCAGATTGCTGCAAGAAATTATACTTCATCTTTGTTTTGCTTGTAATCTATTATTTCAAGGCAGGATATTTTAGGAATAAGGGGGCTTTTTTTCTAGAAATCATGACTTTAGACAACATGCTTTGAAGCATACCTGCACTGGAAGAAATTTATTGGCAAAATAAGTGGTTAGCAAATATAGCTTATTGCAGTGTGCTTTAGACCATCTTCTTCCCTTCCTAAATAAGAATCACTGTCAAAAACACACTTCCTGCCATAAGCTGAAATCATACAATTCTTCTAGCCATGGATCAGCCAACACATTGTACACCAACCAAGTGCATTTGCAGCAGGAACGCATCGTGTAGGCTCAGCCCCAGTTGCAGTGGATAAGAGGAGTGTGGTAGAATCTGTTACTGTTGTGTTACAGTTAATGAGCCTGCTTGTTCATAGGCTTGTGAGGTGTGCAGGTGGGAGGAGGAATGCTGGAGGGAAAAAAAATCTTAACATTTTAAAAATTTCAAATCAAGACAGGGGTGGTTGTGGGATGAGTTTCCGTCCCCCAGTGTTTTGAGGAATCATTAAGTTTTGTGTCCATTTGAGGGTTTAAGGTTTTTTTTCCAAACTTCAAAGGTTTTGATCTGCATTGTAGAAAATAGAGCAGAAAGTCACCTTTGTTTCTCTGGGGGAAGTCAATGTTGAATTTAAGTTGTTGACAAAAAAGATTGATTTATGGCTAATTTCTTGAAGAAAGCTGATAAGTCAACTTTCTAACGTGATTTGAAGCAGACCAATAATATTAATTAAATAACCTATGGATTAAGTTTATTGAAAAATGAAAATAATAGCACTCAGCTGTGTGCAAGTTTTGCATGATCGATAAAGAAAAAAACTGTAGAAGAACAACTTGGCTGTGTTCCTGGAAAAAATAAGACTATCCCTGTGGCGACTGAGTGTATTGCAGTACTGTCTTTTCTGTAGAGTGGTCAAATAAAATGTCACAGAATAATACATTGTACAGAGGATGTCAAGTAAGTTCAGCTTTTATGATGCCGCTACAAAGAAAGGCAGACATGCCAAGGACATAATTTGTGAAGTGGCATGATAAAATACCTAAATAAATGTTTCTAGAACTTGTGCAGTGACCCCAGGGCAGAGAATATGGTTCATGTTACAGTCAGCATGCCAGCATTTTCAGTTGGACCTGTGTCTGAAGTGGTACAATTCTACTTTTTGGGATCTGTATATAAAAAACCTGAAAATGAGCTGAGCAGAGCAAATGTTAGTGGTTTGCATTTCTGATTGCTGCTTGGAGAGACTCATTTTAACTCTTCGTTGTATTATTGTAGCCTCTCCCTAGACTTTCTGGTCTGCCCATTTCTTTGGTATGGCTTGCCTCTTTTCAGGCTGTTTTTAAAGCATTTGGCATGGCTGTGGGTGTTCCATGCTAAGAGAAAGCAATAGAAAATACTGAGCCTTGTCTGTGGGGAGCAGAGTCACTTCACATGGGCAAGTGATGGTGTTCCAAAGTAATACTCTAGGTTTTAAAGTGTGTGTTTTAAATGCATATGCGTGGGTGAGAATTTATATGTAAATTTATGTGTAATGTGTATTTGTGGTGTCTGTCTAGTTAGTCCTGCCTTACACTTGAAATGTGCTAATTGTGTTGTACCTTAAAACCTAAAAAACAAACCAAGCCCCAAAACATATCCCCCCTCCAGAGAACCCAAACAAACAAAAAAACCCAAACCAAAACCCACCACACCCACAGACTCCCATAAAGGTGGAAATATTTTTCTCCTTCAACTGATGAGTAGAAATAGAAATAATACTAACACGTTTTCTGGACCTTAATGTTTTAATTAGGATCTTTCTAACACCACTCTTAAAAAAACAACAAATAGAAATGTCAGCATGCATTCTGGATTTCTCTCCTCCCCCTCACCTCCTTTTTTTCCCCAGGGTTGCTTAACACATACTTTACATTTTCATTTCTCATGGGAACCTTGTAGTTTCTCACTTCTACATCTTAATTCCATGTTTCAGCATAAAGTATTAGTTGCATTAAGTTTTCTCAGTCACTTCAAGCAAGAAGTGGTAAAGATAGGAGATTATCCCACTAAGAGCGCTGTCAGACATCTTTTTTCTAAGTAAATCTATGTAAGTGTGAAATTTATTTTTCTTATTTAAAGGATAATTATTTTCTTTGCTGTAGCAGGTTGTTAAAAATTACCCTAAAATTCAAGAAAGCTCTCATGCAATTTAACCTTGCATGGTTCTTTTACTGTGTATTGTAGTGATGCCTAGAAATATCTTCAATTCTTAAGTAGAGGGTTCTTTTTAGTAAAGTGTTTTTATTAGTTGTAGAATAAAACTGTATCTTATATTATTGTCCCACTTCTAGGTTAAGCTTTGACTACCTTCTGAGAAAGCTGAAATAAAAGATGTTATTTTGAGATTTATTTTCAGCATGCGTTTTTCTTGCATACATTAAATACTTTCTGTGAAGTACATGTTTAGACCTTGATATAAGCATGGTTAGTCTGAAGTAAAAATTAAGGTGGGAGGAGAAATTGCTGAAGAGGTACATGAAGCTTATGAAGTCATGGGAAGTCTGTAGGTCTCAAACTGTAAGAAGATCCTGGAAGAATGCTTTCAAATGTGTAATATAAAACTTGCTTAATTCTTACTGTAAACACTTGAAAACACTTGAAAGCCTCTTGGGAATTAAACCTTGCAAGAGAGGTTAAGGACAACAGGAAGGGCTTCTTCAAATACACAGCAGATAAAACTAACACTAGAGGCAATGTAGGCCTACAGCTGAATGAGGTGGGTGCCCTGGTGACAGAGGAGACAAAGAAGGTAGAATTGCTCAAAACCTTCTTTGCCTCTGTGCATACAGCTGGAAGATGTCTTCAGGAGCCCCAGGCCCCTAAGGCTGCTGAGGAAGTCAGGGTAAAGGGTGAGTTTGCCTTGGTATGAGGACTGGGTTAAGGATCAGTTAATGAGGCTGGACATCCATAAATCCATAGGTCCTGATGGGATGCTGAGGGAACTGGCAGATGTCATTGCTAGGCCACTCTCCATCATCTTTGGTAAGTTGTTGGGAGCAAGAGAGGTGCCTGAGGACTGAAGGAAAGCAAATGTTACTTCAGTCTTCAAGAAAGGCAAGAAAGAGGATCCAGGTAATTACAGACCAGTCAGCCTCACCTCCATCCCTGGTAAGGTGATGGAACAGCTTGTACTTGATGCTGTCTCTGGGCACATCAAGGACAAAAGGCTTATCAGGAACAGTCAACATGGCTTTACAAAGGGGAAGTCGTGGCTGACCAACCTGATAGCTTTCTATGAGGGTGAAACTAGGTGTATGGATGATGGCAGAGCAGTGGAAATAGTCTATCTTGATTTCAGTAAGGTATTTGACACTGTCTCCCACAGCATCCTTTGAGCTAAACTGAAGAGGTGTAGCCTGGATGATCAGGTAGTGAGGTGGATCAGGAGCTGGTTGAAGGACAGAAGCCAGAGAGTTGTAGACAATGGGAGTAAGTCCAGTTGGAAGTCTGTTTCTAGTAAAGTCCCTCAAGGGTGAGTACTGGGACCAGTACTATTCAATGTATTTATTGATGACCTGGATGAGGGAATAGTGTACTGATAGCAAGTTTGCTGTTCATACAAAACTGGGTGGATGACACAAAACTGGTGCTGCCATTCAGAGGGACCTGGACAGACTGGAGAGTTGGGCAGGGAGAAATTTAATGAATTACAACAAGGGCAAGTGTAGAGTCTTAGATCTGGGAAAGGACAACCCTAGGTACCAGTGTAGGTTGGGGACTGAGCTCTTGGAGAGCAGCATAGGTGAAAGGGACCTGGGGGTGCTGGTGGATGGAAGGATGACCATGAGCTAACAATGTGCCCTTGTGGCCAAGAAGGCCAATGGCATCCTGGGGTGCATTAGAAGGGGGGTGGCTAGTAGGTGGAGAGAGGTTCTTTCTCCTCTGCCCTGTGAGGCCGCATCTGGGATATTGTGTCCAGTTCTGGGCCCCTCAGTTCCAGGAGGACAGAGAACTGCTTGAAAGAGTCCATCACCGGGTGACCAAGATGATGAAGGGAGTGGAACATCTTTATGAGGAAAGGCTGAGGGAGCTGGGGCTCTTCAACTTGGAGAAGAGGACTATGAGGGGTCACCTTGTCAATATTTATAAATATGTAAGGGGTGAGTGCCAGGAGGACAGAGTAAAGCTTTTCTCAGGGATGACTGATAATAGGATGAGGGTTAATGGTTATAAATATTAGGAAGAACTTTTTCACTGTGAGGGTGAGAAGGCACTGGCACAGGCTGCCCAGGAAGGTTGTGGAGTCTCCTTCCCTGGAGACATTCAAAGCCCCCCTGGGCATGTTCCTGTGTGACCTGCTGTAGGTGACCCTGCTTTGGTAGGGGGGAGTTGGACTGATCTTTCAAGGTCCCTTCCAACCCCTAACTTTCTATGATTCTATGATTCTATGAAATGAGATGGATCTTGAGCAGTCAGTAACAATCCAGAGTTGTCAGGTTTTATTGTGCCAATGTATGGTGAACTGGTGCTTCACTTGATCATGAGATCTCACACAAATGTTCTGTTAACTGCGTAAAGCACAGGTTGTGCTTTGATTTGACTGTGCTGTCCTGATTAAATGATCTGTGTTTTTATTGCAATAAACTGGCATGCTATTTTAAACAGCATTTAATAATGTGCTTATTGTGATGGCTGGAAAATTTGACTGAGAATTTATGTTGGCCCTTAGACATGAATAAAAGTAGTCACTGGACTAGAGGAGGATTGCTGGATGTAGTGTTCAAGCCAGCACTCCATGAGTTGGCAGGCGTAGAAGAGCTTGGCTGCATAGTCAATAGTGAAACCAGAGATTTGTTTCAGCCAAGGTCTGATCACTGCTTATAACCACTAAAATCTTTAGTATTAAATAAATTACATAGTCTTAATCAACATTTTATAGCTACAAACCAAATTTGGATTTAAAGAGATGGATACTATGAAAGCATGAAAGTACAATGTGTTCTTGAGGTTTGACAGAAATTTGTTACTTAACTGGAGAAGAATTGTCTGCTTGCATAAAAATGTTCTATTGCAAGGAAGAAATGAGACTCAGAAAACTGAGTTTCTAAACAGAGGACTTTATATTAATATACTTTTTTTAGCATCATAAAAATCAGTGAAATCTCACCAGCTTATGTAATCAGAGCATTTTGTCCATTGTGTAGTAAGTAACCATAGGGCAGCCTTGTTGAGTACTGTGAAGCATAAGGAAGAGCTCTTTGCTCTCAGTCCCAAGTTGCCCTGTCTGGAGTCCCTATAAACTGTGGCCCATGGCCCTGTTAATGCATGTTCTGTCTTCTCTCCATGACCCTTTAAGCAAAATGGGTGCTATCAGCTGGTCTCACAGAGATAATGAGCTAATGAAGTTTTTAAAAGTTCAAAATTGGATTCTCCGTCCCTGGAGATATTTAAAAAGAGACTGGATGTGGCACTCAGTGCCATGGTCTGGTAACTGCAGCGGTAGTGGATCAAGGGTTGGACTTGATGATCTCTGAGGTCCCTTCCAACCCAGCCAGTTCTATGATTCTGTGAAAATGTAGAGGTTATCTATGCATCAGCTTATAAATGTCCAGCAGGACATCTGAAATGAAGCCAAGCAACAACTGAGAGAAAGACTCAGTAATTTCTGAGTTCTGAGAGGCTTTGTGGTCATCCAGGGCTGTACAGATACAGAAATGGAAGTCTTTCCATTTTCTTCAGTGAGAATAGGATTACAGATGCCAAAGGGCCACCCGTGCAACAGGGTGAGAAGTTTAAGATTTTTGAGCTCTGGTTTCTATTTAAGTTCTTTGTCACTCTTCTTTTGAAGCCCAGCCCTCTGCAAACAACTGCTAGTGATCTAAAGTTGAAATCTTATGAGCTGAATTTCTCATGTGTGGCTGTGAAAGTATTGGTTGTCTTGTATGATTCTCCAAAAAGCACAACATGAGTCAGACTGTGGATTTGCTTAGTTTGGGACTCTTTCCCCCACCTACCTACACAGTTTGTAAAAACTCTCAAAGCATCTTGCCTATTCCCTTTATCCTCCTTATAAATCACATATTAAATGCTCTCTTCAAGAATTTGACATGGCATCCTAGAAATACATAACCTCAGCCAAAACTTTGAATCAAGAGATGTGACTTTGTAAAGGTGGTAGATGATACTATGTTTTCCCACAAGTACATGCAAGCTGTTGCCATATGTGTGTCTATACATATTTTATCTGTAGAATTCATCAGTGTAAATATTAACAGTACATACACCATATGATCTACAAATAAATGCCCAAAATCTGTTACAGAGATTGACCCATGACAAACTGAACGGTGTTACAGAAAGAAATCATTTTGGGTGTAGGTCTTTCAGAGGCTAAAGCCTTCAGCCTTTTGTCTGGTAAGCCCTCATAAGCATTTCTTACTTGAAAATCTACTGATCTTGACGTGACTGGTCATTCAAAATTAAAAATGTATTTGAACATTTTGCAGGGTCCAGGCTACATACATACTTAGCAGTTTGTAATTCTGGAGCTAAGAAATGGAAGTAGCCTGTATTTTTAGAAGGATGAAAAATATGGAGGAGAGAGAAACTTCTTAAGATGCCCTAAAAACACCTTTCTGAAAATGAGAAGTAAAATTTGTTATACAGGGGAAAGCTGTCTGACAGCTCTTGCATATACAAGCAGAACTCCTATATTTAAAATTAGATGAATGGAAAGAAAGTGACCCTGGCAAACTGAATAGGCTTAAAAAAACCACTCCTGAAATCAAGTCAAAGGTAATGTACAGTAGTTAACTTGATACTTAAGCCTTGACTTGACTACTGCCTGTTGTATTATAGATTAAGAGGTCTAATCTTGGGCTCCTGCTCATGCATGATTTGGCCTAAGACTCTTCTATTGTTGATTTCCAAGGCTGAGTTTGTTTAGGGACTGTTATTCCTGAATTCACAATTGCCTTTTCAAGCAAGAAAGATTTTTTTCTTTGTGCCAATGAAATAATATATAGAGCCAGTTAGCTGTAGAGTAAATTTATGTAGTTAGTATATTTAAAAAACAATACATCGATTTTCTACTAATTGAAAAGTCAGCGATATTCTGAAAACAGTTATACTCAGTGATGTTTCCACATTAAAAAGAATACTTAAAAGCAAATATTTTCATTCTGAAGTGGAGAAAGATGACTTTAAAAAAAAAAAAAATTAGTAATTGTGCCTGACTGCCTTCTCTCTCTGTCTCTCTCTCTCTCAGTGATATTTGCCCCCACCATGTATACCATCCACTTCTGCAACTGTCAGTTTTCAAAGTATACTTTACATTCAACTTTTTGAGGGAATGTGCATAACGTAAACATTAAGCACATCCTCTGGGGCTGTGGAGTTTGAGTGTTTTTCATTCTGAAGTTTTGTTTTCCTAAGTATCTTGAAAAATTAGTCTAAGAAATTCTCGTGAATGGGCCTGTTTATTTCAGACTGGCTTTTTGTGGTAGAATGTGAAGCTAAGACATAAAATATTACAGCTTTAATAGTTATTTTGACATAGTAGTGTTGAGGGTGCTGCTGAGATAGAGAACAGTGATTTTGCACTGAGAGAGTTTATGGTGTTCCAGAGTCCAAATTTAAATGATTGGGTTTTTACTGCAGACTTGGGTGATCCATAAAACGACTTTTTAGGAACTGCTGAATATTAACTTCAAATGTTTTCCTTTGAGATGGCAAAGGAACTTTAATCTATGTATTTTTTTTGTGTTGGTTTTTTTTTTTTTTTTCTTTTTTCTATTTTTTTAAAGGAAAGACAAAAATGACAGTTAAAACAGTGTGAGGGATGACTGCTGTCCCCTATATAAGTATATACCAAATCTGGTTACTAAAACGGAGGTTTGCTGCGAATTTGAAAAATGTAAAAGCTAGGTAGTGAGAACAGATAGCAGGTTAATTCTATGCTTGATAATTTTTGTTATTTTTAATGGAAAGAATGGCTACCTTTTTCTCCTGCATGTGCTTCTGTCTTCTTGGCAAAAACATCATTCTAGTGAACCATGAAACTTGACATTTTTATCATTCTCTGTTGCTTTTAGGTAAGTTTACTTTGGTGTGATCACAGTCAAGAAGTTCACATGAATGTAACACGCAGCTTGTCAAACATGTTTAGTGAGTGCTTGACTAATGTTTTTCTGATAGAAAAGTTCTGACTCCTATTTTAGAAACAATAAGAAAAATCTATGGGAATAGTTAGTCTTTTCATGACTGACTTTGAAGATGTTACATGTCTTCATTTAAGACAGTCCCTCTGGAATTATAAAAAGTTCTGGCATCTATTTTCTCAGTCCTGTCAAGAGCTGTGTATTCATCTCCTCAGAAATAGTTTGGTTTGCATGGCTAACTGTAGAATTGTCAGTCTTTAAAAAAAACAAAACAAAACAACAAAACCTGATGCTCCAAAATCATAAAATGTTTCAAATAATTGCTGTACCCAGGAATTCAACTGGAAGTCTGTAGGCAAACTATGTACAGAGCAAACCTTTTGACATTACATTGTTATTTTGATTAGAATTACCCTTTTGTGTAAAAATCCATTGTTTTAAGGTATTTGTGTTTCTGTGCACAGAAGAAGAAGAAATCATGCAAGTTAATAAAGTGGCAATTTATGGCCTGGTGCAATCTCCACCTAGGCATCTGTGGGCTGAGTTATGCAATTCTCATGCTCTATTATGTAATTATTTTTATTACAACACCTTATTCAGTGTTTCAGCAAAATGAACTGTTGACAAGAATGGCCATGCCCAGTTTTATTTCAGAGCTTAAGTGTCTTATTTATTCAAGACTCTGTCATGGATAGATTTATTACCTTTTTTAGGATTTTAAGTGTTTGAAGTTCTTCTCAAAAACTTAAATTCTCTGTGTGCAGCTGTTAAATTCAGAGACTCTTGTGAGCATGGGCAGCATTCTGGTTTGGGACATAGAGTTGCCCTACAGCACGGTAATTGCAGTTTAATAGTGAAAGAGTTCTATGTGTTCTTTCAGAATTCAGTTTTATTCTTGGTCTCTTTTTCACAGGTTTGACAATTTTGTGTCTAGCACTATGGTAAGTGTTGAAGTGAGAAGGTATGACAGTGGAGTAGAATGATAGGAGGTTCGAACTTAAATAACGACTGGTAGTGAGAACAATGTGGCTTGATAAAGAGTCTCCCACAAAAACATGTGAACACCTGGCTCTATTTTTCTCCTTTCTACTACTCCTTTGCAACCAAAATGTTTTATTACTATTCTTGTTATCAGAAGGGGAGTTGGTTTCACATATCATAAAAAGAGGCAATCTTTTTTGTTTTGCCAATCACCTTAAAGAGTTCCTCTGCTTTTTCAGCCTCTCATCTGCATTGTAGTCTTGTGTCTCTGTCACTCTTGACATGTTTCAGAGAGCATTGGATGAATTTGTTTAGAGAAGCAGTTCTTCTATTATTCGTGTCTCTTCAGAAGCATAAGAGTGGGCAAAATATGTCAGCAGTAGTAAACTGAATGATCCTACAGACAAACTCTTGTTGCTGCCAGAAGAAAAATAGCATTCAATTGAACTGGCATTTTAATGGTGGGTATTCAGTGATAAAATTGTCTTCCCCAGTCTGTGACAATTTCCGAGGTAACTGCCATTATGATACTGTACTGGAGTATTTGTTCAGAGAGAGAGGCTAAGGTAGGTGGTTTGTTTTTAATAATTAGCTTATTTTTTCGTAGAAACAGTGAAGTAGAAAACTGTGATTTGTGGAATGACTGTGTGCATACTGTGTACGCTAACACATGGAAATGGTTGCTGCTAGGTTGGAACCAAAGTCTGTTTGGAGGCAAAGTCTGTTTGTCTTGTGCACTTGGTTGGTCAGTGGGCAGAGGTTGTGTGTGTGCCCGTGGCACAGAACTGCTCAGCTGACTCTTTCTATCTGTGCAGTGCTGACTGAACAGCTTTACATACGAGATGGCCAGATCTCGTCTGCATAGCCTGTAGAAAGCTTGGTCTAAATGCTGGTGTCCCCATGGTCAGGTCGAAGCAAGGGTGGTTTGAAGATGGTGATATCAAGAGATGCAAAGTGTCTCCCTCCCTTTTCATCTGGGTCTTGGGTGTTTTGATTCTTGGAGATGACAGAAACTGTTGTAGCCCAGCAGCTGGTGTTTTGGTCTTTTCACCTTGTGGTTCTATGAAAACTCTCCAGGAACTGCAGTTGAGCAAGCATTGGCTGGTAGCATGGGGTCTGTGGTGGTATGGCTGTGCTGCAGGTCATAAGGTTGCATAAGGATGCTGTGTTACATCCCCATATAGACCCTAGTGAGAAGAGACTTACTCTGCAGAGGCTACTGATGTCACAGCAGATAAAAGTGGTTGTTGTGGAATATGTGTGGCCTTGTTCATAAGGGAAATACTTCTCTGTCTTTCAGCATACAGATGGTAGTTTAAAAATCACAGCACTGCACAAAGCCTAAAGTAGGCTATGGCTTTGGGAGTGTTTAATTGATCCCTTATCATCTGCAAGGGCACAAGCTGTGAGTTTTCAGTAGTAGAGGACTAAATGTAGCCTGAGGAATGGTGGTAGTGTGACATCGGGAAGCCTAGCAACTGGGTATTTCAGTTGAGGGCCAGTTACTATGTGATGTAAAGTTACAAGCTGTCAAACCTCTTGCATATATAAATAGGCAATTTCTCAAAGGGAGGAAGGTTTCTCTAGGTGGGTGGAATGAATGATTTGTGTATCACTGAGTAAATCTGCTGCTTACTGCAACATTTTTCAAGGGATGGATGAGTGAGGAAATTTATTTTGATTCTTTTTTGTGTGATGTGCTGTGGTTTTGGGTTAATTTTGTTTTGATGGGAAATCTTGGGCAAATCACTACTGCTGCCATAACTTTTTTTCAAAACATTGGATGATATTTAGCTGGTTTGTGAGCACAGTTCCTTCCACTCCTGCACATGACTGCTGGAGAAGGCACTAGAATTCTGTCTGCCTAAATTTTTTATGCCTGGGCCAGTGTGATTGTGTTTTAAACCATATGAAGCAGCAGCTGTGCTGTTGCACGTTCACTATAACAGCACTGTTTGTCAAACAATTCAGATTAATTAGCAGGGGAAAAGCAAAAATATTTTTCAAAACCTGGAATCAGTATAAACACTTCTGGGAGCACTTTGGGGGTTGCTGAGCTGACAGACTGAAGGAATGCTTGTGATAAAAGCACTCCTTTCCATTGCTGCATCCCGAAGTACAAGAAACATGGTGCTAATGTACCACTGATCTGTTTAAAAAGAAACAGAAGTACTGGCCTGCCCTCTTAATTTGAGAAACTGAATTACATAAACTACATTAAATGGTGAAATAAGAGCTAACATTTTCATGAAACGATTTTCAGTTAATTGAAGTTGGTGTGGAATTATATGACAGTTTATTTTTGTAGAAAATGCTGAAATGTTTTGTGGAAACATTAGTTTTGACAACTTTTCATCAGGCAGTCACCCTGGTTCTCATGGTTGGAGCCTGGAACTTCCAGCTCTGTTGCAGTGATCTGGCAGGAGCTAAATGTACACCAGTAAAATGGTTGAGGCTTTTCAGCTGCTGTAGTGTCATCCTCTCACTGTTCCTAAGTGTTTCTCTCCAGGTAGATCTTTCAATTTCAAATGTAGCTATCAAGTGTTAATCCACTTCAGCGATAACTTGTAAACTTTAGTTTTCTTTCTCTAATTACAGTAATATTTAGATGAAATCCCTCTGCCTAAGAGAAACAGTACTGCCCTTTCCACATCCCCACTTCTCATTCCATCATCAGCTTTTCTTCATCCTGGCACTGTTACAGTCAATATTGCCTACTGGAAGCTGGGAGCAAAGCTTGTATGGGTCACCAGAATTCTAATACCCATCTTGAAGACTTTAGAAGGCAAGAATATAGAACAGGGGCAAAAAAATACATCAGTTTGTTTAATCTATTTTTTCAGGAGACAGGAACAGAGCAGGTGAAATGAGGTCTCTTTCCCTTATCAGAATTTTTAGCTTCCTGTGTTGGTTGACATTGTATAGCCTTGTTTACAGGTTCTGGTTATCATATGGAAATGCTAATTATCCATTTGCTGTTTTCAGAGGCTTTTTTTTTTTTTTTTTTTTAAGAGTTAATAAGCTATCAGTTTTCCTATTTTTTCTCACTGGTGTTTGTCCTCCATGGTTATTACAAATTTTGAGACACTTTTCAAATTCTGTCTCACCCCTGTTAAAGGTCTGATTTTCGTGGTGACAAATTGAAGTCTGTACTACAAAATCCATAAGCATTTTTCTTTAATACTTGTCAAAAGCAGTGTTGTTAAATTGCAACCGGCAGCCTTCTAATTCACCCTCTGATTTGTTAATCTTTTTTTTCTGAATACTAAGCAGCTTACTTGTGAAAGTCTTATTGTCTTTCTAATATATGAGCAGATGCAAAAGAGGGAGTATACATAGTTGCTTAAAAATACCTTGTTATCACTTGGTAGATATCACTGCTTCCAGCACATGATGCATTCTTGCTTCTACAGGTGTGAGATTTGAAGAACAGAGAAGCAGCAGCAGAATTGTATTGTTAAAATAAATAGTTTCTGGGTCTCATTTACCACTCCAGTCTCATCGAGACAGCTGTTAACCAAATGTTTGACTTGCTTAATGGTGTGGGGATTGAATACTATTTTGATGGGGGGGTGTAATTAGTGACAGGTCATGTTGCAAACTAGTACCAGTTTTCTATAAAAATTCTGGCTTCCCGTGGAGGGTTTTAACCAAATGAGCAGCAAGCTGTTCCCTTCAGTGGTACTACCAGAGCTAATGTTTCTCTGTACAAGAAGCTTTGCCATGCAGCTCTGTTAGCTTGTCTAGCTTCCCATATATTTTAGGCCATGGATGTCTGATGGCTGTCACTATCTCTGCCAAGCTGATTTAAAGCCAAAACATGTTACAAGTGTGGGAGAGTTTGTGATGGGTGGCAGTTCTGTCTCCTGACCTTGGGCCACATGCACAATGTGGGGAAAAGGAGTTGCAGAATTTTGCTGTACTCTTAATTAGCTCCTCTGAGGTTACAGGTTTATGGATCTGAGGTTTGTATAGCTGCCTGAGTTGTGATAACTGGTTAAAGTCCTTTTACAGTCACTGGAGCTTTCTCTTCAGACTGAGAGCAGTACTGTAACCTCTGCAGGATGCTACTTCTTCCCTCCAATACTCTTGTTTGAGGAACTCAGCTGCTGAGCTCATCCTTTGGCACTAGGTTCTAAAAGTAGTCCTTATGATTAATGCCAGTTCCTCTCAGAAGACTCTCGGATTATTTAGAAATAATTTGTTTCAGTGTTAAACTTGGTGGGTGCAATTACTTTTAGGACTATAAAAAGGAACGAGGCAAAAATGTATGTTCTTGTTTTGAAAAATGGCTATAGCTTAACAATCAAGTTCTAAACCAAAAATGCCACCTAAAATAAAACATCATAAGCATTACTTTATTGGATAATTTCTTAACGTGATGTAATATTCTGAGCAAAATGGTCATTTCACTTTTATCATGTCAGTTCAAGAAACTAGAGCTTTGTAGAAATTCCAGCACTGGAGGCTCCTTAGTAGACATTGACCTTGATTCAGTAAGATAAGATTCACTTGCATATATTTTAGACTCCTGCAGTCATTAAAGCCCTGTTTCTGATGAAACTGTCGAAAGCAAGTGTCTTTCTTCTCCACTAAAGTTTTATCTATGAAGTAAATTGAAGCCTTATACTTTCTTTACTTTCTTTTCCTTTTTTTTTTTTTTTTTTTTTTTTTTCTCATGGTTGTTCTAGCATTAATTTCCAAAGCAAATTGAGAAAATCATCTATTAGGTGTTGCAGATTGACATCGAGGAGCACTGAAGGGTTCTGAGTAGAGAAGATTTTTGTACTGCAAATCTTAAGGTGATGATAAAGCCATACATATGTACAACCCTGTAATTTTGGGTAGTACTTAGAAATTCAGCTTCTTTGCTTCCCAGAGTACAGAGCATGGTATTCTATATGGCTCAAGTTTCTATCCTAGAAAAAAGACTCCTTTACAGAATGAATTCTTGTTGTCCTGGAAAAGCCCTTTCTCAAGTACTTATGCCAGCTCATTCAGATGCTATTGAAGACATTAGACAACTGGATTAAGAGTGGAATTAATATCCTTAGGCTCCTACCCCCTTTCTTCATATATATGAGTTGTGACTTGGGGATCAGTGTTGTTATTGATGTAGGAAGGGAAGTGGTCAAAAAAAGCTTTCAGCAGCTACGACTGACTCCACTGCTGTTTATAAGTCCATTTTCTTTCCCCGTGCTTTAAAAAACTGCAGTACTTATTTTCTTGGCTCTTTACTTATACAAGTTAAGTTAAATATGCATTTTGTTTCCATTAACAGAGTAATATCTTTCTGGTCTAGCTATTTCTTTTGTGCAGTTGGCCTGGTTCTGTAAACCATCAGTGTCAGATGCCACTGGATTACAGTCATCCCCTGGTCTGTCTGTGTCCTCTGCCTCCTCACCATCATCAGTGTGCAAACCCAACCTATTCTGGCAGCTTACAGTGTAGTCCATGAAAAAACATGGGAGTAAGTTTATGAAGAGTTAAGACTCCCTTGAATAAATTCGCTGTCTAATTTCTTACACACTTCGGGAAAAGTCTTACCATTGTCACCTCTTCTATGTATTATTAGAATAACTCTGTCCTCTTATTTGAATTTCTTCTTATAGTTCTTTTCCAAACATATTTTTGTCCCCACTGGTAATCCCAAGCTTTTGCTTTTTGTAATTTATAGAAATGTAGATAGAATTTATTACGCTTAAATTCAGTTCAGGGAAGTGTCAATAGAGCCAATAAAAGCTTTTTGTGAAATTGGATAACAAGCATGAAGGGATTATTGTTCGTGGCCTATAATAAAGTATTCTTACTTTATTTTATTGGTACATGCAGACCATGGAATGGACAGGCTAAATTGTACCTGATATGAAGGAATAAATTAATTTAAGAGTAAAATTTTTTTTTTTTAAGTGCACACAGTTTTCAGAAATACACTTGAGATTTGAGCACCTTTCTGATGTACATAAACTGAGTTCTTGGGAAAAATAAAATCTGGTATTTTACTTACACAAGTGCTGGCTGATGCAAAACTTCGAGGAGTCAGGTTGTATGAGCATGTTACTGCATTTCCATGAAAAATGTAAACTTAAAGGAAAACCCAGAACCCAGATGAATTAGTTTTACTTAGCCTTGGGACAGAATTCATATATAGCAAAATCTGTAAATTATGCATGGCTTGGACACAAGTCTCAAGCTGCTAGCAGCCATGCTCAGTGCTGCTGCTATTCAAGAAGCTATCTTTCAGCCCCTATCTTATTCACCCTTAAGACTGTAATTGTGGCTCTTAGAGGAGTTCTGGATTGGAAGTACTTTGTCCTCTTAATTAAAAAAAAAAAAAAAAAAGGATGCTAATGTTGTCCTGCTTCCAAGTTGATTGGAGTAGTACACAGTTTCTTAGCAGACTTTTGCTGATGGCAAATGGATGCAGTGTTCGGTTGACTTGAGAAAATTTTAACTGAAGTTTGAGTTAGGTGATAGTGGAGAAGAATGGTATTATACCAAGGACTAAAACCACTGCATTTAGGTTTAACAGGCATGTGGTGAGAAGAGTGGGAGAGCACTAGTAATTTAAGTATAGTTTGAATAGCAAGAAATTATTTTAATAGACAGTTTGTAACATAGAATGGTTTGGGTTCTACCTCTGGAAACTGACAGTTGTACACTCAAGAATAATTGATCTTTCCTAATGTAAAGACTACAGGTCAGAGTGTAACCTGAATTTACTCGTTAGTCTGTAAATTAGAATAAATGCAATTTATGTCTGAATTTGATTTAAAATTGCTGATCGTTAAATTGGTCCTTAAAAGACAGAAAATCACTGGCACCTTCAGGATACAATATAAGTGCTGTTCCTGACTATCTAGCAACACATGCATCACTTGTTCTTTTGTGGCATTGTTTGTTGCAATTTTTAAGCAGTCCAGGCCAAACCTTCTCATTTTTTCCCCTGGATCTTCTTATATTTTAAATTATGCCTCCAAATATTTATTCCTGAATTAGCTGCCTGTGTTTGGTTCCTATTAAATCAAACAGTAACTTTGGTTCTAGAGCAAAATCAAAACTAAAACCAGTTTGCAACAATAAATATCTATGTACAGGTAGAAATGCCTTTTCATGTGTTGTGCTGGCTTGGAGCCTGCTGCATGTGGCAGACTGATGGTTCCCCTTCTTCTTTGATAATGATGGATGATGGTTTCTCCAACCAGCTGTTCTGAAGGGTAGATTATGCTCTATATATGTTATGTATATTATGCTTATAAAATGAATTAACCATCATTGTGCTGAGTAGCCACAAAATTACTAAAATCACAAATACAGTAGGCACCTGATTTTATTTTGAAGAAGTCAAGAAGCCAACTTGGTTGCTCTTGCTTTGTTGTTTATTTGATTTTTTTCCTTATTATTCTTTTAAGTACAGGGTAGGGAAGGAGTGGAGTAAGAGTCACTTCTAAATAAGTGGATTTTTCCTGTTGGTTCAGAGCAGGATAAAATTTCCCCACCTATGCATGTTGGCTTTTGATATGCTCAGATTTAATATTCCCAACCTTTAGTTTGTCTGTGCCTTTTTTCTGCAGATTTTTAGCAGATGAAAACACAGCAAAAATTATTGTATCAGATTAAATAACTTGTTTAAAATAACCATTTTAATTTCTACATGGAAAATTGGGAAAGAAGTATTTTATAACTTGATAAAAGAGACTAAAGAGACTGCCATCTTTCTAATATAACACAGTTGTATGTTAAAAGGTTCTCTCATACCTAGCATGAGTCTACAAGGTAGCAGACTGCAAATTCACAATGTATTCAGAAATAGAAAAGATGTCTTTTTGGTTTTGACTTTTTTCTTATGCTTGTTTTTATATGTATTAACAAAATTTACATGTGCTAAGTGTTTTGGTTGGTGTGACAGCTGGTTTTGCAAATGAACTGCAAAGAATTATTTATATTTTGTTGTTAAAATACTCTTAAGTAGTTTGTGAATTTTTCTGTAAAATTATACATAACACTCAATTATTTTCTGCAGGGAAAGCTTTGAATTGGACAGGTTTTGTTATGACTGTGTGGTTTCTTGTTACTTAATATCCTCTAGCGTTGTGTTCTTCTGAATTATGCCACGCAGTGTTGGGTTTGGCTGTTCTTTGGAATCTTTTGTCTAATAATTTTGAGAACAGGAGCTAGGAGGACTTGCCTAGGTGGGGCTCCTTCAGTATCTGCCCTGTATGTACCACTTCTGCATACAACTACAGTTTTCTCCTGTTGACTTGTCCCTGACACCTCTTTTTGACCTCTCTGGAGGGTTTCTGAGTGGCAGAAGAGCAAATGGGCCCTGTTCCCACTGCCTTTCCCCCTTAGTTCAGCACAGCACAAGAAGATCCTTCATGTTCCATAATGCCTGGGCCAGATGTGTCTTTGGACTGAGGGGTGCCCATCTTTTCTGCCTGGGCTGGCAATATCTAGCTTGCTCGAGTTGCTTGGACCTTCTGTGTCTATGAGATAGAGATTTGTCAGACAACTTATTAGTGCAGAGGACGGTAGGCAGGCAGCAGGTGTAAGGAGAGAGGAGTTGTTGATCCCTTCTGCACTGGTGACTCCACCTCCTGAATTAATGCAGGAGAGGTGGAAAAGTGGTAACCCTGAGATGTTGTGCCTCTGGCAAAAGCAAGTCCAAACAGATGGGTCAGCTTCATCGGTATTTACTGGACAGGGAAGCAACATTATGTAAATAAGCACAGTATTGCTGGAATCTTATTTTCTGCTTTTGTGAACATCAGTTTCACACTAAGAAAACTGTGATTTTGCTGATTTGGATTTTTTTTTTATTCTTTTTTATAAAGTGTGCAATTCCTCGAGAATCGTTGCTTCTGTATGCAAGATACTCACATTGTCCCTAAATAATTGTAGCTTTCTCTTTCCCAAATTGTGTATCAGTGTATCTTTGAACAGCTTTGCTAGGTAAAATCAGAAGCTTTTTGAAACTCCAGGAGGGGGAATGGGCAATGGGTACTACAGAAATGATACAAAGTGTGACACTCTTTTTTCTGTCAGGGAAATTCAGAGTTAAGCTGAAAGTTTTAAATTGACAGTTTAAATTGAGTGATTGGAAGCATACATGGGTTTTACTCCTGTACTGTAATAGTTTGGGTATTTTCTTTGTCCCCTGTTAGAAAATGTCTTGTGAGTGAGGCCTGTGCTTGGGGGAAGATTTTGGGGTTTTTTTCACTTCTTTTGATGCACCTTTGTGCCAGAAGTGATTTGTATGCAGTGTGAATGGTTAATGCTGGCTTTTAACAGAAGAATAGGTGAATGACCTGAAAAAAAACATATAAGGAGAGATGCTAATGACTTGGTTTTAAAGCTGTTTTAATTGATTTCTTACTTCAGAATTCCAGCTACATAAATACTAGATGTGAAGTTGTTGTAGAATGTATAGCTACATTTTCAAAAAAATTTGAGTACTTCATATTCAACTGTAAAAACTAAAAATGGAAAAGTAAAAGCTGTCTTGTTTCCTCTATTGCAAGTTCTAACCTAGGAAAAGATAGAAAGAAGTCTCAGACATCTCAGTTGCTTGACAATAATGTCTTCAATTAAAAAATGGTGTATTTACTTCCCTCAAGTGTGACACCTTTGACCAGTATTCAGATCACATTCAGTAGGCTTTTCTAAATGTTCTATGAAAACATTCCTTCTTCTCAATAAAACCCAAACCTACCTAGGTTTGAATGTCCAGAATTAGGGCTCTAACAAAATCTCCAGTGTAATGTAATCTGTCCCCTTATGCGTTCATTAGAGTGTCTCTTTGTTTCTACTCTTTACCCTCCATAGAGCACTATCTCTCTTTTATTTATTTTTCTTATTTTTTTATTTTTTAAAGTGAATATGTAGCTTTTGATAAAATAAAGCCTAAAAATACAGCCTTAGTTTTGCTAATTTTGTAGTATGAAAAGACTAATAGGTGCATGCTGCTTACTTACAGGAGGGGAAGTGATTTAGTGAGTGTAGTGGGTGATCAAAGTATAGAATAAAAAAACAAAAACAAAACAGTCAAAGCAAATAAAGCCATTTCAGAAACGCTGAAATGGATGAATTGCTTGCCTGCCTGTTCCTTACTGAGGGCATCAAATTGGTTTCCATATCAACAAACTGATAAACAAATCACAGGGACAGGAACTGTGCTGAAAATGTACTGAAATCCTAAGTGACATCACAAGTTCACTTTATTATTAAAAAAAAAAAAAGCCTAAGGACTGATACAAGTAAGCCTGATTTACATACCAAACAATAGGATGGAAACTATGAAAAAAGAATTAGCAAATAGCTGGAAATGGAATATGAAGGGTAAGAGCCAGATTGATTTGGTAGAGAATTGAAGCTCATTAGGGTTCCTTGCAGGAGTCATGAATAAAGAACACAAAAGTGATCCAATTGGTATTAGTGTATCGAGAGAAGAGCTTAATAACAAGGGGATGTTTTACTGGTGAAGGACTGAATTGGAATGATTAAAAAAAAAAAAATCTCGCTGCGGAAAAATTGCTGAAGAATTTTATGATACTGACCATGCTATTCCCCAGGTTCAGTTGATGGGAAACAGGGCATCTCCCTCATGGCTTTTTTTCAGCTAACTGAATCTCTTTTTTCTTGTTCCTAACACTGCCATCCTGTCTTATTTTTAGCACCTGATTCTATGGTGAGCTGCTTCAGGGAATTGATTTGGCCCCAGCTTAATCCAGTAAAACATTAAGTTCAGGGTAGCAGCTGACTTTCAGCCCAAGGCATTTAGAAACGATGGAATTCTATGTTATCATTTACAATCTAAATGTTTACAGTGCAAATGTTTGTATTTTTAGCAGAAGTTGCTATAATGAAACATTATTTTTCATTGTACAACAAACCCTTAACTTTTCTGTGGGAAAGATGGTGAACAGAGATCCTACCGATGTCTCACTGCTCTTCGCCACTTGTAGTTTTAATGTACACTAAATATTCTTTTATACTTGCTTTCAACATTTTGTTCAGTTTACAGACGTGTAGATCAGCACCTTTTAATAGGATCTCAAAGAGCTTTTTGAAAGGGGTGGTTTTGTATGCACAGGTTCCTCCAGGGCAATGCTGAGCAACTACAGCCTGAGGCGCTGCCAGGGGAGCCCTCTGAGGGACTCCTCAGCCCTGAAGAGTTACCCCCTGGCAGCCCAGGCCTGGCTCCACTTCTTTCCTGGCCCCTCAAATGACTGTGACACAGTTGTTATATTTGTTTTTTTTTTCGTTTCTGTGTTTTTGGCGAGTCTGTCAAAACTGCCAGCTGATTTGCTTTCCCCTGCCATTTTCCTATTATAGCTGAAGAGCCAAAGTAGGTTGTAAGAGAAGAATTTTCCCTTTGTTAATTTGTCCGTTTCCTATAATATTATGTTTTAGTTTTCTTTTGGCTTACCTGCTGCTAAAAGGCTGTTTGAACTTTGCAGGGTGTGGTATATGAAATCTGGAGTGATTCCTATGTAAAGGACTGTCTGAGGTTTTCCAAAACGTATCTGCATCTTGCTTTCATCTTGCAGTCAGATAGGGTCTCAGAATGGTGTTAAATAGGTAGCAGATAGGGGAAATATTTTCTCTATTTGTCTTCAACTGGAAAAATTGCTAAGTTCTGGCAAGCTTTGTTTCCTGCTTGCCTCTAGGAGAAACAGAAAATGGCTTCTGTTTTGTAGCTGTGGAAGTCATGTCATTAGTCCTTTTGTCTCTAGAGATAGGAAAGGTTAATTTGCAGGTTCAGGGAGCAAGAGACCTTTCCACCTGCTCAAACAATTGGAATTCTGCCTTTGTGAGCATTCAGCAAAAATAACTGCTTCTTGGTTTTTAATGAACCTCTTCCTCTTTTTCCTTGGGATCTGTGACCATAAAGACAACCATATACACGTGACTCCAGTGCATCAGGTTGCTTGACAGTTTAGTTAAATTTTATTTCCCATGGACTCAGAAATGTATGAGTGAAAATGACAGAACAATCCATCTTCTGTGTCTTTCATGTCAGATTGCCCAGCATATTCTTTACACTGCAATACCTGAAAGCAGACGGCATGATGGCTGAGAGATACTTTTGCATACAGAGCTGTTTTTTTCTTTTTGTGATCATGTAAGATTGTGCTTCCATATTGATTTCTAGTGAATGACTTTCATTGGGTTTGCTCAGATACACTTTTAAAGGGTTCTGAAAACCATCTCCAGAATCTCATTTGAGTTTTAGACTGTGTTGTTGGTACTGAGCTGGAAACAAAGCATCAGCTTCTGATAACTTCATCATAGGTTTTCTTTTTTCTAAAATTGAAGTGTTTACATTTATCCCTTATTTTAGAAATTACTCCAGGAAAAGGGAAGGCCTGGTGATGACTTCCTTTTTCCTGATAGGTAAAGTCAGAATAGGATGGTGAAATCAGCTTGTAAGTCAAAATCCTCATATTGCCATAGCGATTACAGCTCTTTTTTTGTCTAATTAGTATGCTGCCTGATGTCCTAGAATAAATGCATTCATTTGCATGTACTACTAGCAGGCTAGCTTCTTTCTGTTGGGGGAACCGGTATAGACATACTATAAAAATATTTGTATGCCTTTTGAAATGTGTTTCAATGGACCTCTTTCTTGTGTGTGGTAGACACACATAGATGTGGAAATTTGCACATTGATTCCTCTCTCTTGTCAGTCGAGTCTTTGAAGCATGCCTGAGAGACTGGCTGTGGAGGCTGCAGGAGTTCATTACTGACCTCTATTTCTGCCCAGCATTACTGCTTTGTTACCAGCGGTGGCAGAAGGAGGGGTCTCTGTTACAGGCCATTGTTTTAAAGTCACTGGACAGACTCATGTCAAGGTTCCATGGTGTGAGCAGCAGTAATCTGGGCTGTGAAATGGAATAGCTGAGGTGCAAACACTTGTGGAGTTCTGCCTGTCCACCAGCCCTCAGCAGAATGCAGGGGATGGGGGGCATGGAGTTAAGAAGTTGTAGCTTTGCAAGGACCAAACTCTGGAGCCTTGCTAGCAAGCAGTTTGAGGACATTGAGGTGGGTTTTTCACTCACTTCCTAGCCATGCTGATGCTACTGAGTAGAATAAAAAAGGTTTGGTTTTCTGTGAAAGAAATTTTGCTTTGTTTTTGTCCAGTGTGTGTAGCAATACTTGAAACTTGTGGCTCTGAACCAGCTGTACCTGTCTGAAATGAGAGATGGCAGCTTTGTTGGGAGCCTGTAGGCTTCTAAAACCAGTAAGTTTAAGATAAGGAAATTCGGTTTTAGGATGTTTGCTACTTTACACTCATTTCCAATGTAGCTCTTTTTAGTATGTGCAAGAATGGTGTTGTAGAGGCAACTGAAAACTGCATATAAGAGGGTGAGTTACCTTGCACAAAAATGGTGTTGAGTGAATTGAATGTTAATGTAAGAAATTATTGTAGAGCAACTCTAAAAATGACATTCAACTAGTGTCTACACTTATTCATGGAGACAAGCTATTGTAAAAGAGTACAATTCTCAGCTAGCTAAGAACATCTTTTAGCTAACATTTATCTTGATTGTATCCCAAAGGGATATTTTTTC
This sequence comes from Phaethornis superciliosus, assembly GCA_023637945.1. Taxonomy (NCBI): domain Eukaryota; kingdom Metazoa; phylum Chordata; class Aves; order Apodiformes; family Trochilidae; genus Phaethornis; species Phaethornis superciliosus. Next base: position 38,518,123 of record JAJQWJ010000001.1, read on the forward strand.
CTGTCTCTTGTGAAGGAGGATGAGATTTAGAATTTAGTTCCAAGGAAAAGGACAATCTGATGGTAATTTCCTTTCTCCTTCAGGATGAGGTCTGAATAGGATATTATTGCCAGTGCTAAAGTGGAAATGCTATATTTAATTTGCTTATGTGCATTTTTTGTTTCTTTTGGAGAACTGGAAATATTTCCTGTATTTTGCAATCAGTTGAGAAACTGTACTAAAATTTCCTGTGGTACTATTAGTCTGCTTATTTGAAAATTTTCTTTTTTGTTTAATTTGGTACTTACTACATTCTTCTGGATTGCAGTTTCCATCTGTCTGTGAACCTGCCTCAAGAAGTTTCTGTCAAGGATACCTTGATTTTAATGTCTTTAACTCCTGCAGGGCCGTGAATTTCTTCTTCTTAAGTCAACAGCTAGCCAAACAGATTCCGTGCAATTTTTGTGAACTACTCCAGCACCTACAATTTAATTTTATTTCTTCATTAGATGAGTTCCAGTCCTGCCAGTGCTGGAGCTGGAGTGGGCTGCATTTCACAAGGAGCACTCAGAGCTGATGAGCTCCACAGGGGTTGCTCCACTTGTGAAACCTTTGCAGGCTCTGAAGTTTGGCAGCTGCTTGGGTCCCTGTAGAGCTCAGAAGTTCTTAGTGGCTGAAACGAGCATAATTGCCAAGTTGGAACATTCCCTGTGAAGGGCCTCACCGAATAATTGGGTGTCCCAATTAAGCATCCGCTCTTCCCACTGAATAACGTTTAGGAAGGTAAACGTTTGCCTGCCCTGCAAGGTGTCCCAATTAACTGCCTTACAATCAGCTAAGTGTCTTGGTGGGGTATCTCTCTTCAATGAGTGAAACAACTGCATGCATCTCAGTGGGGGCTGATGTTGTACTGAGACTCTTAGCAGGAGCCCAGTTTTGTGCAGGACAGGGGGGCTGAAGCATCTGCCTCAGTGCTGGGGAGCAGTGTGGATCAGAAAGTTGCTGAGCTGATGGGTGCTGGCGATGAGTTTCTCTCTCTCTCTGTGTTCTGTCGGAAATCACTGCTAAATCATAGCATTTCATCTTGGCATTTTTACTCTGAAAGCTTTTTTTCTATGTATGTGGGATATTGTGCTGTCAGTGTGCCTGGACCTTGTGAGATTTTTTAGAAAAGAAGATCTGTTATTTATTATTTGTTCATTGCGGAGAATGGAACCGAGAAACATGATTTCCTCTTTTTTTGTGGTGGGTTTTTTGTTTGTTTGTTTGTGGGTTGTTGGTGTTTTTCATTTTTTTTCTGTGGCAAGACCTTTTAATTTGGGGCAAATCAAAACTGAGAAGTTACAGCTATACAACGCATAGTGATTTCTAATGTCTTTCAAGAGGAAGTTTTGCTGCCTGGGTTCACCTTAACTATCTGAGAATAAATACTTTAAAATTGTGACTTTAAAAATGCATAGGAAAAAAACATCAAAGCTTTTCCTCTGTTCATAATTGTTATAAGTGGCACAACCTTGTCAGATAAACCAACATTCTGGTCCACAGTCAAAATAAAATACTGGCTAAGTGCTGATGTCCAAGAACCTTTCTCTGTATTTCAAATACTTAATATGCTCTCATTACTTAAGTAGGGGAGTCTCTAGAATTTCCTGATATGTGTATACATAATACTACAATTTTAAGTGTAGACAAATAGAAGTAAACTTTCTTTTTCTGTCAGATTTTTATAAAAGCTTGCAACCATTTCTGAAGTCTGCTAGTAAAGTCTGACAAGCAGAGAGAAAATACAACATGTAAAAATAATAAAGAGGCTCAAAATAGAGTTATTTGAGTAAAATAAAAGTCTTCTAAAATACAGTGTTTAATTATTTCAAAAGGGAAAAGAAGACGTTTTAGTCTTCTAAGTCTTAGCTCTCATATTATTTCTTATGAGGTTGAAGAGAGATTTGGCTCTGTATGGGCTGATTTGATACGAAAAAAAAAAGATACTCTTCCTGCCAAGTTTGGTACTCCTTTTAAGCAAGAAAGCATGTTGTGTATGTTCCTAGGCACAGGGTAAATTTTTCACTTTTGCAGTTTTTAAATTTGATTGTGTAGCTGCACTACAGCTTCTACGTGTTTTTAAAACTTGTGAAAATGCATTTGGATGAAGTTGCTGCTATGGAAGGTCCAGCAGCGAGGTCTGAGATCTTAGCTCCTCTTTTCTGAACTGGTGAGGGGTGACCTTCAGCAAGGAGGCTGTGACAGGTAGCTGGACAGGTCCAGAGGTCTCGTATCAGCCTGTCTGGGTTCTAACTGCCTGGAATAATGGTGCTATCAGCCAAAATTAATAAGCATGAGGTAGCATTCCTGTTTCTGTACCCAAGCAGGTGTGATCAAGTCAGTTACAGAGTGTCTGTTCATTCCCCTCTGGATGTTACAGATTCAGGATTGCCCAGCATGGTGCCCAATTCTTTGTCTCCACCACTGACAGGAAACATACTATATACATTCATACACATTTTTCCTTAAAATTCAAATATATTAATAATTATAATTTATTTTCTTTTTCTTTTGGGCTGAATTAAAATCTTGATTTATGTTTTATAGCGAGGCATAGCTGGGCAGAAGAGAGACAAATGGAACAATAATCTGGTGATATCTGAATGCCACAGTTTAGTAGAAGACAATATTTTTCAGTTAATGTTTCAGCACTGTGGCATTTGGTATTGGTGTTTTGTTGTTACTTTTTTTTTTTTAATGGAAATAATTAAATGTTTGAAGTGGAAGCAGAATGATCCTTACTTTGTCTGTATGGCTGTCTTAGCATCGTTAAGTGAGTATGTATGTCTTAACATCCTTTCTGTATGGAGTCTGTATGGATTACTGACCAACCATTCTATGATGAAAACAAGAATCTGTAAGCCTTCCAGAAAGGAGGAGAAGGATATTTCCTGGAAGAGGGATCTGAGATCTCTGTAGCAAAATCCATAGAAGGACCTCTGGAATAATGGGAATTTACAGTTCTGTCCATCCTCTTCTCTTTCCCTTGAATGTCTCCCGTGCTTCTTAGCATTTGTAGTTATCCTAAGGAATGGTTACAATGGGGGCATTTCTTCTGACTGTTTTACAGAGTTCTTACCATCTTCTCCTGCTCCTATAACCAGAGTCTATACCCTGTACTTGCTCAGCTGTTGCAGAAAAAGGCCTAAGAGCACTTTCTGAGTAAGCACTCATGCCTTTGGCACTCGTGCTGGTTGAGGCAGCTATAGAAACCTATACTCTGCCTGCTGTATTCATGGAGCTGTGAGCTGCAAAGCACTCAGTCTGATGACTGATTTTTAGCCCAAACCTGTTCCTTTAATCCAGTATCTTCCATGGCTATATAAGGCCTGCTCAGTAAACAAAGATGAGCTGCAAGAAGTTGCTTATGAGCATTTTACCAATAGAAATGGTCAGCAAGCAGAAATCTCATGTTCTCTTCAGATATGTGCTCTGTGTTTGAGACAGACACATTACTCCATAAAGAATGGCTCACTTGGGACTGAATAGGGTAATATTTGTGTTAATAAGAGGCATATCTGTCCACAGATATAGCTATGCATTAAAACAAATGCTGTAGACATGAATTAAGAAGCAAATATGACAGAGAATTCCCTGGTTTTTTAAAATAATAATAAAAAAGACTTTGCCAAGAATAACTTCATCTGCAAATGTTTCTAAAATGTGTTGCACAATTGTTTTTCTTTAAAGGATGGGTGGCCAGTTGTCTTTATATGTGGGAACCATGTAGTGATGTATTGTGGTGGATCTGGGTTAGTTTAAAGGCTTCATATTTTAGACTGAGCCAGATTAGGGAGCACAGATACAAGCAGGTATGCTGGCAGATGTCATGAGGTCATGAAAAGCGATTTAGAACAGTAGTCTTCTTGTCTCTCCCATCTGCAAACAGAGCAAGCTCCGTGGACACACTTTGTCTGGTCTGTTTATATTATATGTTACTACTGTTTAGTTATACATTCTGTTAACAACCCACAAAAGTAAATCCATTTTCTACCACCTGCAGAAAAGGGACAAATACTCTTACCCCTCCTCTAGCCTTCAGCCCTTATGAAGTGGTTTCTCTCACTTCACTTCAGTCTTAAATGCAATTAGGCAACTTCCCTCCCCCCAATACTTGCTAGATAATGTATAAACACGTGCCAGTACATTCTAACATGTTTTAAAACTTCCACAGTTTTTAAAGATTTGCCTCATCACTGGATGCAAACTATGCTTCTAAATATGTTGACTTAGCTACCTGCTTCTGAATTTCTCTGGAAAAATGAATGAAAATTAGTCTTCCATCAAATCCTCTTCACATGCAACTGCGATGTCCATTTTAAGTCCACACACCTTTTTTTTTTGTTTTCCATTTTCTCCCAAAGCTCTGACCTATGTTAAAGAAGCTGTTGTACTTCTGTGATAGTCTATGGTATACACCTTCACTGTTTAATATTGAATTTTGAGATCATTATCAACGTCCATTGGGTCCCCAACTTTCTCACTGGACCCAAGGAAAGAAAAAAATGTGGAAGTATAACACAACATAGTACTGTTGCCTTAAGTTTGTTGGGTTTTTTCCAGCTTTTTGTAAAGTAACTTTGTTCTGTTGTGTTTCACAGGACATGTGTACCTTACCCAGTAGGACAGAGTTCCACAGATTGTGTCCAAAGAACAGAGTACCTTTGCCTTTACTGAAAGCTGTGTCCAGTGTTCCAGTTGCAGACTTATATGTAATTGTTTTCTCTTTTTTTTTTGGTCTTTTCTCTTTTGAAAATAATTGCAGGTTCATGTATTGGACAGACTGGGGAGAAGTGCCAAAGATAGAACGTGCTGGGATGGATGGTTCAAGCCGCTCCATTATAGTCAACACAGACATATATTGGCCAAATGGACTGACGTTGGATTATGAGGAACAGAAACTTTATTGGGCAGATGCTAAACTGAATTTCATCCACAAATCAAATCTGGATGGCAGCCATAGGTAAGAAGCTTTTGCTTGATGTATGTAATTAATAATGCAGTGCTTTGCTTGGAAGATGTTTCTTAAGCAATGTCATAAGTTCTTTTGTAGGGCATTGTCATGTTAGCACTTACAAAGTTTTAAGCAAACTGCTGCTATCAGAAACTTTTATACTTCACCATCCTCTTCTTTCTAACACTGAAGCTGAATATGTGCTCCTCTTTGGGGTGTTCTGTAACTCTTTCTAAGCCTTTTCTCAGAATCCAGTCCCATAAGGAAATCCTGGAATCCTATTCTTAATTGTGTAAGACTATGTAGCAAAATTGTCCTTTTCAATAGGTCTTCTGTCCTCTATTGCTGTGATATTCAGAAATAAAGAAAATAATCTGAAAAACCAGAATCACAGAAAGGTTTGGGTTGGAAGTGACCTCAAAGATCATCTAGTTCCAACTCCCCAACCCATGACACGTTCCACCAAACCAGGCTGCTCAAAGCCCCATCCACCCTGGCCTTGAACACTTCCAGGTAGAGGGCATCCATAACTTCCTGAGGCAACTTGTATTAGTGTCTCACCACTCCCATAGGGAAGAATATCTTCCTAATATCTAATGTAAATCTACCCTCTTCCAGTTGAAAAACATTACCTGTCCTGTTGCTACAAACCCTTGGGAAAAGTCTCTCCCATCTTTCCTGTAGGCCCCTTAAAGTATTAAAAGGCTGCAGTAAGGTTTTCCCAGAGCCTTGTCTTCTCCTGTCTGAACAACCTCAACTCTCTCAGCCTGTCTTCAAAGGAGAGTTGCTCCACGCTTCTGACCATTTTTGTTTCTCACTCTTCTGGACTCACTTCAACAGCTCCATGTTCTTCCTGTGTTGGGGGCTTCAGAACTGGACACAGGACTCCAGGTGGGATCTTATGGGAGTGGAGCAGAGGGGAAGAATCACCTCCCTTGACCTGCTGGCCACGCTTCTTTTGATGCAGCCCAGGATATGGTTGGCTTTCTGGTTGGCTGCAAATACACATTGACAACTCATGTTGAGTTTCTCATCAACCAACATCTCCAAGTCTTTCTCCTCAGAGCTGTGGGAACTCAGTGTAAAAGAGTCTTTACAGAGAACTGCACTTAAAATGACTGTTTTTATCTAACAGTTTTATAGCAATGATGTAGTTCATTTTGTTTCAGTCGTGGCTTCTTTATTAAGATTACAGCTGGTACTTTGGGTGTATTCATTTATCCCCAATTTGGGCAATAATCCTCTGTTAAATGACATAGCTTTGACAAGTACTGATTGCACACAAATTTTTCACAATTAGTTTGTGCCCAAAGTATTATATAGAGATCATTTTTTGATGTTATCCTTTGCAAATTTTCATGATGCTCCACTTGGTTTATCTAGGCACGAAATATCCTTTCTTATGCTCATTCCATACCCCTCTTAGGGGTTTGTCCTTTCTCTCACCACAAATGTCAATCTAGTGTACAGAAATCAATCATATTGACAAGATAAGTGTTTTGTGTGGACTTGTGAGTAGGAGCACAGGCAGCACACATGAAACATATCCACTATCTGAGCATGAAATTTATTTTGAACTTCACAGTTTCTTGTAATGCTGTTTGAAGGTTATGTAATTTTGTTCTTAAATTCTGTTAAGAGACCCAAAGTTCATGGGGTAAATGTATATGTTTACAGAAGGTAATGGGAGTTGGATGCAGTTTTACATTTGTATCTTTGGACATAAATATTATAACTAGCTTTGAAGATATTAATATATACTTCAAAGTAATCCTTTATTTGCTGTTTATTTCACAAGAAAGAAAACTTAGTACAAGAAAAGCAAGAAATATTTCATAAAAATACTATGAAATACAACAGTGAAAACTATCACATAAGTTTTCAAGTAATGGAGAGAAAGGGGTGGGTAGGAATTGTCATGTACAGTAAGAACTTGACTTCATTTTTTTGCCTTTTTAAATTGATGATAGTTAACTGGAATACCCTAAAATTTTTCTGTTAAAAACAATATAAAATGTTGTATATCTTTTGTGATAGTAGTAGAGTGATCATGAAACCAAATTTGTAGCAGAACTTTAAAAAGAGTAATCTGAACTGAAAGCAGTCACACACACAGCTGAATGTGACAGCTTTCTCCCTGAAAAATTGCACTCCACTCACTGATTATGTTCATAAATATGAAATGTTCATGGCTGCTGTAGGAGTAACAAAAACAAGGAAAGCCAGAACAGCCCCACCCTTCAAATAGTAATGGCAGTAAAGTACCCCTCCAAAATGAGTGCCCATACGATCACACATGAAATACACTTCAGTGTCTTTGTCCAACAGGATAATCTGCTGGTTCGTTTTGTTCCTGAGTCACCCCTTTTTTGCATTCTTCTATTTATACGAGAGGGAAAGGACTGATTTAGTTAACAACATAGCACTGTGCTCTTGCTGCCCTTCTAGAAAGAAAGGGCATATTGGGTGCTGCATTAAATGGTGCTGCCTTCAATAGCACCCCCTGGAAAATGATGAAGGATCTAGAGGTGTCTTTGCTTGTAAAGTGTCCTTGGATCAAAAATTGGCACCAGCACCATCCGCATCTATATTTACATTTTCCTATGAAGTACAAACCTCCTTGTCTTATCCAGTGTTTCCAGTCTTTCTGGCTCCAGAGTGACTTCAGTGTTTCCTGCTGTCACTGCTGCATTTTCAAACTTTTTTCGGGCAGACTTTTTTGCAGTTTTTCCCTCACTGGTCGTCTGTAAATAAGCGCAGGTTTGTTACTTTGTTTTTATTTTTGTGGTGTTTATTTCCTGGCCTGCCTTTGGCTAACCTGGAATTAATTTGTTCTAGAGATGAGGCTGTGAAGGTACTGATCTTTCCTGGTGTAAGAGGCTTGCCAAACTTCTACAGAGAGCTGCATCAAACAGCTGTGTCTTTTGACACAGGAGTGAAGTCACCTGGGGACCACCAGTTACTTTATTCCAGGGTAAATTCTCTGGAACGGGTGAAACCAAGAGTAAAGACCTGTATGGACAAGTAATTTTGATTTTTAGATGTACTAATAGAACAAAACAGTTACTCCAGGACTTTAAAGTTGTTTGGGTTATTTTTTTAACTGAAATGTATCAGAAATATTTCATGGTAGTATGCTAATATGGTAGAATTTGACAGGGAGAAAAGAAAATTGTCCTTAGAGTAGAAAACACATATGACTTCCCTTAAGTACTCAGAAGCTCAGACCAGATCTAACAGCACCTGTTTTTCCCTAGGCATCCGAGAAAGTTCTAAAGATTCAGAAAACAGTCAACATCTGTATCCAGGAGTTGAAAATATGTGATAAAATCTTAAATTCATGGGAACCTCTGCAATAATTTTTAAGGGGATGATGTATTATTCTTTACCTGCTAGCCCTGGGATTTACTATCCCAACCTATTTCAGTGATGGGCTCATTATAATTAAGAGGAAGAGCACAGAAGTTGATGACTAATGCCCTTGGTTTGCCAGCAAGAGAAAGGAACGAACAGTTTTTCATGTCAGAATGTAATAATTAAAAAATGAAATCGGTGCATACAAGAGATGGTTTTGTTTTTTGCAGTTCTCTCTCCACTCTTATCAGAGCGAACAGTTGCTTTTTGTGGGACTAATTAAACAAAACTGAATTGCAGACAGCTCTCCTGTGAGTAGAGTGCCCGAGATAGGTTGGCCTGCTAAAGCAGCTCTTGAATTAATTTTCTCTTCCTTTACACTGCAGCAGCAGTTCTAATTAATAAGTTAACACGTTACTGGCTGAAGGGAAATGCACTTACAAGGTCCCTCAGGAAGTGTTTGTGCTAATGAGATGGGTTTTGAGGCCACTGTAAGAAACATACTTTCAGCAACTGTCAGAAAGCTTGGAAGCTCTTGAGAGGGGGTGAATGGCTTAAGTTTGCACTGGAGCATTGATTTTTCTGGTTTCAGTTTTCAAGCACCAGTCCCTGTCTGTCTGCCAGATGATTAATTGCAGATTTGATTAAATACTAAAATTACTGTGTCCCTGCATTTACAAATGTTTCTTTTTCATTATTTGCTTATAATGTATGCAGTATAATGTGCTTATAATGTCCAAGGTATAAAATATTGCATTCTGTGTATATATTTGTGTATATTTCTGTGACATAAAATACTTGGTACCCTCAAGCAATGAAGAGGAGAACCTTGCTGAAAGCCTTGTTTCAGCACCTCACCAATACATTACAGACCAGTGCAAAATGAATGGTGCCCTAATTAAAACTACTAGAGAAGCCTGTGTAAGGATAATTAATTAGATTATTTGGCCACAGAGCTAGGATGAATTTCTTGATTCTTCCTCAAGGTGCTTCTGAAATAAAATGTTGAGAAGGTGGAGCTTCAAAATATTTGTAGTTGACTGTGTGTGATATATGTACATTGTGTATATAAGTAGTCATGAGATCACAGGTCTCTGCATATTTCTAGAATTTAAAGTATGTTGTACAGGGTGATTAGCAATGGTGGATTGGCAGACCAGCTCACTGATACTGCCTCAAAGACCTAAGATGGCAAATGCAAAATTATTTCAGGACTGCAGCCCTGCAGAATGCAGAGGAAGAACAGGTTGAGTTAAGTGGCACATAGACAGAACCCTTTGCAGTCAGTGGATCTCCTGCTCCATCTTCCATCTAAACACCCTCCTGTCCTGCTGCTGGCTTCCTGGTCTCCTTCCCTCTTGCTAGAGGCTTTCATCTGCACTTCATGTCACAATGGTGATTGATTGAAAAATGACCCACGGAATGACTTCATTTCTCAACCATGGGTTTACTTCTGTCTGACTTCTTCAAACTTTCATTGAAGGTGGGATTTGAAATGTCATTGTTGGACTTGTTATTTGTTATATATGATTTCTGGAAACACACAGTAACTATGGCTTAAAGAAGTGGCAAAAAGGACATTATTTTGGTTTTAAAAGACAGTATTCTATCCCACAAGTCATGTTTCCTGTTTACTTTCTCAGGTAATTAGAACCAGACTTGTACTCTGATACAAATATTTGAACAAGCATTTGTGGTAAAAAAATCCAGCTTAATTTTCCAAGTTTGCTTTGCAAATGTTTTTGATAGGTTGGCAGGAAACCTTGTAAGCTTCTGAAGGAAGCAGAGCTCCCTGCCCTCCTTGTGGCATCTTTGGTGTGGTGTTATACAGTTGTTTGTTGGTCTTTCATCCTGCTTCATCTGACATCCTGCAGGATTCCTAAGTGCTTTGACCACTTGCTAATATTTACAGTTGTCACAAGGCAAAGCTGTGTAGTTCTTAGGATTTCCTGGATTCTCAGGCATTAGGTAATCTGTCGCTGGGAGAAACATTTATCATGTAAAATATTATCATTTGCTGCATGCAAGCCTGTCTGTTATATGCTTTCTTTAACATGATGAGCATTAAAAGCAAGGCTCAGAAAATGGGTCTTTACGTTTTTAATCCTTCATGAAAGAAGATGACAGTAATTGTCATCTTGTGCTTTGTTTTTCTTGTACCAAGAGGGAGGGGAAAAAAAAAATAAAAATAGACCTGATAAGAATGTAGCTCCCAGGTATCTTTACCTGAAAATTGATCTGGCATAGTGTGAGGAGGAAAATAAATTAAAATTCAGTAGATGCATATATGAACATCCCTTAAAGACTTTTTTCAGAAATATATAGACATATATTTTTTTATTATTATATATAATATAGAGACTAGAAAGCTTTTATTTCTAGTTGGTATGAATTTCTATCTCTTAATATTGTCATTGGATACCAATATGGTAAATTTTGCTATAGCATTACATATGAAATAGTAAGATAAATTACCTTTATTTTTTTCCCATTCTTCACTATTGTATTTGAAATAGGATTGTTAAGACTGATACAACAGTAGATTTTTTTTTTTCCCGTCTGCTTTTGGACAGCCTAAGAGATGTCAATAGGTACAGGATTCTCCTGAGGGATGAATTGAAACATAAACATGAAAATTCTTCTGGAGACTGAGCATAGGCAGCCTCAGAGGTCACCTGGAAGGAGTTTTACTGCTCTGAAATTGAGATGTTAACAGTTTGGAGCCCAGGCCAGGAGGTCTAATATATGATGCCAGGTTTTCTGCAGGTGTTCCACTCAGTTTTGTAAATTAGAGAACTGTAATGCAGCTAGAAGAGAAGGAATTTGGTTAATGGAAAGTGTTAGATTATTTTTATGGAGACATGCTATTATGCTTGAATATCACACATTGTTAAAATTCATGGGAAAAAATAATCCTTCTAATATTGTCAGTTCATATTACCTTGATTTTTTTTGTGTGTGTGGCTTTTTGTTAGTATAATGCCAGATAAATTGCCCATGAATTTTCATGTATGTATTAATTTCAGAGTTCAATAGTCCGTTTTGTAATGTCTGTTTTAACTTGTTTGTTGTACGTTTCATTTTTCTTTCTCTTCCTGAAGTATTTCACAGGCCTCTAACAGAACAAGAATAGAACAAAGGTGAATATATTTGCATTGGATCTGTGTTTTCTTCAGGCAGTAGAAAACTCCTTGGTAACATAAGTTTTTGCATCCCTGATTACCGTGATATACTGTAGATAGCTGTATTTAGGAAATAATGATACACAGCACAGATTACATTTAATTTCTGTGGAAACTGTTTCGCTTCTCTTTTTCTTTCCCAACCATCCTTCTGTGCTGTCCCCTTTGGCATTTCCTTCCTAGCCAACTAAACAAAATAGAGATAGTGATGTTTCAAATGGCACTTGATATCAAGATTTTTAGGGCAAACTATTGTGGTTGAAAGCCTGGTGCAGGGAAGTTTATTGAAGTCAACGTGTGCTTAGTGCCATGTATGATGTAGCCAATCTGCCTGTTGCTGAAGCCCTGGAGATGTCTCCAGGATGAATAACATTGCTTCTTATTCTCATCTCTCACTTTCTCATCATCTCTGCTGTCTCTTTATTGAGACTAAGGATAAGAGTAGAGCAGTTTAAAGGAACTGAAGAGTTTAGTGACGGATAATAGGATGAGAGTGGTTTTTGCTGTTGTATTGCTTATTCCAATCAAGCCTGGGCTGATAACGTAGTGGTTGAAGGTTGAACCACCAAAGGATCTGTCAGGTCACATCAGTCCAGTTATACTTGCAGCACTGTACCTGGTACCAGTGTTGGTGGCTTTATTAACAATGCCAGAAACATGGGGACCTGGCATGGGTGCTTGTGAAGCACCTGGTAGGTGGAAGAATCTGCTCCTCTCAGTCATGTGCAGCAGTTGGGTACTGTGGGTGAAGTTGGAACCCATCTTCTTACCTGCCAAAACCAGAGCTCAGAAGTTACTAACACAGATCATGCTAAAGCATAACTGCTTCATGGCAGCCAGCAGAAGGACTTTTCTTGCTCCCTCTCCCTTTCCTTTTTCCTGTTTTTTTAGCACCTTGGATCTTCACCCCTTTCCTCCCCCTCCTGATCAGGCTGTGGAGGCTTGGGCAGTGGGGCACAACAGAGCCACTGCTGCTGTGCTGACACACAGTGTCTGGCTGCTCTTTGGCAAGGCTGTTGGTGTGGCCTGTGTGCAGTGTGTTTGGCAAGGAAAAAAGCCTTACTGGTTTTGCTGATTGGAAGTGAGCTATCACCTTGTAATGGCTTTCTGGAAACCAGGGCTACATGTTTGCTGGTAATACTCATCTTAATGAGCTGCCAGTAATACATGCTGTTGTATTTGTGCCCACTGCCATTTTCATGTGATGGTACTTTAAATCTGCTGGGAAAAGTTAAATGGGTTTAAGAATAATCTCTTCAAGGCTGTGGCTAACAGTGCAGTCAAATAAAGTGCACCTGGGTATTTCCAGATAAGTGCTGGTTTAAATAGGGCTCACAGTTCACCTTATGCATTGTCATATGAATAGATGGTTGTCCAAAAGCTGGGCATGTTTAACAGTGTCTAATGTACACAAAGATTTATTTTCACCAGGAATGGTGGGTGCTGATGGCATTTAAAACTCCTCTCTCTTTTTTTTTTTTTTTTAATGAGCTGCAAGATAACCAGAATTCTTCAGAAATCATGGCTTCCCTTGTGCATAGGAATGTCTTTGCTGCAGGTTTGGTTATAGTGAGAGCTTTAGACTTTTATTGCTTCTTTCCTGTATGACAAATGTCATAAACAGATAGTCTCCAAGCCTGCTATAAAGTAAAATTATTCAAATATTGAAGGCATTTAGGGTTTGGGGGTGGGGTGGGTATAAACATTTACAGAATTAGAATGCCTTTATTATTGGTATGGGAGGGCATTGTGTTATTTTGGCTTCATTGTTGGTTGGTAGATTTCCCCTGTAACTTATGTTACAATAGTATTTTGTAAGATGCTTAGTTGGTGCATTTAATTTGAAGCAAATATATACCCGATTCCAGACAGAGATAAGAAAGAGAAGATAGTATGTCCTACTTTTGAGTGCAAAATATCAGAAATAGAAAATTTTGTATAGTGTAGAACTGGAACACTAGAGTGACAAGTAAGGGAAAGTATGTGTTTTTCTCAGGAGCAGGAAAAATAGAAGCTTTAGAGATAATGCATCTTTTTTTCAGAAGCTGCGGTGAAAGAACAGTAATGACTGCAGTGTCTTTGTACTCAGAATCACTGGCAGAAGAGAACTTCAAGTTTCATGCCTTAATGTACTCTGTTATATTTTAACAGAAAATATTTGGAAAATAAGAGTATTTTTGTCCTCTGCTAAACCACTTCAGTTACTGTATTTGTTGCAAAGCGATACATAGAGTCTTGGGGTGTTTTTTCAGTAAATATACAGGTAATGGTGCTTTTCCCTGCAAGAAGAAAATAAGGATCCTGGTGTTCATAGTGCAACCTTTATGGCAGGAGAAGCAGAGCTGCATGTCAGTCCTTGATGCTCTCAGACCAGGAGAGGGATGATGATCTCCACTGTTCAGTGGGAGTTTGCATATGTGGGACCATATGTGCACCCACACATTTAGGAAGAAAGGAGGAAGCACTTGTGTAAATGGTATTTGTGTGGCCCTGCTTTGAGCAGGGTATTGATTCAGATGACTTGCAGGGACCTCCTCATGCTAAGATTTTCTGCAATTCTGAATAAAATAACTGTAAGAACTGAGCTACTTAATTCTAGTTTTGAAGAAGCAGGCTACAGATAATTAGTTTCTACATCACAAGAACCTGGAAAAACTGTCTTCAATAATGTTTGTGCTGCATTTTTGTGATGGCTAATGAGCATGTGTTTGTATATATACATAAGATATATGAGTTATACTCTTTAATTTTGTTTATGAACCTGGAGACAGGCGCTGACCCAGTTTGTTCAGAAAAGATACCAATACTATGGCAGAAGATCAGTAGAACTCTGTTTAATGGCACTGCTTATAATAAAAACAATAGCTTAATAATTACCATAATAACAAATCATGAAACATTGAAGTTTTCTTTACAGTATAATTCTTTGCCATTAGAGTATTTTTCTGGTGGTTCCAAAGAATGAAACTGTAAGAGGTGGATGGACTGCTAATTGACCAAATGGTGTCTCAGTTTGAAATCTGCTGAGGCTGCAAATGACAGACATCATAAATCACCATGTAGTAGTCAGAGCCACATGAAATCAGCAGATGCTCTCCCCACAGTGCATGGTGTTATAGAGCCCCACAGGTACTGGATCTTAAAAGGGTGTTAAGGAATTGCCACGGACCTAAGTAAGGATTTCAGCTGGCATCTCTCGGCCACCTCAGCATCAGGAGGCAGCCTGGAAACAGAACTCCTGTGTTGTTCCCCTATATAATTCCCTAAACTGGTTGCACTATATTTGCTCCTCATAAATAAACGCCAAGCTCTGATCAACTGTGTTGCACTGTAAAATTTCTTTTTACAAGGGCTATGTTCAAGCAAAACCATAGCAAGTATTGTGTTTGAGCCCTCATTTTCTTCCCTGCATCCTATTAGGCAAGCAGTGGTTAAAGGCTCCCTTCCACATCCCTTTGCTCTGACGCTGTTTGGGGACACGTTGTACTGGACTGACTGGAACACACATTCGATCTTGGCCTGCAGCAAGTACTCCGGGGAGGACCTGCGTGAAATACATTCCAACATCTTCTCTCCCATGGATATTCATGCTTTCAGCCAAAAGAGGCAGCCAAATGGTAAGCTGACTTGCTTTCTTTTTTTAACTGCAAGTTGGAACTGATTTTCAAAAAATCTTAATTAGGCTTTTGGTATGATGGTGGGTGGCTTCACTCACATCATGATGCAATGTTTTCCAGTGTGGAGATTGGGAAAAGACCCAAGGGAAACCAAATATTCTCGACATTGTTTCTTCTAAGCTCAAAAAACATCTCTTTTTTTTTTTTTTTTTTTTTTTCCTACTACATTTATCCTGTTGTATTCCTTCTTCTGTTTCATGTGCCATAACTTTAGGCAACATGGTATTTTATTTTTTTTCCTAAGTAGTAATTCCTGAATGGAAAGTATTGTTAATTTGGCAGCTGATCCTAAGCGAGACTAGTTCTGTGTAATAACCACTGTCTTAACCATTGTGTTAATTTACTGTGTTTGCATTTTGTTTTTATACATACCACCTACTATACATTCAGCACTGACATGCTGTATAGTTTGTGAAAATGAGAAGGGCAGAGCTGAAACAAGTCCTGTTTAGAGCTAATTGCTACTTCCCCCATAAAGGAAACTTTCAGTGTCTGTGCATTTTGGTACCATAAGTACCCCACTGCTCAACACTTGGAATTAATTTTACCTTGTTCTGTGTTCATCATTTCCTTCTTTAATCTATGTTGCTGCCCACAGTTCTACCACTCAAATGCTGTATGTGTCTTAACACATGAGATGAGATCATTCATTATCAGAAGCATTAATCTGTGTGATTTATGTTTAACAGCTACAAACCCATGTGGAATTAATAATGGTGGCTGCTCCCACTTGTGTTTGATGTCTCCTACCAAGCCCTCTTATCAGTGTGCATGTCCCACTGGTGTGAAACTTCTTGAGAATGGAAAGACCTGCAAAGATGGTAGGCTTTGTTTTTTAAAAATCCTTTTAGACTTAACACAAAATAGTTTTTGGAGGGAAAGGGGTTCTTCGAGCTTCATGATATAACGTATATTCAGGGGTGGCAAATTGTGAAATCATGCATTCTCTTGCAACATGGATAAAAATGATAGGAAAATGTCCTCTTCTTTTCAAAAAAAGAAAGCAGCTCATGGATGAGGAGCAGTTAAAAAATTTAGGCTACAGTTCTGCCTCTGTCACTAATTTCCTGCAAGTTTTCAGGGGGACTTTGTTCCAGTTTCTTAGAGAAAGTTATGCCTGCCTCCTCTTCTGTCTCTAAAATATTTCTAATGTTATTTTTCATCAATTAGTATTTGACTAATGGGATTGTACAATGAAAACAATTCTTTTTTTAAAGATCTGATGTCTGTTTATTATACACGTGCACCTGGAATCTCTTTCAGCTTACATGCATAAAGTTCGTCCCCTACATCTGTATATAGGAACTGAAAAGAATTACATGGGTTTTAGAAAGTGGTTCAGGCTTAGAATGCAAGATCTGTGGAGACATTGGATTGCTATTACTCAACCCAAATTGCTTTTAGAAGGTGTCTCATTGTGGGCTAGTATGTATGATTTTAAGCTGTTGTGTTTTGTAAATATAGGCCTTGTGACACTGTGCTGTGGTTGCAGTAGTACATGAACAGGATCAAAATAAACACTGGGAGATAATGAGCTCACTCATAAATAACCATCTTTTATGCAGATTATCTTTATGACTAAGAAAAATGGAGGAAAAAACAAAGATACAGGAGAATTTACTGCAAATAGGCTAAAAAATATATACAGAAATGTATTTTGTTAAATTGTCATTTTCTATTTTAAAAATTCTAGGCTTGTCTGCTACTGTTCAGTGTTTTCTTTAATTTCATGCTATTTTATGCTCTCTGCTGATTATTTTTTGTGTGGTTATTTGTGTCTGTGTGAACCTTGTTAAAATAAATTGCTGCTTTTATGTGAAAAACTCAAAAGCAGCTCCCAAATTAGCCTTGCAGGTTTGTTTGTAACACAAGATGTTTTTCTTCCATTTCTGCCAGTGTTTAATAATACTACTCTGGGTCGGTCATACTTAATCAGAACGTGACACAAATTCACATGTTTTTTTAAAAAATACCTGCTACACATGGATAAACTCCTTTGTGGCAGCAGATAGCTAAAGCCATTGTTACCTAATAAAGGCATGTTTCCAAAAGCATGTTTCCAATCAAAGTAAGTTACCAAAGACAAATAAAGGAGTAGTATTTTTTAAAAAAAACCCAATCCTTTATTAAAAGGACTTTAACTTCTCATGCAGAGATACTCAAAATCATCAGTTCACTTTTCCAGTCATTCCATCTGTCATGAATTTAGAGCTATTGCTCTTTTCTCTCAGTCCCTGAGCACATGAGAAGCCAAATTGTATGTTCCCAGTCATCCATGAAGTATATTTGGGTCACAAAATATAGCTCCCATTTTTATTAGAAATTTTGTTAACCAATTTGCTACAGCATGTTGTCCATCTATAAGCAAAAAACTTCATACAAGAACATTTACTTATGCTTGCCTATATAGTGTTGTATTTTTAACCACTGTTCTGCTATTGCTTCTTACCAAAACACTGCTACTTCCTTTTCAAGAAGAAAAATAGATGGGGGAGGAAGGGGAGAAAATTGAGTCTCTGTTTATTTAGCTCAGTGAGTGTTGCATACCTCTGCTTTTTGGACTTAGAAATGAATTGGCACATAACCCAAGTAAAACAACCTACTCAAACTATGCATCATATCCACGTGTTTCTCCTAACTTTGATTATCCTATGCTGACCTAACTTCTGGGAGGAAGGTGAGGAAGCTTCAGCATTTAGAGCTGAGCTTACCCTTCAAGTAATGAAATGTTTTGAAGTGTTTTTTCACTCCTTTCACTGACAAGAGGTGTAGGTTTTAGACCCAGGACTTTTGCAAGTGACCTACAACTTTCCAGACCTCTTCAAATGACTTCACTGAAATTTCTTCTCATAGTTGCAAAGGCTGCAATTGCTGATTTGGGGAAGGGAGGAGAGTGTGGCAGTCAAACAGAGCCAGACTAGCCACAGACCAGATTTTGAGATCTAGATCTGTAAGTGCTTGTGTGTTGACTTCCTTTCTTAGGCTGCATAGTGACCCTGGGGAAATAAACTTAATTTCTCTTTTTCAGGTGTGTGAGGTTGGGGGAGTTGGTTGTGGTTTCTTGGTTGTTCTTTTTTTGTTGGTTTGTTGTTTTGTTTTTTTTTTTAATCCCCTTGTACTTGACTGTTTACTGTGTCTGCTGTGAAGGTAGAGTTTAAACCTGAGAACTGAACACTTCCTACCTTGGATTGTTTCAGCATGTGTCTATTATGCTGCAGCAGACTGAAATGCCAAGTGATTAAATCTCTTTACATATATATGACTTTTGGGAAAGGAAGGAGGGAATGACTTAAAAGTGAAGAGAGGTGAAAAATGAAGCTAAGAATTTCTCCTGTTTAAGATGTTTTGCCTTTAACAATAAACTAAATAACAGTCAACTATTAACTAAACAGTAAACCAACTAAATAGTAAACAATAAACTAAAATCAGACTGATTCCGAAACGGAATTGTTTCATGATGAAAGGAGCCTGTTTGAGCAGAGAGCTTCATTTCATGCTGTGCTGATAAGAGCTCCAGCCTGGACTGGGAAGATTTTGACTGTTGAATTTTGAGTACATGTTTGTGGTGTTTGCAGTGCTTTGGCATTGACAGATGATCCTTGCAGCCAAAGGTGAGGCTGGCTGACCCTCCCTGAGCAGTTTCCATGACAACCTAGCATTTTGAATAATCTTGGTTTATAGGAAATCTTTTCCTCCCTCCCTTTTCTCCCAGTGTTAGTTTCTTTAGATTTTTTTTTTTTTTTAGGGTTTTTCCCATCACACCTTAGAGGAGTTTTATAATTTCTTGTGAGAGCTATGAATATAGCACACCCCCTGCCTCTCCTCTGCCCTCCATTTAGAAACACTTCTTCATACTGTTTTGGAATAAAATGAGCCATTTTTCTAATAACTGATGATGCTAGCTGGTTGTTTGTGTCTTAATTTCTATTCCTATTACAAAGCTAAACAGTTATTTAGCTGAGATGTGGGCTTGCAGCAAGCTTTTACTTTCCTCATTGCCTAGAGGGAAGTTCATAAATCGCTGTCCCTCTAAGTAAAGAGGGTCAGAATAAGTGGCTTCCATGGCCAGCTATTACTCAGTAACATCTGAAGTGAAGAGTTTTGTCTGAGCACCCAGGTGCTTCTACAAGAGAGCTTTCACCTACTGTCATCATATTCTTGGTAGTCTATTGTTGTCTTCTGCAGGACATACTGGGATTTCTCTATTTTAGTGTTACAGGCACTGCTGTTCTGAGTTTGGCAGTGCTATGCTTCAATGACCTGTTTGATAGGAAACTTTATAAGAAAAATTAGGTTTATCTTAAGAGTTTGTAATTGGAATTACATTCTTAGTGTTTGAAGATCTCTGTCCATGTGCTCAGCTTCTGTCTTTGCCTGTAGTGAACTGTAATTGTTTCCTGTATTTGCTGCCACCAAAAGGGATATGTGGTTTGTACTGAGAAAACCGATGGTGACTGCAGCTGGGCAAGGAGATGGGAGTTTGTTCATGAAGAAAATACTTTGCTTCAGACTTCTCATTTCAGCCTTGCTTTGGCTGTTCTTTCTCTTCCAGGAAGAGTCTTTATTTTACCCGTTTATGCTCACATTCTGTTTCCTATGAGGGCCTGGAGGCACTAATCAGAAATTTGCACTTCATTTTGCAATTTAGGGCTGTCCAGTGGGAAATTTGCTTTATGGTAACAACCAGAATCTTGATTTGACTGCACAGATCAAGATGTTAATTTAACAACCTAATTCTTTCATTTCTTTTAAAGGAAAGAAAAAGTATATAATTAGTTTCTGAAAACATAATTTTCTTTTGTAGTTTTAGGGTTGATCTTGTCTAGATGAAAAATCTTTATATTGTAGTACCAGGGGCTCTCTGGCAATAGGGACTTTATAACTGGGGAATGACATTTAGGAAAGAAATATTTTTATCAAATATGTGCTAATTTTACTGAGGATGTATTAATAATCTTGATTTCTCAGATATAGAGAAGTCATTATATGTATCCTATGTCTAGCACTTCTTATGTGTGAATTCCAGAACATGTGTCTGAGTAGCTGGACTAGCCTCAGCAACCACAGATGATTTTTAAGTTCAGTAACTTATAAATGACTGAGGCCTGTATATCACTGGAAATACAATTAATTATGTGTAATTAGTTGTAAAGGTTAGCAGGGCATTAGACTTCAAAGCTACGCTGTTGCATGTATCTGCATGCTTGCTCTGTTTCCCCTCTTCTCCTCCTTCTTCAGCTAGCAGAAAGATTTAAATTATTTTGATTTTAATAGTGACTTTCTGAGGAAAGTATTAGTTCCAGGACTAATGTAATGCACCATCCATGAGCTTGTAATCCCAGCTTTCAAAGTGCTTAATAAAAGTAGGCTAAAGCTCTCAAAAATAAGAGTAAGGCTTTTAGGTCCATATTTAGACATCTTAAGTAAGTGACTTGGCTTTAAAAAAAGCTTTGGTAACTCCTGAAAACCCTGTGACTTGAGGCTAAAAAGAATCTTGAACTTGGTCCACAGTTTGAGTAGCTTGAGAGGGTTTTGGTTTGTTGGTTTTTTTTGGTTTTGTGTTTTGGTTGGTTTCTTTTTTTAATAGTTTACAGGCTGCTAAAATCACTTAGGGTTGTGTGGGAGATCAGCAAAGAGGGTAAGCAGAAGGACCTGACTTAAAATATGGTACATCCATATTCTATCCTCTGCCTGTAAGTGTTTGCACAGGAACTTTGAGCACTGTGATTTGAAGGGTATGACCACACACCCCATATCTGATAGTCTGTGCCTTCAAATCCAGCAGTGTATTCAAGATATACTTGTGTTTACAGGCATGCTTGTTTTGGGTGCAGTAGAGATCACCAGAAGATAGCAGCACAGGCAGTCAAGTCTGCTCCAGGTCCCCTCTGTGTTCTTCTAGGCCAGTTCATCCTTGTATGTGCAGTCTGAGCTGTCTGGAGGAAAAACTGCCTCAAGTCTGCATATGCATGCTGAGGTCAGAGCTCTGGTTGCAGCCTCCATGTACCTTCTGAAAGTGTATGAGACAGCTGAGATTTGAGGTATTTGTAATGGCTCATATATTTTTATAATGGCTCATTCCATTCTCCCAGTAAGTACTGATAAATTGAAAAGGAAAAAAAAAAGGAAAAGTTATGCTGGCATGCAGCCTGCGTTGTCTTTCCTACCTTTTCATTCTTTTTTTGAATTCTGATTCCCTGCCCGTCATGTTCTCAAGTTGATCATTGGAGGCAAGGTTTTTCCTGGAGAGGCAAATGAAGTCTGGAGATCCACCTGTCACATTTTAGCTTTTGCATCCTAGCTGGTCTAAGGAGTAGAACTGCATAAAACTGATGATTCTGTTAGGTCTTGGCAAGCTTGAGTACCTCGAGCAACTTCTGCCTCAGTGGTGATCAATACCTAGGTAGGTAAACTTTGTACAGCTTGTGTTAAACTTCATACAGCTACTTGTGTTTGCCAAAAGTGCAAATTGTTTTAGTGTTGAGAACACCTTTTTTTCTTGTCTGCTAAATGATGGTAATGAATTCAGTTCATAAATGCACCTTGCATTTGCTATTTCTGCTATTGCCAGGACAGCCTGAAGGCATTAACTAACCTTGAGATCATATGAGTCTCAGCTACTCTGATCCTTTTTCCTGAACCGAATGACTGGTGATTTAACTAAGCAGCTGAGGTGTTGGTTTTCAAATGGATGGGTAATAGCTCTGAAGCAAGCTTTAAACACTTTGTTGCTTGATTGGAGGGTCGGTGGGGTGGTGGTTTAGTGGAGGCTGGAATGCCAGCCAAGCCTCCAAATAAAGACCATGAAATTCTTAGCTCAGGGATCCGGAGTAGGACATGGATTAGCTGAAAGCCAGTCATTTCCTGATGCTGAGTTAAAACTTAGACACAGTGGGATATTGACTAAACAAGGGAGTTGCAATCCGAAAGCAGGATATTGAAGCTGTTGAAATAAGTCATCTTTGAGAAGAACTGGAAGGTCAATTGGTCAGTTTTAAGGGTGAGTTTAAGCAAAGGCATGGTTATACTTAACTGAATCTTTCTGGGGACCTGTCACTGATTCTTCAAAATGACTGTGAGCTTCAGCTAAAGAATACAAATTATTTTAAAATTATATCCTACAATTTTTCTTTATAGCCTACGTATTGCTTCCTAACTGTTTAGAAATCTGAGTTTACTGCTTTTGCTGAACTTTAAATTTTCTAGGTAATGTAGAAAAAGTATTGTTCCTTGAGTTTTTAAGATGATTTCCATAGTTTTGCTTAAAGGTAAGTTGAATAAATGACGGTGAAGTTGGTAAGAATTTAAGTACTTGAGATTTCTTTTTTAACTGAACATAAATTGTTGGGCTTAGTTATGTGTTAGTACTTTAGTTTACCATATTGCAGCTGAATGCTTGGATCTTGATGCTGAATTGTTTAGTAGCATCAAACACAAATGTACATATAGACTGCTGTGACAAGATTAGTTGCTTCTCTAATTATAAAATCTTACTAAGATGCCTGTTTTCCATTTAGTATGTCACATGCTTTATATTATTTTGAAGGATACATACACATGTAATTATGGTTCCCCCTTCCTGATATTAATGTACAAGTTCTTCACTACAAGAACAATTGAGAAGTGTGTACATGTGCTTCTGAACATGTTATTTAGGACAGAGGATCTTAATCCTTTTTGGACTACCAGTCAGGAACAGTTGTGGTAATACTCTCAACTTAAGTTGCTGAAAGGTGCTGTCTCTTGCAGCACTGTGAAAGTGTTTTAGGTGCTTTTAATGTGTTAAACTTGCTGTAAATGAAGCAATGGCTGCTTTGGCATCTCTCCAACGTCTGGCACACAGTGAAGCTTCATCGAGCACCAACAACAATCACTGATTCTTTTAAAAAGAAATTTGGCATCAATCACCAACATTCTTCTTTCATCAGCGTCCTACTTGCTTTAGTTACTGCTCTTTTAGTCTTCTAGCCCATATTTATGCCTCTCTAAGATCCCAGATATGGACAAAATGTAGCTTGGAAATGACTCTTTCACTGCAATCTTGATGCTTGTTTCTTTTATTATAAATCATCCCCTCCCCCTCCTGTACTCACAGCATCATCAGTCCCTGCCAAAACATTTCCTCTGACTGTTTAAGGGGAGCCACTGCAACACACTTTCCCTCCTTTTAGGATGTGCATATTTTTCGCTTTAGCTCAGGCTTCCCTGAGGCCTGAGCTGCTTTTGCTTCCTTGAGACTCCAAACTGATAAGCCAATTCAATTTCTTGGGGTATGGTTCTTGTTTATCAAAATCTAGTGACATAGAAATTAACAGAATCCCAGAATGGTTTGGGTTGGAAGGGACCTTTGAAGGTCACATAGTACAACCCTCCTGCAGTGAGCAGGGACATCTTCAACTATACCAGGTTGCTCAGAGTCCCTTCCAACCTGACCTTGAATGCATCCAGGGAAGGGGAGGTATCCACAGCTTCTCTGGGCAACCTGATCCAGTGTCATACCACTCTCACAGGCAAAAATCTCTTCCTAATATCTAATCTAGATCTTCTGTTTTTCAGTTTAAAACCATCACCCCTCGTCTTGTTAGTATGTTCCCCGCCAGAAAGTTTGTCCCCATCTTTTTAATAGGCCCCCTTTAAGTATTGAAAAGCTCCCTGGAGTCTTGCCTTCTCCTAGCTGAACAACCCCAACTTTCTCAGCCTGTCTTCATGGGAGAGCTTCTCCAGCCCCTTGACTATCTTTAATGTCCCTCTGCTGGACCTGCTTCAACAGGTCCTTGTCTCTCTTGTGCTGGAGGCTCCAGGGCTGGAATGGGAGTGAAATGGAATAGGCAATTAGTACATCTGTTTTTGATTAGGTGCCCAGCATGTGTACCATTACACAGCTTGTGTTGCCCTGTGTGAAAACATCTTCCTCATTCTAAGCTGATCTTTGTTATTTATTGTGATTCTGACTTCTGACTGAAAAGCCAGCAAGGCTTTCGTACACTTCAGCTCATAATGCCTTTATAAGACACATTGTTTTTTATCTTCATGTGTTCAGTGAGCTTGTTTTCAACAAAAATGGGAGAAGCTAAGAGTCCTCCTGCTTTGTGTGGTCGCTGGACTGTTGTCAGTTCCCAAATCTGACACCTCTGATAGGATTTTCTCAAAGGAGATTTACTTGTGGCATTGTGTTACATTTTTCTCCCTCTAAGGGCATGAAAAATGCAACTTGTTTGTCATGGTTGTCACCTATACCAACAACAGCAAGGAGTCAGTAAATTATTTATATAATTAAATTTTCATCTAGGAGGCTGCAGGCCATCTGGTGATTTGCATAAAAGAGCAGCATACTCGCTGTCTGTCTATTTCAGTACCTTTGGAGGGAATGGAGAGAAAACGTATCCAACGTAATACATTTTGGACAATGAATTTTCTCTAAAAATACATCTGACATCTTCTGCAGAACAGTAACCTCACATTTGAAGCCTTTAAGTGGGACTCTGTGCTGGTGCCCATCAGTTCGATTAGGTCCTGTGAAACCAAGCCAGCTAGACTAGTTTGTACCAAGTGGTACAGAATCAGGTTCACTTATTTACAGGCTTACAGTACAGTGTTTCTAAGATGCTTGGGTTTTTTGCTTTGTTCCTCTAGGTGCCACTGAACTGCTGCTTCTAGCCCGACGGACAGATTTGAGGCGAATTTCCTTGGACACCCCAGATTTTACAGACATTGTGTTGCCCCTGGATGACATCCGTCATGCCATTGCCATTGACTTTGATCCTTTGGAAGGATACATCTATTGGACCGATGATGAAGTTAGGGCCATACGCCGCTCATTCATCGATGGGTCAGGCAGTCAGTTTGTTGTCACAGCACAGATTGCACATCCTGATGGCATTGCTGTGGACTGGGTTGCCCGAAATCTGTATTGGACTGACACTGGCACAGACCGTATCGAAGTTACGAGGCTTAATGGGACCATGAGAAAAATCTTAATATCAGAAGACCTGGAAGAACCCAGAGCCATCGTGCTGGATCCTATGGTTGGGTGAGTAGCTGTTCATGAGCGTTTTTAAGATACTAGTCATGTAAAGAAGATACTTCTGTCTGCCTGTATGCAAATGCTATGATAAACTTTGGAGTCACCAAAATGAAAATACTGGGATTCTTTGGAAATTAATGCTGTGAGGCAAAGGGACCAGTGCTTTCCTTTGTCTGCCTGGCTAGTCATCTTACGTCTTTTGGGTTTATTTTCTTGTTTAGAGATATTTTTGGAAAATGTATTGACATGTTTGGTTATTTTTACCTAATAAGACTAATTATGTTGTCTTGCTGAGCAAACTGATACAGGAGTTCTGTGTAAAGGGACAATGTGTTTACATGTCAGTGCTTTCTAATGGTTTGGGAATCCTTACTGAAGTAAGATTCTCATCTAGAAATGTATATAGTAGTCTAGAAACTTTTCTATGAGCAGTGTAGTTTCAGGGCACAGTAGTCCAGAAGCAGCTAGGTGAATGTTGGAAGTTTGGATTAATAAAAATTCTTAAGATTTTGTTTCCTTTGTAGGTACATGTACTGGACTGACTGGGGAGAAATCCCGAAGATTGAGAGGGCAGCATTAGATGGCTCAGACAGAATTGTGCTGGTGAATACCTCACTTGGGTGGCCGAATGGACTGGCACTGGATTATGCAGAAAACAAAATATACTGGGGAGATGCCAAAACAGACAAAATAGAGGTTTGTAATTACACCTACATTTTTAATTCCAGGGAGTTACAGAATGTAGTTACTCTACTTTTCTAGATGCTTACTCTGATACAGCCCCAAAGGGCAATGGGATAGTGATAGATTTGTGCTTTAAAAGCGAATTCTATTTCTTCTCTGTCTCTGGGCCAATTGCTCACTATTGTTCCTCCAATTTTCTGTGTGTAAAATGGAAATCGTATCTGTGTAGTAGATCCCTCTTTTTAAAAATATACAATAAAGGTTTGCTAAATAAATCAGTCCTTGGATCATAAGGGGAAAAAGCTTTTTGCTAGGCGTAATGTTTACAGGTTACAAAAAAGTTATCTTTCTTTCTTTGCACTACTTAGCTTAGATCCTAGCAGAACATATTTTGAAGAAATAAATCTCATTTCACATACAATAATTTCTGCTCCCACAAATTCTCCACAGATTGGATCTCCCTTGTTTTAATAGAGTTGCAGCTAGGGGATAGATTTTCATTCTTTTCTGGTATGTTCTGCTGAAACTTTTAATTGAGAGCAAAAATGCTTTTTCCCTTCTCTCCCACACTGAAAATATTTTGTTTATTATACAACATTTATGGAACAGATTTGACCTTTATTATCTCTTTTTCAGTCTTTGAGAAAATAACTGCATAGTATTTGTTCAGTTTACTATCAAAAGGCCGAAGTTTATCTGTAAGCAGGAGACTTGCCTACTGGAGCATAGCAGCACTGTGTACCTTTGCTATATCCTGGCAGATTCAACCTTTCTGTTGTTGAATTGTAGCTTTCCTTTGTGAGTCTTTACCAGCTCAAATAACTTTCAGCACTTATCATATTAGGCACAATATCTTCTCTAGCCTTATGAATTGTTTTATTTATAACTTCAAATAAGTCAATGTGAAGTCATAGTCTTGTGATGGAAGGTTGCATACCTGTTTGTTCTCCTTCAGAGTCAAAGTAACTCAAGTCCTGTAAGGTGAATTGCTTAGAAGCACTTCTTGGGAGAGCCTAGGGAGCATGGTTTTCTTTGTCCTCAAAACAAGATTTATAGTCTATAATTCACCTAACATTATACCATCTCTGAGAAAGACGAGGAAAAAGAGTCTTAGCTAGGCTTAGAGATTTATTTATAACAGATTGAGCACTTAAGCCCTAATAATGTCTTGGACTTTAATGTGTTTTGCAAAAGAAAAGTTGAGCATTCTACAGTGTCATGCTTGCCAAAACATTGAGATTTTTTTCATGTGCTTCAGTCTCACTCAAGCCATGGTTCCATATTTGTTAATAATGATTCTGTTTTCAATGCTGTATAAGTCTGTGGTAGAAATTTTCATCTAGCTAGGCATGAGCTCACTGCTAAGACTGTCAGTCTGGCTAGAACACATGATAGAATGTTTATGCCAATGTTACAATGTATGTGGCAGGAGAGAAGATATCTGATCTGGCACAAAGTCTTTTGGAACTATTTTTATTTCATTGTTTTTAAACCAGTGTGAGCCAGCACAATGAGTTTGTTCCAGGTTGTCATGTAGCATATATTCAGAGCATTGGAGGAGATTCATCAGATTAAGGTTTCAGAATTACTACCTTTTTTCCTACGAAACTCCAAGTGCTAGAGTTGCCATTTTTCTGTTGCTGGTTTTTATAAAAAGTTAACATTTGTTAACTCATCAATATGCAGAAAATCTTGAAAAAGCCTGGCTAACAAAACCTTTAAAGCAACAAAAAATTCTCCCACAGTGTTTCTTTTGTTGTTTGGGAATTTTCATTTTGTTTGAGGATTTGGGTTTGTTTTGTTGTTTTTTTTTTTTATTGTAGAGGGTGTTAATTTAGGAGTATGTGACAGAAATCTATAAAATCAGAAAAAAAATATGTATAAGGTGACCAGGACTTCCCACACACATGTTTTTGGATAGAAGAAATTTGCATTCATAAATTATATTGGCAGATGATGGGTGCAGAACAAGCAAAAGCAGATTTTTCTTCAAACTGTGTGTGGTAAGTTGTGGAATGGTTGTGGATGTTAAAAGCTTACATGTGCAACTGGGAAGACTGGAGTAAGTCTGTGGAAGGGAATTACAGTACAGTTAACTAGAAAATGAAATTGCCCTCTGAGCCACAAATCACTGAAATGGAAATTGCTATGGAATGAAAAAGGCTTCTTGAAAAGCTTCAGTATGTATTTGCTTCGTTATGCTACTCTGTAAGGAGAAGTTTTGATCCCAGGATGGTGGGATATGTGGAGCTTTGGACTGAATCCATACAACCTCTCTCTTTGTCTGTGTTGAGGCCATTCTACTCCTTGAAGGTTTGGGCAGTATTTATTCTCTTACCTTGTTGCATTATCTTTAGGAAAAACTTAATGTTCTTTATGAACATCTATAATATTATTTATGAACATATAATATCGTTTATGAACATTTTATAATATTGCTGCTTACTGAGTGTACTTCCAAGCAACAGAGTTGGGTTGAAAATCTATCACTTTGGGTAGTGATACATCATAGTGGGAGTTCAGTACAGCTTCTGTAATTAGTAAAGCATGGAACAGCTCTTTAGGAGGAAGGCATGTTGTTAATCCAGGAGAATGGTTCAATCTAGAGTAGATTATTCCCTCACCTGCCCTGCACCCTTCCAGTCCCACCCCAATGTGCGGACAAATGCAAATGTAGTGATGAGGTTTTTTACTGATCAATCTCGGTGAATTTTCCCCAGATTTTGTGTGGCCGCTGAAATCTTTTGGGGGCTTGACTTTGTTCTGGTAAGCTACAGTACCTTCAGGCTGCAATGACACTATTTAAATCTAAAGTATTACTAACTTTTCAAGTCTACCCTTTCCTCCTGTTGCCTTTCTCTCCTATGGCAACCATGAATCCTGAGGAGATTTGTAACACTTTCTCTGCCCTTCCCATCCATTTTTTTATATCAGTTTAGTAGAAGATACTTTGACATTCACTAAATGTTTTAAACTTATATTTGGAGAAAGGAAACTGGAGGAAGTGCAACAAAGAGGATATTTGTGACAGGATCAAAAAATGAAACTTGGAGCTGGATATAAAGAGATCAGAATATATGCCTGGTCCTTGCTTGTATTTATTTGGAAGGAGGGGTAAAATCAGGAGGAACATGTTTTGTACTTGCACTCTATTGCCTTTAAGTAGTTTTTCATACCTTGCTTTATACGCATGGTGCTTTTTTCTGAGTTTGGTGGTGTTGTATTCTTTTTTCCTAGAATGTGGAATTTCTCAGGATCATTATTTAATTGCAACACTACCATATGAACATTTTTGGCAAGCTATGTTTCTGGTTTGGTTTTTTGTGCTATGTATGAGCTTCTATTATTTATTTTTTTACACATTGATTCATGCTATGCTGTTCTGGAGCCCCCAGATGATGATAAAGCATCAGCAGGGGTTAATGGAGACTGGTAGGGGGTACAGCAGGGAGCTTTTGTTCCCATTTTATCTGGCAGCCTGCAGCAGGCAGAAGCAGGCTGTGGCTCAACAGCTTCGTCATTTATCTCGGTCAGGTTTCACTGCTGATAAACTTCTATTGAAATGGATGGCTGCTATTGTGCTTACCAGTAGGGAAGATTTCTCATTGACTTGCTACAGGTTTAAAGCATTTTCCTGCCGTGCTATGAGGTTAAAAATGTATGATCTGCTCTGTTGAATTGGTCTTATGTTTTCCTGCTCAAGTGAATATTTGTCTTCCTCAAGTGAATATTTGTCTTCTAAGCACGTACATTACCTGTTTTAAGGCAGAGGTTGGATTTTAAATGGTCATCAGGGTTCATATTGATAAAGCAATTATAAATGGCTGCACCCATGTGCGGATATGTGTGTGTGATAAGAGCAAGTAATTATTATATGGCTGATTTTTCACAATTTGCAGCCTTTGTTTCGTTTTTCTTTATTCATCTTCCTTCCTATTCTCCATTCTCGGAGGCAGAGATGACACCCACTTACACCTACTAGTGGTGAATTTAAAGCAAGGACTCAGCCTCCTATACAGATTCAGCCCTTACGTAGTGATCCTTCAGTGCAGCTCTAACTTAAAGTGTTTCTGTATTCCCAAATCTATTAGCTGTGCCTGGCATTACTGTCTCTAATCCTCATGATTAATATGGAAAGACTTACAACCTGCTGTTTCTGAGCATAAGTACATGCGAGTCTTCAGAACCCAGCCTTGTCCAACAACAGAAAGCGGATGCTGCCAAGACTTTTTTGAGCACAAAAATCTTGAACAGAGAGGACCTTTTTGTGTTTGACCCAGGAGCTAATAGCTTGGCATCTAGAGAATGCTCTAATTCATATTCTAATCCTGAAATTGCAGGGCTACATTTTCCTCTGATGACAACTCCCTCAATTTTGCCGCCATCCTAATAAGGAAATTTTGTTTTCTAAGCATTCACCATTTATTTTCTGACTGAGAAATTGTGTCTCACAGCATTAGTCTTTGTATTGTGAAATGCTGATGACTTGTGAACCCAATTACTGATCCTTCCTCATCTACCTTTGGTCTGAAGCAGAGATTTGAAAATTGAGAATCAGAACCCATTTAATGCCTAGCTGTTGAACACAGCTGCTTTTGTGTACTTCCATTAACTCTTGCTGGTATGAGAAGTAAGGTTGTTGAAACAAATATTTGAAGTTGCTTTACTGTTTAATTTTGGCCACAATTCATTATCCACCTGGTTTGAGTAATTGTGGCACATGGGGGTTTCATTCAGCAAAGAACAAGTGTGTGCTGCAGAGAGTGGGGGCAAGGCCTTCTCTTCCATTCCAATTTCAGAAATTTAAAGCTTACTTTGTCAGAAAATTTAGAGCTATTTTTTAACACTTGCTAGGCTTGCACTGAGAAAAATGAATAGATTTTTTAAAATTAGTTGTCAAGTAAGGGATTATTGGGGAAAAAAAAAAGCCAAAACAATTGGCTTATATTTTGTATCATTTCCATTTGGAAGGTTTCTTTTGAACTTCTGAGTGAACTTAGGGAAGAATTGTATTTCATGAGTCTGACCAAAATTGGAACACTATATTACAAAGCAAACAAATAACATCCATAAACCGCAGAACCGTATGTCATTGCAAGTATGATTTTTTTTTTTTTTAAATGGAACTTGAGTACCATTTTTGCTTTGGATTTGAGCATGATAATTTTAATATAAAAGTAAAAAAGAAAAGACGTTTAAAACATCCCTGCTTATATTATATATAAGTGTAAGCATGGATTATTTTTGTTGCCTTTGATAAATTGAAAACATCTAAATAAAAGTGAAATATGAAAAATTTGATTATTGAAACACACATTGCAAACCACTTGTGCTGACAAGCTCTCAAAGAAGTCCTGAGGGATCTGCTATCAACAGGCTGTCATCCTGTCAACCAGGCAGAGGTTACCAGCACCTCTTAGAAGAAAGATGATATTGAAAGGTTTTGGGCAGCTGCAGCTGTAACTCTTGTTCAGGACTAGCCTGACTATGATCTGATACCAAGCAATGTATTTTTCTTAGAAGTGAAATTACTGCCGTAAAAATTATGTGAAATTAGAGAAGACTAGGACATTCAGTTTTAAAGAGATTCTTGTGTCATAGATGTGCATTTTTCCCTGAAATCTGTGTGTGTTTTGTGTATAATGAGATGTAGAGATCTTCAGCTCAGTTATGCTCTGCCTTATGTTGCCTTTACAGAAAATGTCAGGAATCAGCACTCCTTCAATTTGGCTTTGAATAGATTGGATGGGTCCTACTCTAAAAGCACTTATTCTTTTCTGCTAAGCCTAAGGAGTGCTTGGAGTGACCATGTCAGAGGCAGATACCCATGCTGTTCCCTGAACCACTTGAACTTGCCCAAAGAGCAGAAAACTTCATATTTTTTCTTCTCCAAAACCCAAAATCAATTATAGTTTCTTATGAAAGAGTCTGGAAAGCACCAAGTTTGTACTGGAAAGCACATTTAAAATCAGAAGTTCCCAAGGCAGGGCATTGGAAGAGATTACCAGAATAGAGGCTTTTGTCCACGTGGAAGAGCATTAGAAGCTGTATTGCTGAACTTAATCTTGTAAAACTGTCCCCCAAAACACTATGAGGGTTCAGTTTGGTCTTGGCTGGTCTCCTTTGCTTCCTACAAAGCATGTATACAGTTACTGATAGGACTTAGTTGACAAATGGGAAGTTGAAAAAGCATAGTAATTCACTTTCTTTGTTTGTAACCCTATAGCCTTTGCCCATATAACAAAACATCCCCTCTATTCTTATCCTATTCACAATTTCATCTCAATTTTTTGTCTTTAAGAACACAGGGGGTTTTTTTGTATTGCATGAGATTGCCTAGGAGATGTCATACTTGATTGTTACAATGGTTATAAGCTCCTTTCCCTGCCTGCTTGTCACTTTACCTAACTTGAGCCTTTTCATTGAAAACTCCATTGTCTCTAAAATTAAATTCCATCACTGAGAAAACAATTCTGTTGTTGGCATTGACTGATCAGCTAACTAGGAAAGTTGTCCTATTGTGAAATAAATGACCTTAAAACAATGTAGCATGATAGAAAGGGCTACTTATGAAGTTAATATACTTTCTGTTTTTACATATTTATCTTCACTGTAGACCTATTAGGAATATTATCCATGCTCTAGGAAAATATATTTTGAATTCTTTATAAAAATGATTAGCACTCAAAAGGAAATGGAGGGTACTGGGCAACTGTTAAATTAGAAATTGATAATGGCTATTATAAAACAATTAACACTAAGAAATTGTAGAGTTGTCTGGAGGAACTTGGTTTCTGAAGCACATACAAAGGATTCCAGGTATCCTGTCTGCAAATTTCTCAGAATTTCATTGGATTGGACAGATGCCTTCCATTTCATACCCAAAACACTTCCTAACATTTCAGAATTGAGGGAAAATACTGATAATAGTAATGACACTGACAGAATAATTTGCTTAAGTTCTTAGGTGTAAAGATTTGATCAGTCAAAGAAGGTATATTTGATCAGGACTGTGTTTTTAGAGGGGAAGGCTAATGGAACAGGAAATTTAGACAAGATGTCAATTTTTTCCTCTCTTAGAGATTTTTTTTATAGTAGGGACAGACAGTTTCTATTCTTAGCACCTCCCAGTGCTGTGGATGTAAGTTGTTGCACCTCTGCCTCGTCCCTACTGCCAATGGCCTTCATCTGCTGGACATGAGGGGACTGCCAGTCTGTGCAGCTTTGCCAGGGTTCCAGCACAAGCTCTAACCAGAGCCAAATGTTATTTTCACAAATGGGACTGATATAATGATTGAGCTCTAGACTTAAACTTATCAAATTACAAGTGTAAACTACCATACATTCAAATCCTAGATTATGAAAAAGGTAAATTCCCAGCATTAGCCTATTTATCACAGTTAGTACTGGTATTCAGGAGCGAATTGAATCCAGAGTATCTGATAGCAAGACCCTTAGAATACATCAGTGTGGAATCCAGTCAGTAACTTTATAATAGAAGTAATACATCAAAGTTGTTGTTTTATTATTCCTGCTGATCATTAAGTACAGCATCTTAGAATACGACCATATTTTCAGCATTAATTTTTTTTTAATAATCTGTGTTTTCATGAGGCTGTAGGTTTGCATTCATTATCGTTCTAGAATAAGCAAACCCCATATCCTACAGGCAGGCTATGTGGTATTTTTTCTGAGGCGATTTAATTTTTATGCTTAAGTTTTGTTGGGTTTGTTGTTGTTGTTGTTGTTTTTGGGGTTTTTTTTCATGGAACAACTCACTCTTTCAGTAAAGGTAGTGTTTGTGGTTGTACCACATCTGTTTCCTGTTGTAGTCTATAGTCTCACTGTGGTTTGCAGTATTCAGAATGGCCTCAGAATGTGAAACCCACACCACATTGTGGTTAAAGCAGAGTAACCGCTGGAGACACTGCCTCATAGGAGCAGAAGATGGGTTTTTTGTATGGGGGGGGGGGTTCAGTGGGGATAGGCTTCCCTGTGAAAAGCTGATTTATCTGGGACTGAAGAAAAGGAATAAATGCTTCAAGCAGTGTCAGCTGAGACTCAGTTGCCACCCAGATTTCAGTATGTGAGAAGATGATGCTGAAATCCTTTGAAATCAGTTGATTAGTGATAGTTTCTTTTTTTTCTTGTGCTTATTAGATGTATCATCACTATAGCCCTTGCCACTTTCCTTGTGTCTTACACCAGACTGTTTGGCTCTGTAGCATATTGATGGAATTCTATTCAGATCTCTCAAAATGCAGGCAAAGTGACTGCAAACAACCTAGTACCATGGAAATATTCATGTGGTTTTACCAGCTGCTAATGGACAGATGCTGATATTAAGTAATGTTGCACAGATGGGCTCGGGAAAGATGACTGTGGGGGAAGGGTGAAAGGGATGTAGAAGTGCTTTCAGATAGGTGTCTGTTTTATCTAGGTGGCATAAAGCTGACTTTAAAAATAACCTGTATCTGGCAAACCAAAAATGAGCTAAAAGCAGATACTTAATTCTAAAGCCCTCCCTTCTCTCTTCCTGTCTTTCTTTCAGTGTAAAAAGAAAGCTTATATGAACAGCTCCCCTTTTAAGGTTAGCCAGAGTAAATTAATCTCTCACCATACACCTTCCAATTAATTCTCTTTGCCAGTAGTTAAACACCCCTGTAAATACAGAGCTATCTTCATTTAGTAAGTAAAAGGCAAAAAGTGTAGTATGTAAAGATACTGCTTTCTTCTAGTGATGCTTTGGTTATTACTGTGTGGTTTTAGTTGATATACTTTGCATGGGATATGGGATGGGATATACCCATCCATTCTGCATATCTGACTGGTCTGGTTAGCAAGCACTGATTGCCATGTATTAGTATTGTAACTGGTTCCAAGCAAACAACTTATCTCTGTAGTTTGAGGGGAAAGGGGAAACAAGTATCACAGAAATGAAAGGTGACTGTTAGGGTTAGAAGAGGGGTGGTGGGCAAAAGGGGATGACCAGTTTTGCTTGGTGGTGGTGATGGTTTCTTGAAGGGATAGTGGGCTTAATAATTATAATTCACAGTTTATCTTACAGGTGTTGAACCTGTGGCCCTGATTTTAAAGTTAACCATTAGTCTGTTTTTTAGCAACCTCATTTATCAAAACAGAGTGTAGGAGGCATGGTGCAAGGAATTGAGAGACAGCAGATGCTGAAATTTTCTGAAGTAAAATAAATGGAATAGCAGGACTTGTTTTTAAAAGGAAGTCCAGAAATTAAGCAATTATGCTGGGCTCTGAGCCCATCTAGACAACTGGTGATAGAAAAAGCTATGTTTGGTTTTGGTTACCAGTGTAAAGGACATAAGTTACAGCTTTAGGATGGTAAATGCACCATTTGAGAACTGCAGTTGACCTGCTAAAGGATAAGAACCCAGGGAGGGAGGGGTGATACCGAGTAGTGCTTATTGTATTTTGTGATGTGTGTGCCTCAGTGCATTTGTAGAAACATGCCAGGTGCACTGCTAGAGTAAAGATCTTTGAGCCAGTTCCACAGAGTCATTGAGCTTATTTTGTCTTTTTAAATGTGGAGCCTACTCCTACAAACCAGCAAGTATACAGAACCTCTTTCATTTTTATGTAAGAAATATGCACATAAAGAGTCAATTCTCATTCTAACATACTGAGAGCAAGAACAATGTCAGGAAGGAGAAATAGAATTATTGTGAAAATTATGGCATTTTCTTCTACTTTTTAAGTGAATTTAGCAATATTTTATTAACATGCACATTGTACAGTATGCTGAGAATGATTTCTCTGTTCCTTTCTTCCCTCCCTATGTGTGGTTGGGTAGGCAAAAATTAGGAGTAGCTCCAACCTAGCCTTCTCATTTCTCGTGCACTAAGAAATTTTTGATGCCAAAACTCACCCATCCCGCTGGAGTTATTAAACCAACTGATCCTGAAGGTTGTCATTGCACAAGTCTTTGGGTTTGAGCCATGGGAAGAATGGGAAATCACACAAATCACACAGACTGGTCTGTGTTTTGTCTTAATTCCACCAAGACAAGTGAGAATTTTGAAAACAGTGAATACAGTAAATCATCATTTTGCCAGTCCTTAACTTGGAACATCCTTGGGTAGTGGGAATGATGTTTTAAGGTTTCAGGGATTAGTTTGCTACCTGGAGTTCTGTGAATCCTATTACTTTGTGAAATTTTTATGTGAAGGTTATAGTTTGGGGTTTGTTTTGTTTTGCTTTGCTGGTTTTTTGACAGTATACATGCTGTAAACTTAATCTGTAAACTTGAAACAAACAAATATTTCAGAAAGAACTTTTCCGTAAAATTGCAATTAATAATTTTTAAACTTAAAACACTGGACTCTTTTCACACCTGTCACTATGGTACTTTTTATAATAGTATTTGGCACTCATCAGATAAGTGATCGCTTGAGCATGCATACATATGTTTAATCCTTTCAGTGCCTCTCTCAGGAATTTAAGTACTATTATTTTAGTAGTAGAGAAAAATGACACAGTAAATTCAAGTGTGTTGCTCAAAGGCATGCAGGTATTTACAGATTATTAGTGTTCCTTCAAGCACAAGAAATACTGAACTTAATTGTGAAGAATGTAAAACTGGAATTTTATTCAGACTTGAGAATATATATATATTCTGTAGATCCTCTTGATTGTTAGCCTACTGGAATTTGAGTAGGGCTTCCTCTTTGCGCTATCTGTAACCTGGGCAAAGCTCACTTGGGAGTGACTGTGGACAACAAGATGCTGAACCCAGATGGACTCCTTGACACTGTAATCTTGTGTTCATGTAAAACAATGGTTCCCATTTAAAAATAAACAAAGTGACATAAGTCAGAGACAAGAGAGAGAGGGGCAATGTCCAACAGGCACATATTAGTTCCTAGTGCACATATAAGAAATGTTGTGTCATAATGTCACCTTATGATCTGTCTGGAGGCTAGCCTTATACATAAGGGGTCTCCCTGTGGCTTTTAGAACTCATACGTGTTTAAATACAGTTCTTTTTTTTATTGGACTGCTGTGTAAGTTTGATAGCATTTTAATGACTAGAAGATTATTTTTTCATTTGAAGTCTAAATGTGGAGCAGCAAGTTAATCTCTGATAAAGAGTGACAGAATCGTTCTGGTTACGTAATAAGTGTGTGTATATCTGTAGGTAATGAATGCTGATGGAACTGGGAGAAGAGTTCTGGTGGAGGACAAGCTGCCTCATATCTTTGGATTCACACTGCTGGGAGACTACGTGTACTGGACAGACTGGCAAAGACGCAGCATTGAACGTGTGCATAAGCGAACAGCAGAAAGAGAGATCATCATAGATCAACTGCCTGATCTAATGGGCCTGAAAGCTACAAACGTCCACCAGATAATTGGTGAGTGAGACTACTAAGCAGGCAAATAAAATGAAATAGAAAATTCCAGTCGTGCTTTTCTGCAGGTATCACTTTATACCAGGTCAGATTTTTAGAAATGGGCAGGATCCAGTTTTACTGCATGAGAGCTGCAGGCTGCAGTTTGATGGGATGGGGTAGGTCTCTTGTGAAGTGATTTAGCTCTCTAACTTGGAAGAGAACACAGCCAGGCACCCCCCAGAGTGGGTAATTTTCTGCTTCTTATGGAATTGGAGGAGCTCGTAGGTTTGAACAACACTAGATCCAGTAAGGGGAGACCAAGAGTCATGGAAAGTGAGAACTACTTTGTGTAACACACAACCCAGGTGTTTATGAAACTGCAGCTGTAGCAGCTTTTCATCTTGCAGTCTGAACGTATGGTATGTGAAAGCTAAGACTGAACCAGTTTTATTTTGTTCAGTGTTTTTCAGGTTACAACCGCATAATCATCTTTTAAAATAACTAGAAGTATTTTTCTGCCCTGTGGTGTCTATGGTATAAAAATCCAGGATCTAGCTCTAGATTTGCTACTGCTGACTATCCTAACACGGGTAACAGTGCAACTGTGGCGTGCAGAGAACTGATTGTATTCACTGAATATCCTGCTGTGTGGATAGGGCTTGCAGCTTCTTGCTGCCATGTCTGGATTCTACCCCAGGGAGTTAATAAAATGTAGTTGAGCTGTACCTTTGCATTGCTGCTGCCACATTAGCAAGATGCCTTATGCTACCTGTGTTTTAAATGTAGCTCTCTTTCCTACTGTTTGGCAAATTGAGCTTGATAATGCTGGGCCTCTCTTAGGTGGATTTCCAGCATGTGCAGGTATACTGTTAACAGAGAAGAAAGCTGCTTTACCAGCATTCAGAAGAGAAGCAGACATTGAATGGATGTGAAAATAGATCTGTTAATTTTCCATCTCTAGGAACACAATTGTGGTGTGTAACTGAACAAGGGTACTGCAAAAGGCAGCTGAACATATGCTTGCTTACTGACATACTTTTCAGTCATTTACTGGTTTTGGGGAAGATCCAACATCAGTAGCTGTTGGAGTCCAGATCCCTTTCCTTACTGCTGGGCTTGGTTCATGGGATCAGCAAAACAAACGCTGACTTTCCAACCAGGTAAACAAACAGCCTTCTAAAGGATAACAAGAAATGAATAAATATTAAATAATTCAGAGAATAAAAGGTGAAAAACTAGATGTAGGAATTCATAGTGTCCTCGATGCATGTGAGGCCTGGCTTGGTCTTCCAACTTCAGTGACTGTGCAATAATTGCTTTGGCTTTTGTTTTGTGCACAGGTACAAACCCTTGTGCAGAGGAGAACGGAGGCTGCAGCCACCTCTGTCTGTACAGGCCCCAAGGCCTTCGCTGCGCTTGCCCCATAGGCTTAGAGCTCATCAATGATATGAAGACCTGCATTGTTCCAGAAGCTTTCCTGCTCTTCTCTCGAAGAGCAGATATCAGAAGAATCTCTTTAGAAACAAACAACAACAACGTTGCTATTCCACTCACTGGAGTCAAGGAAGCTTCTGCTCTGGATTTTGATGTGACGGATAATCGGATTTACTGGACTGACATTTCCCTGAAGGTAGAAGTTTATCCCATATTAGCTATTAACTTGTTATAAGGCTCTTGAGATATTTAAGAATGGATTGACAAAGGCAATTTACCGGATTCCAGGGGTAGCTATAAGAGCTTGTTCTCAGTCAGAATGTCACACATTTTTGTTGAACCAGCAGCATTCTCTCCTAATGTATACATTAGTAGTAAACATTAATAATCTAATGCTGTATACATTTTCACATAAAGCATAAGTTTGCAAGAAGTATTTTTTTGTCAGAAAGCTGAGAAGAATAATGTATGGCAGGAGATTACGGGTCACAGGTGTTTTGCCAGTGATCTTTAATGGGGGAAAGCCTTCTGTTGGGTGAGGAAGTGAAAATGGGTCTTGCCTATTGATGAATTTATATAGCTAATGCATTTAGAGGCATATTATGTATCACAGGCCTTGTAAAATTGGTCTAG
This sequence comes from Phaethornis superciliosus, assembly GCA_023637945.1. Classification (NCBI taxonomy): domain Eukaryota; kingdom Metazoa; phylum Chordata; class Aves; order Apodiformes; family Trochilidae; genus Phaethornis; species Phaethornis superciliosus. The sequence continues at coordinate 38,557,449 of JAJQWJ010000001.1, forward strand.
GCTCTAGACTGACAAATCAGAAAAGGTTGAGGGTGGGTATTTAAGTGTATTAATGGTGTAGCAGAAATCTGTGTATTTTCTGTTACTCTGTTATCAGTGAGCCTAGTTATGTACTTTGTTTTTCATGGGTGGTAGATGTAAGCAGAATTGTGAGCACTAATAATTTTTATTTTAAAAAAATTTTTTTTGTAATTGGGTTGAGACCTGTACCAACAATAAACTCATGGTCCTTTGCAACTGAAGAATCATAAAAGTTAAAAAAAATAAGGTTTAAGGGAGCTTGAGAGAGGTGACTTGGCTGAACTCTTTAGACATGGTATTTGAGCTGTGTTTGAAATAAAAATAAAGCAATTATCTGATGAATTTCTGAGGATGATACAGATGATGACTGAGATACAGACTTCCCTGCTGTGTACTGTCACAAACTGGCATAATTAGCTGGTAGCATCCAAACTTGGAAGTAAACAAAAAGAAAACCAATCTTTGTGTTATTTTCTGATGGGTTATGAGTGTGAGGAGTGTGTGTGGAAGGAAATATTAAGGACATGGAAAGAAAACCCATGTTTGCCAAAAAGAATTCTGTACCAACTGGAGGTTACTCCTTTATTTTCAGACATTTAAGTGGTCATAGTAAATTAGGGAATGCCTGAACTCTGATATATTATTTAAGTGTAATTCTGTCTGTATCTGCTTTCACAAGCTGATCTCTGATGGCAAGAATTAAAAGAAATCTTTTGTATTAAGCTCCAAGAAGAAATTTTCCTTAGTGAAATTAAATTAAACCATCAGTACTGAATCACTTGCACTACTGAACTAATTGATTGTTAGGTTGTTTTCCTCTATATGTTGTTCTGTCCTGAATTTTTTCACCAGGCTGCTTTAAATATTGTTCTGTGCTGTAACATTGATGCTTTTGTATAGCCCTGGGAGAGCCAAAATATTTCCCCCTCAAAGTTGCCACTGAATTATTAAGGTCACTTTGGCATGTAGACTGCTTAATTGAACCAGATTAGTTACCCCATTTATTTCTCTAGTGAAACACTTTTGTAATTGGCACAGAATAGATTCATAGAGTACAGTAAATAATTACTTCTGAATAGCAGCATTGTTTGCTTTGCGAATAAGTAGAATATTGTAGGATCCTCTTTCCTATGAGATCCCTAAAATCTGAAAGTGTTTAAAATGCAACAAAGAAAACAACCAGCCCAATGACAGACTGGTAAAAATTCTAATTTGCCTGTGTATCTTTGTATCCCTGCAGACCATCAGCAGAGCATTTATGAATGGCAGCGCGCTGGAACACGTTGTGGAGTTTGGCTTGGATTACCCGGAAGGCATGGCCGTAGATTGGCTGGGGAAGAACTTGTATTGGGCTGATACTGGAACAAATCGTATAGAAGTGTCAAAGCTGGATGGGCAGCACCGCCAAGTACTGGTCTGGAAAGATCTTGACAGTCCCAGAGCACTGGCACTGGACCCTGCTGAGGGGTAACTTGCAGATTTAATTTTATGTTCGTCAACAGTGAAAAACAGCATCGTAACGCTGCCTCAAGGGCATGTTGGGCACTGCATGTAAATCCTGAGAGAACTGAGCTGGGGAATACAACCTGGTAAATTAGAGTGAGGGCTGGAGGAATATGCTCTCCACATTCTGAATAATCATTAAGAATACTACAGGAAAAAATCAGAGCAGCTCATTAAAAAGGGATTTATATTTAGTTTTTTAATTAACCACAGAATCAAAGAAGTTTTAGATTTATGGAATTCTTTAATTAGAAAAGGACTGTAGCATTGAAAAGAAAATATTTGGCCTTGTAAAAATGAGGATCCTTTTTATCATAAGTTAGGGTCCAATAAGGGTATTAAATGATTTAACGTGAGAGTGAGGGAGTGAAATTTATTGTCTGAGAATAAGGAAGGTGTTTTTTTCTTCAGGTAAGCAAGCCTTTTTAGTTGGTATGGACAAAGGATACAAGGACAGTGGAAGAGTAGAAACAATTTTACCCACCTATCTCCAAAATGAAAGTTTTCTTCAGAAGGAACTCCTGGGTTGGATTCAAATACAGTGGCAAAAGTAGGGCAATAATCTGGGGGATACAGGAAGAGGAGCAGAGCAAGGCAAAGACTGTTTAGCTTCTGAAATAGTTCTTCTACTTATGAAATGAAACTATCATTTGACATTGACTAATTGCTGCAAAGCCTTTTTGAGGTTATACCAGTGTTGTATTTTTATTTTACAAATGAGGAAACTTTCATTTTCAAGTGTTACAGAATTGTCACATTTCCAATGACACTGCAAGAGTTCTGCAACAATGCAGAGAACTCTGCACCATTGAAACAAATTCCTACTGCTTCATTTTAACAAAGTGGTGGTAACTGTGGCACTGCATAGTTGAACAGAGTTCTACCCTGTCCCCAGTGGGACATGGAGATGGGGTTCAGCCCTGATGTGCCAGGGGTTGCCTGGAGGAGTACATCAGAGGGCATCCAAAACCAGGTTGTTAGATCCAGTTACACAGTCATAACAAAAGGTTGCTGTGGATGATTCTGTTTTTATCCTGGGTGTAGTTTTTTTCCAAGGATTATTGCAATTCAGTGCTTTGTCTCTTCACCACAGACCAGGAAAAAAAAAATTACTTCACTTTTGAGCCCAAATACCTGGTTTTCCTTTTGAATTAAGCTGAGCCAGGTTGTTGTACTTTGTGTGGAAGTTTTCATGGCATTGGCATCACGGGGGCAATTCTAACGGACATGAGGTCCATGCTGTGTACAGTTTAAAAAATTTTTGCATAGAATAGGTGCAAAACTGTTTACAAAAAAATTGCAAGTGTTTCTGGTGTCTGAAGAATAACAGCCCCCCCCATCATTGATTTCTGAAGCAACCTTTCCCACTGTGTTGTTGGTTGAAATTCAAAAGCATTTCACAGGTGTTTGTTACTAAAGATATTAAAGGATAAAACTGTAAACACTGGCCAGCTGTGACTCACTCATTTTAAAAGCCATATTCACTTTATGTTTTGGAAGAAGTGACTGACTACTTAACACAAACTGGCAAATATATAGCCCTCTACTATACAGTGCCTAAAGAAAACAAATATGTCCGTGCTTCTGCCAAATGTGGCATAAACTGGCATGTAAGTATGCAAGAGTTTATGCTTTTACTCCAGTGGAAATGTACAGCTTTGTGTTGTTCTACCCTTGGCTGAAATATAACACGCTTTTATGCTGCTGGCCAACTTAGTTGCATGGAGGTGAGTGGTGGTACCTGTTAACAAAACAATCCTGCATATCTACCTTTTTGTAGTCCTTCATTTGATGGTCAATTGAATAGAAACAGAAGCTAAATGACAAAGAAAGTTCCTTGCTAGATAACTAGCTATACATGATGGTGCCCAACTGGCCAGCCTGGCCTTTTGACTGATGTGCAGGGATTAGTTAAGATTGCTTTCATACAGAACTTGCTGGTGAAAATCCAGCTTCTAGTGGAAAAAATAATGTTGGATGCATTTTGAGAAAACTCGACTCATTTCCTTGCTTTAATTTTGAAAAAAACATTCATGGTAATGGGGCTTAATAAATGCTCGAATTTGCAGCTCTTGTTTTTCTCTCATTCTTTCTAAGGATTTGGGGGTTTTCTTTCTCCCCTTGAGTTCTTCTTCAGATAAATGTGATTTGTTTATTTATTTATTTTGTCCTTTTAATCAGGTTTATGTACTGGACTGAATGGGGTGGTAAGCCAAAGATTGACAGAGCTGCTATGGATGGCACTGAGCGGACTACTTTGGTACCAAACGTGGGACGTGCTAACGGCCTGACAATTGATTATGCAAAAAGAAGGCTGTACTGGACCGACCTTGATACCAACCTGATAGAATCCTCCAACATGCTAGGTGAGCCCCAGGGCTCTGGGCAGCATTGTGGGGATGCTGCTGCTTTTTCACATTTCCCTGTGGCAAGTTATAGTTTAAATAATGCAAAGATACACTCCTTAAGACAAAAATAGATTTTTCCAAACTCACACACCTTTAACATTTGTTTTTATAATCAATGTTTATGCAACACAGCACTTAGTGAAGCCTTGATTTTCTTGTAGGTGATATAGTTGCTCACAAGTTAAAAATTATACAAGCTGTACATGTTTTCAGTTATATGTAGGACAAAGCTGTCAACTTTCAGAGTTTTACAGTCTTGTTTTGCTGCTTTGAAGACCACTGGCAAATACATAACAAACATGTGAACACTTGTAAAAGGAATGGATAAAGCCAAGATAACAACTTACTGGACATTCTTCACAATGTCATTTAATACAAGTTGTTTTTTAATCTTTGTAAGTATCGTCAAGGTTCAGGTTCTTTTTTCCCAGTATCCTATATGCTAAGGAGATTTTCCTAGCTAGTACTGGCCACCAGGGAGGCTCTCCCTCATGCTTGGGGTTTCTGTGATTGTTTTATCAGCTGTTCATTACAGCTAAATAGAAGTGGAATATTGTATTCTTTCACTGTCCCAGGATAGTGTACTGGGGACCTGAGGCCTCTCAGATTTTCACAGTATCTTTTTTTGACTTCTCAGCACCCATGGGAGTGGGCTGCCTTGTTGTGTGCCAAAGTATTTAGACTAGTGTTCACACGCCAAAATTTAAGGCTAAAGGAGTTTATCTATTTTAAACAGTATCTTTGCAATAGTGGAACAAAGATAGAATAAGATCAAAACAGGAAAATGCATTGTGGGCGTTATATGTAAAATAAAAACTTTTTTTTAGCTTCTCAGTGTATTTTGGTGTGCACTTGAGGCTGGCTCAGTGTTGCCCTCTCTACCATGGAACTGGACACAGCATTAGAATTCAGTCTTCCCTGTGGCTAGTGCTGGTAGAGTGTAGGGCTGTGCAGCTTTGTCTCCTCTGTGCAAAGAGGGAAAGACCTCTTGCTTTGTAATCTCCCATTCATTTTCTGTGACTAGACAACAGGACATCTTGTGGTAATGAAGTGGCTGAAATAACATAGCTGAAATAATTTTCCTTCCCATGTCCTGCTCCTTAAGGTCTCTTAACATCTCCATGATATACTCAATTAACTGTTTCCTACCTTCAGTGTCTCACTGCTCTTTCCTGTTAAAAAAATCCAGAGTCAGGTTAGTTTAATCTTGTGCATTTATTTTTTTTTTTCTCATAAAACAACATAGAATTTTATTAAGCTCCATAACAATTCTCTCTCTGTAAGCAGTAGGTAGAGACCTAAATGGAGTATAGAGAAATGCTGAACTGGCAGTACAGTGGCAGGATCCTGCATCTCCTTCAGAGGGAACCTGTTTTTTGGGAGGAAGTAGCGAAAGAACGGAATCTTTCTGAGAACCTTGATAATTTCTAAAACTGACACTTTTTGCCTTAGCAAAATACATTCTCTTCAGTGAATCACAATCAAGATTAGCACATTTCTGTGATGGGCTCTAGGACTTCTTTTAAATATTGCACATTACTTGATAATTTACTCTTGTAACAATCAAACAGTAGCTTCAATTATGTGTTAACCTTTCCGCACAGGGGCAGTGTCCAACAGCATATCACTTGTCCCCATATAATTCTGCTTTTTCTCTCTTCTGAAACAGGCCTTGACCGTGAGATTATAGCTGATGATTTACCTCATCCATTTGGCTTGACCCAGTATCAGGACTACATTTACTGGACAGACTGGAGCCGGCGTAGCATTGAGCGAGCCAACAAGACCAGTGGCCAGAACCGAACCATCATCCAGGGGCATTTGGATTACGTTATGGACATCCTGGTTTTCCATTCCTCCCGGCAGGCAGGCTGGAATGAGTGTGCCTCTAGCAATGGTCACTGCTCCCACCTCTGCCTGGCAGTCCCTGTTGGTGGGTTTGTCTGTGGATGCCCAGCTCACTATTCCTTGAACTCTGACAACAGGACTTGTAGTGGTAAGCTCTAATGAATGGGAGATCAAGCTGAGAAGCAGATGTGTTTAGTAACAGAATCAAGCATTTTATTTAGAGGAAAGAGGAGTTTTATTTTTGTGACATGGTGAAGCTTGCTTGTTGGTAGACCAAGTTGAAGCCATTTTCTATTTCTAATACCAAATGTATGTTTTGCAAAATTTGGGTTTCTTAGCCTCCCTTCCTTCATAGAAAGATGAATATATTTATAGTTTTCTATTACTAAAATCCTACTATTGAGACAATATAGGATATATAAAGAAAAAAAAGGGAAAAAAAATCTTCAGCAGGCCAGTATCCCAGTAAAATAAGAGAAGTGTCTTCAGTGAGTCTTTTCAGTGATTTACTTAAATGTGTGTAAGCAAGAAGGCTCAAAGTGCTTTTGGTTTTATGTCTGTCTGTCAAACCCCCTCAAGTGTCTTATTTTCTTGCTTATTTATTAATCTTGCCTGACATAAAGAATGTGTAATAGTTCTGTCTTTATTGCAGACTCTGCATAGCCTTTAGGTGGCTCAGGATTTAATTCTGTAGTAGTTCTGTTTGCCAAGTGATGAGATGCTCTCTTCCCCCCAGAAGTGTTTCTTCCTCAGGGAAGGGAGGTTTGGTTCCACAGTCAACCTAACACTTCACATTTCTGATCTCAGTGGAGCCAAGCCCCATTTGTCTTTATTGTTGTGCAGAGTATGGACCGCAAGGCCCCTCAGGCTGTGTTTAATTAGTTTCTAACCAAATAATTTATCCATCTCTCAATAACTGGCTGCCAGTGAGGCTCTCATAATTTTGGCAGCCATGCTGGATGGCTGATTTCCACTGGTGTCATTCAGATTACTCAGTGGATGAAGAGATTCATGGTACAGAGAGACAGATTGTATCTTGTCTGCATGATGCATGAGTAGAGAGATCCAACTGTTGTTTTAAAGCCAAAAGCAGAGCAGTTTGTTCCACAAATGCCACCTTATAGCATTATTTTGAAAATCACATTCTTCAGAAAACTCTGCTTTTCCTACCCCCACCCCCATGTGTCCTGTACTCCTGCTTTCCTTTCTTATTACAAGGGTCACTTGCATGTCAACTGGATTTTTGTACTCTTAACACTCTCATGCCTTTCTGTGAGTTAGAAGCATGGCTGGCACCTCTCCAGTGGTGACTGTGATTTTGGAGGTGGAGGAATTTGATTTCCAGCAGAGAATAAGTACCAAAATAATCAAAGGTCATGTTTTCTTGTGAAAATGCACTTGGTAACAAGGGAAGGAGAAAAATACAGGAAATATGTTGTGAGCATATAGAGCCATTTCCCTGCAGAACTGTTTGGGGCTGTTTGTGAGGTATTCGGAGTTTCCCTTCTGCTATGTTCAAACCTAGGAACTTCCCAACTTCTCATTTGTAGGTAATGGGAGACATAGGCTTCTCTGCATATCAATTAATTTTTCTCCTGGCCACTGTAGTTACAGCATGAATTGTTTTAACTTTCTCTTTACTATTTTACTTGCTTATGTACTCAGGAACATTATTATTAATCCAAGCCCTGTCTAGAGGCAAGTTCCTCCCTTCTGGATCACCCTGCTCATGCATGCATATGTTATTTTAATTACAGGAAGGACACACTGCTCTGAGATCTGGTATCTCATCAGACCTACCATGTGGTATGAAGTTGGAAGGCATTGTTACACAGGGGACGTGCTTGTTGCACTCCACTTGTCTGCTTAAAATATAGTTAAAAATATGTTACTATTGGGAAGGCAGAATGATGATAACTGGGGAGGGATTTATACAATTGCTACTGTTTCAGAAATGTGGGGACTCAAGGAGGGAAATTCCGCTGTTGCTTTATATAATGAGCCATCAGTTCAAAGTTAGAAGCCAGACAATCTTAGACAGTGAGAAGGTGTCTTTAGGGAAAAGCAGAAAGTATTTTAGGTGATTATGATGGTATGTTTACCTGCACTGTTTTATCTTAATCTTTTTTCCCTTTCCATGAGTCTCTTAACTGCTTGATAAGAATTCTAATATTTTCTGAATCTATTATTTTTCTGTACATGTTCATATTTGTGGTCAGTGCCAGTAATAGATGCCCTGGGCCTGAAGAAAGATCACAAGCCAGCACAGAGTTCACCTGAAATGCAGGAAAATGTAACCCCAGCCAGTAAGACAGCTTCAATGGGAGCAGATCTTAAATGCCTCTGTTCAAAGGCATGTAGCATGGGGAACAAACAAGAGGAGTTACAGACCTGTGAATGCCTGCAGGGCTATGATGTTATTGGGATCACTGAGAAGTGTTGAGATGATTCCTGTGACTGGAGCATTGGAATGGGTGGGTACAAGCTCTTTAGGAAGGAGAGAAGAGAAGGAAGTGTTGTCCTCTACATTAATGACCATCTGGAGTCCATGGATCTCAGTCTGGGGACGGATATAGAGCTGACTGAGAGCTTATGGGTCAGGGTTAAAGGTAAGACAGGGGCAGGTGATATCATGTTGGTCTGCTACAGACCACCTGACCAGGAAGACCGAGAGGATAGGAACAGCTTTGTATTCACAAGCCCTGGTCCTCATGGGAGAGTTCAGCCACCCCAATATCTGCTGGTAGGACAAAATAGCAAGACACCAGCAATCCAGGAAGTTCCTGGAATAAACTGGTGGCAATTTCCTCCCAGTAGTAAAGGAATCAATGACACAAGGTGCTATGCTGGACCTTGTTCTCACCCACAAGGACAGGCTAGTGGCAAATATGAAGCTTAAGGGCAGCCTTGGCTGCAGCAACCATGAAATGGTGGAGTTGGGAATTTGCAGGGCAACAACTGGAACTGGGAATTTGTAGGAGCATGCAAAGCAAGTTCACAACCCTGGACTTCAAGAAGGCAGACTTTGACCTCTTCAGGGATTGGCTTGGTAGGGTACCATGGGCTCCTCTCCTTTCCAGGGCTCTGTCCCAAGAAAGCTGATCGGTATTCAGGGATCACGTCCTGCAAGCCCAGGAGCAATGCATCCCAACATGAATGAACAAGGAGCTCCTGGACACACTTAGATGTAAAAGTAAACTTTACAGAAGGTGGAAGCAAGGACAAGTAGCCTGTGAGGAGTACAAAGAAGTTGACTGAGGAACCAGTCACATTAGGAAAGCTAAAGCCCAAACAGAATGAAATCAGGCTGGTAACAAGAAAAGTTTGTACATCAGTGATGAAGGAAGTCTAGGGAAAATGTGGGCCCTCTCCAGAAGGAAGCAGGAGACCTGTTCATACAGGATATGGAGAAGGCTGAGGTATTCAATGACTCTTTTTGTCTGAATCTTCACTAGCAAGGGGTCTAGCCAAACCACCCAAGTTTTAGAAGGCAAAGGCAGGGGCTGAGAGAAGGAAGATTCCATCACTGGAGGAGAAGAGTAAGTTCAAGACCATCTCAAGAATCTGAAAGAGCACAAGTCCATGGGACCTGATGGCATCCATCTGTGACTCCTGAGGAAACTGGTGGATGAAGTTGCAAAGCTGCTTTCCATAAGTAATGGCAGTCTGGTGAAGTTACCCCTGAATGGGAAAGGGGAAACCTAACCCTAATGTTCAAAAAGGGAAAAAAAGAAGGGGAACTTATAGGCCAGTCAGTCTCACCTCTGTAGCTGGCAAAATCATGGAGCAGATCATCCTGAAGGCTCTGCTAAGGCACATAGATTATGAAGACATAGTTGGTGGCAACCAGTCATGCCTTACAAATCCCCATTTTATGATGGGGACACAGAAACAGTGGAACAGGGTAGAGCAACTGATGTCATCTCTCTGGACTTATGCAAAGCATTTGATTCTATCCTTTACAACATCCTGGTCTCTAAATTGGAAAGATACAGTTTCAATGGATGGACCACTCAATTGATAAGAAACTGGCTGGATGGCCACACTCAAAAAGCTGCAGTCATCAGCTCAATATCCAGATGGAGACCAGTGACAAGTTGCATTCCTCAAGCATTGGTATTGGGACTGGTGCTGTTTAACATCTTTTGTTGCCAACATAGGCAGTGAAACTGAGTGCCAGCAAGCTGTGTAGTGTGGTTGACATGCTGGATGGAAGGGAGGCCATCCAGAGGGACCATGACAGGCTTGAGAGGTGGGCCCGTGCCAACCTCATGAAGTTCAATATGGCCAAGGGCAAGGTTCTGCACCTGGTTAGGGGCAATCCCAAGTATATAGGTTGGGTGGGGAGTGGATTGAGAGCAGTCCTGAGGAGAAGGACTTGGGGAGGGGGGGGGTGGGGTGGGGTGTCAGTTGGTGAAAAGCTCAGCATAAGTCAGCAGGGAGCCCTTGCAGCCCAGAAAGCCAACTGTACCCTGGACTACATAAAAAGAAGCATGGCCAGCAGGTCAATGGGCCAACAGGTCAAAGGAGGTGATTCTTGCCCTCTCTTCCACTCTCATGAGATCCCACCTGAAGCACTGGTGGGATCCCTAATTCTTGGGACTCTAATACAAGAAGGACGTAGAGCTCTTGGAGTTAGTCCAAAGGATGACCATGAAGATGATCAGAGGGCTGGAGTACCTGTGCTATGAAAACAGGCTGAGAGAGTTGGGGTTGTTCAGCATGGAGAAGAGAGGCTCCAGGGAGACCTTGTAGTGGTCTTCTAGTACTTAAAGGGGAGGGACAAGAAGTCTTGGGAGGGACTTTTTACAAGGTCATGGAGTGACAGGATGAGAGGTAACGGCTTTAAATTGGAAGTGGGTAGATTTAGGCTAGATATTAGGAAGAAGTTCTTTAGTGTGAGGGTGGTGAGACAGTGGAACAGGTTGCCCAGAGATGTTCTGGATGCCCCCTCCCTGGAAGTGTTCAAGGCCAGGTTGGATGGGGCTTTGAGCAACCTGGTCTGATGGGAGGATGGGAAGTGTCCCTGACTATGGCAGGGGGGTTGGAACTGGATGATCTTTGATGTCCCTTCCAACCCAAACCATTCTGTGATTCTATATGCACTTTCCTTTTTTTTTTTTTTTTTTTTTGTGCTTTCTTCAACAGTTTAAAACGAAGTAGAAGGCAGCTCAAATTATTGGAGAAATGCTTGGAGGGGAAATACAGGTTGTCCAGAAAGCAAAAATACCTTGCAGTTAGGTCTGATTGTTAGGATTGAGTCTTAGTTACCAGGGAAACTCTCCCCTTCTCTTTCCCCACCCCCCCCAACACCTTTTTTTTTTTTTTTTTTTTTTCAGCAGCCAGAATAAATGTTCAAAGTGTTGCCTAAAATAACACAGGCAGCTGATGATGTCCTCTGGAAGACATTTGCTACCTCCCCTTTCCAAAGTGCTGCCTTACCTGTTTTACAGGCTGGATTGAATGAGTGCAGTGTCCCACTGCTCATCTCTCCAGACTTGAGCTGTAGAGAACTGACTGTACAAACTTCAGGGAGGCTGCAAACTGCATTTCTGGCTTTTGGCTCTTGAGCTTTCTTGCACAGCAGTGGCTCCAGGTCGACCATTATTGCAAAGAACATTGTGAAAATGGAAAATGCTTTAACTACCTGCCCTGATTTCTGACCCAGTTATATAATTCAAGGATTTGGTTTTTAACAGTTTATTAAATGTGTTTTGCACTCACTATAAGATTAAGCTGGTAAACTTTCTTGGGTGGGGAAGTCTTATTTTCTGATGTTTGGTGGTATTTATAAGAAAATAATTTGTCCAGGAAATTTTTTGCTGGACAACTGGAAAGCTGGAGCAGAGCATCAGAATTTTTTTTTTTTTTTTCTGATTACAGGTTAGCATTCTCAAGTGAGCACCTAGACATAAAAAAGATATACACTCAAGAAGAGTGAATAGATTTTTCTCTAGAAGCACAGACTTGCACACAGCTAAGAGATTTCCCTGTGGGCTACTTGTTTTTCCATTCCAGTGCAGGCAGAAAGGTTCAATCCTGTTGTCACAAACCCTCTATCTGATGTGTCTCTCTCTTCCCTGGGACCTCTAAATAAGGAACCAGTTCTGGCTTTCACTCAGCTTCCTCCACAAGTAGAAGTGTACCTAGCAAAAGTTTCAGCTTTAATATAGTGCAGCTGGATTTCCTTGGGACCCCTTTAGAAACAGCATTGACAGTTCCTTGAGAGGCATGTCTGACTATTCTTCTTTGAGGGGATTTTGACAGAAGTCTTCACATTTGTTAGTCCTGCAACTTACAAAATTATCTTTGCCTCTTGCATCCATGTTCAGACATTTTTAGTAAAAGAGGTCATTTGAAAGGCTTTATAAACTGATCAGAGCTTGGCTTCTTAATGTTTTGGTTTATTCTTAATTTATTTTTATTTGCAAAGGAACAGTAGGAAGAAGAATGAAAGAAGAGATACTCTCTGATTTTATATAGTAGTTGTCATTATTGAACACACAAATACCCAACATTATTGCTACATGTAACCCCGGTTTTTGTTGATTTTGTATTGTTTTTTCTTTTTTTAACCCCTCAAGCTCCTACAACCTTTCTGTTGTTCAGTCAGAAGAATGCAATTAATCGAATGGTGATAGACGAGCAGCAGAGTCCAGATATCATACTCCCTATCCATAGTCTGAGAAACGTTCGAGCCATTGATTATGACCCCCTGGATAAACAACTGTACTGGATTGATTCTCGGCAGAACATCATCCGGAAGGCACAGGAAGATGGCAGCCAGGTATCCTGTGGGGGATGGGATTACTAACAAATGAGGGAAGCATGCCCTACACCCAGAATTGAATGATTGCACATGAACAATATACACAGGCTTCCTGTATGCTACTAGCTGTCACCTGGTAAAATAATTGGCATTTGAAGTTTCTGGAGTTCTCAGCCACTAATCTGGGAGGTGCAGCAAGAAATAAGACATGGAAAACTAAGGCCAAGTTAAAGACAGCGTTTTTCACAGGGCACACTATTTGCTCAACACTGTCTTTTTTCTGGGAGCTGTTGGAAATCCCTACTTGAAAGAAGTGAAACATAGAAGTGAAGGTTCCGAGGAGAAACTGAGAATGTGAGATAGAAGGAAGAGCTGGATATGAGCAGGGTGCTGGGGCATTGACTCTGAAATGCAGAGGGTGGGACTTTGTGAGCATGTGGCTTTGTCTGAAGCCTCTAAGGTTCTGGTGGTGGGTAGGAAGGGAGCTGTTTTCGACTACAGAGGCACTGACTGAGGAGGCTGAAACTAGGGAGCTGTAGGAGGCTTTGGAAAATATATTTGAGTGGGGAATACAGAAAAAGTACAATAGAGTAGAAAGCAAAAGGCCATATAGGACTAGCAAGGTTAATTGTGAGCAGTGACTGCTTATTCATTTTCAAATTTTAAAACAGATTATTTTCTTCCTGATTTTTTTTTTTGAATGAGAGAGGAACAGGAGACTAAGGTGAACAACACAGAGGTGCTATATTCAGTTTAATTTGTAAGACAGTGTGGTTTCTGGTGGTGGGTGTGGTGGTAGCTGGATCCTGCTGAAATGCCCTTCAGCCTTAACTCTTAATTTAGCAATGGTTTTAATTTTGGAATATCTAAATAATTTCACACCCAGAACTAGTTGAAGGCACCAGGTTTTTGCGAGCTTCAGCAGAATAAACAAATGCAAGACTTGTTAGGCACACCCTTTCATGGGGGTGACAAGCTGAATAAGAAAGTTAGGCAAATTTTCTGGTGAAGTTTAATTTGGGGGTAAGAAGGGTGGAGACTGCTCATCTCAAAAGCATTAAGTTTTCCAAAAGATTATGTAAGGCCATGTTTTGTGAATTACCAGTCCTCTTCAGATTTTTTTGAAAAGTTCATGAAAGATGTCGAGTTAGATTCACCTTTCACCATAGGGAGACTGTGTAGTTTCTTCCTAACAACAAGAAAAAAAAACAAAAAAACCAAAAAAACAACCAAATAAAACAAATATCAAAAAAATAAGGTATGTGAGCTCCAGAGGTCTGGACCCAGTAGAAGGCAAGAACTTCAAAGCAGAAAAGTGGTAGCTGGAAATTCTCTGAACTGAGTCTTATGCTAGCTGGTGTCCTTTCTGTCTTTTGACAGAGTTGCCTTTCTATTTATCATTCATCCTCATGTTCTCTCAGTGTGATTGCAGTGATGATGGAGAAGAATGAGGCAAGAATTTCAAGTGCTGTCTGGCCTCACTTTGCCTGGTTTTTTATCTGTTCAGCTGCAGTATTGGGAACTGGTGGTGATGTGTTTCTGCTGTAGTGTGCTAAGTGTGCTGGCACTGGGTCTATCTAAGATGAACTTTGAGGTGTCAAGAAGTCAGAGGAAATGTGGAGGCTGACTCTGAACCTTCAACATGGAGACAATTTCGTATTGTTTGTCAAACTTACTAAGTCTTATGAGCTGCAACCAATTTACATGATTGCCAGTACAACAAAACACTGGGACTAAGTGTCTGTATCTGATTAAAGATGTTGTTGGGGCAACTGAGCTGAGTCTCTCCTTACTTTATGGAGGTATTTTGGCTGCCTTCTTTTACGGAGCAGTTTGATGTACTGCATCCCTAGCAAATAAAATTGCTCATGATGGCTCAGATTAAATGCTCTTCTGTGGGCTGTTTTTCTTTGCTTTCTAGAGCCTCACTGTTGTGACCAGTCCAGTTCCTAATCAGAATATAGATATGCAGCCCTATGACCTGAGCATTGACATCTACAGCCGCTATATCTACTGGACCTGCGAAGCTACTAATGTGATCAATGTGACACATCTGGATGGGAGACCCATGGGAGTGGTGCTCAAAGGAGATCAGGATAGGCCCAGGGCCATTGTGGTGAATCCTGAGAAAGGGTATGTAGCTGAAACATTGGCATGGGGAAATTCAGACTGAAGGTCTTGAATCAAATTGTTTTCTTGCCGCTGGTTGGTTTCTCTTTGTTGGAATAAAAACATCTTTGCCATTTGTTAAGATGTCTTGATCATATAGCAAAAATAGGAGAGGTCAAATAAACTTTTTTTTTCCTTTAATCATTCCTTTTCCAGGTACATGTATTTTACCAACCTACAGGAAAGGTCTCCTAAAATTGAAAGAGCAGCATTGGATGGAACTGAACGAGAAGTCCTTTTTTTCAGTGGTTTGAGCAAACCCATTGCCTTAGCTATTGACAGCCAGCTAGGCAAGCTGTTCTGGGCTGATTCAGACCTGCGTAGAATTGAAAGCAGTGACCTTTCAGGTACAGTAGCACTTTAATGCAGTGATTCACTTGTGTGATGTGGGTGTGGGGGAATGCAGAGAAAGGTGTCTTCTTTTCCTTCCTACTGTAAACAGTCTGTACTGTGATTCTAATCTCTCCCTAAATTCCCAGCCAGGGAATGTGCATGAATCATGCAGCATGCCTTTACAGTCTCATTCCCCTATCTATTCTTTGCATTATTAATTGCTATATATACTATTTACTTCAGTTTCTCACTGCAAGACTTTTGTGTGATTTCCCAAAGTTAGTTCACAGATAAATTGTAGCAGTTTTGGAAAGGGGAGGTAGTGGATTGTTTTTAGGGCATTGGTTTTGGTGCAGTAATCAGACTCAACCAGAGGAAAGTTTCCCTTTGGTGGAAAATTTTTTTTCTGCAAAGTTAAAGCAGCAATTGTGCAGGTCACTGATGTGCGTGTCATTTAGGGTAAAAATACATGAGAAAAACAGAACAGATCTGGCATTTATCTATTCTCAAAAGGCAAAAAACTCCCTCTTCCAACTATGGAATTCTCTTTGCCTGCTCCCTAAGGCTGGGTATGCTGCTTGTCTGACCTCCTCTATGAGTTCATTCAGCTCACTTAACCACGTAAGCAGATTATGACAATAATATACAGAAAAGAGAAATAAAAAACAGTGTTCTGTTGCTTTGGAAAGCTGAATTGGTTCAGCAAGAGTCCAGCAGACAACCAGAACTGGAGCAAACAACCAGAACTCTTCTATGAGGCAAAATCATGCAGTCAGATTGTGTAAGAGAGTCAGAGATGTGTCTTAGCAGTCAGATCCAATAAGCTGGTGGATCAGCTCAGCTGTTTCATGTGGCTGTGGTAGTAACTTGTTGTCATACGAGCTGGGCTGGATGTTGCTGATGGGAGTGCCAGCATGTTCTGAGTGCATGGATAGCCATCTCTGGTAGCAGTATGCCCCCCTTGCTTTGCTGCTAGTGGAGAGGAATAGCACATTTTCTCCTTCCTCTGGTGTTCAGATGATCCCCTGTTTGTAGAGTGCTTGTCCTTGTAATAAAGCTGAGTGTTATTCTACCATCAGAAGAGTAAGCACATGTGTAAGGAAATAAGGACACACTTCTCAATCTCTGAATTTGAAAATGTAATGAGTGTGGCAGTTTGCAGTCATGATACCTTCATTCAAAGCGGCAGCATGTAATCCCACTGGCAGAGAGGTACCTGAGGACTGGAGAAAAGTCAATGTGATGCCAGCCTTCAAAAAGGACAAGAAGGAGGACCCAGGATACTATAGGCCAGTCGCCTTCACCTCCATCCCTGGAAAGGTTATGGAGCAGCTCATTCTGGATGTCATCTCTTAAGCATGGGGAGGAAAAGAATGTTATCAGGAGCAGTCAACATGGATTCTCTTAGGAGAAATAATGGTTGACCAATCTGATAGCTTTCTGTGATAGCATGACTGGCTGGGCAGATGAGGGGAGAGCAAGGGATGTTGATCTACCTCACCTTCAGTAAGACTTCTGACTGTCTCCCATAATATCCTCGTAGACAAGCTTAGGGAAGTGTTGGTTGGATGAGTGGACAGTGAGGTGGACTGAGAACTGGCTGCATAGCACAGCTCAGAGGGTTGTGATCAGCAGTGTGGATTCTGGTCTTGTTCAACATGTTCAGTGACCTGGGTAAAGGGAGAGAGTGTACCCTCAGCAAGTTTGCTAATGATACCAGACTGAGAGGTGTGGCTGATACACCATATACATTCAGTGAGACCTGGACAGGCTGGAGAGGTGGGTAGAGGGGAACCTAAGGAAATTGAATGAAGGCAAGCACAGGGTCCTGCACCTAAGAGGATTAATCCCATGCCCCAGTACAGTACAATGACATGCTGGAAAGCAGTGGCTCTGCAGAGAAGGACCTGGGAGTCCTGATGGACAAGTTAACCATAAGCCAGCAATGTGTCCTTGTAGCCAAGAAGGCCAGTTGCATCCTGAGGTGTGTTAAGAGTGTGGCCAGCAGTTCAGGGGAGGTTATCTTTCTCCTCTACTCTGCTCTAGTGAGGCCACATGTGGATCCAGTACAAAAAAGGCAAGAAAGTGCTAGAAAGAGTCGGTGAAGAGGAACAAAGATTCTATGAAGATGATTAGATGACTGGAGTATCTTGCTCATGAAGAAAAGCTGAGAGATCTGGGTCTGTTTAGCCTGGAGTAGAGAAGTCTGAGAGGGGATCTTATCATGCATATTAATATCTAAAGTTCAGGTGCCAAGAGGATGGGACCAGACTCTTTTTATACCCTTTTTTGGCTCTTTTTTCAGTAGTGACAAGTGACAAGATTAGGAACAATGACACAAACTGGAACACAAGAAGTTCCATTTGACAATGAGGAAAAAATACTTTGGGGGTGACAGAGCACTGGAACAGGCTGTCCCAAGGAGTTGTGGAGTCTTCTCTAGAGATGGTTAAAACCTGCCTGAACACAATCCTGTGTCATCTCCTCTGTCTGAACCTGCATTAGCAGAGAGGTTGCACTAAATGATATCCCTTCCAGCCCCTGCCATTCAATGCTTCTATGACACCACTGTGATTGTCAGTCTTATAAAGCTACTAGGATAATCTTTTTTTTTTGTTTTTGGGGGTTTTTTTGTTTGTTTGTTTTTGTTTTTTTCTTCCAAGTGTTTCAGTTTTTGTATTACTGGCATTGAGGCTCACCAAGATAGTAATTTTTTTTTCAATGATTAACTTAATGTGTCACTAGAAGATTCAGGGTCTCTAATGACCTGCAATGTATCCTGACTGTTTACTTTTAAAAGACAAGCTGAATTAGTGAATTGTTTTCTTTAAAAAGTGGTGTGGTAAATCCAAATATATTATAGGCTATCCCAGATCCAGTGTTTGCATGAGTAAAGTAATGGGCAGAAGGAGAACATCGTATGTGGGTTGTTTCTAACTTTGTCTGTTATCTGTCAGGAATTAGGATCCTACAGAAGATGTGTCTAATTCTGAGTCTAGCCTGTTTTTAATAATTCTGCTTTTTCTGTTTTTTGTGGTTGTTGGATCACCAATTTTGTGAAGCAAAGGCTTGCCATATTTTTGAAGAACATGAAAAATCATTCCAAAACCTCGCTTGCTTTTTGGAATTTGCATGACAAATAGATTGCCATAATCACCACGATAAATTGCTAACTGCTGAGATGCATTCCTGTGCTTAGGAATGCTGATTAATAGGCTCTTCTGACCAGCAGAGTAATTTTTCTGCATATTAGCTTCTTAAAAACACGAATAGTCTCTTGCTCTGTCAACTCTGTAGATGCTAGTATCCATAAAGAGGAGGACAGCTAGAATGCCTTTTATGTGATGCAGTCCTTCTCTTTCTCCCTGTCCTTCAGGCATGCAGTTAGGGCTCGGTTATGTTGCCCAAATGGGAGATGCTATTGAAGCTAACCAGATTCTTCACATGATTAATGGGTTGTTTATGAAAAGATGACTGGAATTAGCTCCCTACTATGGAAACTATTTGGAAATGAGTTCTATTCCAGAATAATTAGTGTGATTTGGAAATGTCTAATGATTCTGGAATTAAGCAATTTTTATTTGGAAATAAATGAGCTATGGGTGTGTCCTGATTTTTGTTTGTTTGTTTTTGTCTTTTTGTAAAAGGTATTGCTGGAAAGAGAATGGTGATGCCAGGAGGCAAAGCTCCTCTTAATCACATCTCTCTTTCATCTGACATTCCCAATAAAAAGGAGTCTAACACCCTGATGAGCCAGCTTCAGATTTTATTGTTAGTTTGTGGAAGGAGGGATTTCAGTGTCTCAGTTTAGTCAGAAGTAGTCAGTTACACTTGGTCACAAATATTGAAAAGAAGGATTAAGACATTAAGGGAGTGAATATTTTAAGCTTCAGAGCTTTAGGAGCATACTACAAAATGCCATGCTGAGTGACATGGGCATGGCAGAGCAGGGCATGTACAGACTCCATTTGGGTAGGTCAAGGTCTTTGTTTTAACTGTATTCCTTCCTGACATCTCTGCATTTTCCCCCTTTCCCAGCTTAGCTTTTCTTCTTGAGATGCAGGTTGTTGTTTCTTACCTTTTCCCTATACAATGAGTCATGTTCATGGGGGCTGCAATTATTTGGCTTGACTTGCATCACTCTGTCTTTTAATTCCTGGATCAGCCTGGGTATAGCCTTCTTCAGAATCCATCAACATCATTTCTTAATCAGATCATTGCTGGTGTTGTTCCAAAGTGGTGGGTGAGAGCCCAGTCTAGCTGAGAATTAATATTTGAATTTCCGTGTTCTGATTTAGGTGTTACCACTTGCTAAATGTTTGGAAGATTACTTAACTTCTGAAATCTATACTCATTTAGTGACAGGAAGATAAGTGTTCCTTTCATAGCTGAATTTGTTTGTAAGTCATCATCACTGACATACTGTTGATTAAATTCTCAACAAGTCTCAAGACAAAAACCATACTTACAACTGAGCAAAGCAGAGGGACAGAACTTGCACAAATTGTGTACTAAAATAGGGTATGGTGGAAATATGGTACAATTTTTCTGTGGTGTTCAGTATTACTAGAACATTTTTTTCAGGACAAAATATTAAAAAAAAAAAACCTCTCAATTTGTTTTGTGGGTGAATATACACAATGCGATTGTATGCTGTAGCAAAAATAAAGATAAACATAGTAGTGAACCCAGATATCTGAAATACGAAGATCCATATGTAAATTTTCAAGCTGTGGCCTAATTTTATAGTGTATGTTATTGTTACAACATTTCAAAATTGAGACAGATTCCTTATTTTTGGTAATTTTATGCTCAGAAACTGATAAAGATCTTTTAAGATTTGAGTGTTAGTGGCTATGTCATGTAAAGAATAAGAATAAGATTTTTCTTTTCTCTATGACTTACAAAGTCTTCAGTGTCTTTGGCCAGTCTTTAATGATACCTTTAAAACAGCTGTGAATTGTCTTCTGTGTATGTGGAGCATTGACCATTGAGTGTGGCAGTTTCTCTTGACTATATTTATTGCCAGGTAATCTAGAATAAATGTAAAGAAGTACTTCTCATAGGTGCAAGGCTAAAGCAGCCTCTTGACTGCCACCAATGATTGCTAAAGGAACTGAGAAAAGCAAGTCTGCTAGGAAGAAGGGAGCATTCCCAATTTAGCATGAAGACCTTAGTGAAGGAAATACAGTTGAAACAAAATAATACAAGGAAGTCAGAAGTCAAGTGTTTACCTTAATCTCATAATTCATGTGAAACACACTATCTTGTTTTCGCTTGGATTTTATCTTGCATTAGCCAACTCAAGCTAATAATCCATCTTCTTATTCCCTGTTGTATGCCAAGACAAAGCAGTTAATCTCTCCAGAAAAGGAGAGAAGAATGAAAATAATTACCTGTTTCCACTATACCAATAAAAGACTGTATAGCCCGCAGCTCCAGATGCTTCTTAAATATAGTAAATATATTTGAAGTGCAAAAACTCATCTCAAATGGAAGGGGAGAAAAAAAATTATCTGTCTGCAAAATGCATCAGAGGACCCAGAATTACTTGTGTTTTATAATGGGCTTACCTGGTAATGTAAAAGTAGTAGAAAAATAGTGGTACGAGTAGTGCAGAGAATGTTTGTAGGAGTATTTCAGTTGATTCTAGTTGAGCTAAACCATTCTTTCCCTTCTGTAGGTGCTAACCGGATTGTTTTGGAAGACTCCAATATCTTGCAGCCTGTGGGACTAACTGTGTTTGAAAACTGGCTGTATTGGATTGACAGGCAACAGCAGATGATTGAAAAGATTGATATGACTGGTCGAGAAGGACGTACAAAGGTTCAAGCTCGTATTGCACAACTCAGTGACATCCATGCTGTGAAAGAGCTCAACATTCAGGAATACAGTGAGTGCAGTCCCTGTTTGCAAGTGCAGACAATGCCTGTGGGGCTTGAGGCAAGGAGTGGCTGCAGAGAGATGAGCCTGTTTTGCCTTGTCACTGATCAACATCAGTGCAGATCGAAGTTCTGCAGCCAGAAGTTGGTATCGTCTTGCGTCTGTACATCACCAGAGTGCAATTAAGTTTGTTTCCTTAGGCAGTTGGCAGTGGGCTGGAAATCTATCACAAACCCAGCATCACGTTCTGTTGCTGATGACAGCTGTATTAGTAGTCCCATACAGGTGCCTGGCATTTGAGTGTCTGTAGGCACAGTGGAAATGTCCTGCTATCACAATTATGTGATAACAGTTACAGCTGAATGTGCTAGTAAATATAAGTGTTATTCTGGGTAGGCAAACAGCTCTCAAGACCTTTTGCTAGCAGTAAATATTTCAGTGGACTGCCTGCCTTGAAGGCAAAGGGAAAGATTTTTGTTGATGGCAATTCATATTTGAAAGTAAATGATGGAAGAGCAATGTTGCATTGCACAAAGAAGTGTGTGTTAACTAACAATTTGTCTTGAACATAGCTGCACTTTTAAAAGTTTTCTGTTTAGCAAGGTATAGCCATTCCCCACACACACACATGCACTTGAAGTTATAGAAGCTGGATGGTTAAAGTGGAGCTGCAGTCATCCTGCAGAAAATACTCCAGGTTAATAAGCTGTGGTGCATGCCTTGGAGAAATATGTAGAAAAATGTCTGGGGATGTTTAATTAAAGTATCAGTGCAGAATGCTACTACTTTTGTTTGCTATTAATCTCAGAAAATCTGTCAGGAGTTCCAAGAAATGCATGTTGTGCTTATTAAAAATTAAAATGAAGAGACATGTTTATCTAGAGCATGCTAATTTGTGTTTCAGAGACAGTATGGAAGCTTCAGAATTAATAAATCAGAAAAGCTTACCTGTTTAATGGTCTTTGATAGAGAAAGTGAAGTATGGATTCCAAAGCATCTTTTCGTATTAATAATGCTACTATTTTGCTGCAGAACTAATTCTACCTCACACAAGAAGCAAACTGCTTTGAGTACTTTGATGGTTTAATAGACTACATGGCAAGGTTCTCACTCTGTTTCAGATCATGGACAGTGATCAGTGTGTGTGATAATTACTGATGTGTTTAAAGACAAAAAAACGTGTGTAACAAAGTACAGCTTTTCCAGAATTTTTAATAGTGCTCTCCCCAGGGAGAAGGATGTCCTCTGTGCCCAAAGAAATCACCGAAAGATCAAAAAGGTGGTGGGGATTTCTTGTTCAGTACCTGACTTTCTTATTTTTGAAATCACAGGACAACACCCTTGTTCTCAAGATAATGGTGGCTGCTCACACATTTGCATCGTCAAGGGCGATGGCACCACGCGCTGCTCTTGCCCTGTACACCTTGTTCTGCTGCAGGACGAGCTGTCCTGTGGAGGTAAGTCCTTCCCATGTGGTGTCACTGAGCTCTCGACTTCTGGTCTGGGGGGGTGTCTCCATCTTTAGAGCTGGTTTCTGAGCAGAAAGAATATGACAGTGCACCAGGTGCTGTTACACGCTTCTATGCACTTTTCTTTTCTTGTGCCCGAGCTAAACTTGCAAGTATTGAGGACTAAAAGACAAGGAGAAATTCACTAGTTAACTGTTGTGTAAGAACTTCTGTTTGCTCTTTCCACTTAAGACCACTGAACTATTGCAATTTGATTTATTAATTGTATGATTTTTATTACTATTTACTATGCCTCTGTATGTTCTTCTTTTTCAAATAATGGTATTCTGTCTTAGTACACCACATCTGTGCCATTTTATTCTTCTCTGCTGTCCTTCTCAAACACACCCTGTGAAAGTCTTTCTGAACTGCAGTCCCAGAAGGGCAAGTTGCCCTCTCTGTGGTGATATGGCCACTGTAGCCTACGCCTTGGTGTCTCCAAGGGGTGGGGTTGAACTGGGGGAGAGGAGAGGCACTTTGGGGCTTGGGTCTCTTTGTGCTACCGTACTGAATGGATTTATTTTGCAATCTTCTCACCATCAAGGCGACGTGTGGTCTCACAATGGAACAAGAACTAACATAAACCAGATATTTTCTCAGAGCAAGTTTAATACCAGGCCAAAAAGGGGGAGGAGAAAGGCGAATTAAAAAAAGGGAGAAAAATCCACACTTACTGCGCAAGATTAACAGTTACTGTAGTAAATGTTAAATAACAGCTAACAGCTGTGTTGAGATAGCAAGACTTGACTACATGGAACAGTTTTCTGTTGTTTTAAAGGAATTTTGACTGAACAGAGCTGTTGAGGGCACATAACTAGACACTGAGTCACAATGCATCCATCTGCAGTGCATTACATCCTTTTGACATTTTCTATACGACTGTTGAACATTCAGAAGAAAGTGAGCCATCAGTTGTGTATACAGTGGTGTTGCAAGAAAGGGGCAGTAGAAAATTGTGTTGGCTTTAAATGAAGACTGTTGAAGGCCTACTAAGAGGAGGGGGCCAGCCAAGTGGGAAGGAAAAAAAATAATGGTGTTTTCAGCATGCATGTTTCTCTGTTCCTCCTATTCTCTGTCTAATGAGCCTACATGAATGTGTGTCTGCATCAGTCACATGGGGCTCAAGATCTGCACAAATGACTGTGTAGGCAGTGGGAGTGGAAGTAACCTTATGATGTGGCACATTAATCAGCTGCTTGATAAATCAAAGTAGCCGAGATCTTTTTGTACATACCTGTCCTGACCTACTGTTTGTTCACCTGTTTATTTAATTCCTATTTTTTTCCTTGATTTTTCAAGAACCGCCGACATGCTCCCCTCAGCAGTTCACCTGTTTCACAGGTGAGATTGACTGCATCCCAGTGGCCTGGCGCTGTGATGGTTTCACTGAATGTGAAGACCACAGCGATGAAAAGAACTGCCCAGTGTGTTCAGACACCCAGTTTCAGTGTGAAAGTGGACAGTGCATAGACAGTGCCCTCCGGTGCAATGGAGAAGCAAATTGCCAGGACAACTCAGATGAGAAGAACTGTGAAGGTAGAGATCATCTTTCGGAGGGTGATCCAAATAAAGCTCTCATGATAAATACCAAACTTATTGTTAAGTGGGATTTGGAAGGATCTGAGATTCTGCTGCTTTTTTGTACTGGATGTGAAATGGTTTCATACTGTTGTTTTTCTACCTGTGAGATAAAAATAGATCAGATAGAAACTGATCTCCTGCACAGTGATTTAAGCTGTTTATGAGAAGTATTATTAAAAACATGGTGTGTTTTTAATCTCTAAAGCCTGGTAACAGTGAGTGAATTACAAAATGGAGCAAATCCTTGTGCTAGTTTTTGTGTACCTTGTACTGAGCAAAGGTCTTTGGATTGTTTATTTTATAATACTTGAAGAAAACAAAATTAATCTTTTTTACTCAAAAAAAGTAAGAGAGTGAGTAGGAGTTAGATGATATTTCTGGAGACCTCTTTTTCCTATAGAACACAGCAAAAGAGAGGGAAGTGTTAGTGCCAACACAATGAGATTAGGTTCTTTTAATTTTGGAAAGGACAGATTGTGCTGGTCAAATCTGAACTGCTCTGCCACTATATACTGTGAAACAATAGCAAACTCACCATTTTCACAATGTGTAAGTTGTGAGTTGTAGGAACAACTTGGAAGCTTGAGAAGATACCTCTTTTCTATATCCTTTCAGTACATTATCCTTCTTTGAAGAGGCCCTCTAAGGGTCTTGGAATCAAGGCTGGACTTCTTTCCAAAAGATGTGCTCAAACTCAAAAACATACAAACTGATGCACAGGTTTCTGTGTGGTGCAAGGTGATTGTTAGCTAGATGAGAGGCTGACATCTGAAAATACATAGTGTATACATAGTGCCTCCTAGTTGCCATCCAGTGACTGGAGATATTAGAGGGGCTGTTTGTCACCTTCAAAGTGGCCCTGTTATTCAGAATATTCAAGTTGATTACAGATCAGAGCAGCCTTTAGTTTAACTTTTCAGTTCAACTGAAGTCAGAAAGAATTTCTGGATTTATGAGAAACAGGAGGCAAAAATATGTGTAAACAACAGCAGTCAGCACCTTGCCTGCAGCACCTTTTTTCCCAAAGTGGTAGTTTATTTTTTGAGAGTACTGGCAAAGCTCCAGTTTCATCTTCTGTCTTTCATTTCAGTTTAAAAACATGATGTCAAGTGAAATATATTGTCCTGTGATCAAGGAGTTTTCTGGTCTACAGGAAAAGCACAAGGGC
The DNA here is from genome assembly GCA_023637945.1 of Phaethornis superciliosus. NCBI lineage: Eukaryota > Metazoa > Chordata > Aves > Apodiformes > Trochilidae > Phaethornis > Phaethornis superciliosus. The sequence continues at coordinate 38,582,640 of JAJQWJ010000001.1, forward strand.
ATTGAGAAACCACATTTATCTTTCTTGAACAATTTTATCATTGTGGTTTGGCAGCTTTATTTTTAATAACTTCTTCTCTCATTACAGTAAATGCTTAGAGTTGGGGATTCTTACAGTAATTTTGCAATAACCACGTCCTACATAAGTTCCTGTGTTCTCAGTAGCCTTCTCATTTTCAGTTACTATAGTCAAGGTAATTTTATCTTGTCCTTATGATAAGTAGGCAGTAAGGTCCAGGTACTCACTGTGCAATACCCTTACCAGAACACTGAATCACTTTTTCTGCATAGTTGGAATGAGGGGCTTTTTTGTGCCACTGGCTGCTTGAAGAAATGAATCCAGCCGCAGGCTAAGCTCTCCCAAGATACTCCTGATTGTATGTCTTGTTGTTATGTTTTCTTAATCATTTTAAAGTCTTTGATACTGACTCTTGGCATGCGGGGGGTTCTCTTTTAGTGCTTTGTTTGACCGATCAGTTCCGCTGTGCCAGTGGGCAGTGCATTGGGAAAAGCAAGAAATGTGATCACAACCTGGACTGCAGTGACAGCTCAGATGAGCAAGGATGCTGTAAGTGTAAAACCTGAGACTAGAGACTTATTGAAGTATCTAAAAGTTTGCTTCTTACCTTCCCTGTGGGTTAGATTTTATTCTGCTGACCAGACTGAATCAACTGTTCCCAAACTGGATGCTCCTGTCTGTAACTGCTGTCATGCAATTAAAGCACAACATCATGAAACAGGAACAACAAAAACAACTAGTATTCTGAACAAGTAGCAGAGTAGGCCAGTAATTTTTCCACTTACATTTTTAATGTTTTAAAAGAAATTAAAAGTTTGTTTTACCTGTTACTAAGCTGAAATGGCGCAGTGCTAAAAAGTCTTTCTAGCAGCATGAGGCTTATATATATATATATAACAGCTCTGCTTCCTAGGGTTTTTTATCCAGAGAATTAATAGCATGTGCTTTTAGAATCAGAGGAGCACTCTGTTTACAGAATAAACCTTCTCAAATTCCCTTTGTATCTTGAAAAGATGTAATTCTGAGCTTGATTTATGATTTGTAACATCTGATATTCCCTACCTTGAAATCTCCAGGGCTCTGCAAGAAACTCTCTGCCTTTAAAATTCCAACTTGAAAGTTCTTTTTCACTGTTGGTGTTTTGAAAGAAATTGTAAATAGGGACATCTCTTCTTGCGTTAGAGATCCATGTGTCATGGTTGACATACACATAACTTGAAAATGCAAAGCCAGAGCTGGACTCTGGATCTTAAGAAGGAGTGATAGATGTTCTGTCACGCTACCAAGTTATTAGGGACAGATATCAAAGATATCTATATTTATCTTTATTATAGTTCATATTTTTGTTTTGTAACAAAGGACGGAAAATTAGCCCACCCAGAGTAAGACTGCATCTATCACTGTCCCTATTCCCCTATGATCAGAAGTTTGTTTACTTATCTCTGTAGATTGTGACAAGCTGGTTAAGGTGTCTATTTGGTGTTCAGGGAGAAGAAAACACGTTGAGGAAAAGACTTGCAGTAATGGATAAGATGTAAAACACTGACTAGAACAGGAAAATACTTTAAAGTCTGCTTTTCTTGTCAAATTCATGAGGCACAGGCAGGGGGTTGTCAGTTATTCCCAGAAATGTCATTGCTTAGAGTTGGTATTGTAGGGAAAGCCACTCATTTTGACTATTGAATAAACATTTTAGATGCAGATTCCTCGTAGGAATGACACCTCTAAAGCTGATGCTGAGCTTTATGTGTAAGTTTTGGTCAAATGAAGAGTCGGTTACATATTTTAATAAATAGCAACAAACCCAAAATTTGTCACTGGCTCCCCACTTGTACTGTGAGCATAAGTGAGTTACAGAGTTGAGAAAAGGGAATGCCAATCTGTTACACTGTGTGATAAGCTAGGTGCCTATGTGATGAGGTGCAGTATGTAAAGTAGTTGTTATTGTCTCTAATGACAAAATAAGCATAACTGGAGTCCCCAGCACTGTGCCATCTGGAATCATGGCTGATGGTCTAGTTCATCGAGTTAGAAGGTAGCCCTGCCTATCAGCATGAAGCAAGACCAGGACCTTGTTCAACAACCTCCCAACACATGCATGTACTGTTCACTTACTGTCATTTGTTATTCAAAATCTTCTCTGCATGTGTGGAGGTCCTCTTGTCCACAAGTAACCCGTATGGACATTAAGCATCTTTAAACAGACCTCTCCCACCACCTATTTGTTTCTCCCATATATTAATTTGAAGGCAGTTGTCTGCTTACAGAACAGGAAGCTCCTATTTTTCCTGTGTAGAAAGAAGTGAGGAAAACTGATGCTGGTACATGAAGCTGCTGGATTAACTTACACGGTCTGATTTTCTTTTTTCCTGTCAGACACAACAGAGGAGCCCGCACCACAGCCCAACAACACAATAGGCTCCATCATCGGTGTGATCCTCACAGTTTTTGTGGTTGGAGCAATGTACTTCATCTGCCAGAGGGTGCTGTGCCCACGCATGAAGGGAGATGGGGAAACAATGACCAATGATTACGTGGTGCATGGGCCAGCCTCTGTACCTCTTGGTTATGTGCCTCACCCAAGCTCTTTGTCAGGCTCACTTCCTGGTAAGTGGTGTGATCCACATCTTGCTCTTTGGCACCACACAGTTGTAGCTGAAGATATTGTGCCTGTGTGCACAGGAGATGTCAGTTCCAGGACCCCTAATTCTTGGAAGCTGCTGGAAGCCAGGACTGTTAAGGCTTGTTGCCATTCTTTTTATAATAATGAGCTGCTATTTTTTACCTATGCTATTCTTGGGCACTTAGATACTTAGCAGAACCGTAAGCTCAAGTAGACATACATTCCGTGGGCGTTCTCTTCTTTTGCTACTAAAGAAGTCTCATTTTGGACTAGGATAGCATCAGCAAAGTGTCATGACAGTAAAGTTACACAAAGGTACATTCACAGGACTCTAAACATATTGTGATTATTCTTTTTAGATTTGTAGACTAGGTTTGCATGCTTGTGAAACTTCTTGTAAAGTCTAATGGCCAGCAGTAACTATGATGGTAAAGTGTCCAACACTGATCCAAGTGCATGATGCTACTGCTGTTTAAGAAGTAAAACTTACTGCAATATTGTGCTTAATTTAAATGCATTGCTTGTGTATTGATTAATGCACTCTAACTTGTGACTTGGGATCCAGCAGGTTACAGCATAAAGGTTCTGTGAGACTTCTACAGGGTTAAAATAATGTACCAGATTTCTTTGCTTTCTCTAATAACTGTCTTCCATAAAGAGAGTCTATGAGCAGAATTTTCACCATTATTTCAAGCACAGTGGCATAGCTTCCCATTTCTCACTTGGACTGTCTGCCAGCATGCTTCAGTCCAGTAGTAAAAGCTCACTTACTGGCATGGAAATAAAAGAACACAAACCCTCTCTTCTCTTGCACAAATTTCAGTTGCTCAGTTGAGGTGGTCAGAGTCAGTTTCATGTTTTATTCTGAGGCATTGAAATAGTGCCTGAATGCCTGTTCTCTCAAGTCTTTTCCAGCCATTCAAGTGAAAGAAATCTGTTTCTCATCACAGTTTTAGTATAGCCCAGTGGCAAGACCTGCAGCTGAGTAGCTGATATGCAACACCAACATGTTTTTCATGGGTTTTTTTTTCCTGACAGTCTTCATTCCAGGTGTCCATCAACATGCACTGCTTTTGCTCTTAACAAAAAAGATTAGTTTTGGTCTTAGCAGTTGTGCTTATACTTCTGTTATTTTCTGGATTTTTTTTTTAAGTTTTCTTTTCTATGATTCCTTCAAATAATTTATACTGACATATATCTTTGTTATTCTTTAGGAATGTCTCGAGGTAAATCTGTGATCAGTTCCCTCAGCATCATGGGAGGGAGCAGTGGGCCACCATATGACAGGGCCCATGTCACTGGAGCCTCTTCCAGTAGTTCTTCAAGTACCAAAGGCACTTACTTTCCTCCAGTAAGTCATTCTGTTATTCATAGCTTCAATAGCTTTCAGGGGTGTGCTAGTGACTTTCTGAGTATAATTAATTGACAGATTAATGTTTTGGTTTAGATTTCTAGCCTAGTAAACTCGTTTAGATATGGAGCAAGGGATTTTGCAAGGGAAAAGAGAGGAGATTGTCTTCATGGAAAACAGTACAGGAATTTTTCAGGAATTTTAAGAAGTTGTGAGAGAGCTCAGTGCCAGAAAAAATCACTAGATTGAATTCCAGGGGCAATAAAAAAGTCCCCATAAATCTTGAGCAGCTCTGGCAAAGTGATCTCCTCTCATTATACTCTGCCATGTGTCTCTGGAGGCAAGACTGTGGTTGATTCTGTATAGGCCTTTCAAAGAATTAAAATTAAGTTCTGTGTCTTGCAAGTGCCAGATAAGTAAACAGGTGACTTGCAAATCCATAGCATTCCTCTAGTCACAAATGGCAAGTGTGCTGTGCTAGATGCTACACACAAGTTGGTACCAGCCGTAGAGGGCTCCCTATCTCTTTAGTTTCTAGCATTAATGGTTGATGTTTTAGCTGTGTTTATATGAAGTCCACCAAGCCACTATCAAGCATTATAAAGAGTTAAATAATCAGTGCAGGCTGCAATCTTCATCTCTCTGTTTTCAGTTCCAAAAATCAACCCATCATGTTATATCTTTAACGAAAATACTGTTAGTACAGTAAGAAGAGCGTGCCTGGATAGGGAAGAAATGTTTGCCTTGGGCAGTATGCTGCAGGTGTTAGGAACAGCCTAATACTTGGGGACCACAGCTAGCAGGACCAGACATCTGCCAGTTTGCCCAGGGCAGTGGTATCCCTAGTGGCAATCTAGTGTTGAAGAGCTAGTTTCAGCTTTGCTTTTCAGAACTGCATATGTCAAAATAACAACAGCAGTTGGAGTTTTTTTCCGAAGAGCTTGATATTAGTTTCTGTGAGAATGGTAAAAAGCTGCATTTCCAGTCTTTCATAGAACTAAGGAATAAACAGAAGAAAAATCCTGGGTTTTTTAACTGTGGCTTTTTTATTCTTTTTTCCCCCCTTAGATTTTGAACCCACCACCCTCACCAGCTACTGAACGTTCACATTATACAATGGAATTTGGTTATTCTTCAAACAGCCCATCCACTCATAGATCCTACAGGTAATTATTATTACGGTAGCTTCTGTCAGGATCAAAGCAGTTAGTGTAGAAAATGGAGAATAAAGACAGCCTCTGCTCCAGAAAAATTGCAATCAAAGGCCCTAATTCTGCAAGCACTAAAACAGGTGCTTAAATGGGCTCACGTGTATTGCGTCACTGAAGTGTGTGTGTAAGTGCAGCACTGTTTTGAGGCAAATAGTACAGTAAGTGGCTTAGTGGTACATTTCTCCAGTATATTGCTTTAGTGGGAATGGCAACACACATCACAAAATTAGCTAAATGCCAAAGGTAACCTGGTACCATGATAATTTTTGAACCAAAAATACCCTTTGATGAACCAAGCCTGGTTTAAGCTTCCTTCATAAGTAATTATCAGAAATGACAGGCGAACACCATGTGGAGAAAAGCTGACAATATAAAGGCTTGTAGGTCAGAAGTAACATTAATATTGTGGCCTATATAAAGCACAGAAATTCTAATTTGACATATTAAGGGTTTATATCTGAAAAAGGTTGCCTACCTTTTGTGTATTTTCTCTGACTCATGTTTACAGTTACATAAGCTTTATCTCTGTTTATTTGAATGTATCTTTCTCACCTTCCCTCTAAGATGCTGGAGTTCATAATCATTTTATAACTAGTTTCCAAAAATAAAGAAAGAGATCTACTACCCAAGGGTGTGAAGTGTCCCCTCCCAAATCACTGGGAGAACTGGTCAATGAGAAGAGAGCACTGTATTTGTCAATTGAAAGAAGTGCCTCCCTAACACAGAGCCTTTGGGGGCTTTTGGATAATGAGGTTTCTGGGGCTGGAAAGACATCTCTTCTCTATTAGCACAATATGACCTCTGTTGTGCAGAAGGTCAGACCAGATGTTTATAATGGGCCCTTCCAGCCATATAAGAAATCTTCTAAAATTACGAGTGATTTTCTAATGAAAGAAAGCCAAGTTTTGGCACAGACACAAGTCATGCTGATCAGTGGTTACCTGATGTGACTTTTATTATTATAAATGGTATTAGGGTTGGAGTGTAGGGCTGAATGTTTCCCAAAGCTCCACCACCCAAAAATGAACCCTCATCATGCTGCTTCTGATTTTCCCATCCTTTCTAATAGTCTGACTCGAATGCTTGGGAGCTGCACCTCCACCTCTCCTCACTTGCTGATTTTGATGCTTTGGTTCCAAACATCTCCCTTTCTAATTTGTTTTCTTTAAACTATCTTGGGCTTGTTTTTAAAAGATGTGTTACAGTAGCAGCAATGGGGAATTTCACCCTGATTACTGCTCTGGCGAGTGATTCCCCTAACTGCTGTGTGTTTGGGAGGTGATTTTCAGTCTCTCTGCCTGGACTTGAAAGTTAGCATCCATAAATTGTGTCACAGAAACAGATTACCTTCTCCATATAATTGCAATGCAGCTATTCCCCCACCACCACCCTCATGACCTTTCTGCCCTGCCGCCTTAGGAGCAACATTTTCTACCCCAAATGAGTCCTTATGGAGCCCCGTTGTCCTAAGATAATTAATAATTTGTATCCCTTTCACTAATTGCTTGTCACGGTTTAACACTGGCCCAGCCGAATAACAGATTTAAACCAAGTAACAGATTTATATATTAATCTCTCTCTCCTCACTGATAAAGAAAAGAGAGAGAATAAGGAAGAGAGACTTATGGGTTGGAAACTAAACTACACAACTTTAAGGAAACAGTAATGATAAATGGGAAAAATTACTAAATATATGCAAATATACAGGAAAAGTGATATCACGTTCCTCTCCCCTTTCCCCCAATAACTCTCACGTCACCACCGAGGCTGCAGAGCAGCCCTGGGAAAGTCCAGGCTGGAATCCTGGAGTCAGCAGCAGTCGGGAGCTGGAGGCAGGAACACACAGATTCAGGCTGGAATGGATCAGGACCACAGGCACAGGGATGGATGGAATCCTCTCAGGATGCCGAAGGAAGCAGGGAGGGCAAGAAGAAGGAGGAAGCAGGAAGGGTTTGACCCTTGTGATCCCTCAAATTTATACCGAGTATGACGTGTATGGGATGGAATACTCTGTTTGGTCAGTTCTGGCATCTGTCTTGTCTGGTCCTCCCAAAGGAGGGTTTCAGGTGGGACCTCCTTACTCCTTCTGGAAGGCAAAATGTTCCTCAGAGCTGAGCAGTGTCCTTGGCTCTGCATACCAGTCTCTGGCTGTAACTATAAACATCGAGTGTTATCAGTCCTAGAAGCAGACACTGACTGAGAAACTTGCTGTTAATTTCAGCAAGTGCAGCTACTTACAAGAGACTTAGCTGAAAGCAAAAGTACAAACCAGAAAATCACCTTTATCCTGGCCCAAACCAGGGCATTGCTATAGTTTGACTGACACAGTAAGTGCAAAGGTGGGCCTTTGCTGGGGAGTTAGGGAGTTTGCAGTCAGAGAGAGAAGAGGGTGATGCTCTGTATCCCTGGAGCTTCTCCATCTCTCCCTCTTACCCCTCGGCTTATCCGCTGCTCGCTGGGCGCCTCACCCAGACCCCGCAGCCCCTCCGTGTGCCAATAAATCTTCCCCCCCTCTTCTCCTCAGCTACAGGCCTTACAGCTACCGGCATTTTGCACCTCCCACCACCCCCTGCAGCACGGATGTCTGTGACAGTGACTATGCCCCCAGCCGGAGGGTCACCACGGCCACAGCCAAGGGCTACACCAGTGACTTGAACTATGACTCGGAGCCCGTGCCCCCGCCACCCACTCCCCGCAGCCAGTACCTGTCGGCAGAGGAGAACTACGAAAGCTGCCCCCCTTCCCCCTACACGGAGAGGAGCTACTCCCATCATCTCTACCCACCTCCCCCCTCCCCCTGCACAGACTCCTCATGAGGGGTAGCCCCCCCGCCCCGTTATCTGCCTCCGCCGTGACCGTGTAAATACAAAATGTTCTTCTGGGGAGGGGGGAGGGAGCTCTTGGCGAGGGAGGAGGAGGTAGGACAGTGTACAGTTAAATGTTATTAAGTGGGGGTGGAAGAATACTGAAGATATTTGTACAGAAGAAAAAAAAAAAAAAAGGAAAAAAAAAAAAAGGATATTTATATATTTTCTTAAACAGCAACTGCTGCTTGTGCCATAAGAAGAAAAATTTTTGTATAAAAGAACCCAGACATTTGTACAAAAAGTTTTTATTTTTGCAAACGGAACACAAAAACATGCCTTAATCCAGTGAAGTGACTGAGCACATAAGGAAATGGAAGGACTGGGATGTATTGCTTGTCCGGCAAGGTGAGATGTGGGGTTCGTCAATACCAAAAATGTTTAAAAGTAATTAATATTGAAGAAGTCCGTTTCGGAGCAGCATACCATTGATACTTGGAAGTAGCCAAATAACCTCTATGTTAACTACAGAGGGCCAGCAACTAAAGTTAAACTTGAAAACGCAGTCAGGACAGATATTAACCTTACACAAAGGGCTTTGTTTTCTACAGAAATACAGCAATCGTAGCAGTGAATCCAGAAAAATAATCACACACTTTTTAAAATGAAATACGCCTCTGTTTTTCCTTAATGCATTTGGCAAACTAGAGCATTTAGGTTTTTCTCCTTGCTTCTGGAATACCAGCGATTTTTTTGTTTGGTATATTTTAAAGTTTGCTTTTTCTCCTGTTTAGCTTTTCCCATCTCTTCTGCATCCTTTCTTCCTGCCCGTGTCACTTTAAGTCATGATATCCTTATTTAAAGTACTCCTAGAACTGGGCTGCTGCAAATTCTTTTATTCTCCTAATTATCCTTGTCCTGCAGTGAGTATCATGCTGTACATTACCTTCAGTTTGCCAACATCTGTTTTGTACCAGGTCAGTACGATTTTCACGTAATTGACAAGGGTAATATGCATATACCTGAATGATTTTTAGTCCCTTAAAAAAAGAAAACCTTATTTTGACCTAGTGCCCACGAAATGTCAAATATTTTTATACCACATATAATATAGACAGCATATTTATAAACTATAAATTTAACCGCGGATTGTTAGTTTTACTGTAAATGAATAATATATCCTTGCAGTGCTTTCAGTGTATATTGATATCACAGTATACAAATCATATATATAAATATATATATTATTTTTTTTCCTAGTAAGGAAGCATTTAACTTTCAGTGGAGCAACTGTTCATAAAAAAAAAAATAGATGTTATGCTCATTGGAAGGGGTTCCCATGCTGTATTAACTGCTCATGATTTCTTTGTGTTAGGTAAAGCCAGTTTTTCCCAGTATGATTTTGACATACCTCCTCTTTTGCTTGGTGTGAGTTTAATACTGTAGTGTTAACCGCTGTGAATGTCAAATTGTATGATATTCTTAACCAAACCATTTTATATTTGCATCTCTATTTTTGTATACTGTCATATTTAGCCCCTTCTCCTGTCAGCCTCACCATGGTGATTTTGACAGGGAGAGTATATAATCAAGTGAAAACATTATTTGTGTAGGTTGAGGGGCCACCTAGGGTATTATTAACTCCTCTTTGACTCCAGTGCAGTGTTTTGAATTTGCTTTGACTGCAGTGGAGCTCACAGCACACCTGATCTTAGATGGCATTATGCATTTGCACCTTCTGTTGAAGTCAAGTCCATGCTGAAGGTGCTTGATGCCTTCAAAGATTGGCCCTCTGAGTCTTTTCTCTCAAAACAATTGTACTGAGGAACTTCAGCCTCCTAGCCTCTGGGCATATATGGGTGTAACAGCTCTTCAGAGGTGCCATTTGGATTTTACTGTTTCCTGTTGCTTATTTCCTAGCCAGTTTCCACTGAAAGATAACCAATCTGAAGATGTGGCATAGTCTTTAAGTTGTGCTGTTGAAAGAATTAGTGACAAGTAATTCTTGTCAGTGCTGCCACTCATCCGGAGTACTGGAGCCTCACCTAGTTTCAGCTCCAGGGAAAACTATGGCATTTGGGATTCCAGCTGTAAGAAAGCATCTTTCAAGTAGTCCAAGATACCTGAGAAAACTTTAAAATAAAGTTCTGGTAGTCTCCAGCCTATTGCAGCTGATCTCCGGGTCTGGCATACTAAGGTGGGTTTTTGGCCAGCTTTCTTATGGGTATCTAGGAATCGTGGTAGCTGTTCTTCTGGCTCTTCCTTGCTGGTGAAGAAGTCGATGTTCTCCAGCAGGATGGATGTTGAGGAGGGTATTGTTAACTATAAGGGAACTCAAAACCATTTATATGAAGGGGGGAGGAGGGCAGGTGTGTCGGGGCAGGGGGAGTTGAGGCTGGCACACCAATGAGAATAGAAACTTCTCTGTTGTTTACATTTTTTCATGTGCAGCATTCCGTGTGGGGTTCACATGTGGAAACTTGCACTAATGAACTCAGAAGAATATTGCATTGTTGTATCTCAGTCCAAGTGCTTGTACTGCGATGGCAATGGTCTCTTCTTGCAAAATACTTCTTTTCAGTGTGCCAATTTCTGTTTGAAAACCTCTAAGGTGGTTGAGCTTAAGGAGTGGTATCCTCTTTCTGGTGCAGTCAGACTGCCTCAATGAGGCTTCCTCTTGGAGGGGCCTTCCTGCAGGTAAATTCCAAAGGGTGTTAATTACAGCAAGGGTTCTTTAGGAGAAGAGTGTTCTCTGCATCTGCATTGCACTGCCTGGCTTCTGCTCTGGTTTGTGTCCATGCATAACTCAGTTGAAGTCAGTATAGGACTTGATCAATTCTTTTTGAGACATATGTTTCAGTTTGTGCATCAGGTATTTTGAGTGATCTGCCTCTGGGAGGTGCACGTGAAGGGAAAGTGGACAGACTGTGTTCTGCACCGAAAGTGACCAGCATAGGGAGAAGGCTGTTTCTCATTTGAACTAACCAAAGAATTTATTTAGTGGGAAGCTGTGATCTGCCTTTGCAAATATATGTATTTTCTCAGTAAATTTAGAGTAAAATTTTGAAAGAGCTGATGATCTGTGAAGTTCCCCTTAGGCAGAACACCAAATTACAAAAGCATTGATGCAACTAGTGTGTGCACCTGACCCAGTCCCAATGGATAAGCCATAGATTGATTGAACATGGAGACCCAATTTCTCTCTTGTTCTCTGCCACTGAGCCAGTCGTGATTCATGTTCTCTCCTTCCCTCAACATGGATCATGTTTTCTCCTGCTTCTCATATTGACAAGGGTGTTAGGACTGTAGATAACTCACATGTCAGTTGAGATCATTAAAGTGGGCTTGTAGCATTAGTGTATAAGTGGTCTCGTTGATGTCAATGGAAATGCTCCTTGTCTAAATGTTAAGCACAAATATCCTCATCTTACAGCCTCAGGCACATACACAGTGGGGCATTTAACACAAGTACTCATGGTGCACTTTTTCCTCTCTGTAGACACCTGGGGAGTGTTCATAGCTGACAGGAGATGGAAGTAGCTAGCATGCTCTATCAGAAAAGGAACAGTCCTTTGTAATAAAAAACAAAAAAATAAAAAACCTAGCATATTTTGTTGAAAACCAACCTTTGCATGTTCAGCAGGAGCTTAGCATGTTTCAATGGCAACATTAATGAGACCTAATCTGGCCTTTTAAAATTACACCTCCCATGCCATACTGTGTGCACTTCAGGCTTTCCTGAGGAGCACTCCTCATTTCTCCACTGCCTTTGGCCACCAAGATATTTATTTGAAAAGAATTTAGATACAATAAATGGAACATGCACATAGCATTTGCATTTGAAAGAAAGGTTTCCATTAATATAAATTCATGCAACCTGTGCACATACATTAAATTAAATATTTACAGTAATGCAAAATATGCAAATGAGCCAGTTGATATCAAAAGATTCATTTTGCTGTTGTAAAATGTTTCAATGTTGTGAATTCCAGATTACTGCCATAACATTTTCCCCCCATGTGCAATGTACAAGTATATGTATGCAGGGGCCATGTATCTTTGATAAATGTGAGTTTACCCAAAGCTAACAATCTTCTCTCTGGTGCATACACATTCACACACACCCATGTTGGCAGATTCACCTTCTCTGCCTTTCGCAGGGCTGATGCTGGGTGCTGTCCTGCTGTCTCATATTAGCTGTCCTTGTCTGGTGCAGTTGTAGGACAGACAGCAGAATATTTGCTACTTTAAACCTGAAGAGATAATACTCTGTCATTCCAGACAGCAGGGGAAGCACATTTTTCAGACTGTTCCCTTTCTTTTGGAGTCCATTTTGCAGATGAGTAAAACTTCTGTTTTCTGTAGACACATAAACATCAATCTCTGTTAGTCCTAGCATAACTATGAAAAAAATTGCACCCAAACTGCTTAACATGGCCAGTGATCCAATCCACATCAAGTGAAGGTGCATGCAGAAAATCTGTATTTATTGCACTAATGGGCTCTGGCAGTGTTCTGGTCACCAGTTGTGCATTGCATCTCTATTTATTATAGCCTGTTCTCTAGAAGTGGCTTAATATGTGAGTCTTAAACACAAATCCATTTAAACTAGTTAAACCTGTTCTAAGATGATGAAAAAGCCACTCTCTTGAGTACTGGGTATTTCTTTACCTTATTGCTTGGGCAGATCTCCTGGAAATTAATTGTTTACCACCATTCTAGAGGGAACTACTTGAGCCTCGGAACTCCCTAGTCACACGTGCTGTCTCTTCAAAACATCTCTTGAAAAATAATCACTTTTTCTCCCCGACGTTTTTGTCTTGAGCTTGTTTGTTGTGCAATATTGTTACAGACAGAATCTGTGCTTGTAGCAGGTTACTAGCAGGTTGTTCATTGGGTGCAAAAATAATTCAAATATTGTTATTCACAAATAGCTTGCTTAGCCATGAGATTTCTTTTAAAATTGCATTGTAGTAAGGTTATGGCTTTAAAATCAACCTCTAGCTTAATTGGCAGGTGACAGGTACACCTTGAAAACAAGGTAGGAATGACTGACTAGCTGGAAAGATGGTACAAAACATTACTTTTTTTTTTTTTTCCTCAGAGCAGTAAAACAAAATACTGTCTTTATATGAACTGGGCAGTTTTCTTTCAGTCTTTAAAAAGGGCAGCCCAGTGGATGATGCCAGTGTAGCATTTACAGGGAGTGGGCAATTGGCTCCGTAACTGCAGGGCAGGGTGAGTAAAGAGACCACACTGGGATCGGGGCAGGGATTGTCTTGGGAGCACACAGAGTGAGGGTTAGGATGAAACTGGGAGAGAGGAGTCTTGTTCCCCACTTTTAAATAGAGGAGCATCTTTGAAGTCCTGATTAAAATGGCTGTATCCTGAAGCCAGGCAGTGAAGAGTCAGGGAGGCAAAAAGTGTCTTTTTGTAAAAGAGGATACCACCAGGCTTAAGCTGAACTAGCCTTGTTTGCAAGTGAAGGATCTGGTGCTGCTTTCAGATTTTAATCTTGTTTTTGTTTTGGTTTGTATGTTCTTTTTTTTTTTTTTTTTTTTTTTCTTTTCTTTTTTTGTAAGCTTTAATCACTGTTTGTCATTGTCTTAAAGCCAGCTGGTGTCTCTTGTTCATCAACTTTGGTACGATGGTGCTTTGCAAGGATGTATTTATATTATAATGACCAACATTTGGTCAGCCCTATTCACTCATTCACTAACCTTTTTTTTTTTTTTTTTTGTAAAATAAAGTGCTTTACTTGTAAGGTGTATATAAACCTTGTAAAAAAATCCTTTCCAATTATTACTATAAACTGAGTTGTAACAAATGAAATGTTGATTTTTATAATAAAACTAAGAGTGAAAAAGGAGGAGTACTCTTCATTTTATTTTAGCATCTAGAAAAATAATAAAGTCTCTCCATAAAAGTCAGAATGTGCTCAGCTTCCTTGTGCTGTAGGCAGATTTCTTCAAACACAGATACACTTGCCTGAAACACTTGAAGCAGTTCTGCTGATTCCCTGGTCCCGCAGTGGAACTGGATACATTTTAAAGCTAAAAATCTCCACTATTGATCACTTTGATTGTTTTCCTGAGTAGTGCAAACCAGACAATTTTACCAAGTAAAGTCTTACCAGACTAGAGATGCCTGGTGGTTATTTTGGAGACTGCTGATCTTTAAAGTGGTGTTGAAATGTTTGCAAGGACAGAAGGAGGGTTTTTTCAGTGTTAATTTTAGTGTATGAAAAACCTGCCCACCCCCAGGTCACACCACCACTGCTGTAACAGGTAATTGAATGGGAAGCAGTTCTGAGGCTTTAAGTTCAGTACAAGAGTTCCCACTCCACGTGTATCTGTTGGTTGTGGGGAAAAAAATACAGCTTTGTATTACTGTGGAATTCTTTTATAGCTCTGTTTTTCTCTATGTGAAGGCATGGACAAGCCACATAGCACTGCCCATTTCAGTAAAACCAGGCCTACATTTATCAGTCTCACAAAATATCGTAACAATGAATGCTACTCATTCTTAGCTAGTGTGCCATGCTTACTTTATTCCAAGGTTATATATTTATTGTGCCTTGGAAAGTGAGCCATTAGTCAAACTGCTGGGTGCTGTTTTTCTCTTAAAAAGTCCAGTTGTGAATTGCTGCTGGGTTACAGAAGGCTTGACAACTCTTTATTTTTTTTTTCTTGTTTTGTAAACCACGGTGGCTACCTTTTTGCAGAGTCTGTGCAGTTGTAATATGGTAAAAGTTTGTGAATAGCATTCCTGCTGCTTTGGATTCCCTGAATCTTGGTCTTTTCCAGATACAGCTGTTAAACATCAGGATGCATCTCAAATGCAGCTCATCAAAAGCCCATACCAGAGAGAGGGTATGGATGGATGCAAACAGCAGGATCAGCCACTAGAGTTGAATCTTGAAAGAAAATACTCCTGAGAGGGTGTGTGTAGCTCAGGGAACAGAAGTAAGTTTTGTTTCAGCTGCAGCTTCACCCTGTTTCTTATCTCTGTCCATTATCAAGGCCCACAGAGATGGCAGAGCTTCTGAAATCATGTTTACCAGGCACCAAGGGGCAAGAGGAGTAGTAAGGGACACTGGGGTATTTTCTGCCATTTAAAAGATCATCCCTGCCTGGCTTAGAGAAGACCACTTGGAAATCTGAAAAGAATTTCTTTCCTTTGCCTGATTCTTTGTCTTCCCTTGCACATGTGCACAAGAGCAGAGCTGACCATGAGCACTGGAATCTTGCCATTCATTTTATGGGAGATGAGGGATATAACACTGCATCTTTATTTTGATAGGGGGAACAACACTTTGCTAAGAGCATAAGAGATTATTTTTTAAATTTTTATTTTGATTCACCACTATTGGCAGCACTTCTTAGGAAGGTGAGAAGGCAGAATCACATGCTTGTTCCTGCAGGGGAACTGCTGAACATGTTTAACCTGTTTTCACTGAGAAGATTTTGTACCTGGCTGAGTAAAGCCTGCCTGGGAATCACAGGATGTTTGGAAGAACTGCCTGCTGAAAAGTGGGCACCTGACAAGGGGAAGTTTTCCCTTGTGTCTGTTCAGTCTGGGACATCCTATTCTTTCATCTCTTTTCCTGGTGCATCGGGTTGGGAACAGGAGATGTAAGTTGCTGGGCTCAGTGACTTTTATAAAAGTGAACCACCAACAACAGCATGCTAATTTCTCCTGTAGAAGCTGCATGTCTAGGTAAATAATCTTTACCTTACCTTTGCTCACCACAAGATCTATGATGTCAGCTAAGTGCAAGCTCCCTGTTTATAGGAAAGACTGGGAGCTGCCAGCTCTCTCCTACTTGCACCCTCTGTTGCACGAAGAAACCACTCAGCAGGAAAAGATCTGGTGTCTCGGGCTGCCTCACCTGGTGTGGCACAG
The DNA here is from genome assembly GCA_023637945.1 of Phaethornis superciliosus. Lineage (NCBI taxonomy): Eukaryota > Metazoa > Chordata > Aves > Apodiformes > Trochilidae > Phaethornis > Phaethornis superciliosus. The sequence goes on from JAJQWJ010000001.1 coordinate 38,598,552, forward strand.
CAGGGATCTGCCCCCAGCTTTGCTTTCACTGCAAGGCATCTTTCCTGTGAGCGAGAGGAATGCTCTGCAGGAACTACAAAGTTCACTTCTCTGAGGACATGTAAAGAATATCATTTGGGTCCGAGGAGACATAAGGATTTTCTATTTGTTGGTGTTGCCAAAATCTTAGCCCTGTCTCCTTGCCAAGAAACCAACTGAACCTGCAGAACAGGTGGCTGGAGAGGAGTGACCAAGGGGCCGACCACTGCTCCTCCCTGCATTGTCCTGAGCAACATCTTTGGAACAACTGCTGATCACTGCCAGTGCTTTGCTGAGTAAAGGGCTACAGGCAGCTCTGATGGGCACTGGGATGCAGGGCATCTATGGTGAAGCATCCTGGTTATCCCTGGAGGAAACAACAGAAGCCTTCACTTGCAGCTCCAGGTGCTATGAGAACTGTTCTTGGTTTTCTGGCCCAGTAAAGCGCAGTAGGAGCATGTTGCACAAATCAGAGATGGACAGAGAGGACCACTGTGGCTGCAAGGAGTGTGGGGAGAGAGGAGAGATGCCATGAGGATGTAGTGTTTGTGCTCCAGGCTCCTCATTCCTCTCCAAGGATGTGCATGGAGGAAAATGGGAAAAGTAAAGCATAAAAAAAAGATTGTGTATATGATAGGAAGGGATCTGGAAGCACGTGGCAGTAAGAAGAAAAGGGCTCTCTGAAGTTGCTCAGGAAGAGTGTGCTCCTCAGCACTGCTGTAATGAAGTGCCTGGTTGGCATGGCAGGGGCTGCAGGGAATAACCTGGAAAGGGTGGTGGAAAAGAAGAAATTGGGCATTTCAGGGATGCTTTCTCCCTGATGTCACATGCAGAAAACCAGAATCACAGAATGGTTTGGGTCAGGACCTTAAAGATCATCTAGTCCAACCACTCTGCCATGGGCAAGGATACATAGCATAAGAATCAGCAAGGATCATGGATTGGTTGAGGCCCTGTAAGGTCACATCAATAAACTGCTCCAGAGAAGAATGCCTTTTCATGGTCTACAAATTATTTTTTTTCTGGGTGATGTGGCAGCCTTGAAACTAGGAGGAGGAAAATGGGAGAAGAGTTTTTCACTACACAGCTTGGTATCAGATCAGGAAATACACATTAAAATTGTATAAACTGAAGAGGATATGTATAGAACAGCCAAGGCTGGACATCAGTCTGAGCAGAGCCCCTCAGATGGGAGGGTGAAGTGCTCCAACCTTGAGGGAAGGGAGAAAAAATAGTGGGAATAAAGAGGTGAAAGGGGAGTCACCAGCTGTGTGGCAGAGAAACATGTGTGGAGAGGAAGATGCCAGGGCTGACCAGGGCCAGTGCTGGATAAGGCATTGCAGAGATTGTGGCCAGAGTGAGCCATTTGCTGATTTTGTGACCGTGGAGATGTGCTCAGTTCCTCCCTGCCTCAAGCTGGTCTTTGGGCGAGGGAAACACCCCTGAAACAAAGAGGCTCTTTGGAAGCAAAGCCAGAGAAATCCCATTGCTGCTGGTTCTCCTTCTGCCCTTGCCTGGCAGAGGTACCAGCAGGCAGGGGAGCAGGGAAAGGCAGTGCTGAGGGACCCGGTGACAATAAGTGTGGAGATTTTCTGCTCAGGCCTTCCTTGATTTGTCTCACAAGAAGCCAGCCGTGTGGTTTTTGTCCTGAAGAGCAGAGCAGCAATACAGAAATCAGCATGGTGGCTCTGGGCTGCTCCCATCAGGGCTGCTTGGAGGGGCAGTCCCTCTCATGCACTGCCCTGACTCTGTTCTTCAGCAGCAAGACACTGTTCTGCTGGAAGGAGTTCCCAGTGACTGGGCTTTGGGGCTGGCCAGAGGGCAGAAGGTGAGCTGGATGGGTGGCAATAGGGGTGATCAGGACTTGACTGAGCTGTCCCAGTGTGCCACAAGCCCTTGGGGCTCCTGTGTGTTGCTGAAGCTCGTAGAAAACATTACTAAAATCTCCTGTGCCTGTGTACGGTCTCATCCCTGTCTTGCACCTCCTCAGATCTCTTTACAAGGAGTTCCTAATGAGAACCAGACCTCAGCCTTCGTCTGCTTTTGTGGCTCATTCCATATGGAGGCCACCATTGTTCTCACTGGGAAATCCCATTTGGCTGCTGTGGAGCTGAGTGTGGGGTTGCTGACGTGCTGGTTTGGCTTCAGGTGGGAAGCAAGCAGCAGGTGAAGCCCCCAGAGAGACAGATTTTAGGCAAATATGCCCTGTGCTTAAAAACCAAGCAAGAGAGGATGAGAAAATGACCCCTACTGTTGACGAGAGGAGAGTTTGTAAATGATTTTTTGTTTAAAATGCCTCACGAGGCAACAGTTTTGTTTTAAAAACAAAATTAAAAATCTACTGGTGTATTATTCCTAACTTTGTTTTTCAGGCATGCTCTGTTTGCTGGAGACAGAGTGATTCCTCCCCTGATGCCTCCTCCTTCTGCCCATCCTGCAAATGTTTTGAGAAACCCTGTGGCTGCAGCATCACTGCACGGCTGGCTTACCGTGGGGTGTTGTTCTGAAGCACAGCTGTTAGGGATGAATTACTTGATGGAAGAAAACCACTTTCAGATGCTTCTGATAAAAAGTTGTTCCACCACCAGCACTCATAATGAAGGCAGTCTTTTTTTTCGGGTTTTTTTTTTTTTTTTTTTTTTTTTTTTTTTTTTTAAAGAACACACTTCTCTTTCCCATCTGTCTGGTGGGATTCTCGTACATCATCTCCATGCCCCCTCTGTGTTTTATCCCCCTCCCCAGTGGTGATGGGGAAGGGCAGCAAATGCTCCCTCCCAAGGAGAGGAGCTGGGGAGGAGGCGAAGTTGCAAGGGGCTGCTCAGCTGTTTCCTAACTGAGTGGGAAGCACAGCACTGCTTCTCTGCCCACACTCCAACACCACTGAATCCCAGGGTTTCCTGAACAGCTGGGAAAAGTGCTGACGTCAGTTAAACTCCAGTAATTGAGTAGGGAAGACAGATCCTGTCAAATTACTAAAAAGGAAGGGAAGGAATACCAGCTGTTTCTTCCACTGGCATCACTCTGTCTCCCAAAAAGAGACAAAAAGTGTTCTGAAGCCAAAAGTGAGACAGAAGTGTGGGCTTGTCATAAATAGGCTCAGGGAAAGTTCTTTGATGAATGGTACCAGGTAAGGAAGAGTTGCTCTTGTTTTTTCCAGATCTTTGCAGAAAATATAGGTCTGTCTGTCAGGGCAGGGGATATGGGAATGTTAGGGAAAGGAAGAGCTGAGTTTTCTGCTGCTCTAGGATACTTGGCTCCTTCTATCATATGAGTATTTTTTCTCTTCTCATTTGATGTTTGAATCATTCTTCAGCTTCATATGGCTTCAAAATGAGAGGACCAAAAAGATAGGCAAGAGGCTTAATCTTCATGTCACAATTTTTCATTTCCTTGAGTTAATTTATATTGGTAATAAAACCTGTGTCTTTCCCTAACTAAAAGACAAAAGGCAAAGCACCTTGTAGAGCTAAAAGGGCTTGGTGATTGGATTTACTGTTTAATGCAGGATTTCTTCAACATTTTTTTCCAATTTACCTGGCATTTGTCTTTCTATTGTGCACAATGAGCTGCTCTGGCTGTTCTTGGTGGATTTGATCTCCTGGCTCTGGCATGCTGCTGGGAGCCAACTGTAAGTCATGAAAAAAATTGTTTCAGAGAGGAAATTTTGGGTTGGTTTTGGTCGTTATTTTTTTTTATATTGTTTTTACAAAATGCTTCACTTTATTGCATAGCTGTGTGGGACCACTCCACAATGAAAATTATCCCTGGCTGTTCTATTCATGTATTATTTTGTGACACTGAAGAGTTGGGAGGGAAATAAAAAATCACGGCAAGCAAAACTCACGGTAAATATGAAGATTCCTTCCTTCTGCCCAAAGATGCTTTGCTATCTGTAAGTCTAAATGTCCTTGAAAGGAATTGCATTTCATATGCAGCATCAAGAGTCGTGATCCACCCCTCACCCTCTATCTGCTGCATTGCAGCTGTGGTGATAGTTTTATATTTGTCGCGGTTTAACACTGGCCCAAACCAGGACAATATTTAATGATTTCTACACAGAATAAGTTCAGTGATCCGATGTATCTTTTACATATTTGTGTTTTTAAAAATATATGTATATTTTTATTCTAAGCCTACAAAGGCTTAATACCCTATTTATAATTACAGCCACCTCTACTTGTTTTCATTGCAACTTTTTCAGAAAAAAACCCCCACATGTCATGGATTTCTTGTATTACGTGTATTTTTATTACAGTATGTGCATAAAGAAGCTGACAGTCCTTAGTTCTTGGCAACAGCAAGAGCAAAATGCTCAAAATTGCAATAGCTGTGAGGGAGAAAATCTTTACCCTTGGGCTGCTAGGAAGTGGGACCCTGAGGCCAGGAGGTAATTAGCCAACTTTTGAGCTGAGATACTTGATAATGCCCATACTGAATCTTCATAAATGAACCGCAAGCTCAGCTCACACACAGAGCATTAACAGGGAATTTGGTCCTATAATGGTTTTCAGCTTGCTTTGCTTGAGTACTTATCTGTAGGTAAAACAATAAAATAATAAAAAGTACAAGTAATAAAGTAATAAAATAATAAAAAATATGGCCCAACCCTTTCTTTTGAGAAACTGCAGTAGTGGGACAAGCAGGCCATTCAATTTTCTAATTACAGTGCTTTGCAGGTTTCCCTGCTCCTCTTCTTCATCTGAGAGACCCTGGTGTACATATCCACAAGGATGTATCTGCATATTTTCCTGTGCTTTGTCCTGTGGTCTGTCCAAGCAGGAGAAGAGAAGACAATGTCAGCCCCATTAGTGCCCACTTGTTTTTCACACTGCTGAGGTCACAAAATAGTCACTGCCTGGGATGGGATGCTGAGCATCAACATCATCAAGGGGCCCAATGGTAAATGAAGAGGACAAGTAGTTTTCTCAACAGCATTTGGGGGACTGGGGAGAAGAAAGATATCCCAGGCCTCCTCACTTACAACAAAATAGAGTTTGTGAATCTTAAAACCTTTTTCAAAAGCAGAAAGTAAAAAGAAAACTTAGTCTTCAAAGTGATTGTGAGTCACTCCCCTTCAAAGCATTTCCATGGATTTCTTGAAGTTCTTTTCCAGCATGTATTCCAAACGTTTTTGTGGGGATGATAAATTCTTTGTGTCTCACATTTAATTTTGGTCCATCAAACTGGCTCTCATTTTGGCTTTCCTTTTGGCACTGAAGGCTAATTTGCCTCCTTTAATTGAATGCAGACACTGGATCTGACATGACAGGCACTACCCACTCGATAATGGGATATTGTCTTTCCTGACTCCTGCTTGCCTTAATTAAAAGCAGAGGGCTGACCTCAGTGCTGAACTCTGCCCTATCCCTTGCTAATACTTTCACACATTGATTCAGGCCGCAGCTCCACAGAACACGTGTGAGTTCCTGGCTGGTGGACATCACCTGTTTCTTGGTTATTGCTTGAGGGGTGAGTTTTGCTTACTCCTGGGGAGATTCCTCCTTGTTTGGGTAGGGCTGACCCACCCCCCCGTCTGCTCTGCACCTGGGGGGCTGTGGCAGAGGGAGCAGGTGAGGGGGGTGGCACCACTGGGCACTGACACCGAAACCAGAAGCAGAGTTGGGCCAGGTGAGTGTTTCCACGGGCACACATTTTGTAGCCATCCCACCTCCTGCGTGGCCTCCTCCAGCTTGTGTGCTCTGCCCTTTGGTTGGGCAGAAATCCATTTCCAGGGAGTACCCAAGATCTAATAGGTATTCTGAGGTCTATCCAGCCTGGGTTCAGGTTTGGCATCAAGTGTTTAAACTTCTAAGGTTTGGAGTTTTTTGGTAACCTGTGTCCTTCTAGGGCTAAGTCTTTTTTGTGGGTGCTGAAGGCCCTATTGAGCCCGCTCAAGACCTCTCTTGGTCAGCAACCTACAAAGGTTTCTGTGAGAGCAATAGCCACCCTGGACTGGGCTCACTGAAAGTAGAACAAATTATGTCATATATTTTCTTAATAATCACCCAAGTACCCTTAACTGGGATACAGGTGGATGCCTTGTTATGGATGGATGCTAACCAGGGGGCAGTGAGTGGCTGAAGTGTCCCTCTGTGCACAAGGAATAAATGATGTGGGACAGGGTATGCAGGGGTGGTGGTGAATGCTCCCCACTCCTGTTGACAGGACAGATACTTCCCTGTGTGAGCACTGGCTTGGGAAAAAAAAAATACAGAAATCATCTGTCCATATGCTCTGTTTGTGCAGTGTGGCTTCAATTATTTCTACAGACAAGTTACAGGTCAGGGCGATGGAATACAGCTCTGCTGCAGACACCTTGTCTCTAAATTATGCTGGTATTTTTTAAGTCCAAGTGCTGTAGCCTTTACTTAACATTCAGCATTTTGCTTAATCTCCAGATCCTGGAGAGGGTGTGATTGTAGAGATCAGCCTTTGCTCTCCTGCATCTGGACAGAAACCAAATGATCTGCATTTACCTAGAAGGATAAAACACAGAAGGCAAATCTGACACCCCCACCTCCACAGCAATTGTGAAAACCCCAGAGCACAACTTGAGGGGGGTTATCCCAGGATTTTTCTGGGAGAGGTTGAGGAGCTCACTCAAGGCTTTTTGATGCTGGGGTTGGCAAGGCAAAGCAGAAAAGTTGGCTGCTATTAGTAGCCTTCCATAGCTTCTACAGAGAAGGTCAGTCACAAGGTCACCCTCACCTATTCTCTGATGCTTAGCATGATGATAATTCCTGAAGCAGTTCCTGTATCCTCTGCACCACAGAAAACCTTGGTAACCCAGGGACTCCCAGGAAGGCACCTCTCCCAAGGTGAACACTTCAGTGTAAGAAAAAGAAACACCCAAGCCAGCTGAAGCCAGGCAGATGCAGCTCCTTTAAATACAGAACATCTCTGTAGTTCTCCTGCATCCTGGTATGATCCATACCCCTGCCTCTGGCTGCTCCTTGAGCCTTGGCCCACCAAAAGATTTGAATCTCACTACAGGCACCAGTACTGAGTATTTAGGCACTACCAAAGACTTTCTTCAGGCCTTGCTTAACAAAAATAGTTCCATACATGCCTGGATTTCTACCACCAGACATGAGCAGAGTTCTCAGCCTGAGTAGTAATGAGCTTCTTGGCACTGCCCATCCTCTTTGTCTATTTAGCAAACAGGGCCAACCCAATAGGTGCTCCCTGGATATATCATTTTAGGTTGGGAGTGAGCAGAGAGATGATGCTGGTGGTATCATCCAAGTGGCAGTACTATCTGCATTAACAGGAGTTAGAACAGCTATCTGGTAAAAAAGGAAATTCAGGTTCAGATGTCTATGGAAGATAACATAAATATATCCCCAATTTTCCATTGTAGTACTCTGTGTAATGAACACTTTAAAGTAGAACTACCTCAGTGGCAGACAGAAAATTCCACTTTAAGTGTTTAACTTCTAAAAACTGAAGTCCAATCTCTTTCCAGCATCCAGTAATGAACTCATCTGCTTGCCCATTAAGCATGCTGGTGTGGGCTGGGAAGCAGCTGAGCTTCCCCTTAGGAAGAGGTAAGAGTCAAAAGCAATCCTAGAGTGGAAAGACAAGGGAAAGATAACCATGAAGGTCAGCACAGAGATCATATCAGCCAGCAAAGATGCTGGCACCAGGAAGGAATCTTTTTGCAACCCATCATTTCTACCACCCTACGCAGGAAAATGCATAATCTCTTCATCCCCACAGCAAAAAGCTTTCTGCTTTGGCTGCAGCAGAGAGGCAGTGGAGCAGATCATGGAAGAAACCTTCCATGAAGAAGAGAAACCTTCTCTGTGGGTTGAATAGGATGGACTGCAGTAACTCCAGTCCCAGAATATCTCCTAACTCCACCTCACAATCTGCTGTGCTTAGGTATCATCCAACAGAGCTGGAATTTTTGTCTTTCTTCTGAGGTTTTACACCATCCCTGGCAAGAGCATCACAGCTGCAGATAACAAACAAGCACTGCAGTCAGCTCCAGTGCTTTCTGCTTAGTTCTCACCCTTCACTCACACTACAACGCCCCAGCAGTGAACTTTTGACCCTGAACTTGTCCCAGACTGTGAGCCAGGGCAGCAGGCAAGTCACAGGCAGTAAATCCGCTTCTCAGACAATGGTGTCTATTGAGCTGTTGCCCTCGGTGCTTCACTGCAATTCCCTTTCTGTCCACCTGCTGCTTTTCTGTCCGCTCAAATGCCTGCAGAGGCAGTCGGATCACACTGCTTACCTGTGGGAAGGGGAGAAAGGAGAAGCAGCTTAAAAAGAGAGAGACCAATGCGATGCGGTGAGGAAGACCCAAAGATGCCTCCACATCCCTCATCAGCCTATTTGGGAAATTTTCTGGATTTGCCTATTTCCACTTTTGGAAATATTCTGGATTTGCCAGCACGTCCTGAAGGCTGAAGGAAATCCAGCCCCCCAACAGCAAGCAAAGGTAAACAAGGGACAAGCAAAACGTTTAGTTTTGAGTGAAGAGTCTGGGCTGTTTTCTATTATTTCTGCCTCTTGCTAAGTCCCTGTAGCCTGGGGCACTGCAGCCACGAGCCAGGGCAGAGCTCCTGTGTGCAACCTGTGTGCAACCTGTGTGCACATGGACAGTGGGATCTTCCTATCTGGCACTTCAGCTGCTCCAGGGGATGGGCAGGCCCACTCACTGCTGGAGCCCCAGCTCCTGACACAGGCTGCCCCTGGGGACTGCCTCCTTTTAGCATAACACACAAGCATCCTGAAAAAATACATCCCAGCATCACCTGCGTAGGGTTAAGCTGTTGTCTCAGCCTTAGCTCACAGTGAAAACATCTCATTTTAAAATTAAACTTGCTGACATAACAACCAGCAGGATGCTGACCCCGGGTAGATCCACAAGAAAAAAAATCCCAAGTGGTACTGCTTGTTTTAACCGTAAACTTGTCTGTCTTTGAAAGCAACGCCCTCAAATAGGAACCAGAAGTCCTACAGCTAAACACAGACAAAGATGTCTTGTGAGAGATTAACATAAAAATGAAGGCATGGCCAATCGCCCTCCCTTGCAACATCCCTTCCACTTCCTAATGCACCCAAACCTCATGGGTTTGTCTGCTGCTGGTTTAGTCATGGCAGGTTAAAACAAGGCAGGGAGACAGAGGGTGGCTGAGCCACTTGTAGAACTCTGCTAATTCCTGCCAGGCAGCAGCAGAGGCAACAGCTTGGGCAGTGCTCAGCCTGGCTGACTGCTCCTAGAATAAACCAAAGCCACCATCCAGCAAAGAGGCCACTACAGCTCCCTGCCATAAAAGGAGTAGATTGCTCTTAAAACTGAGCTGGTGCAAATGACAAATGTAAGAATGGCTAAATAAGAAACAGCTCGCTTGGCTGATTTCCGATGCTGGCCTCTACTGCTACTGAAAAAAAAAAAAAAATCTCTCTTAACAAACCAGAGAAAAATAAAAACCAGATGAATATCTTTTCTTAGATGGCTGTTTTTCACATTCCCATTCAAGATGGTCTCATTTTGCTGCTGGCTCTGCTCCTGGCATGAAACTGGCCCTGATGTACCAAACTGGGGAGGAGGGACAAGTGTGTGCTTCTAAACCTTCGTCTGGAAAAAACAGACTTGCAAACACAGAATTTGCACCTCACTAAACAACAGACTCTTATTCATGCAGAGAAAGTTTAAAAAGTGACTTCCATAAGCTAGTGCCCAACTAATGGCAAACTGGTGTACACCAGCAGACTGAGGCTAATCTTAGTGTAACTAAAATGGAAACAGATCGGGTTCTTCTGGCTAGCAAGCCTGCTTTACAAACCAATCAGCTCTATAACAGAGCAGCAGCCTCCAATAGGTGAGAGGGTACAATGCTTCATAATATTTGGTTTTTTTCTGTAGGAAAAATATGTTGGAGAAAGACACGGAAGGAGATGAACATTCTGAAGTTTTGGGTAAGGGCTTGCCTCTCTCCCATAAATCATCCCCCCCTTTGGGGACATCTAAAGCAATCAGAAATTGTGCACATTCTTAAAAAATAAGGGAATCTTAGATTTACAGTCCAGAGATATATCAAGTATTTCCCAGCTCCTTTGAAGAAGGGAAACAAAGGTGACTTGCTTCCAAGATCTCTTCCTTTTGTTTCACACATACATGTCCAAACAGAGGCCGAGTTTGCTACACGGAGTTTAAGGTTTGTTAGAAAAATACTTGATGTTTGATGTCATGGTATCCGGTTAAAATGCTTTTTATCACTTTCATTCTAATGCGTGGTTTGTTGATGACTCCTTAATGCAATCTTTGTAGTTAATGTGCTCACAGAATGAGTATGCAGAATTGAAGGGCATCTTAGTGAGGGGGCAGAGACCCTGTTCAGGAAACATTCTTTGTTTGTGCTAGAAAATCAAACAAGTGATGCCATGGTTTTACAGCTTCAGCAGGTCTTCCAAATTCCCTCTCTCTCTACAGGGGATTCACATGGGACTTAAGTCCAAAAGTCTTCAGCTCAGTGGCCCACAAAACCGGGCCTCAAAAGCATCACTAGTTTCACTGGCATCCAGCTCTGCTCTACTCCTTCCACTGCGACACATTCAAGAATTCTAATCAGATCACTTGTTTTCAGTGGCTGAAGAGCCAGTTTGGTTTAAAGAGAAAGCTCCAAGATTACACACAGAACCAAGCTCCTATTAAATAAGAGACACTGACACAGTAGGGTAAGTTTTACATTTCTCACAACATTTGTATCTTCCATATTAGTGGACAAAATAATGCTTTAAAATCTATTGCATTGTGCTTTGAAGGGTTTTAAAACATATTACTTCAAATTTAAAGCATCTGTAGGTAGATCAAACCTATTTACTTGGGAGTATGGGTAAGGTATTAACCTTACTCAGTCCCTTTCAGAAGTATAAAATGGCATCATCACTTTAGAGAATCTAATCTGAGAAAGAGGGAGAGGGTGGGGAAGCTGCTAGGAGTGCATAGGTACCTCTGCTACAAAGGGACTGTGAGAGGGATAACATGTTAGCACTGTGAACCACACAAAGGTGGCAGCACTTGTTTTTCTTGGTTGCTGGTTGATCACAGTCCAGTGGTTCTTGAGTTCATATTTGGATATTTTTTTCTCCTGTTTGCACTTTAACATTCATTCGTAGATGTAGTGACGAGCATCACTATTCAGAAGGGGACCTAAAATCACTATCCATGGGTCTGAATGCTCCAGGGGAGCTGGAAGTGCCTTCATAACCTCTGATCACTTCTACATCAATACTGGCTTTAGGAAAGCACAATTGTACTCATTGAAGTTAGTCATGCAACACTCCGACCTTTCATGGAAAAAATAAAAATAGTCACTAATTATTCTGCATTCTGGTGTTGGACTGTGTTAACATCCTTCATGTTGCTTAATTGAAGGCTCTGACAAGAATTAGTTGAGTCATGATTATTCTACTTCTTCCTGATCCAGTGAAGTCAAAGCCTTCTCCTGTAACACAAAAGGAAACTTGATTTCATTATAACATTACAAAACCCCTGTGGGCCCTCATCCTAATTTCAACTCTGTAAGCAGGTTTGTTGGTAGGATTTCCTGACCTCACACACTATCTGTTCTGAGGAACACAGTCTGTACACCTGCTGAATGTTTCTATTCATTTAATGAAACACAAAAGGACCAGGATGTCCACCACAAGTGCCTCCAGCAAATCCAGGTCCAAATCCAGGGAGGCAAAACAAAGAGCAGCAGCTCAGCACCACTGCTGGCAGAAGAGCACCTTGCACAACTGACTTTGAAGGAGAGATATGGGGGTAAAAAGATGCTGTTCTGTACAGGGAGAGTGGAAACATGCCACACCATAAGGGCAGACTGTATGAACTGCTGAACTAAGGTGCAGCTCCTAGAACCTGTTGATAGCAAACTTCTCCTGAGAAGCACAGGATTAAGGCAAGAGTGAATTTTCCCAGTGTTACTCCCAGCCTTCAGCTGTTTGTGGTGGAGAGACTGTCTGGGCTGTTTTACACTGAACAAGCCTCCATGAATGGTCTCCTATTGACTTCTGGATTTATGTAAATAAAAACCTTGCAACATAAAGATGTTTTGCAGCAAGTAATTCCACAGCTGGAGTACATGCTGTGTTAAAGAATATTCAGTATGGTTTGATTTGTGTTAGTTCTGTGCTCATGTCCTGCTTCAAGTTGCTGTAGGCTATACACAAGCCAAGTGAAGAAAAGGCATACCCAGCCACCTTGGTCCTGAATCCATGGCTTGAAATGCTCTCTGAGATACTTCAATCCAAAGCCCAAGACCAGGTTCATAGGATGGTTGTCCACAGCAGTAAGTCTGGTGGCAATTTCCATTGTAAAGGCAACTTTTGTGCATTGCACTTGGTCGTCTGGCTTACTTATTGAATCTGCTGTGACATACTCCAGGAACAAATCAGTGACCTTCTCGAAGAAGGTGTAGGAGAGCATCTCTTTAAAATGCTGATGTAAAACACTGTCCTTTTTAATCTGAAAGTAAGAATAAGGGTTGGTTAAATTGAGTAATTTCTGTTGGCATTTCTTTCCCCAAACCATTAGGAAAAGAGAGAATCTCTAGGTAATACATTCAACATACTCTAATTGTGGTGTTGAATGTAAGACATGACACACAAACCCCACAACTCATTGCAAAGCTGTTCCTGCAGGTTCTGGAGGTGGCTTTAATTTTTTTTTATTTTTTTTTTTTTAATATGAATGAGAGTAGCAGAGAGAGAGAAAGCAAAACGAAGGTGAAACAAAAGTGCAAAACTAATGAAGACCTGTGGGAGCCATGGGGATACAGGAAGACTGGGAGGCCAAGGTTATAAGAATCAAGGCAAGAGCTGCCATGCTAAGCTCCATTAGGTAAATTGTGGTCTTTGTGATGCTGCTTACTCTGTGTGGGTAACTCTGATGCAGGACCTGAGCATGTCCCTCATGTTGGACTACACCTTTATAGAGCAGAAGGGACAGCTAAAGAAGAGAGTAAAGGAGCAAGTACCTATATTTTTAATAGAGAAAATGTCCACTCTAACTAAGGGACTCATACAGGTGTTCTGCTATTGCTTTTGGGCAGGGCTTTCAAAAGACTTTTAGAAGATTTATTTCCCTACAGCAATTCTTAAAGCTGCAGAGTTTCCCTCACTCCAGTGGGAACAACTTCCGTGCCAAATTTAATGCAAACCCAAGAGTTTCAAGTTAGGTGCTCAACATGCCATAAAACTCAGCAGGAATGAGTAAAGTAACTCCTCCTTGAATTTCACAGCACTTTTGTTGCCTTCCTCACATGCCCTAACAGAGATCTTTGCCAGTCTTGCAGTCTTAAGAAAGATTTCAGGATACATGGTGAAGGTTTCAAAAAGCCTTAACTCTGGAAAGAGAAATTCAGGATAGAGACAGAGAGCACTAGGTTACAAAACATTAACTCCCAAAAGAAGTGTAATCTCTCTGTCCCACTCCAGTCTGAGAAGTTCCTGAAAACAGGAGTTACCTTTTCTTCTAGTCGATCCCCTTCTTGTCTTAACAGTGAAACTATGTCTTGTATTATCTTATTTTCATCTGTTAAAGAAAAGTGTAACATAAATACCACAGCAAATGCCTTTGTGTCTCTTAATCATGGAAAAAGCTGCTATTTTGTGGCAAATTCACAGAGTTGTGTATCCAGGCTTTAAGCAGAAGCTCACTGTTGTAGTCTACATGGAGTAAGCAATGCTCTCTTCCCATCTGCCTGATCTTTTGCTCTGCTTAAGACTCTGGGAAAGAGCAGGGGCTTCAAAATCCCACTGACAGCCCTTTGGGTTTTAAGGTATGTCTTATCAACTAGAAATAAAAGAGGAGATAGTGGAAACCCATGAAAATGGAAAACAACAAACCAAACCAAAACCAAAAAGCCCCTCACCATTACCAATTATACTTTCTACAGCTCATGGGAACTCTGGGTTTGCCTGACTAAAATGGCAGGATCCCTCTTGTAACCAGAAATCCCTAGAAAGCTTGCATTAAAACAAAGTCTCTGCAGATGTAATGGAAGACAAGCAGTTCAGACTTAATAACAGTTTCTTGAGCAGTGTTGACCCATCACTGAAGAGGGATTAACTAAGACAATTTTGCCTCAAGGATTTGTCTTTGGCCTTAGAGCTGTGGTGTATTACTCTGTTCCCAGTCCTGCCACTCCTACTACTGCTCTGTCACCTCATGTCCCTTTACCTTCATCCTCCTTCTATGACACACATCTCTGGATCTTAAAGGATGCTCCCTTTAATTGCAGTAGCAAGCAGGACATGGTAGAGGACTGCAAGAGCAGTCTGCCAGACTAAGAGAGACCCAGAAGAGCAAACTTCCTTCTTCCCAGTGTCTTACTGCAGAGGTCCCAAGTGCTTCATCATACCTAGAGGAAAGGGCTCTGTGTGCAATCCCAACCTGACATGCTGCCTGTGAGCACGAAATTCTTCACCCTTACCATGTTCTTTGTCCTCACTTCCATCAGTAAGAATGCAGTAGTAGTCTTCATGACACAGAGTCCTGACTGATGCACCTGAAGATCTCTGGGATCTGGAAGTAACAAGCTTGGCAAGCTTGTCTGCAATGTGGTTGACATCTGCTGTTTCACCTGATTGAGAAGGCAGGTGGAAAATAAAGGTAGAAATTAATATTGCCAGAAAATAATTCAGTGATTTACTTGTTTACACACCCCCTGAGGTGGAAGTGCCCAAAGGAGACCAAGAGACATATTTCTCTGTAGTGGAGCTTTGCTATTGCTTGAGATCAGCTGGTAATAACTTAGAGAAACAAGTAAGATGGTATGATCTAGTGTCTGAGCAGCAGGAAACTATGCAGTTACACACAGAATCAAGCGTGTTACTCACTAGTGTACATCCTTGCAAGCCAGAAGCACACCAGATACTAAGAAATGTGAGAGTACTGCTATGTGGGACTGTGAATCTCAGACCTTACTATGAGATTGGTGTTACCCATCAGTAGTTCAGCTATGGGTCCAGAGTCAGAAATGATGCCATATTTGAATGCTCCTTCCTTGTTCCCACAGGCTGACCCTGAGCGAAGGAGAAACAGACTCCACAGACACCTCTGGCACAAAAATTTCTTGTATTCTTGACACTGTTAAGCAGAGATGAATACTGGGAGAACTCATCAACCAGACTGGCTTCATCCACCCTGTGTAATGGCCCTGCTTGGGACTCCCACCACCAGAAGGCATCGCTCATCGAGGGGACTGCCATGGGGATTCTCAAAGAGAGCAGGAGAAATTGCTGCAGTTGTTTCATTTAAAAGGTGCTCTTCCTTGATATGTGACTTACAGACCTTAGGATGCAACACTCCATCTCATCACCACCACTGACAGGTGGCAGGTCCTGTGTGAAGAGCAGACATCAAGACAAGCTCAGCAGCAGGCTGACCCATAATGAGTGTAAAATTCACAAGCAGGGTTGATTGTGAGGGCAGCAAGGGCTAATGCAGCCAATAAACACTGCATTTCTAGGCTGGTGAATCAACTCAGACACATTCCCTTATCTGCCTGCAAAGGTTGTCAGGGAGCTGATAAACTCCTAGGAAGGGTGTTCAGGATGTTTGTGACCTTGTAAACCTAAGACTGGGCAACTTTTTTTAAACTGAACAGTTCTTCAGTTTAGATAGGTAATCCCCCAAAACACCTGTTTGCCCCAGAATGGCCTGGCCAAGCTTGCAGTGCAGCTGCTAGCAATGTAAGTGACAAATAATAGCTTAGGAATTGTACCAGCAATTTGCTTAAGGGCAGGTAAAGTTTGGACCTGTAGCCAAGCAGCAGCCCTGACACTCAGCATGGGGAGTCAAGCCTCTGACCTTGAGGCTAAGAAGCCACCCATGCTGCAGGGAGCATGGCAATGTGTTGGCAGGGCCACCAAGTGATGGCCCCTTAGCAAAAGGCACTGGGCTGAGGCAGGGACCCTTTCTTGACTGACAAGGCTGGATCTGGCAGCAGGAAGAGTTATGGGCTTGGTGGGTAGGAGCTGGCCCAGGATAGTTAAAGCGATCCAGAATGGGGCATTAGGCTGGAAAAATCACTGGTGGATAACTTTTAGAAATATCTTTAAATGCAATGAAAGGTGAGAGCAATCACTGTGACACCAACAATATCAAGATGGAACAAATGAAACAAACAAAAAAAACCCCTGCCTTATGTATCTGAAAATAATATGGCAACCTATCATATACAGCATATGGCAACTTACTGAGGATACTTCATCCTCCTCTCTCAGTCTCGTTTGAGAAGTTATTATCCAGAGCAGAAAAGGTAAAATCTCATTGCCTGCCGTGCAGCACCTGATGTGGGGCTGGCTCTGGGGACTGGGGTACAAGATGATTTCTGTGGAAGGGATCCCTGAATGTCAGATGGATTACAGACACCTACCACTTATTCCAACCCATGGGAGGGCAGGTCCAGACTTAAGAGAATTGCAGCATGTAAAGGAGACTTAGATATCTAACTCTGGAAGACTGTTTCCATTTAAGATACATGGTGGGGTTATGAGATGTGGTCCAGAGATATGGACCACTTTGTGCTTGAAGCTGGCCACCACCAGCCACGTGGTACCAGCATTTCAAGCAAAATCTATCACTTCTATCTTTAGTGTGGAATATTTATTGCATGGTAAAACTCATTCAAGGAGTTGAATGAGTCTTCAAACAACTCCTCTTCTTTGATTTTAGTCTGGAGGTCTTCAGTCTCACAAGTGTTTAATGTTTTCTTTCTAATCAGGTATGAAAAAGAAAAAGACAATGCTTGGAGAAAAAACCCAACAACCCACCCTGTGCAATTATATGATTCTTACCACTATGCTGTGGAAAGTAGAAAAGCTGATAACCAGTATGAGTTGTGTGTGTGCACGCACTACTGAAGATCTGTAAATCATTCTCCTCACTGAAAATCAATAGAGGTGATCAAAAAGTGAAAGAAACCACCCTTCTCCTCTCCCTTTCCACAGGCCAACAGCTATTTAAGCTATTTAGAGAGATTTAAAGACAAACAGCAAAAGGATAGAACTAAGACATACTTGTCTGATGCTGAGAATTCTCTTCTTGATGGCTCTGAAATTCTTCTGATGTGCTTTCTGGGCACACTTCCCTCTTTGCTGTGCCACAGCGAAATGGTAGACAGGATCTTGGCAAGTGTTTTCTTTTTGGTTCCTTTTTGCTGTGCTGTTGTGTCTTACCTCCCTGATCAACAAAGCCACGTGTTTGGCTTGGTCCCCTTTGAGAGTAAGACTTTACTTTTCTCTTGCATAAGGGTGTTATCTTCATGTTAGTCTCATTTTTCAGAAGTTTTCCATATTTGCTGACACACAACCGCCGCTGGGCATAGGCCATCAGGATCTTGTATTCTATGCTGTCTCGCTCATCATCTTCCAGTGGTATTTCTTCCATAATGACATCATTTGGCAAAGACATCTTGGTTCCTGCAAGAACAACAATCTTAGCTTCAATGGCTTAGGGAACTGCCTGTTTTTCATGAATAACAACCAGTACTTGATGTTTTTACAGAACCTTTCACCAAACAGCTGATAAACCTCAGTGATGTGAAGAATATTGTAGTACCCAGAAGCCAGAGAAGCACTGTTTTCTAGAAGCAGAATTTGGTTTGTGAGAAATATCTCAGGCAGCAAGCAAGGCCATCAAAGAACAAGAACAAGAGATCCAATACCTTGCTCTTAACTGCATTTGGTGGCTTAGACAGGGAAGATGAGGAAATTCAGGGGGAGTATTCCATGGCTGGGGGACAGTGCAGAAAAAGAAGAAAGCCTATAACAGTAGTAATAGATTCTTGAGATGGAAAGAAAAACTTATCAAACCACTACAAAGGAAAAGCCTACACCATGGCTTGAATGAGCAAGCATCTAAATACATGAGAACAGTGCTTTCAGAGGAACTTCGACAAATTTGGGCCCTGAGTTCCCTGGTGAGAGGAACATTAGACATTGGAATGGGCTGTCCAGGGAAGTAGTGGATTCTCTGTCCCTGGAGATATTTAAAAAGAGACTGGATGTGGCACTCAGTGCCATGGTCTGGTAACCACAGTGGTTACCAGATCAAGGGTTGGACCTGATGATCTCTGAGGTCCCTTCCAACCCAGCCAGTTCTATGATTCTATGATTCTGTTCTATGAAAGCAAAGAAGAACTAGCTTGAATATTAAGAAAAATTATTATATTTACCTATCATAATGTTCTCAACTATCCTTCCACTTTAAGGGACCTGAAACAGAAATCTTAAGTGTTTGACTGCGGGCCATGGATGGTGTGGTAGCACTTACTTAGTGTGACTTCTTGTCTAAACAAACACACCAAACCCACAGTACTCACATGCACCTTGTCATCTTCCTGTTTCCCTGCACAGCTCACCAAGACACTGCATAAAACACTCTGAAATCTTTGCTTAGCACTAGATCCTGTTGCCCCTTGACATCCCTGAAGCCAGAGCAGCACAGGGAAGGAACAGGAGGGGCCAGATCTGATGCAGTGACCTGGCTGCTGTGCTTTTTTCATTCCTGAAAAGGTGTTTTTTCCAGACCCCAGGTAAGGTTTTTGGTATTTAAAACAGGCAGCCAGGACCACAGAGAGCAGGCTTTCTGCAATGTCTCTGCTCAATGACCCACGTAAAGACAAACAAAACCATGCACATATCCAGAACCTGCCACTGGGGTCTCTCTTGCTGACAAGCCAAAATAGGAGGCTTCTGATCCCACTTTCCTCTGTTAATCAAGTACCAAATTCACTCACACTATGCCCTCGGACTGACAGAAGCAAATTTAAGCTAATATTCTCCCTTCTGGAATATCATTCAGCTACTTGCCATTTTGAATATAATGTTATTGATGATATGTATCCAACCAGAAATCGAAATCTTAACCATGAAGGATTTGTTCAACTACTTTTGGGAGTTTAACACACCCCACACCCCACCCTGAGTTCAAATGAAAATTCAGTGGGAATGGTGCTCCTTGGTCCCTGTGTATTTTTAACTTCTGCTGTTGGGATCAGAGCAAGCCATACCTCCTAATTCACAACAACAGAGCCTCTGTTACTCACCCTAATACTTTCTTTGTCCTAAATATGAGAGTGAAGGAAGTCATATTTGTATGTATGGAGTGCCAAATCTTCATCTGGTTTAAACCACTCTAGTCCTGTGAAAATCCACAGGAGGATACTGGCTCACTGTTGGAAAATGTCTGGCTTTGAACTTCTGAACACATCGATTTGGAACAGAAACCTCACCTCACATGCATCTCATTTCACTACTCAGGTATAAAGGATACCATCTGTCTTCTGGATATAGGTGGTATTAGGACTGACACACTTAAAAGGGGTTTAATAAAAAATTGAAAGTGACTGATTAATCAAAAAAGGATTCCCTGCTCCAGCAAGTTATGGAAAGAAACAGAGCTCAGTTGATTTGTCACTTTGTTTTCAATACTGCTTTTATTGTAATATTTATACTTCCTTTTGGTTAAGTTCCACATTTGTAACCTTTTAAATTATAAAAATAAAAGGAGAAGTTTGTGGTACTCCGTGCTTTTTTGCCACTAACTGCATGTTACACTGGTTTTTGGCAGTGTTGATACAATAGAAGGGAAAAAAAGGAACATATAAAATCGAAAAATCCTCCTTATGAACTGTATGAGTGTCAGAAATTAGAGCAGCACCAAGCCTGTGGCTTACATGTACTCTTAGTTCAGCATTGTACTTACTGGGGAAGGAGAGCAGAGAAGAAGAGAGGAGAGAAGAGAAGAGGAGAAGAAAATGGTAAAGAGTTGAGAAGAAATTTTTTTCTTACAAGACAAGGGACTGCTTCAGATGGGGCTCTGGGATATCACCAGCTTCAACTTTCACTTTAGGATCGTCACTGAAAAAATCAAAATGGGAACAGTATGACAGGGAAGAGAGAAAAATGGGGAAAATATCCAGCAGATCTACTGGTAGAGATAACTTGTTTATCTCTCAGGCAGCTTCTGCCTTAAGGCACACTATGAGTGAGCCAAAATGTAATTTCCCAGTCATGCTCTAGTTACACTCCTGACACACTACCATCCCAAACCTCCAAATGGCAAGAGCCTTGGAAATTGTCTTCCCAGTTCAAGCCAGGGTGTCAGCTGGCCCAGTTTTCTGTTAGCAATGGGCTGCAAGTTAATGTCTGGAAACCTCTACTTAACTTCATTTGGCAAAACATCTCACTATGCTTGGATGAGAATTTAACACAATTTAACATCCAAGGTACAAGCAACTGCATTGTCTTCAAATAACCTTCTGGACTTCAGCAGAAGCCCTGTCCTGCCAAGGGCCCATTACTGCACCAAGACCTCTTGCTCACAAGGTCATGCCAAGGTGAGTCCCTGTTTGCTGGAGATGTCTGGGGAAGTTTTGAGGCCAGGGAAGAGAGTTCAAGTTCCTCTTCTCTTGCCAGCTGCTGACCTGAGATATACAAGAGGTTAGCAAGAGATTTGTGTCTTGTCACAGCGTTTGTGCAGGCAGCTCCAATGAACTTGCAAAGAAAACTGAAAGCCCAGGAAGAAAAAAGGCATCAAAAGAAAGTTACAAGAAGTGAAGCAAGTGGAAAAAAATGAAGCTGGAGCTAGAAATACAGAGGAAAAAGAAAATGAGAACTGAAATGATGCAAGACAGGCATGGAGTTGCTGCTGCTTCTTTCTTGTGCACACCACCCTCTGGATGCAGGAGAGCAAGTGTAAGACCTTTTATGTGCCCCATAATTACTTGAGCCTTTGTCCCAGTGCAAACCAGAGCACCTTAAAGAGTCTTTTGAGCTGCACTGCATTTCTCAGTTTCTGCTACACAGAAAGCAAGGCTACAGCAAATTCCTTCAGATAGCCAATGAGCCCAGGGCACTTCCCATCTGCCGTGGAAACCAAACCAAGCATTTATTTCATTTTGAAGTTTGTCTAGAAATAGAGGTGAAAATATATAGGCTAGGCAATCTTTTTCATTATTTAATACTTCATGCAAACTCAGGTTTCTCCTTGAAAAGATCTAAGTTCACCCTTCAGATCAGACCACAGCAGGTACTTAAAATAGGATAGCCCTCCCACCATGGGTACTCTTTATAGATCTAAAATAATTTGTGTAACATTCATATATATTCATTTTTCACTAATATAAAACCCAGTATAAAATAGATAAGTTATATGTAGCAAACCTATGTAAATTATACATCAATTATAAAAATAATAAGAAAATTCATTCCCAAGCAACAGGAAGTTACCAGCAATAGCATTAAAAAAAAACTTTACAGCCCTTTATACAGGGCTATTATATGCTGAGAACTGCCCTACCCAAGGTGGCTATACAGATAAAATTCAAATAAGAGTTCAAAGGTTGCTCTCCTAAATGAGGCCAAGTGCAGACCAATAGCAGGAGGTAGGGTATTACTACAGCTTGCTAGTGTGCAACATCAAAGAAGCACTTGCACATCAGATGCAGCTGTACAGCTAATCCTGCACCTCACTCTGATGGGGAACTTCTGAGAAATGAAACACATTATGTTGGTGAAAATGTGGTGTAGGAGCTTCCTTACTGGGACTTTTTTCAGCACTGATACCTCAGTTAGAAATCCCAGCCTGGTGTATATAATGAAGCTTGAGGAGTATGAGAAGAAAAGGGACTCACAGCTCATTTATGCCATTCCTTAGAGGTAGGAAGAAAAGGAGTTACCACCACATGCTGGCGAGTGCCTATAAAGGAGATTGCCAGTAGCTAACTTGGTTTTCAGTTCATTTTAAAATTTGAAATCTTAATTGATGACTTACACCTCCTTAGATTTACTTCATACTACAGTCACGTTATTTTTACAGTATCCTCTCTTGTGTGGGCCAGAGATGAACCAGAATTTTAGCAGAAGCAGAACTCACTTTGCACAAGTCTCTCTCAGAAATGAGAGTCTATGAAGAATGTTTTTATTGTAAGCATTGATTCAGTTTGACAAGTACTTGGAAGTCCTGCTAAAACCCAAATCTGCATGTTATTTCCTAGGATGATTAAGAGAAACTCAGAGGGTCAGAATATGGAGAGTAGCAGCAGAGTCCCACTCTGATTACTTAATTTAAATTACTCATCTTCTGGATGAGTACAGGCTTACAGGCTCTGAGGGCACCACCCCCCCTCTTTACTCTCCTCTGGACATTTCCTCCCATTGCCAAATGTCACATCTATCTGCCATATTCCAGAAAATGGAAGCTGAACTGCCAACAGTCCTAGTGGTATGTTTAGCTACGAAATAAAACCATTAAAAAGGGATAAATTAGCAAGATGCATGTTTCATCTTTGCTAGGAAGAAGTGTAACCTGGAGGTTCAGGTAGAGATGAGAGAAATCTTGATTTGGAGGGTGTTGTCCAGCTATAGGTCTGTGTTTGGCAAAACCAGAAGAAATAGTGTCCTGGATATGATGTTTCTTAACAGTTGTTGCATAGGTGTTATTTATTAATATCTTGTAGTGTGTATAGCTGCAAATGACAATGGTGGCTGACTCTCCAAGTCCTCTTGGCCCATGCTAATCACAGATGCTCCTTGAGCCCAAACTTGGGTGCTGCACTCATGCTTTCCTCGTCCTTCCTCTCCACCTAACCCTGCTGGCATGCCTCCTGTCCTTCCTCCTCAGGTGGCCACAAAGCACAGACAAGTTCTACCACTACCTCTTCCACAGGAAGGTTCATCTCACTCTCATGGGCAGCCCTGGGATTTACCTCCAAAAGGCACAGTGACCTTGACCAAGCAGAGGCAATGTCACTGCTGACCCTGCTGTTCAGCTCAAATCCCTGTCATGTAGCCAGCACTATCAAACCCCAGGGAAGCACAGGTAGCTGAAGATGGCTCTGCACCAAGAGGCAGTGGCTGCCCTGAAAGGCTGAATAGACAAAGCAGGTGGAGAAGTAAAAAAAGCCCCTGAAAAGAGATCACAGAATCATAGAATAACTTAGGTTAAGACCTTTAAGATCATGAGCTCAACCATAAAACAAGACCACTGCTAAGCCAGGTCCCTAAGCACCACATCCATACATATTTTAAATATCTCCAGGGATAATGACTCAACCATTTCTCTGGTCAGCCTATTCTGGTGCTTGACAGCCCTTTTGGTGAATAAATTTTTCTTAATATCCAATATAAACCTCCCCTGGCACAACTTGTAATTAATTTGCTCTGATGCTTCTCTCTCAACCAGCATAGACAGAAGTGTGGTTGTTTGCCTGGGATGCCAATTCCAAATAAAAGTCTTTATTTTTGAGGCAATGATGGAGAAAGGTGCTTGTGATAAAAGCACTACTGTTACCTCGCTGACTTATCCCAGGTGCAAGTCTTTCCCTTCAGCTCTGTCCTCACATACAGAGAAGCAGTTTGGGGCAAGTGGTAGTGGAGACTCCCATGCAAGAGCAAACAAAGGACAGGATTCCTGTCCCAGGTCTTCAAACGAGATCTTTTCCTCTGGGCAGATTACTCTAATTTACTGCTAGTTCTCATGGAGAAAGTCAGTACAGTACCATCATGGGTCTGCAGAGGTCATTAGTACATAAGCAGCCCATTTCACTGAAGAACTGTTTTGTACATACTGAGTCAGTCATTCTTACAAACCCCAGAGTGGATAAGTGCAAGAGAGTCTGTGCAAGAGAGGCTGGACCATTTCAAACTGCACAGATGCTGTGGAAAGCAGGTTTTACACACAAGCTCACCAGAAAGGCCTTCCCCACATGGTACTGGAATACAGCTGCCTTTAGGATGGAAAGCAGTAAATTGTAATCTGAAGGATTATGCATCCTTTATTTAATCTAAACCAAATAGGATACAACGTAACTAGTGAAGGCAGAGTTACACTAGGATGCCAAGGGAAACATCCCTAGTGGCAGCTGATTTTTTCATGAGCACTGTTGTGCAACAGATACATGTGCTATATAAAAAGATCCCCACTGATACATGTCTTTCAGAAGAGAAGTTGTCTGCTAGTCTGCAGCTTCCCATATTCAGAGCTGAGAAGCTGCCAAAGACTCAGCCTCCAGAACTGAAATTGTGCACTACTCAGCTTTCAGAACCATCAGAAATGGCATGGCATGTATTTATGACCTACAGCAGCCTAAATCAATCTGGGAGCAAAAAGGGAGTAACAGATCTGCTTACTGATTATTTCAAGGAGAGCATGGCACCTGCTGAACCACCCCCACCACTTACTTGCTTGGATTAGAGTTTCTTTCAGTTGTCAAGGAAGGCATTTTACCAGCAAGAGGTGACCTACCTTCAAGTGGGTTGCTCTGTAAGAACCAGTGGGTGAAGATTTAAATCTACATGAATACACAGCGGTAATCCCAATTTTAAATTCAACCTTCCACAACTAACAATAGCCTGGCTGGCAGAAAAAGATTTGGCTCTCCTTGGCTGGGTATGGCAATCTCTTCTTACAGAAGCATTCCACCAAGAGCAGCAAAGCTTATATGACAGAAGTCCCAGAGCAGTTCCTTACCTTTTGACACCACAGCTAAACCTGAAATATATTGTTTGGCACCTCAATTAACAATGATAAAAAAATATGTTTAATCCAATACAATTTAAGATTCAGTGAGTTGCCTGATAACAGGTAATCAAACATTATATATGAGAAACCAAGATCAGATAAGAAAAGGAGGTTTTTATTACCTTCCACAGCTATTGTACCAGCAAACCTGGGTGCCTGTTGATCTCAGTTCTTTCTCTCCTCCTCTTCCAGTGGCTAGACTTGTCTTGCTAGAGCCAGCCTTGCAAGCACAGCACTTCCCTTCAGAAAACAGAATTCACTTCTTTTAATTTAATATTTTCAGTTTTTCATTAATACATGCATTCAGAAGTTTTCACTAAGAAAGAAGGGCACTGAACTCACAGTAATTAAAAAAAAAAAAAAAGTGCCCTGCATACTTCCTTGTGAGAGCAATGTTCAAACATGTCAGCTTGCTTATAAAAAGCAGAAAGGGCAGGGCTGGACCCTCCCACACGTGACTTCGCAGCAGTGAACAAGGCAAGGGGAAAATCCTATAGATTTTCAGGGCTTCTTGCCAAATGCTTTTTTTTTTTTTTTTTTTTTTTTTTTTTTTTCCCTTCCAAACCCTCATTTTCTTCATGGTACAGGTCAAACCAAATCATCATTTCACTCCAGGAATGTTTTCATAAGTGTTTTGAAAACAGTTATACATTCTACTCTACAAACACCCATAGACTAGTCTATGTTTCTTCATATGTTGTTGCATTTTTTTTTCCAAAACAATGTTAACCATAATTAGGTAATATGGGTAAAATACTTGCAATGGTGACATCGTATTGCTCTTATAACTCTTGGACCAATATTGTTATTTTGTTACCCTTATATCTAACCCTTAGGTCAGAAGTGCACATCCCTTATAAGAGGGATTTTCACTGTGCCAGTGATCTTCCATTTTAAAAATAAGCTTGTAGACAAAATTGCAAGCTAGAGGGGCCTGATGCAGGTGAGACAGCTGCAGAGGGTGAAAGCCTGTCTTTATCTGTGGCAGAGAAACAGTTTTAGGAAGTAGAGAGAGGTCTGTGAGTAGGAGGAGATCCTTTCTCTGGAACAAAAGCACATGAGGCTGCTCCTTTGTCTGAGACTGTTACATGGAAAAGGTCTGTCTGGAGTCTTTCCTGTGAAGGGAGGAATTCACTGGGAAAAACAGAAATATAAGCAGAGCCAGCTTTTGCATTTCAAGGGAATAGCAGCTTGGAGTTCACTTATATGTTGCAAGCTCATAGAAGATTTTTTGTTCTTGTTCACTGAAGCTTTCAATTTCCTTCCTGCTTTCCTAGGGCCAACTGACCTGAGAGCAATAATTGCAGATGGAAAGCCTGTATATTAAGGGTTATTAACGATCTGTCATTCCCCAGACTGCAAAACTTCAGTTTTCATTTTCTCTTCAAACATACGCTGTGCCCCAGTGTAGAATCTTTCTCCAATACTAAGAGGGGAAAAAAGAAGCAGTATTTGAGTCCTGGAAAAGGGAATGGTAGCCTGCTGCAAGCATGGAAAAGAAAATGTAAACAACAACTCCTGTAAAAGTGCAATTTTGTCTTTTATAGCACCATCAGAAAGTGAGGAGACTGAGAAAAGAACATATTAATGTCAGCTCTGCTCCATTTTATCTCATCTATCCCTACAGAAATTATTGCATTCTTGTTCCATGTTACATCACAACAAAACAGGCAATTTTCTGCTCAGCACCTGTGTTGACCTTGTAACCAGATCTGCATGTATAGGCCTGCATAACTTTTGAAATATACTGGCAAAATCAGCTTTGGTTTGATTTGATTTGATTTGATTTGATTGAGGCAGAATCACTACCCACAGAGCAATGACCTCCCC
This sequence comes from Phaethornis superciliosus, assembly GCA_023637945.1. Lineage (NCBI taxonomy): Eukaryota > Metazoa > Chordata > Aves > Apodiformes > Trochilidae > Phaethornis > Phaethornis superciliosus. Next base: position 38,624,947 of record JAJQWJ010000001.1, read on the forward strand.
CTCCTCCTCCCATACAGCTACTCACCCAACCCATCGCTTCCACCAGTTTCCTGTGTTTTCCACCCCAGAATATCCCTATATCCTTGTGAGTAGCCATCCTGGTCATCACTGTATACTCAAAATACCTGGATTCTTTTAAATCCCTGGCAGTATTTAGGAAACTGTGGCCGTGACTGCAAATTGTCAGCCCTGGCTGCACACAGGAAAAGCTGCAGCCAGTTTTTTTGCTTTGGCTGGAGGTCTGATTTCCTAAAATCTCTTTTGGGAAACTCTTATAGATACAATAGAATACATTTTTAATGCACTTTAATTATTTTTGCCTCATTGTTCTTTTCTGTTTTCCTCCATCTGCTTTGTCTGCCTAGGAATATTTATTTTAAAAGTCTTTTCTGAAAGTGGACAGAAGAGCAAACATTCTGAATAATGGCAGTATAATTCCCTGCTTTACAAGTGATTCACAATTGATTTCTCTTTCAGTTCCATCCCTTCATGTTTTTTCTTGAATTCAGATCTAAACTAGCTTCTTTATCTTGCTTGTAATATGGATTTTTTTATTGTGGGTTTTAATTTCCTGAAGAACCTCCATCTTATCTTCTTAGGCTTCTTACCTTTTCTGTTGCCATCTATCTTTATGTAAATTCTCCCGCCTTTTCTAAACTGTTTCACTTACTTTTGCTAAATCAGCCAAACACTTGATTCATACAGTTTTCTAGAGGGGATAAGCTGCTTTAAGGGCTTGGGTTTTTTGTTTGGTTTTTGCTTTGTTTTGTTTTGTTGTTTTCATTTCCCACACTGGACGATTTTAGGTCAGTTATGAACTAGTTTCTTTTTTGTTTCTACTTACTTTTCAGCCTAAAATCCTTGGTATCCCAACCTTTGATTTGTACAGTTTTTAAAAGGACACTTAAAAATAACACCTTTATTTCCCCTGAGTTTAAAAGTGCCTTGTAAGATTTGATTTTTATTGTATGTGTAGCAAGCCAAAAGCATAAGATACCCCTCAAAAACAGGGAATAGCTTGTGATCTCTGGTGAGAGACAGTAGTTGCTTCAAAGAGGGAAAAACAAATCAGAGGAAAAAAACTCTTTTGAGAGATGGAAAAGCTTGGGGTTTGGGATCATTTTTGTTGGTTTTGTTTTCTGTTTTTGTTTTCCCACCAGAAACAACCTAAGCATTTGTCAATTCTGACTGCAAAGATCTAAAGCAATTTCAGTCTGTCATTAGTCCTTGCCTTGCAAGCCTGAAACAGCTGAGGAGAACATGACCTGGTCATTCTATCTTAAGGAGCTTTTTCTGACTTTGAAATCTAGGAACTGGCTCCTTGCACCAAAGAAGGGCTGGAGAGAAAAAACCAAAGACTTGTCAAACAAGGCAGACCAATGAACCCATTCATCAGCCAAGCTTCATGAATTAAAAGGTGCTTTTGGCAACTCTAGGGGCCCTCCAGTGCCTTCACAAGCTGGGCATACTGGGGACTGACTCCAGGTGGGTAAGCAGTGCTGCCACTCATCATCTGCTAACAAATACCTGAATCTTTTTGAGATAAAAGGACATTGCCACACAGACCATGGGCTTTCTGACTGCTCAGGACTACCTCATCAGTGGGATGGGGCTCCTGAAGGAGCAGGGAGCATCAGATCTCATTTCCAGGGTGGAAATCATAGAATGGTTTGGGTTGGAAGGGACCTTAGAGACCATCTAGTTCCAAGCCCTCTGCCATAAGCAGGGACACCTCCCACTAGACCAGGTTGCTCAAAGCCCCATCCAACCTGGCCTTGAACACTTCCAGGGAGGGGGCATCCAAAATTTACCTGTGCAATCTATGCCAGTGTCTCATCACCCTCACAGTAAATTATTTCTTCCTAATGTCTAATCTAAATCTACCTTTTTCCAGCTTTAAAAAACATTACCCCTTGTCCTATCACTACATGTCCTTGTAAAAAGTCCCTCCCCAGCTTTCCTGTCGGCCTCCTTCATGTACTGGAAGGCCACTAAAAGGTCTTCCCTGAGCCTTTTCTTCTCCAGGCTGAACAATCCCAGCTCTCTCAGCTTTGCCTCCACAGGAGAGATGTTCCAATCCCTTGATCACACAGAATCACAGAATCATCCCGGTTGGAAAGGACCACTGAGATCATCAAGTCCAACCCTTGACCACTACCACTGCAGTTACCAGCCCATGGCACTGAGTGCCACATCCAGTCTCTTTTTAAATATCTCCAGGGACGGAGCATCCACTACTTCCCTGGGCAGCCCATCCCAATGTCTGATCACCCTCTCTGTAAAGAAATTCTTTCTAATATCCAACCTAAACCTCCCCTGGCAGAGCTTAAGTCCATGCCCTCTTGTCTTGCTGATAGTTGCCTGGGAAAAGAGCCCAACCCCCCCCTGGCTCCAGCCTCCTTTCAGGGAGTTGTAGAGAGCGATGAGGTCTCCCCTGAGCCTCCTCTTCTCCAGGCTGAACACCCCCAGCTCCCTCAGCCTCTCCTCATAGGGTCTGTGCTCAGGTCCCTTCACCAGCCTCCTTGCTCTTCTCCGAACCTGCTCCAGGACCTCAATATCTCCTTCCTGAACTGAGGGGCCCAGAACTGGACACAGGACTCGAGGTGTGATCCTCTTTGTGGCCGCCTCACTGAAAGGGGATTCCCCCTGCACAAGCGCACCTGGAAGCACTACTCCCGGAGAGGTGAAGCAGGGGGGGGCTATTGACCTCAACCAGCTTTGGGGTGAGGGTTGAGGGGGTGAGGGCTCCTTCCCGGCCGGGGCCGGCCCCGTCCTCAGAGACGCGTTCGGAAAATGTCGCCGGGCAGCGACACCCGGCGGTGAGGCCCTTCCCGCTGCCTGCCCGGGCCGGCCCTGCTCCTGCGGCCGGGGCTGAGCCGCCTCACGCCGGTCAGCGCTGAACCCCGACAGCCTGGGGCCCGTCAGGACGGGGTGGGGGGGTGGTTCCCCTCACGGTGTTGGGATAGAAAGAAAGTAAAAAGAAATATATTCCAAATCTGATTATTTTAGGATTGATTATTTTAGAATTAGAGGTAAAAATAGAAGTGTGGAAACATGTAAAAGTTTTACCTTGTAAAGAATGGTATAGAAAACCATGTATTCAAGATTTATTGGTACCTCGTTAGGTAGCAAGATAAGGATGGGACTGTGCATACCAGAGTGAGCTAAGTAGAGATAAGAGAAAGTTGGCAGTAAAATTCACGTTAATCACCTTGGAAGTTGCCCAACACCAGATGGACATTATCCAAGAGAAAGAGGTGAAAAGGGCACAGTAAGGAAGACTATTTACTTCATCAGAGGAAGACTATTTACTTCATCAGAGGAAGACTATTTACTTCATCCTGACGACCACCTAACGACCACCAGAGGGAACCACGCAAGCGCAAAGGGACTGATGCCGTAATCCATCGATGAAGTAATCTACACATGAATATGTATTAAGAAATGTTGTAACCTGTTGAATATGTAATTAGACTGTGAAATTTTCAGGGATAAATTACGGCCGCACTGTATGGTTTTTGGGAATCAGATTTGGGTGCGTACCCCTGGTTCCTGGGGCCTCAAATAAAGCACCACATATAACCTCTCCCGAGTGGTTATGTGTTTGTCTTAATGCTAACAACGGCACCCCTGGAAAATAACTCGCCCTTTGGTTCTTCTGCCTGTGATGATCAAGCTGATGCTTGTGTGGGGGGTTGTGTGCTAGATGGAAATTTTATTTATTATTGTTTTAAGGTAGCACATACTGCAGCTTTTCCCCGAAGCGGTTGTTTCTCCCGTATTTCTCCTGTATTGCAACCGAGTGCGGGGGAAGCTGCGTGTGGGGTTGTTGTGTTCTGGGGGGCACTGCTGTCCCCCTCTTTCAACCCCTCTGCCTTCTCCCTCTCCGTGGGGCTGGGCTCTGCGGGGCTGTGTGGGTGACACTGGGACAGATGCCCGGGAAAAGCCGTGCTGGGAGGCTCTGCTGGGACCCCCCATGCTTCAGTGTCACCCCTTTCGGGGTTGCATCTCAGCCCAGGCCCTCGCCCTTGGTCCTGCATCTGCTCTGGTGTCTCCCAGGAACTCCCTACGTCTTCAAGTTGTGCCCTGAGGCTATCAGTAGAAAAGCGCTTCTGAACTTTATTTATTTTGGTACCTTCAGTGGAAAAAATATGCGTTCTTTTATTTTTCTTATTATTTAGTCACTTCTGGTCCAGGTCCTGACCAGCAGTTCAGGTGGTACAAGGTAAGGTCTTTTTCCAGTCTCCCGCTACCCTGTCCTTAAACCAGTTTGGTTTAGGTTGCCATAGGCTGTGATCTGCTCTGAGTGCCAAGGATATGTTCCAGAGCCTGGGAATCAGCCTACTATGGCAAGGTTTGAGTACTGTCCTCTTTTGTCCCAAACTTTTCAATGAGACAGTCAAAAGCCAAAAATCCCTCCAAACATTTTTTTTTAAATCCCTTTATTTTGCATAAGAAAAAACCCGAAACAAATGACAAAATGTTTAAGTTTCTGCGTTAATAATGAAATATGAGATAGGTGTAGTCTAAAAAAATCATATACAGATGTCCCTGGAAAGTATTTTCACACTTGAGTTATTGTTGGACCGGTAACCTTTGGCAGCAACTGTGCAGAATAAAGCTCAGGATCTAACAAAACCAAGGCAGCTACTGGTGTACCTCCTTCAGCACAACTGATTGTACCCTTAAAAGCTCCAGAAGCCCACAGTGGAGCAGCTATGCCCTGTGTTGAGCTCAGGACTCATTCTAAGTGTGGGCAAAGTCTAAGGCTGGGATGAAATTCACCCTATAGGCCTGCATGGAAATTGAATGGCATACAGAACTTTCACCAAACAGGTGAATTTATAACCCCAGCAGTTCTGGCACACCAGAACGTCGCTGTACACAGCTAGGGATCACACTAGTGCTCCACAAATCTCCCACCTACAGAAGAGTATTTTCCTGATGTCACTGAACACTCTTAGGTGCTTGTGTTACCTGCAACTGTATATTCCTTCTGTGCATATTTTTGAGCTTATACATTTCATTATTGTGGCTTGTAGGTTGAGGGAAGTGATTACCCCCCTCTGCTCCCCTCTGATGAGACCTCAGTAGGAGAACTGTGTCCAGCTTGTCAGTCCTTGTCACAGGAAAGACATGGATATGTTGCAGCCACTCAAGAGGAGGGCCACAAAAATGGTCAGAGGGATAGAACACCTTTCTTGTAAGGAAAGGCTTAGAGAGCTGAGGCTGTTCAGCCTGGAGAAGACAAGGCTTTCATTACTTAGAGGGGGCTTGTAAGAACGACTGAGACTTTTTATCAAAGCCTGTAGTGACAGGACAAGGGGCAATGATTTCGACCTGAAGGAGTGTAGGCTTAGTTTGTGAGTAAGGAAGGAATTCTTTACTGTGAGTATGGTGAGACACTGGAGCAGGTTGCTCAGAGGAGTTGTGGATGCTTCCTCTCTGGAAGTGTTCAGGTCCAAGTTGGATGGGGCTCTGAACAACCTGGTCTAGTGGGAGGTGTCCCTGCCCATAGAAGAGGGGTTGGAACCAGGTTTAAGATTAATTCCAACCCAAACCATTCTATGATTCATTCTGTGATTTAATTTAATGGATAATTACTACATACTCATTGAAGGAGTTTCAGTAACTTTCTAAGTGTGTTCTTCACACACTTAAGTAAAAAGATTTGCTTAGATACCAGGTCAGCACAGCACAGCTGGCAGAAGTGAACTCACTAGCTGTGGTGTAACACAGCCCAAGGGAAAGTCTTAATTCCTCATCCTTGCTAATGACATTTGAAGCAGTATGAACACATCCTTGTGTAAATATGTGTATTTTGTTTTTTTCCTCTGTAGATTTGAAAACTTTCCTGAGCTTCAGGTGGGAAATATGTGTGGTGTTCTTATGCACTTGCCTCACTGCAGCAAATAGCTGTGAAGGCAAATACGTTTTTGAGTGGGAAGCATGGGACTAGAAACCACAAGCTGAATTAAACCATATGGATCAAGTGATCAGAGAAAAATGCAGTTGCAGTTACAGTCTGTGTTGGTTTGTTATCCTCACAGGTCAAATGGAATAAATTCTTTGATCAGGATTTCTCCAGAAGAGCAGTATTTTAACAAGATTTTCAGTCAGAGAATAACACTGTGTCAGAATAGAAGGCACCCCAAAATGAGCTGAACTGCTTTGCTCAGCTATTAAAGATTGGATAAAGCCTTGATGGATAACACAGATGGCAGTTCTATAAGCCTCAATAATTAAAAGATTAGGAATTTATAATTTTGTGTCAATTAAGACACTAATTCCCAAAGGAATATGTGCAATAAAATCCTTAGCTTCCTGAGGAAGAAGCATGGTTTCTGAATTTTGGGATATCCATTTTTTTCAGTCCTTTGGGAATTGCTACCTTTTTATTTTACATTAACAATAAAAGCTGCTTTTTCCATTTAACTTAAAACCTACCATCTGTGTGCATAAGGGTCTGTTCCACTGAGGCAGAGATATGGCATTTCCAATCTTCCTACTTCTCTGGCAATTGTTAGCTGATTAATTGTAAGACTTAGCACTCCTGCAATGCTGTAAATCTCCAAAACTCCTTGCTGCCATAAGAGCCTTCATTCTGTAAATGAATTTAAGTGATTGGATCACTGGGCTCTGGGCAGAGCACCTCAAAAACCAGCAGAGCTTCCTGAAAATGTGAGTCTGAGGCCTGAGGTACAGTCACTCCTGGTAACAGTGTTGTCCTCCACACTTTTTGCAGCTGGAAACTCTTAAGATGTAGGCGATGGCAAGGAAGAACCTACATCTGTGATGTTTCCAACCACTGAACAAACACTTGAGGGTGAGAGGAAATCTTTACACATCATTATAACTTGCCTTACTGTCCTTTAAAACTGGATCTAAGGTTCTTTGTGAGGGTTATTTAATGACATTATTTACCTACATACAGACACAGAACACTTGTAGCACTTCGTTTCCAACAAAGTTTGGTAAGGGGTTTTCCACTGAACTTATTTTAGCTTTGCTGAATATCAGAAGAAACATCCTTAAGGGGGATATTGAATAGAAATGAAACTTCTCCCCTCCTTCCCCAATCCAAATTGTTATTTTTTTTGTCTTTGGGCTAATGTATGTTCAGATATCCGTTATTAATTATATTGATGTGTAGCTGCCTTGGCTCGTGCTGCTTTGCTTCACTGGAGTTGTAGTTCGTGTCCTATTTTGTGCCCTGGTTTTGGTTTCCCAGAGAACAGCTTCTTCATTTTGGCTGGGCTGGTCAGGAGCTGTATGGGGACTATATGGGGCAATGCATGGCAATGCATAACAATACAGAAATGCAGTTCAGTAAAAAACTTCGTTTTGCTTTGACCCAAAATATTGTATTCAATTAAAAAGTTGTCTTCAGCTCTCTGTTCCAAGTAGGGAGAAAACAAGATACTGAAATTCAGAATTTCTCACAAAATGGAAGCTCTGTTTTTCATCTGTTCCAAGTCTCATTCTGTGTCCAAAGATGCTGTGCCTGTTTGCTGCTGCTTCTTTTTTTTTTTGTTTGTTTTTTTTTTTGTTATAACATTAACTACATTTCATCTTCAGGGTGAAGAGGGATACATACTCTGGAGATTAAGGGGGTTGTTTATGTTTGTAAGTGTTTAAGACACCAAGTCTCACTGTCAGGAGTAGAACACAGTGTGCAGTTCCTATGAACTGAAAACAGAAATTAAGGTCCTAATTAGTTATTAGGAGAAGACTTTCTAATTTACTTAATTAGTAGAATATCAGGTATAAGTCAATTCTGTGCTGAAGGCTCAAACCTCTTGACAGATATGGTGAGAACTATTTGAATTTCAAAGTGACTTTCAAGTTATTTTAAGCTGAAATTTGCGTGTCCATATGTAAGGAGAATGTTATATTTTACATTTTTTCATAACTGACATCTAGGATTTCCAAATGTCACTGTTTTTCAGTGGGTTGTATAATTCAGATAGGTTTTGTTTTCTTAAGCAGTGGGCAAAACAAGAGGCTTGCAACAAGTTGTGCTCTGAACAGTAGAAGAGTACACTGAATAGATTCTAAAAATGTTGAAGAGGTTTTCTGAAAGCTTCCTGAGATTAGCTTTACAATGGAGTCTTTAGATAAAAAAAATAAATCCAGTTCTTAAATAAGCATTGCTTTTATGGTTAAAGTAATTTACCCTCACGTCTTACAGAATCATGGCTCAATCCTGCTTTGGATATTACAGTAATAAAGTTCAAAGATTCAATATTAAATATTTAAAGCTCACTTCTTTGGATCAAGAATGTCTAGAATTTGTTAAGAACAGTGCTATTAACGAAGTCAGGCTGCTACCAGTTTTCATACAAATCATTTATATTCAAGTAACATTTATCATGTGCTGAATGCTGTCCATGCACATGAGAGGTCACTTGTCCTTTCCTCAAAGTCTTGCAGTCACTGGTGAAGAAAAAAGTATTTTCTTTGCTGAAGGATGAATAGGCACTTCAAACATCTGCATGCTGTTAAACAACCCAGAAAATAATAATGGCCATAAAACCAAAGTAATGAGCTGTAGCTTCCTCCATACCTGGCATTAAAGACACAGGCCCCCTTCCCCACAGTCACTGAACATTTTGTTTTAAAAGATCAGCCTCTTCACTTTAGAGCTAACAACAGTCTTGTTTTCATACTTGTTTTACAGCAGAAGAAAAAAGGAGGAGCTTACTAGTAACACTTATTTGGCCTGCTGTATTTGCAGCCTGACTGAAATCTTCTGTTGCATTTTTTCACCTCAGGAGGAGGAGGAACACCTGGCTCCCTGCATCCAAACACAGTCCCAGCTGATGCTTTCCTGCTCCAATAGTAAGTAAGGGGCGGAAGGAAGTAAGAACCAAAATGATTGCCTGTTTAATAGCTGGAGAAAAGGTGTTCCCCATACGGCATTGTTTTATTTAGGTCAGACAGGGTGATTTCCATCATGCAGCCATCTTGCCACTATTGCAACAATGCAGTATCAATGGATGCTTCTCCAGCACCACAGTCCAACTCCTACCACCTTCTGTAGCAGCCAGCAATCCTCGTTACAAAATCTTAGCAGGCAAGACAAAAAGGTGTGGGATGCATTTACAGAGGTCACACAGGATTTTGGAGACAGAAACAGCACTGTCTCCCTGAGTTGTGTGTATTTTCTGTTTCCTCTGCCCTCTCTACAGCAGAACAGGGTTGATTACTGTGTGAATGAGGAAAGCTGCTGGAAGCTGCTGGACTGCTACCCCTAATCATAGCCCCAGGGCTACGTGACAAACAGCATCTTATATCACTTTATTCAGATACGATGGCCAATAATTAGACAAGTGAAAATTGATTTTCCCCTTACAAACTCCATGTGAGTGGCCTGAACATTAATGATCCATTGCATTTCTCATCCCTTTCTCATTGGAGAATTCACAGGGAATTCCCCCTTCTTCTCTCAGTGAAAAACCAGCTCCAGCACTGCTCTTCTGCAGATTTGAAGATCTCTGTACCACTGTTAATAAGAACAAAGCGGTTAAATTCTAAATGGGATTTAACAATTTTTTTTTTCCTTTTTTTTTTCTTTTTTAGACCCAGAGAGGGCGCTGTAATCTCCCGAGGGTTCTAAGGAAATGTGCGGTGGTGACTCAGGCAGGACTAACCTCAGCTGTCTGTCATGCCCTCTGCTGGAGTTCAGGAACTGGAGGGAGACTGGGAAGGTGAGCAGTATTTTGGATTCTCCACTCAGGAGCGTGGGTTTCACTCAGGGAAAGGTCAAAATAGAATCCCTGGGAATAAGCTGTGAAGCAGAAAAATGCTCAGGATTTAGCTGATTTATTAAGAGAAGTTCTGGAGAGCTAAGGGACACACCATCCCATTGTTGAAGAAGAAAAGGAGTTTTACAAGATGCTTTTTATGCTCAGACAAAAGAGAACTTACAAAAGCATTTCTTAGGGTGGTACTTGGATGCAAAACACAGAAAGCCAAAGTTCATCTTGAGATAAAGCCAGCTGTGGGTATTAAAGAAATGACTGGTTTTGTGGAGGAGAAGAGAATGGTGGAGTTGTCTTGATTTTAGAGATGCTTCCCCATAGTGTCTCCTACAACATTTTTATTTAGAAGGTGTATGGGGTAAACAAAAAGATTTCTGGGAAAATTGTCTGGATTGCCAGACTCCTAGGATAGTGATCAGTGGCTCATGACCTGATTTGTGAGGGGTAACTGGTACCTCAGGAATCAATACTGAGGCCCAGTTCTCTTCAACATCTTTAGCAGTGACTGGGAGGAGAACACAGAGTACAACCTCAGCATCTCTGCTGGTAACACCAAAACAGGGAGAGTGACAGAGACAAATGCCAAAGCTTTACTCCAGAAAGACCTCCATAACCTCAAGAAAAGGACTAGCAAAATTGTGGAATTTCAGTAAGGACTCGTGAAATTTCACACTGGGGCAGAGTTGCCCTACATATCCTCACCTATCTGAGCAGCAACTCTGTTGGTTATGGTGGATTGTGCCCACTTTACAGAGCACTCTGCAAGTAAGGCAAAGTGAATTTTAGGTCATATTAGGAGGAACACAGCCATCAGACCACAGTAAATTCCTATCCTCTCCTGCTCAGTGCACATGGAACCAAGTATGTCCAAAGAAGGATGTGGAGAAACTGAAGAGGGTCCATCTGGAGGGCTACTTTATGGTAAAGAGCCTAGAACTCATGTCCTGTGAAGACAGATCGAGGGAGATGGGTATATTTAATCTAGATTAATATTTAATCTAGCAAGGAGGAGCTAAGGTAACAGCTGCCCACAGGTACCTGAAAGGCAGAACCAAACCCTTCTCAGTAGTGACTGAACTGAACATGAATGCCTGCCTGCACTGTCCTGTAAGTGTACCCATCTTCTGTCCTGTCTTAGGGGTAGAACTTGGGCCTATGTTGAAGCCTTGTCTCTGGCCCTACCTCCTCACCATACTTTCTTAATGGACTCTGGAGCTAGTTCATCACATCACCTGGTTGGGGGCTGTTAATGGACACTGTTCAGGTCCTGTGGGAGTTTGCCCAGGGTGGATGACCACAGTGTCTCTGCTACAGACACCATCAGATCCTGACTTGTTCTGCTTTGGGAAGCAATTTCCTCCCATAACCCTTGTTGCTCCTTAGTGTTTCATGGACCTCTGTTTTTAAGGTGAGAAGTGACCAGTTATGTTATATACTCAGATCTTGCCTTCAACATTTACCCGTTTGAGCTTTTGACACTAATAGCCTTTGATTGACTGAATGTATCTACCAGAAAAGCACAGGCTCCTGGGAATTACTTTGCTTTAGCTACTTCCCTTGTTTAATTCCAAAATGATGCTCAAAGCATGTTGGATTCCTATGTGGAATTTAAAGACTTTTACTTGATTAATATTACAGAATATCTTGTATTTTAAATTATATTTATTACAAGATTTCTGCTTTTTAAAAATCTTTAAGCTTCATGCTCTACTTTATCTTGTGGCAAAAAAGCCACACACAACAAAATTTTACTCTGCAACTGTTGCAGCAGTTGAGCTCAGAGCATTGTGAACAGTCCATGTTACTTGATGAGAATGAATTTGGGTGCCCAGCAATTGCTTAAATGTAACATTAACCATTTGGATGCTGAAAAAATGTGTTTGAAAAAGGAAAGAATTTCCAGATGTCCAAAGCAGAATCAATCTGCTCTGAGTGAATTATCATTTTGACGTCAGGATGCACTGTTGCCTGAAAACATTTAATCATTTCTCTTTTCTTTCTTGAATGTCCTGAAAAGCCAGAAGAGAGAGGCACAGAAGCAAATGAAGAAACAATAATTCCTCCTGAAAATGATAAATTATCCTTGTCCTGCAACCTCCTCCTCAATGCCTTATCATGAATATCTTCAAAACTGATTTCATTCACAGTCAGAGCTCAGGACAGCAACCCAATGTTTCTCTCTTTTCATAGAGTGCTGCTTTAAAAGCTGTTTCACTTGTTTTTCATAAGGACTTTCAGTGTGATGTTCTAGATGCCAGCCTTGTACAGATGATGGGCAGTGGACCTTTCTAGTCCTTCTGTGGGAGCACAACCTTTGGAAGCTGAATTATACCCAAGGCCTTTGCTGTCTCAGACCTGCAGCAACTCCCTGTCTCATTTACATGAGAGCTGGAAGTGCCCTTCATCATCCTCAAGTCCGGAGTGCCACCACAGGTGGAAATTCACATGGTCTTTCTTCTGCTGAAGTCTCATCTACAGACTATAGCTCAGCTTAGGAAACTCGGGATGGGTCCAAAGACATACCAAGCTTTAGGCACGATGGGTTTAAAACCATGTTTTGGAAATCTTGACTGAATAATAGTGTGGACAATATTTCACGGTTTCAAACGCAGCTTGCCAGGTAAAGCTATGTGGAGATTCCTGAGGAAGAAACTGTTTGAAATAGAAGGTGACAGTAGAGTTATTACTGCAAGTCTTAAAATTGGAAGTAAGATTACTACTGCTGCTTAAAACCGGGAAAAGCCAGAAGGTGGAAATATTCATCTTGGAGTCTCATTCAAAAATGAGCTTTTTAAGATTTAAACCAGCAGGATCTTTGGCTTTGTTTTTGGGAATGGAATGACATCCCCGTGACCTTTTTCCTCACATGAGCACAGTAGGGCAGTAGCTCAGGAGTGCCTTGCCAGGGATCATCTCCTGCCTGGACATCACACAGCACCCCCAGGGCAGAGCAGGAAAGCCTCTCAGGTTGTCTGTAAGGGAGAAGACCCTCTCCTCAGCACTTTTCTCTGTGAATTCGGGGTGCTGGGCAGCCAGGCAGGCTCATCAGACAGTGCCACGCTTCTCAGGGTGTCATGCGATCAGTAAAATTATTGGAAAGCCCAACAGCCCCTTCCAGCGCTGTAATTCCCCATTGACCGAGGTGACAGGGCCGGTGACAGGGCTGCTCTGAAGGCTCACTGAGTCTCAGGACGACTCCGTAAATCCCGGGACTTCGGCTATCGAGGATTTTTTTTTTTAAATTTTCCTTCTACTTTATTATTATTATTATTTAGACTTTACTTTAATTGAAGAGAAAAATGAAATGTAAAGGTTTCCTTTACCTGGGAAAGCCCCCCCCCCCCCCTCTCCGGGGCTCTCCCCTCAGGCGCCAGGTGGCGCCATCTCGTTGTGCTCCGCCTCAGCGGGCAGCGGCCGCGGGGCCTCCCCTCAACCCCCCGGGCCGAACCCGGAGCCTCCCGGGACCCACCGAAACACCTCCAGCACCGGAGACCTCAGCGAACCTCTCCTTCGGGCTCTGGCGGAGGTTCGGGCAGGATTCGTTGTCCCGGCACTGCGTTGGCCGCCGGGAGGAAGAGGAATCAGTCAAGCCCCCCCCCCTCATCGCAGCTCGGTGCTGGCTAGGAGAACCTTGGTGCCGGTACGGGGCACTCGAGGCTTGTTCTGGGTAGGGGTCAGGTTCTGGGGATGTGGGTCGCTTGGGAGTGTAGGCTGGTGCTTTTAGGTTCCACAGATGAACAGGGCACGTCGGCTTTGTGCCTCGTCACACGGGTCCTAAATGTCACCTCACCGAGAAAGACGGCATTTCCCCTTCAGGCTGGACTGCATCGAGTCAAAACCAGCAGAAAATGAGTGGGAGAATGCCTGTATGGCCCGTTTGTCTTAGGAAGTCAGACTTTGCCTTTTTGCCTCTGGTGCTATTTGCTGAAGAGAGAGAAAGGAGAGAAAGAAAACAGGTGCTTTTTTTTTTTTTTTTTTTCTGGCCCCCTCCACTCCTGCTCTCACTCACCGTGGTCATGGCTGCCAGAACCTGCCGTCTGTTCAGGCCTTGTACTTTACTGTTTTGTTACCAATTTTATTTTAAAGCCCCACACATCAGATCTCCTAGGATCTAATTCTGCCTTCCTCAACATCCCTGAGCTGTTTCTTTCAAGCTGGGGCAGTTATTGGTCACCAAAATGTGAAGGGCCTTCCTTGTAGGATAGGGGAGTGGAGAAGCCATGTGGAAGAGCAGACACAGAGGCCTCTGCACAATTTCTTCATAGCCCACCACTGTGCACAGTCTTCCCTCATCTTTGCTGGAGTCTCATGGAATGCCTCCACAGGGACCTGAATTGTCCTACATCAGTTCATTTCAAAACAATTTGATTTTGCTCTGAAGTGTTTTATGTGATGCAGCTTCCTCTGCCCTAAGGAACCTGACAAGTGTTTGCCTGGAGTGGGATGTCCAGCAGCATGAGATAAGCAATTAACACCCATTTTTCTCTTTCTTTGAGTGTTGGTTCATGTCGGCCTATGTTCTGGTTTTACTGTTTGTCCAGCTGGTGTCACTGCCACCAAGAGGAGCAGCCCACTCCTTGCCTCCCACCACCTCCTTGCTTGGTGTGATTGCACACTGAAGCATATCAGTGATAGGATACAGCTGAAAGCCAGAAAAAAAAAAAAAAAAAAAAAAAGGGAGGGAGGTAATGTTGTTTTTCAGTGGGATCAATTTCTTGCTCCAAACACTTGAGTAAGCAAAACAGGGGGCTTGACCTGGGCACAGGAACAAACAGCATGAGCAAGGAGGGAACAGCTAAAACTTCTCCTGGAAACTTTGTCTGAAGATACCCTGAGGGCTCTTGCCATGAAAGTTGTTGGAACATAATCCTCCACACCTCGATGTTTCTGGACTTAACTGGTAAGCTAGCAGTGGAGGGACTGGTCGTGGTGATAGCAACACACATTCACAAAGTGGTTTTGTTTCCTTGACAGACATAGTCAAGACTCTTTTTAATGAAAAGAGGAAAGAAAAAACACCCTAAACCAAACCCCCCAAACATGTCAGTTTTTAAAATATGGCCATTCTATTCCTGGGTTGTTTTTCTAGTACTGCACCGTTAAATGGAGAAGTCTTTTCCACTTCCCTTTCCTCTCTCTCCTTCCTGTGCCAATATACAGATGGGCCTTAAAGAGAGAGAGAAGGGAAAGGTGCCTCCTTGATTCCTGTGAAGATGTTGCTTTTGTTCTTTCTTTGTTACTAGACTGTAGGATGTCAGAACACAAAACAGATGTTTCTTTTCTTTACAGTGCAATGTATGGCCTGCCTAAACATAAGGAAAACAGCTCTTACTGCAGACAGTGTTACATTTTATCCAAGTCTGGAGTAATCTCTCTATCATAAGGCAGTTATGTTGTAGTAGATACTTTAATGAACCTGCATCCAAAGTCCTGCAACATCCCAGGTCAGAATTGGCTTCTTTTGTGATTATAACATTTTAAGTTCTAAGATTCTCTAAATGAATGAGTGAAAAAGAGGGTGGGGACATATGTGTTCATCTGCCTGCTTGTGTTTCCTGTGCACAAACCAAACACACACCCATTAGTTTCAGAAAAACAGTTTGCTAGACATCTGTCTACCAGCCAGTGGTTTTCACGTAAGGAATACTTCTTACAGGAGATAAAGTGCTTTATCAGATGAGTGGAAATATAAAGAGTTTTTAAAGTGTGAGAGCAGACAATAGACTTTGCTTTTTAATACAGGCAGTGTTTGTTGCTGAGATTCTGGTACTATCATTTGTAAGCTGGGAGCCACTGTTTTCAAGTTTATAATATAGCAGTTGTGGCTGCCTGACGTGAGAAAGAATCCTTCCTGGGCAGACAGGATTAGCAGAGTGGACACTGGGTTTGTGAATAGGAATGCTGAGAACATGGATATTGGCAGGTGGGAAACACTGAATATCACTTGGCCAGAGTCATCAGTGCACTGGTAGGGAAAGTCCAACTCCAAATTAATATGCTCGTTTAAGCAGTTGCACAGAAGTTAAAACTTGAAAGCGTTCACACTAACAGTCAATCATGTTTCTCATTTAGAAGTTGTGTTTCCCCACAGGATATTCCTGAAAGTTTGCAGGAAAATAGCTTTGGCTTTTATTTAGAGCTAAATTTTGCTAACAAAAATAATCTATATTGTTTTCCTCTTGCTTGTGCGTAAGTCTGGAAAAATCTTGATTCCTGGGCACCAGATGGGTGTATGCAATAAGATTTGTAACCACAACAGCTGATAGTGGCCAGGTGCTACTCTGACTAGTGCTCCATGCCAGTGACCCTCTCTTCTCATCTTGGCATTTTTGATGACAGTCATATGGTCCCAGAGGCCAAGCCAGAGCAGCTAATTCAGTGCCCATGGCATCTGCTCCTTGGCAGACTCTGTGGGCATCTGCATAGGTGGCTCTACACAGCTTTTCTTTCTGTCACATGGCCAGGCACCTAGGGGTGCAGCAGGGAGCTTGCTTTGCTGTTTATTTCTTTTCTTCTGGTTTTCTGGAGCCTCCTGAATAAACCGAGAGGCTTTTTCTTTATAAGGAATTGGCTATATGTCCCCATGTCCCTCTATTGTTCATGCTGGGATAATCTGCACTGAAACATGATCTTTGTTTCTGATACCCCTGTCTCTCTCCCTGTATGCAGGCTGAAATCATAATCCTCTCTGGGCGTCCTTAAAGTTGGTTACTCTACAAGCAATTGTGTTTTTGTAGACAGCTGTTTATAATTTCAGGTCTATGAGGGAATGAGTGACAAGTTTAAAGAAACAAAGCTATTTGGGAGGCTTTATCATATTTGCTGGAAAGAAGGAAGGAAAAATTTGGGGAAATAAAACAGCTGGAAGGCAGGGAGGCATCTCAAGAAGTGGATAGTTGCAAAATAAACCTTATAAGGAAATAGCTGTTTGGTCTCACCAAATTTAGAGGACTAGACTTAGAAAGGCATAGTAGTTTTGTGCTAGCTTGAGGCAGGAAGCAGGATGAAAGAGTTTTGCAGCTCTTGTAATAAGCTATAAGGTGGATAAAACATACATTTTTTGTGTTGTGGGGGGTTTTTTGTTTGTTTTTTTTTTGTTTGGTTGGTTGGGTTTTATGTTGGCTTTGGGGTTTTTTGTTTGTTTTGGGGGTTTGTTTTGTTTTGTTTTTTAAGCAAGGGGAAAAAGAAGTCATTCACTGTTATCATTGCTGTTGGCATTCACCAGCAGGATGGCAGCATTCACCTTTCCTCCTCCTTCCCCAGGCTCATCTTCTGTCACATCCCTTTTCTTCCTGCTTCTGAGGTTCAGCTCTGCTTCTTTTCATCACAGGTTATGTTCAGTCTCTTCAGTAAGGTGATAGGTATCAGATGACCTTTGGATTGCGTGCTTAATGTTTTTTATCTGCTGCTTCATAGTGAGTGTTCTTCTGGGCTTCTGCTGCTCTGGTGTGGGACCTTCACAAGCTGCAGTCTCTCAGGGATGTTCACAGAATCATAATCACAGAATCACCTTGGCTGGAAAAGATCACCGAGCCCAACCATTAATCTAAAACTGACAAGTCCTTAACTGAGTTTGTTTCCTGCCCTTCTTGAAGTGTGCCTCTACAGCCATGCCCCAAACATGTTCTCCCTCCACATTCTCCTAATGCTCCTCTTCACATATTTCCTCATGTGTCTTCTCCATGTTTCCTCTGTATCTCTCCACCTTTCTCCAAGCACATCTCCTCACTTCTCTCCTCATGGCTGCCATTCAGGCTTGAATATGTTTGAGTGGAGAAGCCACGTGCTCCTTTGGTTGGAGTTTTGGCTTACTGTGGGCTGGTCTCATCTCTTCCAAAGTCACAGGAGGCAGCTGGTGCTGGCCTGGGGCTGTCATGGCCTCCTCCAACAGAGGTCACCCCCACAGCTCCTGCCAGTTTTGCCCAGTACACCTCCTATTCCCAAAACCTGCTAGTTTTGCCCAAGATAGCTCCTTTTTGTCTCTGTCCAACAACCTGTCCATCTCCTGCAGTGCACTGCTGCTTTCCTTCTCTAGGTTATCCAAGGATTTACTTGCAAAGAACACTACTTTAAAGTACTGGTGGTTATCTGGCATGAATTATATACCAGAAAACATGTAAGGTTTTTCCCTGTTAAACTCTTGGTCCTGAAATCATGTGATTAAACTTCCACTGTATCTTTTACTGTAAACTCGTAACCCTTCTGCTTGAAGAGAAAATCTTGAGCATGTAAGCTGTGGAAGGGAAATAAAAAAAGAAATATTCTGGGAATTATTTTTGTCTCTTAGCTTTTGGAGCCAACTCATAATGTGTAAGCCCTAAGGGTTTGCAATACCATGGAAGGAGCTGCTTCACTCTTGTGTCCATATCTGCAAAACTGTAATAACCTCTGTAACTCTTTTGTGTTACATCTCTACCAAATATGTTAGTTTGTATTCCAGCACATTTTTGTCTGCTTAGGTCACAGCCTACAGTGCTTAGCAGACCACTAGCTGAACAGATACATGGATGGTGGTAAGAATGGGCTTGCTGCAAAGCATGGTCTGCAGCAATGAGGAAAAATCTGAATTTAAAAGAAAAACTGCCAGTGATATTGCCCTTTATAGAGAGTATCATGGGAAATGAAAATGCTCAGAATTTCTGAAAGTATCAGCTCTTAATTTTGAGTCTCTTCTGCAAGACATTTTCTTTAAGAAATGCGTAGCTCTGCATTTCCCCCAATAATACTATCTTTGCCTTCCTTTGGCAAGTTCAAGAATTCCTTAATGTGCTTGCCAAGCACAACTCAGCTGTGCCTCATTCAGGGAAATATCACTCATTTCAGTCCTGTAGTTTAATAACTGCAAGACATCTAAACCTGTCGTCTTTGGATTCTAAAAGCTATTTATGTCAGAAATCATTGATCAAGAAACAAATTTCCTTTCCAGGGATGACCATGGCAACACTTTGCTCTTCCTGCAGGCCCATGGAGATGAGTCTTTCAACTCCGTGCTTTACCCTCCAGACTTTTGTCACATATTGAAGCCTTGGCCATCCAAATAGTATATAGCACACACTGTTGCAAACACACTCTGGCAGCATATGTAACGATAGCAGTGTATAAAGGAGGAGGCATGCACCAGGCTGCTTACTACTGCTCATTTTTTCTGGATAGAAAAGCACCATAGTTCAGCTTGGGGCCTTGGAGGAGACCATCAACACAAGGGTGAATCTTCATGAATCAACATGATATTGTCAGATTTTCCCTACTTTTCTACAGGGGATTGTTATCACTGTGCCTGTGAAAGCAGCCTCTGGACAAGGAAGGTTTGCTTTCCTTCATTCATTACTTAAAGCCAACTCAAAGGGATATTTACTTGTGAGAGACACAAAGGTGTGGCAGCCTTACCTTGTATTTCTCTTAGGTTCCATGGCCTCAGCCTCTGTACCCATTGCAATGGCAACACAACCCCTTCCTGCAGATGTGAGGGGAGATCTGGAAAAATAGATGTGAAGGCATGGAGAAGAGTGGAAGCATCAGAATTCAGTTAAGCTGCTACAAGACCACTTTGGACCAGTTTCAGCACGTTCACCCAGTGAGATCATAAAAGCTGTATCATAGAATCACAGAATGGTTTGGGTTGGAAGGCACCTTAAAGATCATATAATTCCAACCCCCCTGCATGCACAGGGATACCTCCCACTAGACCAGGTTGCTTAAAGCTCCATCCAGCCTGGCCTCCCAGCACTTCCAGGCAGGAGGGATCTACAGCTTCCCTGGGCAACATCTTCCACAGTTTCACCAACCTCACAAGTAAAGAATTTCTTCCTAATGTCTAACTTAAAGCTACCTTCTTTCAGTTCAGAACCATTACACCTAGTCCTGTCACTGCATGCCCTTATAATAAGTCCTTCCTCAGCTTTCTTGTAGTCCCCCTAAAGGTGCACTAAGGTGTCCCTGAAGACTTCTCTTCTCCAGGCTGAACAACCCCAAGTCTCTCAGCCTGTCTTCACAGGAGAGTTACTCCATCTCTCTGATCATCTTTGTGGCACACCTCTGGACTACCTCCAACAGCTCCATGTCCTTCTTGTGTTGAGGACTCCAGAACTGGACACAGTACTACAGGTGAGATCTCACAAGTAGAGTGGGAGAATCACCTCCCTTGACCTGCTGGCCCCACTTCTTTTGATACAGCCCAGGATACAGTTGGTTTTCTGGGCTGCAGTTGCTCATTGTTGGCTCATGTTGAGCTTTTCATCAACCAACACCTCCAAGTCCTTCTCCTCAGGACTGCTCTCAACCCATTCTCCACCCAGCTTGTGTCTGTGCTTGGTATTGTCCCAATCCATGTGCAGGAGCTTACACTTGGCCTTGTGGTTTGTATGAGGCCACCTCTTAATCCTGTCAAGGTCCTTTTGGATGGCCTCCTCCCCTCCTGTGTGCTGACCACACCACACAGCTTAGTGTTGTCAGCAAACCTGCTGAGGACACGCTCAATTCCACTCTCCATGTCACCATCTGTGTAGTTCATTTGGATGTGCAATGGGCTTGAAACTTAAGCCTGGAGCTGTGTGCTGTGTAAGGAAGCAAGGTGCACTTTTGAAAGGTGGAGAAACCTCCTTGCAAGCTTATCTGGGAAAATTAAGTATCCAGTGATAAATTTGCCACTCCTGGTCAAGGCTAAATGCATTTTAAGGTGTTGTTAATATCAAGATATTTGATTTGACATGATTTGTATGTCCTTAGTTTGCCATGAACTGACTTAAAACCAGTACAATTCTGAGGCATAAACAAGACCAAAAAGAAAAAATCTCAATAGATGGTATTTTTTCTTGGTCTTTAGTTAGTCAGAAATTATTTCTTCTGGGCAGTAGGTGTGGTCCATTACAGAACTACAGAGCAGCAGAAAAAGCTTTTCAAAAATGAAGACTGGAGAGGGGCCATACTGTCCTGGGTATTAAACGCTCTGACAAACAGATTATTAGTTTCAGCTTCTGGAGTCAATTAAATATGAAAAATAATCTGCATGTATGAAAAAGAAAAAAAAAATGTGCAAGGGCATGCTTTGGGAAGTTGAAGTCAGACTTGCAACTTCTGAAGCCCTGATTCATGGCTACTGAATGTGTGGGACTGATGATGTGGTCAAATGTTTGACCCTTAAAATATGGAAAGCAAGTCACCTCCTGGGGACCCTGTGATGAGGCATGGCTTGCTTGTGCAGCATCTTAGTAGCCCAGGAGCTATATTTTCCCATTGTATGTGTGTGTGAAGGGGGGCAGAGTTGTCCCCATGTTGTTAATTCTTTCTTTAACTTTGCGATAGCTATCACAGCACTGGTTTCTACCTCCCCCCTTCCTCAGCACCACTCTTCCATGTGGACCTTGTAGCAACAAGTCTGTAACTTGGCTGCAGATGTCACCTGGCTCTTCCACGGTCTTGCTGATGTCCAGGCTGCTCCCAAGCAGTAGTCATCAGAGGACTTTATTTCCAGGGGTGGTTAAGTGACTAACCCAAGATCAAACAGTGGGGCATTAGCGACGGCAGGAGCAAAAATCAGGTCTTTTGACTCAAGTTTCTCTTGGCTGCAGTCACTGGGGTTACACCACAGAACTAATTTGTGCTGTAAGTTTCAGCAGTTACTGAGACAAAACTTTATTTTCTTTCCCTGAGATACCAAATCTGTGTCATCCTGTTCCCTGCCTACCAGGAAGCAGCTTCTTAGCATCTGACTTGAAAAAGGGAAGGCAAAGAGGAGATGTTTCTGAGTGGTTGCACTCTTTTGATCGATGAGAGAGGTGAGCCAGAGTGTGTTCCAGTGACCTCCTGCTATATAAAAGCTTGGCCTGCCTGACAGGGCTTCTGGCTGCCGAGGAGCTGTGAGTCACAGCCCTTACCGCTTGGATTCGATGTGGATTTTTACATCAGACGCTGCGGAAACGAGGTGGCCTCTCAAATATTTGCATTGCTTGGCAAGCTAGGGTAAATGGGGGTGGATTCAGGAAGTTCTGGCAAGGGCAAGCACAGCTGGTGTTAAGGTCTTTGCAGGGCTCCTTTGTGTGTGTGTGTGTTTGTAGGAAAATAGTGAGGCCCCTTGATTTTTTTCCAGCCAGGGTTCCTGGGAAAGGATGAGTAATCTGGAGATTTCCTGTGACTTTTGGAGTGAAGAAAAAAAAACATGTTGCCTTTATGGGGAATCTTCTTGGATCTTCCACCATCCCAGTTCTTCCCTGGGCTGCGTGGAGAGCTTCTCCTCTGAACTCATCCCCGCTTTGTTTATCACTGCTTAGCAGCCCATACTGCTGAAGAGCCACACGAGCTGTGCTGTGCAAACGCTGTGCTCTGCCCTTGTTAGCCCGGAAAACCCAGGATCCACACCGTACAATTCCTATTGCCTCCTTGTGCCTGTGTTTTCTAGACCTAAGTTCTACGTAGGGCTCAGGTACTCAAGGTGTGCCTGGCTGGAGACACTGGGAGCATTTCCCTTTCATGTCTGAGAGCATCATCTCTGTGAGGCTGTGGCCACTCTGAGGAGTGTTTCACACAGCACCTAGCACGGGCGGGTTCATGTTCATCACTGAGTCAGCTGGGTGCTCCTGCAGTGCAAATGAGTAAATAGCAATGACGGAAGAGGTGGGGGGGTGAGGGGGGCTCCCGTTGGCTGAGGAAGAAAGGAGAGATACTTTAACTCTGAGGTTATTAATATTTATTATTTGACTTGCAGTACTGCCTGCAGATTGCCTTTGGGGACAAGGGCTCTGTCAGGCGAGGCACATGGCATGCAGCAAAGAAAGAGCTGTTCCCCACCCTGAAAAGGGGCGTTCTCCAGCTGAGAGAGCTGAGTTGTGTGAGCTCTTAGAGAGCAGAGATACTGAGATGATGCAGGGCCCAGAGGGTAAAGCACGGAGTGTTTGCTGCATGGGCAGTTGAGGTTTCAGGTGTATGTCCAAAGGACCTACTTCCATTATTTTCTAGATGCTGGTCACCACTATTCGGCCACAACTTTCTCTAACCAGTATTTCTCAAAGTGTGCATAGCCATTTTATGTTCTGAGTGCTTTACAAATATTATGTAATTAGGGAAATAACTCTGTATTTGCACAGGCAGTTGCACAACCACATGTTCAAAATTCATCCTTTGGAAATGTAGCCTCAACTGAAATGTCCTTATCTGCTCCTAACTCTCCCAGCTGCTCTTCCCAAAATGAATTTTAATCCCCTCAACCCCCTACCTGACTCTGGAAATGGTAATAAAATGAATACATCTTGGGCAGATAAAGTGATTGACTTTGCTGTGTAAAATAAATGGGAAGTAAGGACTGGTAGGGAGCACATGTTTTGGATTCCAGTGTCAGTCCGTTTGCTAAATATGCTGACTTTTAGTAGAAGAAAATCAGTGAATAACAAACAGCTGAGTCCCCATTGCCTGATCTCCAGTTGCTGATGACATAACCGAGGGCTCCTAAACAACCCACGCAGACACTTTGCTTTCTCACAAGGCTCAGTGTTGTGCCAGGCTGGGTCTGAGGAAGGATTTATCCCTATGGCTGTCTATATGAAATGTGGGACATTGTCACAAAGCTCAAGACTTACCTCCCTGCTCAGATCCAGGGTATTTTTGTTTGGCTGGTTGTTTTTGTTTCTCTCTCTCAAAGGTTAAATGGTTCCCACAGGGTGCAAGAAAGGGTTATTGAAAGCAGCAGGTCCACTTTTGAATATTGCACTTCTGGTAAATCTCTGATCCAGCATCTAGTGGTTAACCACTGATACAGGAAATGACATTTAACGTTTTATCACTCAGCCAGAAATGGAAGAACAAGGCAAGTCTGTATGTGGTGAAGATGGATAATTGCCGGCTACCTTCCCCTTAAAGGCATATCATGCCATTTAAAAGGAAATGTTTTTTGAGCTGGGACTTTTTTTCTTTATTTTGTGTACCTTTCTGCTTAAAGCTGACTAAAAAGATGGAAAACAAATTCCCATCTTCCCTCCTTCCCGAGGTTTTGCCTGTTAGAACAGGGGTGATGGCCTTATAAACAACTTAAATCCTCTTTCCTGCTCTTTTGTGTCCTTTGGAAGTGTATCCCAGGCCCTGGAGGAAGCTGGGGGGGTGAGGTGAGGGGGATGGATGTTAAGGGGGAGAGAGGAAAATATGTGGAAAATTCAGGTTTCAGTAGGTGGCACTCTCTGCTCTGGCTCAGGGCTCAGCCTGTCTGGCGCGATGAGCTGTGTTTGGTCTAGGCAACCGTGAGCAAATGTACTACAGCGGCAAAGGAAGAAAAGAAAAGAGTAAAATAAAATTCAGGGCCGGAACTTTAGCAAGTATAAATTGTAATGGTTTATTGATTTCAGTGTAGCTGCATTCATTTACAATAAGGAGCACCTGCCTGTTGTCAGCACAGGCTAACCACAGCGGCCGTGCTTTCTGTCTCAGATGCTGAAACTTCATCTGGTTACAGAGTACATAAGCAGGAAACAAGCAAGCAAGCTCTGAACTTAAATTGAACATCACAGTCCAACTAAACCTGAAAAGGCTACTAAATCTGCCTATATAAATCCTAACAATTTTAGATGTTTTCATCATATGTTTCAGCATAAAACAAAAAGACTGAAGAAGTGAGGCACTTTCCTCTGATAAATAGGATCTGTGGGCAAATGCTCTGGTTTTTTAGCTGTTCCAGAGGCCATTTTCACCTAATGACACACTGTGAGATGTTTTCCTGAGAAAGAGCTTCACAGTTTGCCAAAACTTTCCTGGAAGTGAGCACAGAAATACACTAGAAAGCAACATATTAAAGGTAGGGCAGCCATCCCAACCTGTGGAACTGCATAACACAAATTTCATGCACCCAAGAGGCTCAAGAGAGCAGAGAGCTGGTGGGTGGTGGTGGCAGCAGAGACCTCCATGAGAAGTTCAAAGGCTACCGATGAGGGCAGCTTTCCAGAAGTCCTGCTGCTCTCTGGCTTGGCTGGAAGTGAAGCTGGATGATGGGGTGAGTGCTTGGATGCCAGAAAGCTTGCTTGCTCAGTTCCACAGCAAGGATCTTGGAGCCTGTTAGCCAAAACCTACTAGCACAGCCCTCCTACAGTTTAAGCACTGGCACACAGAAACTGCTTGAGAGCCATCCTCACACTGGTAGATCAGACAGAGAAAACCAAATGCGTGTCACCTAGAGAAAAGCTCAGATTGGTGTTCAGGTCTGAGGTGTACTGGTGTGAACTGGAAATGGGGAGTAAGGGTCTGCCCTAAAGTGACTAGTGGCCATGAAAAGTGTGCAAAAGAGAAAAGTGTGGTTCCAGCTCTCAGCACACTTCAGTTAAGAGTGTTAGTTCTTTTGTGCTGCTAATCTTTGTTTGTGGAAACTTGCTGGACTGCAGAATGCAGAGTCAGAAAGCTGCAGAAGCTGCCTGGGGTGTGCAGGTGAGGGCCTCACAGAAACACAAGCTCATTGTGCAGTCATGGAGCCAGATTCTCAGCACTGAATGCTGCATGTTTTTAACACTGATGTGATGGAATTTCTAGATCCAAAAGCCCACCCTTCTGAGGTGTCCTGGTCCCTGTAGAAAAATGTAGTAGAATGACGAGGGAAGTCTCGAACAACAAATGTGATTGATAATCAACCTTCAACTTTATTGCACAGTTACAAAGCTTATATAGTGCTTTGTGTGACCACACCCCAGCCATCACACACCAACATAACTTATTACTGGACACCTGGTGTGTTTACCTATAGAGAAGGAATCCCAGATGTGCAGGGACAGCAGACAGGTCCCATATAACTGGCCGTAGATAAGGAATTCTGTACACAGACACGGACTTGTGCACACCCCAATTCTAGGGCATTCTATGGCATTCTACAACAGAAAAATCTCTTCTCTCGAGCCTTGCAAAGCATTTGGGCACTGGTCCTGCCAGAATCTGCAGGGACACGAGCAGGTCTTTGGCCTTTCTGAATGTTTGCCAGCAAACGGCAGCCGGCAGGATCAGGGCCTTGAGCTACACCTTGGGAAGTGGTACTGTTTATCTCTGAACTTGGTTGCACCCAATTACTTGCTGAGAGCACGTTCTTTGTAAAAAAGATTTGGAGCTGGATCCTTCTCTCATTGTCACTCTGCCAGATGCTGTCCCCAAAGCTCTTTTTAAGCAGACAAAACTTCCCCATCCCTGCCAAAAACACTCATAACAATTAATAACAATACAATGAAGGTATCCTGGATAAATGAATCCTGCTGGTTCTATCAATCAGCAGCAAAGGCTGCAAGGGAAGATGAGTGCTGCATGCTGAATGTGCTTTGCCATAGCCTCGGTCTCCTGGGTCACAGCCGGGGCCTTGAGGTGTCTGTCCCTGTCACAGGTAGGGCTGGCAGATGGGCACGGGCACCTCAACACAGCATGTGGCTTTGATCCATCTCCTTGCTGCTGTGAGGTGGGTATGAATGATCCCGCAGACGTGCCCATCGTGTTGCACTGCTAAGTTCATTAATTCTGGGAGCCTGGAGATGAGAGAGAGCTGCACCCAAAGCAGGCTTGGTGGTTTGGTTAATTCCCGGCCATGTCATGTTGCAGCCTCTGGGGTGAGGATTTCCCTGGGGGCGGGCGCGTCCCGGTGCTGCCATCCTGTCAGAAGTTTGGATCAGAGTGTGGACAGGAGGCCTCCAGGGACCGGCGGCCGCAACCATTTCAAGCAGCGATAGCATTAAGCAGTAGGTGGTACTGTGCTCCCTGCCAGAGCTGCCACGCCGGGCACCCTGCCGGGGAGATGCTGAGCTGCCCAAGGTGTCTCCAACAGGGTGCAATCTGTTGTTGTCTTGTTCATATGTGGTAAAAAAAAGAAAAAATAAAAATAAAGAAAGAGAAAGAGAAAGAGAAAGAGAGAAAGAGAAAGAGAAAGAGAAAGAGAAAGAGAAAGAGAAAGAGAAAGAGAAAGAGAAAGAGAAAGAGAAAGAGAAAGAGAAAGAGAAAGAGAAAGAGAAGGAGAAAGAGAAAGAGAAAAAGAAGAAAAAGAAAAAGAAAAAGAAAAAAAAAGAAAAAGAAAAAGAAAAAGGAGAAGGAAAAGGAGAGGGAAAAGGAAAAGGAAAAGAAAAAGAAAAGAAAAAGAAAAAGAAAAAGAAAAAGAAAAAGAAAAAGAAAAAGAAAAAGAAAAAGAAAAAGAAAAAGAAAAAGAAAAAGAAAAAGAAAAAGAAAAAGAAAAAGAAAAAGAAAGAGAAAAAGAAAGAGAAAGAGAAAAAGAAAAAAAAAAAAGGAAAATTAAGAGAAAGGAAAAGGAAAAGAAAGAGGAAAAGGAAAACATTTCTCCTCAACCTCAGCTCCAAAACAGTTTGATAACGTCACTCTTAGGCTGTGATGCCCTGCTCCAGAGCTGGAGGTCTTCCTCTGGTGGAGAGCTGCACAGCTTTGAACATTCTGGGAGGAAAGATAAATAGGAAACAGAAAAAGAAGAGGAAAAGGCAGAGAAGAAGTAAATAAGCAAACAAGCCCACAATCTCCATCATGAAACCAGTACCCTGGAAGGCCATGATAGCTTCATAGTCAGGAAGTGTTACTTTCCTAGGCTCTGTGGGGTGGCATCCTCATCTCTTGGGGAGAAAAAAAAACCAAAACACTGAAGCTTCTCTGTTGATGTCTCAGCTGCTGTGGAGATCAGCGAGAAGAAGGAGTAAGAAAGCAGGGACAGCAGAAGGGCAACAGCACGAGTAGAGATGTGGTGGCCCCTGAGGAAAGGGAAGGAGGGGAGAGGAAAGCTGGCTCCTATTTTCTTGCCTGTAAATCTCATGTCCTTTGGATCCTTTTTCTCAGAGAGCCTGTGAAACTGAACAGAAAGTGGTGTCATTTCTGAACTTGATGTTGGTGGTGGTCATCTCACTGCAAGAAGGAGGCTGGCCATGAGAAAGCACTCCTCTTGTGAAAGCCTCGTGTAAGCCCAGAGTCCTCCAGGCTCTGCTTCACTGATAATTACAAACAGAAGGGAGTACGTGTGTTTTGTTTAGATGCTTTCTTTCATATGTGGACCACTCTTTGCAGGAAGGGAAGGGAGAAGAGAAGAAAAGAGAAGAAAAGAAAAAAAAAAAAGAAATCAGTAAAGCACAGCCACTACTTTTTACTTCCTTCTGAAGGATAATTGCCAAGGTGATGTTCACAGGACTCTGGCAGGTAATAAAGGCACCGTGGGTGGCAAGCTATGAGTAGTGGTGTTCATCAAATAGGTCACTGCAAGGAAAAGCAACAAAAATCCCTCTTTGCCTGCCAGCTGGGGAGGCAGCTGCCAGTGAAACCATGTACTCAAAAACCTCTTATTTTGTTTTGTTCTCCTACCTATGTCTTCTTATTCTAATCTATGACACAAGTACAGGTCTGTTTAAGGCAGTGGTTTTAGCTTAAATGGGGAAGCATTCAGATATTTTCCACTGGAAGTGAGCACTAAAATTGAGATGCTTCACCCAGACCACTCTGGACCTGCCCCAGCCTCAGCCACGCAGGATATGTCTTCACCAAATGTGAATCTAGTTTGATTATCTGCATACAGCTGACAAATGGCACTGTTGTCATACTAAGCATGTGCTCTGCTCTGTGCTTGTGCATAATCTCACCTTAATGGTGCCACATGTTTGAGTGAAGTGAAATAATAGATGCATGGTTTTCAGATTGGAAACCTGTTGTAATTATACTAAGGTACTGTGTCTACAGTTAAGGTGCTGAACACAAAGGTGTGCCAGCCTGGCCAAGTCCTTAGCTTACCCATGACAAAAAGTCCTTTTATTGGTAAACTGGAATTCCAGAAAGGCAGAAATGGATACACAATCTGCTTCACTGAATGCTTTAATAGCTGGTGTCCTCTGTTTTCAGAATCCAAAAGGAGTATGACATAACCAATGTTGCCTGTATGTTTTAAGAGATGAAAACACTTTTTTGGGAGAATGGTGGAAGGTAAGCTGGCCTGATTACACCTGAAGTGCTTTGCACACCTGGCACTGCAGCTAACTCTGCACACATGTGCACAGAAGCTGTTGAATTTAGTGTGCAGACTCTGTGCAACCACATGGGTCACCTCTCCTTTGGGGAGGCTTAACTCTGGTCATCAAGTGTCCAGTTCACATCATCCCCATTTGAATTATCCCCAAATGGTCATCTCAGCCAGAAGGTCAAGGCCAGCCTGCAACACCAGGACTGGGGTCTCATAACATGGTGGTCTGACAGCAGGCTGGCATGCAGTAGGTGTGTAATCACATACCAAGGGGCTCAGTGATAAATTCAGGCTGACTGAATGGGTTCAATGGGGAACACCCAGTTCTTATTCCTAAACTTTGTCTTGTAAATTTATGGAAATGAGTTCTATCAACACCAGCGTCCTTACGCTGTTGTGGGGGATGGCATTGGCTTCCCCATGTAAAACAGAGTAAGCATCAATTGAATGAAAATCATGAGTGATGGATGACTGCTGTGACTTGCAGCTGGGATGCATTCTCCTAAAGTTGTTGAGCCCTTCAGGGGTGTTTGGCATTTTAGAGAACAAGCAGAGCAGCAGAGAAGGAATAGAGCTCCTCTATTCAAATGTTACATGCAAATATAGTAATTCATTGCAGCACCTAGATGTTCTGGTGGGCTTTGTCTATATACTTTAAAAATTTTTTTACAAGAAGTGGAAGACATGGCAATGCTGCATTGGGAAGGTTAACTTGCTGTTCATTTCAGCTAGTGCAACTATTTACAAGAGACTTAGCAGAAAGCAAAAGTACAAACCAGAAAATCACCTTTATCCTGGCCCAAACCAGGACAGAAAGGCTGTGAACACCCTAGTAGAAAGGAAAGTGAGATGAAGCAACTCAAAAGAGATTAAAGAATGGCTGGAAAACAACAATGCAAGTTGCAGCTTGGTAGAATGCAAAGTGGATAAAATCAACTTGAATCTCAAATAGAGAGCTGAGGAGATGTAGGAATGATAGCTGTTGGCTGATTGGAAGTGATAGATCTCAAGGTGCAGAAGTGGGCAATGCGTGGGAAGACACCCTCTTACATGTGGGAAGACAGAGCATGTGGAATATTGCCCTGAGCCCTGGGTAATGTACTTTTAGGCAGACAGAGGCGTGCTGGAGGGGATTCAAGGACAGCAACCAAATACAAGGGGGGAGGTTGTCTGTGAATACTTTGTAATTTTTCTACACGAAGTAGCCAAACCATGGAGAAGACGGAGTTTGGTAACTGTCGCCAATGTCAGAAAAAAGTAAATACTAAGGAGATTTACTTGAGGCTGGGGGATAATCAAGAGTAATGGGAGTGCACTGAGAACAGGAACAGTTAACTGAATATCAAGAATCTCCTTGATGGAGAAGAGATGTGCAATGCCTTGCAAGGAAGTGGTGGAAACTTCATCCCTTGGGGCCATCTAACACTTGACCACACAAAGCACTAGGAAGTTTATTAGAGGAAATGACTGCATTGGATAGGCGGGGGAAGTATGATACAAAAGATCACTTTCAATTTATCTGAATATATGATATGAACAGAAAACTATGTACCAGGATGTTTGTGATTGCCACATTTTACCGTCTTAAGCTGCCTTCCATTTATAGTGATGATAAACAGATTGCTTTCTTCCAGTTCATGCTATGAAACAGTAACCTTGGAGCACACGGGAATGGGAGGCTTTTAATCAGAATAAGCATTAGTCTCCTCTTCTCCCCTCAGTCTCCTCTTCTCTGTGATCAGCAGACCAGGCTTCTCCTGTCTTTCCTCATATGATAGGTGTTCCAGTCCCCTAATCATACCAGTGTCTCTGTTCTGGACTCTCTCTACCAGTTCCTTGTTCTTCATGAACTGGGGAGCCCGGAATTACATACCTGTCATGGTTTAACGTGGGCCAGGACAGAGCTAATTTTCTGTCTTGTAATTTTGCTTTCAGCTACGCCTTTTGTAAGTAGCTATACTTGCTGAAATTAACAGCAAGTTTCTCAGTTAGTCTGCTTCTAGGACTGAGAGACTGAAAGCAAAATTACAAGAAAATTAGCTCTATCCTGGCCCAGATCAGAACATTACCATATTCCAGATGTGGCCTCACCAGGGCAGAGTAGAGGAGGGATATTGCCTCCCTCAACCTAGTGGCCACCCTCTTCTTAATGCACCCCAGGATGCCATTTGTCTTCTTTCCTGTATTGCTCCTTCTTTCCTCCCTTGGGAAGAAGTGTTCTCTAGGGATGCACATGGCTTTTAAAAGTTCCCACATGGGTTATGTGAGCCATGGTTGTTTGCCATTAAAACTGGCTGCCAGCATGTGAATTGCCCTGGTTATTTAACTGGCACGCCTGAAAGTCCTGTTACCCACACAAAAAGACAAACACAAAGATATCCACACACCACAAAAAAAAAAGTTTACAGCCGCAAGGGTTTCAAAAGCACAGGGCTGCCCCGGGTGCCAGGGCTGCCCCATCCCACCAGACACTTGTGGCTGTGAGGGTACAGCAAGAACCATGTTCCTGTAGGCTCAAAGGGCTTTTGTTGATGCCTGAATGTTCTGAGGTCAGGTGGTCCAGCTGTAGCTTCAGAGCAAGAGGAGAAAACCAGATAAAAACCTGTGCCTGGATGTGCTGCAAACCCAACCTTGCTGCCCAGCAGCTCCTCGAGCAGGGTCCCATTGCTGCAGCTCTGGTTTAACCCTGTGCTCATTAGCCTTGACAGTCTCTCTTGACAGCATGCCCTCTCTATAATCTTAAGCTGTGCTTGGGAGATAAGGGCTTTGTGTACTGGTTATAAACAGCAAGGCCGAAGTGGAAATTCACAGGGCTGGAAGTCAGAGAGCAGCTCTGCAGCTACATCAAAAAAGCCTCATAAGGAGTGAGGGCTCCTTCTCTTGGCACTTTCAAAGCAGCTTCTCCTGCAGTCTCTCGCAGGGTGTTCGTGCTTTTTGTTCAGCCCCCACCTCCACACGTCCTTGTGCTGAAAGGTTTTTCTTGTTTCATTCTGGAGTCACTTTGGATGCATTGTCCTCTCCCAAAACACTTGGTATTTTCAACAAAGCAAGGTGCTTGCATACCATTGCTGAGGGGGAGGGAAAATAGCAGAGTGGAAGAAAAAACACTTACCCGGAAAATCGGTTGTTTTCTCAGAGCAAAGACTTACTGTCTTTTGAAATGTCTGTAGTTTCCATGATGCTTGCCTTTTTGCACCTCTTGGCTCTTAGTTGCCTTGGAAAATTCCCATGTTTATTCACTAGTGAGCCCCCCCACCCCCCCTTCTCACTCTGTGTACTGTCAGATCTTGAGGAACAGCTGGACTTGGAGGTTTCTTCTCCATTAAAAAAAAAAAAAAAAAAAAAAAGGAAAATCTTATGTTTCCATTGCTATGGGTGAAATGAAATGAGCTGCAAATTTTTCTCAGTAAAGGACAGGGGTGAATTTGGTCAGTTCAAAACAGATTATTTGGCTTTGGCAAAAGAATATCATCTCATAACCTGTTATCTAATAGCTTTGGAAGTCATCTAAACTAATTGCAGAAATCATAAAGACATCAGCTGTGAAAGAGTGCACAGCCTTTGAGCTTCCAGCCCCTCTGTCCTCCAGCCTTTGTGTTGTCCCAGATTAATATTCCTTTTTACTCGTTCAGCTGCTTGGGGGTTTTCATGGGGCTTGTCCAGGCAAACTATGTGAAAAATATGGGGAGCTAGAGAATAGGTTCCCAACCAGTATCCTATTTGGAGCAATGTTTTCTGACCCTGAAGCAGATGCAGTGTTTTACTCCATTCAGCTCTGTCCTCAGTGGACACATACTGAGTGTTACAAAGAGCAGCTGTAGCTCAGGACCTGGTGGGGACATAGGAAGTAAAGCAGAGGAAATACTAGAGGTATACACAGGTGTTCAGGTGGTCTGAGGATGTCCCCAGAGTGGGGAATTAAAGAAACAAGCTGTTCATCTTTAATTCAGCGTTCTTGCTGGGCTCTATTTTCCATTTCTGGGGTTTCTATCTGCATCATCTCTCAAATCCATCATCTCCTAAGCAGGCAGCCAACCTGATTCAAACCTAAATATGCGTGCTTGGTGTCACCACCCTACTTTCACCAGTATTGTGGTAGCCTGTGACATCAGTCGTCTCAAGCCTGCTAAACAATATGGTACCAAAACCTTCTTTTTTGGCTCATTTTTTTGACTACCATCTCTTTTCTGTCTTCTGCTGGATGACTCCCCACACAAACGATTTTGCTTTTCGGGTCCCTCAAGAGTCACTTGACCATGTCCTTTTCATCTAACACATCTATCCCTGAGGGTCCTTTTTCAAAGGTGACTTGGTTCTCACAGCCCAAAGACCCATTCTAGTTGGGAAGCACTCTCCCCAGACATCTGTGAAACCATTTCCTTTTCTTTGAATCTGTTAAGAAGCCAGTGCTTCTCATGGCCCATGTGTGTCTACCACGTATGCCAGGAGCTGAAGCTCCTTGGTCACCTGCAAATAGATTCCTTGTGCTACTGCCACCAATACCTTGTCCTTCCCTCTCTCCTTAGCATGAGCCCAACCAAAAGTGTGATTGTGAAGAGGATATTCATGTGGTTTCATTAACTTTAGGCTTCTAAAATAGGTGGAGTGAGATAGGCTCCCTACAGAGTCAATAAAGGAAGATGACACCTAATAAACCTCCTAAATTGTCCTACACTTCTCCACTGACTGCATATGGAACTTATTTATCTAACTTAGGTAATAAAGATATCCCCCTGAGGCTCCTTTCTCTTATTCTCTATGTTCAGCTCCTTCTCTAAGAAGGAAAGTGTTGGGGAATTATGTATGTAGCAGAGATAGAATGGCAGGTGGTGATATAAAGGGGACAAGGAGGAGAGAAACTGATGGGACGTGAGGATGTGGAGACTGGGGTGATGTCAGTAGGACAGGAAAAATGGGAGATGAGATGAGGTAGTGGGAAGGCTGCACACATCCTGAGGCAGAAATGAACTTAAGAAATGGAAGTGGAGAAAAGATAAATGCAGAAGAGACACAGAAGGAAAAGATGAGAAGAGAGCAGCAGGAGGCAGTATGATGTTTATCAGAGAAATAATTTTAAGTGAGCAGGCAGGTAGAAGCCACCATGAAGGAAAGATGCATTTGAAGTGATATCAGATGGGAGTTTAGGAGAGAAGGGCCAGAGGAGGCACTAAAAATCTTGACCCTAAAGAGAGAAAAAATCCAGAGAAGAGGGCGGATTCAGGAAACAAATGCTGATAGTGTTTTAAGTAATTACACTGTGACAGATGAAGGTTTAGTTGCACACAGCAACAGAAATGTTCAGAAAGGAAAAAAAAAAGAAAAAGAAAAAAAAAAAAAGGAGCACTTAGTGGAGGACAAATGAACAGAGAGTAGGCACAGAAAGCCAGGGTCTCAGCTTGCTCCTTGGAATCTTTCCAGGGACTTCAGAGTGAGCAGGTTAAGCCCCAGGGCATTTGAAATTAGTATTACACAGACCTTTAGCCAAAACTTGTCCTTATAACTCCTATGTAAAAATTATATATCTTCAAAGCCATTCTGGAAATGTTTGTATGCAGCCCCAACACTGCCAATCCCTGTACTGTAAAATCTTAGATGATTACTTCTCCCTGGCAACTGGCTTGGATTTGTCTTCTCCAAGTGTGTAAACACTCACTGTTTGGGTTGCAACTTGCCACTGCAAATAGAGCCACTGACCTACAAAGTACAGCAGCTTAACTCTGAGTAAAATAGGTGCATATAAGAGTGTCACAGAATTGGGCCCAAGACTGCTCCCTGGGGAAGGTTCTGCTCAAAAGTCCTTTAGATGGAGTCTATGTGAAGCAGCAGTTTCCAGCTGGTACAGTTTCTGTATTTCCTTAATTAGTGAATTTTTGATCAGTGATTTTTGAAGCCTGTTCCCTGCCAGACTGTTATCGGCCTTTATTTCCTCCATCCTCTTTTGTCCCAAAGAATGACCACAATGCCTCTGAAAGCAAACAAAGCACAGGACAGGTTTGGCAGGACTTTTCAAAAGGAAAATATTCCCTCTCCGTCTGAGTGGTTATGAATAATGATCTCTGTAGCACATTTAGTTCAGACTTCAAAGCTTTTGTCACTGAGGTTATGTCAGAGCTGATTTGAAACACAGACTGACACAAGTGAAAGAACTTGCAGGAAATACAATTCTTGCCCAGAAGAGACTGTCAGAGTACCTATGACCACCTGGGTTAAGCTGTTCTTTACCAATGATTGGATTTCTTTTCTTAACACCCTCTCCTGCCTTTCTCTCTGCTATGCCTCTTCCTCTGGGAAGCGTGGCTTTTAACACTGCCTGTGACAAAAGCAAAAGGTGCAGAGCTGCTCAGCATCTTCCAAAACGGTCCCTCTGGAGCATCGTTGGCGTCTGTGGATGGAGCCCAGCCTGGCACAGTTTCCCTGGGCAGTGCCACCATGAAGCAATGACTCCACCACTGCCTTTCCTTGAGCTGCAGCAGAATTGCCTACCTATCAAGCTGCATTTGATGAAGAACAGAGTCAAAAACAGGGCTAGACGAACTGCTCAGCTCGTTTCTGTATCCCACCCTCTGTAAAGCACTCAGCCTCTCACCTTTCCACCTCCTCACAAGGAGAGAGCTCTTGTGGCTAAACCTTTGCTAAACCAAGATGCAAACTGCTTGGATGCCAGGGTGATGAACATGAAACAAAAAGCACATGAAAGCAACCACCCAGCAGTCCTGCCACAGCTGGATGGAGCCCAGTTGTTGTTAGACTAACTACCCGGGCATGACATTGCCCTTTCCAAACTCTGTCATTGTATGCCCTTTCTCCCAGCCAAATACAGACACCTCCATCCACTTGAGAAAACAAACAACCCAACAAAAAAAAAAAAACCCCACAGGTAAGGCTGCAGAATATTCTGGAGTCCACCTTCTTCTCAGAAAGGCAGGAAGTGTTGCTAAATCTTTCTTATTTCTTTTGGCTACAGACTGGTGACACATTTTCCACATTTACCTCCCTTTGCTGCTGCTTTCTGACACAGGAGTGGCCAAGCACACACAGTGTGAGCACCCCAGGGCTGTTGAGCATGGTCAGCACCTGCCTTGCAGCACAGCAAAAGCCCATGGACAAGATGGGCTCCTTGTTCAGCTGTGCTGTATAACTGCTATTCAGCAAATCCTTGTAGTTTCTTCTCTAAACTATCTCCTTCTGTGCTTATTTATGTGTTCGCACAAATATGGGACCCACACTGGATGTGGAGAAATTTTAGTAGTTTCAAACTCTAGGAGAAATGCCTCTTATCAGGGTAATAGAAAAAAACCAAAACCAACAGAGATCAGAGAGTAAAAAATTTTAAGAAGGGTTTTGCTGGATTTTTGTAGAGATAGAAACTGAGTTGGATTCTGCCAGGAACTGTTGAGGCTGAACTCTGCATTTTACTCAGTGGATGCCTTGGATGCTTGGATGAGAGGTGCAAACCCCGATTTTAGAAATTGTGCTTCAATTTTTGGATGCCACAACCTGCTTTTGCAGAGGCACTGGGTTGTGTTTTTTTGATCTCAGTAGGAGTTCTAGGTGCATAATACTCATGCAAATCAGGCTGTGGGGTATCTGAAGTCAGGCAGCCAAAAAACACAGGCGCCCCAAATTTGCAGGCTGCTTATTATGTAAACGTGGCTCCAGAATCTCTCTGCATTTTACTTTCCCATGTTGATAATGCTGCCACTCTGAAACATTCCATGAATGGACCTTGGGAAGAGGGTTTAGTGATTGTTTAGCAGGAGAAAAAAGCAACCCCATTCAGTGACACCCACTGTACAACATGACAGGAAAAATGAGGATCAAAACACCTGGATTTTACTTTCGACTCTCCTTGCCCATTCTGTGTCCCTGCACATACTGAGTCATTCCTCTCTGGTCCTGGTTGGCCTCAACAAAAGTACTTATCTTGAGAAAGTGCTACAAGCCATTCTTCATGTGCAAAACTGATGATTTTTTGTTCACTGGCTAAGGGAAATGTTTCTGGAAGAAGTGCTTGTTCAAGGCAAAGGATTTTTTTCCCCTATAAAATGAAGAAGCTCAAATATTTGACTATCTTGAAATGCTATATGTGATCTACAGTCTCCTTCTTTCTCCTGTTATTTCATGTCTTCCTTTTATAAATTTAGGACAATTTTTAAAAGAAAATTTTCATCCTGAAAGGAAAAGCCAGAAAGTTTCCATTTGACATTTGTGGAGCAAAGAATTTTCTAATCTGCCAGACTAAACTTTTTCAATGCTATAATTTTTTTTTCCCTGCTTTTATTCAGCTGGAACTATTTGCTTCACTTGTCCTGAACTTGCAGTTCTTGTCTGTCCATCTGAGATGCCTTTTTCCCAGCAAATACAGTATTCACAAAAATAGCTCATCCAGCCAAACCCAGGCAGAGGATTTTAGTCTCATCTAGTTGGTTACTGATTTGCAAACTGGCCGTCAGCCTGTAGCCTGGTAGTCAAGTTGCCAAATTGTTCTTTATTTCTATTGAATGAACTTCTAGGAACTCCAGTGAGTAAGCAGGGCCCTGTTTTATTAGGCACAACACATCCATGTAAAGCCAAGCTTACCCCTGCTGCAGAGTGGAATTCTACCAAGTAATGAAATCAGCTGAAACAAAAAGGTATTTGTGGGCTGCTGCAAATAAAGTAGAAACTTCTGCTGCAAAGATAATCGAGACAGTATGTGCCTTGTCCAAGAGCACTGAGAGCAATGGAAGCCTAAGGGTGAGAGATTGGGAGGTAACGTTGTTCTGATGCTGGCTTGGCATTTTGTTTGTGGGTAACAGGCAGCAAGTGTGCTGGGGAGCCTCTCTGCAGCTCTCTGGCAGGGATCTCTTCCCTGGCTTCTGAGCAGAGTTGTTTTTCTTGAGTATTGTGTCCAGTTCTGGAGTCCCCAACACAGGAAGGACAATGGAGCTGTTGAAGTGAGTCCAGAGGAAGGCCATGAAGATGATCAGAGGGCTGGAGGCACCTCTCCTGTGGAGACAAACTGAGAGAGTTGAGAGTAGGGGTTCAGCCTGGAGAAGAGAAGGGTCCAGGGAGTCTTTATGGAGGCCTTCAAGTAAAGGGGCTTACAGGAAAGCTGGGGAGGGACTTCGTCCAAGGGCATATAGCAATAGGATGAAAAGTAATGGTTTTAAGGAAGAAATTCTTCAGTGTGAGGGTGGTGAGACACTGGAGAAGGTTGCTCAGAGGAGCTGTGGATGCCCCTTCCCTGGAAGTGTTCAAGGCCAGGTTGGATGGGGCTTTGAGCAACCTGGTCTAGTGGGAGGTGTCCCTGCTTATGGCAGGGGGCTTGGAACTAGATGATCTTTTAAGTTCCCTTCCCACCCAAACCATCCTATGATTCTATAAGTGTCTCACTGGTGTTGGTGATAGGAAAGATTAGGCATCAAAATGCTATTAATTACATATCTCTTTTGTAGATTGTTTTCTGTTGTGCTTCTGAAGAAGTAAATAAAAGTGGGCATTTGTGGTGCTGATGGGGAATTTTCAAGTAGATTTTCTGGGGCTGGTTCAAGGCAGCAGCTTGCAGTCTGTGGGTTGGAAATTCTGGGCCCTGGGCAGCTCAGCTGTTCCCTTGGGCCAGCCACACCATACTGCAGGCATCACAGGCAGCAAGGGCCCAGGCCACAAAACTGGGCTGGCCAAAGAGCTGGTGGAGACCCACCTGGTGCCCTTTAGGATGCCACCAAAGTGGCAGACCAGTCGCAGGGTGGCAAACTCAGATTTTGTGCTGGAAACAAGATCCATGAGAAACACTGCATGGGAGGTGCCATTGGCAAGCAGGTCCCCCCAGGGCCCGGACAAGGTGCCTGGGACAGCCCCACTCTGTGGTGCACACAATGAAGGAATAATAGACCTGCCCTGGCAGGCTGTGAGGCAGAGAGAGCTTTTGAGTACCTCACGTGCACCAATATCCCTGCTCCACCAGAGTGGGATCCCTCCCCGTGCCTCCTGGAGGCTCTGGAGCAGGGGCCTCCACCAGACAGGAGAGAGGAGCCTGGCATGCAAAGACCTCTTGTAACACAGGAACTGGCCATGCCCAGGAGGACGTTCCCCTTCCCCAACCCTGCTCTGCTCCTGCTCCAAAAATGTAGCTAAAGGTGGGTGGGAGGAGAGACAGCCCCAGGCACTGCAGCCCCTTGTGGGTGCAGGGCTGTTTGTGGGGTGGCTTCTCCTCCAAAGAGAGGGAGCCCACCCCAGAGAGGGTGGACCAGGCTCCTGGGGCAAGGCCTGCCACTAAGGATGGTTTGGGAGGTTGCAACACGGAGCTGGGTTATGAGGAAGCAGAGATTACCAGGGCATGTCCTCTTTTGCCCTGCAATGTAGTCAGTTTCCCTCCAGGCACTCTGTGAGAAAGTGAGTGTGAATTTAATTGCTGTGGTGGCACAACATCCAGATGTTTTGAATACTTGAGTAGATTCCTCCTTGTTTGTGATGTGGTTAGGGTTGCTGGCAGCAAGGTGGGGAGCATTTTACTTTGTGCCAGAGAAGAGAAAGTCATAACTCGCTGTGATAGACGGGTGTCTGCTGCTGGCTAGAGCCACCACTGCTACTGGGTGGGTGCATGTTGGGGCTGGGGATGTGTGGGACCCCAGAAGCCCCTTGGCAAGGTGAGGACAGTCTGATGCAGGAACAGCAGCTCAGGAGTGAAGGGTGATGGGCTCAGTCCTCAGCTGGGGGCTGGAGGTGGAGGTGCACAAGCCATGCAAGAGAGCTTCTGCCTTGCTCAGTTCCACCTCATCACAGCCATGTCTCAGGAATGAAGATAGCATGCATATTTCATCTTGGGTGGAGTACTGCATCCATTTCTGGAGTCCCCAACACAAGAAGGATATGGATCTGTTGGAGTTAGTCCAGTGGTGGGCCACGAGGGTGATCAGGGGGCTGGAGCACCTCCCCTGTGGAGACAAGCTGAGAGAGTTGGGGTTGTTCAGCCTGGAGAAGAGGAGGCTCCAGGGAGCCCTCATAGTACTGAAGGGGGCCTACAGGAAAGCTGGAAAAGGATTGTTTCCAAGGGCATATAGCAACAGGACAAGGTGTGATGGTTTAAAGGTTGAAAGAGAGTAGATTTAGGTTAGAGATTAGGAAGAAATTCTTTAGTGTGAAGGTGATGAGACACTGGGAAAAGTTGCCCAGAGGAGTTGTGGTTGTCCCCTCCCTGGAAGTGTTCAAGGCCAGGTTGGATGGAGCTTTGATCAACCTGGTCTAGTGGGAGGTGTCCCTGCCTGTGGCAGGGAGATTGGAACTAGATGATCTAGATGGCTTTTAAGGTCCCTTCCAACCCAAACCATTCTAAGATTCTATGCGAATCTCCTAGGGGTCCTGGAGGCAGAGCTGGAGCTAAATTTTGTCCCTCTCCCCTCACCTCTAGGTGGACCTTGCCAATGCATCCCACTCCTCATTTGTTCCCTGTCAGTGCACACCCAGCCCAGGGCCCCATACCACTGGAGTTACTGACTCAGGTTAGATCCTTAGAGCATGGCATCCTACAGTTCAAATAACTGGTAACTGGACCTCCTGTGAAGTCCTGCTGTACGTGGACAGGGTGGCAGTGGGAGTCAGAGTATGCTCTGTAAGGGTGTGGGGAGGTGTGCAGGATGTGTCTGAGTACTGTTCTGCATTGTAGAGTGACTGCATGAAACAAAATTAAGTTCCTGTTTGAAACAATTGCTGCAATTCCTTACAGAGGGTTATGCACACGCTCTTTCTTTGGGGCCATGTATCCCAAGACACGTCTGAGAGCCCAGAGGAAGCAGCTCTTCTGCCTGAGGAAGTTGCTTTGGAAAGGCACTGCCAGCACCTGCCTGAATGCCTGGTTATGAAGTGTCACTGCTTTCAGTCTCTCTGATGACAAGTGTCACACACTGCTCTTAGCTGGGCTCTCATGCTGATGTCTGCTGAGCTTGTGTTTCTGCATGCAGTGGTGGGATGGATGCTGCGGTTCCCCTCTCAGGTCAGGTGCCTGATGGACATCAGTCTGGTTTCATCCTTGCTGTGCCAGTTTATCACACTGAGTTACAGGGCCCTGCTTCCTGGGAAGGTGCTTTGGGGAACAACACACCAGTGCTGGCAGAAGCAGAAGTTATTGCAGACCT
The DNA here is from genome assembly GCA_023637945.1 of Phaethornis superciliosus. Lineage (NCBI taxonomy): Eukaryota > Metazoa > Chordata > Aves > Apodiformes > Trochilidae > Phaethornis > Phaethornis superciliosus. The sequence goes on from JAJQWJ010000001.1 coordinate 38,665,761, forward strand.
AGGCTGTATTTTTCACAGTCTCCCTTTGCAGTGAGTGCGTACAGCTGTAAATTTCAAAAACCTCTTTCTCCTTGTGTCTTTGTCTCTCTGATGGAATAATCAGCCCCTGACCATCCTTTTCTCCCTGCCTGTTGCTGGGACAACAGCTCTGCAGCCACAGGGCTGTAGCTATCCCACTGGTAGGTTTCCTCACCTTATCAGCTGAACCAGTTCCCTAAAAGCTGGTCCAAAGTTCTTGCTGGGGGTGGCATCTGTCTGGTTGGTTGGTTTCTTTTTTGTTTGTTTGTTTTTTGTTTGTTTTTTGTTTGTTTGTTTGTTTCTTGGTTGATTTTTTGGTTTGAATTTGTTTAAGAACAAAAAATGTTTCTGCATTTTGTACATAGGCTAAGAACTATACTCACACAAGGAAAAATTTTCTAATTGTTCCTGATGCGATGTGTTTGGCAGTGAGAAAAAAAGTGGGTGGGGAGTACACCGCCTATTGCAATATCCTTCTCACCTCCTCGTAGGAGGAGGGAAAAGAACAAAAACAATTTGTCTTTGGCAAGTGCTTGTGCTTTTTTGTAGGGCTCAGAAGAGGAGGGTGAAGTTGTCAACCATAAATGCAAGCAAAGGTCTGCACTAATATCTGTACAAAGGTTCAAAAAACAGTCAGCGGCCTGCAGGGACAAATTAAATTAATGAATGTGATACATTTAGGGGAAGAAACAGAACAGAGGGGGTCGGGCTATTTGATTGTGTTGTTGGCTTGGCAGAGGGGTTCACTGTGTGCTTGAATAAGTCAGATTCAAGAGGTGTTGGGGTTCACACCAGGAGAAAGGCTCAGGACAGAGGGATGGAGGTCTCAGTATGAGCAAGTGGCCACACTTAGGGGATTTCTTGAGACAGCTTCCACATGAGGTTGTAGCAAGGGAATCTCCTCACATGATGATGCTGAACAACACAGCTGAACCCCCCTGGAATCCCCTCAGTGTTTTTCTTGGACTTCACCGTGCATCAAAGGACCAGAAAGGTTCAAGAGGAGGAGGAATAGCTCAGGGGCAACTGGGGACATTAGGAATGTACCCACTACCTCTGTGAGCAGAGCAACACCCATCTCATGTGCAACACCCATCATCAGCTCCCAGCTCATCTTCACGGAGGCTGCAAAGATCAAAATAGTGGTAGGAGCTGGCAAGAGAATATCCTGGGGATTTCAGAGCCTGGGAATTACAGCAGTCTTGTGTGGAGGTGGTTACTTCTGTGGCCAACTCCTTACCCAAGACGAAAGGGCTGTTTTTTGGAGGATGCTGGAAGTGCACGTCGCAGTGCCAAGGAAGCAGCCAGGAGGTTGTGATGTGTTTTGGATAATCAGATGTAACTTGTACTGAAGTGAACTCCCTTTGTGGCAGATTTTTATCTTGAAAAGGATGGGGCTTCTTTCTAAAGCCTACATGTAGGGTGGTCTTGCCACAGGAGAGCACCAGTGGAAGGCGACAGTGTAGTGTGGGGAACTGGGGTGCAGTGCTTGGGAAAGACAGCAGGGTCCAGCCATGGGAACTGGGATTTCCTGCATGAGCCATGGGAGTGCCCCATGCTGCTGCCTGTGTCTTCTGGGCTCCTCTGCCCCAGTCTTGTTTTTCTCCCCATCCATGAAAGGCAGAAGAGCTGGGCAGAAGAGCTGGGATCTACTAAAGCAGACCTGTTGGGTTTGTTGGCTGCTCTCAGGTGGTTGTGATCATCAGTTGAGGAGGGGTGGAGGAGCATAAATGCAAAGGAAGGAGCATAATTGAAATAAATGAAGGCTGCAGTTGAAAGCCCCAGAGAACTGTGAACTCTTGGCCTGGATCAGGAACAGCGTGGCCAGCAGGTCCAGAGAAGTGATTCTGCCCCTGTACTCAGCCCTGGTGAGGCCACACCTTGAGTCCTGTGTCCAGTTCTGGGCCCCTCAGTTCAGGAAGGAGATTGAGGTCCTGGAGCAGGTCCAAAGGAGGGCAACCAGGCTGGTGAAGGGACTCCAGCACAAGTCCTGTGAGGAGAGGCTGAGGGAGCTGGGGGTGTTCAGCCTGGAGAAGAGGAGGCTCAGGGGAGACCTCATCGCTCTCTACAACTCCCTGAAAGGAGGCTGGAGCCAGGGGGGGTTGGGCTCTTTTCTCAGGCAACTTTCAACAAGACAAGAGGGCATGGACTTAAGTTGTGCCAGGGGAAGTTTAGGTTGGATATTAGAAAGAATTTCTTTACAGAGAGGGTGATCAGACATTGGAATGGGCTGCCCAGGGAAGTGGTGGATTCTCCGTCCCTGGAGATATTTAAAAAGAGACTGGATGTGGCACTCAGTGCCATGGGCTGGGAACCACAGCGGTAGTGGATCAAGGGTTGGACTTGATGATCTCTGAGGTCCCTTCCAAACCAGCCCATTCTATGATTCTATGATTCTATGATTCTATGATTCATACAAACCCTTTTGAAGGGAATCAGCCAGCTGTCTGCATTTAGTCAGATAGCAGGACAGCCCCTGGCTCCACTGTTCTGCAGTCTGCAGAGACTGTGCCATGCTGCAGAAATTCACTTTTCCAGGATGGTTTACTTGAAAGTTGTCCTGGTTTTGGTGGGACAGAATTCTAAAATAATTTTGTCTGTTCAGAGAGACTGTAATTTTTGAGAGTCTGCAGAGTCCAGTGCTGTGAGAACAGAAGAGATAAGATGCTCCAGTCTGGGAGTTTCCATAGTGACCAAAGAGGAGGGCAGTTTTGAAGCATGCAGGTGCAGTGGGCTGGGAGGGTTGAAGCCCAGGGCAGCTGACCCAACCTGGCCAACACAGGCACTGCATACCATAAACATCACCCTCATTATAACTCAGAAAGTTTGGGGTTTCTACCATGGCTGCCTTCCCGAGAGGGTCCCATCCATCTCACTGATTCTTCTGTGCCTGAGGCTTCCTGTTCTTGCTGTGACTGTCACATTCTGGCTGGAGCTGCTGTGGTGGCAGTGTGGGCATTCAGCCTGCAGTGCTGGAGGCACACAGCTGGCCATGCTGTCTGGAGCTGGCTATGAATTTGTATGCTCTATCAGCATTGGGGTTAATATTAGTTCATTATTATTATTCTATTAAATCTGGTTTCACACCAGCCTTTCCCTTTCCCTTTCCCCTTCCCTTCCCTTCCCTTCCCTTCCCTTCCCTTCCCCTTCCCTTCCCTTTCCCCTTCCCTTTCCCCTTCCCTTTCCCCTTCCCTTTCCCCTTCCCTTTCCCCTTCCCTTTCCCCTTTCCCCTTTCCCCTTTCCCTTCCTTTCCCTTCCCCTTGCCTTTCCCCTTGCCTTTCCCTTTTCCTTTCCCCTTTCTCCTTTCCTTTCCTTCTTCCCTTCCCTTCCCTTCCCTTCCCTTCCCTTCCCTTCCCTTCCCTTCCCTTCCCTTCCCTTCCCTTCCCTTCCCGTCCCTTTCCCTTTCCCTGTCCCTTTCCCTTTCCCTGATTCCTCCTCCCACATGTGGTCAGGTGAGAGAGCAAACTGTCCAAACAGTGACAAAAGTGACTGACTTGCTGTGGAGCTGTGCTGGGTAAGGCTGGGAGGTTATCTGACAAACAACACAAAGAAAATGGCAGCATGGAGCTCCATGGGAAGCAGTGGCTACAATGAGCTGGCCCAAGGGGGATGTACCTGGGCTTCTGCTTCCCAGTTTCTTTAGGCAGACTGCAGTCTTCTCTTCTTCTCTGGGATGCGTGTTCCCCATCTCCATCTTGCAGCAGCATTGCTGTTGGCACAGCTGGGTGGTGGGTCAGACCATGGAGCTAAAGTGGCTGAAAAGCAGCCTCTTCTTTCTGTCCAGGTTATTTTTGCCCATGTCACTTTGCAAGGTGGCTGACAAAGAGCTGGTGTGGGCACTGAGAGGATGGTGGGAACACACTGAGGGACCTGGGTTTACCAGACTAAAACACTTGTGACCAAAGATCTAGGAGGGAGGCTCCTTGCTGTCAATTAGGGTAAACCAGGGGGAATTGGCTGCTCCAAAAGATGGATCACAGGAGCAGTCAAAGCTGGGAAGCTGGTTCTCTACCATATTTTTGTTCCTTTTTCCCCCTTGTTAGCCACAGTTGCAGCTGTGTGTGCCTCTTCCTGCAGCTGCTCTTGGAAGCAGCGTGCTGTTTCCTGCTGGTTTGTAACAACTCTTGCTTGCTGGGGGGCTGAAGCCTCTTCTTTCCCACACAGACTCAGCCATCCCTGTATTAAGGTGGATTTACTGTGATATGTTTTCAGTTTTGTAGCATGTTAAGACACTGTTAATTTTCACAGATGCAAAAGGGGGCCTACATGCTCAGGGGCAGTTCCTGTGTCCATGGCTTGTGATTTATATTCAATTTTAGGGTTTTGTTTTGGGGGTTTTTTGTGAGTTTTTTTCAGAATTTTTAAGTTCTAAATTAGAACCAAGTAGTTTGCCTTGACTGGTCATGTCACAACAGCTGAGTTAATCTGTGAAGCAGGAGGTAACACCTTGTGGTTAGAATCCTAGTGGAGAACAAGGGCAGATGTCAACTCTGAAGAGCAAACTCCTTAGGGAAGCTGGGTTTAGCAACAGACCAGGGTACTGGCTCTCAGTCACAGCAGAAAGGCTGTGAAATAATTTTTTTCTGAGGCTTCCTAGAGTTGCTGGCAACATTGCTGTGAAACGGGAGGTAAAAAAACAAAAGACAACAAGAAATATTTTGTGGACTGGAAACTGCTCGCTCATACAGACCCTGCATGGCTGGACACCACAAAAGGCGTCTGAAATAAATTAAAAAAAATATTGAAGTGGAAAAAGCAGGAACTAGATACAGAAAATGCTCCTTTTCTGACTAAGGCTGCTTAAATGCTCCTGAAGAGGTGAATCAACTGGTTTGTCCCTTTTGCTGGTAGTCAGCCTTTGGCTGTAACAAGCTCACTACAAATAACCTCAAGCCCACCTCCAACAGGTGGAGAGAGCAGGAGCTCTCTGCCCTCCTCTCCTCCACAGCAGCAGCTACAGGTGCTCAGCAGAGCCACACAACACTTTCTCTGTTGTTTTTTTTTTTCTGTTGGGTTTGGTTTTTTTTTATCTTTTCCTTCTTCTCGTTCAGAAAAAAATGACTTCTCAACCCAAGACATGAGTCTTGGTTGACATTTTGTAGAGGACGGATGAAAAAGGGCAAAGCTGAAACTCTTCCTTCTTTTGTAAACAACAGCCAGGAGAAAAACACTTGTTTTGAATTTTAAGAGAATGTTTTCATTGGAAAAAGGAATAATTTCCTGAAAGACTTGCAACTAAATGAAAAATGTTTCCTTCTTTCTAAAATTCTCTTGGATAAATATTTATCCTTTTTCCAATCGGTGTCTCACACCCAGAGCTGTGCTCTGTCGTTTGCTTTGCAGCAGGGACTTGGTGTTCATCCCTCTGTCCTTCAAAAAAATGGGGACACCTCCACTTCAACCATGGATCCTTCATTTAGGGGACCTCCAACCCTTTTGCTGATGGTCTGGAGCATGAGAGCCACGTTAATCCCAAGGCCTAAAAACATCTCTATTGCGTCATCTGTCATGAAGATAAAAGGGCAGCTTCATCCTGCCTTGCCAGTATGTCTTTGTCACTGCACTTCATGGAATCATAGCATCATAGAGTGGTTTGGGTTGGAAGGGACTTTAAATGTCATCCAGTTCCAACCCCTTACCATGGGCAGGGACACCTCCCAATTGTCCAGGTTTTTCAAGGCCCCATCCCACCTGGCCTTGAACACTTCCAGGGATGGGACATCCACAGCATCCTTGAGCAACCTGTTCCAATGTCTTATGTTTACTCTCTTGGTAAAGAATTTCCTCCTAATATCTAATCTAAATCTCCCTTTTTCTAGTTTTAAACCATTGGCCCTTGTCCTCTTGCTGCAGACCCTTGCAAAAAGTCTTACCCCAGAACTTCTCAAGCCAGAAGTGTTTGTTACACCAGAAGGCTGTACGTCTCCCAGATGTTGCACCAGGCCTGAGCAGATACCTTGGGTATCTCAGGTGGCACTTGTGCTTTGCTCCTGTCCTCCTTCTGTGGAGAACAGACTGAGGTTTTCCAAGGAATGTCACTTATCCAACCCCTTGTCCACTGCTGAGTGCCCAGCTCCTGCAAAGACTTTGGCAGAAGCTGTCTGAGCACATGGTCGTGGTGGAGCCTTGACCTTAGGCAAGCAAAACTCTACCAAGCTGCTTGGTCTGAGCCATCTAGAAAGAGCAATGTGAGGTACCCTTAACAACATGCACACCTGAAAAAATCTATGGATGTAGGAGCTTAAAGGAGCAGACCGATTTCCAAGTGGAATTCTAAATTTCTGCTGAATTCAGTGAAAACCATGGATTAATCAGTCCTCTTGGAAACTGGGCCATATGATCTTATGTCTCGAGATGGACTTGGCTTAATTTTATGATGCCCTTCTATTCTGTACATGAGACTTACCCTTTGGAGTGACAACATTTCCAGTGAAACTCTTCTAATTGGAAAACACATGACTTGACAACCCTGGACATGTAAATCCTTGATAATTGGGTCTGAGGCTTATTTTGATGTCAGTTCATCTGTGTTGGGAGCTGATGGATGTCAGCACTGAATCTGGGTCTCTGCAAAGCACCATCAAAACAAATTAAGTTTTTCACTCCACAGTAGGAGCTCTCTGGGTTGAGGAGGTGGCTGTGGGGGTTAAGTTTTATTTTTGTTGCAAACCCTCAGTATTTCCTGAGTTGGATATTTTCTGTGGGCACTGCTCAGATCTCTCTGCCGCACAGATCTTACACAGCCCTGATTTCCATTGGCTTTAGCAGACCAAAGTTGTCCTTTTGTGCATGAAGTTGTTAAAGCTAGAACAGCAGATCTGTCTGGCTTGTTTTCCCCTTGTTCTGTGTAAAATTTCATCAGTGGGTTGGACTTGAATTGAATTGGGTTGGGAACTGAATGCTGGGTAAAGTCCTGGCCATGTGAACTTTGGTTGCCTGTTTATTCTTGCTTGCTTATTTCACTGACTTTTTAGGAGCAAACTGGGATGTGAGCTGGGGAGGAATGTGAAGAGGAAGCAACCTTCATGTGTGAGACTCTGTGTTCCCAAGAGCACTCACCAACACCAGACACATTTTGAAAATAATTAAAGAAAGAGGCAGCCTCTTTTGATGATGTATTTGTGACTGTATTTGCAGACCATCTCCCCAGGGTCATTACTTAGGTGGGGGTTTGTGTGTGGGGGCGTAAATGTCCCATCCAGGCTGGACTTTTGGAGGACACATAGTTTTGGGTTACTTGGGTTCTCATGGGTGCAATGGCACCTCGATGAGGGTTTCTCCCTTTCCCCTTTTTGTTTCACATAAGTCATTTCCCAAGAGGCTGATGTGTTCTCTGGAGCCTTTCCTGCAGGGGCAACCCAGGCAGCACCCCAAGAAACAAGTGTGGCCCTGTTCTGCAGCTCTCCAAGCCAGGAGCTGCCCCTCCAGGAGGCTTCAATTCCTTCCTTGCATTCTGCTTTTTTAGTTGGAATAAAAAAAAAAAAATTAAAAAATGGTACGAGTTACACTGATTGCAGTCAGTAAGGATCTTCATCAAGTGGGAATACTACTGTTTACAGGAATTTAGTGAAGGAAAGCATGAGAGCTAATGATTGGAAGTGGAATTAAGATACAGTTAAATGGAAAGGAAGGGGCAGATTATAATGGAGGGGATGATTAACCTTTGGAGCAGAGAAGGTGGAGTCCTCATTCTGCAGGTCTCTGAGCTGAGAAAGGTTCCCATCCTGCCAGCATGCATTAGCCAGGCAAAAGCTACTGACCTCAGCCCCACCCTTGGGAAGGGAAGGCAGAGGCATGTGGTGAACACTCGCAGCTTTCATCTTTGTGATTGTCCAATCCGACCCTTTCCTCTCCTTGGCTTTCATTCCATCTCCGCTGCTTTTCCTCACCTTCTTCCGCTGGCTCCTGCCTTCTCATCTTTATGGAGCCCGCTGCAAACAATACCTGCTTTGTTCAAGCTGTCTTCACTCCAGTTCCTTCCCTTTACCTTGTCAAACACCAGGAAGGGTTGACTTGAAAACTTAGTCCATTTAGCAGAGCTTGGCTTCAAGTCAACAACCCCAGGCTAAGAGTGTTTATCAGGCGGCAGGAGATCAATTCTAATTCCCGAACAGTTATCGCTCTTCCTGTTGCGGCTGTTCTCCGGTACTCTGAGATGCTGAGAAACTTTGTGCACAGGTGTTTGCAGGAGGCAGAAAGATTGATGTGTCCCTGCAGGTTTTACAACTGATCATATCAGTCATTATGACTGCTATTGTCTTACGTGAGGGCACTGTGTTTGCTTTTCAACCCCCTCCCCCCCCCAACAAATGTTAGTTGTGGCTCATGGGAGCCAGCTCGGTGCAGTCACAGGAGAAGGGGCTGCCTGGTGTTAAATCGGTACCTCAGCCTGGCTCCTCTGCTGGAATATATTGATGCTCTGCTGAGCCTGGCAGAGCTGCCTCTACTCACTTTCACTGACAAATTGACAACACTGAAGTAAACATATGCTGATTCTCTACAGCAATTACCAGATTTTTTTTTATTATTATTTTTTTCCCCTCATTTGTATGTTTAGCCTGCCTTGGTCTGACAAGAAGCAGAAGAATTAATGGGTGTCCTGTAGAGCAACCATTACATACAGCCTAAGCCTTACCCTTCAGTGGGCAATCTACCCAGGGTCAATAAGCAAACAGGTTGCCTGGGTCATGATGATCAGCTGTGGCAGATTGCTGTTAATCACTGTGCTTCTGAGGAAAGGAGGTCTGCTGCCTCAGAGGTACAACATTACTGCTACAGGAAAGGAGGAAAACGGCTACTTGAGTCACTGGTGACATTGCCACCACTGGACCCAACTCGGGCCAAGCGAGGGGGCTGGCATGGATCAGCCCCCCACCCATGCGTGGCAGTGAGGTGTGTCCTGCTCTGCATGGCACATCTTCTGCCCCCGTGTAGGGGACAGCAGGCTGCTAAGCATCCACATCCTGCTTCCCTTTTCTCAGGGCAAGGTAAGGAAGGGGCAGCAGACTGGAGAGGCAAAACTAGGAGGGTGGGCTCTTGCTCCTCTTTTTTCCCCTTTGCTGAAAAATTATGTGTAATTTTTGAGCTGGTTAGGGAAGATGGGTAGGAACATCTACATGAAGAAACTGATAGAATTTTGTTGACCAGTGGGCACAGTCCTGTCTTACGTTTGTGTGCTGGAGTTACAGCTGCCCTGGCTCTTTGATTCCTTCCTCTTTTGGAAGCAGGTGATGGGGACCTCATCCTTCACCACTGACCTGCTCTCTTTTGGGCTTTTAAGCACCTGTGCAGAAACTTTGAACTGGGATGGATCCTTTTCCTTCCTCCCTGCCCAGTCCCCTCCTCTTTGTGGAGCCTGGTGGGATGATAGCAGCAGGACATTTTTTATGGACCACCTCATGGATGAGGGCACCTTTCTCCTATCTGGTGAGTAGAATTTGGCAGGATTTGCAGTCCCACTGGGGTGTGAAGGGATGCCACTGTCTGCAGCAAAACTGGAGTGAATCCAGCGTGGCCAGCAAATCCCTGGGTGTGTAGGAATCCAGTATGGAGAGAGCTCATCCTTTCGTTCAGGTGATCGATCAAGCTTGGTTTAATGAAGCATTGTGTTAGTGCATCCTCTCTCTTCTCATGCCCTCACACCTTCTGTGGGTGGCTCTTTCTGCCTTAATCAGAAACTGCTGGGGTTTGAAGTCAGGTTGCCTGAATCATGTAATTCTTTGAGGGCAAAATGCTTGTGCTTGTCTTTTTGTGCCTCTCTGACACCCTTGCAAAAATCTCTCCTGGTCAACCTCAGGGAGTGTTTTGGAGGAAGAGTGCAGTGCACCTTCATGCCTGTGGTAGCCCACATCATCCCTGATCCCTGTGCTGGTGTTGGCCTGCTCACTTCCCTTTGCAGCTCAATCAGCTTTGAAAAAAGGAGACAAAAATGGGAGAGCACCTGCTGGTAGGGCTCTTCTCTCCTGCAGCCCACAAATGATGCTCTCTAATGTCTCTCTGGGCTCAAGACTAAATCTTGAAAGCCTCATCCTCACGGGAGCCACATCCTAAACCACTGACAACTTCTCTACGCCTTCAACCTGCAGTGTTTGCTGCTGGTTGGAGTGGAGAGAAAGCTGTGAGAGTGTAGGATACAGCCACTTCCTCTTCTAAAATGAAGCGAAATGGCCTGGAAGGACTGCATTACACAGCAACCCACTTTGTTTCCGTCTTGCTTGGTGTCTGGGTTCAGAGAGGGTCTTGTTTGGTCCTTATTCCTTTGCCTCCTGGTTTAAAGTCAACATCTTAAACCCAAACCAAAACTAACCAAGAACCAGTGAGCATGGAGCAGCTGTATTCTCTCAGAAGGAAGAAGCTGAGGCCATCTAGGCACTAGTGGGGTGCTCTGCTAATCTCCAAGGACAGGCAGAAAAGGAAATACTCCAAGGGACAGCCTTAAGTTTTCTGAACAATGCTTCCCTGGGAAACTCCAGGGTCTGTCCATACATGTTTGGGCATGGGAAGCCTCCAGGTTCTTTTTCTGATTGAAAACCAGTGCTATGTACTGTAGATAGTTGGGTAACATAGTTCTTAAAAAGAAAGGACCCTGCAGCAATGAATGCACAAAAAAATTTTGGCATTCCCACTTTTATATTAAATTTTTTTTTATTGAGATGATGTAATTACAGGCATTTTAAAAATTATTTGCAACTCACTGGCCCTGAGAATAGGCTTGTTTGTTTGTTTTTGTTTTGTTACATTCATTTGATTAAGTCCATTAACCCCACACCTTAAAAAGCCAAAAAGCCATCATCAATAAAAACAGACTAGAATTTTATTTAAAAAAAAAAAAAAGACCTCAAACGGATGTATTCTGGATTTGCACATGGTTGCAGTTTGACAGACAGGTCTGGAGAATGCACGTGTGGAGCTTGAAATCTGGGGAGTTTGAAACCAGTGACTTAGTGTTCACAGAATGTGCCCCAGTTAGTAGTGTTCTTTGGGTGGAGAGGCAGTCATGGGGTTTCAAACCTCAGTCAAGAAAACCTCCTGCTGTGGAAGGGAGGCACGGCACGTCCCAGCTGAGTGGCTTCTGACACGTTCAGACTTGCAGCAAGCTGATGGCAGTGAAGGTTCTGCAGAACTGCACAGGGTGAAGATCTTTAGCTGGGTGTTGAGGTTGGCAGGGACCTCTGGAAGTCCCCTGCTCAGGAAGGGCCATCAAGGGCCACTTGCCCAGGACTGCGTCTCGACGGCTTCTGTGTATCTCCAAGGATGAGACTCTTTCTCCCTTTTTGCATTTGCTTTGGTGGCAAAGACAAGAAGTTTGGCTGCTTTGCTGCAGGCAAATAGCACACTGGGAAATGAGAAACTGGGAAGAGGAGATGGGTGTCAGGGTGGGTGGAAAGACAGCGTTACCTTTGCCTCCCAGACAGGCAGCCACATGTTCCCTCAGCTCAGTACGTTAATGCTGGTTGCACTCCACGCACGACACTTGGATGTGAGGTAGAAGGCAATCTGTCTACAGCAGCTGCTCTAACCTGGTTTTATGTCTTTTTTTAGTCCTGACTGGTAAATTTGCTTCCAACACCCCAGGAGGTGTTCAAACCCTCCAAACAATTCCCAAGTCCTTGTGGGTCTGGCAGCTGCAGGGTCACCCCCCACCCTCACTGCTGCCCCAGACAGATGGGGCAGAAGGCAGAGGACAGCATCAGCTGGGAAGGGACTCTGTGGCAAAGGCCTGCTCCAAGTTCAAAGGCTATTTTCACTCCAATTAGCATCAACCTTGAGAGAACTTGTCTGTGGTTGTAGTGGAGAAGAAGTCTGTCTTAGAGATGTCTTTTATGTGTGAACTCAGAGTTTCTAACAGCCACCAAATATTTTTTACCCTTTGACAGATTCTGCAAGTGAAAGTGATTGCATTTTTGGTAAAGGTGAGTATTTCCTCTACAAAATGTCCCCTAGAAAATTTCCCTCTGGGACAAGATGTGGGTTTTCAGGATTCTTTGCCTTTTCCTGTCTTATCCAGGGCAGAGAATGAACTTTTTTTGCTAGCATACACAGTGAGCATATGGGCTTACACTGGTGGATTGTCTCTCATTCTCTGTCTTTTGCAGTGTGACAAAAAACTGTGTCTCATCAAAGCACTTTATACAGAAAGTGCCTATCTCCTTTCTTTCCCCCTCACCATCTCATCACAGTAACTGCAGCAGGCAACAACCGTGCAACAGACAGCAAGCAACAACCTGCGGTTGTCACAGCTGGAGCAGTAAAAAATACAAATAGTTCCCTGCACAAACATGGTTTCTTTCTACCACTGAACACCCTAGCAATCACACAAAACAAGCAAGAGCCTTTCTTTACATTGACACTTCTGATCACACTTCATCTGTCCTTCATAGCTCCCCTCTGAGATGTGGCCACAGCTTGGGTGCCCTTGAAGAGGGTGACAGAGCAGAGTCACTCATTGCCCACCCAGTTCCGAGGAACCCTTGGTTTCAGATCTGTGCCCACTGAAGTCACTCAGTATCTCCTAATCTCACCCCTCCTGAGCTCTAAGGACTTGTGAGTCGTGGCAGAGACAGGTGACAGATTGTCTGCTCATCATCCTGATGCACACTCCCGTGTCTTTTCTTTTGAGGCAGCAAAAGTCAGGTCTGGGGTGTGCTGGGACTTTTAACACATTGATCGGGATTTAATAAAAAAACGTGGCTGGGAAAAGCTTAGGAAGAGATGTCAGCCCTGCTACTCCTCATCAGATACTGGCTCTGAAAAATTCTCCCCTCTTTGTATGACGCCCACCTCCAGACACAGCTGTTCCTTCTGTGACCTGTGACTCTTGTCAAGTTTTCCAATTGACTGGGAATTTGCCATGAGATTTGACTACTTCTGTATAAACATGGGGGACACCATTCACTGCCCAGCACTGCTTTTTCCTGGATTGATTAACCCTCTTGTTAAAATACATGGTGAGATCAAATGTGTTGGTTTGAGAGCTGATAAAATCTTAATAATGAGAATGTACCTTGTGTTTTGTGTTAGCCCATTAATTTTTTCCATTTCTAGTATGTTAAGTTCCTATAAAAGAGGTTTTCTGGTTTAATGAACTGGTGTGGGTATGCTTGCTTTCAGATACCGGGTGATTCTTGCACAGTTTCTCTATACAACTTCTCCCTTTGCAAGCAACGTTTCTTCTGCTAGATCTTCCTTCCATTTAAAAGGACCACTGATGCCTGGACACCACAGATTTTCCTATCATGGTGGCTTCAGCAATGGAAATGAAAAAGGCCAACAGTTTCTCTTGTTTTGGGTGTCTGACTGCTGAGCTTCCTGTGACCAAGCTAGGCATAGCTCTTCGCCTCATGTAAAGCACTCTGAGTGCAGCAAACTAAATCAGGGGTGTAAAAAATGGGGCCCCTTGCAGCCAGAACAAAAACCCAAAGTCAAGAAAGCAGCCTGGCTTCAGGGTTCTTTTTTTTAACCTTGACTTTTAAATCATGTCAAAAGCAGGCAAGATGAGACAAGCTCCCTTGATGGTAGAGATGTGGAGTGGGGGAGGGTAGTGGGAGGCATAAAAAAATACAAATCTCAAACCAAAGCCAAAATCAATTACAAGAGACAAGTACAACTATTTGGTCTCCACTTCTCTATCATCAGTTTTCAGACTGGTGAATCATCAACTTCTCCAGCAACAGAAACTGATCCTGGAGAGGTTTCTGAGTAATACAAACCATGTGATGGGTCCCTTCAGTTCTTCCCTAAGATCTAAGGAACAGTCCTTCACCTTTCACCCCAAAATTGCTAGAAGGTATAAGAAACACCCTCCCTTTTGTAATTACTGCCTTTGCTTTTGTATAGAAAGCTTTGAGCTGAAGATCTGCATTGAGGATGTATTGTTGGGGTTACACACACGTACACAACCACACACACACACATACATATATATATATATGAAGTGTTTATATATATACATATATATGTGTATTTGTTCCCACCCTCCCTCCCCCCAACTCTATTCTATCACTTTTTTTGCTAGAGGGAGGGAAAATGTCAACATCAGTCTATTGCAGAGGTTTGTCACATTTATTTTTCTCCTCCTTGGAGCACTTAGGTGATTGGTTTTGGTCCATATTCCAGCAGTTAATAGCCACTCATAGGACTCGTTGTGAGCCCAAGCTATGCTGGGGTGATACCCCAGCCTACACGTGAAGGGTGACTCCTCTTCAGTTGCCAGTTATGTGTGGTAAATTCTTTTGGTAGCTTCAACACATTTCCCAGTGGCAGCAAATGTAAATTGATCCAAGCAAACTGGAACCCTTGAGCAAATCCCTTCTGTGATACTATTGTTTTATATGGTGTTATGTCATGAGACTTGAACAGAAAATAAAAGAGCTCTATTTCCGTAGGAAAGCCTTCCAAAAAAAAACAAACAAAAAAAAAGCATAATCTGATGTCTTGTCCTATGTGAGATAAGGAAAGTCAAACTGCATGTTTATTAGGGAAAAAAAACACAAAACAACAAAAACCCCCCCAAACTGAAACAAACCAAAAAGTAAGAAAGAACTCAAGGGAGACTTTATAGGAACCATGAAGTAGTGCATCAGTCCAGGCTTCCTCCCCTTTACTTTCCTGCCAACACCACTTCTGCCTGTTAGTTTGTTTTGTTAAGGTGCTTCAGGTCCTGTGTGGTCTTCAAGCTAAGCGGTGATCCCAAATACTGCTTCTGTGTTGTTGCTTCCCCTCCCAATCCATGCCAGCCATCTGGGCAGATGTTTATCCCTTGGACCCACAGAGGCAGTGCACCAGTTCCCTTCAGCACTCATCTTCTTGGTATATTTGTTCATCCAGTTCCTGGGATTCAAGGTGCTCGAGGCGGTCCGTTCGGCCACTCATTATCTCATCTGGGGTCTTCATGAACCTGCAAAACAGAGGAACAAGCAGGTTTCCCAGTGGTCTGAGCTCTTATGCTCATTGAGATGTTGAGGACTCTGAGCTCTACAGCTCCCAGAATCATCCTTCCAATGACACAGTATTTCCCAGCTCCCCCCCAGCCTACTTGTGTCTTCCCTCCTCCATACCTGGAAAGAAAACAAAACAAAACAAAAAATCACAGACATTTACCCCTGCTCCTTGAAAGCCCAAATTTGAACCAAAGCCCATAACATTTTCCTAGGGATGACACTTACATCTCCCTCACGCTTCTGTCATGTAAGATGACATTATGCCACAGATGCACTCATGGGGTCTGTTGAGAGAAAGACTAAAGCCCTTTCTGGCAGCACATTTCACAGCCAAAGCACTTGCACGGTGTGGAGAGGCAGGGGGCTAATGGTTTGTGCAAGCTTGTGTGTAGGTGAGTGGAGATGAATATGAAGCACCAAAGCAACGGTGGTGGAAAAAGCCAAGGACCAAGTCAGAACAAGCTCTGAGAAATGAAAAATGCCCTGAAAGAAAAAGCTTTTGGGCTAGAGGACTGTGAGCAAAGACAGTCTCTTCCTGTGTGATCGTAGCAGGCATAATTGTAAATAAGCAGCATCCTCTGTAAATGAATGCCGTGACTCTCAGCACTAATGTCTCCATGCAGTAAGTCTGCAGGGGGGGTAGAGACAGAAACTGCCTCTGGGGAGGCATGGCAGCAGTAGGAAATGGGAAAGGACATTCACCAGCCTGCAGATCAGGTCTGCAGTCTTGATCTTTGCCAGGATGCTTTTGTGTACTACCTACTGCACAGAGATAGCATGGAGAAGCTCTGCTTTTTCTTTCTGAGTTCAATGGTGCAGGAAGAGAGAGGGGCACAGGAAGGATGGAATCCCAGTCTGAGCACAAATCGTTTTCCTAACTTATGAGTAGTTCTGGAGAAAAGATGTTTATGCTGGAAGTGTTAGGAAATGTCATGGCCTTTCATTAACTATGTACTAGCTAACATTCAGCAGTACAAAAATGTGTTAATCGGAGGAGTTGATTTTACTTCAGGTTGATGATACGCTCAGTATCCTTGCCCCAGAGAAAACAAAACCAACTGACAGGAGCCTCATTACTGTCACTGACC
Organism: Phaethornis superciliosus; assembly: GCA_023637945.1. Classification (NCBI taxonomy): domain Eukaryota; kingdom Metazoa; phylum Chordata; class Aves; order Apodiformes; family Trochilidae; genus Phaethornis; species Phaethornis superciliosus. Next base: position 38,681,806 of record JAJQWJ010000001.1, read on the forward strand.
CAGAAAAATCACTGCTGAAGCTAATGGGCAAGACCTGCCTCCTCTTCTGCCTCTGAGGTTATAAAGCTGAGGGCTCTCTGACTGAAAAATCTGGAGTTTTCCTGCAAATGCACAGCATGGCCTGGAACTAACCTTTTGCTCCCCCTTCTAATTTTGGAAATCATGTGCACATATGCATTTAGGAAAAAAAAAAAAAAAAAAGAAAGAGCTGTGACTCACTGCTGTGTCACTCCTATATGTATGCTGCTGATATAAATGGTGTTATGGTGGTGAAAAACTGGCATACAGAAGTGGTGAATCAGTCCCTGGTTACACAGTGAAAGCTCACCACAGTCTGTGGGCCAGGCTGTGCCCTGATTTAAACACTGTGCTTGCCTTGTTCATCTTGGGTGAGGATGAAATCAAATACAGAGGGTGATCCCACTGCCCTCCCTAGCTTCTGCCTGCTCTGTTTCCTAAACCATGTGGGAAATGGGAGGATGTGAGCTACACTGCAGTACTTGGGGTATTATTTCTGGTCTGTCAAGGAACTCAAAGCATGGGTATTTGTAATAGCATTCGATTAAATTTTTAAAAAACCCAAACAACCCAGAATTACAAACTAATGAAGAAACAGTATCTGTAACCTCTTTGGTTGCAGAAGACATTCAGGCAACCTATTATAAATCCTCCTCTGACTCCACTTTACTTAAAGCTGTGCAGGTATCTGCAGTTGACAACTGCCTGCACATTACTTACAAAGTCACATTTCCCATTACTTCTCTGCTTCCAAGAAATAGCCAAGAAAGGCACATTAATGGCTTGATCTTTTGCAGCTGTTCTTCTTTTTCTCTTCAGATATAAATAGGTCTAACAAAACAACATCAATAAGTTTTTATTGGGAATTGTGCAAAAAATGTTTTGTTGGGTTTTTTTTCCAGTTTCCAAAGGAAATGAGGTTTATATATTCATGTTTTATGCTCCCTGGTGACTTTTGAATCTGTTGGTCAATTCTGGGTAAGTCAGACAGAGGAACTGAGATCTCCAAAGGAATCAAGTTTCTACAGTTTTGAGAAAACAGGCACCCTGGTTGAGAAGAGATGAACTACTGTTTTGTTTGTGCCCCCACCAAAAGAGAGGCTCCAAGATAAGCACAATCACTATTCAGTATCATCCCCATTGCAGCACAGTCCTCACACAAGGCCACAGCAATCCAGGTTCCCTTGGTACTGCTGCTGATGGAGCAACCTGGATTTAACTTTATGCAAAAATAATAAAGTCATGCAGTTGATTTTGCCTGTGATTCCCCCTTCCTTTCTCCCTCCTTTCCACATCTAAATTCCATTCTAAGAGCTGACATAAACAAAGCATTCCACAGAAACCTCTTCAGCTGTGGATAGTTTGAGTGCTAATGCAGTTCTGTTACCTATTTACAAAAACAAACTCCAAAACTGCCTTCCTACTGATGTAATTTCCAACCACACTACTAGATCCAGACCATTGACATCAAAGCCCTCTTCCATGTTCAGTGCTCTGCAGGTCTGACATACACACTAGGGATTTGCTGGTCTTGTCTGAAGAGAACAGGAGTGCTCTTGCTGTCTGCCAGCCACACTCAACTTTGTCCAAGTAACTCCTTTCTTAAACACTGCTTAAGGCACTACTCCCTAAGTTCTTGGATGCATCACCCAGTCTGACATGTTAAGACTTTATGAACAGATCTTGCAGGTCCCTCTCTTCCTTGAAGGCAGCACCACTGCAGACGTGGTCATCAGCACTTCTGTGATGCTGAGGTACTTGAAATGGCTGACTCCTGCTTAGCTCTCACTGGCAGCTGTGTCTGAGAAGTGAATTAGGAGTTTGGGATCATGAACCATTTAGCTAAGGAGTTAAACAACAGTGCAGCCCACCTGAAGTGAGTGAAAAGACTTCTATTGACTCCACTGATCGCTGAAATAGGCCCATATTTTCCTAAATTGGTGCCTTTGCCTTGAAAGCTGGGAAGCACCAGTCTAGACAGCTTTTACCAATATATGACCACTGTCACCTGTGTTATAGCTGTGGCAATGAAATACTCCACACACAACTCCATCCTTCACGTTCAAAACCAAACTGTCTGTAGAGAGGAATGGCAAAGAAAAGAAAGAAATTACCTGAACAAAAGCCTTTGTCCTGGCTCCTTCCGGATAATATTTAGTTTGTAGTAGTGGCGTAGGGCTCTGGACATCTTCTCATAAGTCATATTTGTTCTGTTCTGTATTTTTCAAAAGAAAAAGGAAAAACATGGTGAGGTGATTCACTAGAACCCTCCTAAGCTCCAAAAGGAGTTGCAGAACTATCACAATGAGCTAAGTAACCCAAGTCATTTCAAGAAATGACATGTTCTACTCTTCTGCTGTCTGCAGGCCCATCCTGCCCCTCCAGCCTTCATCATCAACTTTTTATGGGTCTCTTTTCATTCAGGGCAATTTAAGCAGGGAAGTCTAACAAAAATTCTAAGTGAGGCTTTTTTACAGTTCCTTGGATCACAAATAACAAAAGGCTTCATCAACCACAAGAGGAGACATTAGATGGAGAGAGATGTCCGTGCCAAGTGGGATGTGACAGGCTTGTTCTTAATGAAACCACCTTTTGTAAAAATACAAGAACAGTGGCAAGCAGACTGAATCTGTCAGCAATCCCTACTAATAGCTCTGTTCCTCTGGGATTCCCCTCCATTAACTAGTTAGTGCTTACAGAGCACTGTGGAGACTGAGAGTGTGTTCCTCCTCTTGTTATAAAGGTGTAAATCAAGAAGCCCGTGAGGCAGTACATCTGCTTTTATGACAGAGCCTGCCCTTCCTTTTGCTGACCCCAAAGGCCACAGCCAGAGCACTACAGGGTGACTGAGGCAGAAGTGATGGGCACTGGCAGAGCTCTTTGTGGGCAGCCCCCCCATAGTTGTGACTTGGGGCAGAAGAATCAGACCCTTAGGCTACGTCTACACGAAGAGCATTTTTCTGGTGCAAGGAGCACTGGTTACTATTCTGGCAAAGAAACTTCCAGCAGAGAGGCAATATGCTGGCAAATCCGTGTTTGCATGAGTACAAAGCAGCCTCCTTGCCATGGGCAAAACATGCCAAACTAGTAGAAGCATGCTTTTCCTCTCTAAGCCTCTACGTTAGGAGTTTGGTTTGGCACAGCTCTGTCAGTCCAAGATCAGGCAGAAGTCTGTAGTGTTGACCTGGCTTTATTAAATGAGACTGATCTGATCCTGTCTGAAATGCCCCCCAAAAAACAGACCTCCCCTGTTTGCCCTGACCAGAACAGCTCTGCTAAGGGAGGCCACATCAAGAGCTCCTCTGGCAACTGAGCACTAACAACGACCATGTTTCCCTGCAAAACCTAGACCCACTCATTGGGAAGCCCCCTGAAATACCACGTGGGTTTTTTCCACGTCTTACATGCCAAAAGACCACTGCATTTCCCAAGTGGCTAGTGGTCTGAGATAGCTTTGGGTTTGGACACCCAATATGAGACAAGAGGGCAAAGGCCAGTTACTAGCATGGAAATGGGGAAGGGCAGAACTCTCCATTCTCAGTGTTGCAGCCCAAGACCTCTGAGACAGATGTTCTTGTAAGCCGTGAGTCACATGAGAAAATCTTGACCTTATCAAGATTATAGGCTATGTATACTCATACACAGAATCACAGGTTGAGGTTGGAAGGCACTTCTGGAGGTCACCCAGTCCAGTCCCACTCTTCAGAGTGGGGTCAACCAGAAACAGCTGCTCAGGACTGTGTCCTGTTAGGTTCTAAACACCTCCAAGAACGGAGACTCCACAGCCTGTTCTTGACAACCTGCTCCAGTGTCTGACTTCCTTCCTAGTAAAACAGTCCTGGGGTCTCATGGAATGTAACAAGGAGAAATGTAAAGTCCCACACCTCCCAGGTCATTCCTCCTCAGGTAGGGACTTTCCATTGCCTCCTGTTAAAATCCTGTTAGTCCATTTCTCCACCGTGTCCAGATGCCTCTGGATAGCAGCACAACCTTCAGGTATATCACCCCCTCCTACCAGTTTTTTATTGTCTGAGAACTTGCTGAGGGTGTGCTCTGTCCCATCATTCACATCGTATGTGAGACAGTACTGGCCCCAGAATCAGTCCTCAGGGTAACATCACTGGTGACTAAATTTTGTGCCATTGATCACAACCTTTTCAGCCCAGCAGTTCAGTCTAACTCACTGCCTTCTTGCCTGGGTCATACTTCATTAGTTTCTCTATGAGGCTACTATGGGAGGCAGTCTCAAAAGCCTTTCTAAACTTGGGATAAACTACATCCACAGATATTAATGCCCTTATTTATTCCAAAGATGAATCTACCAAGGTATTTCCTTTACTTGGGAAACTAAAACATCCCCCTAAAACTAAAACATGCACCCTGCATCCACCAAGGTAATCATTTCATGGTAAATGGATATTGGGATGGTCAAGCATTATTTTTCTGTTGTAAATTCCATGCTGACTACACATATTATTTGCATTAATATACTCATGTGCCTATGCTCATATAGTTGTATAGATGTATCTATACATACTCAGCCCCAAACTGCAGAGATCAGTAACTGCTTTCAAGACAGCAAAGCAGAATTACACTCTTAAAAGGCAATACAAATCCTGCAGCATTTGGTGTCTGTCACAGGGCAACGTGTGAAATCTGGATGTTGGTGCAGACAGGAACAGAGACAGAAAACTCCCACTGAGATACACTATACAGCTTCTTGAAGACCCCATCTAATCAGACCCTCCTTAGCACCAGGTTTCAGGAAGAAATGAGAAGCCTTGAAGCCGAAGGACCGTTAATTCTTGGACACCTTGAAAATTTATAATTAAATGCATTTATAACTAAATGCCTTTAAACCAAACCAACAGGTTCTCCATACAAAGGATGAGTTTTAGTTCTTGAGGCTGGATGCTTTATATTCCTAATGTGTGTAGAATGAAAGATTGCAACTTTCCAGCCGTAGTTTTATATGCACACACTTTCTTCCTTTTTCCTCTGTTTCTAAGTGAATCCTGTGATGTTACAAGAGGTGAAGTGCTGTAGGAAGAAAACTGCATTGCTTCCTTCCTTACCTTGTGGTTTCCCCACAGCCGGGCCAGCCCGTTGGGATCCACTATCCGAAATATTTTCGATTCCTTATCTTCCCATCGGATGAAATTTTCGTACCGGCTGTCAGAAAGCAGCTGATAAACATAATCCCAAAGCAACCGACAATCTGTGAAGAGAGAAAGAAGAAAATAGTGACTTTTTTCCTTGGGATTAATTCTTGAAACTTTTGGGTGGATGTGTAATGAAAGGACAGTTGGTATCAGGGCTGACACAGCTGCTAGAATCTGAAATGCAAATGGCTTGGGTGGTATTGACTGATGTTTGCAAAATGTGCTGGAATATACAGCTGCCTCTGATGTCTTCCAGGCCTTCAGAGACTGACTGAGCACCTTTATCACACATTGAGATGACCTGGTGATTTTAGTTGTGTGTTTGTTGTTGTATTGATGCACATAAAACTACCATTGTTTGCCCTGATACTGTTGCTGGCTGTTTCAGTGGGGAAATGAAGAATTCTGCAACCTGCTCTCCCTGCCTGGGGCTTCCCCATTCTGTTTTAACACAAGGGGCCTAAAGCATGGGCACTGTTACAGCTTTCCTTTGTGTATAAATATATATATAAATAGACACCATTTTTGAATTTGCTTTTTGTTTTTCCTCCCCCCAAAAAAACAAAAAACACCAAACCCTAGTATTATAATTACTTGAATGCTACTGGGAGGTTAAATACTTTCTATTTGGATAATTGAATTCAAATTTCCTCTTGGCAAACACTCCTTAGGTCGCTAATTAAAGGTCTAACAGATACTTAGGTTTTAGTTTAGTGTTTTTCAGTTTCATGGCAGTCTCTTGAGACTGAGGAAGCCAAGAGCTGAGCTGCTCCTACTTCCTGCTTGCAATGTGTGTGTGCACAGCAGAGCATAATGACTGGCAGCTATGAAATATGGAAAGTGAACTGCAGAGAGCCAGGGGCTCTGCTGCTGTCAGAAACAGCAGGGGTTTTATACTTCAACTGTCCAGATGCTAAGATGGTGGTATAGCTGCATTTCACTTTGAAAGCCAACCCAGTCTCTGTGAGATGTCTTGTTGCAGTGGTTTAAGGGCAGGCAAGGAAACACTTTAGTTTCTAAGTGCTAAAATGGATTCTTGTCAGCCTGTCTTTCTGCTCTGGTCTGTCTGGGGTTGGTACATGTAAAAATGGAGGTGATGACATGTTCTGTCTGAGACAATAAAATGCTTTTTGAAAATAGATGAATAACATGTTTAATGAGCACACCTGAAATGCTTAGAGATATTAACATTATTGGCAGTAGTTCCCATTTTCAAACTGTAAAGAGTATTTCTGAAACCTGTACTGTCTCTAAAAATAGAGATCTTAGTTTGCCAGTGCCCTTACTACAGACTCTCTGTACCAGTCCTAAGGAGAACAAAGCAGTGAGTTTTGAAAAGATGACATCTGGCAAAAATTGCAGGTTCCATTCTAGCTGAAACCTACACTGATGGTCACCTCAGCTGTGACATCTACAAGAGGAAGAAAGGGAAAGAAAGAGGCAGGTTTTTTTGATTGGAAAAACCTTATGTTCATTTACAGTTTTCACATAAAAATGTCCATTCCCCTTTAAATTTTTTTTCTGGGTTTTAATTTAAAAAATGATACTGGTTTCCATTTTAGTCATTCATGGATGAGAATTTTGTTCAGTGATAGCTTCCTCCCTCTCACCCAGAATAAGGTACCTGCAGCTGGGATCAGGACAGAAAATAATTCTGGCTCTAATGAAGCCCTGCAATGCCAACCACTGCTGCAGCAAACCCCCTGACTGGCTCTGGGCACTGCTGGCTTTCCCTGGACTATGCAGGAGGTCTGGAGAAGGGCATGAAATTGAAAGTCTCAGGCTACCACTTTAATTTGTCACCTTTCCTCTCACAAATGCACAAAGCTCTGTTCTCCCATCATCTTTCCATCCATAATTTCTCTCTCACACACACGTGGTCTCTTAGACATGCATATATTAGAAAAAGCCCTTGTTTTCTGGAGTTCATTTACAAGGAACAAGGGAAGGGAGGTTATATTGCTCTATGGGTTTGTGATTTTTTACAATGTGGGAGGTGCTCAGGTAGAAGCATAGTGAGGGCCACATGAGTGGTTTCTTAACACACATACAATTCATTCTCAAACTCTCTTAATGAAAGACGGTATAGAAAATGATTTTTAGTGAAAACAAACTAAACAAAAAAAACCAACTAAAAAACCAAAAATAAAACCAAAACCAAACAACCTTCCCCCCCTAAATTTAACCATCTGGGGTTTTTTAGTGTTTTCCTTCGATTTCTGTCTCCCCAGGGCATATGTAATTCAGCCCAAATTGTCTGGGTAGCAAACTATTGGAGTAGTAATAGAGCTTCAGACTCTGAAAAAATGTAGGATTGAAGTGCAGATTTGTTTTTTGTTGTTCACCTAATTTTTACAGTGGATTCAGGCTAGGCTTGAATATAAATACTCCTCAAATGAGAACTCAGATCTGCATCATGAGATCTTCACAAGAAAAGTCTCAAGTGATCAAGGGACCCATCCCATATTCTAAACTGACTGAGCTGCTCAGACTTGCAGAGGCATTCAATAGGCTGGTGGAATTTGCAAAAAAAAACCAAAACAAAACAAAACAAAAAAACCAACAAACCCAGCCACCCAAGTATCTTAGACCTCCTGCCTTCAAAAGCTACACTTGTCTATCAGCAGATTTAGATATATGACTGAGCTGTAATGATTTCATGAGCTGGCATGAATCAGTTCAATTGTGTCCCAAGCCACTGCAAATATGAAAGAAAAAGCATAAGCTTTAAAGACCAGTAGAAAAGATTTAGGCTGAGTGCATTTCTCCTCACCTGTGCTGAGAGCTGAGAGCATGCACAGTGCTGGTTCCACAGACCAGCTGATGCTTGGCAGCACAGGTATAGTTAAATGCTGCATGAGCTCTGTTTGCAGAGTCCCTAAATCAGTTTGCCTTCTTTGATGCTGCACATAGGAGACATTTAGGAATTTTGAGCACAGGCACTCAGGTTTTTGGGTTTTTTTCTTAACTACAGATGATTAACACCCTGGGTATCTTTCTCCAAAGAATACCCAGTAAAAAACCATGAGGTTATGGAGGGTTTCCCTGACCGACAGAGGAGCAGCAATTAAATAAAATACCACAATTAGGCTGTTTTTAACTGGACAATAGAGACTACAGGTCAAAGACTACCTGATAACTCCTGGTGAGTGCAATGAATTTGCAGTATTATAGAGCCCATCTGGAGTAAACTGCTGCCTGTGAAACTGGTGAAAACCCAGGAAGAGGAAATATTAAAAAATGCTATTAAAAGGAGCTTCACCACTGGGAAAAGAGCCACCTCCCACCTCCACAGAAAGCTGGTGGAAAGTAGCATCCTCCAGGAAAATCAAAGTTAAAAGAATCAAAGAATAATAGAATGGTTGGAAGGGACCTTGAAGATCATCAAAATGCAAACCCCCTGCATGGGCAGGGACACCTCCCACCAGACCAGGTTGCACAAGGCTTCATCCGACCTGGCCTTAAAACACTTCCAGGGAAGGAACATCAGCAGCCTCCCTAGGCAACCTACTCCTGTATCTAAAGTTGTTAGATGTATTTCCAGGAAGAATGGAGAAACTGCAAGAGGGACTTTTATCTGGATGGTTGTTTTGCAAGTGTAAATCACTTGTTTAAGGAAGGTCTGCGTGGAGTGAATGACTCCATGATGAGTAAATGACTTCTTTGCTCTCAGAAGGCCTCCAAAGGAGCAGTCCCATGGGGGAACTCTCCACGGGGAGGGTGTGTTGGCAAGTGAGCCATGGCAAGAAAGCACACGGATGTTGCTGAGGCCCAGAAAGTTTCAAAGTGTGAGAGATTCAATAGGGCAGCTGAGTCAGGGCTGGTACCTAAATTGTTTGGGCATGCTGCAATTTCCTGCCTTTTGGCTAAAGTAAGCTTACTTAGAAAATAACTGTGTCTCTGCAGCACAAGGAAACATCATTTCCTCCTAACACCCACCTGTACTTTTTTTTTTTAAAAGTGAACTTTTTAAAATCTGAAGGTAAATGTATTTAGTTGTGGAGAGATCTGTGACTGAGAGGCTTTAAGGTGACACAGTAGGAAACAACCTACCTAAAGTGGGAAGGTTGTGAACAGATCCAGCAATGTGATAGTGATCCTGAAAGTAGGCATTTCCAAGTCCCACCATTTTCTCAGCTGTACTGCTGGGCAAGGCTGAACTAGGCAATTAGTTGGGAAGCAGGGCACACTGTACCTTCAAACTGAGAGGCACAGCTACAACCCTGTGCCTGTAGTTAATGCTTCCAGAGGGAATTTTATAGTTATGCACAAGGGAACAATAAGGTGTAAAGCACTTAGCTAGCTCTCAAAATGTCCCCCATAAGCACTGCATGAGACAGCAGGTTCACACTCCTGAGAGTAAGAGCATGAATTTTATGGTCCTGAGGTTGTCAGAGTTGGGTAAAGCCTTGGGAGTTGTCTGCATGCCTGCCCTCTTTGTCTCCTGGCTGTTTGCTTGGTTGCCAGTGTTGATCCCAGGCACAAGACAAGCAGGCAGCTGCACAGCTCTGGGGAGGGTGGGAGAGAGGAGACAGAGCAGTTGAGGTTTGAGGAGAAAGAAGAAATCACTCCCATAAACAGATACCAGCAAGCTTACCTCCTATCTCTAATTTCAACCCCCCCTTTTTTTTTTTTTCACATGTCAGAAGTGTCCAAATCTCAGCCTCTCCTCAGCATGGTAAAATGCAACTTCGCTTCTCTGGCTGAAAAACTGTTTGCTGTTCACACTTGCAGCTCTGCTTCAGTAATGTTACAAAAAAAGGGGAGATGTGTAATACTGTAATTAAGAATCCCTTGTGACAGTCAAATAGACCCTGGGTGAGTGGAAGCATGTATTACAGATTTTTCATGACAATTATCTTTTATATCTATAGGCACACTCTTCCAAGTACCCACCTGCAGAACACTGGCACATAAATACTTCCCAATGGCTATATGATAGTAATACATATAACTCTTAGAACTGAAATACCATCTCAGAATGATCTATAAATTAAACATTTTGGACCTCAGGTTCCCAATATTTTGTCATTACCAGTGAATCCTCTGGTATCACTTGGCTGGGGCAGACACAAGACTGGCAGTCTCCATGTTGCTGCAGTGAGAGGCCTAACATCAGTGCTCCCTTCAACTAAATAATGCTGTTAATAGCACAGGTATCCATATGCTGAAGACCTCTTTCATTCAGAATATGACATTCCCCTTCACTGCAGTATTTCCTAAAACAAATGCTGTATGTGAGACCCCAGATGTTCAAGCGAGGCCCATGATGCATAAGCAGAGAAGACCCTCTTCACCTATCAACTACCAAAATCCTTATCTTTACCACAGAAATGCTTTGTGAGACCCCCCCCTTCATCTTGCACTGAAGAACATATTCTATAGAACACCTTTAGTCTGGCTGATGACTGACTTGGAAGCTAACATGGCTTCACTTTCACAGAGGAAGAGATCATGCCAAAGCCACGCTGTCATACTCCCTCTGACATCAGCTGAGGACTTACCCCTTGCTGGGTAGGTTAGCCTAAAATTTCTCCAGCATGATATCGTTTGACTTAAATGGTTCTGTGATTTCTACCAGCTGAACAGTTCTCCCAAGCTTGACCCCCTTTATTTTGAAAGGTAATTTGTGCTTCAGCTGCATTTATTCAAAATGAAGCAGGCAAGGGCTGTTCACAGCTGACAGTAATGAACAGAACACCTCTGGAAGTTCTCTGCTACTCTGGTGTCCTGAAGTGTGCTTAGGATAGCTGATGTGATGATGATCATGGTATCAAAATGATGAACTAGTAAAATTCAGCTGGCCTTAGCTGCTACAAAAAGGTCCAGATCTCCCTTCATTTTATCCTCCATTCCTCCTGCTGCTTACCTTGCACTGGCTCTGTTGTTGGGCTTCTCCATGAGCCAATTAAAATCACTTAAACAGAAGAAAGCAAACCCTCCAAAATACCCTAGCTGGCTTTCTGCTGTTTGAGAACTGAATCTGTGTGGAGGAAGATCTACTGAGTGCTAAAGCCAGCGCAAAGAAGGTGGAAAGAATGCACTGGCAGAACAAGAAAGGTTTGGGAGGAAAGAAGGAGAGGACCAGGGAGTCCTGCAGACCTTCAGCCTACTGTCTGTGATGATCCTCTGCTTGAGGTCAGTGACATTCTGAGAAGACAACGCTACTTCAGGGCACCTGCAGTTGCTTAACTTGTAGCCAGGATCAAGAAATCACAAAGGTTACTGTCCACTTGTATGTAAAATACAGAAGATGGGGAGAGAACTTCTAAGTCCCGACTTGGTTAAGCTTTCCCAAGGAGATGAGCTCTTTTAACCATCCTAACTAGGGCAACAGGCAAAGCTTTCTGGACAAATCAAAGGGACATTTGGGCTACCTACCTGGTGCATGAGGTTCATCAGGCTGGCTGATCCTGTAACGTGACTCAGGAGTATGGGGAGAACTACTCAGTTAACTTGCTCTCATCATACAAAGGGAAAGGGAGGAAAAATAAAGCAGGTGTGAAAGAGAGGAAAGACATATGGCTCTACCTTACCGAGTCTGCTCCTGTATTTTTGCTGAAAACCTTTTCCATGGCAAAAAATAAATAAATGGGGAAACCAACAGACAGCACACTGAGAAAGGAAGACATACTACAGTAGGATTACTGCTGTTTTAAGAGACAATCCAGCCTCGATATCAATCTAATTCCACGACATACTTACTTTAGCAGACAAGGCTACAAGAAAAAAGTAAACGTCTCATGTTCAAGAGGTTAAGAGGACTGGGAAAGCACTGATCCTGAGATGGAGCAGTCCCTTTCATCCCTGTACAGTAATCCATGTCCAGGCTACTAAGGGAAGAGTTTTCTTTCTGTGAATGTTGGCTGCTGTTGGAAGCAGGATGGTAAAGCCAGTACAGTAAAGCAAATATTTGTTTGGGGAGAAAACTCTTGACAGTCAACTGTTTGCTCAGCTCTGTATATTAAAGTTGGGGTTGAGGAAAGAGGTTGCCAGATCCCACAATACAACAGTTTTATGTTGCTTCTGTCTTGTATCCAAATACCAAGTGGGAGATCAGGCAGAAGGCAAGCAGAACCCTGAGACTGTCATACTGCAAACACTTCTGCTGTGAGGTTGTAAAAGTAACACAGCAAGGTAAGGCCAAGCTCAGTCTTTGGCAATAAAAACTGGTAGGGGAGGACAGATCCAAATGATTCATATCCATCATGTGGTTGTAGAAAGGAGCACTCAAATCACAAAGAATATGTAATGGATGGGCCAGAGAGTTTGATGGCTGAAGAACCCGCAAGATAGAATCTACTGCTTTTAAAAATCTGGTATTTCCCCTAACCCGAGCCCTGTTCTCCTGTTCTACTTCCCTCTCTCCACCAGAAAGGTATTTCCAGCATTAGCATCAAGTGTTGCTCTTTTTCTGCTTCACCAAAATCATAGAGAACAGTCTTCAATTTATCTTGATACAGAAACCTACTACTGATCCTCCTGGGGCTTTTTCTCACCTCTATTGACCACGAAAGACAATGGTTAAGAAAAGGGAAATTCAACCTCTGCTGTGCACATGCACACCCTATAAACATCTCAAAACCACACTGGCATCAGAAAACTGACTAAACACTTCAATTAGGAGAGTTTAAGAATTAAGAATGAAGCTTCACCTTCTGGATTCTACTTTAGAGATGTGAGCAAAACCAGGAATGATTTAACTACAGTGAAGTGATCCCCAACAAGAGTAATGATTTTTGACCTCACAAGGTGAAATCCCCATTATCTTCTGTTGAAAGCTCAGTTCAGCCTTGGGTTTAGTCTTCTGAGATATCCAAGCTGTTTCTGTTTCGTTTTGGTTTGGTTTTTTGTTGGTTTTTTTTTTTTTTCAACAGCAGAAAATGGTTTGTAGGACACTGCTGCCCAAGAACCTCACTTCTGTGCTACATCAGAAAGCCCAAAACTCTCTCAAAGGTGTGGCTGAAGGACACAGCTCCTGGTGTGCTCCCAGGTAGCCCCCTCTGAAAGGATTTCTTCATAAATTTAGGTATGCCACTTTGATAGGCCCCTTGCAGAAAAATAAAATGTGACCTCCCCTTTTATGGGTTAATTCTCCACATGTAGATAGCCAGTCTTAACCCTTCCCTTCTCCCTCTCCCTTCTCCTTCTCCCTTCCCCTTCCCCTTCCATTCTCCTTTTCCTTTCCCTTCTCCCTTTCCCTTCCCTTCCCTTCCCTTCCCTTCCCTTCCCTTCCCTTCCCTTCCCCTCCCTTCCCTTCCCTTCCCCTCCCCTCCCTTCAGCAGAGATAAGAGAACAGTATCTTGCTGAGACCTTCTTTACATGTGGAGTCTTACCAGTTAAAGGTGTGGATCTGAATTACAATAAACTGACATATTCTAACTGATCAGTGTTAACACACACTTAAACAGGTCTGTCCCTGAAAGGAGGGTAGTGTCAATACTATCGTGTATTTTTCTGCTTTAACTGTTAGGGTTGAAAGTGCTGAATGTTTGCTCTGCAGAAAAAAATCTGAAATACTGAAACAACTCTAGCCTGAAGAAAGCACGTAACATACAGGGAAAATAGGAGGCATGCTTTTAATTAAAGGCCTAGTTTCTTTTAAAAAGTGTTTAACATCCTGCTGACCTCAAAGGAGCCTGAGGGGACTCTGATCCACTTAGCACATCTGTCTAAGCTTGTTGATGCTGCAGTAATGAGAAGGATGAAGTCTAAATGACTGAGCTTTCCTATGGCCTGGTCAGTCCTGGCTTCTGGAGTGGACACGGAACAAGCCCTGACTCCATTTCCATAACTATGCAAACAGAATGGAGGTGGCTGTAAAGCAAAACACTTCACAGAAAATCTGCAACCACCTAGCCAAGCTATTGCCATTCAGCTATTGCTTGAGTGTCATTAGTTGAATTGGCAGGGAAGGCACACTTTCATGCTGCAATTAATTGTTAATGCCACGTTAAGATGACTCTCAAGGTTATAACGAAAACTTCTCCTATGAATATGAATTCGATGAGCTTGACTCTCATCTACATTTCAGTCTCTTTACACGAGCCTGGATTTCCACAAGGGGCTCGGAATAGATGTGACATATATTGCAAATGTAAAAGAGCACATGACTGCAAGGGCAAGTGATTAAACAAGGCCAGTGGCATTATGATTGTCATATCCAAATGGGACTGACACGCTGTGCCTGCACCAAGATTGTCAGCTACTTTCAAGGCTCCAATCTGTCTGTACAAGCTGATATCCTACGGGGAGAAGGGTCAGCTGGCTGGGAAGCAGGCACTGAACCCCCGGTGCTTACCACTTAGGATGGTAAAGTGAACCACTGTTTTGGTCTTCTGTAATCACCCAGGCTGTAACCTGTAACTGTTCAGCTGCTGAAACTGCCTTGTACCAGTTGCCCCCAGTTTCTGTGCTTGACCAAAGCCCACCAGTCAGTGCTGTGCTGTGAAACCCTTTGGGGATTACACCTCACAACAGTGGTGAAGACAGCCATGGCAGTCTCAGGCACATATACAGGTAGGCTCCTACCTTATCAGCAATGATTATGTGCTGTCTTAAAAAATCAGAGTACCTCTGAGGAAGCACAGGACAAAAGCTAAGTCTCTACAACTTGGTTTGTTATCCTCTACAAAGGAAGATACAGAAATAATTTTCAGTTTGGATATGAATTCACCACAGCGAGCTTGTGATGCAGTTTTGGAAAAGGGAAGAGTAATGAAAGAAACAGCAATGCACATCATTGGATGGACAGCATGCTTGAGTGCTGGTGCACACAGGGAACCTGACTGGCACGAGCATTTCTTGATACCAAGTGACATGTGGCATGTCTGTGTGGACACCTGAGTGACTTCCTTGGAGAAGAAAGTTTCTACTTACAAACCAGTACTGAAATTCTGGAAAATATTAATTTACAACCACTAAATGACTATATGAGGATATTAGTTCAAGCCTTTACTATAAACACCTGTTTGTGCTCACTGCCTTACACACGCAGACAATTCATAACCAAGAAAAAAAAGACTAGACTGAGGATCAAGAATCCAGGTTATTGTACCAGTAATAGATGTCCACAGTTGTGCATGTTCTGCTTTTGCTTGAGGGATGTGACTGCAACATTGATATAGAAATGACTGTATCACAGGAACATTACTGCTAGCTTTAAATGCTGCAACAGATAAAAGCACTGAGATAGCTCAGTGCAAGTTCTATATCCACCCTCTCAAGTTGATGAGTAGCTTGGGTTGCTGTCATGATGTTGAAGTCTAGTAAAGAAAAAACAAAAACAGGTAAATACCATACTGACCAGTAGTGCAGAGTATTAGTTGTTCCAATTTTGATCTGGATTATACATGTTTTTAAGGAACTGTAACCTGTAAATGTCAGGCATTGTAGCGCCACAAAAGGTGTTCATAGTCACTGGAATCTAGAAATAAATTTAACCTACAATTCTGAGTGAAGCACTAGCCAGACAGTATCTATGGATACACTGTACTACATGACTTTATTTTCTGTGCAGTATAGTATAGCTTACTCTTCCCAGCACCTCTCACCAACAACTCTTGAAAACACAATGCACATACTTTGGACAGTAAACTCTTTGGGGCAGGGACTGTGGCACAATAGACAGATAGTATTGCAGATACTAAAAATTAAATGGAAGAGGAAGCTGCATCCTTTTTCTAAGGGCTATGGGGATCAGCTGCTCCTAGGTTGTGATTAGTTGTTGGTTTTCACTCTCTTTACTATGCAGGTGTAATTGTTCTTTGCCTCCTTTCCCACCCTCCCTCTCCACCACCCAGCACATGCCATGACACAGTATCTCTGCTTGTACAGCTCTTTTGTACAGAAAGGAAAATAAACTGATGTGGGAAATAAACTGCATCTGCACAAAGGATTTTGCTGGTGTATCAGTTAAAAAAAGATCATCCTACAACTTGATGCAGCTGCTGACACATCTGGAGCAAATGCAGGCACTGGGACTCTGGCTCCAGTAGATAAGTCAAGGAGAAACTGGATGCCAAGGTGCTATGCTCTGAAGTATGGTGACTTGTGATGTTTAAAGTCTAAATGTCTATGGTTATGAATCCAATAGCTCAATCAGCTGAGCTTGCTTTTCTTGTCCTCCTTTAATAGAAGCTTTTCAGCTAAACTCCAAAGTAAAAAGAAAAAATACCAGTTGATTCACACTTTTTTATAAGCACTATGTTTGTGTAAGATTCACTCAAATAACCCCTCCTGTCATTTCACCTCCTACACAAGTTGATGAGAAGTGATTAAGTTTTTCAAAGGGGCAGAAGAATCCCCCTCCAACCTCTGTCCCCAGGAAAAAAGAAAACAAACTACTATTTGCTCTGGGGTGGAAGACCTCTGAGTGCTCAGAGCTAGCTTAAGCCCATCATAAGCAGTGTTTTGTAGATTTTACTGAATGTGAGTCATTCATAGCTGATGTGCTCTTAACAGGGAACTGCATTTTCAGTTTCAGCCATCAAACTGTTTTTATTGAGAAATCTGTTTATGTGTGTCTGCCTACAAGTCTGCAGGGTTCATGCTACACCCCTGTATTCTCTGGATGTGTGGCACACCAAGGACCTGAGGCAAGCAGGAATAAAAGCTGTAGGTGGATCTCTTTCATGACTTTGGCAGGATAAGAATCTTGGCTGTCCTCATTCCAACAGCAGTCAATAGTTTTATGGGCCAGAACAATACAGTGGTAGACAATGTGTGTCTTAACAGTTTAACCATGACCTGGCTTTTCTTCAGACCCCTGAAGGGGAAGAAACAAATCTGGCATCTCATAAAGTCAAACACAGCCCAGTTGCTAAGGTAACCTAGCTGGTAAGAACAGCATATGAACAGACAGCAACAGGCACAAGACTCACCTGACTTTAGATTTCCCCACCACCAAATGCAGAGCAGAATGGAAAGCAACAGGCAAGGTGGGGCTCTGTAGAAGAGCAGCAATGCTCAGCCTTCCAAGCCACTTGTATGAACAGGATAGGTCTGCCTCAGACATGCACAGAATGAACCCAGAGCTTAATGGGTTTTATTTGGTCCCAGTTCCAAGAGCACAGGAAGCCACTGGAGGTGGGGGGGAAGTCCAGCTGCACCTACCACTGCTCTCCAGCACCTCATCCAACACAACCCTGCAGTTGTTTGGTCAGTATCTGTACTGGGCAGTGCTTGAGTAAAGGGGTAGTTATAGCTACATTCCAAAGCTTCAGGACCAATGTTTGCTGTGTATTACTGAACAAACCTTTTGGTTCCAGAGAGCTCGTATAGAAAAAGACACAGAGCTGGAAATCCCAGGGACCTGCTCATCAAAGTATTTCCACTCCCAAGAACCATCCAGAATTGTGTTAGTGACTTTTAAGTGACTCAATCAAGCGAGGTGAATTCCAGCATGTCATTAGACTAAATCAGATGTTCCTAAGCCAATCTTTATGTGCTAAAAGTCAGGATGAAACCAACCCTCTTGTAGCTGGATAATCACCTAAGTGCCTGTTCCAGGGATTCCTGTGTCTTCCTTTAGGCAACCAACAGGTTTCTGCTGAGACCTAATATGTGAGTTCACATTTTCCTTCATGCTAACAAACTAAGGTGAACCTAGGTATCTGAAAAAAGGATATTTTTGACACCTAAATAAAGTTTTGTGCTGAAAACCTTGCCGTGGCTGAAGTCAGTGGCAGAGGTTCCAAGGAAAGCCAAGGGGATAGAACTTGATGATGGCTGCAGGGAGGGTTTCTGGTGGCTGTGGCTCCACCAGGGATGCAGAACATGCCTCAGCCATGACACACTATGAATGCATGCCAATGCAATAACCCCTGCCTCTCCTTGTACCTTGGCAAAGTACCTTTTATGAGATATCAAAGTCCTAAAGTGTTTAATAACAAAACCTTTCCAGTCAGAGGTGTATGGGCAGTGGAATTTCCATTCTGCAGAAGACCTAATTTCAGGCACCTCTTTTGATTGAAACTGCAACTGCATTAAAAAAAAAATAATTCTTTTTCCTCATAGAGTGAAATTCTTGGAGACTGGTTGGGAGGAACCAAGGCAGACTAAAAGTAAGCCAGGTCTTGCCTGAGTCCAAGTTAAGAGATGACTACCAACAAATACTGCTGCTGCCTTGAATTAACAGTTCCAGTGGGGAAAACTGGCCATTATGTTACTCTGCTAAATTTCCCTTCTAAGGTATTTTCAATATTTTAAATTCTGTCATAGCTACTGATGGCTATTGATGCTTAAGTTAGTTAGCTTAACCCTTGCCTTGTCCACTGACAGGGGATACAGGTCTGCCTTTGGATCACTTCAAAACAATGACCTCTAGTTCTGATGAAGTTAGGGAAAAAGACTTGTGGATACTGAGTTGAGAAGACAGCTAAACATAATTTTTAAAATCAACTCTAACAATTGGTAAGTAATATATTGGACTTCAATGAGTAATATAAAGATAGTTTTCTGGCTTTGCTGGAAAAGTGTGAAGTGGCCTGAGAGGAAAAGAGAATAAGACCTACAACTTGAAATTCTTTGCTATAAAAGGGAAAGTGCTTTACCGGTAAAATTAGTATTTTGTGAAATGATATTACCTAAAAAGGTAGGAAAGATTAGTCAGCCAGTGAGTAAAGGTCATTATTTTGTCTGGCAGGAAGTCCAGAGGTCTATTGATCCACATCCTGAAAACAGAGTATTTGTGTATAGCAGCAAGTGAAAACATTTCTTTCTTTCTCAGCACCAAGTAATTGCATGCTGCATTTAAAAACAGACTCTATCTACAAGTAAACAGGTTTATGAGGCTGCGAGGTATCTGAAGTCCAGGAAGAATTTATTTTACGATTTAAAGTATCTGAGATGGAAATAGAACATGTTTTGGAGCCCAGCCCAGTGTTTTACTCACCAGCCCATGAGGCTTCCCTGGTAGTTGCTCCTCATCACTATCTCCCCTGAAAATCACCTGCATACCAGCCAGTAGAAAGTCAAGGCTCTCTTCTCACCAGCATAAAACAGGTATTTACCTCTGGCACTAGATTACTAGCAAATCTTTCCATTACCCATTCCTCATCCATAAACTGGAAATAATGCCAGTGATTTTTAAAAAGCTCTTTTGAATACAATACATCTGTACTGATGCACATTTGCAGTTTTAAGAGCCAAGTGTTATAATTTCATGGTCTGTCTCAGATTGAGGTGTTGAGCCATAGTTGGTCAAAAGCTTCCATTTAACTATAGCAGCATCAGTGAAGATAAGGACACTTGGGTGGAAAATAGCTTTATGCTGACATAAAAAAAGAAATCCTCTTGAAATGAAATCACTTAATCGCAAGAGCTCTAAATTGAAGGCTGTGTGATGGGGGAAAGCAGGGAGAAAGGTGTGTACTTTCTTTCTGGGTAGCCTAAGTATGCTGCCATTGAATTCGCTATCGCTGATTAAGTTGACTACAGGTACGAAACACGGGCTGTCACATTTTTGGTAGTAAACTGGGTTTTGTCACCTTTGAACTGGCTATAAGCCCTTTATAGGGTGCAGCTACAGTTCATAATTACAATCCAACCAGAACAGCACAGAATAGCTTGTGCCTGTAGAGCAACTGAGGCTTGCTGGTGTTTACAATTAAAGGACATGGGGTTCTGATACAAGTACACTGGCAGATTTATCAGTAGAAATCTAAGATGCTAGCAAGTGCCAGCTATGTAATCCCCTGACCCTTAGCCATGAAGCACTGCCCTCATCTGAACTGAATGCCTGAATATGCCCTCAGGTCTTTTTAGTGTGAAGTACTTCACTATCTCTTTAAACATGCCACCCATGCTGCTGGGGCTAAGCAAAGCCATGAGACTGCAAGTGAAAGCAGCTAAGCATGCAAATATAGCCTGTGTATAACCCTTTAAAATGCTACACGTATTTGCCAAGCAACTGTTTTAGGCCCAAATATCCGTGGGTTTGGGCTCTGTTGCCCTGCAAACAACATAGGGATGGAAAGGATGTGGGAGTATGAGTTACAGGGCTTGTGTCAGTGCACAATGTGCAGAAACCAAAAGTTCCCAAAGAAACCAACAATTATGTAAGAAAACTCCTGGATCTATTTGAAAAAAATACATATTTTTTCTTACATTCTTTTCAGTCTAGGCTTCATTCTTCAAGAATATTTCTTTCTGAAAAATAAAAAAATACTGCCTCTTTTATCTTCCAGTAGTCCTTTATGTAAAGGAAATATCCATTGATGCAACCAGTAGGGTATCTTCTCTGCCATAACATTAAGTGTATTTCTCACCTTGCTGAGATAGTATGGGTAATAAATATCAAAGGGAGAGAGACACATGTCAGTCAGGCAAAAATGCCAAAAAATTTCTCTAACCTGTCTCTCTCTTATATGAAAGGATCACAGCCCTTGTTGTGCTTGATGTTTGACTAGATGGTGAACTATGTACCCTTAGAATGTAAAGTGGTAATTCTTCAGAAAATAGAAAATCTTCCTCATTAAAGCTGAGCCAGTACTACCACATCTGTAACAAAATTAAGGCATGTAAGGACAAAAAAGAACATGGTGTTTAAAAACGTACCTCTGTGGACACCTGTAATACCCCGTGGGAGCTGGGTATCACATTGGCCTGCCGCTGACATAAATGCATGGAATGTTTTTGGGTGTGGTGTGTATTTACATCTCTCAAAAGAAATTGGTTACTGGGGCATTCAGCATATTTTTGAAGTGGTTGGATAACCCTTCCCCCTCTCCTGACTATTTACAGTTCCCTTTCAAGTAGAAAAACCCATTTGCTGTAACCTCAGCTTCCTGATTGAGCTGTTGTGATGTCAGTTAGTTACGATAATGAAAGTGAGACAATGCCTGTGGTTTGCACAGGACAAAGGTAACCTTGTTTTCCTAAAAAGGGACACTCCTCCTGTGAGAGAAGGACAGGGAAGTGTATGAAGTAGGACTCTGAGGTGATATTTCACTAGTCCCACCATCTCCATAATAGCCAGCTGGACACTGCATTATCTCAAAGGACACGTACAGAGGGGACTTTTTCTTCTTCATAGGACTGGATGCTCATGTGAATGGAACTGTTGGAAAATTATCTCTTTGTAGCACAAGGCAGGATATAGGTATCTCGGGAAAGAAATATATGACTGGTGGGTAGAGAGGCAGTGAGTGTCAGGACACAAATGTTTCAACACCAATTACACATTCTGTGGTCAGAGGCAAGTCACACTGCACCTCTGCTTACCTTGCCATGAAACTGGTTGAATCATATCTAACTGTCTAAAAACCACAGATGTGGTGAAACTTGCAGAATGCCAGTAAACTCTTGAGGCCAGAGTACAGCAAAAGGAAACGAGAAGCTCTTGATACACAGTGGGGTTAGTTATGAATGAAGAGAATCAATTTTGGTGTAGCCTAGAGATTGTCACTTACCTGCTATCCTTCCAATTGGCATTGCATGGTCCTCAGGAGGGGATACAGACACCATGATGTGGTTCATATAAGCTAACTCTTCTCGGTGGGACAGGTTGATTGGCTTTACCTCCCTGTGCAGCCCATCCTCAGACAACCTTGGCGGTTTGAAATCGGAGTGCCTGGGGTTCAGTATCAAAGGATGCATGATAGGGCTGGGCATCAGCTGGATGACCCTGGTGTTCTCCTGGCGAGGGCTGGAGGGCTTCTGGAGCACCTCAGAAGGAGGTGGGCAGTGATTGTTTTCTATTGGGGACACTGAAAGAGGATAGGGCTCCTGGTGGTTGTTCTCTTGCTGATGCCTCGTCACCCTGTCAGCCGGGGAGAGGTGACGCATAGTGTTGTCCATAGGGGACTTCAGTGGCCGCTGGTCGGGATCTGGTGACGGACGGTGGTTGTTGGTGATGGGTGATCTAGAACGATGCAACAGTTCAATGGTTGGGGGGTTGTGGTGGATTGTTTCCGTGGATGGTCTGGAGGGTCTCTGGACAAAGCTATCTGTGGAGAAAAGAGCAAACAAAAAGCAAACAAAAGAGACTGTCAATACTGTGACCAAGGTGTAAGATCTGTCACGTTTCTAGCCGGGCTCATCGTGTGACGTTCAGATGCCCAGAACACCACCACATAAATGCAGATAATTATTACTACACGGAACTAAATCAAAACTGTGAAAATAACCACCCTGTAATGGCAGTTTCTGGGGAAATGTGCTAGGAGAAGCTGACTGGATCACATATAAAGAAAGTAAGATCTGATTCAGCTGTACTAACGGTGTCAACGTGAAGGCTTTGAAAATTACCTTCTGCCATTTGTGTCTCCTCATGTAGTTCCTTTTATTATACCATGATGAGCACTGTAAGGTAGAGGGCAGAGACAAAGGGGAAAATCTTTCCAGGAAAATACTGGGAAGTAAGTTTAGACAAGAAGCATGGGTCAAGGCAGAAAATATTTTAGTCTGAAATACAGATTGGGTTATCTAAAAAACCCCACTGGTAGGAAGCTCTTTTGTGAAACACTATATAAATTTATTCTGGTTGAATATAAAAGCATGTAATAACTTCATAGGGGTTTTTTCAAATTTGTTTTATTTAGTCTGTGATGTCTACTGATGGCTTGTCCCATATAAGCACTTAAATTTCTTCATCAGGACTTCTAGCATCGATTTTGCATGAGCACACTTCCCCAGCTGTGATCCTTAACATCAGGGGGGAGATAAATCACAGCTCAAGGCCTTTACATACTAACAATCCTCTCACAAAATTAAATACTTGACATAAACAGTCCAAACTTTAAGCTTAGCTAAGGCCATCAATTCTGACTTGGGAAAACACTGACAAAGAGGAAATACCACCAGAGCACAGTGACTAAGAGGTTTAATCTGAAAAACAAAGATCAAATTTCAGTGCTGTTTGATGATAAGAGAAGGAAACTGCTGGGTACATGTCAACAACTGAAACAAGTACCTGCTTATTTGTGGTTTGTTCCCTCCATATCCTCTGATCCTCTTTAACTGTCCTCTTGCTCTCTTGTAAAAGAAGTGATACTCATTGATGACCCTGTCAAGGTTAAGACCCAGGGGCTCCCACTGCCCTGGAAACCCAGGTGGCATCAGGAGAGGAGTCAGCAGCAGTACTACCCAAGGAAGTAGCAGTAGGTAGTACTCAAGGAAAGGCCTGAACAGAAACAGCTCTAGCCCTGAGAAAATGCAGTGATGGCAGTGACTTCACACCAACCCTACGCAATGGGCTCTTCATCCATATAAGGGCAATAAAGCCTACAGGAAAACCTAAAATTTTAGTAAGAAACTAAACAGATTCATCATAGAATAGTTTCGGACAGAAGGAACTTAAAGACCATCTAGTTCCAACCCCTGCAGAGGCAGGGAGAGCTCACACTAGACCTGGTTGCTCCCCATCCAACCTGGCCTTGAACGCTTCTAGGGAGATGGCAACTACAACTCCTACAGGCAACCTGTTCCAGTGTCTCACCACCTTCTTCCAGTTTAAACCCTTGTTCTATCCCTACATGCCCTCAGAAGTCCCTCTCCAGCTTCTCTGTAGTCCTCCTTCAGGTACTGTAAGGCCAGTGTAAGGTCCCCCAGGAGCCTTCTTTTCTCCATGCTGAACAACCCCTACTCTCTCAGCCTGTCTTCACTGGAGAGATGCTCCAGCCCTCTGATCATCTTCATGGCTCCCCTCTGGACTTGCTCCAACATCTCCATGTCCTTCTTGTGTTGAGAGCTCCAGAACAAGACAAAGTACTATGGGTGGGCTCTCCTGAGAGTGGTGTAGGGGCATAAAATCACTTCCCTTGACCTGCTGATCACACTTCTTTTGATGCAGTCTGGGACATGATTGGCTTTCTGGCTCCAGAACACTTCTTTCACACACTTGTGGTTCCAGGCAAGAAAAATGTATTTGCAGAGCCATTTAAAGTGCTCACAATGAAACAGCTGGAGGACATGAAACTCCAGAGCTATATATGATGTTCTTGCTTAAACACAAACAGCTTTAAATACAATGTGGACAGCTAATGTGGGAAGCCCAAATGATGTGAAGATCAAAAAGGAATTAATTTACTACTATACCTACCTTTGTGGCTGTCTTTTTATAAAGTCTCCTTTCTTTGCCATAACAGAAATAAAACCACCCCTCCAATTCTACTCAGCATCCTATCTTCTACGGACCATACACCCCCATCACTGTACATTCAAATTCACCATGCTCATTTTGGCCTGTAAATTTACATCAGGATATTGTATTGTTTATCCTATTTATTTGAAGTGCCTTGGCTGTAGGGAGCAGCAATCTTGAAAGCAGAAAGAAATAGATTGCTGTGCTTCCCACCAAGCTCTCTTCAAACGTTGGTTGGCTCTGACAAGCTCTAAATATAAGCAGACCTGTCTGTCTGCTCCCAAACCATAATGATCCTGAACTAGGACAGGGTGGAGAGAAGGCAGGGGCCAAGGAATTCTTTAAAAAGCAGCAAGAGCTAAAAACACAAATGGATTCACACTAGTGTTCACTGTACTCCAAGATCTTTCTCTTTAAATACTTAACTAAGGAATATCCTCCAGGCTGAAGTTGCTGTTTACCATAAAACAATTCTAACTCAGCTCCAAGTAGTTCCACTGCCATGAATGACCCTGAACAAATATTCATCACACTCATTCCTTGGCACATCTGCTGACTGTAAGCTGAGCACACACAGTATATAATTTCCTGCAGGAAAGGATTCACTCCTCAGTCTGGCTCTTCATTCTGAGTGGCCAACACTCTTTTCTTGAAGGGAAAGCTGTGAAAGTGAATTCAGCTCCCGGGAAAATCTCTGCCCTATCTGATCCATATAGGGATGGGTGCAGCTGCACTCACCCTAGGAGTGAGCAATTGCTGGCATGATAATCTCCCTTTGCTTACCCACAAAAGAAGTGAGGGAATGACAGTGTAAGCTTCCTCCACGGCATCCCATCGAGTGACTCAGTGCTGAGTCAGAATGACCACTGGAGGCGTAGGTAAATTCACTCTCCATTGCTCATCCCTCAACAGGGACAAGGACCAATGTCCACAGGGCAGATTCCAAACCAAAGCAAATGCATCTTGGAAATATCCTGAATGGCTATCAACTGATTTCAAACAACCAAACCCAGTCTGTTTAAGCTACTAAAAAGCCACCAGATGCAAATGTTGGTCTCACCCGATTCTGGATTAACTAACTTAAAATGAAACCATTTAGAAGCAGGAATCTAAGTATTTAACATATTAGGAAATGGACAAAAGAACCAGCTGAAGAAATTGGAAAAAGATAATTGGGGCAAAGAAGGATTCTAAAAAAGGATTCATAACCTACACACTTTAACCACTCAAAATTGTTCCAAAGTAATACTTGACCCCTCTGTTACAGTTTGTGAGTTAGGAAGGGTTAAGTTCTGCTTCTCACATTCATTATCCCATTTTACTAAGTTGCATTCTGCTGAGTGAAAAATTGTAAACTTAGCTGTGCTACTTTCTCCTGAGTAACTCTGTGAAACAGGAAGAAGAAAGAGGGAATGTCAAAACATAAATTGACCAGCCTATAAATTCTTGGCATTGAGATTTTCTGATTTCTCAGAGTCTTGTAGATGCTGTAGTTTCTTCTGCTTGAAGTTCCTCTCATGGCAAAATACGAACTAAATGTTTTAATTATAAATAAAAGTTTTAAATAATAGCACAGGTTTCTCTAAGCAAAACCAGTGGTGGTATCAGCAGTCACACTATTGTGAAGAAGAAATCAAAGTTGTTTCTTAATCAACCTGTACTCTGACAGAAGTTGGACTAGACTGCAAAGGACTTAAGTTTTAAGTGATGCACGTGAAAGGCCAACTCAACAACCCCAAGAAATCCCCTCTAGAGTGAAAGTTGCTGCATATCTTTAACGTAGAGGTGTCTGAGAGGGCAGCTAGCATTTAGAAAAATAGTATTTAGCAAAGAATTCTTGTAATGATCTCTGGAAAGTGCCTATCCAAATACACCAGGCAACTGTCTTGGCACAACTCTGCCAATTCAACCTCATCCTGACTTGTAGCACCCTCTTCCAATCTGAAATATTTACACAGCTGTGTGGAAACACTTTGGAGTGTCCTTATCCCACCTGCTGCTGTCCTGCTCTTGGCTTAGCCTCTGAGTTTTGCTGCTACCATTTGATTCAGGCTGGCCATGGGCAACTTGTACAGGTCTGACAGTACCCCTGACAGTTCTCTTTTAATCCCACATTGTATCTTAAATAATTTGTGCATCTTTTCTCCAATTGGTAGGGACCAGAGCAATATCCTAACTCACTTCTGTTCTATTCTCCTATTTTCTTAACACTAACACTATTTCTTCCCATTTTTTTTTTTTAATTGAAAAAGTACATTCTCCCTGATGCTTTCATGGAAGGGGCCTTTTAAAAGGCTTACACTTTATGCTTTTCTGTTAGTGGAGAAAATCAAGAGGTACTTTAGTGCACATGATTTTAGAGAAAATAAACCCTTGATTTTCCATTGAAGGAAGCACACTTACATTTTCATCAATACACTTGAGTAGAAGGCCAAATCTGCTATTCCAAACATATCTGTTCTTTCTTCACCATCTTTGACCATCATGGTATGTGTGGACACCACTACAAGCCTAACTAAGCAATTAATTCTGACACTAAAAATGACAACCTGAAGGAAAAAACTCATCTCGACATGAATTGCTCCATCAGCTCTTAAGCTGAGCAATGAGATGGACTCAGTACTAGGAACTCTGGCAAAGATTTTCAGTTGAACTGACTTTGACTTAAGATATTCCTCTGTGAGGCTGCCTTCTGCCTTGTTCTGCAAAGAATTGCATCTACCTGCATCTACAGGATACTGAAAGCCTGTGAAGCATCTTTGCCCTTCTGATTAGGAATAAGGAAAAATTAATCAATGGGGATGAGTAAAATTTCCTGGGTTGTTGTTGGGTGTTGGGGTTTTTTTTTGTTTTGTTTTTGTGGTTTTTTTGTTTGTTTGTTTGTTTTTTCTTAAATCTGCATCTGGCTTAGCTTTTAAGCAGGCTTTGGAAACAGGACAAAATAATAGAAGATAAATGGAGAATGGACAACTGACTACCCAGACCAGGTAATTATTCTAAAGCTATGAAGACAAAGGGAGGAGAGTAGCTTTATTTTAGTAACTTTGGAGCAAGAAAATGACATAATTCCTCTCAGCCTTTCACTACTTGCCTCTGTAATGGCAGCTCCCATAGGAACGAGACAGAATTAGTTACCTTCATCATGATTCTGGTGTAAAATGACCTCTGGCTGAGCATGGATAGAGTTCCCAGGGTGGAAGAAAGGTGTGAAGAGCATACGAGCTTTCCTTTGCTTCAGGATATGCTGAAGGAGTTCATACAACACATCACCTGAAAGACAAACAGCAGGAAAAAGGAAATTAAAACCTACATACTGCTGAGAAGACTCATTTAGCCATCTGATGCATGAATTCATGGCTCCTGGGTGCTATTTTCAGACTCAAAAATGCTTGCAGTAAAATCCTATGTTTCACTATTTTGCAAGGTTCTTCCCTGAAATGAAAAAAAAAGGAAAGCTGTGTATCACATCTTCATGTGTTACTGTGGAAAAATGGGAGAATGACAAGACGTGGCTTTTATTACCCCAACACAAGAGGTTTTTCCAGGCTACATAACTGCTCCAAACCTTTAAAAGCAGTAGTTGGTTCAGTGTCCCATCTTCTTTCATCGCAGCCTCAGTTTTTTATATAGACACCTCAGGACACAGAATTCTTAAATGCAGAGCCTATGATTTATGCAGTGAGCTCCTGGGAGAAAGAAATTACTTAGAAGTTACTTTGGGAGGGACTCAAAGACGTGAAAAGTGTTGAGAGATTTAAATATCCTGAACACCCTTGCTGTGGTGGCAACTCCTGGTGACAACTGCGTGCTACAGGTGACTTAGGAACTTCTATATGTCACTCTTGGTGTCATGTGTGGGACTCCTGAAAAGCCCAAATGGGATCCCAAAGCTGGTTATTTCTAGCTATGGAATCTGTATGGAGCTCACTGCAACATGTGATATTAGACCACAGATATGATGCAGACTAAAGGAAAAAAATGCAGAAGACTTGGTGCTCTATATGCATGAATACAGTCTGTTAGGAGATATTGCTGGATGAAACCTTGTGCAACCTGGTCTAGTGGGAGCTGTCCCTGTCTCTGTCCCTGTCCCTGTCTCTGTCCCTGTCCCTGTCCATGCTGGGGGGGTTGGATGCTGATGATCTTTAAGGTCCCTCCCAACTCAAACCATTCTATGATTCTATAATGGCATCAGTGTCCCACAGAAATGTACTGCACTGCACAAAGCTGCCACGTTCTTGCATGAATTGATAGAGATGCTTGTTTCTTATTGGGGTACAGGCAGTCTGTTCCTCACTGCTCCCCACCATGCCCCAGCACCAGAAGTGTTCTATCTTCCCTCAGGAGAAGATAACCACTGCACTGTCTAGGAGGCCAACAGACTCACTGCTTATTTTGTGTCTTTTTATATATGACATCTTGTACTGATGTCCTTTCTCCAACAATATCTACACGAAACACCTAGGAACTTACACATTTTGGCTTTTTTAACTAGTTGCACATTTCAAAGGGAAAATGCACAGCACAGGGTAGGAACTGACTTGATTTTCAGTTCCTTTTGCTTTCTTCTGCCCGTGAGTGCTCATGTTACAGGGAACAGGTTGCAGCAGTAACATTACCTGAAAAGAAACTTCATGAAGTTTCACTTATGAAACCTTGGATTTTCTGTGCGAGTTCTCTCAGATGTGTGGGGTGGTTTTAGTCGTTGTTTTGATAGGACTGTAAGCTGTGCACCATTTGTCCCTTGCCTCTTTTAACAGCCCATGCTCTATTTGTGGGCAAGTTCTTAGCACGAAACAGTTAAAGCCATCCTGCTTTCCACAGTTCAGGTTCCTTTATTTTTAGCATCTTGGCTGCTTTTACTGTCTCAGCAGTGACTTTAGGGCATTTTTAAAAGGTGATGGCAATACCTGAAAATCTAATTAAAACAAAGCCTCAAGAACCCTGTTACCTTTTCCATGTTTAGTATACTAAAGGCTGAAAAGTGATTTTACCACATAATTTGCATCTTTGAATGCAACAATGGAATACACATAACTAGAGCTGTAACACTCCAAGCAATAAGGCAGCAAATTTGTACCTCTTTTGATTTTACCTGAAAGAATAGTGAAAATGTCCATAAAGCTGTCTTGTCTGTTTTTTTAACAAAGTTATGCCTCTGCATCACACAGATGCAGTAATGCTAGTTAAGAAGTTGAAAAGTGTTTTTCACTCCTTCCCTCCTCTGCTGCCTCCCATCCCTGAAAGTCCTAAATAGGAGAATAGGTGTGGGGCTGTGAGTCCACCTTATTGCTAGAAGCACTGAGGGGACTGGATGTAGTTCTGGTTTAGCCACGAGAGGAAAGGATACAGCTTTTACGTACCTACAGTCATAAAAAACTTAATGATTCTGTGGCAAACACTATTTCATAGTTCTTAAATTTCACTTAATATAGCATAGTTGATTTCTGGGAAATGTTGAGGTAATGTCCCTTTAGCTCCAGTCATCTGACACTTGAGGGACTGACTCAGATATCCTCTGTATCAATAGGGAATATCTGGAAGGAACCAGGAGAGAAAAAGCTACAGAGGAAGCCTTTAGTTTGGTTATTTCATTCCAAATTTAGAGAAATAAATTAACCTTCTGCATAAAGTGAGGATTTTCAAGCCAAAGGCTCTTCTCTGGGAACATTCTTTCTCCATCCTACAATCATTTTAATCCTATTTCATTTCAAGTGCCCCTAGAGCACACAAGGGACATAACTTGTAGGCATCAAACCACAGGGATGATAAGGAGAGGTGAAGGCAAAACATACAAAGGTGTCCCTTACAGTCCTTGCCCACTTTCAATACTCCTCTCACATTAAGCACCTCTCACATTAAGCAGAGATGACTTTTTTATGAAATGATGCAAATAGTGGTGTATGAGAATTAAAAAAAAAACAAACCCAAACCATTTCTAGGCATCAGTTTTCACTACTTACTATACTGGCAAAAGGCATTTATGTTTGGTATTTCCTTCCAGAGACAGGTAGTTCTGGATTTAAAGCACATGCTTAAAAAACTTTGCACACACTGAACAGGAGCCACAGTTTGTAAGGCAGATTCTGCAGGAGGTTGTAGGAGTGTATTCAAGGGAGAGTCACCAAGCAGCTCAATGCAGAATGAGTGGCACTGCTTGTTTAGCAGCTGGATCCAAACAGCACCAGGTGTACTTCTGCACCTAGCAAGCCTTGCACTGGAAGCCTTCTCATTTCTGTAACAACTTGGTCCAAGCTCTTTGATCACACATGGGTGAGTGAATTACAAGCCTGTGTGTTTCACAGGACATCTCATGTTTACAAAAGAAAAGCTCACAGCTCCTACTTAGAACCACTACCTCATATCATCCCTGACAAAGGAGGGCAGAGGCTTACTTTGACTGTAAAACTGGAGCAGACAGACCTCAGAGGATATAAACACAGGCAGGCAACATCCAAATTTCTGGAATTTCTTTGTGAATAAGTGAAAACATAGTTTGAGCAATAGGAAGACTGATTCACACACCTGTCTGTGCTGTGCTTTGGGGTGGACTCCAACATGTGAGAGAATATGGTAAAGTAAAACAAAGCCCACAGGGGCTGTAAAATAGAGGAAAGGTCCCCCAGGAGTTTTGCAGTCACTTTTAGCAGCATGTCAGCCAGGCTAACTGTGTGGCAGGATGCTAATATGGGCTTCTTAAGAGGTTGGAACACCTGATTAATTTGCTGCTGTAGTTTGGTCTCTCTGAAAAGATAAGGCTTTCCAGGGAAGAGCTGGAAGTCACAAACTGTTGCCAGAGAAGCCTGCTTTCTGGGAATACTGCAGGGAGGTTTAATTAGAAACATGTTGTATGTTTGGTTTGGAGCTGCATTCAAATTTGCCTATAACTCAGATGTATCAGGATTTCATTCCTTCCTTGTCCTTGCCTCACACAAGTGCCAGCCTTGCCTCTCCTCCTCTTGCCCAGTCCACCCCAACAAATGTGACTGTTACTTCCTCTGACCCCTTCCAGATTTTGCTGAAGCTTCCTCTCTCTTTTCAGTCACAGCTTCTGAAAGTAATCCTCACCTGAATGAGGAGACCTGTATCGAAAGTCCTCTTTGGTCAGGAGCAGCAGAGCTTTGCCATTCATCTCAAAAGTGTTGCTCTCAATCGGCCTCAAGGAAAACTCCTTCTCTGCCCACCTGAGCCACTGTGCCACATCATCCCTGCTCCAGTAAATGGGCTGCAAACCTGTAGGAGGAAGAGACAATAATTGGGTTACCACATTGAGACAAGGCATGGGAATACAGGCAAACATCAGTGAATTCTCTTTTCTTCCCACAACATCATCAGCAAAGTCTCTGGGGAAGGTGTAGAAGAGGAATGTCATGTTGACATAGAATTACTCTAAAGCACTGGACTGTGAAATAATTCATTAGCTTAGGCACCTTGGTTTATCTGTGACGCCCTGAGAAACAAGAACAGCCTGAAAAATGTTTCTAGGACATTATTCCACTCTGAGTTTCCACAACAAAATGGGATTTTCCTCCAGTTGCTTGTTCTGAGGTGCAGAGCAGCAAGAAGGCAAAGTCCTTGGCCCCATCCATGCTTGATGTGTATCACTGCATAGAAGAGAGACCATGCTCTCTCTTCATGCCCCTTGTAAAGTCATCAGTCACGACTAATAAAAATTAGTCAGATGGCAGACAGCTATGGCCTGCCTTTAGGTGGCTGGGGTCTGTAAAGAAGGGCTGTTTCACACTGCCTCTGTAGCAGTAAGTGGCTATCAATGTGGGTATGGTTTAGAAACGTGTATTCACAGACTGGCCCACCCCTCCTGCAGATGCCCTTACACTAACAGATGCTGTTCCCACAGGGGAGAGGAAAATATGAGCTGGGGCTGTGGCACCTTTAGCACTGCTTTAGCTTGTGTTTCCTGTATAGCGATAAAATACCATTACTGTAACTCTGTCCATGTAAGAGTGGTATGACATTTTACAGTAAAATAGCAGGTATGTTCAGTTTGGGCACAGATTTTCCAGGGTTTCAAGAATCTGATGCTCCCTTTTTCTCTACTAGCTCGTACAGCCAAGATCATTGTGTTTACTCACAGGGGCCCAACCTCTGTACTACAAAAGTCAAAGACTTCTTGCCTGCTACCTTTAGTGGTCCCAGGCAGAGCGCCTTGGGAGTTGGGACAATTCAGTATCTGTTTTACAGAAAAATTTAGAATAGCTTCCCTATCCTGGAGAAAAGGCAGCGTGGTGAAGAGCTGTTTATACCCAGGTAGAGAGATTATCTCCAATCCACTGGGAGATAAAAGCTTTCTTTCCTTTTCCCCTTGTGAGATGACTCATTGTTTGACTTGCTACAATGTGCTGCTTAGAAATGAAAGCTTCACACTGTGCACAGAAACATAAAATTTGCCACATTTGATCAGATCTCTGGTACGCAGCCTCTGGCAGGGCTAATACCCTATGCTTCAGAGGAGGATGAAGCTCTCTTCCTCATGCTGCACCCGGTTGATTGTGTGCTGCACACAGGCAGAAATTTCCTTCCTGGCACACCAGTCTCTGAGATCTGATTCCTCTCCTCCTACCAGGCACTAAAAGAAACCTGGAAGAGTTGCAGCGCTCAGCTTTGTTTGGGTTCTTACTTCTTTCACAGATAGGCAACCCTCTTTTTCTGTTTTAGCAAGAGGTCACTTGCAGTAAATTGCATTTTGCTGCTATGCCAGATTCCCAGACAACAGCTTTGGAAAGTCCCAGAGCCACAGCTGCATACAGAACTGAGGTTCAGTCAGAAAAGGAATTGAGATTGAGCCTGAGAAAGGGTCAGAGCTGACCTAAGGAAGGGATGTCTGCACAGCAGCAGCAAGAATTTCCATTGGCTTTCAGCTGCCCCCATAGCTCTGTATTATATGCCACACAGAAACAAGAAGTAGCACTTATTTATTTACAAAGGACTTCAAATTCTCTTCTCCCTATTGAATTGGGGCCTGATTATTTGGGTCAGAGTTTTCTGTAGGACTTTTCTTTTTGAAGGGTCTGGGGTGAGGTGCAGGTCTGCTCAGATAGATGCAAACCATCACCTAAAATGCCAGTGAGGTTCATCTTTTGCTGATCACAGGATTACTCCTGCAGAAAACACACTCCAGATCCTGTGCTGCAGCTGGGCAGTGTGCACACTTACTGCAACTAAAAAAGAAGTAAGTCAGACATGATGCAGCTAGACCAAAACATATGAAAACATATTACAAGACCATCTGAGGAGTGCCTGAAATGCTCATGCGTGGTTTGTTTTGCCTTCCATGGAGGTAAAAAGGTGACAAAAGGAGCATTGTCATGTGGAAATCTAACTGGACTTCTGAGGTGCACATCACAAGATGAGGCACAAACAAAATCACTGGGCAAATCAAGCAGACACAGACAGACCTATACGATAACTTCACATGATATGCATGCTGCCCTATAGATAGTCCCATAATAAATTACTCCCTGCACAAGCATATGTAACCCTTTCCCATGTTCTGGATACAGTGTGGTTTTGCATTTTGTTCACCTAATACAAAAATACTATTTTTGTCTAAAGAGAGGTTTAAATTATTTGGTGCTAGATTCAAAGCAGCCAAATAAGCTACACAAACTGGGACAAGCTATGTGCACTGTGCTGGTAACTCTGGAACAGATCCCACGTTTCACACTGCAAATCAGGTCTCTGCTGGGTCTCAGCAGCATCTCCAAAGCTTGTGAGGAAAGTCCCAAAGTAGTATGGCCTAGGACTGCTTAGCATCTAGTTACTGAGAATCAGCAAGGAGCCATTCTACGTTAGTTTGGCTATGGCTAAAGTATGAGCGGGTGGACACACCGCCTCCCTCTACCCATGGTGTGATACCCTAATTAAATGCTTACATTGTGTTTGGAAGATATAAAGTGCCATTAGAATAAGTTAACTGCTTTCCCCTAGATGGATTGCCTCTTCTCTCATTTCCCTCCCTCCCTGCCCTGCCCCTTTCCTGGGACACTATTTTCTCAAAAAAAATAAAAAACCCCTTTAGTTGTCTGCCTCCACTGCCCATATGCTGAACCAGTTCAGTCACAGAAGGCTTTTCTGGGGATGCAGAGTAGGGTTGCTGAAAATGCTTCAGAAACCTCTGATTAAAAAATAATTCTTTCATATGCAGTACAGCATTTACTAAACTTGTATCCCACTTTTGTTGTCCTTTCTTAAAAAGAAGCAGTTGGTTTTGTGAAAAAAAGGCCATGAGAGGGTTGCCTTTGCAGCTTAAAGGATTTTACAGCACAGCATATACAGCTGTCAGCAGGTCCTGAAAATGCTTTCCTATGCTCACCATGAAAGAAAAAATAATCCCGCTTATACAATTTTTTGGTTTGGGATGCTGCTTCTTATTTTCCCCTCTCCATCTTCTCTTTTATTGTTGTGTCCATGGTCGAGGAAAATGGGCTCTTTTTATCTCCCCAGTTTTACTCTCTGTGAAAGCTAACAGCATTGTCTTCAACTAACAAAGATATTTACCAAGCAGAATAAAGTGAGGAAAATGAGTGCTGTGTTACAAAATGAGGACAGAGTTTTGCCTGCTTAACTGACTGTTGAAATTAGTGGGAAAGCTCTGCTGTTTTCAGTAGGTGTGGATCAGACACGAGGGAGTCTGCCCTCTTGGTAACCATCATTGCCACAGACTTCAGAGGGGGAATTTTGACTTGAATTGCTCCCACCCCTGCCATTTCTGTGCTGGCTGAAATCTGGCAAGTATTCCAAACCCTGGTCTCCTTATCTGCATAGTGTAAAAATAAAAACTTCTTGAACCCAACAGCTGAAAGAAGCTAGACAAAGCCATGTAAATCACCAGAATCCAGCTCTGTGAGATCCCAGATTATTCTCTGTCCTGTCTTCTGTCAGCTTCCAACCACCACCTCTAGCAGAGTAAAATACAGTAATTTATAGAGACATTTATAATCTGACAGCTTCATATGCATTGAACAGGGAGCAAAATTCATGCTCACCATCCCAATGCTGCAGGCTGGTGCAGTGGTGTCTTAATGGACCACCTACTTCTATTGCTTATTCCTCACCCTGAGTCCTGTTTCTAACACCTGTTACACTAGCTACCTTATGAATGGTGAGAGTGATCAATTCTTATGCTCCAGGGCACAACCGCATGACAATCTGGACTGCAGAAGAAATCCACTCTCTGTTCTCTTCTATTCTTGTGCAATGAAGTACAACGAAGAGGGGCCGATGGGGTAATTTACACCTTGAAGTAAACAGTCAGCTTGCTTAGGTATGTTTAAGCACTTACAGATGTACATGCATGCAGCAGAATATACTGGTTTTAAGACAATGGTCTCTAAAGAGTTCACTCCTTTTTTGACAGTGTTCCCCTCAGGAAACTTCATCACACAGTCAGGCTTTGAGGTTGGAAAACAGTGCTCTGCTCACCTACTATAACCTTCTGCACATAAACCTACACAGCCAGCAGTATTTGCATCTGACCACAACCTTCTGGTGGGGTTACAACTTTGTGTTTTAAAGAGATGTAGCTAAACTTGAATCTTGCTTGCAAAGCACTGATGCTTGGCACCTCCTTTGCATTGGAAGACAGGGTATGCATTTTGCAGTATGAGTTGCTATGTACAGTGTATGTAACAGAAACAAGTAAAACATTAAGTATAAGGTACCGTAGGCCGTTTTCACCTTGACTCACTTTGGAACAACCTGAAGACACAAATCCAATGCGAAGTACAGTAATGCTGAGAGCTGCTGTTCCGTTTTAGTTTCGATATGAGGACGCAGCCACACCACAGCACACAGGACAGAAACAGCAGTCACAGTAAGTTTTGTCTTAACTTTTTGTTCCACTTCAGCCGGGCTCTCCATCCTTCTGCCTGGCTGCCTGGCAAGCAGGATGAGGAGGCGAGAAGCGGGTAAAGACAGATTGCACATTTATCCCTGCTTTCTGCAGGGCAGACAGAATTATTCTCACTCCCACGCTGAAAACTACTTAGCACAGTTGGGGAAACAGCAAAGGGGCCAGCGGACACAAATCAGCAGCTGGCTTCCAAACACCCAAGGACAGATGCATCATCACTGGCATCATCAGGCAGGCCAGCTCTGACTCCAAAACAATGTTTGAGCCTTGAGTGGGACAGTGATGCTGGAGAAGTTCAGAAGACTTGAATGTCTCCTACGAATTAGCTTTTTAGGAACTGAAGTTATTTTTTGTCATTAATTAACAAAGTTCTTCCATGTTGCCCATAAAGCATAATATGTTGTTCTGCATATGATGGTGTATGTCAGGAAGGAGAGGTACACGAGGTGGTGCTTTTCTCTGAATTTCTGTGTAAAGGCAACATGGTCTAGAGGAAAAATACAGGATTAGATTAAAATCCTTCTCCCAGGCTCTGCAAGAGTAACTTTTTAAAAGTCCCCTCCTTCTGTGTCACTTAGTTTTTTGAAAGCTAGACTACAAAAACTGCAAAGAAGCGTGACCAGGCTTGGACAGTTAACATCTGAAATGCTTTGGAAGTGCAAAATACTGCACAGCTGCTTTGGATGTACAGTACAATACTCCCAGGGTGCTGTCTGCTGCTCTCTGGCTCCCTGTTCAGAGGTATTGATTGCTGATGCAGACCAGGGGCCCTGTTCTGACACAGCACTCGAATCTGAAAGCACAAACCATGACGTGCTGCTCCCCGAGAAGGGCTGCAGTGCTGAGCTCAACAGCAGCGTGCCACCACACTGAAGGAAGGGGCTTGCAAATTAAAGCCCAAGCTGGGTGCTGAGTTCTTCCTGAAACAGGAATTTGATGAGATCTTGGCTGCCGTGCTGACCTACTACCAGAGGTGCTTTCCCCTTTAGTATCAGCTCTGGCAGGCTCCCACCCACAGGGTGCTCAGCAGATCTTGAGGACTGCCTCTACTAAGGAAGGTAAAGGCAAGAAGATTAAAGACCCTGCTTTCTCAGGAAACCTTTCTAATTTCCCCTCAGAGGAGAGGAGCAGGCAACAGAGATCTGTGGCATGCTTAGTTATCCCCATGCACGTGGATAGCCTGAGTGAGTGCCTTCTGGGACTGCTCTTGGGCTGGCCTATGTGTGGAAGGTGCAATCACACCACAGGATAAATCCTGTATCACTGGTGGTCCAGGCACTTGCTGTTACAAGTAGGGCATAGAGGTCTGGAGTGCAGTGAAGTGCCCAACAATTTGCTCCTTCCAGCAGGTGCTGCTTGACCCAGGTAGTGGGGAAGCAGTGGCCATTTGTTGCTGCTGGCCCACTGGGACTGCCTCATCCTACAGCAGAAAGCTAGGTCTGCAGTTTCAAGGCCCAGAGACAAGCAGAGGTAGCAAAGTAGGAAAAGGTTAATCCTGGCTAATCCTCCGAGATAATTATTTGGGAAGTGGCTACAAACTGGCACAAGGGAAATGGATGGCAGCAGATGAAAATGTTCCTTTACACGTCTTGTTAAGGAAAAAAAACGATTGGAGAGAGAACAGAAAAGTTGTGTGGTGGTCAGGAAGAGAGGTCCCAGTGAGGCTTGCATGTCCTTTAACAAGGTATGAAACCACCTGCAATCTGAACGACAATGCTTTGGGAAGCTTCCCACACTGCTGGGAGCAGAGGGTGAAGCAGCTTTTTCCGTAGTAAGCTGATATAAAAGGCATAGGCTCCTGTCTCCTGCTGTCCTGTTGAACAGGGTATGAGAGGCAGTGGACAAGTGCAGGTAATGCTTTGTGCTTGGTATCTGCTTTGGGGCCTCTGTGTACAGAAACAAATTGAGTGAAGCATGGGGCTGAGTTTCTGCCATGCTGACTTTGCCAGTGCAGTGCCCTGCAACCCAGCCCATCTCCTTTTATGGGCTGTACAGAGACCCTGGAGAGGGGAAACACCTGAAATCCCTTAGGGCTCCAGGCTCATAAAATAATTAAAATTGCTTTTCTAACGCAGCCTTTGCAAAGCCTGTAAGAAACATATTGATTGGAAAATGCTTGATTAGCATGATCAAACTCTGAGCTCTCATACAGGGAAATAAATCTTTTCAATTCCCCACACCCAGTGCCAAGCTCAGCTTCCTGGAAGCAACTATGGCCCTTTCTGGAACTGAGGTGAAAATCCCACGTTCCATCACCTCCCCTGACCTGCTGACATTACACATGGTTTGCATTTGCTGATCAAATGCACAAGCAGAACTCTCAATTAGCTTGCTGGGCTGAGATATCCCTCTGATTAATGAGGGCAGATGAAATCACCGGTACAAAAACCCCACAATGGTCTGTGTAAGCAGAAAAGGAGGGAGGAAAGGCCACACTCTACAGAATTCAATGTGAAGAATACATTCTTGCTCATTTGATAGCTGAACCCTTTTCTTTGCAGATACAGGTTAGTAAATGTAGTAACCCTTAGGCAAAATTACTAAGCTACGTCTAAGATCCCTGCCCCAACAACAGACAGAGAAGTCCCTGAACACTGCAGATCAATTCCTGAAGTCCTCAGAGTTGCACCTGATGTCAGAATAAAGCCCCAAGTGCAACCCCATTTATTTAACACAGCCAGCTGTGCTACATTTCTTGTAACTGAGATCTGTATTGAACCCACAGCAGCCGCCTCTCTCCTTTCTGTTTCCATCTGCATCATCTGGAATTGTTTGCAGAAAAAGCTTTCCTCTGTCCTCTGTGAGCTGCCCCACTTTGGGATCGATCACAGAAAACGTCACAATGCTGGAGCAGTCCATCTGCTGCTGACAGACAGTTTGTGGTCTGACAAGAAAGCTCACCCAGGATGGGGCAAACTGTCTAGATAAATGGTGCTGGCATGTGTACTGAAGTGGCTTTGAAGCTCTGGAAGGAAAAAGCTACCAGGCTAAAGAAGCAAGCAGCCAGAGAGGTGATGAAAAGACAGCCTGTTTTCTAGGCACTCATTCCACCAGCCACATCCAAGAGCTTTCAAGAACCACGCAGAATGGCTCCGGCTTCCTTTCGCGTTGCTTTTTGTAAAACCTTCCTAGAAGCCTGACAAGACCTCTCCTTCCAGGGCAGGGTACAGGCTGGCTTTCTGCACCCTGGGCAGCACATTCAGAGAAAGCTGGAGCGTAGCAGGGAGCCAGCGAGCTGTGGGCAGCACGAGGTGGTTCTGCTGACTGCAGCCCTTCAGCTGGTACCGCGGTTGGGGCGCTCAGGAAAGAACCTGCTCGGGTCCAAGGTGATTCCTCTCTTTGCTGGTGTTGTGCCCAGAGGCAGAGTGGGTAGGTGACCATGGGATTCCTAGCAGAGAGGCCTGTGCAACACAAGCAGCTGGCAGGGGGATGGGGAAATGTTGGTTTGGATCTGCTCCCGGTTATATTCTTAATCCACTCCCGACTCCTTCTCAACTGGTTTTTGGCCGTTTTCCATGGAGCAGACATTGCTTTCCTACTGCTCCCTTCCAATAGGAGCTGAAAGAAATGTTGTCTATTGCTTTTTTCCTTGTATGTGCAAAAACTATACACTAAACAAAACTAGCTGTGCCCTGAAAATGGCACGTGTTAGCTAGCTCAGAAGACCACACTGCCAGAGGCAAGCAGCTTTGCAAGTAGAAGTTAAGGAGATTATTAAAAAATTAATTTTCTTGTCAGCAACTCTTTATTGTTTCAAAATAATTTATCTCAATTCAGGTCAAAATTCAGGTCTAACAAACATTCTCTACAGTTTTCCTGCACTGGATAAAGCCACTACTGATACTACTGTTAGTAATACTTTCCCATTTACACTATACAGTGCCTTTCAACTGCAGATAGATTAGAATGCTGTATCTGCTTTATAGATGTGAGGCACAAAGTCATTGGACACCTGCCCATACACTGAATCTGATATAGGAGGGATGGAATCCAGGAACTATATTCTGCTCCACTTTACAACTGGACAAATCCAGAGCACTTTTATGTACTTAACACTTACTTTTCCTTCCGACTTGTTGTGTCACTTACTTCGTGCACCCTGACAATGATGATTTTAAGGTAACAAACCCCAAAACTGTAGAATGAACTGGTAATACACACTGTTTCTTTTAACACAATATGGCTTTGATCCCTGGATGGGGTGTTGAAGATTTGTAAGTAATTAGAAATAGATGTATCTTCATAGTCTTGACCTACGTACGGTTTTATTTAAGTCCACTGTCTAATTGCTGAACAGTGGAGAGAAGTGCTGAGATTATTACCATGCTTAGAGTACATGGCAGTAATGGAACTGAAAAATTCAGTTTTAGGTACCTGATCAACACCCTAGGAAGATGTGAGAAACTTTAGAAATAGTTGCTAGCTGAAGGAATGCAGTTGCTAAAATTAAGATGGTTCCTTTCAGCAATTTATCACTTTAACCTACCATCAGCTAGGTCAACCCTGATCTTCTAGTGGCTGCAAACTTAGAGGTGATTCTATTGTTTCGGAAGAGAGGTTAGGAAGTCCTTTTTGTATACCTGAATGAAGTGGAAATTTTGAAAACTCAGTTTCACATGCCAACAAAACACCACCACCACCATCGCACGACATTGTAATCCTTGTGTATTAAGAAGCTGCTTTCTCCTTGGAAGATTTTGTTCTCAGAGGCTCACATCCTGAAGAAGTTGGGTCTCTTTCCTTTGAGGAATTTTGGCTGGGACTTTGTTTCTGAACTCAACTGTGATTGTGAGAGCTGGGGAGGGGGTAGAGTGCACACAAAGAGCATGTTTTCCAGGCTGTTTCCAGGGAACGTGAGGCCAGCTCTGCTAGAGAACAGTCCACACCATGACAGCAAGATGTCACCTCTTGGCTTCCTCAGCACTGGGGCTCCCTCCAAACCTTGTGAGCTGCAGCTGCACTTGTGCTGCTACTGTAAAAGCAGGTTTTGGCAGCACAGCCAGACCCATGGCTTACTTTGCTTGGGACCAGTAAGCATACCAAGGTGCAGAAAATTCTACCACCAGCATGTGATATAATCATGCAATACTTCTACTCTAACTGATTTCACTTTTGGACCTGTCTCTTGCTTATGCAAGCATTCCCCTTCAGACTCCTGATTCGGGAGGTATATAAAAGCCTGCTTCAACCCACCAGTACATCAGT
Organism: Phaethornis superciliosus; assembly: GCA_023637945.1. Taxonomy (NCBI): domain Eukaryota; kingdom Metazoa; phylum Chordata; class Aves; order Apodiformes; family Trochilidae; genus Phaethornis; species Phaethornis superciliosus. The sequence goes on from JAJQWJ010000001.1 coordinate 38,723,147, forward strand.
TCTTCTGTGCTTCATGTGAAGACCTGCCTTCAGGTGACATAAAGATTAAATAACTGGGGGAAATGGTGCAAATTACACCCCTGGAGACTGCATGCTGTACTCAGGTGGAATGACCTCTTGAGTTTTGGAGGTAGAAGCCAGCTCTTACCATGATGCAGACATTTCCTGATCCCATGGTGCTGCCAACTGACTTCTCACATGGGTAAAATCTCTAGATTTAGCATCATTACTCGATAGTTCCTTAATGAACCAAATCCTTGCAGCTCTTACAAACTGTCAGTCATTTGTCTAAGACGACACTGTTGTCTCAATGAAAGGTCAAGTGTTTAAAACAACAGCTCTAGATGCTGTTGTCTAGATGCTGGAAAGGTCCTCTTTCACATCCAGGAGGATGAGGAGGCCACTGAGGTGGACTCTGAACTGCACTACAATACACCACTTACAAGGTGAAGTAGCTGCACTGCATTTGCATGGGGCCTTTATCTCTGTCCTTCCAGTGTAACTTGTGTGCATAAAGGCTTCTTGTACTAAGGCACTTGTGCTTGAAATACATTGATAATGAGAACAAATTAAGTGTGTGCTCTTTGATTATCAGATGATAAATTATCATGATTATCTTTGCTGCAGCTTGAGAATTGCTTCCTCCCCAAAGTTTAACTCCTGATTGCCCTGAACCTAGTCAGCACACCCACTAACTCACTAACTTCTCATATTAGGCCCTCGAAACAAACAAACAAGCAAACAAACAACAAACCCCAACTTGCTTCCACTTACAATTTCTGTACAAGTCTTATGAAGTTGAGGCATTACCTCTATTTGGGCCCACTTGAAAATATTGCCCAAGCAACCAGAAATCAACTGAGACAGCTGGCAAGATGCTGTTGGAGAGTTTGTCAGAGTTGAGCTAGGATTCTGTGCTGTGTGTCTCAAGGAGATGTGCAGGCAGTAGTCAGAGGCACGGCTGCATCTCTTGCAGTCTTCCCTGGTAGCTCCCTGAGGTGCCAAACCACAAGGGCTTGCATGTTCAGCACAGCCTGACACCATGGTAGCCACCTGATGCTGAAGTCTGTGGGTTTTATGGCTTCAGCAAATTTTTGGGCAGCTGTGACACCGACTCACCTCTGATTGCAACACAGATACACACTTGTGTCCACCATGGCTGCCTCTCTGTCATAGCCTCACAGCTCACAAACGTGCACTTCAGTTTTAGCTCTCCAGCTTCACAGGTATACTGGAGGAGGCCTGTGCTTGAGGGAAACATTGCCTACCCCTGAACTAAGTATATAAGAACTCTTTCCTATTACTCTGTTTGGTATGAAGGAGACAGAATAAAGATGAAATTTTCTATCTCACTGCTGGGATGTCTGAAATTACTACACTGTCCCTTCAAATCAGCTCCTTTCAGGCCACAGCTCTGACAATATGTACTGCCCGGTGGCAGTGCTGACTTAGTATTGTTTTCTGGCCACCTTTTTGATGTACGAGTGCAAGTGGTGGTGGAGGAGCTGTGCTGTGATATTGATGAGAGAGATAATCTATATTTAGCACATATGTACATTAGTTTCTGTCAGATAAGCCTTCTGAGCTGATTAAAAGCACCACTGCACTAACAGTTAGGTCAGCACAACTGGCAGGGAGGTGGCAGATTGCAAAAAGAATAGCAGCTGGATGTGGTGATAGAGAAGGGAGTAAATGCTTTAGTTAGTATTGTAATGTCAGTGAAAAATGCATGGGCTCACTCTATTACTTGAGTTTAATCTTGATGATGTCACTGAGAAAGGCTTGCTTTCAAGGCTGGAAAAATTACTGTGATGTCAATAGACACAAATAATTTACCTACACATTTCCAGGAGAGGATCAAGCTTTGTATGAAAAGGAAAACAACCGGATGAGATATTTCACAAGGAGGTTTTGTCTCATCCTGCTTTTTGGTTTTCTTGTAAAGAGAAAGGTGGTGTGAGAGAGACTGTATGTAGTAACTATGGGTAACTGATACCATCACAGATTCACAATTCTTAATGCTCTGCAAACCCATTGCGCTAGGACAGATACAGGTTGTTGGTGACCTCAACAACACTGAAGCCACCTTGTGCTGTCCTTCTTTCCACCATTCCTTTCCCAGAGGAATGATGGCTATCCCTGTGCTTGCTATTGCCAACAAACTGCTGTTGATGTGCAGCAGTAAAAAGGGGACTTCTCTTTTGAGAGAGCCATTGTGTGCTGCTGGTGTGAATTCCGGAGCTGAGATGGGATCAGCTGTGGAGCTGTAACAGCAGAGAGGGGTAAGAAAGTTACCCATCTCAATCCCACTAACTGTGCTCCTTCTTTTGAAGGGCAAGGGGTAGCAACCTTATTTTTCTTAGTTGAAGTATCGTGAAAGAGGAATTGTATCAGCTGTCAGAAATACCTGGTAACATCAAATGGCTTCTGTACTTTGCTCATGGTTGTGCCAGGTGGTATTAAACATTGAATAAAAAAAGAGTTCCTTCCTGGAGCACATTACAATAGACAGGTGGGAGAGGGAAGGGATTGAATGTATCAGCAAAGTGAACAGCATGATGATGTGCATACAATCCCCTGGGAACCAACTGAAACTATTGGAATAGCCATACGCTCTTTAATAAGAGGATGTTGTGAAAATGTAGTTGAAACACTTTTTCACCAACTTGTCTAATTAAAACTTTCATAGCAGTGCTCCCCCACATTTTGGCAAATTTCAGCTAGCTCTGTCAAGGACACTTGTCAAATTATGTATTTATCTGTTGCAGAAATCTAGATTTATATCTGTTCACACACCACTTCTATTCACAAAAACTCAGACAATCCCGTTGCAAGTCAGGAAAGCAACAGAGGTCTCTATAAAGTAGTAATTTCTCTTCTGGTATTCCAATGCTTCAAGATTTGCTTGGTTTACAATACCCAAACCGGTTTAGCTTCATTCTTTGATATCATAACTTCCAAATCATCTCAAGTTTCTGCTCTCCTGGGATGACTGAATCACAACAAACTTGCACAAGATGGAATATTGTTTTAAAAATCCATCATTTGGAACTCCAGGTCACATGACTGGACTGATGTACTATCTTCTGTAAGAAAGACTTGCCTGGATATCCTGGATATCCAGCAACAGCAACTTTCGGAAACGTGATTCAGTATTAAAGAAGCTTCTCAATAACTTAGAGCATGGAAGTCAAATCTAGATTGCAACAAGACCGCACACCTTATGAGCCTCTCAGGCTGTGAAACAAAGTGTGCATGGATATGAGAGAGAGAAGGCAGGGAGCAGGGAGAAAAGGAAGACAGACTTGGGAAGTAAGAAGATAGAAAGTAAGCACGCACATCAGAGCAGGAAGGTGAACTATGTTTTGAAGAAACAATATCTTCTTGCCTAACTTTTCAGATTGCTCTTAATTTTTCCCTCCATGGCTGTTCTTACAATTCCTACGTTACAGAAATTACTAAGATAATAGATACATGATGCCACTGCAAAGCAGGTTGATGTTCCAGGTCTTTTCCCTCTTTTTAACAAGCTACGAGTGGAAAACTACTTTTCTGAAATGCTTTGCTTATTAATATGATTTCGATTTTTTCACATGACTGGGGTCAACTGGCTTAGCACTGACAGCATGGTACAGAAATGCAGCCATGGGCACATTGTCAATGTAAGGGGGGGAAGTCTTCTGCAGCAATTTCACACAAAATGACATTAGGCAATGCAAGGTGCCAAAAATTTTCCTGTGAAGCCCTGAAAAAATCTGCAGACTCTAGATGTCTCACACCACTCTGGCAGATAATAAACATAGAGCATATGGACTCAAATACTGTATGTTCATGAAAACACAGTCCTCTGTCTTTGACATCATGCAGAATTTCTGAGGACATGAATGCAGTTTCAGGTAAGATTTGCATCCCTGTTATTCAGATGTTTGAATAATGAAACAATGGATGTTCAGAAAACTGTTTAGTTGTGTGCTCATTTATTCCTCAATAATTACAGCATTCCTTTCTTATACCTTCCTCTCAAACAGCTGGGATGAGAAACTGTTAGGCTGGTCCTGTTCAATACTGTCTCTTCCTTGCTCTGACCAGATTTGCTAATTGAGGTCCTGAAACACTACTACACTTGAAGATTAATTCTCAAAAGAAAACATCATGATTGATTTTTAACAAGATGTTTTGTTGATGCCTTGTTTTTAATTTTTTCTAGATTTCCTCTTCCCCCTACCACCCCTAAGGTGCACACACCATGTGAAGAGGAGATTTCTTTTATCAGCCCAACCTCACCTTTATTCATTTAGTCCTGTCACAGTCATGCTTTTGCAACTCTGCTGAAGGAATAAGGTAGGAGGAGGAGGCTGATTCGGCAAGAGAAGTCTTTTGTTTGCACACAAATACCTTAGTGTTATCAGAAAGAAAACAAGGAGTGAGCTGTGTGCATTGCACAAGAAGAATCACAGCACTATTAATCTGATTTTCCTCTTTTCTCCCAGAACTGTAGGTGAGCCTCTGTGTGTAAGAAAAGGGCTGGCATGCAAAGCAAGTGTCACATCCCTGCCTCCCCTTCGCTGCTGAATGGCATCCTTGCAGCAATTATGACAATTGCTAACCTGGAGAACTGATACTGAGAAACAGACTGTTCACAGTAAGGGGTATTAAGAACTTCATGTAAGAACTAACTGAAGAAAAAAAAGATTTTGAAAACCTAGTAACAAAGAGGGGTGTAGAAGAACAGGTTGAGACATTAATTAGTAAGACCAAGGAGTCTTAAGGCCGTACACATGGAGTTTTTACTGTGTTTTTACTGGCCATATTGCTGTCTTTTCAGCTTCATGTCCAGAGAAGGGATTTTCCCAGCAGAGCACTTAGGCTGGAGCTGAACATCAAATACCAGGATTTCTCTAGACATAGTTCCTTGTCTGTTGTTTTTGCTTTTACCAAAGATGCATACATGATATGTTGGCCCTAAGTTGGCCAGAGGGAGTACAGCTCCTCTACATCAAACTTTCTAGTTCTCTCTGTAGTTCAATTCATTGACGATTTTTGAAGGCCTGAGCTGTTTTTCTGGTTTTGTTTTTTTGCTCAGCTGCATCTACATCCAACAAGAAGGACCTTCAAGGCTCAGAGATTTTTGCTGGGTACTGAGGAAAGCCTCTTCTTGCAGCTTCCCATGGGGTTGGTTGGTCCCACAGCCCTGCACCCAACAGCTTCAATGCTTACACGTTTCTGCTGACTCTATCAGCCTCCACTAAATCCTGTTCCTTCCACTCAGGACATGTTCTCTCTTACTATGAGGATAAGGAGAAAAAAAGACAAAATGTTTGGGTTCTTATTTTTGCATTTCACACTGTTTTCTTCAGTCTTTGGGCTCTTGCTTAAGTAATGCTACTCTTGTGGTTATCTTTTAAGCCTGGGAGGCAGCAACTTGAACAAAGCAGCATTAACACACCGGATACACCCTCAGGGTGTGCACCCAATCCACAGCCTAACACTGCATCTGACCCATTCATCTGACTGTACCCTCTGGCTGCCTCCAGACAATCTGGACACAGTCAAACCACAGCTACAAAAGATCTCCAGGAACACATCACGTTGACCATGAACTTACTCTGCTCAGCTGAATGTTAAATGAGTGACCTGTTAATGCCTGCTCATGGTTTTGAAAACACCAGATTTCAATCCTGAAGAGCATGTCTACATCTTCTGTGTAAACCAGTGGTAATCTTGACAATTTAGCTGTAATGTTAAGTGTAGTATAAAAGGCAGCAAAAGGGAAAGAAAATTTTCCAAGAATATCAGAAGGTTCATGTTACTCATTTTGAACATAACTTCTTCCTTTTGTGTTATCAAAACACTCCATAAATCTTGACACACTTTGGTGTTTGGAAAACACTGTATAAGATTAGATGCTGCTTTCCTGTGTTTGCATTCAGCTTGACCAGTCTGTGAGAGTGGATTTAATCACAGGAGATAAGGGACAGAGAGAACAGCACACCTGGACCAGGCAGACTGTGTTGGGCTGAACAGCTGGAAGTGTTTCTTATTCCCATCTCTCTTCAGAATGGGAGTCAGGATAGAGGGACAGCACTGCCTTCAAATAAACTGGGGCTTATTTCAGTACTCCTGTCAAAGCCTTGTGGTTTCTTTGCAGTATTGGTTTGGAACCATATGGAACAAATGGTTATGGAATCCATATGGAATTGGAAAAAAAAAAAAATGGTACTGGGATACCATCAGGGTGCTTGCCCTGTTCAGGATTCATGTAACATCTCTGCCAGCCTCTTAAAAAGACATAAAAGAGGAGGCAATTTTTAATCTCCTTTCACAGTATGGTTGCCAATATCACAGGCTAAAGCTGCATCTCTTCAGGAAGAGGGAGTTGGGTATGTCCATAGCTGCTATTTTGCTAATTGGCAGGCACAATAGAGAAGCCTTTTGCTTGCCCTGATAAGGTCATTTGCATAACTCTACCCAAGTGGCTTTGCATATATTTTTTTCTCTTCTTTTTCCTTCTCTCTCCACTTCATCGGTTCTCAGACACTTCTCCATGTGTCAGATAAGGCCTAGGAAAACCTTATCTGTAGTTAATCCCCATATTCATTCTATTATACACTTATTGATTTATTTTTGTTTCTTGTTAAGAGCCAGTGTACATTTTGGTAACCCTGTTCTTGTTTGCACAGTATTAAATCTATAAAATTGTGCTGTTAGTGCAGTCAGAATTCTGCTTTTTCTGTACAGGTTTCTTTCACATTCAGTCAAAATGGTTGCAGGTTTTCTTCCCGCTTTTAAATGAAAGCCTCCTCATTGCATTTGTAAAAATGAAACAATTGAAATTTGTTCAAACTAAAAACAATTTTAAGCAAAACTGTAAGCGATATTCATACATGTATAGTTACAACTGAGATACATGCAAAATTACAAAGCAATCCTCACAGAGAAAGAAGATGAATATAGTTTTAAACTTCACGTGTGTCACTTTAATTCTATTTTTTTTCTTCTGGAAAGGATTATGCTGGTATTTTGACACATTCTAACGTTCTCACTAAAAACAAAAGCCTTTGCTTTATTCTTCATATCAGCTTATCCACAGACCAGGGGGCACGATGCCCTGTTTGTACAAAAAGACAGAACACAGCTATTTCACTAACTACAGCATCTCACACAGTGAGGCCTTGGTCCCTGTGAGGGGACAGGAGGTGCTGACTGGATTGAAATCAAATGATCTTCATCATCTTATTCAACAGGCCTGCATTATTACTCTGCATAATTGTAGAGTCTGGATGCAATCAGAAAGGAGGACTACAGTGTGCTTGGTAATGCACACAAACAGGAAAGAAATGGTATTTTTGCCCAGAGTTTCCTTAGATTGCTAATTCCTTAGAGCTAGTAACAGGCTGCAGTTTATTGGGATTTTTCCCAAATTTCTAGCTCATGAAAGCTAAACAAACTAGAAATAATGAGGTAACATCATGGATTTTGCTATAGGAGGCAGCATCTTGGTCTCCATAGGTAGTAAGTGAGGGAAAAAGAAAAAAAAAAAAAGAAAAGAGTTCATGGCACTTGGGAGACTGGTGACCTCGTAACAAATTTGTTTGAATATACGAAATCAGATGCAGTAAAAAAAAAATCCCATTAATCCATTGCACTCAATATACAACCACTTTTCGGTGCTTTGGCTTCACAATACCTACTGTAATGTCTATTTTGAGTTTTGGGGTAAGCAAAATTTTATATACTTGTTAAAAGAATTGGTTTGATAAACATTGCTCTTTTTTTTCCCAACTCAATATTTTGAAAGAACAGTAAGATTTTAATATTGTTGACCTCTTGTAAGAAGAATTTTGTTTCAAAGATAGCTGCTTTTGTAGTATTAAAAATTAATGTCAAGAAAGTTTGCTGACAGATAAGCTTTATTAGTGACTCCCCTTTGAACTTCACTATTTATATTCATAAATTAACAGTACAAATTCTCAGTTTACTAATCTAGCTGTACGATCCTTTTTTGCAGCTTTGAGCTGCTTCACTTCACTGAAAATATTTAATAGCTGATCTGTAGTGAACTCTTATTTCCCTGATACTGTATTAGGTTTACACAACCATATTACAGACGATTTCCTACTGTATTATTAAGCAATATAAATTATGAGAACTTAATTTTTTTGAATGAACAATATAGTGCGTCATCCTGGACTTTCCATATCACACTTACTCAGTTTGTCCAAGTACACAGTGGGATTTAGGCATTACCTCCAGAGCACTGACACTTTACAAACACATACAGATCTCTGCATCAAACAACTTAGGACCGAATAGGACCTAAGCTTTCTACAGTCAATAGAAGAGCTTACTCTTGTTTTATTTTAACTGCAGGTTCTCTTGTGAATGCATTTCCAGATTGATAGTATGTGCATCTGTTCAGCAACCTTTGCAGTGTCTCAGTTAGTTTAGCTTACCAATCCTCCAGCTCTAGTCTGTGAAGCAGATACCGGTGGTCTGCAGAAAGCTGGCTCTATTCCTTGTTTTTTCCATCTGCTAAATTACGTTACAGGCTGCTAAAAATATAATAAATACTTTCCTACTATTACTTTCCCATGTAAACAGCTGAGTTACTTGCCACAGGGATACTGAACATGAATCAAAGTGAAGATAAGTCTGTGCACTGCTGAATAAAGAAGAAGCTTCCAGCAAGGAAGAGACTGGTCAAGGGACCAGGAAAACCTGAGTTCAGCCACAGGCCTCCTATGTGATTTGGCACAAACCATTTCTGACTTAGCAAATCCACAAGTACTGAATACAGCCTGGAAGAAGCTCTCACATGCTTCAAGACAACCATTCCAACCCAGCTGTACAGGCTGATGTGGTTACAGACAACCTGTGAGCTGCAAGAAATACGAAGCCTGCTGAGATACCAGCGAGTAGAACAAGAGTCCCTGCAGACTTAATAGCTTTCTGCTGCAATTATCCTCTCTACTGACTAAGGTTTATCCTCTTTCCTCTTTATCACTGTTTAGTAAAGTTATTCATGCAATCCCTGGAGTCCACACTTTGCTAGACACACTGCATGTGTTGATGCATATGCAAAGCTCATTTAATTGAAGGATCAATGTACGCACAGGCAATGTTAATTCTGACATTTCCTCACCTTTGCAACCTTAGTAGCTGTAATGCAGAATATTTATACTGAGGGTAATTTTTTCCCCTGTTTTTAAAGTATCGGTACTGGTAAAAAACAAACAAGCAAACAAACCTCAGAAATTCCACCATGGCATCATAATGAAACCTGCATGGGTCAGCAGCAGGGCTAGCACTTTTACATCCAACCTACAGACCTTTGTCCTTTTTTGCTAAAGGGGCAACTGATAGCAGCGGGAATAGTCATTTGTTACAGGAAGCAACCCTGGCAGGAGGGGCATGAGGCACCTTGCCATAACCTGGACTCATTTTGCCAGCAGGATGTGTAGCAGATGTATATGACAGCAGAGGAAGGCCAAGATTAAGAAATCCATCCTCCTAGCTCAACTACTAATGGTGCCAGTGGGTAATGCCAGCCTCAGTGACCAGAGTCCTTGCTCCAGACTCTTCCTCCTGCCTTCCAAGTCTGAAATCTTCTCATTTTTTTCCTGTGAATCAGCAGACTCCTCTCCCATCTGCATGGCCCAGCACAAGGGGATACAGAGCACTGGAGAGACTGCCTCTCTTGCATCACATCTCTTCCAGACCTTAGGGCACTAGAGATTTTAAGAGTTCAGCATTGAAATATAGTTCTCTGTCTTGGCAAAGAAATTATCAGCCACGGCAGTTAAGAAGTAGAAAAGTTGTAAAACCATCAAACCTAAGTTCTTATCATGGGAAGTGTCAGGAAACATGAAAAACAAGTGGTGCAACCATTGACCACACAAAAAGAGCTTGTCATCTGATCCATAGCAGATTACACAACATTGGGTCTGATGGCTGTGTGCAAACCTGAAGCTGTTCCTCTGTCCTACCAGGAGACCAAAGCAGTGCCTCATTCCTGTCTGCCCCATAGCTGAGAAGCAGCACCTTGGGTTCCCCTGTCAGCCAAGAAATGACAGGCAGCTGGCCAATCTCACCAGCCCAGCGACAGGCTGGCTGGGCCAGCTGGCCATCCTGCATGCATTTATGAGTCAAGTCCATTAATCAAATTACAACAGTTACTGCTGGTTGAAGGAAGGTTGTACTGAAATTTTGCCATATTGGAAACTCAAAGATTAAAGCATCTGCCTTTCCTAGTCTAGGGCTAGTAGACCTATACAAGTTCCTTAAGGACTTTGTAATTCAATTTATTTTGATCTCAACCTGAATATCTAAAATAAGACAGAGAAAAGCAATGAAGCAAATGAAGTGCTTTCACCAGATTCAAGAGGCTGAGTTCTAAAGAAAAACAGAAAAATCCATGTCAAAGCATCTAAAAGACTATTCTCCTCTCCATCTTTTGGTAAAAAAAATTGCCATAGGTTCCTAGCATAAATCGTCATACACACATATGAATTACAAGCAAAGAACAAATCCCACTGTGTAGGTAATATTTAGGCAACTAATCACCTAATCACAAATAGACATGAGAGGACTACCAAAAATGACATTTAGAAATGTTACTTGGGACCAGTAACTTTGTGGGGATAACTAAAAATCATTGTATGGCACAGATGAATACAGCAGACAGCATGGAAAGCTCAATTATTGTACGGGGACAGTTAAAATTTTGAAGAGCTGAAAGGGATACTGTGGAGATCAGAGGGCAGTTTGGTGAGATGGAAGCTGAAAGTATTGTTTATGGGGCAGGCACACCTCTGTGCTGACAGACTGATGACATTGAAGTCCTTACAGAGCTGATGTCAACAGGGGCAGAAAGAAGCACTAGCACCATAATGCTGTATGAAGAATCTGAGGCACCATGAGGATAAATGGAAGAATTGTAGAAGGATGTAGGTCATTTTCAGGTATCTCGTTGGCTTCAGCATCCCCCAATGTCCCACCTAGCCACGTAGGCTATGCAGTGACCATTGACATTGTGTGCTTTTGCCTGGGGAGGGATTTTGCATCTGAGTGCTTTCCCCAAGTTGGTTTCATACTCTCAGACTTGGGCAAACTGAACCACCACTGCACAGTCACAGGCCACAGTTCCTGGAGGTCACTAAGCTCCAGTTTTGCCGGGCTTTGCCCAAAATGACAAGAGGACTCCTATTTGGGGTCTGGAGTGCCATTTGTACTAAAGTTATTTGAGAGTCAGACCGTTCTTTTTGCATCAGTGCAAGAGCGGATCACAGGAACTGATAGAAAGTGATTCTCCACAGACTGCCAAGGACAGCCATAGGTTCAAAAAATGGTATGGCTGCAGGGCCCTCCCTCTTTACCAAAAGGTGGGATCTTTCATGAGGCAATGGCTTTTTCCTCAACTGGCCCTGAGCTTCAGAACCACATTTGGTACCCAGCTTGCAATGGGACATATAACTACAGGCCTTCTTCAGAGCCTGAGAAATGCTGACCTAGCTGACCCATGAGGAGTGCCCTGCAATAAAAAGTAATCCATAGCTTCTGGAGAGCAGGGTTCAACACCCCCAAACTGCAACGCCCAGACTCAGTAAATACTTCCTCAGTCAACAGCAGCCTTGGGTTTTCCGGCACACAATTCCCCTGACCTATCACCCCAGATCACTGAAGAAAGTGGTTGACTCTTCCTGCCACCCAACCTCCTCCAGCAGAAATCACCAGGTGACAATGCTTCCTCAGCTGCTGCGGTTTGTGGGCTCGAGCTGCTCCGTTATCTGCCCCTTGCAGCATCTTGCCCGACAGGAAGCTTCCCCAGAGTTTTCCATTACAGGAAATTTCCTGTGGGGAAGCACTTACTAAGCAAACAAAGAGTTCCTTGGAAAAAAAAAAAGTGCACACACATACAGATGAAAGAAAAAAACCTCAAATGCTGAAGCAGCATGGGCAAGGTGCTAGGTCACAGGACCCAAAGTGTGAGGAGCACCATGCTACCTGAGAGGCTGGGGCTTAGAAATCATCAGGTGAGACCACTGTGCTGAGGTTGCACTCACCAGGCTGAGGGTTTAGGTGTTACAGTTAGCTGCTGTTTGACCTCTCTGAAGAGAATCAATGGCCTTAATGCTGCATTTAACATAGGGCTGTAGGTTCTAATCATGCTCTGTACATACTGCTAGAAAAAACAGATCTGTCTCCAGACTGCCCGTTTTTTCTTTTTATAAAACCCACGTTTCTGGTGCCTTTTTCTTTCTCTCCCCTTCTGTTTCTGGCCTTTGAACTACACTACTTCCCTCCTATTATCCAGTTGTATCTCCCCACATTTGTTACCATAACATTTTATGTTAGCATTCCATACCACTTCTCAGTTTTTGCCTCCTCTCTCCTCTCTCCAGCAGCAGTCCCCCTGTCCACGTCTGCTAGAGGCAAAAATAAGGATGATACAACAGTAAAGGTTTTCTGTGGTGAACATCTGGTAGTCAATACAAGTTTCCACCTCACTTTGAGGTATGAAATTGCTTGGGAAGTACCCACTAGGAAGCCTCATGGAAGGTGCAGGGACAATACTGACAGGGAAAAACACTGCTGGAGAGTACAGGCTGACAAGCAATGCTTCATAAATCCTGCAAGGTACCAGAATACTGTGGTGTACAAATGCAGGACACATTTCATTCTCAGGCATACAGGACCAAGTTGAAGAGGTGTCCTTGCAGCAGCATCAAACCATGGGATGCTCCCGTGTACACCAAGTCAGTCTATAAAGTGGGCATGAAGAATGGCAGTATGACCAGAGGTGACCTGTAATTCTGCACCATTCTTATTTGGTTTTTTTGCTTATGAGAGTAATCACCTGCATTTAACTCTGATCTATCATTTGCTCGTGCAGTGTTTTTCTGAAGTGTCTAGTTGAGGTTCTTCTCTTGAACTATAGGACTGCAACAGGCAGTGCCAACTATTTTCCTCCCTCTTCTAGTTCACTGCAGCTGTGGTAAAGGGACTTCTGCCAACAGCCCCACAATGCTCTGCTCCACAGGAAGTTCCCAAGATCTCTTCCTGCACAGGAAATTTCCTGTGGTCCAACAGACATTCCTCTTGGCTTTTATCACTCACATACATTTGTTTTGGCAAGTATCTGCTCTTAAGAACAACAAGAAACGGACAGAGCAAAAGAAAACACTGCTGGAAAAAAATAAAAAGAAGTAAGTTATGGTTAGGGTAACAAGAATGACCAAATTAGCCTCTGTCAAACATGAAAATGCACGCTATGGGAGCTGACTTGTGAGGTTTTCCACCTTAAACATTATTCAGAAATTCAGCCTGCTTGACATACACAGACACAATTTTTTTAAGATTCCACACTCAAGTTTTCTCTGCCTTTTAAATGCATTTTACTAATGCAGTTCCCTAGTAATGTGCTAGGCGGTATGAAAGGAATTCTGAATCTTTTCTCTCTTTGCAAGACTCATGTAATTATGGCCCCAGTTCTGATCTTACCTAATCATTACTAACGTCAGCATTAACAGAAGGAAATGCTCAAAAAGAAATGCTTTGGTTATATTTTGCCAGACACACCCTTCTGTAATCACAGCCTCACCAGATCTTTAATAATTCTGCAAAAACACAAGAAAATTAACAAAACTTTGGAAAGGAAAGAGATTTCAGTTTCAAGCTTCAAAATTCTTAAACTTAAGACGCCCAAGAGACAGTGGGTAAGATTTATTTCGGGTGCTTCAACAGAAAGATAAGGGCCTAGTGGGACTTCTTGAAACGCTCAACAGAGTAAGATATCCTGATTGCTTGTACGCTCCTGGAAACCCCCAAAGGCACCTATTCATTACCTTTACTCGCCTAAAAAAGCAAGATGAAGAGCAAAATATTCAGACTGGAAAATCTTCACTATGAGGATATGACAGGTTGCCCAATGCTCAATTTGAAGATTTTAAAGACCCAACTTGATAAAGCACTGAGGGGCCCTGTCTGGCCTCACAGCTGACATTGCTTTTAGCAGTAGGTTGTAGTAGAGTCCTTCTAAGGTCTCTTCTAGCATAAATTATTCTGTGATCCTAAATATCTCTGCAAATACGGTTGAATATCCTTTAAAGTTATTTTTTTTTCATAAAAGGCAAGAGGAGAGAGAATCAGAGCTGACTATACCAGCTAAAAGACAGAATTTTGGAATTAAATTCATTGAACTAGGAAAAGGGAAAAGATGATACTCTACAAGCTAGGTTTTAAACAAATTTACAGAATACTTGTGATAGCAGACTGTTCTGAAACCTGGTTGGCAACTCCTTTTGCTTGGTGTATTTTACTCTCACAGAAGACCAAGGGTAACAGTCAACAGCAGCACGAGATTCCTTACTGTAAGCTTTCCCCAGGGTTGTTTTATCAGACTGCACAGATCACAAAATTGCAGAATAGCTGAGGTTGGAAGGCATCTTCAGAGATCCCCTCTGAGTCCAACTCCTGACGAAAACAGTGTCTGCCAGAGCAGATTGCTCAGGACTACATCCAGTTGGGCTTTGCATATCTCCAAAGACAGACACTTCAGAATGTTTCTGGGTAGCCTGTTGCAGTTTTTGATCATCCTCCCAGTTAAGAAGTTTTTCTTATGTATAAATGGAATATTTCCTATCTCACTTTGTGCCCATTGTCACTGTACATCACTGAGAAGAGCTCGACTATTTCTTCTTTACTCTTTTCTGTCAAATATTTGTATACACTGATAAGGCAGAAAAAAAGAAAAAAAATTAAAAATCCCCAAGGCAATGAAGAGACTTCAGAGATAACTTTGCTGCAAGACAAAGTCTCTGAGGAATCACCAAGCAAGTCTCAATGGACGACACAGGTATCAAAGCAGCACCCAGATTCAGCTACTCTCCCATATCCGGGTGATCTCTCTTTGCTTTAGAAATACTCATCCATTCCAGGCAGTAAAGAGAAGTGCCACAGTTAAAATAGCAGGTACTAAAAAAGATATTTCCCATTTCCAAGGAAAGACATTGTGACAAGTAACTGTTCTACAAAAGAGATTTAGCCCGCGACTGCCAGCTGGACAACAAGTAAGCTCAGTGCTTACTTATTATCCTGACTGTCTAATAACACCACAAAAGCATCAGTGATCTCTTTATTATATTTTGAATATACAGTTGCACCACTTCCTGGAATGTTTTGCTCTCTGGACCAGACAATTTGTTATGTTGAAAGTGCCAGTGTTACACCCTATCCAGTAAAAGTCATTACCTTTACGCATTTTGAAAGCTCTGCTGTGGGCACTGTGCAATCCACAGAGGACCTGGAATTTGATGGATCATTTGTACATATGCAAGTACCTGGGTTTAGTTTCCATTCAGGGTTCCAAGACTTTTAGGGATATTTAGATTTGTAATGGGAATTTGTTTTCCCCATTACATCTCTCTAAAAATGTGCCTGGCTTCATCACTATTTCCATTCTTCTAGCTTTCAGACACTATTTCCTTATTGGCAACTCCCTATCTTCCTCTCCCATTCTCAGACAGTGAGACATAAAGGCACTGAATCTTAAATATATACTTAAACACACCCATCTGCAAATAAATACTGAGAAAGAAAAGAGAAATACAGTGCAAACTAGCATGAGAATGACTGCAGTCTCTGAAGTGGACTCAGCACATGGTATAGATGAAATGCATCAGGTAACCAGGAAGATGACTGCCATTTGATCAAGCTCCATCTTTTAAAATCCACAGTAGACAGCAACAAATTTTGGCAAATTACCAATAGCTGATAAAGGAGATGTATATATACACATACACTGAATGACCTAAAGAACTAAGTGAGAACACCCAGCAATAAACCAAGAACATGGATGGATTGGGTGCATATACTGATAACCCCTTCACTACTTTCCAGTGACAAAAAATTGCTGACTGACTCTGAGACCTGCTGTGATCTACATCACAACAAAATCATTCCTACTTATTTATCAGCTGCTGACAAATGCACATATTAGACAGTCAATAAGCCAGGAGTTATTGGTAGGGCGTCCTCATTCAGCACCTCCTCCTGTTTCAGAAAAATAAGCCTCCTGGTGAAGTCCTCATGGTCAAAGTTTAAAATCATACCTATTTCTAAGAGCAGCCCCCCAAATGGAAAGACAGAAAAAAAGATGAGACATAACTAAATGTGTTTAGAGTTGTGAGCAAGCATTGTGTTGCAAAAAGTGCTCTCAGAGAGGGGCACAGTAATCTAGATGACAGCCTGTGACAACCAAAATGTGGTTTATCAGACTGTACAGATCACATAATCTCAGAACAGCTGAGGTTGGAAGGAATCTTTAGAGATCCCTCTGAGTCCAGCTGCTGATCAAAGCAGGGTCAGCCAGAGCAGGTTGCTCAGGACTACATCCAGTCAGGCTGTGACAACCAAAATGTGGATTCCTAAGAAAACCACCAGGAAGCAGGCCTGGTAGGATGAAAGCACTTCAGCTTTTTCTTCTCTGCTTCTAACAGCATTTTGCCAGTAAACTGAACATGTTTTAGAGTTAAGGAGCAGGGGAGGACAGACAAATGACATGAGACAGCTCCTGACCTGTCCTCCAGTGTGAAATAGAAGCCTTCACTAGCTGCAAATCCCAGATGGGCAGCAGCTGACTGGAAAAGGCTGGCACCACCAGAGCTCCTTGCCCTGCTTTTTTATTCCCTGATATTATACCACCCACAACAATATCTGGGCTCACTGTGATGGTCTTCCAACAGTCCCAGGTGGACTTAGGAGAAATGTCCACATCCTCCAGCCTCTCCTGGGCCTGGCTCTCCCAGTGGGTAAGTTATACTAAAGGACAATATCACTTGGAAGTAAATTCAGTGCTGTAATATCAAAGTCATAACCTCAGCTATCTATTCTCTGCTTCCTAAAAGCTGTCACTTGCATCTAAACCAAAAAGTGGCCACAAATCACATAACCAGAGGAGCTGTGCAGTCTTCCTTGTAATACATGCAATGCTAAACGCCAGAACCTTCAGCATCCAAAGCACAGAGATCAGCACTACAATTAAAAAGCATAATGCCTACCCCTCATTTACTTGGCAGAAGCCTGGGTGAGACTGACTGTGAAGTGATGAGCAGCACCAGGGATGTAAAGCCCTGAGTGTCTGACAAGCTGCAGAGGTTATTTCTTATGCTGGCTAGGTGTGTGGTGTCTGCCTCTACATCCGGCTGAGAGGGATGTGACATTATCTGCTTTGTGTCATCAGCAAACTCAGAGCTCTGAAAGCCAATGTTCAACATTGAATATGCCCATGCATCCCCACACACAGACCATTATTACCTGCACCAACCAATGCTTTTATAGTGCATTGAAGCAAGGACCTGGCCTGTATAAAGCAATGTAGAAGTTTTTCTCCCTAACTTTAAGAAAAAAACACCAAAAAAACCAACAACAAAAAACCCAGATGCTGGACAGATAGCAAATCACTGAGTCAGAGTTTATTGCCACTTGACTTCTTTTGATCCCCCATCACCCTTCTAAGAAAGTGAAGTTGTCTCCCTCTTCTGAGCTATGTCCTTTATTGATAGCTACTCAGCTATGGAGACGAGGCAGAAGCTTTTACAACTGTACAGCAGCAGGAAATTGAGACGTCTTCCCGAGGGGCCTTTTCTAGCCATATTTATTCTAACTTTCCTTGAGATGATCTCAGCTTCCATGATTTTTAGATTAAAAGTATTTCAGAAAGCAGGTGGTAGAAATTACAAAGACTCAAGGTTTTTTTTTTTACAAGATCTGATACAGCTTCAGTTCTTTTATTTTTCTTCTTTTTGTGTGTATGGCATTTACAATTTAATGCCAGGTTCCTCTGAGAGGGCAATGAGGCACAATCAGTGTGTCCTATGAGATTTAGGCTAAGGCAAAAGCTTAAGGAGCTTTGGCAAATGTGAACTTGTTTACAGAACTTTTATCTGCCCCATATATCCTTCCAAAGTTGAAAACCATGCCTTGCCAGGAAATAAGCTTCAGGGAAAAATTGCTTCCTTGTCACTTTCTCCCCTGGCTCTTACTGTGGAGGAGTAGAGGCTTCATGCCTGCAAATCAGCTGTTTTAAAAAGAAGGGAGAAACACCATAGTCCATTAAGTACAACTATCAGGCTGCAGGGAGTATGTTTTTCACTGTTTTGAAGCTCACAGATGAGGATTGCTGGATTTTGTATGTTGCACTACTGATGACACCTCTGCCCTGTACAAACCTCCCCAGCTGCAGCTGGTGTGGGCCAGCCAGGCTGGCTGTAATTCAGATGCAGCAGCAAAAGATTCAATTTGAAGGGGACCCTGTGGACACTAACTCACTAGACTAAAGCCAACTTGGGGAAGTTCATGAGAGTGGGGTGAGCAAGCCCTTAAGCCCTCACTGTACCTCAGGCCAGAGTTTTATGAGCACTTTAGGTTGGTTTGAAGTGGCACTGACACAATAATATCAGCCCTACCTACTCCCATCTCATGTTCCAGTTTTCATACTGCTCCCTTGAAACATTCTTAATGTTCAAGTAGCTGTACAAGCAATCTGAGCAAGAAAACAACCCAGGTAAAGCAAGAACAAAACTATTTTCTCCCAATATTAGTTTTAAGCCAGATGAATTTCTCAGTCTGAGTATTTGCACAGTGGAAAAAGAAATACTGCCAGTGACCAGTGTGCAGGTGGGAGAAACAAACAGAGCAACAGGAAGGCAGGACTGGCATTTTTCAGCAGTGGCACTATGTTACCCTGGTTTACACTGTTTGGGGATAACTGCAGCCTCGACTTTCCCCTCCTCAGAAATGGATAATGATAGTAACATTAATACCACCTTTCTCAGGGGAACTCTATGGGTTTTGGAATCCCCACAGCAAAAATGGTATTTGGAGATCTTGTGAAGAAAAGCATCATCATTACACAGATTCACTTGCTTTTATTAGCAGCCAAACCAAGGACTTACATATTAGCAAACGATCTCCTGTGAATGCTACTTTTGTCAATGGCATGGAGTATTACCAAGGCTTTAATATTGCATGTATGCCAGGTACAAACAATTAGCATGTTGTCAAGGTCTTCAACTCCTTAATCCTGCAAAAATAATGTCAAACAAATTGCTTTCAGCATACCAAACAATTTAGTCATAAAAGAGGCTTAAGCTCTTAATGGTTATTTGTTGAAGAGTATCTTGTTGTGTTGAAGAGAATTATGACAGTTGATAGTTGGACTCCTTGTAGATGTTTTGTTATTATTGTTTTACTGATGATTAAAGTCCTAACCATGATGGAAATGCCAGGGGGTGGTTGACAAAATGCTGACTTTTCTGATTTTTTCATTTGTTCAGTTGAAAAGTGGTTTTTTTCTTGGCTTCCCTCCTCCTTCTCATGCTGCAATATTCAGTTAAGTTTTCCCTCACTTTCCATGACAGCGCTGCCACTGGTCTGGAAAAGCATGAAGCATCAGCTCTGAAGAGTGGCAAAATCAACAAAGCCTCTACCATGTAGACTAAAGAGCTATTTCACATGATTTTACCTCAGCCATGTGCTGACCCTGAGGTTAACCCACAGAGAGGCCATCCTGAGCTCTGAGAACCTGCTCAGCTCTCTGATTGTCCTGGTCCTGGCAGACTAGACTCGAGCTCATGCCTACCCCTACATTTAGTTTCATGATGTGGGATGGGTGCACCAGAGACCATCAGTTCATAAAACAGAAGCCACTAAATCATCACCAATTGTTTATTTTACAATCACTGCTAGCATGAATATTAGAGTTCCAAATCTATTACTGTTCTCCTAAGCCAACTTGTTCTCTGATTGCCAGCCCCTCTCCATGTCTCCCCCCCAAGGACTGATTAATGACTGGAATAAAAAACAATGTTTAGTGGGTCTGTGATGTATGTTACATGGTTTTTATATCCAATCTTCTGGGTCATCTTGTGGGTTTTGGAGAATTGGGAATTGTAGTGCTGTATGAACAAAGCCTATACCAATTAGGACAGAATAACAAAATTCTTCTAAAAACCCAAACCCCAAAAATAGGAGGACTAAGGCACAGGGAACCCCATCTTCAAAACACATTTGAATTCCAGTGTGTTTGGGGTAGGAGAGCAGAGGAGGGGAAAGTGGCAAGCCAGCAAAAGCTGTTGAAGAAACAGCTTCAGGTCTTGGAACCAGAGCTTATCCAGCTGAAGTTGTTTAGAGTCTCTGCCTGTGGCTTCATGAGGGGCTGAGAGTCAAAAGACACAGGTCATCTCACTGGAATAATTCCTCCAGTGCAGCCTGAGATTCCCTCATCTATCTTCTTAATTACACCTGCAAAGGAGATTTCCATTTCAGTACTTTGTTTCTCTTACAACAATCATGGAGAATGATGTGGAAGGACCTGGTCCAGGACTACCAAGAAGTAGTGCAGAGAAGTAGCAGACTCAGACTCAGACTGAACTTCCTCATTTCCTGTAACTTTAAGAACACCAGAGAGCCTCATGGGAAAGAGCAGACTGGAAATACTGGCTCCAAACTAACCCTGGCAACACTGTTTCTTTGTTTCCAAGAGCTCTTGAAGATATCTGGATTAAAAAAAGTTTATGTCCATCTTATGTCTATTTCAGCTGGAAATGTCTGTGCCTTACTGGGTTGATTCTGTTAAGTCTCACATAAAACAACCAGATAGCTCTTGCCTAGCCATTTTATGTCTTTCCTAATTCAGTCTATGTTCTAAAGTTGAAGTCATCTCTGTGGCACTGCCAAGGACTTGATTACTTCCTTTTTACTGCCACCTCTTTATACTTGTATATTTAGTATTCATATTTACCTGAAAGTAAATAGGTGGAAGCCTATAACTGATAGAAATCAGCCAGGTCAGTAAACTACCAGTAAGGTGAGGCAAAAAAAGGAAAACTAATTAAATGTCGAGGCCTTCAAAATAAATAAATAAATAAATAAATAAGAATTGGTTCTGGTCTCAAGTACCCAAGCTTAAGTCTCCTTTTCCTTTTACACAAGTTCTGCGTTGCTGCAGATCTGTTCAACTGCAGTTCTTCTGAAATGACACATCAGTAAGACTGAAACCACCTTCCCATCAAACAGTCAAATCTGTGCCTCTCAAAACGAATAGAGATTACATTGTCTTCCCTACTACAGAAACTCTGCAGAAAAAAACCCCACCAAAATCTGCATTTGTTTTTACGTGCTTGAAGAGAAATCTGCGACAAAATCCCACACAGGAAACGATGTCAGAGCTCCTCGTTCTGAAGTTCTCAGCATGTGTATTCACCACTAGAAGTAAAAACCAAACCAGCTACAGTAATCTTGCTTACAGTAATCATGCCAGAACATTTTCCAAAATGCAGCTATTGCATCTGTCAGCGTGTGCAGGATCTGGTGAGCATTTTGGGGATGGAGCAGAATTAAGCTGTCAATAAGAATGTAGCCACATTCAAAGTCCTGATAACTATTTATGAGGAAAGATATCCCTGGATCACATTTTGTTCTCTCTCATGTCCTCTCCCCAAGTTATTGTTGTATGCTACAGACTTGCCATCCATCTAGGGCAGACTTTGGAAACACAGATGTGGTGAGATAAGATATTACAGGGCTCCAGACTCTCAGCATTGCTCAGAGCTAAGGCATCCCCCTGCATTCAGTTACCCTTCCTCAAATGGCTGTAGCTCTTTCACACCAAGGGCAGGCTTGTTAGATAAACTTCTATTTGTCAATGCTTTTCGACCCATATTCCCTATTCTTCCATCCTCTTCAGAGAGAATTATTGCTAATACTCTGCAGATAGTGGAAAGAAGCACCTTCCATCAGCGGTTTTAAAAATATTTTCTAAGAATTAATGTGCTCATCCTTGCAAAAGACCTTTTCTTAGGTAGTGGACGTAAGTAGCATCATGCAATAAAGTGTCACAGCCAGTAAAATATTGCAGAAGGCTTGATAACCTGTAGATCATTAAATACAGCAAATGGGACACTTTTTACCAATAATGCAAGCCTTGGGCAAACTCACGTAAGTGAAGGATGACACATAAACTCTCTGTTTGACAGTCAGAAAAAGAAACAACATTTGTCATTCTGCTGATAAGTCTCACCAGTTGATTATTACCCAATAAAATATAAGTGTATATTGATTCATTCATATTCATTGACTAAGCCTTCAGAAAATCAACTTCTTCTGCTGGAATAATGTGTTTTGCACACATTTGCAAGCCACATATTGCCAAATATACCACTCTTCTGTCCCAATGCAGTTACTTTATGCCTGGATCCTGTTTTGTTTTGTTGGGGTTTTTTATACCTGCAGACTGCAGGTATATCTTGCCTACCCTCTCCTCTTCCTTTCACAGAAAACACCTATTCTGTAATTCCCTAACTCCAGATGTAATCCTTTTGTTCATCTCATCTCTCTCTCTCATCTTCTTGGTCTCAATTCTAATCCCTTCCACAAATATACACACCTATAGGCTGCATGGGACAAGGTTTTTTAAAGCATGTGATAACCACAAGGAAGTCAATAAATCTTAGGTTTTGCAAACATCTTGGGCATCCTCATAAATCTTGTCTTGGAAGACTTCACTGAGAACTCCACATTTGTGCAAGGAGCACACAAAGCTTTAAGGCCACAATACACTGGTTTAGAAGAGACCTCTAAATGGATCACCCTTCAGAAAGTATCCTCAAATCAAATCCTCTCTATAATAATCCTGTTTAAAATAGTACCATCTCCTTCAGCTGCTTAGACTGCTTGAGCCATTAATCCTGCAGGATGGCTGTTCTACAATCTCACTCCTCTGACAGGCATACACCTTACATACCCCAGATCTACCTGTTCATGACCAGTACTGGCTTTGGTTTTCATTCATGCCGAGGTTGGTACTGAGTTTTTAAAGAACTTAATCACTTAATTATCTTAATTTCTGTAAGACTCATCCCTGCCATAGCCAAACACCCTTGTAATAATGAAAGCTATAGTACTGAGAGACAAAAAAGGTATTCTGCCCTTACAGGCATAACACATGACAGGACCTGATGAGAATTTATACAGTGGAAACACTAGTAAAACAATATAGCCTAGTAGTTAATTTACAGCACCATACCCAGGATATAGCCTTTTGGGAAGGCTTAAAGTTTCTAGGTAAGAATATAAAGTTATTTAAGTCTGGCATGTTGCTGAAAGCTGAAATGCAGATCATTGCCAGCTTGATGCCTATGTTGCATCTTTTGCACAGAAATCTCTGTGGTGAAGTTGGAAACCCTTATTATATCCTAGAGCTAGCTGCTGCCATAGACCACACTGAATCCTATGGAAGTACAAAAGAAAACCTGTAATGCACTAGGGAACACTTCAGACTCTCATCATATAGCTTTAACACCTATAGCAGCATTACTTGGATCTCCCTCTTACTGCTGCTTCTTCGACTGTACAGTAAATCTCATCCACTAACCCTCCAAACAACCCTTGTGGTTTGGCACTGCAAACAAACACTTAGCCAGGTGTCTGGTTCTTCATACCCACTTGTGTGTTCTCTCAATGAACAGGGAAGAAGAAAGGTATATTTATTCTCTTTGCTTCAACAACTACAGAGAGTGCACGGCCCTTCAATGCTTAGGCACCAGGGATTCTGTTTATTTAATAACTCAGATTGTTACTTGATATTGTGCAACTCAGCCCATGGAAATTTCCTTGTTTGCATGCTTCTGTCATTTTGATATTGTTGGGGTTAAACTCAAACCAAAATGCTGCATGATGATGATGTTTTTAAAATTGAAAAATCTCTTATGGTAGAACAAGAGGGGGTATTTTTTTGTTGTTGTTTTTGTTCTGGTTTTAAGTTAACTTCCAGTAAGGTTTGGAGGTCATTCTGAGTTGAACAAACTGCAGTCACAAGTCATGCTCTTCTGAGCATAAGCAACACAATTCCTAGAGTGTTAGACGTAACAGCTGAAATGGTATTTAGAAGTTCTGGCTCATCCACTTCCAGACTTCCTGGACACTGGTTGAACACATGCTAGAAGGATGTGAATTAGTAGTGACAGAATAGAGAAGGTGAATTCTACTGCTTTTCTCTTCCCTCCACAGAATTTTTCATACAGGCACATATATCCATCCTTAATCCCCAGGCAGGGACCACAAAGCCCTTGAGGGCTGCCACTCACCAGTAGCTAAAGCATCATCCTAATTTTCATAGGAAAACTGACTGATAGGCTGTCATGCTTTTTGTGCCTCCTTTGTGCTTCTCTTCTTCCTTCCTGCAATTTAGATTTTGGCATGAAGCTGCACAGCCACATTATTGGCAACATGACAGCAAGTAGGTTTTTATTTTACTTATTTTGTTATATCAGAACAGTTTAGTATTTTCCAATCTAGGACATCAATCTGTAGTTGTTAATGATGTAAAAAAGGTCCACTGATGGTGGGTTAAAAAAGAAAGAACAAGGAAATGTCAAAGACCTGTACTTTTAAAATAATCCTGCCTTTTCAAATAGTTAACAGAAAACTGACGAGTTTTCATTAGTCAGTGGTACGTCACCAATGGCCTTTTCCAGGAAATGTGTAATCAGGGCACTCCCTCAACTCATACTAGATTTAAAAATAATAATAATTACTTTATATGACTAATTTCCTTAGAGAGGAAATTTCCCTAAGAAAAAATACCACGTTGTGTCTCTTACAATTTTTGTCAGGTATTAGCAGTTAGTGTCAGTGTTAGCTTCAGAAAGGCTAAGTGTCCATCCCCAAAAACCAGACTGCTATGGTCACATTAGTCTAAGTGAGGCAAAGTTGAATTTTTGGCATGTGGAAGGGACAGGGGAGATTCAGGGGATTACAGCTTCAAGTATTCCAGCTCTCAGTCTGTGTTTTGAGACTGCTCTTCAGTGTGAGCCTGCCACAACTCCTCCTGTCCTGCTGAAGTCCTGAGGCTGCTGAACTGAGAAGGTACTCTGTGAAAATGACAAATAATTAATTTTCAAATTTTAGTCTGTGGATTTCAGGGAGTCTTTTGAACTATTTCCAGGAAGGCTTTGAAAGATAATTGAAAAAGTATACCTACTGCCAATATGCCTTGCTTAGCTACATACTGGAAAAAAATGGAAAAAAAAAAAAAAAAAGAGCAGCACTGAAAAATACTGTCAAATTGCTAAAGACTATGAAGAGTCTGACTTTGCCTATCTTAGGTGTGCCTGATGCTGAATGTTAATCCAGGTCTTTACTAGCAAAAAAAAAAAAAAGTACTGATCTGGTATGTTATCCACTCAGGTATATGGGGAACTGCATCTTTTTTCAGCCTTTTCCTTCAAGCAACATTTGTTTAAATACTGAGAGCTAGATTTCCTGGAGGAAATCACTACATCCTTCAGACACTAAGGAGTTAAAAGCATTTTCATATACTAACAGACACAGGAATTGAAAACCCCTAAAGAGGGATTGTGCAAGAGAGGAAATTCATGTCCATAATTCTCACTTTCAACCTCAGGGTTCTCCATGCCAATCCACTTTCTCATGGGAAGAAAATGCAGCTGGTGTAGAAATGCCTCTGATGCCATGTTGAAATGCTGTCATAGTGACAGCCTGGGCAACATCCCAGCTAGCACTGCTGCACACGTAGTTCTCCCTCCCTCCGGATCCCCAAGAGATGAACCTCTCTCAAATTTAGGCTCTCCCAGGGTTGACTGGAAAGCTTTATTTTATTCTTAATTGCATAACACCCTCAACACAAATATATAGATATTTAGAGGAAGTCAAACACAGTCAGTGTGTTAACATTTCTTTCCTGTTAACATTTCTTTCTGCCACAGATCTGTGATTGTAAATTACAGTAAGGTGAAAAAGGAAGCTTTTCAAATGATCAGGGTGAGATCCAGCTTGATAAAATACCAGTTACCCTCCCAAGAACCTGGAAGTCAGAGTAGTAGAAGAACCTGAAGAATGGCTACACTGAAATGATCTTTGGCTCCCATACTGCTTCCCCAACTTTTCCGACAACAAATCAGCTGAGCTTTTGAAAACATTGCACATAGTTCATGAAGCAATGCGGGAGAAGCAGATGGTGTAGTGAGAGAAATGCCTGCAAATACTTGGTACAAGCACCCCCAAACAGAGACTTAGAGTGGTCCAAAACAGTGTAATACAGAAGAGAGAGAAACTTAGTTCAATCAAAGAAAAATGGAGGATGAATGCCAGGCTTCTATGGGCAAGAATGAATCATCTCACAACAGAAGTCACAGAAATTCCACCGAAGCAGGCAAGCATATAACAAAATTAACTGTTTCGGTGTGAGTATGTGCTATACCTCCTGCCATCTCCAGCTCTCTCATTTCAAGCAGAAATACACACTACACAACAGGACAGAGCTCAAGATAAGGCCCTAGAACTTGCAAGAGCAAGTGTAGCAAGATGCATCATACCAAGAATCATAGAATCTTTCAGGTTGGAAAAGATCTTTGGGAGACCTCACCTCTCCAGTCTTTCCTTTCCTTTGTCCTCAAAGACCTTGCACTGGAAGAGCTATTCCTATGATAGAAGTAATTGCCTACAATTTATTTAAACCTCATCACTGCTAGTTTTTAGCTGGTTAGAGAAATCCCTATTGACCCCCTATTGCCAAAAGTGAAATATAAGATTTCCACCTTCTGCCAACCCAGCAAGAACGTCCCTTAGGAATCTCTGGGCTTTCCACACAGAAGCAGGAATAATACCCTTAGAGATCAGCTATGCAGTTGTGATTTTCATGTCCTTTTTCTACCTCATTTCCTTCCAGCACTCTTTTGATATCACGCCAAGAACAAACAATGTGTGCGTTTAAAGCAATAAAAAACCCAGCACAAATTAAGTGCCTTCCTACCCACATTTTACTGGAACTCACTATCATTAAACCGAACAGTGAGCTTGGAGTGGCACCTGATAACAATGCAAACCTTTGTTACAAAAACACCCTTGGTAGAACTGTTCTGTCCTACCTGCAGCTCAACAATTGTGTTCCCATTCCTATTTCCTCCTGGTGTGGCTACAGCTGCCATTGCTGCAGGATGTTACCTAGATTTTAGTTCTGAGTAGATTATATGTAATTCTGTTTAGTTTTCACTAAAGAAAAAAAAAGGTGACAGAAGTGAGTTCCATGTTTTGGGGGGATAAGGATGAGAAACTGGGAGCTCACAGTTTTGGAAGGAGAGATGGCACGTCCCAGACCTAACTGAGGTTGTGTCAAGTACTAAAAGAGAAAGGTGTGCATCACCTAAGAATGCACCCCTAAGAATGAAGAAGGAAATAAAGAACAATCACTAGAGTTTAAGTAGACATCAGCTGAACAAAATACATGAGCAAGGGGAGAAAGAGGAACAATTTATGCAAACAGTATGTGGTATGTTGATTTTAATCATTAATGCTATCAAAAGGTGGTGACAGCATAGAAGTCCTGAGCCCATTATTTATCCGATCTTTGTAGTCAGATTTCCTAGCACACTTCTGGGTGCCTCAGAGCTCAAAATGAAACAGGCTGAGCAGCAAGCCTGTCAAACATCCCACACAAGGCTCCATCCAAGTTATGTCATCAACATTAGGCAAATGATAACAATTTAGGCTCTGAGTCCTTTCAAGCAGAACAGGCACTGTATCTGGCATGGAAGCTGTTTCTGAGAGACCATCCTCAACTCCAGATCGACCTCTACAAGCCATAATGCTACAAGTAAAAAATTACTAGGTGTCTTACAAAATAGATTTAAAATAAAGTAGGTATTTCCATACTGTTCTCTGATGGTCTATACCTTGACTACAGAAACTGTCATCTTTAAACCAGTACTACTCACAACTATATTGAGTGCTGCCATTTGAGTACTTCCATAGAGCTTTCATCAGTGTAGGAAAGAGTCCCTCAAAACTTGAGCCATGGTGAAGATACCTTTCTGCTATGAACCATGCACTGTAGATATGGGCTGTGGCCTGCTAGGGCAATCACAATGAGCAAAGTTCTGTGTTTTAGACTCCACACTTTGCATATCTGCACAATACAATGAATGATTACACATTGCTATTTATGAGGTAACTTCCCAAATTAATACTGGAAACCTATGTCTTAAATACCTCCAGGACAACCAATCCAATCCCAAGAAATTTAAAATGAGGCAACAGTCCTTTAACAAAGAGAAGACAAAAATTGCCAAAGCTATAAAAAACATACAGAGTAGAATCATAGAATGCATTGGGCTGGAAGGGACTTTTAAAGGTCATCTAGTCCAATCCCCCTGCACTAAGGACATCATTAACTAGATGAGGTTGTTCAGAGCCCCATCAAGCCTGACCTTGAATAACTCCAGGGATGGGGCCTCCACCACCTCTCTGGACAACCTGTTCCAGTGTTTCATCATATCATATACATATGATTGCATAAATACATATTTTTCTTCAGGGTCTTTTGTATCTGACTTTTGAGCCCCGTGGATCATTACAGCTTTTCTTTATGCAGGCCAAAAACTTGCTTTAAAACATACAAATAAAAACTCAAATTCTTTTATTGTCATGAGAGTCCAGCAAATGTATTTTAAATAAAATCTTCCTAAAGCTGAAACACTCCCTAGAAAATCATGAAATGTTCTGCTGATGATTGAAGTGTTTCAAAATTCCTAATGAACTCCTTAAGCAATGAAGAGGGATAAGGTCGTCTTAGCAGACCAAGGCACATGATGTACACTAATTCAGGGGACTCTTGCAAAGAATTAAAGCACCTTTAATTGCCAACTGAATAGGAAGCAGGGAATAAAGGCCTCCTCAAGGGAGAAAAGAAAATTCTGATGACATGCTTGTAGCAGTGCATGTCAGATCACTTTGTGAAACTAGGTACTGTGAACAGAATCTCATCAAGTTTACAGACAATATAGTTGAGGCAGGGAAAGGTGACATCAAACTTGCCTATTTCCTTTGCCCTGCCCCCGTGCCATCTGAAATCATATACTTCATCTGTATGTACAATGTGTTTGGAAACCCAAGCAATCTAATCAAAGCTATTCACTCAGCTCACCCGAGCTTGCAAAGACAGGCATCCCCTAGGGAACAGAGACCCAACAAGCACTCCCTTTTACTTTACTACAGATTGGGATGGTTCAGAGCAAGGAAATACCATGGACTGGTTTGTGCCTATTGAAAACTCGTTTGTTACAGCCTGAGCTCTCTGGGGATGCCCTCCCTCCATTGTGTCTTGGCTGGGATGGAGCAAAGGTCCTTTTTCCTCTTATTTAACAGGAAATAGGTATCTGCAACCCTTCCTCCCAGCTATTTTCATAACCACACCAAGACATTCCTTATTGTAGGCACTGACTTAAAACTCTGTCGACACCCCTAACTCCTCCTTGTCACAAGCACATCAGCAGCCAGGGCACTCAGTTTTCGTGGCAGCCAGGTGCCATTTCTATGCCTTGGTGCCCAGTTGTGCCAGCCAGCACACCAGGGCTTAAACCTCAGCTCACCTGCTCCACAGAGGAAGGAGTACATATAGCAAACCATCGCCAACATCACTCTTCTTCGCTTGTTGGTTTGAGGGGGCTGCAAAAGATAGCTGAGAGGGCAGCAAAGAGCAGGGGAGAGGAAAAGGGGGAGGGAGGGTAGGAAAGCGAGACATACAGGGAGGAAGGCTGGGGGGAAGGATATGTTCCACTACGGAGAATCCTGTCAGGATGCAATTTATTTTCATTCTGCGCGGGAGTATAATGGAGCACTGCCTGAGCTCTCTCAATAGCTGTTTTGAAGCAAACCAGGCTGGTATGTCTTTAATTTATCATTTCATTATGAAACCGTTTCCCTTCCAAGAAGCCTTCAAGTCAGGAAGCTCTGTCTGCCCACACAGGAAATTCCTTTGCAGCAACTTCCCCAAAAAGGAAATTTCCCTCAGAAGCGAGCCCAGCTCACGCCTTTGAGCAGAGCTGTTTGAAGAGCCTCAGGCATGCGAGCCCCGCAGACACCCTGCCTGCTCACTGCAGCTCTGCCCTCCCACAGCCCTGCACAGACCCCCACCACTTCTCCCCCCTCCCCAAAGACAGCCACCAGCATTCAGAGGAAAGGAGTTGCTGGGTTTTCCCTAGCAAAAAGCTCTTCATTCAGGAGAGGCACAGCACACGCACGGAGAGATAAGAAAGAGCAGAGGAAGAGGAAAGGGAGCTGTGGAAAATCTTCCCAAACCACTCTAATCCCCTACTTGGAAATTAGGGGGAAAAACTGCACCGTATGTTAGACCTCTTCCAATATGTACCCGTACATAATACTATGGGTTGTATTTAATGAGCTTTTGCAGTGAAAACTCACAAGCAAAGGAGAAAGGAGGGAAGACTACACAGAGGAAAGGGGGGAAATCACATTTACAAAAATGAATCTCCCAGACATCTTGTGAATCACTAAGTGGGAGAGAGCCAAGAACATCCAGACCAGAGTGAATAACAACATACGGTATTTTAAGAAGCACCTTAGCAAAGGGGACACAGAGCAGAAGCTCTGACAGACTTCCAGTAGGATTTTAATTTACCACTTCAAATCACAAGCAATACTGAATAATGACTTTCTTTAATGCCTACACACAGAAACCCAAACTGTTGTTTGGGGCAAGAGAGGAAGTAAAACTAAAATTCACGTTATACATTGCATGGATGAGACAGCACCACAGAAGGGGTACGGGCTGAACCAGATCTTGGACTGGACAACAGCAGGAAAATTAAAGCAAACCTTTGAGAGCACACGGGAGAAATGAGGGCTAGGGATATGGAGTGACCACAACCCTCTGGAGGCCTATGTGCTCAGGAGAGTGACTCACCAGGTTTCCTCCTCCTTCTCAACTTCAAAATCTGTTTTCCAAACACCTGATGGGGGAGATCTGCTCCTTAAAGCCAAAGCTCCAGCAGGTGGCTGCCTGCCCTCCGCTCCCATTCCCTCCTTCACCAGATAGCTATGCACTGTTCCCTTGCCAGCTAATTTACATGACTTTTTTTTTCCCTATTGCTGCCCTTGAAATTACATTCAGTGATTCAGTCAGCTGTTGTGTAAAGAGACTTTTGACAGAACTGCTTAAAGGCAAATCCCCCACTTAACTTTTATCTGTGGCCTCTAGCTGATGAGTTAGTTACCACCTAAAAGAGCCCTCTGGCACAACATATGCATACTGAATGTATCTGCTTGGATGGCATCCACGCTCCTGTCAAATCACTGGGGATGGTTATGAGATGGGGTAAAATATAAAAACTGCCATACTAGAAAAGATGGCCAACCCAGCAAGCTAAATGTCTCCAGTTGTGGCTACATAAGCAAAAAGTATAAGGAAACATTAAGTAATCTCTTCTATAATATATATTGCTTATCTCAGTTTCTGGTAACCTGTTTTAAGGACATCAAGAGTTGTGGTTGCATCCAGACCACTGTTTCCATACTGATAAAATGGCCTATCCCTCTCTCCACAGGTTCCTTTTACAGACCCGTTTACACCTTCAGCCCCCAAAACATTTCCCTGCAATGGTTTCCTTCATGTAGTGATGCATCCTCATTCTTTTAGACATGTTGCCCAATGATTTATCTTGGATCTCTGGATTTGCTGTTTTGTGAGGAACTGTGAATAATCATTCCCTGTTCACCTTCTCCATACCAGGTATGATTTCATATCCACATGATTAACATTCTCTCTGCCACCCACTTCACTTACAAAACTACCTTTTCCTCAAACTGCAGAGTCCTATCCACCCCTCTAGTATCTGGAGAATGGGAAAACTAGGGAAGTAGTCTGTTCTAGGTAGGTCCCCAATCACATTAAAAATTACTGTGTGAATGAGACCACAGAGTGGGACGGACTTTGAACAAACTCAAGTGTTAAGAAACCCCTCCAGAAGTTCACAAGCTTCCACAAGACTGTTCTAGAACAAGTTTCCTAACACACTTTGGTGCAAAATCATGAAGTCAATGCAGACTTGCTTAATAAATTTTACACTGGTGACTGACTTTTGTCAAGTATGTTTGCTCTAACGCTACAAGTTTTACTATAAAACCACATGAAAAAGCCATGAACTATTCACATCAATAATTTTCTGCTGAACAACCACAACACGCTTCTGGATGAGATTTCCCCGTGCTGTGGACCCATATGGAATGAGTTGTTGTCTCTCAGTAGAACTGAGAATATATTATTAAAATAAGAATAATTTACTTTAATTTCATAATTTCAATTCTGAGACACTGAGCAGATGACCAGCACTTCAAGGGGTAAAGACATACTGGGCATTTTATTCACACAGGTAAAGATAATATCTCTGCACTTGCAGTTGTCAGGAACTATTAAAGTATGGCTGTCCTGAGGCTCAATTCAAACAGAGCTTATGTATAATTTAGAGGTGGTTAAGAGACAGGTTTTGTACCACTAACTGTATTTTTACAGTCTTTACACTGTTGATGCTGTACCAACTTATAAAACTGTGCTGTGAAAATGCTTCAGAGTGGGCGCCCAGTCATTTCAGGATAAGTTTATCAGTGTGAGCTACCTTTATTCACAATAGATTACACCATGGATTATTTCAGTTTCCAAAGTGGTGCCAGGACTATTTGTGGATTAGCCCTGACATTAGTAGTCTTCAGGAAGTGGCCCATGGAGTACACTCAGTAAGAAAGCATTAAATGCAGCTGATTGAGCCCCATCTACAATTAAAAGTCAACTCAGAGATTTCAAAACATACATAATACTACTGACTCTGTACACCTGACCCAGTAAAAACAGACTGAAAGATCAGCTGAAACCTGGGCCTCAAGTCTCAAACACAGGCTAATCCTCTGGTGCCTGCTTGATGCAGTAGAAATATGGTTAGGAAAGCACTGTGAGCCTAATAGGCAGCAAACATAGCAAGGAAGGTGCCTTCCACCATCTTCTGCATCCATTTTTTCAGATCATAGACAGTAAATTACTACTTGGCCTAAAAGAAATGGTTGTAACATGTTGTAAGGTGTTAATTAGGAAGAGTAACAGTCTTTGTGCATAAAACCTCAGTACTTTAACAAGCTTTCTTTCTGCAGGATCTAAATATGTACATGTAGAGAGACACATGTACCAGATTAAAAAAAAAATAATCAGAAACTTACCGGTTTTGAAATAAATTTTAATTGTTAATCCTTCTCTGATTTCAAGTGGGTTTTTTGTGCCCACGTTTTCACTGCAAATTATGGAGCACCAGAAAGACCTTGGGTGAGAAGCTGTGCTCTCAGGGTCATTCTGGACTAGCTGGATTCTCCCAGACAGAACTCTCACAAGAAAATTGTAATTATGAAGAACTTGCCACTACACTGCATATCCAACCAATCCCAAAGACATTTGGATTTACTTCTGGGTGTTCCAATGAAGTCAGCCACCAAACTTTCTGATACTCAGCCACTGCCATTGCACACACAGATAATGGTGTGGCAGGAAGCCAACAGCAAATACTGACTTCTCTAACAACCCAGCTGCTTCAGGTCTGCCCATCTCACCAGCACTGTTACCCCTGCTGTCACTCCCAGTCCCTCTGCTTTTTACTCTGCATGACTTTAAAACTGAAAGAGGGTGTAAAATTGGGAGGACTGTGAATGTTCTGGCTCTTACAGACAGAGCGCCATCCCTTGTTCCTATATTACTGAGATCCAAGGCTTCAACTCCTGCACCAGACTTCTAATTCCTTCTGCATATGACCATTCACCACTACCCCACACCATGCATCCCTGGGAACAACACAAAGTGGAAGCAGAAAATGACTCCTCTGATTTGTCTGTGCTCACTTTCAACAAATGAAAACCACCAAGCAAGCTGTAGAGCAGTGATGAAGCAAGCCTTGTGTATTTAATTTTTCATTTTAATTTGTCACCACTGCCTATTAGTATTTAAAGAGCAGTGAGGAAAAAAAAATACCTCTAATAAAAAAAAAACAAGGTGCCTTCAACAATTACACACCCAGCAACACAGTAATGACTATCCAGAGTAATGCAGCTAAAAGCCCAGAAGGAAATAAGACTACTAAGGAAGTTTCCAAGGAAGCAAGATACAAAGAAGTATGACACAGAGAAAAAAAAAAAAAGGGGGGGGGGGGGGGGGGGGGAAAACAAAGAAGTATCTGTGTACAGAGGGGGTTTTCTGACAAAATGCCTTCACTGAAGCACAGAGAGGAAGTGAAAACCAGAAAGAAGGTTCAAAACTGAAGAAATTAGAACAAAAGAGAGAATAGGAAGGAGGAACTTATATACATAAAGGAAGATTTCCCCCACCAGGAAATACATGGGGACCAGTCAAGTGGCAGAACTGAAATGAGTAACTGGTTTGTGGACGGGCAGGGACAAGGGCTACTTCCTTCTGCACTACCAAGAAGGAGGAAGCAGAGAGGGAGAAATTCTCAGTATTGCACAAAACCAAAGAGGCACAGTCGTTCCTTCATTTCTCTTCCCCCAAACACTGGCCAAATAAGTAGAAGCAGAGAACAAACCTACACATATACTCACACGCACATAGACATTATGGACAAAACCATGGCAGCTGCTGTGAGATGGCTCCTATTCCTTTCAGTGGGTCTGCAAGGTGACTCTCTTTTCACACTGCAAGCACCTATGAAACTGGCTTGACAAACCATTCCTAGGTGAGCCTCAGCATTTCCATTTGGGACTTGTGCAATTTTACTTATAGGGGTCAATCCCCAGTTGTGCTTTCTGAACTCTTCTTTGCCACTCCAATTTTTTGTTGTTAGTGCCCAGGGTGGCAGAACCACGAGCTCTGTATGGAGGGAGGGTCTGAATATCAGAGAATTGCTCTGCTGGCTTGAGTTGATGGAACCGTTCTTTAAAGCTCAGCATCAAAGCATTCACTTTATAAGCTGCAAGCCTTGGTTCTTGTGCCAGCAGCGACTTCTCCCCATAATTAATTAATACCGTATTAATTGTGCATGTTCCATGGGCCTGTTGAGGAGGTGTGGCCAGGCCTCCACACACAGATCAACCTTCCCAGTGCAGCCAAGAGAGGAGCACAGGAAGCAGAAGGTAAAATCCCTTCGGGTGCCCCGGCAGGAAAATGGAATACAAGTGATGCCCTCAGGGGCTCCACACTGACACAGCAAGAGGGGCTGAGCCCTGCCATGGCCTTTCAGTGGGCAACAAAAGATAAGGGCAAAGAGGGATCTTCCACCAGCTGCACCCCTTGTGCAATCTGTTGGGCTCTGGTCCAGCTGGAAGCACAATCAGCGGGCCAAGAAGAGGGGCCCATGGCAGCTGAGTGCCCTTGCGGGTAGGATTTGGCCACAAGTCATGAGATCCTGTGAAATCGCTGGAAGGAGAAGCAGGGGGGAGGAGGAGGAGGAGGGAGAGATTATTCAAGCTCCTCTCTGCTGTGCTGAGCCTCAACTCTCCACTGACTGCCAGCACTGAGGAAGTTGGATCCCTGTGTTTCAAGGGGCTTTGGCCACCTCGAACCAGGGAGTCCACTGTGGCCACCTCATCCCCTTCCCCCAGAACTAAGGAGAGGGCTCATGGAAAACTGGAGCTCCACAGCTTGAAGAGCCCCTCCTGTGAAGATGCTTGTCCTCCCCAGACATGCCCTGGGGTTTGGCTGGAGACATCTGCCCATCAGCAGCCACACAGCCTGCAAAGCAGACCCACAGGTCCCACTGTAGACCAGAACCCAGGCTCTAACTAAGGTCTAAGTGCTGACTGAGGTGACTGACGATGCAGACTCATCCTCTATAGAACAATCAAGATAGTGGACACATACATATTTGTGTATGTAATCTGAATGACAGATACAGATGGCCTGAAATCTAAACTTCAAAGACATTACCACACTAACTCTTGCACTAAAGTTATTAATCTCTAGAAATTTTTGTGTAGGTGAATGATTGCTTTTTTTTTTTGAAGGTACTATGTATTTAGGGTTTTTAAGGCAACAAAGAAAAGCAGGACTGGCAAAGGAAAATTCTGGCAAGAGTCCAAAGTGAGAGGCATAAAATTAACAATATATGGAAGAGAAACATAAAAAGGGTGGAGATAAGGCACAAAATTCAGAAGATTTATAAACTAACTGCACAAAATTGTCCCAGCAAATTCCTTTTAGAAAAAAGGGGATTTATGTCTAACTATGAATTTGCCTCAGCACAACTACAATAAACATGAAGAAGTGCAGTTGCAGATCATGCTACTTATTCTAAGATGATATGGCACCTTAACAAACTATATATAGAAAGGAGAAGCACTAAAATACAGGCACATAGCAAAAACACCATGAATTCTGCTTCAAGCAGGTAATACCTTTCCCTCATGGGGAAAGAAAAATGCATTTATGTTTGCCGTATAAAAAGGTGGATTTTTTACAGTGTTGTAAGAAGAATGAGAAGAAATAGAGACATCTAATTTTTAAATAATTAAATGTACAGATGCAGATTAAAATCTTAATTTGTGGATCTGGACATCCAGTGGGTGCCAAATCTAAGACTCTTATCCTACACGGTCCTTTCCTTCCAACAAAGAAAGGCTAAACAAATCTCCCTGCGTTTTTAAAAAATAAGAAGGGAGCTATTTATAGATGCATTTATTGGAGCTGTTTCCTTATCAGGAAGTATGTTGCTGGGAATTACTGTCTGCCTACATCGGAAATTCTTTCAGGGATACAAAAACCCAAAAAGGAAATTTCCCTTTAAAAATATTCCATGGTTTTTTGCTGCTGGTGGGTTTAAAATAAAATGTCAGTGCTCTGACCAGGTCACAGCCCCTTTGGGAGGTTTGTTCTGCAAACAAGAAGCTTTAAGACACCTGAGGGAAACATTAAAAAAAAAAAGAAAAAGCTTCTAGAGAACTGAAAGAGGGAGAATGCTGAGAACGTATTAATAAGTTAAAAAAAATAAACCTTTTTTTGCAGGAGGCTGAGATAATGCAATTTCATTACCAGCATCATGATATTTTCCTCTGAAATGAGCACGTTTATAGACCATATCCTTACCAGAAAGCATTTGTAAAATTTATCATTCTGGCAAAGAGCTGACTCACATGGTGCTGAGTACAGCTGGTTTGTTCAGGCCAGGTCTTCAGACCAGGTCTCCACTGTGGTCAGGCCCTCCAGACTGAATTCCTGGCACACAGTTCACTGCTTTCTCCTCAACCTCCAGGGCACGCCCAGTGGTGCTCAAATCCAAAAGTCAGTGAAACTACTGCTCTTCCTTTGAGAAAGGAATATGTGATGCCAAAAGCTCTTACCAGGATACCATCCCTTCTGCATGTCACAGCATCATGACAGGGCAAAGGTCACGAAGGACATGGGTAGAATGTTGCTTGCCTGCAGGAGACAGGTCCAGCCTTTTTGCAGCTCATGTAATCCAATGCTACAAGTTACTCTGGGATGTCAATAGTGGATTTCCAGCTACAGGAAACTTAGCTTACTCAGTAAGCTCTCAAATAGGAAGATTGACACTGTCCCCACATCAACACCCATGGCGCTGAGGATTTTGCCACATTCCCTCATCTTACTTCTCCCACGGATTACAGAACATCCCATACTATGACTGTGGACTCTATAGGCAGGAAGATATGTTGGTTAGTTGTTAGAGATGTTAATTTCATTTTAACTTATGGTGTAATTTAAGATTTTAATTTTCTGATCTGTATAATTGTGTTAGAGATACTTTACTCTGCTTCCAGTACAGAATGGACACTTTTTCAGTGGGATACAAAGGTATATGGTGATTACACTTGAGAAAGACACATGCAGTAAATAAAGCAGGGTGCTTAAGGCTACTTCCAGGGTATGATTTTTATGCATAAAGACTTCTAAACCAATATTTGGAGCTAAGCAAGTATCCCCATGACTCTAAAGCCAATCAGTGGTTTCTGTTTAATAACTCACATCACCAACCATATATCCATTAAGTACTTATTAAGTATATAAATAAATTGGTTTTGAACAAGGATATTCGTGGCTACATTAATAGCAGCATACTAGTCCTGTGTGAAATGAAGTTTACTTGAGGACCCAGCACATCCAAATTTACTCATTCCATAAAAGACAGACAGCAAATAAGCATCCACAACAGTGGAATGGCACAAGTGCTTCCTTCTCCCAAATCTTTGGAAAACCATCTTGAGAAGAGGCTCTTGGCTAAGGTGCTGGATTGAGCCTCCAAAAACGTATGGCATCATTTACTCCTCCTGCTCCAGCAGTGAAGTGGGGAGCTGTAAAATGGATGCAAAATCCCCACTTAATGGAGATTCTGTCAGCCTGTATATGTGAAGTATCACAATGAGTGCCAGCACAGGGGAGAGAAGACTTACAGCAGAAGGAAATCCAGCCTCTCATAAAGCACAAAATAATTGTTTTCTTTCTCTGTGTTTCTATACACGACCTACACATTAATCTTTGGTGCCTTGAGCTGCAGCAGGTTTTTCCTCACACACTGCATGTTCCTCTAAATGCTGTACATTGGTGCTCTCTTCCAAGATTCAGATGCTCAGCTCTGTTTTTTATTAGGGGAGTAGACATGTATGTTATGTTGTTTCCATAGGTGTTTTCTGTCATGTTTGTGTGTTGTTGCAAGGCACTCACCAATGGTTTCTTATTGTGGAGTTGTCAGTCATGGCTTACTCACAGTTTCTCTTCTGTGTTTTCTTTAATTGTAGACCTATATGTGAACACTGGGTTCTTCACGTTAATTTCATTTCTTAAACTAAAAAAATTTTTAAAACCCATGGAAGCACTTACAATGCAAATGAAAAATTAAACAGACACATTTGGGATAGAAAGGGGAAAGCAATCTAATTTTAGGTCCACTGATCATGACAGTATCCCTTTAAAACAAAGCTGAAAATGCTTCAAACCCAGCAATACCATAAATGTCCCGCTGCTTTTGCTTCTTATCCCTCCCCA
This sequence comes from Phaethornis superciliosus, assembly GCA_023637945.1. Lineage (NCBI taxonomy): Eukaryota > Metazoa > Chordata > Aves > Apodiformes > Trochilidae > Phaethornis > Phaethornis superciliosus. The sequence continues at coordinate 38,762,004 of JAJQWJ010000001.1, forward strand.
CACTTTCCAGGGGAATTCCACATGGGATCGGCTTGAATCCCAGATTAAAGCAACATGGCTTTCTTTCCCCTCTGAATAGAGGCAAGTCTGTGATTTGAAGATTTAGAACCCTGAAAGTAAAGCCTTCCAAGAGAGTAAAAAACCAACTTAGTATCACTGAGACTCCTACACCGCTACCCTCCATGCCCTGAAGCACAGGCCTCTCACTCCTCAACCTCACAACTCCTCTCCAAGTTCCCACTGGGGCAGGAAGGATCTGATCCCTCCACCGAGACTGTCAGTGCAGAAAAACACTGTGTTAACACTGTCTGGGTAACAAGCAGGTAAATTTTTTAAAAAGGAAAACAAACAAAAAACTCCCACACTTCACTCTACAATTCTCTCTCCCAAGAAGCAGAAACCAGCTCGGAGGACTGGCCCTTTTTGACAAGTTTTTTCACACCTAACCTGCATGGCTCTGGTACAGTCACCCACCAGCAGTAAGGAACTAACAGATTTAGGGCTCAGCCTGGAAGCTGCTTACATCAAGGGTGACACAACTGAGGTGGCCCTGCCTCAACCCGATGCAAACCCTGTGAGACAAGGGATTCAGTTTCCCACAGGTGATGAACAAAGATGATGCTAGAAAAAGTAAAGCAGGATTTTCCTGATCCAAAGGCCACAGCTTTCCCAGCTGGATCAGCAATGAGGTTTCAGGCTTCTCAGTCCAACATATTCCAGACAAAGCTCTTTCAAGTAAAGCAGTAGCATCTATCCTGTGCGCAGCCATAGTGCAAAAGTGAATCTGAAAGCATCACACTCGATTCAGTAGGATCAGGATTAGTCTCAGTCATTAATTTGATATTCTGGCCACCTCTGACAGTCCCTTTGTCTTATGCAGCTTTTATTTTATTTTCCCTGTATGTGCGTCAGTCAGTTTTGTTCCACAAAGATTCTTCCAAAGAAAATATTTTTATTGCTTGCTGCTCTAAATGTGGCTTTGGGTGAAAGGCTTTTTTTCCCATCTCACTACATATTTTCAGTTCAATGCATTGAATATTCTAGTAACGAAACAACAATATGCTTAATGCTTCAAAGTGGCTTTCCAGCTGTTCACCAAAATTGTAGAATAATTAACAGGTGCCAAAGGATTAATAAAAGCAGCATAATTAATAGACACTATACAGAAAAAATGGATCCTTGGCAACCCTGACAATGTTGTTTCCTCCTCCTCCTCCTCGTAATTGTTTTCTGAATTATTTAAAAAAAAAATAAAGAAAACTGGTGCCTTTAAAACACAAATGATGCAAGAATGTTCGATTAGGAGAAAGAAACTCAAAATAAACTGCTTCCAGGTCTGATAAATGCCTTTAGTTTAAAGAACCTAACAATCTGAGAGCCCAACTTTCTGGCCTGTGATGCTACTCCTAGATGCACTTGGTTATACACAGGGTTTTTTGTACAGTGTAGTACAGATAAGGTCACAAAGATGTTGAACCAGTACAAAGCCAACAGACTGGGCATCACCTAATCAGAGTATTGCATAACAATATGAAACAGGCATGCAGAAGGATTCCTATGAAGCACTCAGTGAAAACTTCCAGGCTTTACTACAATCAAAAAAACTAAAATTTTGCTTCTGTCCTCCCTTAATGAGGGAATTGGAACAGTCATTACAAGTGACACAGAGATACTGAAATAAAAACTGTGATCCAACTAGCTGTATATGACCAGGTCTAGATACTCTAAAGTTCATCAAAATCAGTTGTAGCCTGAACATACCACACACTGGAAAACATAAGACCAGAACCCAAGCCTGTACTGGAAACAAAAAGTGCTCAAATAACTTTACAAATAGGTCTTCGGCTTCCCCTACCACCATGAGCCCCCAAAAAGGGAGTGCAGACAGCAAGAAAACATCAGAGTCCTGATATAAAAGTTCTCCCCTGTGTGATGTGATGTGATATGATGAAGGAACCCTGACATTCAGAGAATGTCACCTTACTCTGAACATCAGTGCAGGCTGTTGGAGGTTCAGAAAAAAGCAAGAAAATCTAGTTGCTGCCAATAATAATTGCTTCACCTGTATAGGGAAGTACAGAAAAGTATGCACAGTGTGCCTTGCTGTGACAGAGGGCTGCAGGCATATGAAGGATGCCAAAACTAAAGAAAGAAGACTAATTAGTTCAGTGGAAGAAATAAGCTCCTGTTCATGCTTGGATCAGTAAAAAACACTATGAAATCTTTGCCCACGACTAAACAAAAACACACACGTTCCCAAAGGAAGATGCCCTTCAGAGGGATAAATCAGACTGTACAAATCAACAGAAACAAGCAAGGGGAAATTCTGCTGCACAGGGTCAGAGTATGCAACAAGTCCTTTTTCAGCATTGGTATTTCTGTGTCTCTTGTTGAAGAAGTTTTATGTTGAATGGTATGAAGAAAATCACAAAGCCCTCAGCACATATTTGCAGTTGCTATTGTAGAAGACAAACCACCTTATTTTCATCTTGCTTATTACAAAAAAGGAAAAAACTATTTTCTCTCTGATTCAGAGTATATTAATAGACACAGGAACACATTCTCATATCCATCTCTTACATGCTATATCCTCTCTCCAGTTCCAAGAACATTTTACTACAAGGTACTGGCCATAGCACAAAATGAGTAACTAATGACACTGTACCAGACAAGACAAAAAGGCTGGTTTTAATTTAAAAAAAAAAAAAAAAAAAAAGAAAAAAAAAAAGAGTACTTTCTCTCCATGGTAATGTGCAGTAAATCTCCTCAGAGATACGGGGTATGCAAATAGTTTCAGGACGTCCACCTACCTCAGAATTCTTCATTTTCACAGTATCTGGACAGTCATTATACTAATTTTCACAACTTTTACAGTCTTTGCACTTATGGGTTTTTTTCAATTTACAGTGGGGAAACTAAAACAAGATGTCCAAGGTCACAGAAGGCACCGAGGGCAGAGCCTTGTGTGAAAGATGAACTTGCTTCTCTTGAATCCTCGGTAAACATCTCAATTTTCCAAACACTCCTCCTATCTGACGTTAGTGCAGTCTGGTGGAGATCAGATATGCTGCAAAGCTACCACAGCATGTACACTGGGGACAAAGAACAAACTGGAGATCACTGTACTTTCTGACTAGATACCTAAACCAGAGGAAAGCATATTCTCCAGCTCCCCACTGATAGTTTCTTTACAATGCTCCACATAGTCAGTTAATAGGTAAGAAACTGGTATCAAGGCAAACAAGTATGTTTAGAAGTATGGGTCAAAAGTCCCTGGCAGGGAAGCACAGCATCAGAGAAAGGTATTACCAGAAATTTATTCTCACTCTCCCAGAGCTTTAAGACTGATTGCATTGTACTTTTAAATTATAGGAATAGGGGAGGCTGGAAAGAAAGCAGCTAATTAAAACAAGAAAGGTGGTGTAAGATGGGAAAGGTACCTTTACACCACTCCCAGGAAAAGGGATTTCTCTATATATTTCTAGCTGCATTGACCAAAGAGAAGGAGTCCTCCTCTGCTTGCTTGTAGTAAAGAGGGATCTGCATTCTACTCTTCTGAACTTTGCATGTCTCCCTTTTTTCATCCTCTGGATCAAATCAGCTCAGCATAGACAAGACCCATTTGCTCACCAAACACTGAAAAATAATTTATTGCACCAAAGGAAATTGTTCTAATAATTGTCTTGAAACTATCAGCTATTAGCACCTTCAGAGTGCTCTTAAACATTAAAAACACTGACATTTCTAAAAGGAAAATATAAAACATTGTCTGAATCCACAGAGAGCACTTCATGCTCCATTTGAAACGTTTGTCTCTAGTTCTACCTTTGCTTGGGCTAACCACTGCTTTCAGCTGCACCTTAGCACAGCTCTTGAACTTGTAAGCTGGCAGAGATGAAGATGTACAAGTGAGGACTGAACTCTGTCTGTATCTCAGCAAATGCCATCAGAATCTCATAGAAACAAAGAACAAGTGGAGACCTGTCCATCTATCAGCTTTGAGCATGGCTGGAGAAATTTGCCAGATCTCCTTGTGGCATTTGAGTGAATTTTGAAGGTTCAAGGAAGTTCTTATGCTCTGCCTTTATCAACAAAAGCTGTAATAAGGCTGAAAGCAAATAAAATATCAGACCTAAAAAACTCTCCAACTTTGCAAATTTAGACCAAATCTTTGCACATACCACCACAGAAGAAGTTAGCTACTTTGCCTGACATTTAAGGTAGTTTGGATTCATACACATCTCTCATAAAAAATGAGAAGGGTCCACATAGGAATTGCAAAATCCCATCTTAATACCTCTTAAACATCATGACCCAAGATCCAGAAGGTGTCTAGTTATTTCTATACATGGTATTAGGAGGGCTGCTTCTGGAATATGATCTTCAGTTCTGTTGTCCTCAGTTTAAGAAGGATGTCTGAAGTGGGAAACATTTCATAGAGATGATACAAACAGAATCTGGAAGCTTTACAGAAAGATTGACAGCCTTAAGAACCTCTCTTCCTATCCAGTTTAGCCAAGAAAAGGTTAAGATGTGACTTTATCTAAAAGCACCTATATCAGGAGTAGTCTTTTGACAATATTTAGCAGGAAAGGAGATAATGACATCTAATAGTTGGAAACCGAAGCTTGACTAATTCAAACTATAAATAGGGCACTTAAAAAAATAGCAAATAAGGAGGATAATTAGGCATTGAAAGAACATCTAGAGACCTCATACCCTCCCCATCACTGAAATCTTTAGATGAAGAGCAGAAATCTTTCTGCATAAGATGCTGTAGCTCAGTTACTGGTCCTAAACAGTAGGACTAAAAGAGTGAAGTTCTGTGACTCAGGTTAGACCAGAGATTGTTTTAGGAATTCATTATGGTCCCTTCTGGCCTAACTATGAATTTATAAACTTTAAACAGAGGGTCTAAAAGGGTTTGGGTCAGCTGGCTGGTGACACTGTTTGGGTCAATACTGACTGCACACTGAGCTACAAAATACTATACTGCCATATACTACAACTAGTAAGGCTATGTAAAGGTGCTTCATGTTGTTTATGATCCAAGACATTAATAATTTCACAAAGTCTTCCACAAAGCCAGTAGTCTGTGTTTTTACATTATAACCAGTCAGACTGGTGTAGAAATACTAGTGGCAAAGAAGCTTCCTTGTAAGTTTAGAAACGTGCCAATCAAAAGAAAAGAAGACCCAAAACAGAAAACAAGGTGAAAGGTTGGATCACACCTAAAAATATTGGTTCAAAAGTTTTCACTGAGTGGAAGTCTTGTAAGCTTCACACTACCCAGCATGCTGGCTAGCTGATGGGAAGGAAGCAGGTAGTAAACTCAGTGCTCCAGCCCTTTCAGTATCAAGAGTCTCTGCCCTCCTGCCTTGTGCATCTGTCAGATCCAGTGGGAAAGGCAGTAAGTAACTGGAAAGCCAGCTATGACCAGGACAGTGGCTCCCACAGGAGTAAATAATACCAACTGATGCAGTGCTGGGGGTGGGTGGGGAGACCTAAAAGATTAGAAAACACACTGGGGAAGGAGCTGCTTCTGCATTGGTTTCTCTGTGTCTTAAGTTTTGGGCATAGCACAGCAACTCCCTGTAAGTGTGGCAGCAAGTCCTCCCTGGGCTGAGGGATCAGGGCAGCAGCCACATGCATGGACAAGAAGGGCCTGGGAGCTCAGGGATACACAGACAGGTACCAGACAGCCAGAGACACTGTAGTGCCACCTCCCATTCCTGTCAGAAAGCACAGGAAAGGTACAACCTGAGCTACATGACAGCACAGGCAGAAGACATTAAGAGGCAGCAGCAGGCAAAAACAGGGCCGTGCAGTGTGGGCAACGAGTGGCCCTGGGGCAGTGCAACTCAGTGGCCAAGGGAGCAAGCATGGGATTACAGAAACACTGGGAGCAGTTTGTATCCAGAAAAGGAGCATTCCTGGAAGACAGCTGAGGACAGGAATGAGAATGTTTTGTGACAAACATGAACTTTTCTCTCCTTCCCTCTGACATCCCAAACTCATTTGTTAGATAGCAACAAAGAAGTTATGTTTGCTCCTGACCCTGTTGCTTGTTGTCCCTCAAATACCCCAGGAATGTCACACCTGATGTAAGTTTACTTAAAACCTCTCAATTTACATAGGACTGCTTTCCCTCCAAAAGGAAAATTCCACTCTTCCTTGTCCCCATCCTATCTCACCTCTCACTGGCCAACAGCACTTTGCCCTTCCTGTTCCTCAAACATTAACTCATCTCAGTGAGGAAGTGTCTGGCTCTCACCTTGCCCCCAGCTGTAGTTTTTATTCCAATGTCAGTGATAAGCCCTTCCTCCCTTGCAGCATCCTTTTGTGTACAGCTAAGCTGATTCTTCCTCCTTTCCTCACTGCCTCTGTCAGCACTCACACTCTGCAGCAGAGTCTGGACACCAGGAGCACTCAATACCAAGACCCACAACAACCAGAAAAATAGTATGGCACAAAGGCACTCCACTTGCCACAGCTTGTGAAATTCTGAACTTGGCTTAGAGCACATTGCTGAGCAATTCCTGTGCCATGGAAAGAAACATAGCACTTCCCATCCAAATAAAACCTCCACATTTGTGCCAGTCATGAGAAATAAGCCAAATCCTTGACAGGAGGTGCAGGGAATGGGGGGCACTAAAGGGGGACCATGTACTGTATATTTCAGGGTGGTTTCCTTTGGTTAAAAAGAATATTTAGAAAAATCAAAACAGACGGAGCTTTAAAAAAACAAAACAAAACAAGAAAGCCAAAGGCAGAGGACTTCCCTGCTCCTCTCCATAAACAGAGAGACAGCTCCTCACCCACACCCCCCCAACCAAGCAAGGTTAAGAAGCCCCCACGCTGAGACTCACGCAGGTGAGCTGGCAGTCTGATTGCCTCTTCCTCCATCCTGATGGCTCGAGGCACTGGGACATGTAGTGGTGACGAGGACGTGTAATTCGGTACCGGGCTCACTGGAGGGGTGTACGAAATTCTCTCCTGCTGTAAAAAAGAAAGCAAGGGGGCAGGGGAGAGAGAGAGGGGGGACAACGTGAACTTTGGAACAGAGGTGTGAAATCAAGGCGGGGGGGGGGGAAAGGAAAGAAGGGAAAGAAGGGAGGGAAGGGAAGGAGGGAAGGGAGGGAAGGGAGGGAAGGGAGGGAAGGGAGGGAAGGGAGGGAAGGGAGGGAAGGGAAGGAGGGAAGGGAAAGAGGGAAGGGAAGGAGGGGAGGGAAGGGAGGGAAGGGAAGGAGGGAAGGGAAAGAGGGAAGGGAAAGAGGGAAGGGAAGGAGGGAAAGGAAGGAGGGAAGGAAGAGAAGGAAGAGAAGGAAGGGAAGGAAGGGAAGGAAGGGAAGGAAGGGAAGGAAGGGAAGGAAGGGAAGGAAGGGAAGGAAGGGAAGGAAGGGAAGGAAGGGAAGGAAGGGAAGGAAGGGAAGGAAGGGAAGGAAGGGAAGGAAGGGAAGGAAGGGAAGGAAGGGAAGGAAGGGAAGGAAGGGAAGGAAGGGAAGGAAGGGAAGGAAGGGAAGGAGGGAAGGGAAGGAGGGAAGGGAAGGAGGGAAGGGAAGGAGGGAAGGGAAGGAGGGAAGGGAAGGAGGGAAGGGAAGGAGGGAAGGGAAGGAGGGAAGGGAAGGAGGGAAGGGAAGGAGGGAAGGGAAGGAGGGAAGGGAAGGAGGGAAGGGAAGGAAGGGAAGGGAAGGAGGGAAGGGAAGGAAGGGAAGGAAGCCCCCAGCTTGCAGCCTGCCTGCTTCCAGGCAATGTGCTGCACCCTGGCCAGGGGCCCAACAGCTTTCAGGGTGATGGTGTCATTTGCAAAAGGTCCATGAAGTTTCTAAGGGAGGAAGTTTCTGAAGTTTGCAAAGGGAGGAAAGGGAAGTGCCACACAAGGAGGGAGAGTCCAAGGGGGATACGTTGCTGAAAATCTGACAGCAACTCCATGATACAGGCAAGAGGACCATTGCAGAATGTGCTAAACCAGTTGTGAACTGAGCACTTCTATTAAGTACTTAACACTTTACTCCTTTGTAGCATTTTGAAGACATTAAGCAATTAGTTTTGTCTTTGCTGAAGAAAGCCATACCCTGTCACTAACAACCGTTTACCTTTGAGTAATTTAGTACATCCTTGTTTTCTTGCCTGAACTAGTTACTAGCACGTTCTTTGAAGGAGTTTACCTTGCAACCAAATGAGTAAAGTCAGCATACAGAAAACAGCTACTCGGGGACAGTGAAATAGAGTTAAAGGGCAATATGTGAATGTTGCATTAGTTTCATAATTGTCACTGCTAGGTTTTTACTGTTGACAATGCCTGCCAAGAAATTTAAGACTGAAATTTCATCTGCTCTGATGGGAAAATTCTTCCATATTCTAAGCATGTACTCCAGTCACAGCACAAATTATACCCCTTTGTAAATACACATAGCCACAACCTTACAGGAATATAAATCATTATCATATGATTTCCTGGAAGGCAATGCATGTTGCTCCCCCAAACTGTGCTGCTGACATTTAATGATGCAATGCAAGCAGCATGGATTTACATACAGAGAAATACAGAAACAAAAGGAACTGCCTTAATTTCTGAGTCTTTGCAGGAGAGTATATATGCAGCTCCCCACCCTGACCCCAAATTTTGGCAAATGGAAAAGACAAACTCGGTGCTGAAGCAAGAGAAAGTAATTACTTTCATTATGAAACACAGCATTATCACAGCCATGCAGTAGGGGAACTACTGACCGTGGGTGAAAAAGGCACCAGCAGAACATAACCATGAGCAAGGTGAAGGAGAGGTTTGTACAACGTGAGCAAATAACTGAATGTACCAAAGCAGAAAATTCTTCAGGCAGACTGCGCGTCACATCCCCAAAGAAATGGGACAGGGAGCAGCTAGCAAGTATTACATCTCTCAGCCACCACTTCAAAGCAATCCCAGCTCATTCTAGCACAAGGTGCTGCAATCAGCTTGCTGCTCATGAGCTCACACAGAACCAGAAGCTCTGCCAGGAGTCCCGCCACCATGCCAGCCACCACTGCTGACAGGCATGGCAAAGACTGATGGTATGTGGAGAATAAATGATCCATCTCAACACTAACTATTCTAGGCTTAGACCAAGTGGGAAGACAGACATGTTTCACTCCACCACTACTATTTTGTTATTTCTGCAAGTACAGCCTCTGTGACTTTCCACTTGGTACTTCTGAGACAGAAATTACTCAACCTTATATACAAGTCTCTCACAAAGTCCTTTAACACCCTGCTGTGTCCACTCAGTTTCTATCCAACACTGTGTCCAGGAAACAGCAATCCATAGGCTGAAATTAATTTAGTTTTCCTTAGTTAATAAACTGGGATGTTCTTCGCGACATGGTGAAAGACGCACCACTTGTGGAACTAGAAAACATTCTTCTGCTTTTAACTTATGCAGCTCCTCCCCTGACCCAAAGGAGCTGACTCTACACTTGACATTCCCACACCAAGCAGCTCTCTGTGCCCATCCTGGATTCTCACTGCCATCTGCACCTTCTCACCACGGTGCATGTAGCAGCAATTCCCAACAAGACCAGCCACTTCTAGCACTTCCTGCTGCGATCCACAGCTCAGATAATCGAACCACACTGCAGCTGCTTGTTGTGTTTATTGAATGAGATATTTATAAAAAGAGGAACGTGTCTGAAACGTAGCCACACTGATACCTGCCTCTGCAAACAGGAACTAGAGAATAGATGGGAGACCTAAAGTCCTTTTTTTCCCTCCCAAAGAACACGGGATGAAGTCCAACCTCAGGTCAGGTTTCATGTTCACAGAAATCCTGTATCACCACTGCAAAGACAAAGGCTCAGTGGTTTCAATGAGCCAACAGCAGGAGGAATGTGCAAATAGAAGATGAAATTAAATCCAGAACCCTGTGCACCTTCCTCAAGACTCAGAAGGGGCTGTATGAAACTCAGACATTATGCTTCCAGTACCTGCTGCCTTTCTCTCAGTGCTGATCAACCTCCTAACAGAATACAGTAACCCGATTTATACCAAGACAGCCTCATTGATATTTATTACTACAAACCAATACATATGCTTGTTTCCTAGTATTCATAAGAACAGGACAAGAAATAAGTTTTGGAAATGCAGTTACTTTTTCCACACACCTTGTATGTCCACAGTATGTGTGAATTGGTAATATTCACAGAACACATTTTACAAGGCACAAAGGGGAGGTAACTACCCAAATTTTATTACTGCCTTTGAAATGCCCTCTCTTACCAATTCCGCATTTTTTCCAGCACCTTTAACCCAAATATCAAAGCAATTTACAGACATTAGGTAAGTCTTTCTCTTTTTATTAGACACATGGACAGCCTGAATTACAGAAAGAGCAAAGCTCAAATGAGCTCAGTAATTTCAGAGTTAAGCTGTCTTGAAAAAGGACAGTGTGTACCTCTCAAGGGCAACACAAGTGCATCCTGAAAGAGCAGCTCTTTTAACTGTCCTGGCCACATTTCCAAAAGGTGTGGAATGGTAATGTCACAAGGAGGTCAAGGCACTGAGCTTGTGGAAAAATGAGCTTCATCCCTGTTTGCAGGGTGAGTCAGGTAAGATGGCTGGAAGCACAACTGCAAACATCAGTCCAGTTCTGCAAGCAACCATAGCTCTGTGCTTCAGCCACATGCAGCTCCTGGCCTACACAGACACATGAGAGGTCACACTTGCTCCTCTGGGCTTTTTAAGGCTTTTCAGAGTCACACCTCCAGGAGGTACCTGTTGTACTTGCACCACTGAGAACAGCTTTACTTTACTCTTCACAACCTCAGAATTGCCTAGGGCTTCTCTCTATGGGATCCATCAACCCAAAACATGGTTGGTATCTCATGCTTCTAAGGTTATGCAACCAGATACTCTGCTACTAGAAATATTTCTGAAGCAGTTTCCTAATCAATCAGTTTAATATTCCCCTTTATGTGAAGGCCAAGAATAGATGGCATGTTCAAGCAACAGCCTGGGAGGAAGGACAGGTAGAGCTGGTAGCAGAACCAGTGTGAAACCTGTGTGTACTTGAGCAAAGAGCCTAGCTGCAGTTTAGTCTATTTGTAGAAGACAATAAATCAATACACATTTGGTGTGTCCTTTGAGATCATTGGTGATGAGTGCTAGAAAAGAGCTTGGCATTACCACATGCCAGACTTGCTACCTGACAGGAGACATTTAAACCTGCAAGTGACCAGATGCTCAACCCCAAACAACTGCCATCCACAAAGAACTTCAAAATAGCAGCTCCCTTGTACTTCACCAGCAGCCACAATGAGGTGGACAAAACAGCTGGCATACTGTTTGCTGTCATCATTTTTGAAAGGCTTCTTTGGCTCACAGTGAGTCAGGGAAGCTTCACCATGGAATTTCACCTTGATGACAATAACTGAAGAGATGCATTAAGCCAACCTTTGCAGAGACCCTCCTTGGGCCTGTTAGTGGCCACCTGGGCAACCAGCCAGGTCTGCTTAGACTGGGGAATGCTTTCACCTGCCCCATCCAGCAGAGACAGACTGAAAGACATGGTTAAGAATAAAGATCAACTATGGCATTACTATCTAGTTGGAGCACACATAACAGCTGACTAAGACTCCTGAAGTCATCAAAGCACACACTTGACTTCAGTTTGAAGAACTGGGGTAGATCCTTTATAGAAAAAAAACCTACCTGAACAGTTAGAAAATTCTGTCAGGAACACAAATAATCCACATCATTAAAATAATAATTTTAAAAGTGGCAAAATAGTGAAGTTATATTTGTAGTATATATAGTGCATATATATTGACCTTTTTAAAAAATGTCAAACAGTGAGGATGAGTGAGGTTACAAATAAAAATAGTTTCACACTCCAAAGCAGGAATCTTCATCATTAAGTGTTCTTCAGCTTCCAGTCTGACACGTTTCTTTTTTCAGTTTTCCAGCTCCAGTCAGATGTCAGGCACAAAGGACATAAATGTTTTCACAGAAATCAAAATAAAATGTATGAGAAAGCATGCAAAGCAAGGCCCAATGACATGACTAATTCAGTAGCTGGATAGGATGGCATACAAAAATGACTTTTTTTTTCATTGATAAGGCAAAGAAACACATTGCCTGTGCTGCAGTTTTTAGGAAACCAGAATGGCCAACATGTCTGCAAATACCCTGTGCTGAACATAAAAGGCAGCTGCCTCTTATCACTGTGTAAAAACCTCCTCCTCTATTGCCTGTAATGATACTACACAGGGCAAAGTTAAGGAAGAGTGAAAGCTGATGTGCACCTGCCCAGTGGGCTGCTGGTATACAGGTGCCACTCCATGCCTGTCTTGGTGCATTTGCAGTCCATCTTTGCTTCTTCAAAGGGTCTGGGGTTTTCCTGCTCCCCAGAGAAGTAGGAGTTACCACAAAGCAGAGGAGACAGCAACTTGTGCTGTGTTAAGTATCGGGAAGCCAACACTCAGCGGCAAAAAGGGAGAAAAAGTTACCTATCCTGTCCTCACAGCCCCCCCCACCCCTCCCTTGCTTACTCACAAGTCAGTGCTAGTAGTGCTAGTGGGATTCTGTTTTAAGGGAAGCTTCCACTTCCCTGGGTATCATCCTGTCACCTTGCTCCAACTCCTCATCTGTAGGATGTGTGCTGCCTTCCTTGGTTTTTTGGGAAGTCCTAAGCTTAAAAGCCCCCGAGTAACATGGCCTTGTCTTGTGCAAATCCAGGTTTGAAACATGGTTGTGGCACTCAGGACTGTGACAAGTGGTGTTTTGGACACATGCTATACCCCCAGTCAAGAAGGATGTTCAGTTCTGAAAGGACAAGGGACCAGGGATGCTATCTTTTTCAGCAAGGACACTGAAGCAAGGAAAGTGGAAAGCCAAGCCAAGGGACCTGGAGCTGGGGGGAGCCAGGAGGAGTCTGCTTTTCCTACTGTGGATCCTCCTAGGAGTAGAGACCTTGGGAATGGCAGAGGGGGGAAATGCCCTTAGAGAAAAGGGTTGAGGGAGAATGAGGTGCTTGCAGGAAGGAGTGAGAAGGTCCAGCATGTCTGGGCAGTCAGCAGGGCAATGCCAGTAAACCAGCCCCAGTGTAGCAGAGGGGATGACAGGAGTTTCAAGTAAGTTAATCATTAGGGAAGCAAGTGGGGGAAGAAGAAAGAGAAGGAGGACATGACGCAGCATTCACCAGTGTTTTATGAAATGCTGAATTCAAAAGTGCAAGAGACCACTATGAGATGAATTACAGGGTCTACCATAGAGAGGAGAGGGAAATCAGAGCCCCTTACAGACTGTATGCTCCACAACCAAATCCTTTTGGGATTTTGTTCAATGTTATAGCTTGTAAACTCCAACTTCTGCCAGGGACAAAGGAACAGGCTCCAGAAAAAGCAAAGCAGAACTCTGCAGTACTAGGGTATGAAATAAACTCTCCACTTTCCTCCCTTCCCCCAGTTGTTGTCATCATCTTAATTTCCACAGCAGACTTCTCCTCATTTTTGATCCCATTAATATAAGAATTCATGTCAAATCATACCAGCATAATCAGCACACTATCAGTAATTAGAGAAATTAAAACAAGCACAGTTCTCTGGAATGGACCTTATGCAAAGCAGCAGTGGGAAAAGATTAACATCTCATTTCCTGCAAACAGAGAGCAGAGATTCTCAGTGACCTCAGTGATTTTGTGGAATTCAGATCCCCCCTGTCTCCTCCCTTCACCCTGTCTCTAACAGAGATCCCTGCACAGGGGCAGGAGATGGCTACCCTCTCACATCTCAACACTTACTGAAGCAAATTTAAAAAAAAAAATAATCCCACAGAGGTTCAACAGTTTAATCACAAAAGCAAAGGAGACAGTGGGGAAGTTCATGCTTCTCCCAGAATGATTACAGCCACTGTTCTAATTGAATCAAAATTGTACAGATAGCAAATATTGGTGCACTCAAGTGTTGTGAAAAGGCAGCTTGTGGAGGTCAATGTTGTTGAAAATGCCATGATACGGTTGCATTATTGTCTAAGCACTGAAAAATATCTTGCATTAGCAAATTTAAATGAAGGAAAAAGTAGCTGAACCACATGCTCAAAAAATATTTCTTTGCTGACATCACTGATAAAATGAGGGAATAAAGAGCAGAAACAGGGTGTAGGAGGATAATATCAGGTAAAACTACAAGAGAACACTAAGCCAAAGAGCTTAATAAGATTCAAGAAAATAACAGTAATCTTTATTAGTAGTAAAAAATATTATCTATAAGTAGCCCAGCTAGGCAGCAAATATATATATATATATATATGAGGAAGATTCTGGTTCAGAATATGGAAGTGGAATCATCATGCTCCAAAACAGGAGTAAAGCCTTATCAATTGGGAGTGGGAGCCTCTTCCACCCACCCTTCTGCAGGGAGGCCTTTAGAAGAGGCAGCAAAGCTGGAACTTGGCCCACCTGACCTACTACTTCAAGGCATAAGTCAAACACTGATTCAACTGCCTGATGCTAAGGAGCTACCTGCCTCTGGCTCCTTCACACACACAGCTTCCAAATCTGCCTTATGGGGCTGTCACTGCAATGTTCCTCCAAAGAACTTTCTATTGCCCTCTTCTAAGCAGAGGACAGAGAAAAGTGGGCCACTGCTCTGATCCACAGGGCAACTTGTTTTGTGCCTACATCATGATTTTGTTAGCACACTCGCTTACCACAAAGCACCAGAGAAGGCAGAGAGAGCAAACTTATTGCACAGCTAGGAAAAAAACCCGAACACGTGAGGCTTTGAAGCGCTGTGGCTAGTGAGTAAGCAGCAGGGAAGCAGGGAAGGCAACAGAGAAAAACTTTCCAGGCTTAGATATCTGCATGTCAGAGATATTTCAATGTGGCTCTTTCAATGTTCCCATTTCTGAAAGGGAATGCTGGGGAGCCTCCTCTCTGTAACATACGGAGGTTGTACAATCCTGCCTGTAAGCGTGGGAATTCACACCCGTGATGGGAGTCATGCACTCATTTCAGGGCAAAATTTCTGGAGGCCATGAAACTGAGATAGAAAAACTAAGGGGAAACATGGTGTACAGGGAGCTGCCCTCTCACCAGTTATGGGAAAGGAGAATCCAGGAGCTAATCTGCAGTGTCTCAGGGCTGGCATGGCAGCACAAGTGTTTTCATTCAGCTGTGTTATGGAGCTGTCACTGAACTGGCAAGCTGCAACACTACTGTGTATTCAAACACATTTCCAGGACAAGCACCATTTCTGGACTTTCTACAAGGAAAGTGCTGCTTTCTGAACATTTTTACTGACGCTACAATTCCTACGAACAGGATCCAGTCCTTCAGGATGGGGGATAGCAAAGATTTCCATAATGTGAGCCACAGGTTGAACTGTCACATGGATGAGGTCAATTCATTTACCACCACAGATTATCTACATACCCATTGGCTAAGTAGTGGAAAAATAATGGGAGACTATTTCACATTAAAGTCACAGATTCTTTTAATCCTCAGTCTTTATTGGAAAAAAAATTCCTGAGGAGCTACACCACTCTGAAATACTTATTTTTAACATACAATTTAAAACTATTAGAAATTACTCTTCTTGGTCCCATTGCATGTCTGGACTCTGCTCCCATATATAACTACAAAATTCTCCATCTCTTTAAAAAAAAAAAAATTAGTCTCATCCTGTTTTACATTAGTGGAAGTAAAATCTCCACACAGGCCTCAATATTTTCCAGTCCAGTCACTTAAGTTTACTCTCCCACCTTATCTACATGAAATCAGTTTGAACCTGCAGGTGAACAGTGTGTGTGTGTATATATATATATATATTTATATATGCCTATTTGGAAACAAATTGCATCATGATCTGCCACAATTATCTTGTATCTGTTACCATTTGAAAATACAGGCACACCCAAAAATCAGCTACTACAACAAACTGGGAAAAAGTTATGTTTGATCATGTAGATGCCTATCCTGGGTAAGCATTAGAAGTTAACCCTGATCACAGGCCTGGGTTCTAGCACTGGGAGCCCATTTCAGACCAGAGGACTGGTGTACCTACTCACCATCCTGTGAAACAACAGTTGAATCCTGCAAGGTTGACATCTTCATAACTTTCCTCACTGGCAAAACAAACTTCTATTGGTATACACAGCACCACTGCATTTTCATGACAGCATTTCACCACACTTCAGACTTCTGACAGAATTTCCATGAAAAAGGACACACCAAATACACAAAAAAACCTGGGTGTGTCTAGCTCTAACCCTGCACCTTACAGTTGCTGCTCCTAAAGGTTCAAGAGGTACAAAAGTAACCCAACACACACAGCATGGCAAGGAGCATGCTATATCCTCTTGTTCAAATGTATCTCTAAGTAGGTAAAGGCAGCTTCCAGAGGGAATCCAGGCCAGCCCAGGAGGAGGACAGCAATACTGAAGGTGAAAAAAACAGGCAGATCCACTTGGGTATTCAGGCTAACTGAAGAGAATCCACAAAGAGAGAAAGATAGCCAAATAAAACAGCCATTCTCAAAGGCTGTTTTAATAAGCTAGTCCAGAAAGAGGTGACAATGGACACTTGCCATAAAATTTCAGAAGGATCCAGACTGACTCCTAGCATACTCAATGCAGAGGGAGTTCCTAAAAAGGACCATGGTTGCACTGATCTCGTCTGCTTTATAGAAACTGAAAAGGAAGAAACATCAAATTACCATCTTCCTCTCCCACTATCTTTCACCTACTCCAGCCACTTACTTTGACACGAACAACATGAGATCAGTGTGACTAAGAAAGGAAATTCTAGCTGACAAAGGAGAGAATATAAAAAACAGCTGGTAGGATTTCACTTAGAACACTGCATCCTGAACATTTGCAGGCTCTTCATACTGCATCATACACACATTACCCCTGTATTTGCACAACAGACAAGTTTTAGAAGAGTCAGAAGGCCTAGCCTGTAAGAAAGAATAAAGGAATTACAGAGAGAGAGAGAGAGAGAAAGAGAAAGAGAACAGATACAGCCCAACGGCCAAAAGGAAATAAAAACAGAGGAAAGGGAAGATAATCTCGAAGACATTGCAGAAGGATGAGCTGGTAAGAAGCTGCGACTAAAACATTAAGATGCAATGGGAGACCAGTAAATGAAGCTGAGTTACATGAAAAGAAAGTCAGGCAGGTCAACCCGTACAAGAATCAGGTGGGGGGTTTTGCCATTTATTTTACAAGCTATTGAACAGCTTTCGGAAGGTCTCTTTAGCTGGCAGTGTGTGTGTAGGAGAATGCAATCTAGAAGAAACTGAATTTTTTGCCGATCAATACATCAGACATAAAGTAATATTTGGAAACTAAGCAAACCACCTGAGGGATAGTTTGAGGCACAGCAAAATCTTTTAATTTCACAGTCCTTCCAGCACAAAACCATCAGAATTGGCAGAAATTTATGAAGACTTTTAAAATATGTTTGTAAAAAAACAGCTGGTCATATGCAATTCAAAAGAAGAAAAGATGAGCTTTCACATGTGTCTGAAAATAAGCTGAAGCTCCCGAGCAAGCTATCCTTTTAATAAAGGGTAGGTAACAAAGAGAGTGGAGCCTGAATTTAACAATATGGTCTGTATTCCAGGGACAATGACAGGGTCGAGCAATGGCTCTTTATTAAATGCTTTCTCCTCCATTAATGCTGCACACTCTAATGATTTGGCCATTACCATTAACAGATCTGCAATGTCCCTGCCTGGAGCTAATAAGTAATGAACTAAGCGGGTGGATATTCTGTTGTGTAAGGAGAGCTATTAGCAATCCTTTCCCAACTACACTGAAAACAAGAGATGCCTTCCAGGTACAACCTGTCCATGTGACAGGGTACACCCCACACAGCCCTCATTCCTTCACTCTGGAAATTCCAGCAGCACTCCCAGAACTCAGAAGGGGAACAAGAAGTGGATCATCCCCTCCATAGTGCTGCTGTACGGGGCTGGGCGGAAGATGTCACATCTCAAAGCATAGGAAAAAAAGAAGCTCCATGGTAAAGGATTGAAGAGAATTGGTGAAAGGGACAGGAGTCTGTTCCCAGACCTGCTACTGACTCTCCAAACAAGTTGTGGCATTACCACAGCTCTGATTGCCTTGGTTGTGCCAAAAGGGCAATGGGATAACGCTGACTCCACAGGTCTCTGAAGCCAGTGGATGGGAGGGGATGGCTAAGCACAAAAAAACTCAGTTTAGCTGCTCTCCTTCTGCCATAGCTTTTCCTGTTTGTTAAGTTCCCCAATTGTTCTAATTGTTCCTTTCAACCTTTGCATCACTTTTTGTTCTTCTCCAAATTATTATTTTGTTTTAGCTCGTAATCCCAAATCATTGGTTATGATGTTGCTTCTGGCAGAAGAGAAGTGCTGAAGTTTCACTCTGGTTATCTTTGACTTGTTTTTACAGCTAAGCATTGCTGGTTCATAACTGAATGGACACTGTAGTGAGAGCCACTCCACCCTTACCATAAGACTGCTTATGAGCTGCAAATATTGCCTAACTATGTAAAAGTGACAAGCTTGAGAACCGAGTTGACTGAAATGGAGTAAACTGCAGCCACCTTTCAGAAAGATAGTAAAGTGCTAGTCCTGGGCCCATTTTGACTCAGTCTGAAGGTTTGCCCACAGTCCTCATTATCACACTATTTAAATAAGTCCTATAACACCTTTGTCACTTCCCTGCAATGAAGGGAAGCATTATTACACTCACCTTTGCAAATGAAGGGACCAAAACACATGTAGATTAGGTGCCTAGCTCATCGGAAGCATAGGGGCTGAGCAAAAACCTTCAACACTTTAGAAAATACTCCCAAGAAATCCATCAAAATCTGAATCCAACTGTTGGGACTTAGCATTTACACAGTGCTAACATGCAGAGGCAAAATGAACCATGGGGCCATTGTCCAAGGCACTGCAGAAACACTGAGTAGGGGACAGCTCTGAAGAGCTCAAACCAAAATAGCCAAGATAGTGAGGCACCAGAGGAAGGACCTTTTTGCATCCTGTGTTACAATCCGAAACAGAGGTGCAGAAAGAAGCAACAACTGCCTAAACCCCACTCTGATCCTCTGCCCGCATGATCTAGTTTCTGGGGTTATGTTGCTGTTCTAGAAAAATACGGATGAACTACAGGAGAGAAATCACTTGACGCAGACATGACACAAAAGCTCTGAGAAGGCATCATTTCACTTTGCATTTTAGCACTGATTTTAAACACCCTCCCCATGAACGCTTCTGATGTCAAAGCATTCATGGAAATCTTTCAGCTCACAAGTGACAGCAGAGGTGGCCTGCATCAGAAAAGAGCTGTGAACCCGTTCCAGAAACACATCCCTCCTCTGCCACAAGAATCAGGACACAGGCATACCAACCCTTCCCATGGTTACCCAATGGCACAGATCCAGTTAGGAAGGAAGGTCTCCTCACCCAAACAAACCCAACTCACACCAAAACAGCCTCAAAAACCAGCACAGCTTTCTGCTGGCACAGGCAAAGCAAAACAGGGGGGTATCAATCACCCCCATCTAATCAAGCAGGGTGTGTTTAACACTCGAGCCGAGCTGTGAGACTGTCAGAGGACATGGGGAAAGAAAAAAAAAAACAAAAAAACCATCAAACCTGCTTGCAAGAAGCATGACAAACCACTTCTTCTGTTCCTACAGCCAGGAAGGTGACTGGGACAATTGCCCAAGAATTGGAACATTCCCAGCGTTTGAGGACACACAGGTCCCTTCCAGCAAGCATCCCCCAGCCTGCCCTTACCCACAGCCAAACAGCAAAGGTTTTTACTGGGGGAAAATTAACTAGAATTTTTGTTTTGTTTTGTTTAAAGCTGGCAACAAAGACATGAGACTTTTCCTGGCATTTCTCCTGTTTATACAGGACCTGCCAAACCGGTTGGGTGATTTTTATGCTGCTTTCTTTTCCACAAAGTCCTTCGAAAGGCAGAATAACAAAGCAAATAAGGAAAAAGTTTGGTTATGTAGGTCCAAAGATCAGCCTGTGGAAATACAAGTTGAAAAATCAAAAATTAACCAGAATCTTACTAAATTTATTTTGAATATCCAACGATCATGGTTGTTTATGTTTATTATTATAATAAATATGTGTTTTCAAGGTGGGCTGAGCCAGGGACAGAAAGCAGGTCTCCTGAATAGCCACTTGGCTCCCTGTCATGCCATTTGCCCTATGTACACATGCCTAATTCCCAGCCAAGGCTGGGCTACTGTATGCAGATATAAATGTTTTACCTCCAACACTTAGCAGTTCCTAATCCTAGAAAATTATGCTGCTTTAGCTTCCTACAATACTCTAGACACAAAAATTAATCAATTGCAACTGCCTGGCTACTAGTCTGCTGCCAGAGATCTGAAAGACCTGAAGTAGTAACAAATTTAATAGTAAACATTTCCCTCAATACACACAGTCTTGCTAAAAATCAAAACACTGCACCAAAAATAGGCCTTTCAGTTACTACATGGGTTGTTTTCTTCAATGTTGAGGTTTGTTGGGTTTTTTTCAGAATAACTTATCTCAAGTACAGCAGCACACAGAGCAGCTACTCTTTCCAAGTGGAACATTTGGTCTCTGATCCAGAAGAGATGTCTGTTTCAATATTAATTTTGCTACCCACATTCAAAATCCTGAAGCAAAACCAAAACCAACTTGCAAGTCTAACTTTCCATTCTGAGTGCTCGTCTTGCTCTTAGCTGAGAATTTTCCCCACAGAATGAAAATGCCCCTGAGGCGGCATGAGGGGGAAAAAAAGAAATTGAAAAAAATAATAGAAAAATCAATTGAGTGTACCAAACCAGTCATCATGAGTGCACACTGTTTACTCAGGTGTCCCTGTCTTCTCTGATGGCACATAAACCATAGCCTTCCCTTCTGACACTCACAGATCACTCCGCTCTCTCACCCATGAGGCCACCAAGCACACAGAGATCCTGCCACTCAGCTGGCCCTGGTTTTACTGACATGGTAAATATTCATTTTCACTGGGCTGTATAATGAAGGATGAGATAAAACCTTGAGCAAATAAATGGGCAAAGTTCAAGCTTACAGCTGCTCCTCACAGGCCACTTTGAGCTGACACACCTGCTTCTTTGGCAACTGGTTTTGCTCCTGAAGGCTTGGGCTTTGCAAGGCTGCACCCATCAGCAGGGATGGGTGATGTGCTTATATAGGATCTGCCTGTCAGCCAGAAGGAACCCAAAGCAATTTACAGACAATTCATGAGGGATTTACAAGCTCGCTGCACAAGTGAATGGGTACCACTGCTTACACACCTGCAAGCAACAAAAAAAAAAAAAAAAAAAAAAAAAGAAAAAAAAAGAAAAAAAAATTCACCAGGCTCCAGTTACACCAGAAAAGCAGGTGTCTGAAAGCCCTTAAAATCAACTTAAATGAGAACAGGCAGTCCTCCTGACACTGCGAGCCCCACAAACACACCTTCCCCTATGGCTGAAAACTGTTTGCACTGGTCCAGCTCCCTCTGTGGCAACCATGGAGGGGTCTAATAGTAATATCTACATACATAACCATATAGCAGTGTGAGAAGGGATCCCTTGTAACAGCCTGGATGCTTAAAACTTGTGTGGATCAGACTTCATGGCCATAATGCAGCCATCCTACTCACACTCCTTCTCTACAGAATTAATTTAGGATAGTTCTTTGCACTAGGAGAATTCAGTCTGAATGAGGCAGATTGGTGCACACTGTATGTGTGATGGGATAATATCCACACAACAGACTGCAAACACCATGCAGCCAGCAACCACTCCACTTCCCTCCTGCCTGCTCAGATAGTGCTAAAATTACGTAACTTTGAGAGCTGCCACAGAAAATTGTATCTATTTATTTATCCCAAAAGCTTCTTCTCTTTCTATTCTCATCCAGACTGGAATCCTAGCAATAAAAATACAATGATCTAAGGCTCCAGACTGAAAATGCTAAAGCTACTAACACATTTAAAAGGAGGGTAATCTAGTCTGTACAGAAACATAAAACTTTTTTGTTGGACTAGTTGATTCAGGTGGCTTCTCAGCAAAGCTCTGCTATCTTTCAACATAAGTGCATGTGTGCACATACACTTATTTACAAATGCATATAATTACATACTATTGCAACTTTTACCTTAATGTAAAAAATTACAGTAATAATCAGGAACCTGTACTCAAACTCACCTTTACCTTCAAGTCTGTAAAAATAAGTGCAAGATCTTACTCTTTGATGTTGAATGAACTAATCTTAAAAAATAACTGAAAGCAAGCATGCACATTGGTATTGACACAGGGAACTCCACGATTTGCTGAACACTGGAAATCGCAAAAGTGGGAAATTGAGATATTGGTACCCTTAGTAAGCAGAACTAATAATTGCAATAGCTGGCTGATGACACAGTCTGTGGTATCTTGTGGCATGACCATACCCCTTGCCATAGTTAAGCCCATAATTACAGAAAAGCTGGGAAAAAAATGTATCAGCCCTGTTGGGAAATGTATATACTACCCTTGGCACAACAGAAATTATTACCAGATGTGCACAAAGCTCCTAGTTTGGGGAGAGAATGAGAAAGTCTGTTAGTGAGAGACAGGTGAGAATTTAGGGGCACAAATTCTATAGCACATGGGAGAAAAGGAAAATGGGAAACACTGACAGCCTCAGATACATCAAAGAATATGGAGAGAATCCAATCTCACTGATGGGGATGGAAAAAAGCAAATCCTAGAGAACAGAGACCAAAGTATATGTATGTTTACTATTCACAATACCTACAGGTGTCTATTAATATAAGTGGTTTTCCCCTTCTCTATGGAAACACAAAGTTTCTAAGGGCATTAGATGCATCAGCTTCAGAGACAGATGCAAACACCTCAGCAAATCCTAGAGAAGAGACCAAAGTATATGTGTGTTTACTATTCAGAATACCTACAGATGTCTGTTATTATAATGAAGAGAGCATCCCCTTTTTTTCTGAAAGAAAAGCATTTTATTCTACCCTCACACCCTGGCAAAAGTAGTTCTTCTGATTAAAATGAAATCAGATGATTTCCTTTGGTCAGTGTGGATCCATTAACACCATCTGACATCAAGACAGTCTACCCCATTCTTTACAGAGAGATATCTCAATACTAATCCTGTGATACAACTCATTCCTATAGTAGGCATCATCTGAAGTGGGTTTTGTCTTGTATCAAATCAAACTAACATATCTCAGTACACGAAAGAACACACATTCGACAGATTCTGCACCAAACATATGGCATGCCATCAGCCTCAAAAGTGGTGCATCAGCTTAGGCAAATCACCCAAAACAGGAGTCATGGAGCATGTGTTGGCCAGTAAATTTTAGAACTGCTAGTCAATGGCAGTCAGTTGGCAAAATCTTCATTTCAATTGACACTGGACCACAAATTCCTGTCAAGTCAAAGCCCAGAGTTTAGTAAACAACTCAGGGGGTTAACTGCTGTTCCTTGCCCCTGCAGATGCTCCTTACCACCCTGCATCCAAGAGTTCCCACCCCGAAGCAGGCTAGGCTAGAAGGGAATCCATGGGTGCTCTTTCTCAGCTCCAGAGAAAAGTCCAGGGGCTTACTTGAAGCCACTGGGAGTAAAAACCCAAGCAAAAGAAACCCTTTGGTTAAATGGAGGCATTTGACTAGATACACACAGGGACTGCAGCAGCAGCTGCATAGTTCATGTAACTAGAATTGCTCACTCTCTACTATCTTAGTAACTTGAGCTTTGGCAACAGGGAGTTTCAGCCTGCTTAAGCTGAAAGAAAAAGCAACACTCAGGTGGGAGGAAGGATGTGCATATAAATAGGAGAGAGTAGTGGGGGAACTGGACTTAGAAGGTATTCTGTCAGAGCAGTGAGGAAAAATCTTTAGCGGTCACTCTCTCAAGATGAGGTTGTTTTATTTCCTACTAAAAGATGCTATTTAAGGCATGCAAGCCACATCACTATTTAAAAAATCCAAACAACAACCCCCCAAAAAACAGAACATCACCACCAAAATCCCCACACCCCATTCCAACTCCAAAACAGTAGTACAAGGCATACAAGCTGTGTTTTCACATATTATGTATACTTTAAAATACCCACCTAACCCTTCCCTGGCAGCCAATCTGTACCACAGTGAGGGTAGTCCCAGGTGCAAGTGCTCTGTTCCCTAATACAGATTCACATGGGCAATTTGTATCATTAAAGATTAGCATCCGCATGACTATCTGCCTATCTATTGTTTCTCTTAGTATCTTTTCCTGCCTATCAGTTTCAAAGACTGTTTCTTAGGAGAACAAGGGAAAAAAAATTAAAAATGCTTTGTTCAGTTACACACACCGACACCAAATCTGTGCCAAGAATAGGTAAATCAGCAGCACTCAGAGAGCCATGCCTAATTTCTAAACATTTATGTAAGGCTGTAGTTGTCCATACACCAATTATCACATCAGTGTAGATAGCAAAAACCTAAATAAGCTTTGATGGCTAAGGATGAAGGCCTGACCAATTTTTGAGAGCAGAAGGGGTAAGGCTACATGCATCTTCCCTGCTCTGCACTTGAATATTATGAGTCTGTGCTACATCTATAAAAACTTCGGCCAAAATGCCATCTCAGTCTTCAGACCACTTTAGGTCTATGTAAGAAAATCCATACCTAATAATTCCATGGGGTATATGATCACTTTAAGGATGATTTGTACAAACAGCAGATGTCATACATTGTTTTGTTGCTGCCATTCAGATACAATTTAGAAATATAAATTTTTATTCAAAGACTTCTGAAGAAGGGAGGAAAAAAATTTTAAAAATTGAACAAACAAGAAAAAAAAATGAATTGTTTCTTCAGTTAAATTTTATGTACACTGATGCAGCAAATCTCCTTCACCTTTGTAAATCCCCAAAGTCTACCTGAACTTTGGCCTCATTTTCTTTAACTTTCATGCAGAAATCAGGCTTTCAGACAACTTGGACATAGTTTTGTCCCTTTAAAAGTACTTGAACCATAAATTAAAAATACTTTGACTTTTCTTAATCTCCTTTCCATGGGCATGGCTGTTCACACTTCTCTTCACAGCTTGCCATTGCTGAAGTGTGTCTAATGTCACTCATGGTAAATTAAGATTTCAGGTGGGGAAATACCAGCAGGGGCAGGCAGATTCTCAAGATTCAAAAGAGGTTGCTCTCATGATGACATCATTTGTCATGAAAAGCCATGGGAGAAATCTCCTGCCTCTCACCTCCATCTGAGTAGGATTTTGTCAAGTAAAAATCTTGCCTGAAGTTTCTCCTCAGTGGGTCTATGGAGGAAAAACCACAACATATTTCCTTTTCAACCAGTGTCAGCCATTTCTGTCAAATCACAAACATCTGATCACACAACCCTTAATAAATATTTGACAGCAGGCATATTGAGTCAACTAAACCATGGCACAAGAAAACTGTCCCAGCACTGAGGAAAAGCCTGTTGTTCCACGATAGGTCACAGCTATGTCCCTTCAGACAGAGCTGAGAGAACAAGCCCATCTCTCACTCCAGTCATTCCACTATCGCCCATGCTCATTGCCTAATCCTATCTGAAGTCCTGCACTGTGTCCTTCCTCCTGAAATATGAAATCAGAAGGAAACAGAGACAGTTCATGGACTACACACTGCTGCAAAGCACAAGCCCACTCATTCACAGCAAGACTTTAAATTTAGTACATAGGGAGGGCCTGAAAGAAGGGATGCTTTGCACCACCAGGTGCTCTCAAGCCTATTTGCTCTAGCTCTTTTCCTTCCTTCCTTCCTGCCTGCCTTCCTTCTTTCCTTCCCTCCTTCCTTCCTTCCCTCCTTTCCTCCCCTGCCCTTTTGGAGAGCACAGTCACTCCTTGCTATCTAACAGGGAGATGAAAACTGAGCTGAGCAGATGTTGCAAAGCTGGGGATAGAGGGTAATGAACACTAACATACAGATTACATGTGTAATAGGAGGAGAGGCAGCAGAGCCTGGGTTTGAAGGGAACACCTCCCAACCAGGGGGAGATAACTCTGCCCCATCAAACTAGCAGACAGGTGGCAGCAGGTCTGCCCGAGTGACATTGGGATCAGAAAATACATCGTGGCAATGAATTACCTGGTGGGGGGCAATTTCATTTATATGAACCTGAAACCCAACCTATAGGCACATAGGAACATCAGCTCAGCTGCACAGGTCCTAAACAGAGTTGTGTGCCAGCAGCACATCAAAGTTCATAGCACAGTTTAGGCTATGAGGGAGAGGAGTCTCTTCAGCCCCACCTATCCACAGAACAAGGGGTCTCTCTTGCAAGGCAAATCCTCTGTTAGATACTGACAGCAGTCCCAGGGTGGGATGAGGCCAGGCACACAGAAGCATACTCAGCTGATGGGAAGGCAACCATCAGCCACGCCTGCTACACTGGCTTCAGCCCCACATGCTTTCCTTTCCTCTACACTTGTGAGAAAGTGGGGGCTCCCAGTAAACACTTCTTTCACACCAACTGGGTTTTGACAGTCCTGGGCAAATTTCAGGCACACAAGTACAGCTGAGCCACAACACACCACATCAGCAGCACTGCTGCCTTCTCCATGAAGCACCTTTCACAGGAGACCCACATCTTCATCTTACACTTACCTGACTAGCACAAACAAGGGAAGCATTTTCCAAATAAGTCTCTCTGGCCAACAGCAGAGCCAAGCAAAGAAGCCCAGCTCCCTCTCATCATCACCCGTGCATGACCATGCTATGTACAGAACACTGAAGCACAGGGAGTGTGTTGGGGAAGAGGTGGCATGCACCCAGCCTGCTGCAGGGACGGTCACTGCTCCAAGGTGCTGCAGCCCAAGGAGGCAAATAGAGTGATGGGGCCATGAAGAAAACACAGACAGGGGCTCCACAGAGAGTGAGGTCTGGGCTGGCTTTTGCTCAGACAAGCCTGACCTGAGAAGGCAGACTGCTGACCTCCACACCTCATCCGAGAGCCTCTCTGAAACACTTTCAGCTTTGGCTGGAGCATGGTTCAAGATGTATCTGGGATGGTTCTGCAGCACCAAAGCACATGAATAAAGTCCCTGCCCATGCACCCTCTCCAGAACAAACCCTTTTCCACCAACCAACAGAGTAGCTCCCACTGCCAAAAATTCCTACCATCTGCTTTCCATATTTCCCTATAATGGAAAAACAGATTCTCTGTTAGTTTTAAAATGGGATTAGTTTGCGGTCTCAACTTCTTTGCTTTTTATCAACATCTTTACCTCAATATGCAGATGCCACTAAGAAAATAGGCTTTAGGTAGAGGGAAAAACTTGGCTCAGGAAACCACAGCAAACCCCAGGATCAGTAGAAGGTAAGTCCTATAGCAATTTTAACTTACCAATTTCACCATTTAATGAAAATTTGAACTAAACTATACCATTAAATAAAAAAAAAAAAAAAAAAAAAAAAAAAAAAAAAAGAGAGACCAAATCACCAAGTTTGTCAGCATTTGGATAAGGAAACGACTCCAGAGACAAATCTGAGTGAATAAGAGTCTTTTGTTGGCACGAGATACTATGGTGATAAGTACTTGAAGAAGCACCTCTTCAGTCTGCATTAATTGCAGCCAGAACATCACGTCTGACCAGATCTTCAACCAGATTTCTCCAAGTCCAATCCAGCGACATGCTGATAAAGCTTCCACATCTATTTTAATTGATGAGAGCTGAGGACATCCAACAGTTGTTAGGACAGACATTCATAAGAGTCCTTAAAGATGGGAAGAAATACAGCCAAGTGGCTGATTCTCTGATTTTGTGGTAAAAAAAAAAAAAAGTCTTTGCACTTTTGGAAAAACATTTTTTAAAATATTGTTATATTTTTCATGGGAAATTCCACATAATACCAGTTATATT
The DNA here is from genome assembly GCA_023637945.1 of Phaethornis superciliosus. Classification (NCBI taxonomy): domain Eukaryota; kingdom Metazoa; phylum Chordata; class Aves; order Apodiformes; family Trochilidae; genus Phaethornis; species Phaethornis superciliosus. The sequence goes on from JAJQWJ010000001.1 coordinate 38,789,894, forward strand.
TCTATGTAATAAACAAGCTAGAGATAGAAGAACATGTACCACATGAATCTGGTTAATTTAAAAAACAAGTCAGAGAAACACTAGCTAATCTCCTCTTGCAAATTCCATATTTGTGCATGAATTTATGTACTATGAAGAAAAAGACTGAGTAAATCAACTTTAAACTTCCCCCCCCCCTTTTTTTTTTCTTAGTTAAGCTGTTTTATTTCTGAAGTGGATGCTTTAAAATTAACACATCATCATGTGGGTGAATTTCTAAAAACTGCCTTGTTAAAAGTCTGGAATTAATATTGTATATGTGCCCATGTGTAGTGTATTAGACAGTACTCACACTAGTAGAAAAGTTAGGGTGTTAAAGGAACAGTTAAATAGACAAGAGTAATGCAGCAGCTTTGAAAATCAGCCTAAGACTCTTATGTCTGCAGGTCTTGTTAAAACTGCGGGCTCAAGCATCTAATGTGGAAACTGCAAAATCTCATCCTCCAAGTTCGCTCCGAGTTCATTCATCAGATACACACACTGCAAAGAGACAATTTACTGAGTGGCAAAAAGGCAATGACAGATAAAGCTTTTCCTCCAGTTTGCTTATCAACATCTCCATAAATAGGGCTCCCATTGAAAGGTAAGAGTGGGTAGGTTTGCTCAGAGATCAGCACACTTCCAATCCTTTGAACCACCTGGGTCATACCCCACCATCCCGGTGCACTCATCCCGAAACAAAGGGCAACACTTGGTGCTCTCATGCTAGTCTGAGGCTCCAGTCCTGCCATCAGATCTCTGTAGGTGGGTATGGGCACACACAGAGAGCCCCACTGAAGTCACAGGCACAGAGGTTCACCCACACAGAGCAGGAGTTTGGCTGGAGTCCACAGTAAGGGTTTGTCTACCCTTGGGTTTGGGGGTTTCGTTTTATAAACTAGGAAAACTACAAACTCAGCAAAAATTTGCAGCAGGCAGTCTGTGCTGACATAAAAAGGGATTCACCATTGCTGCTTTTCACCCCCATTTTAAACCCCTCGCCTACAGAAAGCAACCAAGTAGCACAGCTATTGTAGATAAAGCCTTAGCAAAATTTTTATTCTGGAATAACTACCCATACGGAGACAATTCTTCAAATAAAGTATTTTTGTTCCAGAATAATTTTGTGGCTAGCAATGTGGGTAATCTATTCCATGGTAACTAAATTACAGCTTAATAGCCATTCTAGGAGAACTAAGATGGTTATACTCCCCCCCATACACACACCCATCTAGGCTAGGTCATAAGGAATATGGGATAGATTCAAATGCCAACTAAAAAACAGTGGGAGTCTTCCCAATGACTTCAGTGGGCTTTAGCTGAGGCACTGTGTAAAGGAAATTGCTTAATTCCTGTGTATTTTTTTAAAAAGGATTCTAAAAAAATTTTAAAAAAACAATTTAAAACTGAGCTGCAAGCCTTCAGGCAGGCAGACATATGAGTAATCCCACCAAACCCAGTGGGATCCATGTGCATTTGTAGAACTGTGCTCTTGCTGTGTGAAGACTACATCTATATATCAAGAGCAGACAGAGCAAATTATTAACCCTTAACTTTCTCACTGAGAGGCCGCCCAAGTCTCAAAGCATTTTCAACCATGATATATAGACCTTGCTTTAATGTACCACCCTCTTATATACCTTGAGCAACATGAAATTAGTACAGTCAATTCAGAATACCAAGGTGAAAAGTACTACAATTAACTCCTTCCAAAAATTCACTCCAAATGTTTTGTTTTTCCTGAGAGATTTATTTTGTAGTTAAGTCTAGGCATCGGTGATTTTTTTTTTTAAGGATAAAATCTTTCCATCTAAAAATTCTAACCAGATGTGGATTTCAGACTTCCAAATTTGGGAATGTTCAGATCAAGAGTTGTTGTTTTAGTCTTTCAGCCACGATCATCACTGTAAACATAAAAGTTTTCAATTATTTCACCCTCAAACCATCAAGACACTAAATTTATATTTAGCCAAAATGAAGTGCAGGTTCAGAAAGTCTTGGTAGATGTTTACAAGGACCCAAGCCTAAATCACAAAAGCTTCAACTGCACCAGTTCTGCTTTTTTTTGTTACGAAAGCTCAGCAAAATTTGTGATGCAAATCTCATGTATGGCAATTACCTGGGTAAGCTAGGGAAAACTTTCAAAATTGGTATACGTGCTTCTCAATTTGCAACACAAATTGCAGGTTTCTAAGAGTGAAGCGGATGTTCCTTTCTTTTTTGTCAGCTGGACTCTGTTAGTTGCTAATCCTGACTTTCAGAGATGTTGGAGAAATGAGAAATCCCTTTCTAACCACCAGTTCCATTTGCCCTGTGTATCTCCTAAAACAAAAGAGAAAAACAAGAAAATATTCCTTCTATTATAGCTCTAGCTTTCTACTAAAAATGCAATAAATTTAACTTTTTAATAAATTATTTAACCACTTAATAAATCACTATGTAGACCGATGTTATTTAAATAATTCTTAACCCTTCTGGCCATGGCATTAGATATTAACCCAATGCTTCCCAATTTGGTAGTACCTTTATGGCAGTGGCCAAGTTCTCTTCTCCTTCCATGTATTTCTTCCTCTTCACCTCTCACGTATCTTTAGACATCAATTTTCTCCCTTTAATCCTTCACAGAATTGGATTCTCCTCAGTCAAAAATAAGTTACCTACATGTTTCAAACATCACAGACAACATCAGCCCATCACTGCTAATAGCTTTGGCTTAGATTCCATGGGACCAGATGTTTGAGGGTTGCTGCATGCTCTACAGGCAGCAGCACAGTTAAAGCCTCACAGCACTACAAGGCTACAGAGCAGTACTTCAGGATAACTCTTCAGAGAGCATACAGTAGTCTCTAATTTTACAAAATAATATTATTTAAAAGCAAATGTAGTAAAAGTAAAGGCAACAGCATTGCACTTAACATTATGAGACACATTATATCTATTGCACTTAATATAGCATATAACAGTAACATACACAACATACATTTTGATCCCAAATTCATGAGTCGGAACTTATGGCAGTGGCATTAGCAGTGGAATCTCCCACTGGTTCTAATTAGAATAGATTAATTCTCGATACTAAGCTTGTAACACTCACAAAAATTCCAGATCTATAGATGGAAAGAAACAAAAGTACATAAATTCCTGAGTTATGATCCTGAAACTCCTTCTCTCATAAGCAACCTCATTGAGAAAATCCAACCCAGATGAAAGTTCTGAATCATATCCTTCTGAAATCAGTGGCAAAGACCCTCAGATGATCAAAATGCCCAGAGGGATATACTGAACTGAGCTTGGCCTACAGAGGGGATAAAAAACAAAAAAACCCACACTAGTCACTCACATGATACATGAGAAGACAGAAAGCAGCAAATAGAGTTGTAACACCCTTTCTAGGCACTGTAATCCCACCACCCTGCAAAGAGCTCCTGAGCTGAGATCCTGGAAAAGGTCATTGCCTTGGCTCTTGCAAAAGCCAGGCTGGCTTTCAAATGTTGGGGTTCATTAAAGCCGCTTCCAACGCTGACCTGAGTCTGCCTCTTAGCATAATCATGAAACATTTTACACTACGACCATTATGAAGACTAAAACTCTCTTTGAAGACAGCCAAACAGATTTATAGGAACAGTCACTGCTCATTTGGTCTGGGGTTTGCTGCTGGTTTAGAATATTTTTTTTAAACAGAGGTTCTGTATCATGTAAATGCTCCAGGCATGACTAACAGAGGTCATTATGCTGATGCATGAAAGTGTTTGCTTGGTGACCCTGTGCTGCTTCTGTGTGTGACTGTTCTGAGCCCACCTGGAGGTTCAGGAGTTTCAGGTCAACTCTATCCAAGGACCAACTTGCCAAGACAAAAGTTTGTTTGTCTCCACCTCCTGCAACCCAACTGGTAACACTTCCTCTCTGTAAAGATGACTCTCTGCACCATCTCCTGCATTCTTCATAATAAGGCAGGTTCTACAGGCCAGATGTTGATATCCTTTACACCAGCAAACACAGCCTTCTCCAGGCTGACAGCTTGGGTGGTGCTAATGGATTGGAATAAGTGGAAACAGTTTGATTCATTGAACAGTATTGTTCATGATGCTCTGAAAAGAGGGAGTGGTAAGGGAGCTATTGCCATGCTTATCATAAAGCACGTGCTTAAATGTGTTGTTGAAGTGCCCAATGCACCAGGCTAGAACAAATCAGGTTGCTATTCCATTCTTAGGATGGCAGATGCTAAATCAGCTGTTCTCTCTGCACTGGTGCTCCTCTGCCTCAGTTTCCCCATTAGAAAAACAGAGAAAATTACTCTGATTTGCTTTGTAAAGCCTTTGGAGACAGTGGCTGAAACATGAAACAAAAGCTGGGCCTCACTCCACCACAGACCCAAGGTTTGGTTATCACCCAGTGGATTGCTTCCTTTAGAACCCTACCAGAAGCTGAGATACTTACCAAACAATCTGGATGAAAAAACAGCTGGTGGATCCTGTCTCCCCAGCTGTTACTTGGGTGCTTAAGAGGGAAGGGCTACCCCCCTCCTCTGACTGTGCCATATGGAAAGTTTCATTACTGCATTACCTAGGAATACATGTTCCATAAAAAAGGAGCAGGAGAAAAAGGCAACAGACAATAGTTGGGCCATCCAGGAGATGAGGATACAAAGAAGCAAGAAAGTATGGGCTTGGGAAAGCAGGTAAAAGCCAATACAGAAAGCAAGCAGATTTTCACTTTTTAATATTTTAACAACCTTTGGGGAAAAATCATGAGCTGTAAGCTACCAGTGGGAAACAGGTAGGAACACTCTTTGAGAAGGAAACTCAGGAACAGAATGAGGCAATGAAGTCTTGCAAATTAGGGCACTAGTTGCTACTGGTTGCTCTGTTCTGCCGTAGTGAGGCCACATCTGGAATACTGTGTTCAGGTTCTGAGTTCCCAAGTTCAAGAGAGATGGGAAACTGATGGAGAGATTCCAGTGGAGGGCAACAAAGACTGGGGGATTGGAGCATCTCTCATACACGAAGAGGTTGAGAGAGCTGGGACCCTTTAGCCTGAAGAGAAGATGACTGAGAAGAAAGCTTATCAATGTCTATAAATACCTACAGGGTGGGTGTAAGGATAGAGACAGACTCTTCAGTAGTACCCAGTGACAAGTCAACGGGCAATGGGTGCAAGCTGGAACACAGCAACATCTAAACATGAGGAAAAACTTTACTGTGTGACAGGGCACTGGAACAGGCTGTCCAGAGAGGCTGTTGTCTCTTTCTCTAGAGGTATTCAAAACCCACCTAGATGCCATCCTGTATAATGTGCTCTGGGCAATGCTGCTTAAACAGGGGGGGGGTCAGACTAGATGATCTCTAGAGGCTGCTTCCAGGTCCAAAGATTCTGTGATACAGTGACTGGAAGCAAGTCCCACTGTCCACAGCAGTCCATTAAATGCCTTATACCCAGCACTACAGGCTTTAAGACGAGGAGGTTAGTCTTTCTCAGGAAGTATCTAATGAGTTGGGGAAAGAATCCAAGCAACTATAGCCTAGTACCTGGCATGACTCTTACACCTTACAGATCTGCAAGAGCAGAGTAGCTAGCTACCTCACCTCTGCTCCCAGGGGCAGAGTATGTCACAAGCCATGGTCCCAGCTTTCCCTCACACCTCCTCTGTAATTTTAATTTAAGATACATGCTGCAGACATGTGCAGACCTCCCAGTGCCCACAGGCTCTGATCAGCCCAGCAGCAGCAGACACTGTGCACCCAGCCAGTCTGGCAAAACTACACTCGTGCTGGAAGAATTTCTTTTGCTAGTGAACAGTGGTGATTTTTACAGCACTAAGGCTTTGCCATGTGGCCACACTTTTCAGAGATGTTCGGAATGTTTTACATTTTGCAGGGGTGTTGGGAATACAAACCCTTCCTCAGTATGTGAGCCAAATCAGTTTTCCCACTTGAAAGTAATGCAAGGGCTCAGGAGGAAAAGCTTTCTCCATCTGATGCACAAAGACAGAGCAGTGGAAATCAGTCTTGTATCACAGCCAGCCAGTATCCCTGCATCCCTCCTCTCCCATCAATAGTGCACACACATCAAAGAATGCGAGAGACTCACCCAGGGCAAGGTCAGCCTTAAAATCTGTTGAGCCTCAAGCTGAAAAGTCTTGAGCTGGTGCAGCAAGAAGACAGATAGCAACAGCATCAGTGCTGCCCACTGTCAGGGAGCAGGAATGGTCACAGAGTTGGTCCCCTCCCCAGACAGGTTGCCAGTTGGACAGAGACATCAAACAGGCTCAAGAGATACAATGCCTGCAAAATTTCAGGTGGTCAACAGTGTGAGTTGAGACTGGAAAAGGAATATGGACAGGTATCTGGGTAGGCTGATCAAAAAAAAAAAAACAAACCCTAAAACAAAAGAACAGGGTTTGTCATCTGCCTGTCATGCAGGTGTCATGGGTGAAACACTGCTTGAAGAGATGTGATCAGCTCCATTCATGACTTAACTGGCTCTTCTGTCCTAAAACAGGGAGGAGGAAAAACAAAAAAAAAAGGGAGAAAAAAAAGCAAAAAGTGCTACTTCATACCATCATTTTTCATTTTTACTGCTGTCAGTGCCACCATCTGCTAAACAGAAATTATCATTCTTAGAAAACACGTCGTCTGTATTCTGAGGGAAAGGTGGTGTTTCAGTGAACTTCCTCAAGCTGAATCAGGAAAAAAAAAAAAAAAGAACAGAGTTCTGAGATGCTGAATCATTCTGCTTTGTATGAGAATACCTCAAAATAAAAATTAATAGTAATTTAACCAAAAAAAGAGACAAAACTGATCTTGTTCTTAATTTATCTAGAAAACTGACTAGAATTCTAAGTGTTTGGTGGCTTTTTGAAGCCAAAGACACTTTTTTCTTCTTTGAACTTTCATATAATGAATTAGAAGTAATGATGTTAACTGTGTGACAATATCTGTCTCTTGACCAGCTTTCATTATGGCCAGTGCCACTGACTAATGACAACTTTTTTTATCAGTTATCTCTTGCTCAGTTATCTCACTACAGGCTTCCACCAAACCCTTCTGAACTCAATGGACCACAGAGATAAGGGACAGTAAGACATGATTGTCTTATAATCTCTGGTGAGTACTTGGGTCTTGAATAATTATTTCTTTCCTCCTTTAGCTGCAAAAGTTTATAGTTTCCAAGTAACTTGGGAGGAGGGAAGACAATTTCTCAAGTCTTCACCAAAATTATTATCAAAGCTGCCATCGACCCAAAGGAGACATTTCACTAAAATTTACACAACTCATCAACATTGAGGTAATGCCAAACTGAGAGCTCAGGAGTTCTATACTGTGCAGATTTCAGTATTAATTTTCATCAGATTTTAAGTAGCCATGATTCAGGCCCCCTTTTAGACATCAACCACCACACTTGTCTCCTTAGGAGTTCTTTAGGTAAGAGTTTCAAAAAGAAGTTTTCTTCCAAAAAAAAAAAAAACAAAACAAAACCCACACAAAACAAAAAAACAGGAGTGAACTACCCAAAATCATACCTTGGTACTATTAAGCCCTGGGTCATACTGCCAGTAATCCTGCAACATTAATCATCCCAGCAAGGGCTATGGCAAGATCATTATTAGTTATTTCTATTACAGAGGCAGAAGCAGTTTCCACCCCTGATCCAACTCCATTTTTCTAGGTGTTTACGATTTATGGAGGGACTATCACATTAAATGACTTCAGGGTCACAGAGAATGCAGTGGCAGGAGGCACTGAACTAAAAGCTCCTGCTTCTCCATACAGTACCTTTAATGCAAGTCTATCCTCCCTGTCCAGAATAATGTATATGCACCAGGTTGGTGTATTTTTATAAACATGTTGCAAGGGCAGCATGTAAGAAAAATTAAAAAAACAAACAAAAAAATCTATGAGCTGGCCTAGTTTTCTATTGAAAGGATGCCACGAATATCTTTGCCACACCAAATCTGATGCAGGGCACATACACAAAGTTCCCAGGCAAACTGCATAACTGCATGGCTCATAAAGAGCTAGTATTTCTGGAGTGAAGGTATCATTTCCATGTTTGCAGGTATCGAGAACACAATTTTAACAGATAATTGAAATTCTGAAATTAATTCTAGATAAGGCACATGGGACAAACTTCCTCCCCTGACCCAGAGAGTCATCATGCTTTGCTGCATGGTTAAACAGGTCTAGACTGTCACCACCAGCAGTATGGAACAGCACAAATTTGCAATTAAAACAGGGGGTTTGGCATTTAGTGTTCTCAGTCTATCTCAGAAGACTCAATATATGCAAGTGACTCCTTCTATTAAAGCAGTGTTCCTTTACAATTAAACCTAAGCAGCATAAGCAAGGTCCATTCAGAAAGGCAAAGCAATCCATAGCACTGCTGGAAATCTGCAGAGACAGCAGCAGGACCTCACACTGATACCACAAGGCTCACACTCATACCTCCAGGCAACAGCTCTACCTTTCACATTACATGAGCACCCCATGATGCCTCAGATGCTTGGTGTCTGCTGGCATAAGTAGAGATGGCTTCTCAGATCAGGAACCACCATGTTTTCCTAAACCAGTGACCATTTTTCCTGTAGCTACTCCATCTAGCCTAAAGGGACACTCCATGTAAAGAAAGTAGGCACGAATCTTCAAAAGCTTTGGTTTTGATGTCAGGTAACAGACCTGGCCAAGGCTTTATTCTGAGTTTCATCAATGCTTTAATCCCAGATCAACTATCACCACCACTGAAATAACATGCCCTGTCCTCCTCATGTTCCTAGCTGCTCATTCCCACCTCCACACCATGCTTCTGCCCTGCTCTAGCACAAGGTGTCCATTTTAATACAGATCTGCTGCCCTGTCAAGCACACGTCTGCCCAAGCATTTCTGCCAGCCCACAGAAAGAGGAAGGGGAAGGGTGGGAAAACAGCTTTCAGGGTGCTACCACCTTATCTTGAATTAAGAGTCTCATCCAACTACTTCTTTGGCAAAATAACAATAGAGCCTTTGAAGAACAGTTAAAAATCTGTGCAGAAATAAGCAGCTTCACTTTAGCCTGAAGCTGGATAGGGGTAAAATGTCCTTCACAAGAGATGTTGCCAGAGACAGGGAAAGATGGTGTGACGGTATTGTACAGACACATAGTAGAAGAATTCAGAAAACACCAGACTCAGCATGGGATGAAAACCCAGAGCCCCTGCCCAAGCCACAAGTTTCACTTGCCTCACTATATCTTGAGCAAAACTCTCCTTCATATCATGCTTAAAAAGCCTCCCCTCTCATGGTGCCAGTTCCCACTGCACTTAGAAAGAAAATGGCTTATACCATATTCTGACAATATAGCTCATGACCTCCTATGTGTACTTTATACCAACAGATGGGAGCTTAGGGAGAATACCCTCAACCCTGTGAAAAGGGCAATCACAAGAATGTATAAGTAAGAGGCAAAACAGGAGTCTAGACACTAGTGACCCACAGAAGAAACAAACATCTGGGTACAGAAAACTAGTGTCTGGAAAAATGTTTGGCTTTCAAGGACTTCTTACTGAGTCCACAGTCAGAGTAATTAACAATGGATGGCAGCAAGCCCTGAGATGGAGGGGAATGAAGTTAATGACCCAGCCATGCAAGTAGCCTGCCACTTTTGCACACTGGGATGTGTGCACTGCCTTTTCCTTTCAGGCGGATGCTATGCAAGCCAGCAGCAATGGGAAATCAGACAGGCTAAGATTATCCTTTCATCTGGCACACTGTTAAGAAATCAAAGTTGAAGTACTTTCCATTAATGGTATAAATCACTCCACATTTACCACTGTGCTGCCATATAGATTATCAAACCCTCCACCTCTTTTTCCACTGGAAGGACAAGATCAGATAGAATACTGCTGCTTCCTAAAACCAGGCATATCATTTAGCTCCTGTTTCAGTGACTTGAAGAACAAACAGACTTTGCAACCTCCAAGGGCTGTGTTTTCACAGTAGCCTAAAAGCAACTACCACTTTTAAGAACTATGGCTTCTAACAGGTGAAAGGCAAGGTAGAATTTGAGGTACAAAGCTGAAGGAAAACACAGCACAGCAACTGCATGAATGAACACGCTACCCATTTGGAAATGTGAGAAACAGGCAAACTGAACACTGGAAAAGGCAGGCATGAGAAAATTTCACCCGGCTTCAATCAGCTTAAAATGAGGGCTGCATTCAAGAGTGCATTGTTAACTCTTCATCTGTCCACAGCTGACATACCAGCACCCAGTCCTGCAGCACCAAGAACCATATTTATACCCAAAGCCTGAGAGTGAAATTCAGGAATTAAACAATTGAATATGAACAGCTAGGTTATCAGTAAAAGGATAAAGATTATCTACAAAACCAGGGCAAACAATGTAGTCCTTGGTCCTAGGATATTGTTATTGCTATAGTTTAACACTGAGTTAGGACAGCGTGCATCCAGACTCTGCCATGTGCTACGTTGACATTCTTTAACTCATTTTTATATAGAATGTTAAAATTAACTTATTTGTGTTTAACACTGTGAAAACATAATTTCTTCAAGCTATGGGCATCTCTGGGATATTTATGCATTTGTTTTAATGTGTTGATAGCAGGTATAATGTCTCCAGACATTCAGGCTCTATAGCCAGCCCTTGGAAACAGCAAAGGAAGAGCCTGCCCCCAGAAGGACAGTCCAAGCTGGTGGTCAGGACCTCAGGAGACAGTTAAAGGTGAGCAGATTGTGCAGCACAGACATCACAACTAAGTTCAGCCTAAAGACAGGCAAATACATACCATGTGAGAGCAAGCTGCTGTGGTGTCTGTCTGCTGCAGGACACCATTCTAGATGTGGGGATTTGCAAAGCGTTTTCAGGGGGGTTGTTTGTTTTTTTTTTCTTGTAGCCAGATTGCATTTCTAGTTCAGTAGAAAGTTCACTAATTGCATTAGCACAGGACAAGCAGGGTTTGAGAAAGAGCTCAGCTTGCACTGAAAGAAAGCATTTGGTGTACACAGAGTCCTACAAGCAGGTCCTGTCCGCCAGCTTACTGATTTCTTAATCATTATGTGTAGTAAAATGAAGTCCAGGCACTCGGTAAACAATACTTCCTCCTCAATTTTCTCAGCTATTAGGAACTTGAAAAGAAGAATCCAAAGACATTGGACTATCAAATCAAGATAGCCACTCCAAAGCAGGCTCCAGGCAGGCTGATGGGATAAATTAATGGAAACACTGGAATTGCCCCTGTATTGTGTAACACCTGTTCATCAGCCACACAGTCATGGGGTTGTGTGTTTGCGCCATCCAAACAAATGCATCCTCGTGCAAGGAACTGTGATCACTTGTCTCTTATCAGCCAACAGAAGAGGTGCAACTGACACAACAAATTGCATCTTGAATTATCTAAGAATATAAATAATTTTTCCACCCTCTGCCAGCCAAATCTTGGGAAAAACCTAGAGAAATAAAATAGGTCAGGGCACTTTGTGCCAACAAATGGCATCACAGAACAAGAGGAGAGTCAAGGACAGGAAAACCCCGAGAATTTTGCTGGAAAAAAAATCACTGAGAAGTCCTTTATAATCTGAAGAACACTCACCTCATCAGTTTCAGATGGTCAGGTAACAGCACTGAGGTACCAGCAAAAGAGGAAGAAACACAGGAGGAGGTCTGATTATATGATTCACATGAGAGGTTTTCTAAGCTGTTATTTTTCCACCTGTCAGAAGCATCCATAGAGTCCAGAACCATAAAATGAAAGCCCCAAATCAACATGTGAAAACACAGTTGTTCTTATCAGCGCTAAAGTCTGCCTAAGCTAGCACTGCATCTCCTGCAATGCCCAGCAGGAAATGCTCAGTGAAAGAGCACGAGGAATAAACTCTTCCTTGCACAGTCTCCCAGCAATCCCCAGGATAGGGGCTTCTGCCTAGAATCATAGAATTGGCTGGGTTGGAAGGGACCTCAGAGATCATCAAGTCCAACCCTTGATCCACTACCCCTATGGTTACCAGCCCATGGCACTGAGTGCCACATCCAGTCTCTTTTTAAATATCTCCAGGGATGGAGAATCCACTACTTCCCTGGGCAGACCATTCCAATGTCTGATCACCCTCTCCATAAAGAAATTCTTTCTAATATCTAACCTAAACTTCCCCTGGCACAACTTAAGTCCATGCCCTCTTGTCTTGCTGATAGTTGCCTGGGAAAAGAGACCAACCCCCCCCTGGCTCCAGTCTCCTTTCAGGGAGTTGTAGAGAGCGATGAGGTCTCCCCTGAGCCTCCTCTTCTCCAGGCTGAACACCCCCAGCTCCCTCAGCCTCTCCTCACAGGTCTTGTGCTGGAGTCCCTTCACCAGCCTGGTTGCCCTCCTTTGGACCTGCTCCAGGACCTCAATCTCCTTCCTGAACTGAGGGGCCCAGAACTGGACACAGGACTCGAGCTGTGGCCTCACCAGGGCTGAGTACAGGGGCAGAATCACTTCCCTGGACCTGCTGGCCACGCTGTTCCTGATCCAGGCCAGGATGCCATTGGCTTTCTTGGCCACCTGGGCACACTGCTGGCTCATGTTCAGCTTCCTGTCAATCCAGACTCCCAGGTCCCTCTCTGCCTGGCTGCTCTCAGCCACTCTGTGCCCAGCCTGGAGCTCCCCATGGGGTTGTTGTGCCCAAAGTGCAGGACCCGGCACTTGGCCGTGTTGAACCTCATCCCGTTGGAATCAGCCCAACTCTCCAGTCTGTCCAGGTCCCTCTGCAGAGCCCTCCTGCCTTCCAGCTGATCCACACTGCCCCCCAGCTTAGTGTCATCTGCAAATTTGCTGATGGACTCAATCCCCTCATCTCAATCATCAATAAAGATATTAAACAGAACCAGGCTCAGTACTGATCCCTGGGGGACACCACTGGTGACCGGGTGCCAACTGGATCAGCACCGTTCAGCACCACTCTCTGGGCCTGGCCCTCCAGCCAGTTCCTAGCCCAGCACAGAGTGCTCCTGTCCAAGCTGTGGGCTGACAGCTTTGTCAGGAGAATGCTGTGGGAGACGGTGTCAAAGGCTTTGCTGAAGTCCAGGCAGACCACATCCACAGCCTTCCCCTCATCCACCAGGCAGTCACCCGATCATAAAAGGAGATCAGGTTGGTCAGACAGGACCTGCCCTTCCTGAACCCATGCCGGCTGGGTCTGATCCCTTGTCCATCCTTTAGGTGTTGTGTGATTGCCCCCAGGATGATCTGCTCCATAACCCTGCCAGGCACTGAGGTCAGGCTGACGGGCCTGGGGTTTCCCGGGTCCTCCTTCCATCCCTTTTTGTGGATTGGTGTGACATTCGCCAACTTCCAGTCATCTGGGATGTCCCCAGTGAGCCAGGACTGTTGGTAGATGATAGAGAGAGGCTTGGAGCTCTTCTGCCAGCTCCCTCATCATATGACAGGGTGCTCTGTGGACCACAGATGTAAAATGGACAGGGAACTGAGAACCCAAGGACTGACCACAGCTGTATCTTTGCAATTAATGGTCCTGAATAGATCAATCTACCATGAACTATGTTTTGAGGCCAGCTGCCTCTTTGGCCCTACATTGCAACTCCTGGCAGTAAGTTTGTAACCTCAGAGTAAGTTTTGTGAAATTGTACTTTGCCCCACTTGTAACTGCTAGATGCTTTCCTCTGATCCTTCCTGTTTTCATATGACGAGAACTAACACTTCCAAACTCAGCTTTTCCCTGCCTCTGCCTCTCATGACCTTCTAGAGCAAATTTTTATGATTTCCACAAAAGTCTGCCATGAGAGCAGCTGCCTGCAGTTGCTGCCATGACAAACTTCTCCCTCCTCTCACTTTAGTTCCTTCACTCCCAATCCCACCCTACTTCCCTGGCTCTTGTTTTCTTTCCTCCACTAACTTCCAGTCCCACAACTGAGAGTAGGTGTATATAACTCTAGATACTAGCGCTCTGTTTGGTTCAAACAGGTCCCTATCTGCATAGGCATGGAGAGCCACCCTACATCAAAGCTCACATCTTGCAGCCACGTAAAACATCTTTAAACCTCTGGGTACCTGGCTGTGAATGTGGATGAGCTGAGAGCAGCATAATCTGGGAGCTCTGGTAGAAATCAAGACAGAAGCTTAGATCCTGAGGTGGACACAAAATTCTTCAAGATCTTCAAGTCTTGCAAGACTAATAAAAAGTTTTCTCAGAAAACCCGCAGGTAAAATTTTTTTTAAAAAACACAAAATCTGCTTTGAAGCATATGTAATTATTTTATTTCCAGAATTGTAGATACCAAACCAAGGCATTCATGCTTGCCAGGGAGTAATTTGAAAAGTGAGCAAGAAAACTTATGCTAGCCAGTCAAAACTGTTCATAGTGGCTGATTTTCATAGGTGTTACATGGAAAGCAATCAAAAAATGGAACTTCATCTCCAAAAGTTACCATTCTAACCACCTCTTATTAATTCCCTTAATTTTGAGGTTTGTTGAGGTTTTTTCCTCGTTAGAAGAGGAAAATTTAAATATGCATGTTCTCACTGTAATACTTAAGGTTAACCATGTTCTAAAACCAAGCCTTACTCCAGGCCAGCTGCTCAGCAGCCTTTGCACACAAATCATTGAGAGCTATCTCAATGTCTTTGATCCATGGCTTTCAAGCTTTATTCACCACTATGTCAACCACATGCTGACAACATGGGCCTACCTGTGTTTATTTGTTAATTGAGGTGGAGAAAGTGACAGAACTTTTCCCCTCTTTTTCAACAAAAAGGAGGCCAAGGTCCACACAGCTGAGTGAGAGTTCTGCATATTGACAAATTACTCTGTGGACCACAGATGTAAAATGTACAGGGAACTGGGAAACTCCAGTCCAGACTGAAGGAAACCAACCCTCTCTTCCATCAGTATTTAAGTTCACCTTTTAACTGCACTAGCTGAAGTAATGGTGATGTAACTCTTCACCTCCCAGGGACATGCAGTAGGTCCATGAGGTTCTCATCCCAGCAAGCAGGAAGGGCAAACACTGAGTGATGGGACAAGCCAGTCCAAGCACAGCATCACCTGCCAAGCAAATAGTGAGAGGGAGTCCCAGGCAGGCAGCTGGCAAAGGGCCCAAGGAGGAGCCATTTAGAAAGCACAGCATTATTTTACTGCAGCTATAGGTACCAAGAGACTACATGAAGTCACTCCACTCCTCATCTGTGAAGCAGGGCAATCCCAGTTCCCCACCTCACAGGGAACTGGCTGTGGCAAACATATTAAAACCTTGAGACCTTTGGATATCTTAGAAAGCACAAGACACTTCTACTAGAGGATGCAAGTTGGAACCTGTTTCTGTCAGAGCCTTTTCTTTCCAGCAGCACTAATACTATTAGGGTTTGGGGTTCATCTGGAACCAGGAGAATTGTTCTGTATCTACAATGGCCTCTCCTCTTCTTTGCAAAGCCAAACCTTCACACTAATTTGTAGAAACACAGTTTGCACTACCTGATTGTCCACTGCTTTAGACCTCTCCAGCTAAAGAGGTGGATGGGTCTCACCACTAAAACATTAAATGAAAACTCAGTATAGAAGGTAACATGCAGAGGAGAGAAAGAAGTTCTGGCTAGCACTGTATTCAATATCTGCCAAAGCACAGTGTCTAAAGTTGTATAATTTTTCTAAGCAATTTCTTTTAAAATTTCAATTTTAAGTTTGCTTTGTTTTCCATTTAAAAAGGATTAGAGATGTGAAACTAAAGTGTATTGACATCCAGTCGTATCTATATAAGCAGAAAATAATATAAAAAGTAAAACTCAAAACCAAAACTTAGTCCCAAAGCCTAAAAGACTGTCCCACCATATTTGAACAAGTGGGACCAACTGCTATACACCTAGTGTCTGAGTTGCCAAAGAGCCAAGCCAGCTTTTGGCAGCAAAATTCAGAAAGTATTTTCTTCCTTCAGTTTAGTCAATCAGTTCATTGCAATTAGTAGTTTACCTGAAGTTGGAAAATGCTAGATCTAGAGAAACAGAAAGTTTTTCTTCCTCCAGTCAACAAATAAAAATGAGACGTGAGGGAGAATAATCTTCTAATACTGGATCAGCACAACAAGAAACAATCAGTGCAATTTAAAAAAAAAAAAAATCATGTTTCATTTGCTTAGTAAAAAAACTTGTTATACTTGTTATTTATTACTTCAAAATGTACCAGACATTTCCTTTTCATGTACAATCACAAAAGCATTTTTCTTTTTTTTTTTTCTTTTTTTTTTAAAAAAACCTACTTTTAATGCTCAGGGTTTTGATGAAGGAGACTGCATTTTTAACTACATTTCACTGCAAAGCCAAATGTAGTCTATCATAAACAGCATGTAAAATTAAAATAAAATAAAAATCAATCATCCAGCAAATAAAATTATTTGTTATTTTCCAAAATGCTAGCAATCTGTATGAGGCTATCCAATTACCTAAATAAATACCGGTGGATATTGTGCAGATTAGCAGAAAGGAGAAAAAAATTTAAGCTAAAGGCCATGTTTAGCAGTACATCAATAAGTTTTACTAGATATCCAACACTGTGAATCACTCTCTATTTAGGAAAATAACTGGAAAAGTACACCTATAAAACAATACCAGAACTGATTTTTCATAGTCGCCCTTCTGTTTGACATTAAAAAAAAAAAAGCCATCACAATCAATGTGGGATGCAAGGTGTGTACAAATGACAGGATTTCTTAGCAAGTGAGATGACAGTTCAGTGACTTCTTGCAACATTTGGCTAGCCAGTGAAAGCAGCACCTCTTATGCTTGTGGCTGCAAGCTCTGGTTGAGACACCATTTGTCCCATAGGTGAAAAAAGAGTTAATGCTTTAGGAAGGCATTTCACAGGGGTGAGAATGGGAACTGGGAGACCTTTGGAAAAGCACAGGTCAATCCACATTTGGCTCCTAGAAGGAAACAATGTGTCTTCGTCATAACCAGAAAACTTCCCTTTTTCAAATGCTGACCTGTAATTCCTCTTCCATTTGAAACTGGGTAATTAAGGCAACAAAGCCAACCTCTTGCTACTCCTAGCAATCCAGACTTCACAAATCTCTGAGTCACAAACAAATTCTTCCTTAGCTCTCTTCTTACTTTACAATTAAGTAGTGTTCTTGAAATCACTACTGCTGGGCCTGAAACTTTGGAAACAATACAGAGGAGAGTAATAAGCACGTGAGACCAGCCTTCCAGGGTGCAAAATTTTACACTGAAGCATCCCAGTGCCTATTCATCAGATCAAGTCTATCTTGCCTAGGATCTCGTCCCCAAAAGACAAGAAATCTCTGTTTCAGGAGAGGCATAACAGACAGAGAATGCAGTGTTTCCCCTGTGTAACTGCAGGTTTCTTCCCCTCATACAGGCTGTTAGCCTTAATATCTGCCCTGTATTCCTCTACCCTCTTTTTTAAAAATTCATTTGTACTTTTAGCCTCCAGAGCATCCTGCAGCAGTGAGCTCCATGATCTTACACAGATGGAAGTACTTGTTTTAATCTTGCTGGATGGTAATTTCATTGCTTGCTCTAGTTTTGTACTACAAGAAATAATTGTTCCCCGTACTACACTGCTGTGTGATTTTGTAGATTTCTATTATACCTCCCCCCTCAACAGTCTCTTTCTAAGCCAAAGAGCCTAAGCAATGTAGCTTCTCTTCCCATGGAATTTTCCCCAGACAACTTCACTGCTCGTTTCTGTATCTTTTTCAGCGCTACTACAAACCGTCCTAGCAGTCAGGAAAACACACAGATAATATCTGTTTTACTCCCTGCTCCTTTCCCACTACAGTTTTATTTGCCTTCTTGACCCCAAATTGAGAACTGAGCTCAGTTTTCTCTTTCATTCACCAACTAAACCCTTTGCTGAAATACAACCCCAGCTGCCAGACCAGTGCTGGGAGGTCTATCAGAAAAAAGGACTGAACAGCTCTAGGAGACCTCACCGTATCTCTTAAGCAGAAGAGCACTGACAGAGCCTCACTCAAAACTTTCAAAAGGAAAAAAAAAAATAAAATACTTCATACAAAACTCAGCCACTGCCCATCAGCATGGTTCAGCTGGCTGTGCATACGCTACTCATTCACTCTTCTTACTCTGAGGTTTAAAAGAAGTTGTAATTTGTCCCAGTTGGAAGGTAATAAAAGTCAGCGCAGTTAGGCACGGATGGCTTTGGTGACTCAGCAGGTGTGAGGTAGCTTGCTAAGACACTACTGTCTCCAGTGTGTTTGAGCCCAGTATTTACTGGGCAATGTGTGATATATATCTCAGGCCACATGCCGCAAAATATTTTACAGCCCATAACCTTCTTCCCCTGGAAGCCACTCTCAGTCTTCCCAGAATTCTCTTCCAGAGAGCCCATTTGCTCAAGCCATTTGACAGAGACACAACCACTCAGAGTTCCAACTGAGAAATATGTTTTAAACCCACCAGCACTCCCATTCCTGCAAGCCGGTGCCATTCCTGCCACCCCGGAACTTAGCAAGAACTAATACATCCTCACCCCTCTGAGAAAACAGTCCAGCCCTTCATTTCCTCACTCCCAGGGAGATGGTGGGTCCACCCCTCCACAGGCATAGCACAGCCCCAGTCAGGCAGCTGGCATCTACATGTGCCTGCACCAGGCTGCCTGACCCAGTGTAACAGTGCTCTAAACCGGAGGGAACTGGGTCAAGACTGCTGGGACCAGACCTACCACAGTACAAAAGCAGTGACAGAGCTGACAAGAGCCCATCAACACTACCCCCTCCATTGCCCCACAGGTTCCACACTGCAGCCAGTCTTGTCCAGTGGTGCTCACTGGAAATACCCATACAGCTTCTTATGGATGGGGCAGGGAGGACCCACCTGTCAGGGAAAGTTTTTTCCAGTAGCCACCAGTGATGAAAGGGACCAACACCCTTACCCCAGAGCCTCTGGTTCCTCACACCCTACCTACCTCTAACTGAGCTCCTGGGCAGGTCTGAGAAGGCTTGGCTTTGCCCGAGTTTTAAAGCACAGGGCAAGCAGGAAGATGAGAACTTGCTGTTCCAAGAGGAATCATGGTGAAACAACAGCCTCTAGTTCTAATCCACCACAGCAATGGAGGATTATGTCTGTCATGGGAGGGAATCCCAACAGAAGACTTCAGATGAGTTCCTAGAAAGTGGGAAGGAGCTCACCAGTATTGCTGTAATGCTGAGTTTATTCCATTCGACTTCCAAGAACATCAGCAGAGGTTCGCAGTGCTCCTCCAATGACAGAAAACTCTTTTATATTAAATCCTTTTTAGGAAAAAAAAAGAGCAAGATAAAAGGAAAATGTGGTTTGCAGACACTAAATTCTTTGTTTTGGCCCTACTAACTTGTCTCTGAATTCTACTACTACTATCTCTGGCACTTCTATTAAATGTTTCATTATCTGGTAGAACTCCAAGCTCCTGGATTTCCACAGACCCCCATACCACTTTAAAAAAAATTAAATTCTTAGTTTCTGTTAATAGATGTTTTGGAGGATCCCACTGAATACATAATGGAAAAACCACTTGAGCCATGCTCTGTTGAAACACAAACTATATGCAGAATCTCGCTCTCTGCTGTATGTCATCAGTTTAAAGGATACTCCTCACTGAGTGCCAATTTGTTTCCTCTAGATTAAACTCTCAAGACTTTTCAAAACCAAGTTATTTACCAGGTTGATCAGTCCCTACTTCAGCTAGGTAGAAAAAAACTAAAAAACCAGCAACCAAGACTGACAGCCTCCCCTTCCCTCCTCCTCCCTCCCTGCCCCCCCCCCCAAAAAAAGCAAATGAGCAGCAACAAGAATGCACCACCAAGAAGTCACTCCTAGTTCCTTATTTATAACCGTATTTAATTTTTAAATTAAAAACCCACACTCTGGATTTAATATTAGCCAGCTGTTAACAGTTTAATATGCAAAGCCCAGTTGTCACACTCAAAATATTTTTGTGAAGCTGTACTAACACTTAATTCTTGCAGTCACACCCAATACTACTCTTGGCATTATACACATCTTTAAAATTCTTTACAATGCTATTTATTTCTGTGTGCAAACATAAACACAGCAGGGAGAATTTCTCTCCCTTTCATACCCATTTTCTCTCCAGACTGTCTTAACCATCACAGTTTTTGCAAACTGTACAACAATGAAGCAAAGAAACTACATATAGCTTAACAAGGAATAACCTTCAGAAAATCATTTAGATGAAGAATCATTTATAGCTTTCCTTAATTGCTATACTCAGTTCACTTTGGAGCTCAGTAACATTACAGAAGATAAGCAATATCATCTATCAGTGAAAAGCTTAAGTCCTTTAAAAATCCTTAATTTAGCACTACTCCAAACATTCCACAAACAAGTTTAACTTCAGCTGGAGTTTTTTACATTTATTTTCCTGTCAGCACTGGCACTTTTGGAAAAAAAAATATAATCTAACCTTGAGTTCCATACGTTACTAAAGAAGCAAATAAAGAGAATAGCTGTCCTCTGTGCTCCAACAATACACTACTGATAGACAGCCCGGCACCACCAGAACCAATAGATCTAAATTTGGCTTAGGTCATAAATGTAAAAAAAAATAACCCATAATAAGAGGAATCAATTACCACACCTCTGCTGTTAAAGGCACAGGGGTTTTGGTGGCCTGTCTGGTCTCTTTGCTCAGGCTGGACCAGAGTACATACCTGGGCTTGGTTTGGCTTCTTCATGACTGCCTAGAGGAACATCCTACCCATGGACTGTCCTGGGTTTCCTCTCTCCCTCAGGAGGCACAAGATGCATTGGTTTAAAGATCAATTGTTGTGCCAATGTTTGCAGCTGCCTTACCAGCTGCTGCCTTTGCTAGGGAGACCTCCCTTGACAGAGGATGAAGGTGTATCTGATCTAAAAGAGAGGGATGTTGTCCTGTCCCCAGGAAAAGGCAACACCTGGTACAACAAAGTGCACAACCTGCTCTGCATCTGGCTTCGGGGAGGCCTAGGAAGGACAGAGGTCAGGGGGAGGTGGTGGGGATTGCTCTAGCAGCCACATCTGGCTGACATCCCTCTCTGGTGCTCCTGCCCTGGGCCAGGAGCAGGATTGCAGCACAACAGCTACACCACCACCACATAATTCTCCCAAAGCCAAGTTCAATGCAGGCTGTAGGTACAGGCACACCACCCTCCTGATCCAGCCACTAGAACACAGTGAAGTCATAGTATCTTGTGCTGACTGTTCAGAAGAGGTATGTGGTCCCTACAGCCAAACAACAACCACACTTACCCTCCTCCCCAGCACAATGTGAATTAAAAAGCCAGGAACAAATCAGACCACTCTGTCACTGATTTCTGTAACAATCACAATTTGTTTCCATGCTGCATTACAAATACTAAACCTTCCTACTGCCCTGCAGAGGTAAATTCATTATTATTTCATGCCTGCTTCACAGACAGGGTAAGCAAAGTCCAAGGTGAGCATTTTCATAAGCACTTGCTTTTGAATTGCTGTTGGTCTGGGGATGCCCATCAGAAGGCACTGAACCACAAATACTCCAAAACGTATGCATACAAAAAAACCCAGATCAGCCAATTTTTGGATCATAGGTCAGAACCACATCTAAACACTGGCTTGTTTGGGGTTTTTTTTGCCAAAAACACAGGTTGCCTTTTACAATAAGCAGGTTATTACAAAAGCTTTTGTCAGAAGACTTCAGAAGGCAGGCATTCAAGGATGCAGATAACTTTTCTAAAAGGCAGAAACCTCACTTCTGGGTAACTGTAGAAGACTTCATCTCCTGCTTTTCATAATTTCTATCAGCAGAGCACTGCTTAGCCACCTCCCTCCAAAAGGTACTTTGAGATGCAAGGTGCAATACGCATGTAAATTATCATTAAAGTATCCTCTGTTTAATTGGGGCATTTCAGATTGGGGCTGCTATTTTAATGGGTTGCCTCCCAGGAAACTGACTTCACCTGTAATGACACAGTGAATAGTAATGACCAGTGTTTAATTGGGACAGTGTTAGTCAATTTTTGCTTAAGAGGGATTAAATTTAGCTGCTACCAGGGAGCTAAGTGATTAATCAGGTGCTAAGTAGTATGTACTTCTAAATGCTGATCTTCTCCCATTCAATCCTACACTTACAAACCTTAAGAGTTTTGTCATTGACAGTAATAGAAGAAGGATCCTCCTCCTAGTATACAAGTTCACTAATAAACATAAAGGAATACACTCTGCACTAACAGACATCAGCTTCAGATAACAGCATTCTGGCTGCATGGTACTGAACAGTCCCTCAGCATGGGAACCCTTCAGTGGGAGAGAGTTCTTTGCAAAAAACAACATCAGTGAAGTTATCAGGAGCCATAAAAGCACTACTTAAAAATTAAGTAAATCTGGGGAAGCCAGTTAAGACAGAAAGCTCAAACACTATGCTGATTCTTTGCCCTTCGACTTACATCACGAGTCTATCTTTTTTTTTTTTCTTTCTTTTTAATGATTGCAAAGTATACCCTCGAATCTGAAATGAGCACCACTGAGAAAAGTCCTCAAGCTACAGGGTTCTGTGCTGACTCCTGTGGTGCCATGGAGTCACAAGGGCCACTACATACACCTCACTGCAAGAGAAAGCACTCAAATCCAACAGTGTACGGCAGCATGAAGTCTCCACTGGAGTCAGCTGTGAAACTCAAATCACAGGAAGGCTCTGTGCCTTCAGTGCTGCATGCACAAAACTCTTCTCAACTTAAGCCTCAGACAAGCACACACAAAGCAGCAAGGACTCAGGAAAGCCCTGGTCTGGCAAATTCGAGGCAGCTGGCTCCTCCACCACCCATATTCCCAGTTTTAGATCCCCTACAATTCCACACTGGGGCACAGTTGCTTGTGGGGTCGCATGGTAAATCAGAATAAGCAAGTAAAAGCACCAGATTTGTAAAAAAGAAAACAAACAAATTGAACTGTGCCCTTTGGGAGGCTTCTATTTGCCTGCTGAATTTTGAGCCTCCATATGACACCACAGTGATATTCTCAAGGTGTTATAATTTCAGGGAAAATGTAAGGATATCTTCACAATCAGAAACCTCCAGGTAGAGTTTCAAACAGAACTTTTAACCACATAGACCTTAATTAATCACAGAAATCATCAACTGTGTCTAAACTTCTAGTCCAGTCTCGTTTTGTGCCCTTGCTCTTGTGTAAGCCTTGCCAAGATGTTTACAGTCTCCCTGTGCCTCAGTTCTCCCACCTGGGCAAGAAGAGGTGAGGCTGTAAGGATCACCTGCCAATACTGTAACGAGTGCCAACGTCAGGGCAGTACTTGCAATAATATAATCACCTAACTACTATGGCTCCTGATCAGAGGAACAGGTTTACTACAAACACAGACATCCTAACAGCTGGGATGAAAAAAAAACTACCTGAATACAACAACCACACCAGAGGTCCCTTCCCAACCCACCTCAGACTCGGATCCCTCAGGCCCTCTCAGCCTGGAGTCTGCCACAAGCCCAGAGTCTGTGGGTTCACACAGAGAGTACGCAGATGCATAAAGCTGTAGCAAACACTGCGAGTTGAAACTTCACACTCATCTCTGACCCCCAAGGTCTTATTTTCCAAATCCCAGTGATGACTTCTCTCTGCAGCTTTAGACTCCACACACACACAACTTCCTTGCCACAACAGCACAGTTGCAGTTACTGGGTCTGCCTGCCATTCAGCCAGGCAAGCACACACCCAAGCGCTGGCAAGACTGGGATATCGGCATCGTATTTCTCCTCTCCTGGAGAAAGAGTTAATGTAAGTAAGCACACCTACTTGCCACAGAGCAAACACATATCAATATACAATCACACATATATAGTGATAAGTACTTGACATGAGCCAAGATACTACTGCAAGTTTATACTGACTGCCATTAGTTAGATACATACCAAAACTTCACCCCCTCAAACTTTTCCTAAATCTTATTAGTGAGCTTCTCTAATAAGGTGAGACAGGAAGACTCTGCACTGAACAGCCTGAGCATAAACAAAGCCTTCACTCCCTCCACTGAATCTTTCCATGGTTCATCACCTCAGGTGCTGTGACATTTACCGCATGTGCCCTTGCCCCGTGTTGGAGGAAGAAGGAAAAAAAATAAAATAAAATTAAATATATCCACCAGCACCACCACTTCCAGTTCACAGGCTCCTAATGAAACTCTGCAAACACCCTCGCAGCACAGTACCTGGCTACTTTTCAGAGCACAGCAGCTTAGCAGCAAAGTTGGATTATGGTGCGGAGCTTGATCCTCTGCCTCAACCTTTCACTTTGTGCTGTGAGCTGGACTGACACAGTGAAGAAATAATCTATCCTAGTTGTACAATCACACTATCACTTAAAGAACATCTCTTAAATCCAGCTGCTGATTGCAGCCACCTCTAACTCAGCCTGGTTGAAAGAAGTGTCCAAGAAAAAATGGTAAGCAGAAAAACTGAGGAGAAAGTTACCCAGAATGGTTTGGCTGGTGAAGAAGAAATGCTATAATTTGAAATTCACACTTCTGTCTGAAAAGATGTATTCTATATTTGAAACCATTAAAAGAATCACCAACAGAGAAGCCAACAACAGTAGTTCCTGTCTTCCGACAAAGATAACTGCAAGAGTCAGCATGTAAGCCAAATGCACATTAAAAGATAAAAATAAGTTCATACCGTTGTGTCTAGAAAGCTACTTTAATTTTATTTTTTTTGCAATATGACTCTAACGCACCTCAGTGAAGCTAGAGAAGGACCAGTTTTACTGTTCCTGAAATCAAGAGCAGTTTTGTTGCTGACTTCTGCTAAGAGCTGAAGTAAGACTCAAATTTTCAAAATGACACATGTCGAAAAAGAGGAAACATAACCCATATGACACTGGTTTTTTTGGTGACACTCACTCATGTTCTTCTCTCTAGAGAACCCATTCTACCTTTCCACAGGGTTTACAAGAATAAACAGCAGTTATATTTCAATTTATAGATATATAGGGATCCGCTTAGTTAATTGTACAGGTTTGGTGTGCATTAGGATTTTGTCATACTCGAACCCACATACAATACCCTATTATCCATTTTGTCACTCTGTGCTATGAAAAGTCGAACTAGACTCTCCAGGCCATGAAACTTCATGGGACGCAGACCCGAGTGCATTTAACTCAGCAAGAGAAAATACACCTTGAAGTTTTTTAATTCTGCTCACACCATACAGAACACAAGACTCCCTCTATAAACATACACACACATGCTCCTGCCCGGGACAAGCGAACAAAAAAGTGCCAAGCTTTTAAGCTGAACAACTGTTTATTATGGGCCCCTCGCCCTTAGAGAGAGTCTGGAAGTCACCTTTTCATTCCAGGCAGGGAGAGACAACCGCTAAACCACTCTTACTCAGAGTTAGTTGCGAGCAGAAGGGAGATTCCAGGCAGGCAACACAGCAAAGCCACTCCTGAAGAACATGCATAATTGAAACAAAACCGAGGTGTGAGGGAAGGAGAGAGGAAAGCACTATTTCTAGCAGGCTGCTACAGAGAAAGGGTCTGAACAAGAAAGGAAATTCAATTTGCTTCCCATTGTCTCAGCTTTATACCACCCTCCACTTCAAAAGAGTAACTTCACGGGGCAAACCCTCCTTCAACAGGCCAAGCCAGGGAGGAAAAGCATCCCCCAGGCCCTGGAAGACCTGCGCTGCCCTACCTGCTGACAACCAAGCGATACCAGGAAATGCAGTGGCTAAAAATAAATATTAATAATACTAATAATATGGATAGGAAGGAAAAAAAAAAAGAGAGAAAGCCCCACAACCCGCTGTTGGTGTGAACTGCATCTCCCTGACGGCAGGAAACTTTCTGCGAAGTTGCCGGCGGGGGACGGGGCGGGCAGCGAGCCCCGCGGGAGGCCGGGCCGGGCTCCGTGGCTCCGTTTGGAGCTCCCAGCGTGCCGCCAGCTCCCGCCGTCACGGAGCTACGCCGCGAAATCCCGGCGGCAACGGCGGCTCCGCTGTGCGTGTCCCCCCGGGGCGGGAGCACGGCGCTGACAGGCGACGGGAACCGCGTCCCTGTGTCCGCCTCCCGCCTCCCCCCCGCCTGCCACGGCCGAGGGCTGCGCGCCCCGTAACCGCGGGGAGACCCCAAGCTTCCCCCTCACCGCCACCCGCCGCGACCGCCCTTCACGAGTGGGGGGTGGGGGGGAGGGGGGAAAGGAGAAGGAGAAAGAAAAGAAGGAGCAGAAAACAGTTATTTTCACCCAAATGAGCCCGGGCAAAAACACGGCGCCCACCGCCCTGAGGCACCGGCGGACGCGTCCCGCGCTGACAGGGGACGGACAGACGGAGGGACGGACAGAGGGACACGGGGCTTTACCTTGATGCAACACTGAGCAGGAGTCTCAGACATCTCTCAGGAGGGAAGCGGCGGAGCCCGGCGGGGCGGGCGGGCGCAGGCGGGCGGACGGACGGACGGGAAGTTCTCGGGCTTTCCCCACTTTCCGCTTCTCCTCTCCCAGCGCGGCGGCGGCGGCAGCGGCGGCGCGGCCCGGCCAGACCAAACCCGGCCCGTCCCCTCAAGGGGAAGTTACTGCCGCCACCATCACCCGGCGGCGGGCGCGGCCCGCGGAGCTGCCCGGGGGAGGCGCCCCCTCTTCCCCCTCTTCCCCCTCCTCCTCTTCCTCCTCCTCTTCCTCCTCTCTCCACACACACACCCCACACCCCCCACACACCACACCGCCCCCTCCCCCCCCGCCGCCGCCGCCGCTCTTCGGGGGGCGCGCGCACCCACCACCACCTTTTCCTCCTGCGCGCGCGCGCGCCTGGAGCTGCGCGTGCGTGAGGCTGCGCGCGCTCTGCCCCTGCCCGTCCGCCTGCCTGTGAGCCGGCACGAGCGCGCGCGCGGGGCACAGGGGGGGGGGGGGGGGGAAAAGCTGAGGGGGGGGGAGGGAGGGGGCGGGAAAGGGGACGGAAAGGGGGAGGGGCGGGGGCTTCGGAGCGAGGCGGTGAGAGGGGCGGGGGCTGCCGGTGGCGCGGCCCCGCTCGGCGTCGGTGTTTTCCTTCCTGGAAGAGAGAAACCGAAAGGCGGAGGAGGGCCGGAGCGGGCCTGGCCGGGCACTGCGCCCCGCCCCGCCCCACGCCGCGCCGCTCATTGATCCGGAGTTTCGGGGCCGAATCTGACGTGCATTCCCGGCACCCCGCCCCGCCCCTTAAAGGGGCCGCGTCGGATGGAAACGGGCGCTGGCACCGACGGCCGCCGCCGGGGAGGGGCGAAGGCGGGGCGGTGATGCCGCTGCCCCGCGGCCGGGGCGGGAGCGTGGCGAGCCGCTGCTGGCGCCCTCGGGTGTGGGCTGGCCGAAGCGGATGGGGTTGGGGGTGGGGGGGGCTGTTCGCGCCTTCGCGTTGTCCTATTTCACTTCGTTTTCCTTAGCGGGGGGAAGGGAACTGGGCTTGCCCGGGCCTTCGAAACCGCCGGGACCGGCCTACAGCGCCGGGGAGCTGGATGAGCGAACATGGCGAAGGAAAGGGCTGGATCGGGGCGAGCGGCGGCCCCCGGGCAGCACAATGGCCTTTGTTCCTCCGCCGTGTCTGCCCCTTTAAGAACCCCGACCAGGAAATGAGGCTCGGGTTACCGCGGGCCACGGGAAGTCCGGGGCGAGGGGGGGGGGGGCACCCGCGGCCCCTGTTTCCCCCCCAACCTGCAGGCTGCAAAACCAAAAGACCGAGAGGGGGAAGGGGAAGTGTCCCCCCGTCCCTGTCCCACCGGGGGACAGCTCCTGCCAGGCGATGAGGGAAGGCACCGGGGCTCTGCCTGTGTTTAGTGCCCGGAGCTGATCGCACGTAGCTGGGCACAGAGGTTCGGGAGCGGAGCGGAGGGGGGGTTGTGTCACCCCCAAGGCATGGGGGACGTACCGTAACCTGCCTTATTTCCAGCTGCCGTGATACCGCGCTATTTCCCTTCACCCTCCCGCTCCTGGAGCCACGGGACCGAGTAGAATCCCAGCCCTAGCGATGGGAGTGAAGAGAGGAGGGAACGGCAAAAAATAACTCGGCCATCTCTTTGTCCAAATATCTCTTTGTGATTTTAAAGAGGGTTCTCAGTGTCCTGGCTGTTCTTTGGACACAGCCACTTGATCGCAAGTCTCAAACGTGCCTGAGAGCACAGCCCTGTTTGTACCCGTGTCCTTGCAAGGCAGAACCATCTCTGGAGCTTGCTGTAAGGATGCTGTGCGTTGGGATAGAATAGGCTCCTATTAAACACTTCAGCTCTGCTGGAAATAGCAAACAAGGGGCAATCCTACCGCAGTGGTTTGAAGCAAGCCTTAGCTCACCTTACATGGCATTTGCTGAACTGTGGCATGCTTGTGTTAAACGCAGTGCTGCTTCACCTGAATGGCAGAGAGGTGAGACTGCCCAGCAGGCACCCTTGGTGGGCTATCACAGATCATTTTGCAAAGCAGGACCAACCCTGCGCTGGCCTCTTACAGCTTCGTTTTTGCCAGTCCCTGAAACTAAATGAGGAAGAGAGTGGAGGTAGTATTCCCCTTCAGCCTAGCAAAATATGACCCTTTTTAATATAGGCCTAACCCAGTAATAAAGGATTCAGATTTACCCATCTTCCCTGGCATGGCTGAACTGCTGGAGTAAAGTCATTGGATGCTTATTGCATTTACAGTGCTAGTCTCTCCTCTGTTATTCTTTCTGCTTCATCATTATGGCATTTTCTCTTTCTACCTGCATGATTACCACTGGAATTCCCCAAGAGCTGAGTCATTATCTTGGATCTCATGCCAAGATGTTGGGTTTGGGTTTTTTTGTGGTTCCATATATTAAATGTAGAAATTAGAGCTGGAAAAGACCAGGTAGGTTATCTATTTTGTTCCCCAGCTGGCAAAGGATTTGCAGCACATGCTTGATTGCTCTGTCCAATTTCATTTTAAATGCCTCAAGTAATGGGGCTTCCACCTCTTTCTTTTGAAGACTATTTTACAGTCCAACAAGTCTCATGGTCAGGAAGATATTTGGGCTATATTTTCATTTGTCCAGTTTCACCCAATTAATCCTGGCTATAATCATGTTTTGTACTCATCTAAAGAAATTTCCTCCTCTCTGACTGTTTGCACTTGCACCCAAGTATCTCTTCTTTTCCTAGGCATTGCCATTCTTTCTTTTTATCTCCTTTGATTAATCAGCCCCTGCAGCCACCTTATCGTTGTTGGTCTTCTCTGATTCCCATCCAATTGGTCATCATCTCACCACACTGATGCCCACTTTTAGAGACAAGTATCTCCCTGATCCTTTGTGAACGCACCCAAAACCCCATCATGGTTTAGTTTTTCTCCAAGTTGCCTCAGAAGCTTGTACAAAATTTGGCACCTGGCATGACACTGAACCTGGTCCTGCTACTCCTCAGTGTTCCATCTTGCAATGCTACTGCAATCTGTTTTTCTCCATAGCTTTGTGGTGAAGCTATGTGTCCCAAGTCTCATTTTTCTGGCTGGAGTTTCAACATCTGTTCTTTCTGTGGTCACTGATACCTGCTGTTCCTACAGCTTTGATTGATGTCCCTTACAAGTACAGGGCTTGATCCATCTTGGCAGACCTCTCAGATAATGTGAATGGTTGCAAATATGGTTGCAAGTAACCAAGACCAAAACCTAGTTTAGAGCTATTCTTTTCCATCTCCTTCTGTTGTTTCTTTGTTTTTCCACCAGTCCACTAAATGTGAATGCAATGAATGGTAACTAGGAAAGGCAGAGAGAGAAGTGGTGAAGGTGTGGAGAAGGCCACAGCTGTGAGTGCAGCACCATTCCAGCCAGAAGTCAGACCCATTAAAGCTGCTGTAAGAAAGCTGTGGAAGGAAATGTGACTGGACAAAACACACACCACACCACCCTGTAGTCTGCCTGTATCTCTAAAGCAGATGTGCCTAATCAGATGCTACACACAGTGACTGGAGAACATCTTTGAACCCTTTGAATAAGGAGAGCCAAACTCCTTGTAATGTGCTATCTTCTCTGCTTCTTTCTGCCCCTGTTTCTCTGATCTGATTTCTCACGGTTCCCCTCATTAGCTACATCACTTGAAACCTCAGATTATATGGTCCTAGCTGCTGCTCTTGGAGGAGACAGAAAATATTACCAAGTCTCCTGGTGAGCAGGATTGTCTGTGGTTCCAGGGCAGTTGCTCTGGAAATGGGAGAAGAAAGCTTTTCCAGCTGCCAGCTTCCTTTTAGCTCCACTCTGTATGGAGATTGCATAGAGCAGAAAGGAAGCTTGCATTAAACCTTGCTCAGGCCCCCAGTTAGTTTCCTTCCCTCTCACCTAGAGGCTACTGTTTAGCTTATCTCCAGGGAGGACTCTTTAGTTAAAAGCAGATTTTATGGTCCCACAGAGCCACCTTTTATTGACACCCTAGTCAGAAATCCCCTAACTTTTTACTAGGATAGATAGCAGCAACACTAATTCAGGCAAAAGGTAACTGCACTCTGAGTGAGGAGCTGAGGCCAAGTTCTTGCCTTGCTTGGGGGTCTCCCAGGAAGGGGAGATGTTGGGGACAGCAGCACAATGCCAAAACCCATAGACAGAAGTATCTTTTTTTCTCCTTGTATGGGCCTGAAAATCTGCCTTTGAATGCTTATGTTTTCTGCACTAGACTTCTTCTCTGAAAACTGATCTGGCCCTGAAAAAAAGGAGGAAAACCAGCATTTCAGTGGGACTTTTCATTTTCTGTCCACGGTGGTGCAGCTGTGTTCCAGTTTTCACTGATTCTATGCCACATGGGTTTCTTTTACAGCCATGAGACTCCTGATGTCTTCTGACCTCTACTTTCTCAACAGCTAGGCTAGTTTTTTCATATGTCCCTAAAGTAAGCTGGAGCCTTTTTCCCAAGGCCAGACAAGGTTTTAATTTCTTCTTTTGTGTACTGGTTTTAACAGTACCTCAGTTGTTCCCAGCAATTGTTGTCTTCACCTTGCTTTTATTAAGGAGACTTTGTTCATGGTAGTATTTTTTCTTCCTTCTTTGTATTGGCAAGTACACTCATTAGTTCCCAGTGCCCAGTTATTGGTAAATCATTCTACTGTTTCTGTTTCTCCACTGTTATCTTTTCCTTCACTTTATCTTTCCCCAGCACAAGTTAACTCGACCCATTTAGTGCTCACTCTTTGCTTCATATGTATTACTGGGTTTATTTTTGTCTTCTAATATTTGAGCAGATACAAATAATTGCTTGATGTGACTTGGTGGGACTGCTGACACTACTGAGCCTTGACAGAGATGACTTCTCCAGACTGGGGGACCGGATCAAGCTCTTAAGGAACAAAATGCAGTAAGACACAGTAGTGAATTCCAAGACCATGAAAGGATACATTGGTTTTAGCATGCAACTGAGTTTTTGGTCCTGAAGATGCACAAGGAAAGTCATGAGCACTGGTGCACAGAGGTGCTGTGGAAGAGATCCTTGTTGCACAGTTAGCACTACAGTTATTTTTCCCTTACTGAATTGGTTTCTGAAATTTGCATTTTATGGCCTTAGTGTGCATCAGTCGTGTTGCTTCTCATCATTAGCAGTAAGATTAGTTTTCACTTCATATTCTCAGGCAACTTCTTTTCCCAAGACTCAGCTAGTTTAGTAGTTCTTGTGGTAGAAATCCCAAATCCTTGTCTTTTTAGGAATATACATTAAATCCAGTTTGGGCTGTTAGAGTGAGGAATGCTTTATCCATATTATTTGCATTCTTGTTTACTCTCTTAAGAGTCTAATCTTTGAGATTCAGTGGTCTTCTACATGCTCAGGACTGTCTCTATGAATAGGATTTGCACCAGTATAGTGATTTTGGTAAAAGATTTGGTTGATTTGTTGTTTTTATTTAAAACAACTAGCAATACTAGTGCATTCCCTAAAGCTGCTGGCATTTGGATGTAAAGAAACTTACATAATTTACATAGGCACTCACATTGCGTTCCCATTTCAGAAAATCACACAGTCAAAATGGAGGTGCAAAAATCCTGGCATTACACTTATTCATCCAGCAGCAAATATATGTAAAAAATAACTCCAAACATGCTTGTTGCTCTCAGCTATGTCATCCTCATACCATGTCATATACTGGATTATTTTGAATCACCTGGTATATTGCTTCACAACTTGAACTGAATCTCGCCACCTCTGTGAAGGATAACAAAAAGTCCTTCTACAGATACGTCAATAGCCAAAGGAAGGGCAAGGAGAACCTCCATTCTTTACTGGAGATGGGTGGGAATATAGTTATCAAAGATGAAGAAACAGCTGAGGTACTTAATACCCTGTTTGCCTCAGTTTTCAACAGTAAGACAGGTTGTCCTGAGGACAGCTGGCTTCTGGAGCTTGTAGAAAGAGACAAGAATCTGAAGAGCCCCCCTGTAATCCAGATGGAAACAGTCAGTGACCTACTGAGCTGCTTGGATCCCCACAAGTCTATGGGACCAGATGGGATCCACCCAAGGGTGATGAGGGAGCTGGCAGAAGAGCTCCAAGCTGCTCTCTATCATCTACCATCAGTCCTGGCTCACTGGGGACATCCCAGATGACTGGAAGTTGGCGAATGTCACACCAATCCACAAAAAGGGATGGAAGGAGGACCCGGGAAACTCCAGGCCTGTCAGCCTGACCTCAGTGCCTGGCAGGGTTATGGAGCAGATCATCCTGGGGGCAATCACACAACACCTAAAGGATGGACAAGGGATCAGACCCAGCCGGCACGGGTTCAGGAAGGGCAGGTCCTGTCTGACCAACCTGATCTCCTTTTATGATCGGGTGACTGCCTGGTGGATGAGGGGAAGGCTGTGGATGTGGTCTGCCTGGACTTCAGCAAAGCCTTTGACACCGTCTCCCACAGCATTCTCCTGACAGCTGTCAGCCCACAGCTTGGACAGGGGCACTCTGTGCTGGGCTAGGAACTGGCTGGAGGGCCAGGCCCAGAGAGTGGTGCTGAACAGTGCTGATCCAGTTGGCAGCCGGTCACCAGTGGTGTCCCCCAGGGATCAGTGTTGGGCCCTGTTCTGTTTAATATCTTTATTGATGGTTGAGATGAGGAGATTGAGTCCATCATCAGCAAATTCGCAGATGACACTAAGCTGGAGGGGAGTGTGGATCAGCTGGAAGGCAGGAGGGCTCTGCAGAGGGACCTGGACAGACTGGAGAGTTGGGCTGATTCCAACGGGATGAGGTTCAACATGGCCAAGTGCCGGGTCCTGCACTTTGGGCACAACAACCCCATGCGGAGCTCCAGGCTGGGCACAGAGTGGCTGAGAGCAGCCAGGCAGAGAGGGACCTGGGAGTCTGGATTGACAGGAAGCTGAACAGGAGCCAGCAGTGTGCCCAGGTGGCCAAGAAGGCCAATGGCATCCTGGCCTGGATCAGGAACAGCGTGGCCAGCAGGTCCAGGGAAGTGATTCTGCCCCTGTACTCAGCCCTGGTGAGGCCACAGCTCGAGTCCTGTGTCCAGTTCTGGGCCCCTCAGTTCAGGAAGGAGATTGAGGTCCTGGAGCAGGTCCAAAGGAGGGCAACCAGGCTGGTGAAGGGACTCCAGCACAAGTCCTGTGAGGAGAGGCTGAGGGAGCTGGGGGTGTTCAGCCTGGAGAAGAGGAGGCTCAGGGGAGACCTCATCGCTCTCTACAACTCCCTGAAAGGAGACTGGAGCCAGGGGGGGGTTGGTCTCTTCTCCCAGGGAACTATCAGCAAGACAAGAGGGCATGGACTTAAGTTGTGCCAGGGGAGGTTTAGGTTAGATATTAGAAAGAATTTCTTTATGGAGAGGGTGATCAGACATTGGAATGGTCTGCCCAGGGAAGTAGTGGATTCTCCATCCCTGGAGATATTTAAAAAGAGACTGGATGTGGCACTCAGTGCCATGGTCTGGTAACCACAGCGGTAGTGGATCAAGGGTTGGACTTGATGATCTCTGAGGTCCCTTCCAACCCAGCCAATTCTACGATTCTATGATTCTATGATTCTGTAAATAAGAGAAATGTTTTCCTGCTGCTCTAAGTGTGAGTTAGGAGAAAGGGGAAGGGGAATTGAGGGCTGTACTGACTTAACTCCTCTTCCTTGTTCAAAGCAGTCTGGGGTCTTCTGAGAGACCATTTATAGTCACATATGAAAAGTGGACTTTATTGCACAAGTCACTGCTTAGACCCATGTTGACAGTGCTACTCCTGGTACATACTTTCACGTTGCAGCACGTGAGTGGCCCTGACAGATCTCCTGAGAGCATTAGCTCCAGTGACACCAGCCTGGCAATAGCAAAACCTGACTATCAGGTTGGGCTAAATTGCATGGAACCATGGGCTCCTCTCATACCCACTGTGGAGCAACAATTGTGGCACCATGAGGCTGATTGATACAGCCAAGTTCTTGTCTACCTCTTCTAGTATTCAGGTTACAGTAAAGTGCCACAAAGCAAAGCCACTATCCCATAAAAGTGCCTCATCCCATACTGCTGTGCTGTGCAGGTCACACAGAACATCCTCCTTTTGCCGTGCCAGCAACTGCCTTTAGCACTGAGAAAAGGCACAAGGAATGGATCATTTGTGTGTGTTTAAAGCTTCCCTTTGTTTAAAGCCAGCTCAGTTCTCCTTGCTGTGGTGCAAGCAGATGGTGACTGACAGGGATGCATTAAATTGGAATCTTGTAGTCCCTTAAAGCAACAGATGCAGCTCCTTCCCTGAGCTCATGCTTGTAGCTCTCTTGCTTGCTACCAGAGACAAGAGGCTTGGCCCCATGCTGCTTACTGCCGTGATCCCATGGAACATTGTCCTGATAGCATGTGTGGAAGGGCCACCAAGGGCAAAGGACTAAAATCAGGGGACATCTGCCTGTGGCTAGAGATGGGCAAGGCTAGGCATGCTGCATTGGAGGCTCTTTGGAGAAGGGAGAGTGGCTCCTGAGCTTGGGAGGGCTGAGAGGAATGGAGGGAAGTCTGCGGGGGCAAGATGAGTAGCAGGAAATTACAGAGGAGCTGGGTTAAGAGTCTGGCCTGTGCCAGGTAAAACCTCCCTGTTCGACCTACTTTAGCAGTGGTGGTTGTTTAAATGGAATGTAAATCTCTGCAGATATGTGAAGAACTTCCTGGCATCACCCAAAGATGTGCAGTGATGGGGGCAGAGCGATGTCTGTCAAACACATGCGCAGCCAGTCCAAGGTCTTCAGTTCCACAGGGAGATTGCTGTGGATGTAGGCTCATTACTTGAGCAGGCAGAGCTCCACAGCGTGCACCAAGCCACCACATTGGGAAATTAGGGAAATAAATTAGGGAAAGCAAGGTTACAAAAATTAGGATTTGGGGAAGGAAATTCTGCAAAGTGCTAGATCCCCAGCTACCAATTTCAGACATAAGCTGAAACTCAGGGTAAGAGTAGAAAAACCATCAAGCTGTATTCTGTAACTGCAAAGCATTTTAAACAAAAATAAACAAAAGCTAGAGGCTGAAGGGACAGAGTTCAAATTCTGTTTCAGGTAAGTCCAAATTGATTTACATTTTACATGTACTATGGCTGGTTTTTACTTCTCCAGTTCACTTAACTTCATGTCCAGAACTTAACTTCACTTAACTTCAGGTCCAGAGGTGAGCAAACTTTTCTTGAAACCCAGTCCTCTCAATTAGTAATATTTTCACAGCCTTACCACCCACTTCCTTCTTTTTCAGCATCATTTTCTCCGCAGGGTGACAGGATTACAGCTGTTGTGCCCATTCGGAGTTGTGGTGTGCACTCTGTCATCTCTGTCATTGTAACTCTATATCCTGCTGGCAGTAAAAGAGTGACACAAATTGTTTTCCTGCCAGATAAACATTGTCTAGTAGATTTAATGCTCATAATCTAATGCGAAGAATAACATTATATGAGCAACAGCAGTCAATCTGCTTACAATGATTGCCCAGTATTGCTAGGGGGGAAAAAAGTGGGATACTCCTGCTCCAAGCCTGTTGAAGCTCAGCACCTTTCTGCCCAGTTCTGCACCCTCCAGGGGCAAGGGTTTACAGCAGTGTGAGCACACAGCTGCCAAGCCTCTGGGCTGATATGGAAACTCCAGCTTGGAAATGGAAAAGGAAAAGGAAATGGAAACTCGGTTCAAGGCTGAACGGGAGTAGTGCGTGCTCAGCAAACAGCAGAATGAAGCCCCAGTAAATGAAAAAAAGCAGCACAGCTTGTGCTGAGTACAGCTTGTTGCACAGAATTGTGATTTATCTGAGTTTATTTTTAATAGTTCCAGTGGCATCATGATGTAGGATTTTATAGCCTATTAAATCATCCCTGACGTTTATGGATATAGTTTAGAGTGCATGCATTATGGATAGGCAGTAGCCTCTCCATGGTTGAGCAGCAGTTTCCACTCACAGGTCTTAGTCTGTCCCCACGTCCTTTTATACTTTTAGCTCAGAAACTGCCAAATACAACCCAGATTTTGGTCAAAGCATACAAAAATCTTTTCTATTCCCATTGACTTATAGGTCACTTAGATTGCCCTGATCTAAAATGGCCTTTATTCCTCTTGTCATCTTCCATTTCCCAAAGCTGGTCCTCATCCAGGAGGGTTAACTGCAGCTTCTTCAAGTGCTGCATATTCTGCAGTCTCCATCAGAGCAAACAGATGCCCTCTCACAGGAAAGAGGTGGTAATCAGCCCAAGCCACTGATGAATATTTTTTTTTGTTGTTGTGTAAAGAGTGGTGTAATTAAAACTGGAAATTTGAGCTGACCCCAATATTAGCTTGGGAGATGACCCGCAGAGGAGGGTGGACCTGGGTGCCAAGGCCTGACCTTATTGAGCCGAAATCTGCCCCAGTCTTTAGTGGCTACAGAGGGCTCCCAGCCCCTTTCTCTTGATTTCAAATTGAGCACTGTTCTTGCTATCATAAATTTCAGTGGATTTGTTGTCCTTTTTGTGTGCAATGAGCAGGGGCAGTGTTTCAGGTTGTATCTGCTCTGGGCATAGGTGGTGCGGGAGGACCAGACCATGGAATCCTGATGTGTATGCATGCAATGGAGGACAGAGGTTCTGGATGCATTGCTCACTACCTTTCACTCTCCTCACAACCTGTAGTTTGGCATTTGGACAGTGCTGGGATGGCAACATTGCCAATGCTGCCCTCACAACACATGGTCCACCACCCCTTCCCCCCCTTATGGGCAGACAGCATCACATTAGATCGACTTGTCTTTGGGGCCACTGCCTGAGGAAGGCAGAGGCTCAGTCTTGGGTTGTACCAGTTGAGACAGACTGAGAGGGCAGCCAGGGAGGAGAAGGAGAGAGGGTGTCTTGGACAAGTCCTGCCAGCCATAGCAGAGGGAAAAGAAAGAGCGAAGGAAATGGATGAGGATGGAAGAGGCTGCAGAGAGGAGAGGGTGACCACAGTTTTGATATAGGAGAGGCCTCACTGGTGATTTCATGAGGAGAGAGAGGGAGAGAGTGATCAGAGAGCGGCTGGGGAGGTGACCTCGACTGGAGGGGAATTCTGTCTCCTTGCCTGTTATCCAGGGAGGATGGCCTGCAGCCAGGGAGAACCCTCTGTGTGAAAGGACTGTGGCACAGGGACCTTTGTGACCAGAAGGAAGGAAGGCTTTGGCTGCCCAGGGAAGACAGCCTTGTATGCCAGGGCGTGAACGAAGCTCAGATCACAGTGGTCAGGCCAACCACTGCAAGAGATAAAAGACACATTTCACTCTTAGATAGCATCTTACAAGCAGTAATTAACTTTTTACGACACCCGTGTGAGGTAAGTGCACAATTATCCCTCCTATTTTAAAGCTATAAGAGGAGAGAGGCTGAGCAGCTTGCCAAGGGCCGGGTGGTGAGTAAGTGGTGGTGCCACCATCACCAACCTGGAACTCCCGGTTCCCAGCCTGGCCCGTCCCAGGTACCGTGGTGGCATGGCAGCTTTCCTGCTGAGAGAGGAAAGCAAACTGATTTCTCAAGCACTTTGATGAGAGAAGGAAGACTAGAAATAGCCTGCGGCTGTTTCTAGAGAAAGTGTTAGGGCTGAGGGAGAATTTCAGAGATGGGGAGGGGGAAAGGTGAAAAAAAGGTGGTGAAATAACTATTGATATGACCAGCTACAGAGGGAAGGGATCTGGCAAACCAGAAGCCAGTGACAGAGGAGGAAAGTGAGTCATTAGAGAAGGTAAATTTTCTTGAGAGAGACTTGGGGGAGGGAAGGGGAGGCAACAAGAAAGATAAGAATGGAGAGGAGGGGATTGGGAACAAGAAATAAATCTAGTGATATTGTGCAGGGTGGTGTTTGAAAGCTGTTTTGTTAGGAGGCAGACAAAGAAATGCCACTGAACATGGGGTCTTACAGTGCTTGGGCAATTACAATCATGCTGTTGCCTCTAGCACAGCAGCTGGAGGTCTTGGAGCCCTCCACAGAGTGGGATAAGCATCGTTACCTTTGTTTCACCTACGGCAGAACCAAGACTCGTAGCAGCGAAGCTGCTTGCCTATGGTCACACAGCAACACATTATTCTGGTTTAAAGTATTATGATAAATGTAACTTGAAATAGGAGCAGGACTGACAGGGATACACAGTGGCATAGAAGAGAAAAAAGTTAGAGATGGTTGATGTCAGCAGCTGAAATTAATTTTTTAATAGCTCTAGAATATATAACGCAAAGTAAAATGACAGGTGAAGGCTGTGAGCTTTGGATCCTTTATACTTTAAACTACAAGGTAAGGAGTACTAACAGGCAGATGCACCACTATACACACACATGCATAAATACACATGCACACAATAGCCCTGATGCTAGCAATAGTGTAATCTGTGCCCTTATACAAGTTAATTTTTCAGTTGTTCTTCCTTTCAGCAAAATTATGGTAACAATTTGTACCTACAACTACAAAATGGAGACACACCTATACTTCAGGAGACTTTCACAACACCAAGTATTTTTAGGTTCCCAAAGTGCTTTGAGATAGGATACAGCAGAACAGGAATAGAATATTTCAGTTGGACCAGACCTACAATTGTTTGGAAGCTGCACATGACCACCACCCTGGCGTGGTCTTTTGTTGTGGTCATTCTGTGCCACAGGGCAGAAGATGCTTTTGTACAAGTTCCTCATTGTTTCAAAATCCACCTTTCCTTCCTCCTTTTCCTCACAAGAAATGAAGAAGCTAGAGCTATTTTTACCTTATGTTGAGGAGCGCAGAGAAGCATCCTCCAGTATAGAGGATAAAACCAGCGCAACGCATCTGCTGAAGGAATCAGGAAAGAGCATTATGAAAGATAAATCTTTTTTTTAGTAACACTCTTTTAGTATTAAAGTTTTCACCATTGATTCCAACTTCACCACCTCTTCTGCTGCCTCAGCTGCTCAGGAGCATCAGAGGCTCCCTCACCCACCTCTCTCTCCCTACTCCTGGTGCAAGGGGCCGTGGCATTTCAGCTGTGTGGTGCTACCACCCTCCGGCCACTCTCAGAACCACACTTCTCCACTTCAGGAGTGCCTTGAACTCCCTGTACAGTCTGCTTCCTTCATCTTCTCTGTGAGATCAACGTTACCTTTAGTAAAGACCAAGTAAAAGACTACCTTGTAAAGCAGAGAGAGTGATTTACAGCATCGAGTGAAGCTCTACACGACACCTGTTTTGGCTGCTTGCTTCATCTGGGTGAAGGATGCAAAGGTTGACACTTCCAAATGTGTTGGTCCTCTGCTAATCAAGTGCAATTGGCCAGCCAGTGAGTTCATCTCCTCATGACTCCCTGTAAGCATGCTCCCTGGCAGCTGATTTCTACTTGGAAGATGTTTTTGTAGGATGAGACAAAATTTTAAGATTAATTTTAAGATTAAACTGTTAGCATGGCAC
This sequence comes from Phaethornis superciliosus, assembly GCA_023637945.1. Taxonomy (NCBI): domain Eukaryota; kingdom Metazoa; phylum Chordata; class Aves; order Apodiformes; family Trochilidae; genus Phaethornis; species Phaethornis superciliosus. The sequence goes on from JAJQWJ010000001.1 coordinate 38,829,716, forward strand.
TTAGCACAGTACCCCGAGCAAGACAAGTTTATCTTCTAGCACCTCAACTGCTCAGCTGTAAAACAGAGATTGCACACCTTAGCTCTTGCACATGGGTGATCGTGTTCATGAATGGTGTGATGCATTCACGAAAGGTTTTGATGCATGAGCATGAGGATATAAAACCAGCAAGCTGCAAAGCAGTCTATTGACGTCCTTCTGTACTGACACTACCAACACTGAGATTTCTGCAGACATATTCCTCCATGTGGACCCATCAGAAGCTTCACCGTGACCACTAGTTATTTCCTAAGGAGCAGCAAGAAGTTCTAGTGTTGGAATGACAGGAAGGGTACAAAGAATCTGTGACCAAAGTCATAAATACTTGGAATATGACAGCAACTTAGCAAACTGCTACTATATCAGCAAACTGAACTTATTATTTAGAAAAATTTCCAGCTTTTCTTATTTTATGCAAGAAAGTAGGCAATGAAAACAGACACAGGGAGAAAAACAGACTTGTAGGCAAAAAGGTGGGTTCAAAATTCAGAGTGTGCATTTCAGCAGATAATAATTATATAGATACTAGTATTTTTATACACATTTCCAAATCCATATTAGAAGGTTAAACTGCTGTCTCAATTGCAGCACAGTTTAAAGTCCTATAATTTCTTTGTGTAGACAATCCCTCAGTGCCTACAAAACTATTTCATGTCTTAGGTTCAAAGTGGGAGGACTCAATAGATCTCTATCCTATCTTACAAACCATGTCTCATTTTGTAGCAGTTCAGATGTCTTTGGGCAGAGGAATTTAGGGTTTTCCCCACCCTTCATTCACCACCAGAAAAGAGTCTTATCCAAACAGCTGACAACAAAAAGATCAGCTCTGCAGTTGCTAGTACCATAAATTCTCACTGGTGAAGAATCTCTCTATTAAAGAGAGCATCTGTGTAGTCCTGTGGGCCTGGCATTGGAAAACAATGGCAATGGGAACTGGTTGGTTACATTCTTCCCCTTCCAGACCTGGGGAAGTCTCAGAAAGCAGAAGTTCCCAAGCAGCCAATTTCCAAATGGTCACATTCAGACACTGTGCTTGCAGGTAATGTGGCACTCCGAGTCTTCCTCAAGAGGAATATAAAAACAGAGGAACAACTATACTGGCTCAGACCAAGGATCCATCTAGTGCAGCTTCTTATTTCAAAAAGGATCCATATGCAGTCACCTAGGGAAGAGTAGGAATAGGTGAAGCACATGTGACGCTTTCCCAGAGTTACTTCCCAGGCTTTGGCTTGTCTATTTTTAGCTCAGGGCATCTTCTGAACCTGTCATTTGTCAGTAGCCTTCAATGGATTTTTCTTCCAAGTAGTTAGCTAATTGCATCGTGCACCACGTGCTTTAGCAAGGAGTGTCACGGATTTACCAACAACTGCATGACCTCCATTTGTTTGTTCCCTGCCTGGCTCCTAAAAGCATTCAATGGCCCCTGGCTTTTGTAATGGAAAAGGTGATGAAGAGTAGCTTTATTCAGGCTATTCACAACATTTCTGGTTTGTATAGGTCTCTATTATATCCTCCTGCCCTTTCCAGGGACACCAGAGATTACTCCAGCATCCCCCTCTGCCAGGAGCAGGTGGCATTGCCACAGCTTGCTGAGCTCAAGAGACAAACACAAACACCTGCTCATCATGTGTTATCACTTCCAGGCTGGGCAGCCACTTGCACTGTGGGAGGCAAACCTATCCAAATGCAATGATAGTTTTGTGCACAATTGCTTTTCACTGTACCAAGGCCACCGTACCACATGTATGTTGCCTCACATGTAAGGGTGTGTATGCAAGTAGGTTCACAGTTTCCAACAGGTGGATGTGAATATACTGAAGATCAACACCAAGGTCACTTTTCACAAGTGTGTATCACTCCAGAAGGAGCACAGAGACTGTCCACCTGTGACAGAAAGACATGAATTACTTATCTTTTTAAAAATCCACTTGTCTTGCTTCCTCTTCTAGAGAAGGGCCCTTGTATATACATCTAAATTTTATATGCTAGGCTGACATGATGAAAAGCTTGGCAAGGTTATAGATACAAACGAACCTCTACTCATCTTGTAATGCCAAATACCTCACAATGTTTTCCTCCTGAAAAAAAGAGAGAAGTCCAGTAGCATCTCTGCACTTCTCAAGAATAAACTACTCCCTATTTTTCTCTCATTTACCCTCCTGTCTACAACCAAGAGCTCATTTATTTCAAGAGCAAAACCAAAGGAAAAACACCACGTCTACTGTGCCTACCACTCTTCTATGGAAATGTGCTTCACAACATTAAAACCAAACAACTTTCAAATCGTCAAGCTCTTGACACATCAGAACTTGTCTTTCCCTTTTTCACCTCCACCCACGAGACAGATCTTGGCTACTTGCCCAGATGAAGAGGAAGCCACAGCAAACTGAGATGTCTTGCATCACACTTTTCAGTGGCCAAAACTGGTTTGTCACAGGCTGTGAAAGGGAAGAAATTCTGAAAGTGAAGGTACCTTCTACCAATATTATGTTTTACTTTTATTTCCTCTCTGGGGATCAACAGCAAATGTGTGTCTTCAGTTGATAATATCTGTGGCAATTAAAGCTGTTGGCTTTTTATGCCATGGTTCGACTCTGGGGTTACTGATGCTTAAGCAGTTTTCTAATGCTGACCTTATGATTACTTGTATTTAAAAAAACAAGAATAAAAAATTAATACACCCCTCCCAACTTAATCATCCAGTAAAGAATACTAAGTTGATCAACAAAAGATTTCCCATGCTGCAGCTTATTTTCTCAAATAGTGTGTGTTTCTTTTGAGACAGATGTTCTACCAAATTTATTATATTTATGGAAATTACAACACGTATTTGTAACCATGATAAGGGATTCAATTCTCTTGCTCTATGGCTCTAAATCTCTTATAAGCTGAGTGGGTAAAAACATGCATAGGTCAGAATGACACATCCTTGTGCTTCACAGGGAAGATGTTTCTTCCATCAAAACCTACCTAGACAGCAAAGTTGAAAAGTGCATGTTGTAGATGTTCCTCCTTGATATACCTCCCCACAGATAAATGTCCTAAGACATAGTGAGTCCTTTCTCAAACTTTATTAAAAGCTGGAAAACTTCAGAATATTTTTACAACAGAAATAATGCTGTGTTTTGGTTTGTTGGTTTTGGATTTGTTTGTTTTGTTGTTTTGTTGTTTTTTTTTTTCCCAGCAGCTGGTGTCATTTCTACAATATCTTTGTCTCAAAAAATCCCATATCAGCAAGCTAGCTCCTATCTTATTTGTTGAGGCTCAGGTCCTCCTAGATGTCCACCAGCCAGCAAGTCTGACCAACACAGCATAGAGGGATATAGATGGGGAAATTCACTAAGTATTACAGTTTAAAATCCCAAATCTGTAATGAGGAAAAGTGAGGAAATCACGAGTCCAGGCTTCCTCCCTGAAAACATTTGCCACCAGCTGGCTCTGGTTTAAAATACCTCATTTGATGCCAAGTGCCACACTGTTACAAAAAAAATGAAGCCATTTGAAAAGATGCTTCCTAGTTTGTGTGAGACAGAATTCACATAATCTAAAATACTAAAGGTCATCACAATGAGTGCTTGATATGTGACAAGACTTTCTGCAGTTTGCTTAAGAAAGGTTGGTTTTATCAATATATGTATGCTCAAGTACGAAAAACCCCATCAGTTTACCTCCAATTGAAAATAAAAATCAGAAGCTGACTTTCATCAGATTTTTCACCTCTTTTCCCAATCAAAAATGATGACAGAAAAAAAGTAACGATGGCAGGAAAATGAGAAAACATTTATTGAAATAATTTAACTGAAGACATCTAATTATCTAAATCAGTTGTGAAAAGGCCGGGAGATTTCGGAAAAAGATTAAAAGTACAAAAATATAATTTAGCTGCGGTTTTATGAAATAGCAATTAATCTTCTAGAGGCTAAATGCTGACACCAAGACCCAGAGAACCCTATTGGATTTACAGGGAGAAAAAACATTTAACCATACATCCAGGATGCTTCAACAAGTGGATTTCTACAATAATATACAACCAGTTTATTTCATAATTTGGCATTCTAAAATCCAGGTTGTCTATAAATCCTCAGTTTATAGAAGGTTCAGTGACAGCAAATGGGAAACACACTTCAAGCTGTCTGTAAAAATGTAAGTTACATAGATCCATGAAGACCCTCTTCAGGTGTACAAGAGGTGATTTCTCTGTATGTTAGGACTATTATGAAATAAATTTAGTTTTGGAACCAGAGATAGCTTATGAAGAAAAATGCTATAATCTTACATAATTTTCTAGAGAAGGAAAATTGAAACAGCTGATCTTGTCAAGGTATATTAATCTGTTTTGTATATGAATGAGACGAATTAAATGGACCTTCTTTAATAAATTAATATTAATGATGACCCACAGGCATTATGGCACCAGACATGGTGTCCTTAGTAGCTGTATCTTCTGACTGAGCCTATGGTCACCAAATCATGTTTTTGTGGCCACATGATGGGACAGGAGCTGAGTCCCTCCACAGTAGATCACTTTGGACCCAAGGGAGCTTTCTCATCCTTTCCCCCATGGTGGGGGGTCTGCAGCTTGAGGACCTTCAGGCCATGAGTGGTGGGGGTCAGCAAGTCTGTGGCCACCAGCACACCGTGAGGCAAAAAGCAGAGAAGCAGCAGCAAAAGCTTCAAGAGGGACCAATAAAACAGTGTGGTGAATTTCACACTCCCCCTGTAAGACTTTGCAGATCTCTGCCCTTGAACCAGGTCAGAGCCTTGAATTAATTGCTATGGCTCTCCCAACATTTACTTTGGTATCTGCCGAGGCCATAACTGGATTGCAACATGATGGATGTACACATACCCTGATCCTATAGATAAGATAATTTGGAGATAGATCAGGCATGTGCATGTTTCGTGTTCCAGCAGTGTTTATGCTGAAACATGCCTACCTGTGGGAGGGCCTTCTTGGCCTCTTTGCACCAGGTAGAAAGCACAAATCTTTGATCTGAGTTCCAGGACCTGAAGTAGTTTGAGGTGCCAGATCAGAGCATGCTCTGATGCAGCATGATAGCCATAGACAGATCACTATTACCTGGAGACAACTGAGCCACAGTGGGTGAAGTGCCCAGCTGGGCATCCTCCTGGCAATGGATGGCTGAGGAGGAGATAGATAAGAACATTCCTTGGTCTTTTCAAGTAGGACTATGGTTTTAAATCAAAGCTGCCACTTTCCCCACTGCAGGTGATAAATTTCTTCAGTGTGTCTGGAGGCCAAACCCTTCAGCTGTCACAGTGTCACCAGCAGTGTGGCATTGCAGTGCCATCCCTACCTCCAGGGACCTGGAGAACACAAAAGATTGGGGTTTGATACCTTGCTGGGAGAATTTGCCCATGTGAGTTCACCCTTCTGTTACAGCTTCACCACAAAACATCCATGAAAACAGTGCTACAGCAGCTGAGTACGGAGAGAGGAAAAAGAAAGGACAGGAACAGTATTATCATTGCGTAGGAGAAGAGGGGGTTTTTGTCACTTAATTTACCACTCTCAGAGACACAAATTCGCAGCGAACATAAGCTACAATACAATCAGGTCAAACAATTTGAAAGGTGAATGTGTTTATATGGATCTGACAGGTGTTAATGATGGCTTTCAATAGGAAAAGGCATTCTGGAAGAGAAATTGCTTGTTAAACGAGTCTAACAGCATTAATATTTTCCAACAGCATTACTTTCTGGAGCCAGGTGTTGCAAAATAGAAAGTGTCTTGCTACATTTATTTAGGAAAAGATCCCTGTGAATGTGATAATCTCTTAAGGTCTAATTTTATCATATAATGTGCTTACAACCCATGTTCTTATGTATGGTTCATAATGAGATTAGTAGCGTGTAAATCTTCATGCAGTTTAAATAAATAGCCCCTTGAGTGTCTGGCATTAGAAAGATATTGTTCTGTATTTCCCTATGGGCACTGATGTTTCATCCTGTAATTGTAAAGTAGTTATCTGTGTCATATTACAAGGCATTTGATGTAATTTTAAATGAGAGAGTTTCATCTTTTCTTTGTTTTGACCATCATATAATTTGGTTAACCACAATTTGGTGGATATTTTTTTCCACTTGCCATAAAAAAAGACAAAGCCTTTTGTTTAACATTTCAAAAGTAGCCCATATGGAGTGGCCACTGACACAGTGCATGGAGCAGCCACTGACGCAGTCCAGAGATCTCTGTTGTAATGTCAGATTTACCCCATTGATCTTGTCTTCCCAGATTTCAGTTTATATAATTTCCCATTCAAACTGTCTGAATGGTTAATTCCCATATTAATGTAATTATCTGTTTGTTCTGATGCCTGGATATTTCCTAACTCTGTTGACTCATTCAGTATTGGTCAGTTCTTAATACACCCAAGCAGAATTCAAAGCAGAAAAAAAAACCCCAAAACATAACAAATTCAGATGCCCTTTCCTTCTTCAAATGGGGTTTAATTCTGCTGGTGCCTTTACTGAAGGGCACAAGAAAAAATTCATTGTCATCAACCGAACTGGGGGGGTCCAAATCTGTTGCCCCCCTATCACTTTATGGAATTGAAAGGGAAAGATCTTGCTTTAGTGATGGGAAGTTCATCTCATCCTACCACGAGTGTCTGAAAAGGGCCAGAGAAGCAGGCAAATTATTTTTGTCTCCACTGACTGTAGCAGAAGTTTAGACAATTAGCCAGTGTCATGCAAACATATATTCCAGGCTGTTCCTTTGTGTTTGCACTGCATTTGCCTTTGCTTCATATTAATGTGGCAGGTCTGTCACAGCTCCAAGGCTAAAAGTATATGCAGCAGAGGCAGAGGTGATGACTGGCTCCCTCTGAGGTGCAAACAATTTATAGGATCATAGAATCTATTGTAAGCCAGTGGCTCCTCATAGGAGGATTAATATCAGCATAAAACCGGAGTAAACTCCAGTAATTATATAAACCCTTACATTTGTTGTGATTATCTTGTCCACCCCAATGCATTTCAGAGGATGGATAGATTTCCCTTGATAACTTCTGAACTGATCTCCAACAGTTTGAGGCTCAGTAAGACCAACTTTTTAGAAAAATTAGCTTCTTGGTTCAAAGCCCCCCAGTGTGAGATAACTCTATTACATCCTGGGTAAGAGTCTCCTGCCCCACTATTATAGACAGTAACAATATCATCTTGATTCCCAGAAATATTCTGCTGGTGAAGAAAACAGGCATAAAGTGTGTTTATAGAATTAATTGTTAATATTGAAGTTTCTAGGAGTAAACAAGAACATCAAAGGTGTTGTCTTACATTAGAGAATGTATTTTTTGCTAAGGCACTGGTGTTAACTTTCCCTGTGATTACCAGTCATGATAATGGTTGATCAGCAATGAAGTATTTTCTCCCCATGAAGACATTTACTTAAAACAACAAGCTCTAAAACATCACCCTCAAAATCTACTTTGTGATGTTGCTTTGCCAGGTGAAGAATCTGTGATTAACCTGCCCTTCCCTGCCTCCTGCTGCCTGCTCCAGGTGGTTCTAACTCTCTGGTTCAAAACCCAATGTGACTTTGCCTTCAGAGAAGACAGAAAAGTGATGCAGCTGGAGGAGAGGAGAAAGAAGAGACCTTCCTCTTTGTGTAACTGAATGGTCTGGTCTTTGGCACATGACCTGACAGAGCAGACAGCATTTCCCTTCCTGTTTTATGACTGGGTCTGGCACAGGCCTTCATCACCTGAATTGATGCGGAGGTTGCTCCTCATCAGGTGATTTGGCATGAGGACAAGCCACCCAGGATGTGGTTCAGTCAGTTGTCATTTTTCTCTGCTTCTCAGCCATGCATCTGCCCCTGTTGTGTTTTGTGTTTTTTGTTTTTTTTAAAATTTCTTGTTTTGACTGTTAGAATAAGTATTTCCATTCCTTTATTGACAGCTGCTACTGTAATTTCTTTTAAAGCAAGAACCAAGTTTCTCAGGTAATTACTGCGCTGTAGGACCTGAGGCTTTAAGGGAAATAAATAACCATGGCAACTGATTGACAACAGATCCATGGCTTCTTTTACCACTGTTAAATATAATAAAAGTGTTAGAGGTTTTTTTTCAGTTTTCTGATTCCTCATCTAAACAAATTGCAAATTCTCTGGAGCAATGCCATGAAGGCACTGACCTCTAGAAGCACAGCAAATTCATTTCCCCTGTGAGAGAAAAGGTACACACACCAGGGAGGACCATCTGGGGCTGGCAGGAGTGGCAAAGGAGGGAAAGACATTGGAAGGCAAACTTAGAGTAATCTTACAGTGCCCAAATAAGATCAGCCAGGACTGAGGAGCTTGTCTGCATCTAAATCCTCAGCTGGAAAAAGCAGATGCTAAGGAGACTCTGTTAATTTCCCCTGTCTGAAAATCTGTAATGAGCTCAGAGCAGAACAGCAAAAGGGCACATCTGTTAGTTTCTGTTAGCTAGAAAGGGATGAGAGCCAAGAGATTTTTCTAGGGGCTAATTTGCTGGCCTGTCTACAGCGTAGGAGAAAGTCTGAGCCCTGGAGAAAGCCTGGTGCACTTTCAGAGCAGAGAAATCTGAAAAGTGTTACCAGGAGCTTAAGGGTAATAAAGCTTATGGCACAGGAGAAAGTTTTTTTGCCCTGATTCATCCAAACATTCACTAAGAATTCCAGTCAATTATATTGCACACATTCAGTGTGGCAAAAGTCTATATTCAGCCATAGGTGGGATGCTAAAATATATGCTCCCTTGGCACATGGTGTCAGCCATGAGGGAAACTGCTGGATGCAAGGCCTTTCTGCCCACTGACAGAAATGATCTGTGTCTGGACATGGCCTCTCATGGAACAACTAGAGATGCCCAAGGCACTGCAAGTAACAGAGGTGCCACAGCCTTTGTAGTGCAGTGATTTAACTAGGACAATTCCGAGCAAGGTTAATTAGCCAGTGCATCCAGACTCTACCTGGTATTCTCAGGTAACGTGTGTACTAGTAAACATAGTGCCCTGAGGTAGTTCTTTGTCACTGCTGCCAACTGGCATGGAACAGCCAGCCACCTTGCTGGTAAGCTCACCCCTACAAATCAGAATAATTTGGGTTGGAAGGGACCTCTAAAGGTCATCTGTCCAATCCCCCTGCAGTAAGCAGGGACACCCTCAACTAGATCAGGTTGCTCAGAGCCTTGTCAAGCCTCACCTTCAGTATGTCCAGGGATGAGGCCTCAACTACCTCCCTGGGCAACCTGGTCAATTTTCCCATTACCCTCACGTTAAAGAACATCTTCTTAACATCCAGTCTAAATCTACTCTTCTCTAAATCAGCCTGATTGCATGCAAACCTCCTGGCCCACATTAACTCCATGCCTAGTTATGTAGTTAACTTTGGTCAGGAGCTTGCTGGTTAATGCAAACCAAAAGGTTCCATCAAGGACCACTCTAACAACTGAACAGAGTAGGTGACTGGGTTCCCAGGGCTGGGGATGTTCTGTGACACTGTTTAAATTGCTAGCATGGGCACAGCCATGCTGGCTGGTCTTTGTAGTGCTAACAAGCACTGAGCCTCTAATCCTGAGAGACACACAACCAGCAACAAACAGAAAGCAAGGACACTTTTCCACATAGCCACCAGATGATCACAGCTGCAGGAGAGATCTGCAAAAATCTAAAAGCTCTTGAAAAAACCCTAAGTACATCTTTAGATTCAATTGTATACCTATATCTATATATGTAAAAACTGTCCATCTGTTGACCAAATCTAAGGAGAAATTGTGGGAGAACTGAAAATTCAAATGCTGATTCCAATTTTGCATTGCAGCCCTAATCTGTCCTATACTACGCTGGCTCAGTGACTTCCTACATACCTGAAAAACATCACTGTCTTGTAATCCAAAGTAAGTGTTGTCATCATCTCAATGTTTTTCTCAGATTTTTGTCCTTTCTAATGTATCTTCCTACATTAATCTGACACATTAATTTTTTCTATCATTTCAGCCTCCAAAGAAGAAAGTGGTGGTAATTTTTTTTTCAGTTGAAATGCTGATTACTGCTGCATCATTCTCAAATTGAACTTCTGCATCCCAGAACAGTCAAGAGGTTTCCAGAACCGATTTTCAAACCATTGCCACACTCACATCCTACATCATTCACTACAGCATAGTAAAACTTGTGGACTTATTTATTGTGGACTTCTACTTTTATAAAAACTTTTTTTTTTTTTGTATATCTGATTCAGACCAAAGCTTCCAGTTAGTAACCCATGCTTCATCTTTTTTTGAGAGTAAGATTTTGTGCTTTAGGGTTTTTTACTCTTGTGTCAGTGGTCTAAGGTAATTCTTTCTCTTAATCTTTTTGTACATTCAGCCTTTTGGGAAGTACAGAGCTCCTCTATGACACTCACTCTGTGGCTTTACTTCGTGCCAACTCTGCAATGCTTTTGACTTGAAGCATCACTGCTCGACATGCAAAGGTTGAATTTTCACAACGTTGTTGGACCCCTAGCATTAATGTGAATGAAGACAGAAATTTGTCTCACATCCACTCCTATGTGTCTGTCAGTCTATCTATGTATGACCTAAGTAGCCTGATATACTAGGGTGTTGGGATTGGTGGGTATGGCACAAGTTCCGTGGGACATTCCATGACTTTCTGTTGCCTCTGCCAGCTGGGAAGATGTGGCATGACATCTCAAACCCTGGTATTGAGAAACTGAATTGCACTTCTAGTCAATAAGGTCAAAGGAGCCAAAAGAACATCTCACCCTAAAGAAGTCACTCCATGGCTGATCACAGGTAGAATGTAGAATGAAACTGACTATGGAGACCAGGGGAGCATAGGCATCCTACACACTTCCTGCACACAAAAGCTTGACAAAATCCAGACCATGTATTTTTTTTTTTGTTGGAAGCACCAAAGCTAAGTCATCCCACTCCCCTTCCTGGTTCTGATCCCAGCACTCACAATCTTTGCACTTTTTCTCTGCACTGGTTCAGAGGTGGAAGAGAAAGCATCCTGGAGCTGCTATGTTCACACTGTAACAAGATGTAACCCCCATGCAATTTCCTATTTTTTCCAAGCATGAGAGCGTCGTCCACTTGGAGAAACACATGGTCCTATATTCAATTTTTAAATTTGTTGTTGCTTAGAAAATCAAAATCAGTTGGCTGCTCTGTTCTGGAGTCAGAACTATTCCAGAAGAGATGGAACAGGACTGAAATAACAGTAGAGCCTTAATCACTTGTGAATGTTTCACATCAGTAACAGGATTTCTTAATAGAGACTTGTGTCCTTCAATAAACAGATGCCCACATATGACACAAGATCATCAAGCCTAAAGTCTAGGCATACTGTCTCCAGCAAGACCATAGGGATTTTATAATTAAGCACTAGTTGTGAATGCATGTCAGTAGTCTCAATCTGGAAGACAGTATTTCTATGTGGTCAGTGTAAAACAGTTTCCTGAAATCAAAGAAAGAGCTGAGTAGGCATTTATTTATTTACCATCTGAGGATGATCAGCAATGAGTCATTTAAATATTAGCTAACGTTTTGCCACTTTTTATCAGATAAGCAAAATTACAAGCACAGACCCTTTTCTCTGCAGACACTGCTGCAACAAACCTTGCACTCCCTTTCACCAAGTCATTTGCTGTCTTAATGTAATTCCTCTCCTTATTTCCAAGAATGAGCCAGAAAGCCTCTGAGGAAAGCTGCTTTTTTCCAAGAGCTGGAAGGATGGAGTTGTTCAGTTGTTAGCATTTCTGAAACAGAAGAAGACCACTGACCAAAGCCAGGAAATTCAGAGCTCATGTGCTCTTCTTCTGTTTCAGAAATGCTAACAACTGAACAACTCCATCCCTCAATGGGAGCAAGCCTTCAATGAAAAAAAACTCTTGTTCAACCTGTTCTCAGCCAAATACTTCATTTGACTGACCTTACTCTAGTCACCAGTACTGCAAAGTGGAAGTTTTGCTTCTTGCTTTAGTAACATTGCACAGAGAGTAAGAAATGACAAAACTGGGAGACAAGAGTGTCCTGAGCTTGGCCTGTGAACTGGGAGGACTGGCTTGGCAATTGTATAGCACTCATCCTCTGTCTTCTTCTGTACCTTTTTTTGGTGTGACTTGTACTAACTCTGCTCAGTAATGTCTCATTTGGAGTTTTACTCCTCTAGTTGAACCCCTCCAGAGGAAACTTCACTGGCTTCCAATTAGGTTCCATAAAGAGTTCCTGTTAAACTCACAAGTGAATTTGGAACTTGGAAAGAGTCGACACTCTACAAACTTGTATGTTACAGTTTTGTTCTGATCCACTATTAGTTCATGTATTTAATATAAGCTATTAACTAATCATCAAATTAAATTAGGCACTAACTTCCCTACCACTCTCCCTGGATGCTTTTTGGCAATTGTGATTGCCAAATGTACCTGTAGGAGGTCTGGCTTTTCTTTCTGTGAAGGACAGAGGGACCATTAGCTTCCTATTAAATGAAAGAAGGCGTTCCTGCCTCATTTCCTGTATTCTGGTGACTTCCACTGGTGTGCCTTTTGTTTACACATATAAAGTGTAAAAAATATTTCCTTTTAAAATCTGCAGCTACATACCCTATAAAGAGTTCTCAGAATAGTTAGCACATGCTCCTATGGCCTTTTTTATTTGAAAGGTAAAGTAACTCTCATACAATATTTTGGAGCCATCTGCCTCCCCTGTGTCTTGAGAAATCATATTTCTCCATATTGCACTCCCCTACATGGTTGTTATTAACATAGTCACAATACCACCCCAATTCAGGTAAGGAAAAATAATATTTTATGACTTTTACAGGCTTTTAATTCATCTGGAGCAATATATTCAATACACAACTCAATTATCTAATAAAAGGTTAGACAGCAACATATCACACCATATTCAGTGAAAAAAGGCAACATTTAATCATCAAACATCACTTAAAATATGCATTTATTTTTAAAATTTGCTTGGTGATAGTGAGAATTGGTCTTTCTTTCCACCTGACTCTCATTTAAAACCATGAATTACAATTTTTTTGTCCCCTCTTTTTTAGATAGTCTTTCTCTATGCTACTGTGTGCCTATGTAAAATCACAGATAGGTTCCTGCAAGCTGTGTGCAATGATGTTTGAACTGAGTCCTTGAGGACTACAGCCTGAGACAAGCAAGCTGGTCTTCCAGGATCTGGCCAGTGGGAAAGCAAGCACATGAAAAGGAAAGCCTGGTGATTATGATTCTGAAGATCTGGTTCAACTCCAGGCGAGGCTTTGTTTATGACATTAAGAAAGACACTTCTCCTACCTTAGGCATATCCTCAGCTGGAATAAACTGCTGTAAACTCTCAGCATCAGAAGTGCTATGTTAGTTTTACACCAGCTGCTGAGCTACTCTTTTCCCTCTGAATTCCCTGACTTAAAGTGATGGCTTGTTTGCATATTCTTACATAGGGTACTGCTTGCTCTCTTTGTCCCCAGGTATGTGTTTTGTTGGTTTTTTTTATGAAGACTGTAACTTGCTTAAGGGAAGGAATATCCTCTTACTCTGTGTTTGTACAAGACACAGTACAACGGAGACCTGCCTGGAGCCTCTAGGCTTTGTAATCCTGGTTATTCTTTAACAGTAGCTAAACATGCTAAAATTTTCAGAAATAAAAAAAAGTTTAGTTTGCTTTATTTAGTGGGCAGTAAGAAATGTACTCAGCCCTGGTGAGGCCACAGCTCGAGTCCTGTGTCCAGTTCTGGGCCCCTCAGTTCAGGAAGGAGATTGAGGTCCTGGAGCAGGTCCAAAGGAGGGCAACCAGGCTGGTGAAGGGACTCCAGCACAAGTCCTGTGAGGAGAGGCTGAGGGAGCTGGGGGTGTTCAGCCTGGAGAAGAGGAGGCTCAAGGGAGACCTCATCGCTCTCTACAACTCCCGGAAAGGAGAATGGAGCCAGGGGGGGTTGGTCTCTTTTCCCAGGCAACTTTCAAAAAGACAAGAGGGCATGGTCTCAAGTTGTGCCAGGGGAGGTTTAGGTTGGATATTAGAAAGAATTTCTTTACGGAGAGGGTGATCAGACATTGGAATGGGCTGCCCAGGGAAGTAGTGGATTCTCCGTCCCTGGAGATATTTAAAAAGAGACTGGATGTGGCACTCAGTGCCATGGGCTGGTAACCACAGCGGTAGTGGTCAAGGGTTGGACTTGATGATCTCTGAGGTCTCTTCCAACCCAGCCAATTCTATGATTCTATGAAATGAAGCCTGGAGGGCAGAAACCTGGAGGGCAGCAGAGTGCAGGATTTGCAGTTAGAGCAGCAGTTTCCAAACAACCACATTTTTTTCTGCCTCTGTGTATTTGCGTGATGTACCCTACCTAAGAGTATTAAACCAATTCAAGAATAAATTATTGAACACTTCAAAGCAGATAAATTCAAAGCTTACTTTAGTGATAGGGGAACTGAGCTGCAGCTGAATTAAATGACTTACCCCAAACCACGTGCTGGTGATCTGTCCAATGCAGGATGCATTCCGGTGCTTTTCATCAAATCTTCAGAGGTTTTTGTACCATGCAGTAGGAACCAGTAATATTTCCATGGCTTGGACATAAAATATACAGTGTCCCTGCTTACTGGATGGAATAAACTGCTAACCCACATTGTGGGAGCTCTCACTGTGTTTCCATACAAGCCTTATGCTACTGAGCACAGAGTGCTGACACTCAGCCCTCCGAGCCACTGACTCACCCAAAATCAAGATTAACTCCCAATAGCTGAGGAGTGCTGAACACAAAGTATTTGGGTTCCATCTAGTGGTTGCACTCTCAACAGCAGATGTGTCTCAGGTGGGCTGCTTGTACTACACGTCTCTATCCCAGGACCCAGGAGCATCCAGATAACTGTGACATAACACATTTTTTTTTACTATGTCATCACCAAGGATTTGGTCCCTAACTTAATATCTGACCAGTCTTTGACCCATTTTCTTTCTGAGTCACTGACATCTGCAGGTCCTCTGTCCGCCAGCCAGTGCTTATTTTTGATTCTGGGGCCCATAGGCCAGGAACAACCAGATGAGGAGAAAACCTCTAGCCTGATACCACAGCTGTGGTGCAGCTGGAAAAGGAGATTAGGTGGACCCAAGCCACAAATTCTTGTGCTTTGCACTGACAGCATGAGATTTTGTGGGTCTGATATTAAGCGCAGAAGAATCCAGCCTGCATATTGCCCTATTGTTACTGATGGGTTTTTATTTCAGTTTCCCATCCTTTAAGACTGGAAGTTGTGTGTTTTTTTAAAACCACATTGAACCTTTGCTTTAGGTTGGAACTTCATTTTCATTATCTTCATTTTTCCTTCTTTTAAAATTCTTAAAATTTCCCCCTACTATTAGCATACTCAAGTGGCTCCAAATCATAATCTTTCATGTAGCCCAAATTGCTGCTAGCAGCTCCTGCAGCTTTTCAGCATCCCACTGTCTCACAATGAGGGACCTTACCGAAGAGGGTCAAGAGACTCACCATCCTGCCTTCACTGTACTACTAACTCTTGTGAATTCAGGCTTATGCTAACAACTGGTAAATATTAGGCAATGTCTATAAAGATTACTAATATTAAAAATGAGCAGCTGGGGGAAAAGGGCTGTAGCAGAGCATGTTGGCCACTGTAACAAGAACCTTGCAGTGATGGCTGGAAGGCTTTGGCCTGAGCAGAACTAGAGTGCTAAGAGGAAATTGTAATCTCAGATAATGCAGACAAAAGGGACCTCATTAATGAGAACACTGGAATGCAGAGGTCAGTCCATCTGTCCTTCAGAAGTTCAAAGACAGATAGCTAGATAGGAAGAGCAGCAGACAAGGTCAGCTGGCCTGGAATAAAAGGGCATTTTTCAAGCAAGGAGGAGAGCCTGGAAGCCCACAAAAGGGGCTATCTCTAACTAGGTAGGTCATTAAAAACACCTCTTTGCTGTGACAAAACCCTTTTCTCTGGGCTGAGAAAAATGTGATCTGGAGCTGAAAATATGCCCTCTCTTTTCCTACTGCCACCAGCCATGAGAATGCCACTTGTATTGGAAAATTTGCTTTTTGCTTTAACTCTACTGACACTAAATCTCCCTTGGTTGACATAAGCTTGCCTAGAGGATTAGCAGTTGTAACTATGACAGAAAACCCCTTTTTTTTAAACCATCCTTGTGCCCCAGCCCTGACAAATGACCCAAAGAGGATCACCTGTTAGAAAAAAAAGTATGAGTGCACACAGAGAGTGTATGGATCAAATTCACACTTTATCTGGAAAGCAGGTGCCCAAAACTGATTATGGTAAAGGAGACTGTGGTTATCACCCAGATCAAGCAGTAATTGGGGAATTCCAAGGAAGTTTTTGAAACAAAGAATCTTCATGAAATAAGTATAAAAGAAGGATGAAAATCTGTATCAAGAGGGGACAGTCCTTGGACAGGAAACAGCAGCAGCCAAAATCTGGTTTCATGTTGCCAGAAGTCACCCTGCCAACATCCTGACTCTTGTTTAGGTCAGACAATCTCCTTAGTCAATAGCATTAAGTTCTAGTAGGGGAACACGTAGTTCCAGAAAGATGAGAGAGGTTGCTTGTCCTAGAAGAGACATTTGTGCATATAACTCTGTGACCCTCTGTGCATGTGTATGCAGTTAGAATTTCTTGAAACTAGTAATAGAAGGATCTCTAGGAATGTGTATGTAGTCACTGAGATGGCATAAGTGCTTAGTTTTCTGGTTTACCTATTGGATCACCAGGACTGATCTTGAATTTATAGATCACTGCTTGCCAGTTAAATATGTAAAATTAATTTATAATATATATATGTTATATAAGGGGGTATATACACCCCTTTGAGCCTGATTTTTATTTAAAGTATTTTAACCAAGCACTTCTTCCCTGAGACAACCCTAACATCAAGGATTATCCCAGTTGCACTGACCTTCCAACAGTGCCCTCCACCTTCTTTAATAGAAGGCATCCCAAGTAGCAGTCAGGCCATGAATTAGTAAACATGGAGATGTGCACTGCTGCTCGGCCTCTGCAGCTCTATCTTTGTCTGAAAAAGGGGAGCAAAACCCCAAACAGTAACACTAGAACCCAAATACAATGGGGTGGCAGAGGCAGGAGAGATGAGGAGGGAACTTCATCCAACAGCTCATTTCAGGGGAATAACAATCAACATAAAACAAATCAGAATAGGGCCTGTGAAGTCAGCTCACTCAGCTCTCCCAAGCTCCCTGTTGTAGTCCCCTGAGTTTCCAGCTGAAAGTCTGAGAAAGATGCTTAGATGATGCGGATGATGACCTTAGATGATGAGGATATATCCTTAAATGTCTGCTTGTCTGAAGCATTGATGATTACCAGCCCTGCTCATAACTGGCTCAGCTGTTACAAAGACTGGAATAGCACACATCTGACAAGAAGAAAAGGACTCCTGTTTATAAGATGCAGCTCTGCCTGTCATCCTGTCAAACCTATGGGCAGAACATCACTGGAAGCTGTAGAAAGTCAGTTGCCTGTGTAATTAAGACATCCCCTGGACATCATCAGTTCCTCAAAAAAAAAGCCTGCTTCACTACAAGTACTCTTCATAGTGAACTGCAATAGAAACAACTTTTCATCATTAGTGTCTGCAAAGAAATTCATATTTTATAAATGGCAGTAAAACAGAAAAAAAAACCCAAATTTTCTAAACTAGGAAAACTTGTAGAAAACTCCCAGTCTAGAGAGAATCGGGCTAATGAATGAGAAGACCATTTGTTACACAATGCACAAAATAAAGGTCTCTAAAGATGGCTATTAAAATTCTCTTCCACCACGAAGACTGTGAAAACAGTGTTGGGAAATAGTGAAACAGAGCAAGGCTCTGAAAAGGACCAGGTGATATGAGCCGAATCAGATGATATAACCATTCAGGTAACTAATGTTGTCAACCCAGCTTCATCCCTAGAAGGAAGAATATCAGCAGAACCAGCTGAACATGACTGTCTGGAAACTATTGAAGCAGTATATTCCAGCTGCCCAGATCTCCAAGAGCCACTCAAAGGTGCAGATGGCTGGTTTTTGGAAAGCAGGGAGTAAGAATGGCTGGCTACGCAGTGACTACAAGAGAACAAAAGGCAAGAGAGTTAACATATGGACAGATTCTAAATATGCCTTCTCCACTGTACATGCCCATGGGGCAATCTGGAAAGAGCGGGGACTGTTGACTGCCCAAGGGAAAGCCGTAAAACATGCAGAAGGAATTCTACAGTTGCTGGAGGCTGTTCAGCTCCCAACCCAAGTGGCCGTAATGCATTACCTGCTGGATCACCAGGACCGATCTTGAATTTATAGATCACTGCTTACCAGTTAAACATGTACCTCAGTTAATTTATAATATATATATTATAAACCTGAGAGCTAAGACTGTTCCAGAAATAGGTAACAGAAAAGCCGATGCAGAAGCTAAAGTAGATGCTGCAAGGACCAAAGAGTTAGAGGAAGTGGTTCTAGTGCCAGAAGAAGTAGATACTAATTTTCAACCAGAATACCAAGAATCAGACCATAAGTGGATACAAAGAAAAAAAGGTAAGATGTTAGATAATGGAGGGGGTCAGCTGGAGACAGGGCAACTAGTACTGCCAGAAAAATTAGTATGGCAATTTGTAAAAAAAGAACACAACAAGGCCCGCTGGGGATTAGATCCCCTCTATCAGCATCTAAAAATCAGAATAGTAAGGCCGAAGCTATTCACAGCAGTAAAACAGGTGGCATCCCGATGTGAACATTACCTGAAAAATAATCCAAACACAGGAACTAAAGTACACCAAGGAGCAGAGGAAAATTCCCAGGAGAGGTATGGCAAATTGATTTTTCTGAACTTCCAAGGAAGGGGGGATATAAATACCTCTTAGTCTTAACAGATACATTTTCTGGGTGGCCTGAAGCATTCCCATGCAGAACAAACAAAGAAAGAGAAGTAACTAAAGTCTTGTTGAATGAGATCATACCAAGGTTTGGAGTGCCTAAGAGCATCTCCTCAGACAGAGGCTCGCACTTTTGGGCTAAAGTGGTAAGAGCAATAAGTAAGGCACTGCAAATCAAATGGCAATTGCACATACCTTATAGGTCCCAAGCTAGTGGACAAGTAGAAAAGGTGAATCATCTTATTAAACAACTATTTGCTAAAATATGCCAGGAAAAAAACCTGCAGTGGTACCAAGCCTTGCCTATTGCTCTGATTAGATTAAGAGTGAAGCCCCGATCAAAAGAGAAACTGAGTCTGTTTGAAATCGATACGGGAGACCTTACACAATGCAGATTGTAAATAGCAAATCTGTAGACCAAATAGGTAATCAATACGTATATTATTATGTTATAGCTGTAGGGAAGCACCTTGATAAGAATGCCACGATGGTGATGGATCACCAACCTAAAGAACCTGATTGTAAATTACATCCTTTTAATCCTGGGGATTGGGTATATGTTCAGAACCTTTTAGTAAAACCTCTGCAAGAGAAGTGGGAAGGACCCTTTCAAGTGTTGCTGACCACCTTCACTGCAATCCAAATTAAAGAACGACCCACTTGGATCCACTACTCCCAAGTCAAGAGAGCTCAAAAAAATTGCAAAGAGAGCTCCTGAAGAAGCTCAACACTATGGACTGGTGACCCCTGGTGCTGATACACTCTGTATCACGATACACCAAGCTTACAGATAGGCATGGACACTGACCTTTTTAAAGCAATGCTTGTGCACCCTGGTATAGAAAAGAGAGTTCATGAAGTAAACAGAACCACCCAACGTATGCTTTGGCAGGTAGAACATGATCCAACAGGTATAAAAAATGTATTGACAAAGATAGAACAAGTAGGAAAGCATCACTGATGGGATGTCTATACAGGATACTCCCCTTAAGCAACACAAGTGTTCCATTTCTTAATACACCCCATCTTAGTCATGGTAGTGGTTATACTCTTATTATCCTTCTTGAAAGTATGGCTGTACTACAAGTTAAATACCATAGTTAAAAGAATTCAAGTGATGTGGGCAATGATCCACTCCTATCAAAACCCTTCCTTGGAACTTGACAAAAGAGTTTGTAAGTTCTAAGGAAAGGGGGGAATGAAACAGAGCAAGGCTCTGAAAAGGTTAACTCCTGTTTTGAAGTTAACTCAGAATGTAGACCCTGCTCTTAAAACAAGATGTAGTCAGAGCTGACCACGCACCAAAAGAATGTAAAAACATCTACACAAAAATGTCATAATTAGCAGATAAGAAGTAATGGCTTGAGTCCCGCATCGTCTTACAACACCATAGTGGAGTCAGCAAAAATCAAGAAAGGTAAAAAGTTCAAGCCTGAGGAAGACCTCTTACTTCATCCAAAGACCCCCTGAAGACCCCAGAACATCTCCCCAGGCTCCGCCCAGACTCCACCTATTATGAATATTACAATTACATGTTACAATCTTATGAATATGTATGTAAAGATGTTGTAACCTCCCCTGAAAACTGTATAAATTACCTAGTTTTTTACTAACATCTCGGAACTCTTTGTCCAGTGTGAGCTGGGAGTTTCTCAACGTGGCAATAAATACCTTTGCTGTTTAAAGGCTTAAAACTCTGTCTCTAAGCAGTTTTGTTAGGCCTTTTTGGGCTTCAATATTTAAAAAGCAAGCCAGAAATTCATGAGCAGACTTCCTCATGAATTATAAGTTTAAATTTGCACAGTCTTGGCTGACAGAGCAGAGTTTCAGCTACAGTGACTCTAGACTCTGCAGAGGTTGTAGGACCAGTCCCCATGGCAAGGGGATTTCACAACTTGCCCATTAGGGAAAAACTGGAGTGATTTAGTGACAGACTTGACTGGTCTGCTAAAGACACTTCTAATCTGGGACATCTTGCTGGTACAGCCAGGGGATTGGCTGAAAAATATGACAAAATTGATTTTGGTGGTTAATGACTGCTAGCGTTTTCAAAAAGTGCATGCTTCACATGACAGACTGCTTGCTTTAGAGTGAAAGTAGATTTGGAGTAAGAAACAAGAGGCAGCAACAAAGATTCTCATGTTGTGGGCTAGCATGAGGCCATACCATATGAGTATACCTGAATATGGGGCACCCTCTCTTCACCTCATTGTTCATACTTTTTTTTCCCTTCAAGTAAAGAAGAGCACAAACTTTTGCCCTCCCAGCAATGGCACAGGCTCCTGGCACAGAACTGCGATGGACAAAGTTACTGGCCACAGCACATCCTGATGTCACCCACCTTCTGGGAATTTCATGGAAAAGGGTTTATCTGGCTGAGTGAAAAGTCAGCTCCTTTACCAACCAGAGCTGCAGTGAGGAAAGCTGAGAATGAAGTCCTGTCCCTCCTTTCTCTTGGGGACTGATTTCAATCTGAGCCTTTACTGCTGGCCCCTGCCTGTTACATCCACACATTATCTCAGACCTTTGCTGGTCTGGCCCGGACCTGTACCCAGAAGCCTGCTCCCTGGCTTCACCTCAGATCTGCCCCATCCCTTGCCCTGAGCTGTGTCTGACCTTGACTGCTGTCTCCAGCCCTAATCCCAACCAGGATTTGCAGCTCTGCATCAGGGCTCCTTGGTGGTGGGGTGACCCACAGCTGGATCACCTCACTGTCGTGCTCCCTTCCCATAGCTCCCTGATTCCTGATGGAGCAAAGTGGCTGGAGGAGAGAACCCATAGCCCAGGGAGTAGCCACCACTGCACCCCACTTGCCAGTGGCCAGGCAAGCTGCAGCCCAGCACAGTGAGGGTCAGAACGAGACTCTTGGCTTAAACAGAGTTCCCAAGAGAAGCCGGGGCAGCCCCCAGGGCTGTGCCTGCCAACTTTGTCTCAGAGAGTTCTGTTCAAGGCCAGGCAGCTGGCATTGGCCCAGATCCCAGGCAGCCCGGCTTCCCAGGGCTAGGAGTGAATGCAGACAGAGCCAGGATGGACACTTTTAACCCTGTAGTCACAGGCATGGTTAGATGACCTAGCCTAGGGAAAGAATTAAGATACTCTTGCTTATACCACTTATTAACAGCTATGCAGAGACCAGTTTTGTCTGGGGAGAGGTCAAACTGGAGGGTCTGCAGAGGTCAAGAGTTGAAAAGTCAGTGTTGTTAAGTTATACAGTTGGGTGCTGAACTGAGAGCCAAGCAAGCATATAGTGGTTTAAGGTAAGAAAGGTTATATTGCACCCTACTAATGGAGCAATAGAAGCAATCAGGCCTCGTAGGCCTTGTACGATAGGTCCTGGAGATATTTTAACATCAAATGATCTTCAAAAGCAATAGCACAATAAAGGGCTTTTTCCAAGATATCTAAAGGTTTGGTCTTTGACAACACCATGCCTCTAGTGAGACAACAACTGAAGTGCAATGCTCCTATGTTACTTTATTCCCACAGAAAAACTCTTACAAATCTATAGTGAGGGAAGTAGCTGCTGGATTTTGTTTACAAATGCACACACATAAAGCATGCTTAAAGAGAGAATCTCCTTTTCTTAGGAGAAAGCTCTTATACATTTGCCTAGTCTGACAGAGTGGTTAGAAGGGCTTGGTGAGAAACTCCATGAGAGTTTCTGTGATTATTAGAATCCATGTTAAGATAATGTCTCTGCAAGTATAAATACAATAGTCCTTAAGATCATTAGTATTGTGTGTGTAGGTATTAGTTACTAAAAAAAAAAAAACAACCTATCTAACTAACCTCCTTTTATCTTCCATATTACCTTTTACCAAAATATTCAGCACATAAATTTTAGTTAGGATTATGGACTCTTAATTTTGAGCCTGGGCTGTGAGCAGAACAAGTGACATGCCCATGAGAACTGTACAACAGACAGGGGCACTTTCAGTCACTGTCTTGACCAAAATGTCTTGCATGAGGATATGCTCCATAACCTTTCCAGGGACCAAGGTGAGACTGATCCATCTAGACCATCCTCCTTGACACTGTCTTGCAGAGGTGTGTGGTATTTGTCTTCTTCCAGTGATCAGGAATCTTTTCCCATTGCTGTGACCTTTCAAGAGGACAGAGAGCAGCCTCTCAGTGACATTGGGCTGCTTCTTCATCTTGCTTAGGCCCATCCACTCTGGTGTCTAGAGCTCTGTATGTCTCAGGCAGTCACAGTCACACTTCATTGGCAATACAGGCGATTCTGTTGTCTCTTCTGGTGCTTTCACATACACATATTTCCATTCATGCTGCACTCATATCCATCCATGTATTTCTGGTACTGATTAAACACAGAGTCACAGCCAGCCTTATGCACACACACGCAGGTGACAGGCACACCCCATGTACATACACATACACATACACATACACATACACATACACATACACATACACATACACATTCTCATGGCCAGCCACATAACTCACAGACGTTCAGGGCACTCACATGAACAGCATGGTAGCCAGCATCAATGGCCTCCACTCTAGCTGAGCAGGATGGACATCCACAAGTAGGAATTTATATATTTTCACACATATGTAATAAACTGGGCTCAGACACTCCATCTGCCCAGTAGCTGCCCATGGATCTCACTATCTCCAGTTCCTGGCACCTGAACATACAAGCTCCTAAGGCTCAGCCCTGCCCCAGTTGCCAGTACAGACTGTCACATAGAGATGGCCAGGACTTTCCAGGTTCAACAGCTGACATCCCTGTGCTGTCTCCTCTGGAGACCAATGGCTCCTCATGCCTAGGGCTGGTCCCTAGAGATCCAGTCCCAGCTCCCAGGCCACTTTTTACCTGTGCATTGGCTGGTCCATCATACACTAACTTGCACATCCACATTCACCCCAGTCACTGGCTACTCCTTTATTTTCCCTCACATATTCCTCCCCTAAACTTCTCATAATAATTTCATAATCTTTTGTGCCATCCAAAACTCCTTTCCTCCTGCATCACACACCTTTTCCCTCTTGCTCCTTTTCCTCATCTCTGGACAGGTGCCTGGAAGGGGTGTCCCTGCCCAGATAGCCCCACACCCTGACCCACTTTAGCAAGGGAGCTGCACAGAATCACAGTTCAGATTTACAGTGAAGGCAGTGCCAGCCAAAGCCCAGTCTTTGTGCTGGGGATGAGAAGACTCTCCACTGACTGCAGTGACTTGGGGTGTGATGTGCAGACTTGTCAGGTGAGAAAGGAGCTCTCACCTCCCACCAGATGAGCTTTTATCACATAACCTAGCAGTCTCCAACAGAATGAAAACCCCAAAATTATTTTAAAACCTCAAGCAAATGTATACCCAGCCACTAGCTGATTAAGTAGATAGTACAGAATTAAAGGAGGGTTGTATAAGAAATGAGGGAGGGACAAGAGATTAAAGATCCCAGCATGTTCTGCAAAATGTCCCAGTCTGGGGAAACTGGAACAAGAATAATAGTTGGCCATGTGAGAGACAATAACTATAAGGTGAACCAAAGCTGACACCTGAAAGATCTCAAGAAATGGAATGGGGCTGATGATGAGACAAACTGAATGAGCCACATGCTGGCAAAGAGAGGAAGTTGTTATGGCTGCATCATTCCACACATTTTTTCCACCCTCAGAGGCACAGAACTGCTGATGTGGTCAGAGCTCTCAGACAAGCCAGGCTGTACAGGCTGCTAAGAGCAGGAAGAGCTTTGTCACACACGGCATGGTGGTTCACTAGGACAGAGAGTTAACAACACGGGGCAGCAGACAAGGCAATTATTATTTTTTTTTTCTTCAAAATCCAGACACATGTGGTTAAGCTGCAAAAGTTGTGTTTAAGTATGCATCCATTTCACTCAGTTCCCCTGCTTTCTTTCACTTTTTTCCATTTGCTCAACTTCATCCACAGTGTCAAACCCCCCACTCCCAAGCACTGAGGTGCACGTACCCAGAGGGTCTGGCCAGGCCCTATGTTGCATGCAATGTAAGGGAAGATGGGCACCAACCATCACACCCTTATGGCATATCATGTGTTTTTTCTTGCTGGCAGCAACAAACGGCCTTGAATGGGTCCTTTCTGCTCATGAGTGGGTATGAAAGTTAGTGGGAACCAGTGGGTATCATGGGGGACATCCCTGAGCTTCACAGTACGGCTGCTTCTGTCTTCACAATCTTCAGGCAACTCATTTGCCCATTTCCAGTGTGTCTTCATTTTGAGTTTCTGAGGCTATAGTCTGCTTCTGGATGGACTAACAGGAAAATAAATAGCATTTGTATTGTGGTTTATCCCTCAAGCTGTCAGAAGGCAGGGTCTTCTGCAGAGAAGTTGTCAGTGCTACGGAGTGCAAGTTTTCCTGGTCTGAGAGAAACAACATATTTCTCAATTTTACTGCCTTAAAATGTGTCTTTGATTACCAACACGGGCCATTCTTGTAACCTTTGTTTTGCTGTTTCTTCTGATGCATGCATACTTTGCTCACAGCAATCTAGATTTCAGTTTCAAGTCTCTGAAAGCTGTTTTGGCTTACCAAGAAGTCAGGTGGATACCAGAGCCAGGGCAAACAAGGAGATGTTACAGCTGGAAGTGAAAGAGAAAGATGCACAGGGATGACATTTTTAGCAGCAGCAAGAGCATCAACCCAGCCACTCTTTCCGTGGTTTCTAACTTTAAGCAAATGTCTTGATATCTAAGGATGGAATCACTCACTGCCCTGTGAAAAATAAGACCTATTTGAGCCTCCTTGTTACAGTGATCCCTTCTGCCTCACCCATTTCTGCTGTTTCACATAAACTGGTTCTTTTTTGCAGTCAAAACCCTTCTTAATAGAATAGAACACACTTGCCAAAGTTGTATTTGGAGCTGCTTTCTCTTTGCAGTGCTTTAGTTTATTCCTTCATGTTGTTAATACCATTCCAAAAAAGTATCCAGTACAGCTCCTCTGCCTACGTAGTTCAGATTTCTGAGTGGATTAATGCACAGATGCATGTTTCCCCTTGAACTGGTTGAAAAACAGAAGACATATATAAGCAAATGATCAAAAGGTTTGCCTGTTTCACGATTATCAAGGTTTGGAGCTGGCAATACAATGCTGACTCACTGAATCTTTTTCTACCTTTCTTCGGTCTTAAAAATAAATTCAATATGGATCTGAGTTTTATTGTCTTTGACTACCTGTTGACAGCCTGAGAATGCACATATGCGTGCCTAGAACATAAACCAGCCCAGAATTATTTACATCTCTAGGGTTAGAACTGAAGCAGAAAACTCCTCCTTCACCCTCCCCTTTTGTTTTTTGTTTGGTTTGTTGGGTTTTTTTAAATGACCTAATTTGTTCAAGTAACGTACCAAAGAGGGCAAATATTGGGAAATATGCCCAGTGGAAAGATCTTTCCTCAACAAAAAAAGAGCAAAACCACAGACTTTACCACCTTGGTCCCATTCCTTGGGTGGTTCTCTTTTTATGACCTGGAACTGTGACTGTGCAGTTTCACATGCCTGTCAGATTAGGCAGTAGCACCAGGCAACACAGGCTGGCATTCACTTTACTTTCAAGGTTAACTTCCTGATCGAGAGGGAGCAGCTGGTACTTACTGTTTCTTAAGCTTTTTTTCCTTTTAGCTTTTTTGCTAAAAAATCTGAGTGTGAAAGTTCATCTCCCCATATTTTTGATCCAGTCTTCCCCAGTCCCACTGACCCTCCCAAGCTCTGCTTCAGCACAGACAAGACCCAGTCCCTTCTCTGCCTCACAGCCAGCCTTGATCAGTATCTTCCTGCCCTTCAGGAAGAAAGAAAAATAATGAAGAATAATGAAAGGAATAATATAAATGAATAATTAAATAAAAAATGAATGAGAGAATAATGAAAAATAAAAGTTATTTGGGTTTGATAAGTTTTTCTCCTACATTGTAGTCTTTATGCTCTGAATCACATTTGCGTTAGTGTTATGTCTATGTAGAGAGAGTTACCAGGAAGGTGAGGAAATCCTTCAGTGGATGCTGGTGCTCTGCTCTCTGTACATGCTCTGGGAGGGACTAGCTGGGACCCACACTTGGTCTATAGGGACCAAGAGCAATATTATAGAGGACTTCTATCTAGGCTGCAGCTCATTGCCAAATCCAAACATCAGAAACAGCAAAGAATGTAGCAAGGAAGCATGGCCAGCAGGTCAAGGGAGATTATTCTCCCACTCTACTCTGCTCCCATGAGACCCTACCTGGAGTAGCGTACAGTTCTGGGGTCACCAACACAGGAAGGACATGGAGCTCTTGGTGTGAGTTCAGAGGAGGCCAAGATGATCAGAGGGCTGGAGCAGCTCTCCTATGAAGACAGACTGAGAGAGTCGGGGTTTGTCACGGTTTAACCCTGGCCCAGCAAAACAACAGATTTAAACCGAGTAACAGGTTTATATATTAATCTCCCTCTCCTCTGATAAAGGAGAGAGAGAGAGAGAATAAGGGAGAGAGACTGATGGGTTGGAAACTAAACTACAGAACTTTAATGATACAATAATGATAAATAGGAAAAAATTACTAAATATATACAAATATACAGGAAAATTGATCCCACGTTCCTCCCCCCCCCCCTTTTCCCCAATAACTCTCACGTCACCACCGAGGCCCCAGGACAGCCCTGGGAAAGTCCAGGCTGGAATCCTGGAGTCAGCAGCAGTCGGGAGCTGGAGGCAGGAACACACAGATTCAGGCTGGCACGGATCAGGACCACAGGCACAGGGACGGATGGAATCCTCTCAGGATGCCGAAGGAAGCAGGGAGGGAAGGAAGGAGTAGAGGGGTTTGACCCTTGTGATCCCTCAAATTTATACCGAGTATGACGTGTATGGGATGGAATACTCTGTTTGGTCAATTCTGACATCTATCTTGTCTGGTCCTCCCCAGAGGAGGGTTTCAGGTGGGA
Source organism: Phaethornis superciliosus (assembly GCA_023637945.1). Taxonomy (NCBI): domain Eukaryota; kingdom Metazoa; phylum Chordata; class Aves; order Apodiformes; family Trochilidae; genus Phaethornis; species Phaethornis superciliosus. The sequence continues at coordinate 38,857,569 of JAJQWJ010000001.1, forward strand.
CCTCGTTGCTCCTTCTGGAAGGCAAAATGTTCCTCAGAGCTGAGCAGTGTCCTTGGGTCTGTATGCCAGACTGTGGCTTAACTATAAACATTGAGTGTTATCAGTCCTAGAAGCAGACAGTGTCTGAGAAACTTGCTGTTAATTTCAGCAAGTGCAGCTACTTACAAGAGACTGAGATAAAAGCAAAAGTACAAACCAGAAAATCACCTTTATCCTGGCCTAAACCAGGACAGGGTTGTTGAGCCTGGAGAACAGAAGGCTCTGGGGAGACCTTACAGCAGCCTTCCAGTACCTGAAAGGGACCTGCAGGAAAGCTGAGGAGGGACTTTTCACAATGGTAATGGCTTTAAGCTCAAAGAGGGCAGATTTAGGTTAGACATTAGGAAGAAATTCTTCCCGAGGGTGGTGAGACACTGGAACAGGTTGCCCAGGGAAACTCTGGATGTGCCTGGAAGTGCTGAGGGCCAGGTTGGATGGGACTTGGAGCAACCTTGTCTGGTAGAAAGTGTTCCTGTTCATGCACGAGGGTGGAACAAGATGATCTTTAAGGTTCCTTCCAACCCAAACCATTCTGTGATTCTACAATTCACTTACACACGCACGCACACAAAACAAAACCAAACGGCATTTATTTTTTTTTTTATTTTATTTTTTTTTTTTAATCATTTGCCTCCTGAGTGGTTTCCAGCCTCGGAAGCCTCGGGGCCCTGGAGGCCCGGGCTTCATCGCCCTCGATGCGGTCCCCTCCTCCACCCTCGGCTCTCCCTCTGTCCCAGGCTCCGCCCGGTGCCTTCGGTTTCGATTCCCGCTCAGCTCGGCGGGCCGGTACCGCCCTTCTCCCGGTCCCTCCTCACTCTCTCGGCCCGAGGCGAAGGGGGAAGGATGAGCGACCCGGCGGTGGTCTGCTTCCTCACCAAGACCCTGTGCGCCCAGGGCGGGCGGCTGGGGCTATCGGAGCTCCAGCAGCAGATCGGTCTCTCGGCGCAGCAGCTGGAGGAGACGCTGTCGGCGGCGGGACCCCAGCGCTTCCTGGTGTTGCGGGACGGCAGCGCCGATGCGGGGGTCCTGGCCGTGTCGGATGTGCGGCTCTGCATCCTCAAGGAGTGCGGGGGCTGCGAGCGGCTGCACCTCTGCAAACTCAACCTCATGGGCAGGTGCAACCAGGGGTCCAGGTGAGCGCTGAGGGGACAGACAGCCCCGACCCAAACCCACTCAGCTCCCTCCGTCCCCCGACACCCCCACGTCCTTCCCCCACCCAGGGCTTCCCCCCGAACCCGGCAGCCACCGTCCCGTTCCTCGGCTGTCCCGGCCCGTCCTGTCCCGGCCCCCCGCAGGAAATGCGGCCCTGTTGTCCTTCCCCCGACTCCAGCACAGCCTGGGGCCGGGCTGGTGAAAAGTCTCCTTTGCTGTTCTTGCTGATGTAAAAGCCCGAAGTGACGGCGGTAGGTGGAAGTTCCCTAAAGCCTGGTTTTCTTTGCCAGTATTAATGATTTAAAAAATAAGTTTACGTAGTTAGTTGAAGCTGCTTGTCTGCCACACCCGTCCCTCAGCCCCGGCGTCTGGATGAAATAGCTGACAAATCTTACACTGGTAAGAAAACAGCAAGTACCAGCACGCTGTCTGGTTTTAATCTAGAAAGTTACAAGTGTTTGATTTTGGTCTAAGTCGCTGCTTGGCTGACAGCCATGGAGGTGAGAGGCAGCCTCTGATTTCCCTCCTGTCTCTTGCCCTTTCCTGTGTGCGTGGAGGACTCGCAGGACGGGTGGGCCTGGCAGCCTCTCTGGGCTGGCCAAAGGGCGTCCCTCGTTTGAAGAAACAACAATAAGGGAAACCATAATAAATGCAGAAATGAAACCCAGATGCTTTTCAGTGACAATCAATGGCAACAGTGAGCTTGGATGGAGGAACTTTTAGTTTAAGCCCCATGTCTTGGGGCTGCTGCGGTGTTAGGCGTCGGGTGATGCCTCACAGATTCTCCCTCGGCTGCCCCAGCAAAATACCTGGCTGTGTCCTCAGGTGTGAAGAGCATGGAGAGGAAAGACCATGTCTATCTCAGAATGATACTAGCACAGTATTAGCATGCTAAAAATCTCAATTTCTTACTGACAGTATGACATACTTCCATGTGATTTGCTGTTAAAAATACCTTCAAGTGCATGTAGGTGCTTGCTCTGGATGACTCCATGTGAACCAAAATGTGTTATGAGGTGATTCTCTTCATAATGGTAAAACATTCTGTCCTCTCAGTAGTATTACTTTAAATCACCTTTCTGTGTGTTAATAAAATGCAGAGTATGCCTTTTGTGGGAGGGAGGTTGATTGAAGTGAGGAGGCAGAAATACTGCTAGGTGGACCATGTGGATCAAGACAGAGAATAGTTTTTAAATGATAAAGTAAAATCTAGTCTTGCTTCCTGATCTTTCATCTTCTTTGGTTTAGAATCTCTGTAAAGAAAAAGGTCTGTGCAAGTTACTGGGATCTTCTTGTTTTGTGGGATCATGGTTTTAGTCCAGTGAAACCCATTTTTAACTTGTGTCTGGCAAGTAACATTTCACTGCTTTATTTTTTTTTCTTTCATTTATTTATTTATTCATTTATTTTATGTCTCTAACCACAGGTCAGCTGTGTGGTTATCACTGTATTTGTACAGACCACCATGTGACTGTTAGTGAAATCTGAAGTTAACCATGGAGGGGTGCCGGTGATGCCTCCCACCTCCAATACTCTGTAGCTCTTCTACCTTCAGAGTCATTGCCTGCATTTAGAAGATCGTTTCTCAGAAGCAAGGATGGCACTTCTGCTCCTCAGACTTCTTGTCCTTGTTTACTTCCTTAAGTGTGTCCAGCAGGCAGCAGAGGACAGGGGTGAAATGTCTGCACAAGAGTCTGTATGGAAGGGCTGAATCAGACAGAGCATGAGATAAAAAAAAGCTTTCATGAGGGGAATTTCAGTAGTTAACTAGAGGCTAAAAGGATAAAGGGAGCAGAGCCTTGAGTCTGACAGATTAGCAGGTACTTTTATTGGTTATGTCTGGTCTTAAGGCAGTATCAAATCGTACTTCGGAAGAGAATGACACAAGGAAGATTTATTTTACAGCACTGAATCGACACACAGGTTGACTATGTTTTCCCACTTACTGATTTGCATTATCTTTTCAAATAGATTAAAGAAAAAAAAATCAATCATTCTCTCTCTGTGTAGTTCATACTTACTCTAGACATTTCTCTTGCATTAGTAAGTGGCAGTATCTTTGCTACTGTTCTTTAATTGCTTCTTTATCCAAAACTCAGAAGGTGATTAGCTTTCTTAGATTTTTTTTCCCTCCTTTTCAAATTGCCAGCCAGCAAAAATCAAAAAATATATGGCTTTCAGCTTTGTTCTCTCTTTCTTTTGTACTCCCAGAGTTACATCTTTCTTTATGTGCTTAGGACAACAGCCTTTTTCTCCATGTCTTTTCCCAAGTTACCTGTTGTCTGAGTTTCTTCTTTAAATTAACTTGACTGAAGAGGTTAACAGTGCTATTTCTGTGTATTTTGTTGCAGATTTTGTAAATACTCACATGACATCATCAGTCCTGAGAACAGAAAAGTTCTGAAGACTCATCAGCTGTCTGGCCTTGATGAGAATGAGCTGCGAGTCCTGCTTCTCCAAAATGACCCTTTTCTCCTCCCTGATGTGAGTTGTACAGATTTCTAAAGAGAAGTTTTTAGTAATTAGGACTGGGCAAGAGAGAAGGTGGAGGTCTGATCTCAATTTCAAGCTGTAACATATGTATACATATGTATGTGTAACAGGTTTAGTCTAAATGAAGGGTGAATGGCAGTGGCTGTAAAAGCCCCAGAAGAAACAATATAGAGCAAGGGTTGTGCAAGTGCTGTGTACTTACTAAAACAAACCAAAGCAAACCAAGCAACAAAAAAAAAAAAAAAAAAAAATCAAACGAAAAAAACAACCAATGAGTCAACATAAAAATAACAGCAATAAAACAGTTAAACACTGATGGGTGTGTTGGTTACATAAATACCAAAAGGTTTGCACTTGGGTAAGGCCATGTCATCTATGGTATGTGAGTAGGAGACCTACCCTCTGACAGCAAGAAAGTGTCCAGCAAGGCTACAGCCCATTTTGTGTGCCTTTTCTGTTATTCCAACAGGATATCCATAAAGGTACTTAAAGCAAGCAAAACAAAAAAAAAGTCAGCAACTTCACCACCGATTTACAGGCAGTGAGATAAGCAAGGTGGATGTGGTAGATCAGAATAATTGTACATGCTTGCAGGATAAGAGGCCTGACCAAAACCAGTTTGTTGGCTGCTTTCCAAGAGTTGATGGAGACTGGGAAGCCAAGACCCCTTTCCTTTTCCAGCCTATGTAGTCCTGCACATTTTGGTGCTTGAGTGTATGAGGGAATGAGAAAAATCTATGAAAAATTACTGCATTACTGCAGTCAGCTTTGTGTAATATCAGCCCCTTCCAAAGTGCACTGAAGTTTTGTAAGTTAGCTTTCTATGAAGCAATCTTTGCCCACTTTGTATGCACTGATTTTGTTACATTTGGCTGAACAAACCATTCTGGGTCTGTGTGCATCTATAAGGGCAGTTCTATCTTCAAGGTATGGCTGCTTCAAAGCCAAGAATTTCTTGTTCTGGGTGTAGCTGTTCCTGGTTAAGAAATTACCAGAATACTGCCTGCTACCTTTGCCTTTTAAAGGTTATAATCTCCACGCATCTCTTGGCATAAGACTTCTATTGTTTTCTTATTCCCTATGGTGACAGTACTGAGCTTTAACAAAACAGATTAATTTGTTTTTTTTGTAGTGTTTTAAAATCTGTTGTGCTGGAAGATTCAAGGAGCATGGTGGTGGTGAGCAAGGAACATTATCTTTTTCCTGTTCAGCTGCATCTAAAACTTAAGTGTTTCTTGTTTAATTAGTCCCTTTAATGAGAAGCTACTAGCAACCATTGTTGATGGCATTACTCTCAAGCTTCTTACCTATAGGTCTGCTGAGCCCTCATCACTGCCAGGCATCATTAATTACCTCTAACTGAGCACTTTAACCCCTACTACTGTGGATTAGTATAGCAGAAACAACAGAAAACAGCTATTGAGGCAGGCTTTTCTTCAAGTTGAGGAGAGGGGTGTAAAAGCCAATTTGGTGGTTTCTGGCTTAGAAATGCTGAATATATGTGTGTGTGTGTGTATCTTTGTGTGCTCTGACAAATATCAAGTATGAAGCTTTCAAGCAAGAGAGCATATTAACTTTTAATGCATCTTTCTTTAGATGGTCTACACAATTACTCTCAACCAGACTAAGTGTCTTGAAATCTCTGGTATCTTCACTTTGAAATCTCAGTGGCTGGTACTTTCACTACCCTAAAGTGTACTTACTATTATTATTTTATATAATGGAGCTCCATACAGAATGTTTGTATTTTACTGCTCTCTCAACTTTTATGTGATTATGTGTTTTGGCTGCTTTTCCCCCCTATTCTCTTGAGCAGGAAGATGTAAGCACAAAAGGAATTCCTGAGTTCTGGACAAAACCAGTGTCTGACACAAGTCTTGTGATTCTTTTATTAGTTCTTAAACCAGCCTCAAGCTGCATAACAAACTCTTCTCTGCTTCTGCTTTGGATTATCAGTATTCCCAGAGGAGAAAGTTTCTGGGAAAGACAGGATATGGAAGCTAAGGAAGTAAGATTTGGTTGGGAAAAGACCAAATCTTTCTGTTAAGAAAGCAGTGATTTTAAGTTTTTCTATAAACATCCAGAGAACTGTATTATTACTCCTTTGAACCAAGATACTACTGTGTAAGTTGATACTACAGCCCTTAGTCTGTGCTTGATTGTCCCTGGTGGGTGCTGGACCGTTTGTTTCCAGCTCAGTAACTTGAACATTTATCTCCACTTGGAGGGATGGAAAAGAAAACTGCATTTTTGATGCCTTAACGTATTTTTCTTGTTAGGTAGGCACTCAGTTGAGGCATGTACATTTTAGATGAAGGTAACACTGAATGGTATTGGGCCTCCAAAACAAAGTAGCATTCTTCAACTGAGGAGGATCTTCCCTTGGGTAGTGGTGTAAAATTTGTGTTCTTTAGTGACCGAAGTTGCAAAGCACTTCCCACAAGACTTAATGTTAACACCTAGCACTTGCATATGTTCTTGATACATAGATCTTGGTGTGCTCTGTAGATGTAAGCCTTTCTGCATTCCCCTAGGACAAAGCTGGGAAAGGGAGGTAGAGAATAATCAAGGGACTTACCTAAAATTCTGGAGTAGGTGAATAATTGCTTTGCATTGGCAGGTGCTGGTACTTTTGAATATCACTAATAAAGTGTCATGGTTTAACAGTGGCCTGGAAATTAAACCGAATAACAGATGCTCTCTATTAATCCCCCTCCCCTCCCTGATAAAGGAAGAAGAGAGAATAAGGGAGAGAGACTTATGGGTTGGAAACTAAACTACACAGCTTTAATGAAACAGTAATGATAAATAGGAAAAATTACTAAATATATACATATACAGGAAAATTGATACCACATTCCTCCTCTCTTTCCTCCAATAACTCTCACGTCACCACCAAGGCCCCAGGGCAGCCCTGGGAAAGTCCAGGCTGGAATCCTGGGGTCAGCAGCAGTCGGGAGCTGGAGGCAGGAACACACAGATTCAGGCTGGTACAGATCAGGACCACAGGCAGAGGGATGGACAGAATCCTCCCAGGATGCCAAAACAAACAGGGACAGGTGAAGACAGGGAAGCAGGAAGGGGTTTGACCCTCGTGATCCCTCAAATTTATACTGGGTATGACTTGTATGGGGTGGAATACTCTGGTCAATTTTGGCCATCTATCTTGTCTGCTCCTCCCCAAAGGGAGGGCTTCAGGTGTGACCTTTTTACTTCTTCTCTCCTTCCAGAGGGCAAAATGTTCCTCAGAGCTGAGCAGTGTCCTTGGTTCTGCATGCCAGTCTCTGGCAGTAACTATAAACATCGAGTGTTATCAGTCCTAGAAGCAGACACTGTCTGAGAAACTTGCTGTTAATTTCATCAAGTGCAGCTACTTACAAGAGACTTAGCTGAAAGCAAAAGTACAACACAGAAAATTACCTTTATCCTGGCCCAAACCAGGACAGAAAGGTACATGATCCTTAAGATAAAAAGGTGGTTATTACTAAAGGTTATGAGAAGAAACGTGAGGTGTCCCATCTGATGCCATGGGAGCCAATGGCAATACAGCCTCAGACAGACCTTTCTAGTAGGGCTCTGGCTTGCTGTGCTGAATTCTCATCCATGGTGAGGTGAGGTTCAGCACCTGTGCTTTCACATCTTTATAGTATGCTTCTGAAAATAAAAAAGCCCCCAGAGCTATTGGTCTTCTGCCCACATAAAACTGAATGTTCTAGATGGTACACAGAGGTTCATTGAGGGAATGATTCTCTTATGCATCTCTGTAGGAACAAGCTCTTACAATCAGCACATACAGGTTGTATTGTTGATGGTGGCCCAGCCCAATGGCACAGAATGTGCTCTCATTGTGTGGCTGCCAGTTGTGATAACAAGCTGGCTCTGCAACCAAGGCCTAGAGGTAAACTGCCTAGATTTGTTAGAAGTTGCTGCCTCCTCATTATAACTCTTCCACAGTGGCCCACTACATTAGTTGAAAACAGGTCTAAAATTGATTTTCCAGAATCTAACTTCACAGCCCAAGAGAGTGATGGAGCTACTGGAAGAGGAGCTCACTGAAGTGCCACTAAGATGGTGAAGGGACTGGATCATCTCACATGAGGACAGGCTGAGAGAGTTGGGTCTGTTTAGCCTGGAGAAGTGAAGGCTCAGGGAGGTGTAACCAATGTTTACAAACACCTGAAGGGGAAGGTGTAAGGAGGACAGACCCAGGCTCTCTTTAGTGGTACCCAGGACCAGAGGTGATGGGCACAAATACAGAAGGATCCCTCTGAATATCAGGAAAAGCCTTTTTACTGTGAGCAACTGAGCACTGGCAGAGGTTGCCCAGACAGGCTGTGAAGTCTTCCACCTTGGAGATATTCAGAAGTCATCTAGGTGTGGTCCTGGGCAACCAGATATAGGTAACTCTGCAGGCTGGATATAGGTAACACCTGGAGCACCTCCTCCCCTCCTTTCTTCTTACCTTGGGGTTTCTCACACTTTCCCTCCCTCCACCTCCCTCACTACCATGAAGCATTTTGCCTTCTCCTGAATACATTTTTCCAGAGTGCCACCAGCTTTGGCTGATGGGCTCAGTCCTGTCCTACAATGAGGATGTTGGAGCTGTGTCCACCTTGGGACAACCCGTGGCTTCTCACAGAGGTCACCTGTACTGCCAGCACCCTACTTGGGCACCCAACACCTTGTAACACCACTGATAACATTTTGTGATGCAACCAAGTTTAAATATGCAAATAACAGCCATGATTGCAAGGGAGTAAATGGAAAGTTGTGATATAGTTGCAGAAACAGGGCCCAGGAAAATGTGTAGAAGGGAAATCTGGAAGATGCTTGGTAACATAAAATCCCCCAGAGCAGTCAGGAAGGGTAATGTGATGGAAACAGAATAATACAGTAGAACAAGTCCAGGTCCCTAGAATAAGACATCAAAAAAAAAAAAAAAAACAACCCAAACAAAAAGAGAGCATTTTTGGGGGTGTTGGGCACCGAAAAGTACAAAGCATCCACAGTGACGAAGGGAAGATGGGGAAGAAAAAATACAACCCCTTTGTGTTTTGGCTTCCCTCAGAGGCTAAAAGCTGTCAAGCATAGTAGCTGTCAGTGCTCACTGAAATTATATCAATCTCGTGGCTTTGTATTCTCCCACCTAATTTAGAGTGAGTTTGTGAAGAAGTTCTCATTGTTCAGTACATGATACTGTTTGATAGCAATGAGGAATTGGCCTTTGGTGATGGGTATAGTTAATAATTATGAATCCATTGTCTTGATTTTTTAGTCTTTTGAACACTGCCATCCCAGCAACCTCTGTTTCCCTAGCTGATATATAAACCTCTATATATTCTGTTGCAATTCTGCACTAAAAAATGGTCTCTGTTGCTTGGAAAAAGGGTTTGGGGGAGATCTGTAACAGTCCTGGTATGACATTGGGCCTGTCTGCCAGACAACTGTGTCTCCTCAAAGCAGCTTTCTTGTTACAGGCTTCTCCTCTCTCTGCTGCAGGAGCAGAAGTGTTGCTGTAGTACTTGGTGGGCATCATGAAGGAGATTTTGGACTGTAATTTGTTTCCTGAGTCCAACTCACTGCATATCTCTGTGTATCTCTTTTTCGGTGACCAGAGGAATGAAGAGGTGCTTTTTCCACAGTATAATCTCAAAGAATTCTTCTTACCACTTTTAGACACCCAGATCTTTAATGAAGAATAAGTTTTAGAAACAGGAATTGCAAATGCAGTCTCAGCTCCATTAAATAGTACTTCATTTGACACAGTAGCCATATTTTTATGAGGACACTTGTTCTTTGATATGGTTATGTTTTTTAAAAATTTTTTAACAGAGTAACTGTAAAATAATCATTTGTTATGGAACTGCCTTGTTTAGGAATGCCAAAAAATGAATGCTTGTTGGATCTGCTTTTCTTTTTCTTGGGAATAAACACCATGCACAACGTCAAAACTGAAAATGCCTCCTCTTCCATGCAAGAGCAAATCACCATTTCCCTGCTGTTAAATCTGCTTGCTTATAGAACAAATTAAAAAACGACTGATTTTTTCTGGAAAAAATCCTGATGTGCTTTTCCATTTCATATTGTATCTGTCCTCCCCACTTCTAGGTGTGCCGTTTTTACAACAGAAAGGATAGTACCTGCAGCCAGCTAACGAACTGCAGCAAGCTTCATGTTTGTTACCACTTTCTCCATGGGCAATGTAGATTTTTCCCATGCAAGAGGTCCCATAACTTCTTGGACAGCCATACATTGAGACTGTTGGAAATTGAAGGCATTAGTTTGCAGATAGCTTCAAACATCCAGACTATATATGACCACAGGCATGCAGACTTCATCAAGGAGCTGAGGAACATGAAAAGTAAGTTGTAAGAAACACTGGGTTTAAATATGATTCTGAGTTTGATAGAGGTAGAAGCTGGTTTTGCTTTAACTTCCCACCTTCCTCTCTGTGCTTTCAGCACCTCACAACAATCAAAGAGGAAATTTATTGAAAAAACCAGCAGTTAGAAGGAGTGAAGAACAGCCTTCTTTGCAGACAGTGATGACCACACCACATGTACCACCTTCAGAAGGTTAGTACACACAATACCAGTGTGATTCCCATTACCAGTCTCTAAAATATGCACACCCTCATGATGCTGGGTGTCCCCAGTCCCCAGGAAGAAATACATGGATTGAAGCCAGCTTGAGCCTGTTGTTCTCTTTGAAATTCTTTTGTGGATTATTTAGTTCTTATACTCTAGGTTGGGCTGAGCCCCCTGTTCAATCCACCCATTCTTGTCTAGATGCCTCTGGGAGAAACATTTACACTTCCAGTTGATGGACTCAATGACAGCCATGGTCAGTCACACACTGTGTTTCTTGCTGAGCTTCACGACATCACCCTTGGCCATCTTCACTGACCCTTCTTCCATTGGAAGGGTTCACTGAGGAGCCCTAAAGGTTCAGATAGTCAGATGCCCAGAGTACTTGACTTGGCTACTGAAGTCAAATCCTTGTGATTTCTGGGATGAAATACCAAATACAATGCCTTTTTCTTTGAGTTTTATGTTGGTGGGGCAAGTAAGGTGTGATGTGTTCTTTCCTGTAGATGAAAAAGGTAAGGCCTCTGCAAAAGCTTTGGAGGACAAGAAAGAAGATAACTGTGATGAGATTTGCATATACTATGTCTGGAAGTACTGCAAAAATAATGGTAAGCTTAATAAAAACTGATGTTTTTGTTTGGTTTAACCCCATCTGGCAATGGAACCTCACACAGCCACTCATTCACCCCTCCACCCCCCAACACCTCCTAGTGGGATGGGGAGAGAATCAGAAGGGTAGAAGAGAGAAAACTGGTAGGCTGAGATAACGACAGATTAATAGGTAAAGCAAAAGCCTCATGAACAAGCAAAGCAAAGCAAGGAATTCCTTCACTGCTTTCCATCAACAGGTGGGTGTTCAGCCATCCCCAAGACAGCAGGAATCCGTCATGTGTAAGAGTTCCTTGGGAAGGCAAAATGCTACCTCTCCTAATGTCACCAGCTTCCTTCTTCTTCTTCCCCTAGCTGTATGTGCTGGGCATGACATGATATGGTGTGGAATATCCCTTGGGTTAGCTGGGGTCAAGCTGCCCAGGCTTTATCCGTTCCCAAATCTTTGTGCACCCCCAGCCCACTGGTGGTGTGAGGAGCAGAAAAAGCCTTGATGCTGTGTGAGCACTGCTTACCAGCAACAAAAACAACATCCCTGTGTTATCAGCTACTGTTGCTAGATACAAATCCCAAACATAGCTCCATAGTAGCTACTATGAAGAAAATTATCCCAGCCCAAGTCAGCACAGTTATCCTGGGAGTGTCTGCTCCCTGCCCAGTGGCTCACGCTAGTGGGCAAGCAGTGGTAATTGTGTCTTCTCATTCATTCACTTTGCTTCCAAGTCACTAATAAACACTGCCAGGAATACAAACACAATGAAAGGAAAGTTGAGTGGATACACTTTAACCCTTTTTCCTCTAGGTGATCCATCGGTGGCTTATTTCAGATTGGGGCTGTGTTTGTGAATGTTTCTGTGGGAAAAACCCTTGAAGTGTTAAATGTGACATTTTCTGTAACTGTTAGATCAGTTTAAGAGCTGGCTTTACAGTGTCGTCACTGACAACTGGTGACAGTATGTCATGCTTCATTTCTGCTGTATCCTACCTGCATCAGATAATAGCCATGTTCTCCCCTTTAAGTCCTTTAAAAAGTGATGTAGGGTGATAAAACACTGTAAGAAAACAAAGTAGTTGTACCAGCTAAGCTAAAGAGAAGACTAAGCTGTCATCCATCTGGCAGTGGCCAATAGCAGAGGTCTGGGGGAAAATGTAAGTAGAAACAGTTGTATTCAGTCACTTAAACTCCAAGTTAGGCTCTACTTTGGTTGAGGAGGTACCGTGAGGTTTTTCTTTCAAAGTGACTTGTCCACTTTCTAAGACTAATCCTTTTCTGACCACCTGGTCTTGGTGAAAGATGAACTTAAGTTTGATCAGACTGTCTTTAGCTTTTGCTTAGGATATGGATGGTAAGTTGCCTGATGGGCAGTTTTTTTGTTCTGAGATGTTTGTGTGCATTTAGCATTTCTTTAGTGGGTTTGTGTCCTGATAAAGATGCAGTTCTCCTGTCAGAAGCTCCTTTTCTGAGAGGAAGATAAGTAAATTACTTGAGGTCTTGATAATACCTCTTCTTCACCATACCTTTGAATTCAGACAATATTTAAAAAAAAAAAAAATTGATGGGTATTTTTGTACCATAGAAACTAAATCTGGACAACAGAGACCGAGTGCAATTTTGCTTGGATCTTTTCAAGTTAATTCAAGCACAGTGCTTTCAACAGGGTGGACTCCAGTCCTGTTAACAAAAAAGAAGGAAAAAGTAGCGTATGATACTTTGGTCTTCATAACTGTGATGAGTTTCTATATTTTCTGTAAACAGATACATGAGGGGTCAGGAATAGTGAAACTTCTTTTGGCTCTTTCTCTACAGCAGCTTCTCCAACCTTGTATCTCATTTCTCAGACTCTACTTCTGTAGGACCAGGCTTGAGACTCAATGAGGTTTTGGACCCACATAATGTAACAGGAATGGCCATGTGGGATCTGGCTGTGGAGATCTGGCTTAAAGCAGCTGTCATCAGCAAACAATGCCACCATCCGTGTCACTGACAAAGATGTTAAATAGGACTGGTCCCAACACTGATCTTGTGGGATCTCACTTGTCACTGGCCTCCACTTGGACGTGGAGCCATTGACTTGTACCAAAGTCCAGGAGATAAAGCCAGAATGTAAAAAAAATACTTGTTTGTTTTGCCTTGTGGGTTTTTTTTTCTTGTCTTGCTCTCTGTGTTCTGGTTGCAGACCTCTTGACTATGTCTGATATCATTACAGATAAATGCAACTTTAATCATTACCATTTGCCATATAGATGGCAGGCATATAATGGGATTACCTGGAATGACCTTTCCATGATGGAGGACATTGAGAAGGCCTATTGTGACCCAAAAAACAGCAGGTATTATGATGCTGGACTGTTTGCTTAGAGTACTGTGGCTGAGCCCCTGAGGAAAAATTCTTGATTTCTTCCTAAAGATCTCTTACTCTATAACTTCTGATTACTGAGCTCCTCAGAATCTGGGAGGATGCACAAATAAGAATTTTTATTTTTAAAAAGAAAAGTGATTGCATGGAACTATCACCCCATTTTTGTTCTAAAAACAACAAAACATACTGAAAACTATACAGGGTGATTGAAAACTATACAGGGTGAAATGCAGTGGGTGGAATTTAGTGCATAGAATACTAGTATTTTGGATAACAAATCATCAATAAAATGGCATAGTAATTTTGGCCCATGCCTCTTCAGGCAGCAGATGATTTTGATTTGTAGCTTGACTAAGCTGCTGGATAGTGCAAATCACAAACAGGATTCCCAAGAGGAGGCTGCTTTTAAAGTCTTTCTGCCTGAGAGTTAAATTTTCAAGCCTCTCAGGAGTAAGAGCCCAGGTGACTTCAGTGATGGATGCTATTTGCAGAGCTCACAGCTGTGATTGCACCCTCTGAAACCACAGAAAAAGAACAAGGTGATAGCTGCAGGTGTTGGCAGGCAAACTCAGTCATGAACTTAACAAACTCTATTCCTGTACTGAGAAAAACTGTAACCAGGCTTTTTTATTGCAGAAATACATTTTGTCACGTTGTATGTGTAGGCCCAGACTGTCTCTACATCTGGCTGTGCAACATCTGGCTAGCAACAGAGATGGCATTCAGAATCCTACAGGCTAAAGTTCACTTCTGAAGATCTGAAGCAGTTTTCAGAGCTGCCACCCATGCTGTGGGAAGCACTCTTATTTTGGGTCTGATTAAATTCAGGCATTCACATTATATTAAAGAAAACTGCACCAGCTTAAACTGGGGATTAGAGGATAAGACACACACTGTTAGCTGTAACAAACCTGAATTTGTCCTTACAGCATGACAGATAGGAACATTAATTTCCAGACAATGACCTGTGAAGGTTCTTCTCTTCGACGCCTCTCTACACCATCATCAGTCACAAAACCCACGTTTATTTTTACCACAAAGTGGATTTGGTACTGGAAGAATGACCTGGGCCAGTGGATTGAATATGGAGACCAGGTGAGCCCACATCCTGTGCTTTGAATCACTTCTGAAGAAATTTGTGGATACTCTTCCCCCATTCGCCTTTACTCAGCAAGGTTAATTAAGCAAATGCTTGTGCTTGAATTTTTCAGTGTCAAGTAAGGTACTGGGGCTACAGATGTTCCTAACAGATGTGACAGAACAATAACAGGCTGGAGGGGAGGGAGCACCCCTTATCTCCTTGCAGTGAAGTTTAATGTGAATTACAGGTTTTCTTTGTGTCTGGATGATGTGTTACAACTGCTTTCCTTGTTGGAAACAAGACCTTGTTGAGAAATATAGGAAAGCAAAATTCCTTGTTTTCAGCTTGTGTTCATCAAACTGTTTTTGATGATGCATGCTGACTTCTCCACTCAGATTCCCTTTTAGAACTGGCCATGGCTTCTTTGTAGATTTAGCACATATGCACTGTCCTTGAGATATATTGCCTTTTAAATTATCCAGGAATTATTCTTGCCTGTCTTCTGAGGATTGTCTTGTTTCCTTGGACATGCAAGGATTGCTCTGCTCTTACAGATCAACTGTTACCATCTACCTTGAGTGGCCAAATGTTTTTTATGAGAGAGTGATCTACCTGAAAAATGCAAGAAAATAAATAAACAAGGGATTGCTTCTCTTACATACTCTCATATTTTACTTTGTATTGTATAGTAGGGAACTGTACTTGCCTCATGGCTTAACCCCGGTGTTGTGGAACAGATCTAGAATCTGCTGGCTATGCCAGCAGAAGAAGAATCTGTGAAGATTTTATGCTGCTTTCAAAAATCACTGCCAAAGGTGGCAGCAAGAGTAGTTCTGTTGAAGTAGGGTGTTGTAAAAGTAAGACTTAACAGTCATTGTTCACTCTATTACTTACTGCACAGAAGATATAATAATAAGTCAAAATTACCTATCCAAAATCTTAGTAGACTATAATACAAGGTGATGCATGATGTTGGTCACTTACCAAAGATCTGCACATGGTAAGAGGCCTCTTAGCATTGAGCAGTAACCTCAGGAGAGGTCCCAGCTTGAGAGGAGATCACTACTCTGCAGCCTGCTCCTTAGCAGGGAGAGCTCAAAAAAAGACCACTCAGGCTGTCATACCTATGGAATAAAGTGGCTGGCTTGTAATCAAATTACATGTGATGGAAAAGGTAAGCATGAGATTCCTTGCAGCCACAACTTACTTTGTTTCTCGACAAATTAGTCTTGGCAGAACCACCAGCTATTCATGTACTAATCGCATGAGTGGTGTTCCATTTTCCATACACATTGATGCTCACCAAGTCACCCTGTTCTTGTGTGGGTTTTCAGAGAATAGGTTGGAACTAGAGAAGTTCATGGCTTGCCCGTGGCCTAGGCCTTTACTTCCTTTGGACCCTAAACGAAACTAGCACTAATTTGGTCAAGGAGTCGAGTGCACCCATCACACCCAGTCAACAGCTTAGCCCCACATGGCTGCTTACTCATACACCCCCTGGTGGAATGAGGAAGAGAACTGGAAGAGTAAAAGTGAGAAAACCCATGAGTTTAGGTAAAGACAGTTTAATAGGTAAAGCAAAAGCTTCACACACAAGTGAAGCAAAGAAGGAATTCTTACACCTCTTCCCATCGGCAGGTGGGTGTTCAGACATCCCCAGGACAGCAGGGCTCCACCACATGTTGCTTGGGAAGGCAAAATGCTATCACTCAAAATGCCCCCAGCTTCCTTCTTCTTCCCCCAGCTGTATATGTTGGGCATGATGTGATATGGTCCAGAATATCCCTTTGGTCAGTTGGGGTCAAGCTGCCCTGGCTGTGTCCCCTCCCAGGGTCTTGTACATCCCTGGCCCACTCACTGGTGGTGTGGGTTGAGGAGCAGAAAAGGCCTTGACACTGCATGCACTGCTCTGCAATGACAAAAACATCCCTGGGTCATCAACACCGTTTCCAGCACAACTCTAAAACATAGCACTGCACTGGCTACTATGGAGAAAATTAACTATCTCAGCCCAAGCCAGTATAACTTGTTACAGAAATTTTAATGGGCTTTTTTTGGCTCTGTCATTACTAGCTATCTATTACTAATTACTAATATATCTATTTGTGTGCATATGTTATGAGGGTTTGGTAATCATGCTTTAGGCCACAATAGTTCTGGGTGGATCACTCTTCATCCTACTCTTTGTCTCTTCTTCCCCTCTACCCAAACCAATTATCCAGGGTTTAGTCCTGACTGTCTTTACTCATTACACTTCTTTCTCTTTTTTTTTTTTTTTCTTCAGCCCTCAGAGGGAGAAGGGAGTAGTGTGAACTCGCCATCTTCTGATGCTATGGAGAATTTGTATCTAGCAGATCCAAATGCCACCATACATTTCAAGGCCGGATTGTATAATTACGAGCTAAATTTTAAAGGTACTAATTTTAAAGGTTCTTACTAACAACTCTGTAGTACTTTACAAAGACTTACATGCAAGATATCCCAGCCTTCAGAAGATGTGACTTATTTTACTAACATTACCAGGTTTACTCATGAGAAGGGGAAGTGAGGTCATGAGGGCCCAGAGAAATTTACTTACAAAAGTAACCTTCCCCCCTGTTCCATGACACTATCCAGACTCATGTTGGACCAGAAACAAAAAGATTGGCCAACTTCATGGAGAGTCATAGTAAACCTTAACTAAAGTGAGTTAACCCCATGAATGGTAAAATTGAAAAGTGAAACTTCTCTGTTGTTGGAGCAACATTTAGAAGAGGATTAAGAGAGCAAACAAAGTTAGGCTCAGTTTAAATCCCAAGAGTTACAGGAAGGACAAGACACAAAGATTTTGTGCAACTCCTCTTCAACAGATAGAATTGACAATTAATATGGAATTTTCATTAATGAATGATTGTCAGTAATGAATGACCCTGTAATATAGGCTTGCTAATGGCTTTTTTCCTTTTCCTTCTCTTTTGTCCTCAAGAAATGACCCAGACAAACAGCACCTATAAAACTAAAAAACAGGTTCGCAGGCGACCAAAGTTTGTGTCTTCTGAAGATGTGCAGAAGTTAAAGAAAGGGTAAATGCTTTTACTCTTTGGTTTTTTGTATTTCAGAAGGCAAAGTGGCTGCCAGTGCTGGCAGTAAATGTGCAAATAATGCAGCTGTTGCTAAAAACCAACATATCCACTTGACTGAAGAGAAGCTGTACCACAAAATCCAATTGGTGCATTGTACCCAACTGGAAACATGTACCCTTGTTTCTGGGGTACATGTAGCACAGGTACCATCTGCAGGACTGTGATGGACAGTTGTTCCCTAAAGAAGAAAGTGAAAGAGGCCTATGACAATTGAATGGCAGCAGGCACAGCCCAGTTCACAGAGACTGTTTCAGTTTCTTTGTAGTTTATTTTGCTTGTTTTTAAATGTTTTTAAAAAGGGGATGCTAACAAGCTGATTATTCACAGCAGGACTAGAATTTCTAACAACTTATTTTCTGTCTGCTTGCAAACAGCCAGAGGGAATCTTCTATTTCCAGTCAGCCCTGCCCTGACCACTGGGATCCGTCTGCAGTGCCTGACTTGGGATACAAGGTATCTTCCCCCCTTCCCACGTCTTGTAATTCACATGGAAAGGCATGATTCCAGGGAGAATGCTGCTTAACTGAAACAGTTGTAACTGGGCAGAAGTTAAATCACAGGAGCAATTTTTTGGTGGGTGTGCTAAACATCTAGGTGATACATCTTCAGAGCTCCTGAAAGAAGTGCCAAATTCCCATGAAGATTATCTTCATTTTAGGCATCTGTCTACATGCAGAACCAAAACTCACCAAATTTGAGAAAGAAAGAATCACTGTTAAAAATTTACTGATGAATGACCTTGGTGACTTGGTGAGCCAGTTAAGCAAGGGGCTTCCATGAAGTCTGTATTTCTTCACGAGAAGCTGGGCTGAGACCGAACCCTTTCTGTGTAGACCATGAAAAGCCACCCAGTAATATTACTACATTGAGTGTTGATGAATAAATACTGTTATGGAGACCTAGGAAAGGAAATCTCTGCGTGCTCTTTCAAGTCACCCATTACTGACGCATACATCACAGATCGGAGCACAGACTATAGCCTCGAGGGCAGAAATAGTTACATCAAATAATATCAAAAAACATTTGCAGTTATTTCTTCAACAACACAAACACCCTCCTACCCAGAGTGTGTGTTCCTATTTGGTCTATCAAGAGCAAAACCATGCAGGAATTATTTAAATTACTATTCCTCATGGTCTTAAGAAGAGCAGCACAGACAATGTAAGTACTACAATATGCTAGAAAAAACCTTTGACAGAGTTACATTTGTCCTTTTTTTTGTTGGGGTTTTGACCCTGATTAAGATATAGCACATAATGTGGAGCATAAGAGGTTTTCCTGGGTGTCACATAATCTTGTATGATGATGAACATATTGTATTGGCACAAATACCTTGATGGCCAGGGGCAGGAGAGAAGTAGTACCATATTTCTGGAATTCTTTCTAGCTACTTTTGGTTGACAGAGAGCTCAGTTTCTATCCTCTCCCTTCATATTTTATTTTCTGTAGTGTAGTTACATTGGTACTGGCAAGAGAACCAGAAGGATCATGTCTTTTAGCTTCCATTGGCTGGTTCCTGCTATTCTGCCTTGTGCTGAAGGTTTCATTTTTACTGCGACTACCCTCTTGTGTTGGATTATGCCTTCCTCAACGTAATACCTGTATCTGGCCGGGTGTGTATACAGCAAATTCATCTAAATACAGTTTTGATGAAAAATCAATGGGTAAAATTGAAGTCAACTGCTCTATACATCAGCTTCTTTCAAATATCTGCTTTTTGAAACTGAAAAAACTTAGTTTTTCAAGATTGTATAGGTGTCAGGTGTCCAGAGCTTGCTGAATGAATCTAATCATGGGTTTGTGTGGGAATCTGGCAGCCAGACCTTTTGAAGATTTGGACCTGTGATATTTTGAGCTCTGGCAAAATAATAAAAGATACAGGTGGACAGCTCTTTCCTTGACTTACCAGCAACTGAATTATTAGCAGAAGTTGAATTTTTTTCAAAAGACTGATCAGTTCCTTTTAGGCTTCTGAGCTGTAGGTACTTAATTGCTTCTTTTATTTGCTCTGAAGATTTCAGTATGATTTGGAGTTGAGTCCATTTGTTGGAGTGTTTCTGGAGTCACTGAGAGTAAGTGGCTTTGGGATGTGATTTGCAGATCCACCACCACCATGGTATTGCTGGTGGTGATTGTGGGGATGTGTGATACAGAAGGTTCATCTTGTTTCCCAGAGCTCAGGTTGCTTGCTGAATTGGCACCTAAGAAAACCATTTCTTGTAAACCGAGTGCCTTTCATTGGGAAGGAAAAGTTAATTCTGAACCTGCAAGTGCAACAAAGCCTACAGTACCTTTTAGTGCCAAAAGTAAAAGCCTGGGCTATTTTAAATATTTCTGTGGGACCTTAGTTTGTTTTTTTTTTTTTTTTTTGCAGTAGGTAATATTGGGTCTGGCTGGTATTCTGCATGCATGTGGTGACCATCATAACATCTGACAATTATGACCTGTTGAATTCCACTATCTTCAGACATTGACAAATAATCCTGGCAAAATTTGCTGCACTGGAAGTGATCCATTTTAAAAAGGAACAGCTATATGATATAGAGGAAAAGTAATCTTTGCTAAAAATGAGCAGCTCTGTTTTAGTAACATTGCTTTTTTTGGGGTGTTTCCATGTCTTAATATGTAAGTCATTTAGAATCATAGGTCTATAGAAGGCAGAGTGTATGAAATGTGCAGTGGAAATCGGTAACAGCAATTGGAAATTCTGCTGCTTCTCAAACCTATGAAATCAGAGACTACTGTTCTTGCACAGTCATATGCTGCTAGAAGTTATTGCCAGGGCAGTGATTCTTTCTCTGCCTCAGAAACTCCTCTGCTTGATAGTGGGCTAGCAAATGCTTATGCTTTCTAGGATACTCATTTTTCGGTCTGAAAATGAAAAAATCAAAAGAAGGTCTGTTGTTGCGAAGTACTGACCTGTAATAGCAATGTGATGTTACCCTTTATTAGCAGCAGAATCATCCTTGAGGAAATAGGAGCAATCCTACAAAGTTTTCATGAAAGGATAACTGTTTTTTTGATTGGATGCCATCATATGATAATATAATTGAAGTACTTTTCTTACAGGATTAGGCCTTGTACCAGGTGGCTGACCCTCTGTTTTACCCAGAAAGGCTACAGTTCCCCAGTAAAAGATGCAACATAGCAAAAGCATATTTATAGTCTAAATAAGAATTGTTTATGGATAGATAGAAGATGTAGTACTGAAATAGAGCAACATAAATTTCACCTTATAGACAGTGCTGAGCAATGTGAGCTGTGGTGTCATGGAGCATGCAGATAATAAATATTCTTCCACCCAGACTGTTTTACATATTGTGTTGTAAAGAAGTTTTGGAAAGTAGCTTTGTATTAAGACATAGGAAATTTCATTCAACATTGTAAAGGCTTTTTAATAAATTCAAATAAATAATTCTTCCTTGTGCAGCTGACTTTATTCATAATCCTTAAAAGGCTTTCTTATGATAGGTCTCTTCATCAGTAAGTACTTAATGCACAAGCTGGTCGTGTTGTCCACAAAAAAATTCCTTTACTTATATGCAGCTGTGAAATATAAGTCCAATTTTTTCTCCTCTCTAAAGTCAGCCTCATAAAATGTGGAACTTTTGCCTGACAGCTTAAGGGGTCAATTTCATATTACTTGCTAGGTTGACCGCAGCTTTCCTACTAAAAAGAAAACATTGTTACACGAGATATTGGGCATTTTACTCTAAGTCATCTGCAGTCTTCACTTGGTTAGGCAGTGGAAATGGAAAATGAAAAGTATTACCATGTGACATCACTCTGCCAGCATCATGCATTTTCAGTCAAGTTCATCAAAGATAACTGTTTAGAAGATTAATGACACAGATTACTTTGGAGAAAAATGAAAAAAGGATGCATGACATAAGCAAGCAGAAGAGCTACAATCAGGATTTGCCTTTTCTTTGTGAAGAATGTACATTTCTTGATGGAATTTTAAACATGAAAGCTGTGGGTAAACAGCCTGTTTCCTTTAGGAAAGGAGGAGGTGTATTTGCTTAAGCAGGTAGTTAGTGTAACATTCCTTTTAAAATTTTAATTGTTCTCTTATGTTTAGAAGTGTAGCTTTTTTCCTTAAACCTATATTTAAGTGCAACTTTACAAGTTTTAACTTTGAGGGTTAAGGAGCTATGATGCTGGGAGGTTGTACGTATTTTGCTTTTTTATCTTTAATAGCTGAAGCACCTTGATGTCTGTTACAAATTATACTGTACCTAGCATATTTTGTTCTTTGGGAGCTTTACATATAAAACTAATATTATTCTGGAATAATTATTCAGGTTTTGGGTTTGAAATTACTCTTTCATTGATATCTAATGTTTCAAGTGTCAAATATTACTTGGTGATGATAAACATTTAATTAATCCTTTTGCTTTCAGCATTTTTCCTGAAGAGAGGTGAGGTGTCATTCCAAGGCAGGAGTGACACACTAAATTTCATGTTAAGTGTCATATCTAAAGCATTAAATTAACCTTCATGTAATTTGGGGACCTTTCTGAAAATGTATCTGCTGTAATTGGGCTTCTGCATGTTACAAGCTGATTGAAGCCTCACGTCTTCTTTTATTTTGGTTTATATTTTATAGGCAGTGGAGATCAGTAATACAACCTCTGAATACAACAAAATAAAGCAGCTGTTTCTTCGGACTATGAAAAGATACAATGTCCTTAAAATAAGGAGGATTCAGAATCCATCTCTCTGGAAAGTGTTTCTGTGGTTAGTATTTGCTTACTCATCCCTAAGGGGAGGGACTCTCCAAGAGCTGCTGTCCTGTATCTTCTTCCTTGGAAAGGAAAAATGTTACCAGTCACATTAAAGCACAGGTGGTACTTCCTTCTTAGGAGCAGTTTCAGGAGTGAAATTAAGCATCCAAGGCCTTCTAAAGTATGCCATGGTCTTGGAGTTCCCTTCGCACAAATCCTTGGAAGATTAAGGGAGGAGTACGGATAGAAAGACAAAAATGATGCAAAATTGGGATGAAGATACCCACAGTTGTGTAGTATAACATAGTGTTTCAGGGATTCAACAGTAACTGCCTGCTGCACAAATCTTCTGTCCCTTACAAATGTTTATCCATTAGAGCACATGGAATCCTTGCTAAAAAAGTGGGTGAGGATAAAGGTGCTTGGTCCTTTGCTGAATGAAGTTGGCATTCACTGAGAAAGAATCCTTGTGCTTTAATTTAATGATCTCTGAGCTCCTGAGCTCCTTTTTGGTTTTCAACATCAGTATCTGTGATACTGAACTCCAGGTACCCACACTAAGGTAGGTACTAACAGATTTGAGCTGGTGCTAGTGACAGTAAAGAACCATGTTCAAGTTAATTTGGTAGCAGATTAAGCTGTTGCATAGAACTGTTGTCTAATTTAAAACAAAGGCCCACTTAGCAGAAGCATTTGAGTACTGTATGAAATGGCAGCAGAGAAGATAAATACTGCTCTAGTAAGTATTTTCATTTGCACAGTGAGTGAACACAGGCAG
Organism: Phaethornis superciliosus; assembly: GCA_023637945.1. Taxonomy (NCBI): domain Eukaryota; kingdom Metazoa; phylum Chordata; class Aves; order Apodiformes; family Trochilidae; genus Phaethornis; species Phaethornis superciliosus. Next base: position 38,880,517 of record JAJQWJ010000001.1, read on the forward strand.
TTATCAGGCAATAATTTCATAAAACCTCCTCATCTAACGAAACTTAAGATCCTTCAAAACACATAATAGTGCATACCTTCTCTTGTTAATCTCCTCCAATGAGGTAAGTAAGCTTACCAGGCAGAGGTTAAGATTGCTGCATTCTCAATGACCAACTTTCAGTCCATTGCTCTTAACTACTCATTTATGCAGTTTGCAAGTTAGAAGGGTTCTCCCTTCTTCTGGCTCTGTTTACTTTGTAGCTGATCCCTTCCTCAAGAATATCACTGTCTTGTCTACTTCAACTACTTCTGAAAACCTGTGGGATGTCTGAATGCTGTGAAAAAGTCATGGGAGATATAATTGAGCTTTCCACTGTGCTTCAACTTTCAGTACTGGTCATGGCTCAGTCAGACTCTGGCCTAAATCAGTAAGGTCTTCAGTGGTTAAGGAAAGCTCAGTTTCTCTCCCTCTGGGTCTGTTTCCTCAGCTGCACTGATCTCCGTGAGGGGCAGGAACTCAGGGTGTATGGCAGCTGGAGTTACTTGGGGAATGAAGGATAAGCTGCCCATTCTTGGAGCACAGAGGGTCTCTGGTTAGCACAGACCCAGCTCCTCAGAGAGCCTGGGGGTGAGAAAGGACAGGAGACATTAGAGCAGAACTAGTAGGACCCAACAAAAGAGCAAAAGGTCAGTACAGTGGAGACTGGAATAGTGTCAATGCTTACTTAAGTTCACTAAAGAAAACCAGAATTGTCTAGAATTGCTGGGTAGTGGTGTCAGTATATTGCTCATCTTGTAATGAGATGGGAAAACTCATCCAGCTGATATTTACATGTACATTATATATCTGGGTTTGTTGTTTGTTTGTTTGGTGTTTGTTTTTTTTTAATTAAAAAAATCACCTTTCTCCCTTTTCTTCCATGGCTCACACTCTCCTTCCCTTCATTTTTAGGCAAAGGGAGCAGATGAAAAGGGAAAATGGAGGGCATGAAGTAACTGAAAAGCTCCTGTTCCATGGAACCAACATTTCCTTTGTGGAAACCATCTGCCGTCACAACTTTGACTGGAGAATTTCTGGAAACAATGAGATTACTTATGGAAGGGGTATGTAGGAAATGACTGTGTGCTAGACATCTATTTAGACTCCTGTGATACTAGAGCAATGAGTTTTGAATTCTGTAAATATAGAGGACAGAGTTAGGAATTGATATTACAATCTCCTTTTGTCTGGATAAGACAAGGATTTGCTGTGGGAGTAGAGCTTTTCACCAGCTGTGAATGTAGGAATTTGAAAAAGCTTCTGTTGCAGTAGGTGAGATCTTTGAAAGGCTCCGGGTCGTAACCTGAACTTCCCAGAGAAATGGCCACTAGTCTTTATGTCCCTCTGTATAATCATGAAAGGCCTTCATGCTTTCTTGTCTGTCCCTCTCATCATAACACACCTACTTGTAGTGTTTTTATAAGTTTTGGTCTGTAAAAAAATTATTCCTAAAATAGCAAATTCTGAATGGAAATTCTGTGGTGAAACCCTTTCTCTTGTAAAAGTTCCCGTGGTATTATGTAAACTGAGTAAAAGCAGACCTGAAAGTTGGGGTCAAATATCTCCTGAGAAACAAGGCGCTGAGCATTGGCACTGTTTGTTACTTCATACAAGTTCCTTATAACCATGTTTTCGTATCATTTCCTAGGAAACTACTTTAGTAGAGATGCTTCCTACTCCCATGACTCCTGCCAGTCTGCAGGGAAAACAAACACCATGTTCTTGGCTCGTGTATTGGTTGGAGATTATGTTAAAGGCAACACAACCTATGTTCGCCCCCCAGCAAAGTCTGCTGATGGGTTTCAGCTTTATGACAGCTGTGTGGACAATGAGTTAAATCCCTCCATTTTTGTTGTCTTTATAAAAAACCAGTTTTACCCAGAATATACTATAGAGTATAATAAGGAGGAAGAAAGAAAACAACAGATTTACCCAGTATATATATACCCAGCAACAGTGCAAAAGAAGGAAGAAGGAAAAACACAGATTTACTCAGTATCTACAAAAGAGCAAAAGAAGGAAGAAAGAAAACAACAGATTTACCCAATATATACAACAGTGCAAAAGAAGGAAGAAGGAAAACAACAGATTTACCCAATATATACAACAGTGCAAAAGAAGGAAGAAGGAAAACAACAGATTTCCTCAGTATCTACAACAGAGCAAAAGAAGGAAGAAAGAAAATGTATTATATCTTAGAGAGATCAGAGCTATTTGTATCCCTTATCATACTTTCTGTATTGCAGGTATTCTCATACCTTTCTTTCTTTTTAATACAATCCTTTGGAATGTCAGTTCAAAATATTTCTGTGTTGAAGAGGGCTAGCAAAACAGCCACTGTTGGATTTTTTGAGAATAATTGCCTTGTCTTCTCTTTCACTCTTAAATGAAGCATAGAGATTTGCATAACCATAGCAAAAAAATCAGAATCATGGGATAAGAAATATAACGCTGCCAACTTTTGTGGGCAGATAATTGTAAATGCATTTTCTTTAGAAATAGAGAGGATTTCTCTTTGCAAACAGTTCAGTTAAGAGCAAAACTAACACTACAGTAGTTTTAAAGCAAACTACAGTTTTTAGTAATTAAAGATTCTTTTCATGCAGAATATGGCAGTTCTTGATCCTCTCATCTATCACAGTTCTAAGCAAATCAAGTGTACTTAAGAATAACTTGAAAGCTTTCACTGTGCTTTCTTGTTAAGGCTGATACTAGTTTTGAGTGGAAAACTAAAAAAATTAAAAAGCTTATTTTAAATCCATGTTCTCAAGTGGACAGAGAATTTTCATCTGTATGCTGCAGCTAGTGTTTGGATCAGAAAATTACTGGATCAAATTCTTTTTGCTCATCTGCAGTAACTTGCTCTGTGACCTATACAGAAGCAGAGCTCAAGGGAAACTGAAAGTTAGAGCGTACAAATAAGTAGGTACTAAAATTTGATGATTTGGCTGCAACCAATGGCCATAAGTATGTAACGTCTGTGCCACAGCAAACTAGGCTTTCCAGTGAATGTGGCCACATATTTTCTCAAAGTGAACGGTTGCTTAGCAAATGTTATAGGACAGAAGAGACATCTTAAGAAGCACAGATATTTTCTGTCCTATTTGCATACGTTTTTGTTTTTCCAGAAATCTGACATGACTGGAAGATACCAGTTACATTCTCTTGAGGCTGGAGCTGCTGGCTAAGACACTTAGGCTGAGCCTAAGACACTTTTGTTTCTGAGGTTTGTTGCCCACGTTGCCTCAGGCAGCTCGCTGAGAACTCACAAGTGCAGCTCCTCTTCATGTTTTGAGGTGGCTGTGGGTGATCTTGAATACTGCTTCCCAGGATCTGTTTTTGATACACTTCCTTGGTTGAAGCAAGTATACAACCCTACTAACAGCGGTTAAGCTCCTTTTTATTAAATTACATGCTTTTTCTTGTCCCAATAGGATACTGAATTCTAAAAAGGAGCTTGTAAGATAATCGAACTACAGACCCCCTGTACAAAGTTGTCTTACTCAGGCAGCTAAGCTGTTAAGAGGGAAAATTCCTTATGATTATGCAGTAATTTTTGCTTTCAGGTAAGCTTTACAGTAAGACAAATAGCCTCCCAGTTACTTGCAACTTTGACACAAATTTATCAATCACATGTACTACTTAAAGTTTGCAAGGTACCAAGAGGATGGGAGAATATATAAATCTAGGAAATGCTATTAAAATTACTATCTTAGAACTAAATTAAAATCTACATCAGTGATGCATTAAAAGGGAAAGATAGTACCACTTCTAAAAATCTCGCTTGCTTGTTTGTAGAGTTCCCAAATCATTAGATTTTGACATATTTGCAAATAAAATGTGTTTTCACTCACGTTTTGCTTGTTAGTGTGTGGTTTGTCCCCATACAAAAACTTTTGGCATGACTAATCAGACCTAGTGAACTACTTAGTACACCTATTCAGTGTCTTCCTTTCTTGTTTGTAGACCAGGGAACTGTGTGGATGTACTTTTGCATTTTAGTGTAGATGCTTAGGTACCTTTGAAAGATAGAACACAGTATGACTGATGGAGGATATTTCTGTAAATGAACTTCCTAAGATACTTAAGTGCTGTGGTACTATGGTTGGATTCCATGTAACTAAACAGCTGCTCTGAGCACTTGTTCAAGTCCTGAAAAAAAAGGGGAAACAGTAAGGTGAAGTAGAGGCAGAACTACCAGTTTTAATATGTAGAAATAGTCAGGTATTGCCTTTTTCTAAGGATGTGCTTTGTAAAATATCTAGATTACTAACATTCAAAGAATCTGAACTAAGCACTTGTAAGATACAGTGCTGCACTTCCCATACCCCTGTAAGCTACAAGACAGACAAGTATGTGAATTTCACTGATGAGCTGACAACTCAATATCAGTTTCAATCACAAAATCTAGAGGAAGGACAAGGGAAAAATATGGGCACTCAAGTGCTAGGCTTCACATCTTCATGACCCCTAGTCTGTCAGGAAATGCTCCTGGGTGGGCTACAGCTCTCTGGTGCACGGGATGTTCCCTATTTAATCAGAGGAAGGAAAGGGAAGGGGAAGGAGAAAGAGAAGGGAAAGGAAGAGAATGCAGTCTGGGTGACTGAGCTGAAGAGGAGAGCTAAAGAAACCATCCTGAATACAGGAGGGTGGAGCATGAGTCTCCCACTGCCTGGCACTTCAGCCTCCTCCTAACTGACCACAAGAACAGCCCCTTGCAAGAGAAATCCCCTGCCCTTTCAGACTGTTAGAAGGCACAGTGTGTGAGAGGAAAAGTAGTACTGACTCCTGTGGCAGCTGTGTAGCCACTAGTGTGTTTCCAGCTGTTGCTGCAACAAACCAGCTTCAAGGTAAGACCAAATCCAAGCATGTTTTCATGATAACTGACACAAATTTGGAAGAATTTTTTTTTCCCACTGCTAGCAACTGGGCAGAAACCATGTTTGGTTTTTTTCTGGCAATCCTAGTACTGCCTATTGAGACTGCCACTTGTGGGCTATGTTTGGGACTGAAATAGCCTACCTGTGATCATAACACTTCAATTTGTCGCTATTGATGCTTTTCTTGGATTTCTGGATTGGCCAAAAGTTGGTTATTGACTGGTCTGCTATATATGTCTCATTCAATAGACATATTATGATCTGCCTAACATTTTTCAGAGACTTCAGTAGGTGCTTAACAAGCTTGTTCACAAAAGGCTAAAAAGGTGTTTGACAAGGGCACATTTTATGTTTAATCCAGTAACTTCACCTTTTAGGCACAGAATTATAGGGGCTCTTCATGAGCACAGATACTGCTGCTCTTGATGTCTGGATGCCTCCTTTTGGTTCGTATCTTTAAACTGAGTAACTATTTATGTTTCAAGACAGAGATTATAGAACATAAACTATTCTATAGTTTTTATAGAATAATATGTGTTATGAGCAGCACCTTCGCAAATATTTATTTGGAAAAAAAAACCTTCAAGTTTGTTGCACTCTGTCCCTGAATATAATTTCTCTCAGCCTATCCCTGTGAGCTGGGGTGCCAGCTAACTAGTTTGCTTACAGGGAAGCAGAGGCCAGGTGCAGTGCTAGCAGACAGCAGGTCAGCAGCTCTGTTGGGTGTATGTCCTCTCTCTAACCCATGCAAAATGCTTGACGTATTAAAGGTGGCATTTGTTTTGAGGTATTTGTGAAATGGAATTGTGTGAGCAGAGTTTTTGAGCTCCTGCAAGGCTTTGGGGCTCTGTTTTGCTTCCCATCACATTCATACCTCAGCACAAAAAAAGATGCTACATTGGCAGCAGCTCAGAAGGCTGTGAACATGCAGCCCTGTGGCACGGCTGCTCTTTGGATTCCCACATCTCAAAACCAATGCAGCTGCAGGCCTGAGTCTTCAAGCCAAATGCAATGCAATTTTTACGGGTAAAAAGCCTCAAGGCCTTAAAACAAGCCCGTTCACCTCTGTCAAGTGTTGTCATGGCTTGTAAGATTGTGTGGTGGCTGTACACAGGTATGCACAATATCCTCTCAGAAGGTCTTAGACAGTAGCTATGCATACACAGAAGGTAAAGAAGCAATCACTTGCAGGAGTTCCTGCAGCTGACTGAGGCCTTTATTTTGTATTTGAAAAGATCTCCATGTGTGCCTGTAACAGAAAACTTGTTTTAAAAACTCCACGCTTCACCTTGGATTAACGAATGTCTTGATTTGTGAACAAGATTACTCAAAACCAATGTAGCTGCTATGATAGTTGGTCATGATACCACTGATGCTGTGTTTTCTTCACCAACAAACCCGAGAAGCTGTAGTGTTGGAGGGCAAGAGGCCAGGCAAGGCCTTAGATGATGGGTGACAGCTGTGCTTTCACAGCAGCCTCCTTTACATACCAAAAATCAGCATTGTAAGGTTTGAGTACTGCTCAACAGCACCAAAACTCTAAACCAGGCAGCTCTTTTCATCGGTCCTAAAAGCTACACTCACTGTAGCAAAGACTTTTTCAGCTTGCTTGCTGCCAACAGAATTCTTACAAAAAGGGCAGCAGCAGTTCTGACAGCAGTGCAGTCCAACAGATCACCAGCTCCCTGTTTTATTGCATTGACCTTCAACACTGAAAAAGCTGTAAAAGTAACTGAGTTGATGGTGTACATGGTCGAAGCACAGATGACTAAGAAAGCAGCTCAGAAAAGTCTCTCTCCCCTGCTCTAGGGGCATTACCATTCTAGCCATGGTGGGGATCATGAAAAATACCATTAAAGTTAAAAGTAGATCTTTCCTGATGTCCTGTTAGTAGGGGAGTTACTGCCCAGACACAAATGCTGAGGCACAACAGAAAGGACCATCCCCTCTGGCCCTCTTAATCCAGAAAAAGAGGTGCAGTGGAGATTGGGAGGTTGATAACTTTAATGGATGTGGCAGAGAGAATTAAAGCAAGCAAGGGGATGTGTTTGTGTTTGCATTTGCAATACCTGTGCAAAATCAGTATCTCTTTTGTATGCAGCAGATGTTTATATCAAGTTTGTATCAACTGCTTTTCAACTGTTCTGCTTAGATATAAAAAGATAAACTTTTAGGAGTCAGCACAGTCCTTGGGCAAGTTCTGCCTCTTGTTCTCACTGAGCCTTTTTATTTTTCATAATAACAATTGAAAATGATTCAGCATAGCATGCTGAAGCCAGACAGAATGGTTTGAGTATTTTAGCTATAAATAAGAAGAAGGCAGAAAACCTTTGCCCAGAAGTGGGCAAAATGTGTATTACTAGTTGAGTGGAAAAGCTTCTAGTCCCATTTATGGAAGCAAAGAAGGCACATACTGTTACAGACTTTTGAAATTAAGCTGGATAACCATTTAGAAATTTCACCCATATATGCAAAGAATTTGCAGCTCAACTGAGCATACCTTTGAATTTATTGATGTAAAGCAGACAAAATTTTCCATCACATTATATCAAAAGTACTACAGATGTCATTCTTACATTTGTGTAGCAATGGATCACATAGAGTACACAATTCATAAACAGCCAGTAGATTTCTCAGGCTTTTGTTTCCTAATAAGATTTATTATATTCCTTGAGGTAAAAGTTACCTGTCTAAAGGCATTGCTTGAAATGCACTGTTTAAAAGAGAATAGTAAAAATCTAGTGTAACTTTAGCCACATGCAAAGCAACAATGAAGCTGAAGAACAGGGAACTACAACTGTCTGCTGGATTTAAAAGGCTGGAGGTGAGGATGCAATACCCTTACCTATTTTCACAAATTATCATTGATTTAAAAATATACTATTTTTTCCTTAAGTGAGGGCTGGGGGAAGAAGGGTAGCAGCAAGGCACATCTTATTCCTCTAGGCAGGAACTCTGGGGGCAATGCAGGGGCAGCTACCAAAGGGCTTTTTTTAGGTCACAAAGAAACCGTATGTGGGATGGGGCTGCTGTGGGACAACAGAGAAGAGCCTGAGGTGGACAGGAAGGAGAGGAAGGTATGTGTGTGTCCCAGAAAGCCTGCAGATTTGATACTAAATCCAGAGCTTGGGCACTTGAAGATTGTGACATCTCTATTCAGGGAGAAGAAGTGGCAATATTTCAGTTTTGGTTTGAAATATTATCTTTAAGTCATTAGGCACTTCTGGATTACTGTTGTAAAGCAATCTGTTAGCTCTGCTACACAGCAAGGATCCAGAGATAACAGAACATTAGGGAGGTACACAGCTCACACTGGGCATCATTTGCAGCACCAAAGCTTGCCACATCACTTGTGGCAGGACAAAGTCCCCTTAGCTCTCTTTCCATGGGGGCTCTCCCTTCTAGTCTTTGCCAGCTCTGAGATGTCTCTATGAAGTGCATGCTTTAACATTAGTTTTCAACTCTGATTTGCTAACATGTAGGGGCTTATGCTATTGAGATGGCAGTAAGGCCTGACTTTCCAAAAGCTGAGGTAAGCACAAAGAGGCAGATCCAAACTACCACTGAGAAATAGTGCTGTTGTAGCTGAAATCCAGGCTTTTTCATTTTTTCTCTGAAATATTTAAAAGGACCAAAGGAGTACCTGCATTAGCATGGTTGTGATGAGCTATTACCCCTCCTGTCTTGTTTCATTCATATAATAATTTCAGAAAGCTTTGAGGTGCTATAGAAAGGAAAAAGTTTAACATTTTATGAGAAGGAGTGTAAAAATATGCACCTGGAGAGAGATCCTGAATTCTGACAGATCTGTAATGACTGAGTCTGTGACTCATTCCTCAAAACGGACTGGAAGTTTGATATGGAATTCAGTTTATGCCTGGATTGGCTCTGGTCTCATACTTTCCTATTACTAATGTTTTAAAGGTTCATTTGAACTACCTGAGCAGTTTACTGATCATTTAACATATCAATGAAGTAACAAATTGGGCCAATGAATGACTGCAATCTTGGCTCTGTTACTGTAATGAACATAATTGGGCCCAGAGGGAACTTTCAGGAAAATATACCAGAGAAAGCAGCATCCCAGGATGCTTCAGAAAGCTGTGCATTATCAGAAGGTTATCTTACTATTTCTCTGTGGAAGCATCTAAGATACAACCTCCTGAAATGCAACAGCTACATATTAAGAAAATTTTGGCTATATCTCTAATTCATAGGGTGCCATTACTTACTGTGAATCTCTAGCATGGTTTCTAGCATAGCACTTCTCCACTTCCTGCACTCAGACTTTGACTGGTAACCTTATTGCTATTCAGCTGAAGCACAGAGGAAAGACTTATGCCACTGAATGAACAGCTGCTGCCTTCCTAATAAGTCGCTCTGTCATTGGTGAATTTGGTCTCATCACATCACGTTCTCTCAGGAGGCACCTGAGAAAGGAGGAAAGGTAGGAGAGAAATGGGAAGAGGTCATGAATACATCAGTTTTTCCCTAAGATGACCAGTATCTTTCTGAAAGGAAGAAAACAGCATCTGAGGACCTGCTCTTGAGCTGTAAATTTCCTTTTGTTGGCCATGACAGTAAGTTCAGGCAGAGGAGAATTCTTTTCAGCACTGACACACTGAAAATGAGCACAAAAAAGTGCACAAAAGAATAATTCTGATATTTTATCTGATTTCTATATATTTCAGAAAGACCTCAGGAGGGGAACAGGCAAGGCTTCATATTGTCCAAAGGAATAATTCTTTTAAGTGCACAGGCAGGCTCAGTCAACACATTTCAACAGAGTTTAATATGTGTGAATAAGCAACATCTATAATTTTCTACCAAACGAGGCTCTCATGGCTTGACTAAGGCAAGCTCACATATCAGCCTCTGTAAATCTTCTTCCCAATAAAGCAGATGTCATTATTAGGACATATTTGATTTTCTGCAGTTCATAGAAGTTTAGCAGTCCATTAAGCACACTGATCAATAGGCAGGAGGCCACATTTTAAGATAGAACCATTTGAAAAACAACTGCCCTTGAACAAATACAGATCATTCACCCAGACCATAAGAATTTTATCCTAGTTATATCCTGTTAAATTTAACACAAATTATTCTGCATAATTGTAGCCTTAATTTAGTAGCTTGACTATATTTGCTACTTCCTACTTTTAGCGACAGGACTACTTTCACAAATATTTATGAGGAAAAATTACTCACCTTGCAAGGTTTTGTTTGGCTTGTGATTTAGAATTTAAAGCAGCATGAATCAATAACTGGCTGAAAACATCTCTCTGAAAAAAGAAGTCAGCAAAAATACAGAGTAATAAGTAACTTATAAAGTATTGCTGGTTATAAGGTCTTGTTTGCCAAATTATTAAAACCACTGAGGAAGGAAACATTGACAGGCTGTAGCTAATGCTACTAGTAAGTTTTTGCAGACAGGATTCATTCACAAGCACAGGCCAGCTTTTCACTTTCTAAGAATAAAGAGTTGTTAATAACATCAGCACCTAATGGAGGCTACTGGAAAAGGACTAACTCACATCTAAAGTCTTTTATTGATTTCCCTTACCTGAGCATTACTGCCTCCTAGTTGGATCAGCTGGTAACGGACTGGGTACAGCAGGTCTACAGCTTTATCACAATTTCCATTTTCAAACTCTACAAAAGCCTGGCACAGTGGCAAACCCAAACTAGGAGCCAGGGAAAGCTCATGGTCATCACCAGGTGCTCTGTAGAACAAGAAAGTGGTTAAGTCCCATAAGTCAAATTCTAAAGATACTCATTTCAGTGCCAGTCTGTCACTGCCTTCCAACAGAATTTTTTTTTAATCATCCATAAGCAGTTTCAGGTACTTTATCTCTTTGTGTGGTTGTATTACCTTTTTGTTACTCATCAGACAAGCAGTTTTCATTCTCCTGGATACAGGTAAAAGCACACCCACTCCTGCCTTTGAAATAAATAGTTTTTTGTCTAGAAAAAGTGAGAAAACTGCATGTTTCTCTTTTGATTTCACTGGAACATCCTGCTGCTATTTCTTTGACTGTCCTCATCTTTACGAGAAGTAGCTATGAGTCCCTTGCAAAGAGTTCCAGATAATAATTTTGCAAACCAGATTGCTGCACAGCACCTCACCATCTCTATAACAGTGTTTCCAATGACAGAGATTTTTAAATACTGGAAAGGATTTTTTTTTTTTAATTTCTTCTTCTTTTTTAGTACTCATGTGCTAGCTGACCGAAGAGTGGAAGAGGCAAAAGTAGAATCTAACTGGCATCCTTGCCAATATTTAATTAAAAAAAAAAAAAAGTAGGAATACAAGCAACCACACTATAGCTCTTTGGGATAACTTCAGCATGGGAAACTGTGGAATTGTGTAACTCCACTGCTAGGGAAGGAGGTGTGATCAGGCCTTATGTAGTGTCACTTCAGTGCCAAATGGTTGACTGGCAATAGAAAAGAGGAGAGTTTTCTATCCCGAGCAATATAAATTATTGCTAGGAATACAGTGCACTTTTATGTTCTAAATTCCATTTGTTTCTTAGAATGGATTTTTCTGTAAATTTTCCAACCATTGTGGAACCGTAGTCACTGGCTTCTATAACAGTGTCCTGCTGCAACAACCACTGAGTCACACTCTCACACTAGTACCTTAAATTTACCAAACACAGAGCATAGTCTCTGTTCTTTTTCTTGAGTCAACAATAACAAATGTCCCATTTCTTCCACTAGGTCCCTGTATTTTCAGTAAGCAGTGTTGCTCTGTGCATTTATCATTCTTTAAAGTATGGCATCCTGGAAAATTACAAGTGCACAATAGATATGCATTTTAAATAAGTAGTTTGAGATAGCTAATGATGAAAATTATGAAACAATTCTTCATTTTAACATTTGTTGCAGCTCTCTGAGAAAATGCTGAGATGAAAAACTTATTTTCTTTTTCTTTTCTCCTGCAAGTGATTTGAAGTATGGAGAACAACATAACTCCCCTGCACTAACTAAAATTTCCACCCATTAAAATATTCATGTGATACCAACCACCAGAGAGCGCCATGAAATACTTCACAAAAAGCTGTCAACTTTGCAATTTAAAGACTAAGGGAAAAATTGTACTGAATAGCCAAGAATGACTATTGTTTGTGCCTGAATTTTATGTCTGCTTTCTTAGGTATCATTTAGCTACTACATACTCTGATACTCATATATTAATCCATTAAGCAAATCATTAAGACAATCCCTTCATCTCACAGTCTGTTTTCTCAAATAATAAAATTAAGCTTTATAATACTTCCAATTACATCTGAAAATGTACATCTGTGTTACTACAAAAGGCTGTTGAACACACAGGCAAATGGAAGCACTGGGAGAAAGGATAAGTAGTATGTGTTCATTAAATCTTCCCTGAAGTATGCATGTGCAGTTTTATATACTTTACATGTACTTATATACTTAGATATTCACCATTTCCTGCTTTATTCAAATCAGATGTGCTTAGGCTTGATAAGAATTACAGTTAGTTTTTATTATTTTTGATTGATGGCTGTTAAACTCAGAATCAAATATTGACAGTTTCTTCTTCCTACTTTTTTAAGGCAAATGAAGCAACAGGCGCCGGAACAGAGGAAGAACAGTGTTGGCAGGGCATTAAAATTATATTTAAAACATCAACAGAGCCACTCCTTTAAAAAGAAAAATCAAGGCAGTTTACAGCTAGTAGACACATAAGGGAATGCAAAAAAAAAATAGTGGTTTAAATTAAATAAATAAATGTTCAAATTTTGGGAATAATTTGATTTGAAAGCAAAAAATTATCTAGGATTCCTTTAGCAGAACTTTACATTCAATTTCCTGCAGCAGTATTTCACAACACATCAGACTGTAGCTATCTCTCTAACATCTCTACGAACTCCTATTCTATTACCAGAGAGCCTTTTAAACCAGAGGAAAAAAGCAAAAAAATAGCCATAGACAGCTGACACACGTTGCAGAATGCCCTTACTAATGTTCAGGTTAAATACTTTATTTATGGTATGTAACATGGCTTATGGTGAACCCACTGAAAGGAAAATATACAGCAAGTCTTCAGTTAGTGTCCATAACCTCAAGCATTTCTGCTTAGCAAGATCAGAAGCCCCAGTAGGCATCAACTCAAAAAATAACTGATTATAGGGACCACCCAACTGAAGATTGACCTACTGAAACCACACACGTCCCAGGGACATGCTAGAAGATCATATTGTAGTGCTTTAATAAGCCAGAGATATTATCACTTTGAAGAGGACAAAATATTTGTTGAATACAGTACTTTAATTCACTTGCTTACTTGGCAAGTTCCTGAAGAGTTGTTAAAAGCTCATCAGTAGTTTTGTGATCTTTGGCTCCAAGTGAAGACATCAAGATGTGGACATCATTGAACAGAAGAATGTGATCTTTGGTGTGCTTCTTTGTAAGCTTGAGAACATGGTTCCACCTGTCTCCAAGTTTTACACCTAAGAGTAAAAAATATTTTTCTCAATATAAATACCACATGAAAAAGTGTGACTTTGCAATATGTTTTCAGTCACCCAGCATAAATAACATTCCTACTAAATTCAAGAAAACATTTCCTGATGTGTCAGAATTTTCAGAGTAATGCTCAGCTCCAGGTTGCCATATTCAGGCAAAGAGGTTATTGACTACCTTTAATTTATAACCAATATTCTAAACTACATTATGAGAAGTATGAATTGCTTTATTGCAATCTTGTTTTATTGCAAGCTTGCTCATGTCTTGAAGGTGATGTTCATAAAACACCACCTGAAGCAATCAAATTATATTGATAAGATTAATTTCATAAACAAACCAAATACATCATCAATGTTTCAACTGATTACCATGAAAATAACACCCACCCTTTCATGAACTCACGGTGTTTTTAATGTATAAACACCAACTTCAAAAAAATTAGGGAGAAATGTCACTTAGGAGAGCACACAAAAGTCAGAGGCGAATAGGCTAATGTACATGTATTATTAGCTTTTTCAATAAATACCAAAGTAGAAAGTTAAGCATCTAACTTTAAATTTACTTTAAGGAAGCTCTACAAATTTTTAAAGGGTTATGTACCTGATTGTCCAGTTTCATATCTCCAGGAAAAATAGAAATTAATTTGTCAAAAGAGAAATATATGCTAGCTTGAGCTGAAGGAAATTCAGGCTGCCAAGGTGGGGAAAAAAATACCAAACCAAAACAGCAGCTCTTGGTTATGCACACTATTAGAAGTTTCACATTGAGGCTTTTCTTGAGAGCCAAATTTTTTTCTGTAACACTGACTGAGCTTGCTGTTTAAGTATCTTTAAAAAAATCCTTCTCCAAGGTGCAAGGAAGGAGAAGGCAAAAACTGTTCCCCTTACAGTTCAAAAAGAATGGCAGGTGGATACCTTACCTTCCAGATGAAGCCTGTACAGCATTGAGCAATTATCTACTATATCCAGCATGCTTCCACTTGACAGACACTGGGGACCAATCTGTAATCAGAAGTATTCATAAGCTGCCCAACTGAAGTGCTAGTGGGAACTTACTCAGATAATCAGTTATTTTCACAGTAAAGATTTACTTTTATCTTTTTATTCATACAAAACCACCAGTTTTGCAGCACCCCTAATTGCAGCTTTCTTAAATACAGCACTTTGCAATGCTAAACACTTACACTGCTTTGTTTGTGTTGTTTTCCCATTTATGAAGGTAAATTCAGTAAGTATGGAGAGTCACCAAAGTATCTTATTTTTCCAAACAGTGCCATAAATATTACTTCCCTTTTCTAAGGTTAGTAGATAGGAGTTTGCCAAGCAGCTTTCTTAATGCTTCCATTATTTTAATAATCCTTACAAAGATATATTATCCTATCTGATTCTATATTGCAAAGACTGTTTCAAAGACCAGACAGTAAAAGAAATGAAGAGATGTTTCTACTGACTTAGCAGCTAGCATGCAAAATTAGTAATTTATAACAGTTTCTTACTTTACAAGAAAATTATTTTACATCCTTGTAAAAAGCTTTTTTCTGTGGACACTCAGCCCCATACAGCATGAATAAGAGACACAAACAGAATGGAAAACTGTACCAACAGTGCCACTGTAGCTTTTTCAAGCACATGTGTAAGAAACAGTTGAACTATATCACACTCAAGTCTTCTGGGCATTTCACCAGTTGAAAAACAGTTTCTCTATAAAAACTGTAACAAATATGTAAATAATATATAATATATATATATAAAAACTGAAAAACAGTTTCTCTATAAAAACTGTAACAACTTATGTAAATATATGCATACATGGCACTCTGTGGTAGGTTTCAATCTCATACAGAAGGTAGAAGGTGATAATCATGGTCTTAAGAACATTCTCAGTAAGGAAAAAAAGGGCTCTACTCACATGGTCGTCATAAATTGTCAAAGCAGCCTCATATTCACCCTGTAAAAGGAAACATGAGTAATGTTTCCATTAACATGAGAAACATTCAGATGCAGCAACCAAAAGTGACAGCAGCCAAAAGTGACTGATAGTAACCAAAGACACAAATAGAATTAATAGATGTCATAATACTGCTTCACAACTGCCTCATGACTTCATCATAACAAACTGAGCCAAAGAAACCTTTAAGTACTAAAAGAATGAAACCTGAGATAAACCAGGGTTCACTAGGCCAAACAGTCAGTATGTTTAGGTTTATTTAATATGTACCATTACTGCTGTTACAGGTCATACATGAAGGAGAGAGACAATATATTACCTCTCATTCTAATGTTCTACAGAGTTCCTGTACTTTGCAAAGAAACATCTTCTAATGTTTCAGAGATTTTTGCAAAAATTAGTGCATCCCACTGTGTATGTGAAGAGGTAGGAAAAAGAATAATTACAAGCAGACTACAAAAAAGTGTATAGACAGAAGGTGGCAAAATAAACAAGCTACTATCAAGAGCTATGCTCCTTCTATGTTAATAATACTGAACACAAGCAAGTGCTCTGCTTTCAAGGACACTGCCTGCTCAGTGATGTCAAACTTCGGAATCCCTACTAAACTGAACCCCACAAGTGCTAAGGCATTATTAAATGCAAGGAAATCTTGCATTGCAACCTAACAGGTTGGATAAAATTGCAAACATTTTAAAAGTGTTCCATCATATGAACTAGTAACATGATTAATTAATAGCATTGGTAACCAAATTTAAAGCTCACAGACTCTCTCTTACAGTCAGCAAATTTTGGGGCTAGCAAATTAATACAGAATTTAAAGAGATTTTTGTCTGAAACTTAGAGATCCACTTTCTACCAAATATTTGTGTCAAGTGTAATTAGTGAGACTACTTGATCTTCACATATGCAGTAATCTCGCAACAATTTTTCAACATTCAAACAAAGACCCTGGAACTTTGTCCAATATAATTAAAACTTTTAAAAATTATGTAATAAAGGACCAGCTTTATGCTCCTTAATGCTTAATGTCATTTTGAAAAAATAGCATTGTGTTATTTTACAAAAACAACCCTTTAAAAATAGCTGGGGAAAAAAAATCTATAAATGTTAGGTCTGTCTTTCAAATAGCATTAGCTGAATGACCATTCTTGACTACAAAACACCTATATCAAAATATCTCATACCTTTTCAATGAAGTATAAAGCCCAGTGCCAGTAATTATGGCAAGCAAGCATATCACTGTTCTGGGAACAAAACAAAACACAAAACAAAACAAAAAGAAGAAGAGAAAACATTAGTTAAAAAATAACTTCCCATTTGAACATATCTAGTCAGATTTATTTCCTTCTGCAGTGCAACTGAATGAGACAGAAGAGATAAGACATTCAAATCATCTTCTTATTTGATAAACTTGCTCCTTGCAGCAGTTTCAAAACTTCAAAACCAAGTTTTCCCTCACAGTAGGAGGGAATCAGAAGTAACCTGGATACATAGTGGAAAGAGACATCCACCTTACCAGGGCCATTCATTCTACCCATCTAGACATCTAGCTCAGACAGAGAGAAATCACTTCTTAAACATACATTTTACTATGGACTAGAGAAGCTGCACTGACTACCAAAAACATTGGCAGTTCATCAGATGAGATTAATATTTCCTGGATTGTACCAACTTGGCACAGTCCTTTTCAGCTGGCAGCAGAACTTGAAAAACTCTTCCTTAGCCTGCACATCTAGACAATGACATTGCAGTTCCATTCATGAATGTATTGAGAATAGAAAACCAGGAATGTAACTCCATTACCCTTTGGTGAATATTAAATTACCAGAAAGGTTCGTTCCTCTCCCTGCAGTGCTGTAGATAAATTTAATATTCTCACATGAGGAAAAACATCTTCATTTTCATGATGACAACTGACACTCACTTTCACAAAGCACATAGTTTCCCAATGAACATCAGAGCTTCACTGTGTTAAGGCAAAACATTCTGGTAACCTTTACTTGTTTAACATTAAATCATAAACCAAACCTGAGCAGCTGAAGTAGTTAAGTGCTTGGCATAGACCTGGTAATATCAGGTTTAATACCTTACTACCATTCCCAATGTCACACAAACAAAAACATGGTATTAAGTCACTGAGTAAAACAAAACCCTTTTTCTGCTGCTGACTGAGTCCTGAATGAGATGAAGTTCCTAAAGAAGTGGGCTTGCAGATTACATAAATAAATAAATAAATAAAAGTTGGCTATGGGAACCCAGCCGAAGAGCTCACTCTTTAAAAACAGCACAGGCAGACAGGACCCCCTTGGCAAGGTAGTTAACTTCTTTCAATTTTGAGCTGAACTATACATTTAAAACAAATGGCATCTGCTTTTTTTGGAGGGCTGGAGAAACAAAAAAATACTCTGTAAGTAAAACTTGCACCAAATCTTTGCCACTCTTATTGGAAAGGAGAAAGATTAATTAAAAGTAACAGAAGGTATCCATTTACTCTGATAATCCTGGTCATCATTAAACAAAATTTAAAAATGTCAAATCACCAGACAAAATGCAAGCAACTCTATTAAAGCCCTGAAGAGAGGCTTCCATTGAAGGCATTGGAATAGGCTGCCCAAGGAGGTGGTGGATTCTCCATCCCTGGAGGTTTTTAAGAAGAGACTGAATGTGGCACTCAGTGCCATCGTCTGGTAACCACGGTGATAGTGGATCAAGGGTTGGACTTGATGATCTCAGAGGTCCTTTCCAACCTGGATGACTCTATGAAACTGATAAAAGGCTTTCTGAGAAATGACAGATATGAACCTGAAGCATGGATTTTCTGCTGGCACTTGCAAGACTTGGTGTCTGAATGCTTAACTAAAAACAAAAAACAAGTGCAAAATAAACAGTCCCTCTAGCCTCATTATCCATCCATGTTTGTTGGATGAGGTGGAATGGTCACCTCAGATGATTCTAAAATAGACGCTTGCTGGTTCTAACAAATTCCAACCTCACAGCCTTCTGCTCTGAATAAGACTCATTATATCATTGGGAAAATACATGCTGTCCCAACTCAAATAAAAATTAAACTTCACTTACATTAAAAGACCATATGACAGAGTAATTAAGCTATCCAGTACTCTATAAGAGATACCCAAATTAGTTGGATAAAGTAACTTCAGTACACTAGAAAAGAAGCAAGAGCATCACTTCACTTTTTATTGCCAACCTCTATAAAACCTTCCCCATCCAGAAGCAAACAAATATTTTGAGTCTTCTAAAACATTTGACTGTGTCATTTCTTACAGCACCTTAGGTTCCTGTGAAGAGGTTTAACCAGGTTCTTCAAGTGACTTTCAGTGCTCATCTCAGTGTTAGCAAAAAACTTGTTAAAATATCACTAGTCACTTTTACAAACCACACAGAATCAGGTTGGAAAGGACCTCTGAGATACACACACAATACATGTATAAACCACACATCAGTAGATCACAGTGCTGTCTGCAATGACCAGGTCTTTATGACATGTAAAACACCTAATCAGCTCCACCAGGAAGAAGAAACTGAGGTGTGTGTGTGTGGGGTGTGTCCATTAACACCCACATGTACAAACCATGTACTTGTTGAAAAGCAGTACTATTACAATACTGATAGCTAAAGTAAGGCAGTGTGAGAGGACAGATTTTGTGTAAATTCTGGCCTACTGTCAAGTTTGCCATTTTAGTAATCTCAGCAGTCATAACAACAACTTAAAGTGCACCATAGTATGTGTTCCTCCTAATGTCTCATTTTTTTGTGCCCCTTGCTTCAAAAGTAGGATGTGTAGTAACCAATTCAAGTGATGGTTATTCTGACAAGTGAACTCTGCATGTAACTGTCTGCAGATAGGAAGGAATTGCATGCAAAGGAATTGATAACTTGGCTGGAGAAGATAAAAACCTAGAAGAAAGTTTTTTTCAGAGATGCTACTAGAATGTTTACCTTCCAATTGTTTTCTGTTTCCTTCATAAATTCTAGACCTTTCTTCACCTCTGCCTTCATTTCATTTACGTGAGCTACAGTATGAACAGACCATGCATCTGTCTTATTTATAGCCAAAGCCTGTGAATGAAAAAAGGGAAAACATGATTAAGCTTACAAACTTGGAAATAACAGCATTTATCACTGCAGATATAGAAACAAGAGACTCCTTTTTACTTGCTACAGTTTTTACAACCCGGTGCTGTTCTAACTAACCACAGGATTAATTAGGACAGAAAAGGAAGACCATTGTTTATTGGCTGATTTTGTTTCCCAGCTTCTAGTGCAGAGATGAATACCTGTAAAACACCAAAATTCAGGCTTTAATTTTATTCCACAGACACACACCAATATCAGACACCAAAGAGTTGCATGTACAGACATGAAATATTCTATAACATACTGTCGTGCAGGTAACAATCTCTTCATCAAGAACATGGCCAGCTCTGAATACTGAGCAAGTTCCTTTTTTCTTGCTCCAACAGCTCCCACTAGGCATTTTGGAAGATCAGTCATTAATCTCATAAATGTTAAATGTTAATGTTTAGTCTTTATTGGCACCTTCAGTGACTTTATGTAACAGAAGCTTAGCACAAAAACCAAAAAAACAAAAAACCCCAAACCATTAGAATTTAATTATATCTGACACTCCTAAACTACAGGGATAATCTTGAGGACTGGATAAGTTATAATGTATAATTACTACCTTCATAGAAAGGAAGTGGGACAGCTAATATTGATACCCAGGAACATTGTACAGTTCATTGTTCAAAAAACAAGGAATCAAGCACCTGAGAAAAAAGGGCAGGGGAACCCAAACAAGGTGGACTGTTAAGAACAGATTACATCAAAACCATCCAACATTTTGTAAGAGGAGTAAATAGGCAATTATACCTGGGGAAAACAGCAGATGGGACAATATAGGGACCTTCTATGGGTGTTTTGACACCAATCTGACAAGGTATGCACATAAGCAAGTGAAGAAAATACAGTCAAGATGTGGAACTCCATTTCTAGGGAATGCTTAGAAGCAGTCTCTTATGAAACTCTGAGAGCATTTCCATGTTGAGCTTTCTCTTGCTGCTATGTCTACTAGCAACTGGGAAAATGGATTGAGACAGTTTCTGGCATTTGGAAAACCACCCACAGACAGGGACCATGTTTAAGAATTCAAAAAATGTTAGCACCAATAACAGGCATTTTACCTCACGGGCAAGCTCCTCAGCACGATCAAAATGGTTTGTTTCCATGAGCCCAAAAGAGTAGTAGCCTTTCACATAGCTAAGCAAAAGGGAAAAAAAAATCATCCATTCAGAACCACATCTAAGTTAGGACTGAAAAACATTAGAAATAGCATTTAACTCAAAATAGTCCCTACAATGCAAGTTACAATGAGGACTCAAGTTTGCAGAATACAGAACAATTAGCTAGTAAGAAACAAAGGGTCCAGAGACACCAGCATGGAAAACAGTAACAAGATGCACATCACCAGTGTTTTGAGAGCTATATTTACATTTTTGGACAAATTGAAATTAAAAGCTACAAAGAACAACCAGCTGATGTCTGTAACAGTTGCAAGACACAGAATTTCCAAGGCTGGAAGCAAGACAGCACTATAACCAAAGTTACCCAAGAGTCCCAAAGGCATCACATGAGTCTTGTCTTCTGTGCTTTCTCCAGTGCCCACAAAACTACACAAGAGCACTTCTATGTGAAGTGACTCTTTAGAACTGGTAAACAAGTCAAAGAGTATCCCCACTAAGCAATTAAGGTCCAACATTAAGAAAAATTAGGTATGTTATATACTCCTACACACATACCCAATGTAGTCATTTTAAGAAATATTTAGCTGCTATTGTATTTGCAGATTTGTAGATTGCAAAATACCACAGGATTGTTTCTGCTTCTCAAAATAACTGTTGAGGCTTTGCCTCAGTAGTTTGAAACCAAAGGAACTATTAAAACATGTGGGGTATGTTGCAACTGATTTATTTTCTGGATTGAAATAAGTAAAATGTGATTTTTTTTTCTTTACTTGTTTTTTTTCCAACCTTTTAATTCATGTGTAACTCTGCATGCCTGTAAGTTTGAGGACAACAGGTACTTGCTAGGTTTTTAAAATTAAGAAATGCTTGGCATATATATGGGTGTTTCCTGTTACTTCACAAATAATGAAGTGGACACCAACCTGCACTTCTGCAGCATCGAGCTTAGAAAAGTTTATAAAAATGCAGTCAAAACTGCTAAGTTGACTTAATTTCCCAACAAACAAAACCAGCATGTTGTAGTTAAAATGAACTAAGGGGGCTGGATTTTTCTGAGTTAAGCTAACACAGTGGGAAAAACGAGGCTTCTGATACGATGCTCTGTGCTGCAATTGTGGGGTACCTCAGTTAGCTTCATTAATATTTCAGCACTCAGTCTTTATTCCCTGCAGTCTTTGTGGAATAAAAAAAAAAAAAAAAAGGAGAAAAGATTGTGCTGGATATTAAGTGCATGGATATACAGCAACAGTCATAAAATATTCAGAACGTTATGGTTGGGTGTGGACCACCTGTTCTTTGATCTCTAAATATATGTCTTGACTTATAACTCAATGTTGATTTTTATATAATGCTAAAAGCTTTCAAATACTTTAACAGGTCCTAAAATTTTTTTAAAATATCCCAATTCATTTGTCAAAAGATTCATATTATCCTGAATTACATTTGAGTAATTTTCAGGACAGAACTAAAGAAATTTTTTACAAATTCTGCTTTCCTGACAGTCTTTGCTGCTGCTATGGTATATCCTAAAATTTTATTTCAGAACTACACTTTGGTATTCCAAATAACAACTCCTTTCTTCTTTCCACTGATGTATTCTATCATCTACAATGTGAGCCCCAAGTAAAATACTGGACCCATAAAAGCCAACAGTTTTGCCACTACCCCCAAGTGATGATATGATTTTACCCTGTTTGCTACATGCCATGTTCCATATTTGAGACCACAATGTACTAATTGAGCCAACATCTCACTTCAGAAAAACCCCTCAACAATAATGTCAGCAGGGATACAGGAGAGATATTCTCGTTCTACTAACATCTGATTCACTTCTAAGTCCCTGACTTTGTCTACATGTCTCTTTCCAAAAGATCCTGCTTATTTAGATGTGTTGGAACTTAAAAAACCCACAAAGTACATGCACACCAGCTAAAGACCAATTTTCAAGATGGAGCATTACCCACCTGCTTAGTGGATTATCAGGTGTCCAGAAAGGATAAACACGGGCAACAGAATCTCGCATCTGTATTTGATATCCCAGGTAAAAATAAGCATCCTGGGAAAATTTGAGGGCTAGCAGATCAGTTGGGTGGCTCTGCAGAATCTGTTCCCATAAATCACAAGCTTTTGGAAGCTGTCTGGAAAGAAAAAAAAAAATTTTGATCGCTGAGAAGGCAAACACACTTGCCTCCACTACTAGTTCTAAACTCAAGCTGTTCTGAAAAATATACAATTCAATATCCAGTGACTTTTTCTCCTTTAATTTCTTCATTTTTAAAAAAGAAATAATGGGTCTTCACTGACGACTTTCTGGGACATCTTTTGAAAGAAACGTCCTTGGGTTACCATGAGTCACTTAACCACACAAGGAAAAAGAAACCAGCTTAAACCATAAATCTAAAGATTTTTTGACAGAGTTCAACTCTTTTTACTGTGATCTACCATAATTAATCTAATTTCACACGCACAAAGTCATCTTTTCTCAAGTTAAGCGAATGCACAGTAACAGTGCTTCAGCAGCTTCCTCTTTACCCTTGCTAAGAAGTACATGAGGTAAATCCATACTCACCCGCTTGTTTAAAAAAGAAATAATGAATCATAAGTCCGTGCTTTTTGCAGTGCACATAAATTCATCATACTGAGTGGAACAGTGAGCTTCTGTAACACTTCTGACACTGAAATCTCTCTATTTTACAGAGAAAATACTATTTTCACACTTTGCCTCTCTGGACCCAAATCTGTGTTATATTGGACATGATTGCAGTCAAAGGTTTTGTCTCTTAGTTCTAAACCATGTATTTCATTGATGGATCTCTGACAGATCTAAAAGATGGAGTACTTAATGATATGAAGCAGGGGCAACAAAACACCTCCCCTCCTACCATGCTGCTCACTAACTAGGCATGACACAAATTGGAGAGAGAAATTTAAGAACAACCATCTCACCCTGACCCTCTGCTAGATGTCAGGCAACACTACTACCAACTATCACTTCTACCTGTGGTGGCTCAAACTCTCCATTTGTCCTTTAAATGGGATGACAGTGGCCTTACCCACTGGCAAACATCTCCAGCGCTGATACATGGAGCTTCTCCCGCTCAGTCAGTGGCTGTGATTTTGCAAGCATCATCATCCTTTGCATCCCACTGTTCAGCTCCTTGTTGAGCCGCACAGAACTTCCAGTGCCAATCAGCTCCAAACCATTAGCAATGACATGTCCCATTGCTAAGGGAAACAGAACATTACACCTTGAGCTGCAAAACACTGCAGGTAATTCACTCCTATATAAACCTGAGGGGGAGTTCTTTTCTTGTTTGAAACAAGCGGTGTACTTGGCCCTAGAAGACTCACAAGCCTGAAGTTTTTACATCCCTTCATTATAGCCATTTAAAAAGTCTTTTAATTAGTAACAAAACAAAACAAAAAACAAATAAAGCCATCCCAGCTTGCTCTAGACTGTTTTACAGAATTCTATAACCCACCACTTTCCACTAGATGAAACAAAGCATAATAAACACCAAGGCACAAAGTAATATCCAGCATTTCCCATGATGAGAATTAAAGGTTATACTTACTAAAATTTGGATCTGCTGCTTTTAATTTTGAGAGACACCCCTCAATACCTCCGAGGCTCTCATTATTGGTCCAGGTTGCATACTGTAAGGGAGACAAAGGATTGAGGGATTCCCAGTAACACTGGGCTTCTTTTTTCTCCTCATGTGAAATCCAGAAGTAAGCAAGAAAAATGAGTAAAAGGTAACCTTTGCATTCAGATAGGGTTAGTGTAGTAGGAAAACAGAAAAACTGTTTTCTTTAAGGTAGTTTGGCCACCTGCAGAACTAATAATCATGGATTTCTGTGTGGTTTATGTGAACTGGTTGATTCTCCCATGTCAAGTAGGAGGTACATGCTGACTGAAGTTTCTGGCATAGCCCTCCACTACCAAAGTTTGCAGCTGTCTGATAACAGCCTGACTGTGAGGCTCTTCCAGCCGGTAAGAAATTTAAACATCAACTACAGTAAAGACCATTTCATGAACAAGTCCCTTCAAATTACATTTTCTTACACTTTCTGGTCATACCTGAGTCAGTGCAGCATCAAATAGTTTACAGGCTTCATTGCTAGTTGTGGACAGGGAAAGACCAGCATCCTCCCAGGCCTGCACAAAAAAAGACACAAACCTCCTCAATTTACACACTCATTTTCCAGGCTAAGCAAACAGATTTTCTTGATGGTGTTCTGACACTTTCATCAACTTTGACTTTAAAAAAAAAACAACAAAAAAAACAAGCTGGAAGGACAATGTGAGCAGGCACACAAACCTTTTGTGAAGTTGTAGTTATATTTGAAGACTCAATTAGATGTGTTAGCAGTGGGAATAAAGCAGAAAAAAAAGTTTAAGAAGGTATTGATGGATTACACATCTTGGAACAAGACTCACTACAACTCAAAATTTGGCTAGTTCCTTTTGCAAACACTCTTCATGTGAAGCATGAGTTTTTTTTCTAAGTGAAATTAGTACCTTAAGTAATTTGCTGGCCAAAAAGCCTGGCAGAACAAACCCACCAAGAGCTGGGCCATAGACATGTACACAAGCCTTACAAAAAAAGCAAAAACACGGGCATTTGACAAAGCTAAAACGCAGAACAGTATCAGGCTGACACAGTTTCTTAACAAGCTATGTAACACTGACTCAGGTGCTACATCTTCCAGCTAGCTGCTGGAGAAGAAAAAGTTTCTTAGGCAGATGTGTAGTTCACCGAATGGTGGAACTAAGCTACAGCACCATGGTTGATGGGTGCATCAGAACCTGTATGCCACTCCTCCTCCTGTTAGCATGCCAGGACAAAAGACTGCAGGGGAAAAACCACCCCATAAAAGCTGCTGACGTATAAAAGGTATCCAAGATCTGTCCTAAACCTAAACTGTTGTTGCCAACCAAGAACTAAAGAGCTACATAGAGCACAGAAGAGCCCTTGTCCTTGTCCTCTGTGTTGT
Organism: Phaethornis superciliosus; assembly: GCA_023637945.1. Lineage (NCBI taxonomy): Eukaryota > Metazoa > Chordata > Aves > Apodiformes > Trochilidae > Phaethornis > Phaethornis superciliosus. The sequence goes on from JAJQWJ010000001.1 coordinate 38,906,126, forward strand.
ACACAAGTGGTCCTGCCCGAACAACTTGGGATGATCATGTCTTAGGGCCTGTCTGTACTCAGCTATTACATTGTAACCCAAGAAAGCTACAAGAGGAGTATGAGTTTGTAAAACAATTATCATCTCCCCTTTCCAAAGAGGCTGCCTTTGAGTTCTCTTCACTAATATCCCACAACCTTCCACTCTAACTCCAAAAGAGGCTCTTCTGTGATGCTTTTTGGAGCAGAGTGCCATGGCCTTGGCTTTTCTTACTGCATCTTAGCAAGACCAAAACCTTACCCTTTTCCTTGCTTTAAGATGAGAGTTAAATCACAACATAAAGTGACTGTTTCATTTGTGGGTTTGTCCCCACTGGAGCCCCAGCTGGCTGTGAGGAATCTCTGCTCTTTGCAGGCAGCTGTTAGCACATCCTCTATTACTCAAGTGGCAGCTCTCCAGAGCTGTGTCACTCACAAAACAATCACGCCCTGAAGAAACAACTTCTTTTCCTTTTCAATTTTACTCCTGCCTACCTAATTAAAAAAAAAAAAAAAAAAAAAAAAAAGGCAGCCAATGGAGAAAGAATAGGACGAAAGCACACGAATCAGTAACTAGCTCCTAGTTACTATCAGTTACTAGCTCCTGCCCTAACAGGCAGATTTTGAACTCTTGGATTTGAAGCTGATTTAGAGTTAAATGAAGGCCTGCCCGGCTTTTGAGGCCCACTGAAAGGGCAGATGTGTGCCTGTGGCACCATTCTGCTCCCCAGACGAGACCCAGAGATGATCAGGCAGGAGTCTGATTCCCCTGCGGGAGGAAGGCAGGGAAGGCAGGGAAGACAGGGTACTGCGACTCGCCTCCGCACTCAGATCCCAACAGCAGCCTGACCCTTCTCGAAACCCACCCTCAGCGTGAGGTTACTGCGGGGCTGAGGGAGAGGAGCTCCAACAGAGGCCTCACCACCCGGAGCTGGCTCTCCGCGCCCTCCCCTCAACCCCTTCCCGCCACGGACCCAGCCCCGCACTCGGCCGGTCCCGGGACCTCCCCCAAGCTCCTACAGGAGGGCACCGCCCGTCCGAAGGCCGCACACCCACCGCCCCCGTGTGCCGGGCAGGAGCAGGTGTCGTGGGCGCAGCGGGATCCCCACTCCCCGCGCTCGGTCGCGGCGGTGGGACCGGGCCAAGCCCGAGCAAGCGGGCCTCCTCCACGTCCCACTTCGCCTCAGACGTGCCCTCACCTTGCAGTCCCTCAGCGGCGCCATGATCCCTCTCCGCAGCCCCGCTACCGTCGCCGTACGGCTCCGCACCGCCCCTCGTCAGGAGGAGGAGGAGGCGGGGCCGCGGGCGGGACAGCACCGGGCGGGGCCGCGGGCGAAGCAGCGGTTGCGGGGTCGTAGGGGCCGTTCGGGCCGTTGCCACAGGCGACCCGCAGAGTCCCCGTGTCACTGCGCTGCTGCCGGCGGATGCCTTCCGTGTAGGCTGTCGTCTCCGTAATAATTTGTACTTCTGGCATTGGGAGTACAGACGAGCTGCTGATTCTGAAGTTTAATACCTTTCTTACCAGCTGCGCCGGTGAGGTGGGCAGGGACCAAGCTCTGGTCCCTTGGAGCCCTTCTCCAGCAGCCCCGGACTCCCCAGCTGCCACCGCACCCTGCCATGGCAATGAAAGTGCTTCATCTCCTCCTTCAGCTGCTCAGCTGCTGTCTGGGAGGCTCGTCGGTCTCCTCTCCCTTCGCACCTCCTCTTCCAGGAGTCAGAGTCAACAACTACGCTGCAAAAACCCCAGAAGCACCAGTGGCTTTCCAAAAAGAACCCTGTTCCTTAAAACCCGTCTGGATTGAGAGACCTGATAATGAGAGCGATATCCTGTACCAGAGAAGGACGAGATCCTTTTTCCTTTTTGCCAGATTAGAGGTAGAGTGCAACGTTGGTACACAGATCAAGACCCGGTGGGTAGTCTATCCTGTTCCAGACACAACAACCGATCCAGACTGGGAAAAGCCACTAGACACTTCTTCACTGTCTGGTGTAGAGACGATAAAATTAACTGTTCCCAGTTTCATTTTGGAGCATGGGTTGTATTTGTTTAGATTCAATGTTAAGGTAACTCCAATTGGGTCCCGAACCGCTCTCAGGGGCTCAGATCAAGTTTACGTTAAGATTGAGAAGAGTGATCTAGTGGCACATATCGCAGGAGGCATGTGGCGCACAGTGAGTTTTTTTGAAAGTTGGATTCTTAATGGCTCTCAATCCCATGATCCCGATACACAGGATGGAACGGGACTCAGACTTACTTGGTTCTGCACAAAAAACAGGTCAGACTATGGAATCTGGCAATTAATCTTTGAAAACAGATGCCATCCAGATCAGGACAGTTTGAGATGGTTAACATTCGTAGGTACGGTTGTAACAGTACCAGCCCAAACCCTCCCACCAAACACCATATACTACTTTCGCCTAGTGGCTGTAAAGGATACAAGGAAGAATTTTGATGAGCAAATTATAGAGGTGCAGTCTGTCTCACCACACGTTCTCAGTGTGGTATGCATTGAAAATTGTCGTAGATCTCTGATCCCAACACAGAGATTTATATTGTCTGGAAAATGCGTAACCTGTGGAACGCACAGAGAGCCACTCTACTATTGGTCCCTTTTAGGAAAAAACTTTGCAGAAGTTAACTTTGACTGGTCTTCCAGAACCTCAACAGGGAGATTTGGGGCTTACCTTTCTATACATGCTCTGACTTTTACACAGTTTCCATATGAAACCTACGCACTAATGCTAAAAGTAACTACCTCGGATGGTAGGTCCTCAGCCTACAGACATGAGTTTAGGGTGAATTCACCTCCCAGGGCTGGCAAGTGTGGTATCAAACCACGCTGGGGCACAGCCTTTCTGACAAAATTTGTGGTTTGGTGCAGTGGATTTTCTGATGACAATTTACCTCTGACTTATAAAGTGATAGTAGCTTCCAACGTACCCAAAACTGCCCAAGTAACTTCTGTGGCAGAAAACACATTTGGCATAATTATGTACTTCGGTTATGAGCCTAAAACTCCTCCATCTTTTCTCCCAGTTGGAGTGCCTTCTCAGAAGTACACCTTGACACTCTATGTTCAAGTCCACAATTCCCTCGGGGTGTTTACCCAGGTGAGTTTGCGTGTCCGCGTACAGAACCCAGTCAGGAGTCGACCACTCACCGTTGTGTTCCGCGAGCTGCTGGCCTCAGTAAGCGGTTTAACCGCACCAATGTCATCTTACATGCAGAGTGGAGATTACCTGCATGCAAGTTATTTGACTTATATGGCAGCCTCAATCTTGAACTATATTGAAACTAAATCAACTCTTCCGGTGCCGAAGGCTCAGTTTCGGAAAAACCTGATCAAAACAGCCATGAATATTTCAGTTGAAAGCACATTGGAGATCAACCAAATAGTTGCTGCTCTTTCCCTAGTCACGGAAGACGCTGAGGAAGTGGACATTAAATCACAAGACCTTGTCCTTCAGAAACTGGCAGAAGTAACAAGAGTGCTGAAGAGAAAGAGGTCTGAGAACAACTGGTCTGAGGAAGCAGACATTCAGAGCAGTGGAATACTAAAGTGCTTGTCCAACATCCTGAGAGCTGCTCTTCCGCGTCGCAGGAAAGTCAATGTTGGTGGAGTTGAACAAGCCTTCTCCATCATGGAAAATTTAACAGAGGTAGTTTACCAGGGCAAAGTCCCTGGAGAAACAGAAACTCTAATGAAAACAAAAGACTGGAATATCACTCTGAACAAAGATGAAGTCTGGCAAATTCCAGATGCTATCCCTACCAGAGACACCTGCAGGAATTGCTTTTATCCATCTCTGAAAAAGGGAAATGTTTCAGCATTTCCCAAGGATACTGTGATTTCTACTACTCTTTATGAGTTTGATGAGAACCCCTTCCCTTGGTTAGGTTACACAACAGAAATTGCAACAATGATCTTGGGGTTCAAAATGGCAGAGACCAAGGCTAATGGGGATCTAGTGGGGATCGTGCCTGAAGGCGCAGATATTATTGTTGCTAGGAAAGACAGGGAATCTTCAACTTTCGAAATAACAATGGGACCTGATAGAAAACAAGCTTACACAACTGGAGGATTTCACTTAGAGGTCAAAAGAAATTCCACGGTCATATATATTCAGATCCTGACAAAATTAGAAGTTACTTTCAACGTGCTAGTCTTTACAGGCACCAACATCACTCATGCTCATCCCATAGCCTCGTTTAAAGCTTTTCACAACAGTTCAACAGTTGCAAGCAAAAATGAGACAACTAGCAATGACTGTGTCATTAAGACTCCCTACATTATCTGCCTCCCAGAGTCACTGCTGGCAGCCACAGCTCAGGAAAGTGGTGCAGACACTTATAACATCTCCATTGTCTTGATGACAGCCTATATTGTAAGGTATGAAACGAAGAAACTGGTGAGCATATGTGTTTTTAGTGACCAGTGCCTATTTCTGAACAGCCTCCGAAGTGTGTGGACAGAAGACACATGCAGGCTTGGGCCCTTAACTGACTGTCAGAGAGTACACTGTGTTTGCGATACAAAGAGTCAGAGCAGGCTCCCCGATGTGTCAGCCTCACTTCTGTTCAGCATCATGTTCCTGGCAGCCAAAGTATTAGTTACTCCCAACGCAGTAGATCTGGAAAGAGCCCTGATAACAGACATACCTAAAAACCCAGTGGCTCTCTTAACAGTGCTCTTTATTTTTGTCATCTACTTTCTTTTGTTCTTCTGGGCCCTGAGAAAAGACAGGATTGACAGGGAGCGCAGAGACAGGGTTATAGTTCTGCCAGACAACGACCCCTTTGATAAAGTGAGGTTTTTGGTTACTTTATACACAGGCAGTCGCTGGGGAGCTGGAACCAAAGCAGATGTCTTTCTTCAGCTCATTGGCCAGAATGGCACAAGTGATGTCCATTGTTTACAGCACTCATATTTTCCATCTTTCCAAAAAGGAAGCGCTGATCGCTTTCTGTTAACTACAAAGACAGACTTGGGAGACATTTGTTCCTTGAGGGTCTGGCACAACAACAAGGGCCCATCTCCAAGCTGGTTCTTAAGCAGAGTCAAAGTTGAGAATATGTCCACCAGGGAAACCTGGTTCTTCATGTGCAGGAAATGGCTTTCTCTTGATAAGGGTGATCACTTACTAGAAAGGACATTTTCTGCCACAGACCCTAAGACACCTCTGCCCAGAACTGATGTTTTTTTGATTAATCTTGCCAGGAGCCTGGCAGACAACCATCTGTGGTTCTCAGTTTTTTCTGCTAGTGTTCTCACTGGCACCTTCAACAGGCTCCAAAGGTTGTCTTCTTGCTTAGCAGTATTATTATTAAACTTGTTTGTTAACATTATGTTCTTTAATGCTGAAAAGGATGAAGAATCTACAGTACACTTCAGGTATTTGAGATCAATAGTAGTAGGAGTTGAATGTGCATTGCTTACCATACCTGTGGAGATGATTATAATTGTCTTATTTAAGTTTTCCAAGAAGAAACCTTGTCCTCCTGATGTGGCCCAGGAAGACCCACAGCTAGGTTCACCATCCCTGGCTGGAAAACGTAAGAACTGGAAGGAACGTTTGCAAAAATCATACCTTTCAGAAACTTCATCACAAATGAATAATAATATCCCCTTGGAGAACCTTCCCAGTCCCAGCGACTCACAGAGCCCACCATCTTCCACAAAGACAGGAAGCCAGGGAGATTTCCAAAATAGGAGTAATTGCACAGTTTCAGAAAAAGATAAGAATGCAACTGGCACAGATGAGCAGACAATAATCACAAATTCCCCTCCAACGGCTAAGGCCGGCCAGAGCCAGTTACCATCAAATTCCAGTTTTAAAAATAATTACACGGAAGAAGGGGGCAATTTGCAGGAAGAAGAGAAATCACTAAGCATTACCTCCACGTCCTCTCCCAATACACAGCACTTAATTTTTTGTTGGTGGTGTGTCTATGTCTCATGGGCACTAGTTATAGCTGTCACTGGGGTGTCATCATTTTTCATTGTGTTATATGGCTTGAATTATGGCTATCAGACTTCAGTAGAGTGGCTTATAGCATCTGCAGTCTCCTTTATTGAGAATGTGTTTTTCATTTCGATTTTGAAAATAAGTTTTTTAATAGCTATACGTACAATTCGTCCAAAATACTGTGAGAACATCATCTGGTTAACTCCGGAAAAGTATTCTGAGCTGAGGTTGGGTAAAGAAATTATGAATGCTGATGAGATGAGAGAGATGCACTTGAAACTCGCTAAAATCAGAGGCAGCAAGAAGTATAAGCCTTTAGGAGCTGATGACATTGCAATCATGATGAGAAGGGCAAAAATTAAAGTCAAGGCATATATTTTCATAAAAGGTCTCATCAGTCACCTTGTCTTTTTAACACTGCTATTTAATTTTGTCTATTCCACTGAGAATGCCAACAGTTTCCACTACAACCAGTTCATCCATAGGCAGTTCTCTCCACGACTCTCCAGTGTAGATAAGCTAGAACATATCTACATGTGGGTAAATGACTGGTTCTTACCCATGATCCACAATGACCTTCAGCCAACCTTTCTTCCCGAGAGTTGGTCAAAAATAATTGGATTGCCTAGGATGAGGCAAGTGCGTGCTAAACGTACCAAGAAAAAATGTTTCCGTCCCTACAGCTTTGTAAATAACTTTGTGATCGGCAAAAGCCACTGTCTTCCCAAATATGGCACTGACATCCCAGAGAGAGGTGATTTTGCTGGCATTTGGACAGAGATGGACAACCAGTCTGTCTCCACGGGTGTCAGCAGTTACACTGGGTTCACTTACCAGTGGAACTGGACTCCATGGGTGTATTATTCATATGGAGATTTGCACACATATGGACCGTCAGGATATACGTTTTACTTTTTTCCTGAAGAAGAAATAATTAATTCAACGGCAAGGATGGATGCTCTGCAACAGAACGACTGGCTTGATGAATACACATGGGCTGTGATCATTGAACTAACTACATTTAACTCCGATGCAGATCTCTTTTGCACCATCACAGTCATATTTGAGATGTCTAATTTTGGGATCATAAGACCAAGTTTGTCAGTACACTCTTTTGCACTCCCTGTTTTTCATCAGCAAACTAATTTACAAATATTTTTGTTTGTAATTCTTCTTGCCTTTCTGTTAATTTATGTTGTGGATGAGCTTTACACCATAGGCCGAGAAAAAAAATACTATCTTAGAAATATTTTCAATATAATCAACTTAGGCTTAAAAACAGCATTACTCCTTGTCGTTTGTTTACAGATCATGAAGTTTAAGATAGGAGAGGATATACTGGTGTTTTACTTACTTCACCCAGATGATTTCATTCACTTTCATGCAGTTTCTCAATTAGATCAGACTTTAAGGATTTCTCTGGGCTTTTTAGCATTTCTTGCAGTCTTGAAAACTCTGAAATATTTTATTTTACTTTACGATGTGCGCCTGGCACAAAGATCAATCCTGGCAGCCCTTCCCAGCATCTCCTCAATGGCCTTTATTGTAGTGGCATACTTCTTTGTATTTATGGCTTTTGGCTACCTTGCGTTTGGGCAGCATGAATGGAATTACAATAACATGATTCACTCAGCTCAGACTATATTCTCTTACTGTGTCTCAGCTTTCAGGGATACCGAATTCTCATCCAACAGGCTGCTGGGTGGTCTTTTCCTAGGCTCATTCATGTTGGTGATGATTTGTGTCCTGATCAATCTCCTGCATGCTGTCATTATGTCTGCCTATAGTGATACAAAACGACCCGTAGTTGAAGAACCATCTGATGAAGAACTAGTAGTTGCTTGTGTATGGCAAAGGCTCAGACAGATATTTTATCGTCTGATCTGTAAAAAATACAAAACCAGCAAGCATGATTTTTTTCACAGTGTACTCTATGGGAAGCCTAAGAGAAAACATCACCGACATTTAGGGCTCAAAAAAAGAAAAATAAATGGGAAAAAAATGGTGTATCTTGTTATATGAGCAAGAAAATTGTATTCAAGACCTTCATTCTGTGACACTTGTATTTCAAATAAGTTAACATAAATAAACTACTTTTAAGATTTTTTTTTCCCCAACAACTTACTAGTGGTTGTGGTCAGATTCTTTCCAGACTATTTTGCATCTAATCCAGTGGAAATTGGGTGTCACAGTGTGGTGGTGGCTGGCTCCCTCTGGATGGGAGGTAGGCCCCCACACGGCTGCTCATTTACTCTCTTCACAGAAGCATAGGGAGAGAATCAAAGGCCAAAAGTGCAAAAAAATCTTACAAGTCAATACAAGAAGAATTTAAGAAGTGAAAGGGAAAAAGACCTGAAACCACAAGTGACACAAGACACAGTCACCACTTGTAGACTGATGCCTAGCCAGTCTCTGAGTAAAAGATACTTTCAAAATACTTCTCTCACTCAAGTTTTCTTGCTGTGCCAGACAGAGCTAGCAGATAGGAACTGGTGCCCATTTCAAAGAGGTGAAGCATAACAAGTTAGCTCAGGACTTTTGCCCCTGGCGGACAACAGTCTAATACAGGACCAAAAATGTCCTGAGACCTGAAAACGCTGATGAATCCATACTACTCAGTGCAGAAGAACTCAAAGACAAGTTAGCAGGGTGGAATTAAGCAATTAAAAATAAACCTTCACAACACTGCATCGGATTTGTATGCATAAGGCTTTGTTGCAATGTCCCATTGGAAGCCATTACCTATGGACTATAAATTCCAATTATATGGCCTGGAGGTGGGCATTAGTAGCCTTCTGTGTTGTAAAACTATACCTGCACACTGCTCACTGTGTGATCTCCTGTAGGGGAAGACTATTCAAGTCAATTGGGAAAACTGGCTGACTTGGTCAAAACCCCTCTTTTTTATTCATAAAGCTGGGGGCATCCTCCAGACAGTTCAATTTGAACACAAACGGACCACAGAACATTTTAAAATCTCCCATGCTCTTCCCACCACCATGTGTTTCTGGGGAGCACAATGGCTGGCAGGATGGTGGCACCCATCAGCCCTCAGCCACGTGCTCCTGGATGCACTGATGATGTACTTTATAAAATTGAATCTTTTCATGAGCAAGGACAAGGGAGTCATAAGAAGTTACAAAGGTTTAGTAGAACAACGATTCTGCTGTTAAAATAAGAAATGAGAAATTAAGGCAGCATGTACTTTGCTTAAAGTGTGACAAAATTGATGAAAGTTGATGTATGCGGTAACATCTGCTCATTATAATCTCATTAGAACATGAGAACATCTCTGTTGTGCTGCCCGCCTCCAAGTCCCCTACCCACGGATCATGCGCCAGAAATTCCGTGTGCACTGTACTGCTAAATCGAAGCGAGAACTTCACTCACCAACCGGAGCAGAATCCTCATGAATACGGATTACCTCGGTGGTGCAAACCGACCAAATGCGTGTAAAAATGTAGAGAGCTTTGTGACTTCTTGGGTCTCGCTTTGCCCCTGGCACCTCGAATCTGTGCCAGCACGCAATAAACACAAACCCTGCTCCTGCCCCAGCCCCCTGCTGCCTGCCCCAGCCCCCTGCTGCCTGCCCCCTGCTCCCTGCCTCCTGCTCCCTGCTCCTGCTCTTGCCCCCTGCTCCTGCTCTTGCCCCCTGCTCCCTGCCTTCTGCTCCCTGCCCCCTAACCCCTGCTCCCTAACCCCTGCTCCTGCTCTTGCCCCCTGCTCCCTGCCTCCTGCTCCTGCCCCCTGCTCCCTGCCTCCTGCTCCCTGCCTCCTGCTCCCTGCCTCCTGCTCCCTGCCTCCTGCTCCTGCCCCCTGCTCCCTGCCTCCTGCTCCCTAACCCCTGCTCCCTAACCCCTGCTCCTGCTCTTGCCCCCTGCTCCTGCTCCCTGCCTCCTGCTCCCTGCCCCCTGCTCCTGCCTCCTGCCCCCTGCTCCCTAACCCCTGCTCCTGCCCCCTGCTGTGCTCGCAGATTGGCGCCTCACGCCTCGTGAAAACGGACCCGTTCTGAGGACAACGCAGGGGTGGGGCGGCCAGACACGCCCTGCCTTTTTCCAAAGCCTAAAAGCCTTTCCCCCACCAGCTCTGAACTCCAGGGGCTTTCGGAACCGGCCCGTCCCACACCGCCACACGGGACAGTCGAGCCCGGTGACCGACAGCCGCCTGAGGAAACCCGCACCGCGGCCGCGCTCCCCCTTCTCAGCGGCCGCAGCCCCGGGCGGGCCCCGCGCATGCGCAGAGTGAGAGCTGCGGGGAGCAGGCGGGGGAGGAGCGGCGCCGGGAAGCTGCTCACGGGGTTCCCGTCTGTCGCTGGGCTTATGTCAGCGGCGGTACCGGTACCGGTACCGGTACCGGCAGTGGTGGGTGTTGCGCAGTTCGGGTGGGCGTGAGGGAATCGGGTGGCTGTAGCTGGAGGAGGTGGCGGGCTTTAAGGTTAGGGCGGGGGGCCGGACCCGTCTGGCAGCCAGGCCCTAGTGTAGGGGCAGGGCGGGGAAGTCGAGCTCGCCGGAAGCAGGTCTTGGTACCGGGTAATTATAAAATGGCTTGGGTTGGAAGAGACCTTAGAGATCACCCAGTTCCACACCTCCCGCTAGGCCAGGTTGCTCAAAGCCCCATCCAGCGGCCTTGGACACTTCCAGGGAGAAGGCAACCACAGCTGCTCTGGGCAACCTGTTCCAGTGTCTCAGCACCCTCACAGTGAACAATTTGTTCCTCATGTCTAACTCAAATCTACTGTCATCCAGTTTAAAGCCATCACCCCTTGTCCTATCGCTACATGCCCGTGTGAAAAGTCCATCTCCAGGCTTCCTATAGGCTCCCTTTGGGTACTGGAAGGTGTTCTGATGTCTTCCCAGAGCCTTCTATTTTCATGCTGAACAATTTCTACTACTGATACTATTGTTAATAGTAAAGGTTCATGCACATGAGTGAATCTCAAATCTCACTTTAGTAGACAGCATGTGTGGCATCTGAAAAAGGTTTTTCTTTTCTCCTTACCAGCTGGGTTCCCTCTCTGGAGATGAGTGGTGATAGTCCTTAGGACAGGACCCAGACTGCCTCATCAGTTGCTTCTCCATTGCAGAAGACAGAATAAACAAAGTGTTGCTGCAGAGGTAGGAGGGCGGTATTCAGACCCCCTGCTTTGGAGTGGGAAGGTTTTAAAGTATGCAAAGTCTGCACTTCTCACCTGCAGAGTGCCTGACTCAGAGCATAAGTTACACTGAGTGGCAGGATCCTCCCCTTCAAACTGCAGAGGCAAATGTGAGAAGAGTCTGGGTCAAGAGAGAGCATGAGCCTCCTGAGAGTTCCCTGCTGACCAAGATGACTGCTTAACAGGAGACACTGTGCCTGATTTTTTTTCTCCACAAAAGGTTTTTAGTATAAAGTGTGGGTTTTGTTTAATAGAATGTAGTGCCCACAGATTGCTTTTTATCAGGAAAATGGGAGTTGGAGCTACAAGATGCAGTCTTGAGGGTGATGGTGGAGAGGATTCCTTGAAAGTTCAAAGCTGTTTGAGGGCTTGTAAATGAAGACTCATCCCAGGCAACTTAGGGAAACCCTTATTTCTGTCATATGTAGGCCTTTCCAATATGAGGTTGCACCTAAACCAAAAAAACAAACCAACCAACCAAAAAAGCTGTGTTGTGAACACAGCTTTGGACTTAGAGGACTGTAGAGCCATGGGAGCAATAATATACTCAACTCCCCTTAAGAAAAATTACAGGGAAGTAGGAAGTTTGTAAGATGTATGAGAGATGGAGTACCACAGTTCCTGAATCTGCTCTGAAAACCCCAGTAAGTATCTTCGCATCTCAGTGGTACTAGAAATGGTCTGTCTTGCTGCTTAAGGAGAGAGGTTAATGAATGATGTGGCTTTCCTTCACACTTATTACAGACTTTGCTTGCTGACCTGTTACTTGTTTATGAGACACTTGAGCTGGTAGGAGAGTCTTTATAAACACTGCAAAATGGCATCAAAATAAAGTCAGTTGTGGCTTGGGTGTGATAGGCATTTATGAATCAAAGACTTGGATTTGTGCACTAGTATTTAGTTATACCAGTGCTTGTGAAGTGGTTATTTTCTTTTTCAGTAATGATTTTTCCTCTGCTGTAATATTACCAGTTTGTTTCCTGGATGGGAAGAGCATACACACTCATGTACTGAGGAACAGGGTGTGCAGACTGTGGAGCCTGTACAGAAGAAAGGGCCTGGCTATCTGTGATGTCTCCTACCTCTAAGAACAAGTATAATTATCTCTGTCCTACAGGAAATTATAGATGTGATTCTTGTGCCCATGCCTTGATAAATACTTGATAAGAGAGCATCAGGTGTTGAAAAAGTAAGTGCAACCTTAATACCTGCATATATTTTAGGCAAAGTAATCTATGTACTGGCTGGGAAGCAGAGTCTTTCAGAGAGGAGCAAACTGAATAAACCTGAAAAGATGCTAAAAGTTTGTGGTGGTTGTGCCTGGCTAAACTCAAATAGCATATTTCATGCTGCTACATGGCTAGAAAACAGGAATTTATCATATGTGTCATATAAGTCAAGAAGCTGGAAGCCCCTGACTGAAAGACTGATTTACACTGTAAACAGAAGCAAAACCAAAATTACCTCCTTGTGAAGCTGTGAAACAAGGCACCTATTAGTCAGTTCTTGTGACAGAACCCCCAGCAAGTACCCTGGAAAAGAAGAAAACTTTCTAGGGGTTAAGAATGGACTTCTTTGCTTTATCAAACATGCTGGAAATATGTCTTTGGTGTGTTCTTGTGCTTGCTGTTTGCAATAGCTGGGATAACAAAACCTGAGGAACATGTTTTTCAGAGGAAATGAGCATGCCTGTGTGAAGGTGTTTAGGGCTATGTGCATAAGAAAATAGTCTTTATTCTAAATGCATCTTTAGTCTCAGGCTTTCTTGAAGCTGACACTCCTTACTTACTCCATACCCCAAAACCCCATTCCTACAGTAGTTTTTAGTTTCTTTTCTTTTTGAATGTTTTACTTTACTTCGTTACATAGTCCTCAACTTGAGCTCAGTTCTAACAAACTGGGAGCCTCAGTCACATTTTACTGGAAAGAATACTCCAGCTATATTAATGCTGAACACCTTGCTGATCACAGGGGAAAGTGGGCACTGGGTGTCACAGTAAGGACAGTGTAACACGCAACGCCACATAGTGGGTGCTTAGTATTTCTTTACAGTACCAACTTTACGTTCTATAGGGTGATAAATCACTGAAGCTATATTTATTTCTTTCAGGATTATGTCAAGTTGCAGTGTCTTATTTCCTGAAACACTGCATTAGCATCTGCATGTATTTTCACAAAATCGTGGTGTTCCTATTTATAGACTGTTGGAAAGTGTTGCACTAAGTTTAGATTGTGCTTAGCCAAGCCAATACTTTCAGTGGTGCGTACACACGTGGCCCTCCATAACTTTTTTTAAAAGGCAATTTAAAAGGAATCATCATCACTTACATATTAATGGAGCTTTACTATCTTATTCTTTTCCACTACGGATATTAATCTAACAAAGCTGTAACAGGGACAATAAGCTTGCTTTGCCTTCCTTTAGTTTCTAGGCCATTTTACCAATAAAGCTTTGCACTCCGCTTAGGAAAGCCTGTTCAAAGAGGAGGAGAAGAAAGAGCAATGAGGAGATTCAAGCAGAAAACTAGATATGACTATAGGCCAATTTTGTGGGGTAGAAAAGGAACAAATGATACTGTAGTTCTCCCTCCTGTCAGGATTGATTGTTCTGTTACACAGGAAAGAGATCCACCATTCACTCTGCCTCTGCAACCAGACATAAGAGATGCTACCACGCATGCTTGGGCAGCTATTTTATTCTATCAATCATCGTCTTGTGTGATCCACTTAGCTGGGTTTTTATAACTAAACAAGTCACTCTAAACAGCTGAGGTGCTGGAGTGAGAATTCCCCACAGCAAGTAACAGTGCTACTGCCAGGCACTGGGCTGTACGGGGCTGATGTGTCCACTAGAGGACAGTGGTATGTACTGGTTATTCAGTGCCTTGTTGCAGCATTCCTGTGTGAAGCTGTTGAATTCTCACCTAATTTAAGATTCTTCTTTTTAAAATGCTGTCTAATTCAGAGCTGGCCGCCTGCCACGTTCAAGTATGGAGTACTTGAGATAGACTTTTAAAGTCTTAGTTTCTCAGCTTAGTTAAATCATGCATTTTACCTATACATGGCTTTTTGAGATCATCGAGTGTTTGTAAAGCCTTTTACCTAAGGGAGGGTATTTGATTTGCTTGTTTCCTGTCTTTCTGCTGACATACCCTGTCCACACATTCCCTAGCTGTTCAGAAAAGATGGTTGCCTTCACCTCTCTGACCACATAGGCTGTTTCTCCTGCTGCCACGGGGAGTCTACACAAACTTGATAAAAAGCAGCATGCTGTATGAGCCAAAGCTAGAGGGAAGCCTGTGTGCTGCAGTGATCACAGTTCCTTCAGAGCAGAGAGAGGACAGCAATGCCAGCAAAAATCCCCCTGGGCACAAAGGGAGAAGCTGCTGCAGAAAGTCAGGGTTTGATTCAATCAGGTGGTCTCTGGGAGGGCCTAAGTTCCAAATGGCCTCTCCTGGTGAAGTTGCATGGCTGGGCTAATTTGTTATGCTGAATCCAAGGTATGTCACCTCAAAGGAAAAGCAGGGAGGCAGCCAACAGGTGACCTATACATGCCTTCAGGGCAGTAACGAGAAGGAACTGGAGGGAGAGAGTTGTTCACCTGGGGATTAGCTATCAAGTAAGAAGGTTCTGCTCTTTCATCTGTCACCTCAGAAATTAGGCAACAGATCATTTTTCTAAAGGAGGTGAGTGCATTCCTGGAGCTATTTAAATTTACATCACACCAAACACTGCAAAGTAATTTGGCATTTACCAGGCTATTAACTCAGTGGCTCCTTCCCTTCTGTTAGAGAGCACTCTTTCCCATAGAGAATGAAGCTGTGAATATTTTAATAGGTCATCGTCATCAACAGTGGATACTGCAGGAATAAGAAACCAGGGTTTAATTGGAGAGGATTAAAGGTGTGTCAATATTGGTTTTATCTGACACCCTTTCAAATCAAAGTCTACATCTGTAGACAGATTGTTTCTTGTGGAGTTTCTGTAGTTTATCAATCACTCAGAAGTACATGAGTCTCCTGTGGAGTATTAAGAGGGGCTTAACCTATGCATTGTAAAGACTTGTGTTAATGAGGTTTGAAGCAAGGAAAATCAGATTACTTATCTGTGCCACTACTTTGCCACTGACCCTGACAATTTAATGGTGATTTATTATTTCTGGCATGCCTTCTAGGGCTGTTAGCAGAATGCTCTGAGCAGAACTACCCTGAGGTTTTTAGGAGTCCCTAGAGAACTGCACTGAGAGCCATTTCCATGCATCCATATCATGTATCACTCACAGCATGGAGAAACACTCTTAGAGCACTGCAATCTAACCTGTGCCTTTCTTTTACTGCAATAATGTCTTTAGTATGGCATTCAACTCTGCGTACTTTACCTTTCACATGACACATGGGCCAACCTCACACATGTCCTGGGGCATTCTGGGCTTGACTTGGCAGGTTTCTGCTGAGCGTGCTAGTTCAGTGTTTGCTTCATAATCAAGCATGTGTGGGTAGCAGTGTTCTTTTCAGAGGAGCTGTGTATGTGCTTAAAGTAAGTGTGTGTTTAAGTACCTTGCAGCTTCCAGCCAAAGTGGCCAGTGCTTGGGCAGAATTCAGTTCTAAACAAGTTGTTCTAGAAGACTTCTTCATTATATACCCGCTAGGCAGATATTTGACATGTTACTGGAACATGGGGCTGCTTTAAAAATTTTAAAGGAAAATAGAAAAAGCCAGCGGTAGCACTGGTGATTATGTGAGTCACTTGAGGTCACAAATTTGCCTGTCATCATTGTGAAAGGATCCTAGACTTCTGTCTCCCCAAGAGATCCCTCTGTTATTGGTGTGCTGGAGAGAAATGAGTTCTCACTCATGCTTCATATTCCTGCTTGGAAGAGGGACAGACACTGTGTCATAGTTGTCATATCAGGCATCTTGATAAAATGGTGTATAGGGCCAAACCAGTGAGCTTACTTTGTTGTAACAAATGTCTGTCTCAACTGTGGTTTTATGGCAGAACTGCTTCTGTGCATTTGCTGTCTGACATAAAGACACAATTATTTTAATTGCATATGAGCTTTCTGGAAGTTCTAGAAGCTTTTTGAGAGAGTGCATCTTAGGACTTGTCTGCCTGGCAGTTTAGACCAAAGTTGTGAAGCACATGCATAAACTAAAAGCTTATTGCATTTGCCATTAAATTTCTTTCTTTAGAAGGAAATTGGCTTTACTTTTTTATATAGCAAATTTGACTTCTGAATGGCAGTGTTTACTCTGAAATCTGTACATTCATTTTCTTCACACCTGGAAGCAGTGACCTTAACTTTCCCAAGTGCTGCTGTGTGGACAGGCTATCAGGACAAATGATGTTCCCAGTGAAATAAAACTTGGTACAGCTAATACCGGTGACTTGTAAGCTGGGAGTAAAATGGAAAGCAACATAAATTCATCTGTGCCTTGCAGGCAGGATCATATGCTTTTCAACTGGCATAGCCAAAAATCTGTTTGTACATAGATATCATTCCTTCCTTGTGGTAGTCACTGAACAGATTCTGTTCTACATGCCAATGGTCTATAAGAGAGCAGGTGTTTCTATATCTAACGTACTTCATCTCTGAAGCCAGAGCTGTTATTTTGACTTGGAATTGGGATACATTCATTCCAAAGTCTATGATCCTCACTGCCATAAATACTTTTTTGTTGTTGTTCTTTTTCTTAGTGTTCTGCATTATTTTAAATGAAAGATCACCGTGATAGTCTTCTCTGTTTGATTCAAGTGACTTCCCACACTCTACCTCTGTGGTGTTAATTATTTCCCCTTTTGAAAAAAAAATGATTGATTAAAAAAAATTACATACAATGTTCTGGACTGAAAGTCTTTCACATAGGTGGGTGTCTTGGTATTCCTACTGAATGTCTACAGAAAAGGTAAATTTAGGTATGTTTGGGGGGCTTATCTGATAACCCTAAAATGCAGGGTTCAAAGGATCTGAAAGCACTTTGGTTAATAAAATTCTTTCAATCATCCCTGTAAGATAGGGAAAATACATACGCCTGAGGATTACATCACTTTTGAGAAAATGTAGTAGCCTAGGGTATTCGTTAATTGGATTTATATATTAAACCAGTACCCAGCTTCATTTGTGTCACATTTGAAGAATTTCTTGTACTACTGAAATGCCAGGAGTGGCAGTGGAAAGGCTGGTGGTGAAGGAATGATGGGATAAGGGACATTATTCCCAAAAGTAAGTTCCAGTATTTAACAGGTTAGGGCTTTCTGAACTGGGGTCTGTGATGAAGCCTCTAACTTTTGCTGATCTCAGGGTTCCCTGCTCTTCTGGAACAAGTGACAAGTAGTCACAACTCTGCTTCACCTTGCCCTTAATTCACCTTTGCAGCATATGTCTCTAAGGATTCAGTTTCACCACATAGGGTGTGCAGAAATAGCAGCTTACTGTCACTGAAAGAGGGAAATACAGGTCCTTCATCTCAGCCCTCCCTTTCTTCTGGCTGTTCAGTTTTGCATCTTACCTTGTACTGGTGTTAGCAGTTGTTGGACTCCTCTGCAAGCCAATTTAGTTCCCTATAACAAGAGAGAAAACGACATTGGGAAGGAAAAAAAAAAATCTTTTCTTTTTTATTATAGCTAGGCTGATGAAGTAAGAGTGAAACCACTGACCAAGGTGTTTGATGTTGCATACCACTCTCTATGTACTGGGGTGTTTCAGATTCCTTCTAGTCCTAGCTTGTAGACTGCATGGCTGTTAGTTGGGCATACAGGTTAGAGTATTTTAGGTGTCCTGCTGGAGCACATCTTTCTATTTCCTTTCATCTAAAACTGTCCAGTTGGTGTGCTTTAATACTGCTCTGTGATGCACACCAGGTGTGGTAACTGGAGGCAGTCAGTCAGTTTGTTCCCCAAGAAAACCCCTGAGCTAAACCAGAGAGAGCTCTGCAGGGGAAGGGTATGGCTGCAAAGCTGGAAGAGTGGGAATGATCTGTTGTCCTTTGTCAGGCTGTATGTCACAGCCTCATAGAGCTGTGAGCACACATAACTGCTGAGATATTGCCCAGGTCTGAGTTCCTAGGGCTCACCTTCCTAACAGCTTGATACCAGCTCCACTTCACTTAAAGGAGCTGACAGGGTTGTAGCAGAAAACTACATGCCATGAAAAGTGCAAGGGCTTTTAGCAAAAAACTTGAGTTTTCTTGCTAACTGCAAGGTGAGTGTGTCTGTTGAAGAAAATGGTGCAGGTGAGCAAAGATACCCGATTTGCAAATAAATATTCACATTTCATGTGTTGGTGCAATGTTGGGTATGCACATGGTTAGCTGTGTTTGATCTGACCATGTCTGCATAGCAAAATCAGTCCTAAAAGCAGCCACACCATGCTTTTTGAAAACCACAGGGATGTGACTCTCAGCTAAAGTGGTATCAGTGGAGGATAAACTCCCAAATGGAAATCAATAACCATGATTTTAAATAAATCAGCTTGCAAGTACCAAAGCTGATGAGGCCCAGCTTCCTGTGTTTTATATCTCATGACTGATAGCTACACCTTTGTAACAGGTGTCTGAAATCATTCAGATGGATGGACAATAGCTTTCTTCTGTGCAGATTCTCTAACTTACAGAAATATGTGGGTATCCTCCCTGAGGATAAAGCTGTGTGTCCCACTTTTGCCTATCTTCATGGAAATTAAAGGACTTAAACTTTTCTGAAGGTACCTCCTCCTCTGTCCTCTGAGGCTCGAATGGGCCAGCACTCTGTCTGTGCACAGGGTGATTACATCAACCTCATTTCCATAGGAAGCCAGGCAAGAACAGGGAGCCAGGCTTAAACTCCCAAAACTCTATTCAGAGGTGAACCAGAAGCAAAGAAAAAGATTTAGTAAATCATTGCATCACCTGCCTTCCTGGTAAATGGCTCCTGAGTCAGGTCCCAGACCCTTTCACTGCTCCCTGTGTAGTTTGTGAGAGAGAAGCCTTTCAGAACTAGATTTGGGTTCTGCACAGCAGATGGGGACCTGTTTCCTGGGAAACACTTAGGGTGCATAGGCCTTGGTTGAGCAAAGGCTTTTCCATTCACAGTCCTATACTTTGTTACCTAAATCCCTTATGGATCAAGTTCTAAATTAATAGGTGAACTTGTATAGTTAGGCTCCTCAGCTCCTATTTCAAAACCTATCTAATAAATTTTGAAATTTAACTGGGACGTGGAAAAACAACTTGATATGCGAGAAAGGATTTACTGCTCAAGGTTTGCAACAGTCAATTTTCCATCGGCCTTTGATTTGCATAGCAGATGTCTCATATCAGTTTTATCTTCATGCAGACATGTTTCCAGTACTGCATTTTGGAGCTAAAATATTTTTTTGTTTCTTCTAGGTCGCTTAAAGATGGATGCTCCCACAGAAGCTCAGCCTACAGGAGAGTTCAAATGTCAGCTGTGTGACTTAACAGTTCCATATACTTACTATGGGCAGAAGCCACCAAATGCACACTCTATTGTGTAAGTACATTATTTCATATTGCAGACTTCATTTATCCTATGAGCATTAGAAGCCTTGTATTGTGGAACGATGTGCACTGCATGAACCCAATAATATGACATATTGCCCCTTAATATGATTCTTGGTACTTAAGGTGACCTCGAAGGGAAGAAATGTTAAAAATTGTCAGCATTGATAGCAAAGACAAAAAATCAATTTTCCTGTCCTGCTTTAATCCCATGAAAAGATTCATATTTAAGCTATTTCCCAACCCTACTTAGCACTCTGCTTTTTACCTAGACCATTATTCTTTTACTCAAATAATGTGGTCAGCCTAGCATTTCTGGGAACAGCCCTTTCCTCACGGCTCTGTCAGGTGGGCAACATGTAAACACAGCATGAAGTAATACCAATGGTAACACAATTTTAAGAGCTGTTTGACATGACTTGGATTTTTAAACAGCAATGCTTTTTTTCATGGATAAGACAATTATTTGGCAGATTATGTGTTGTTGAGGCATGTGGAAATTAAGGACATACTTAGATTTTAGGAGACTGAAGGCTTTTCCATTTCTGCCAAGCAAGAATACTTTGACCAGAAATTATGCTGTTACAAATTTGTCTGCATACATTCAGCTCCCTATAAAACAGAGCACTTAGCTTTAAATGTATGAGCAGCTCCATTGAGGCTATCCCAGTCAATGAACCCATCAGGTAAACATGGTCCAGAACTTAAGTCAGACATGAATTTAGCATTTCACTTCACTGAGATTGTTCCTTTTCCTATATAATGGAAACAGCTGTTGATCACCACCTGCTTGGGTTTAAATCTCAACTGTTTTCCAGGTCCAGATGTGTTTTCATCATTCCAAATTCCACGATGCTACTGGTTTTCCCTCTTCTGCTCAGCAGAGCAATGGCCCACCTTTGATCAGGTCCATTTGTAAAGAGTGAATCAAAGTTGAACATGACTCTTAACTTCAGGTTATCCAAACTCATTGTTAACATCTCAATTTTATTTGGATTGCTATATTAGGACTGTGAATCTCGGGAGGGCAGCTTTTGCAAAGGTAATCCAGTCTTTCTACTCTGGAAGACTTTGTTGGCAAGCTGCTCTGCCATGCTGAGATACCTAATCTTTCCTAACAGTGGAAGGCTTGAGATACATCATTTTTGTTTGTTTGTTTAAATAGAGGGGGAGAGGGAAAAAGAATACACTCCCAGTTAGGAAAGATCCCATACTTGTTTGTGTGATGTATGTAGACAAGGAGAAGGCTGTGTTACCTTTTAGGTATGTATTTTACTCCCTATTCCTACAGAGACCAAGTTTGATTTAAGCCCAAGAGTAACCCAGCCTTGCAGGGTGCCCTGTGCAGGCAGACACCCAACTGGTTTCTGTAATATTTTGCCTGTAGCTCCCAGGAAGAATAAGTCCCTAGTCTTTCCCAAGCAGGTTGCCAAATTATTAATAAACGCACTCCCTTAATACCTTGAAGCAAACAGTACCATCTGTGACATAAAGTAAGCATATTTCATTGTAATGTTCTGTGCTAGTAGCTCTTGCTTGCAAAAGGTGGAAACCTTAGTTTTACAGCAGCAGCATAATTAAAAGCAATAAAAACTTTTTGTTTACACTCACAAGCACACAGCTTTGGAAGAGAACTTCTAATTAAAAGCTGTGCAATTATATGAAGGAGTGCCCATCATAAAAAATGGAAGATAAAAAAATACTGTAAGATGGACCTTTGAGAAAAAACTAGTCAGAAAACTTGAAGGTGATCACCAATTTCTCTAATTTTGGAAGACAGGTAGAAAGTGTGGTATAGGACTGAAGACAACCACAATGTTGGTTTTGAAGAAGAAGGGAGCTGTATACCTTCTACCTTGCCTCATGCACAGCACCAGGCCAAACAAATGAAGTAGATAGGGTTGGTACCTTTCCAGCCTCCACAATTTCCCCATTTCAGCCCTCCTGTACTGTGAAATATACCCTTAAAAGTGTGAAATTATTCTCTTACAGGCTTTTGGAAGAATGCTATGTCATGAAGGATCCTTTCACCCCTGAAAAGGACAAATTCCTCATCCTTGGGTCTCATTGCAGCTTATGTAGCAGACCAGTGTGTGTTGGTTCTGTAAGTACAAGTGAAACAAGCTTCTTCAGTCATTTCTTTTCATTCCAGCCCTGGTGACCTGTTAGAGAAAGACCAATCAGCAAAACCCAAACAGCCTATTTTTAAGGCAAGCTAATTGTACAAGCTAATTGTACGTCCTTGTTGATTCCCTTAGGTAAAGCTTTTTGTATGAATTAAAATGATCAACAGTATTCTATTTACAGATGAGCACAGTCCAGTCTCACAAAAAAATGAGTGCTCTTTTTCAGTTTCTCAGGACAAGCAAATGCAAAGAAGAACCACTTCATGACCTTTAGTTGCCAGTAGATCATACTATATCAAGAGTAGATTGGTTTTTTTGTAAAGGGAATATAAACATCCATGTATCCATCCAATGTAAACATTATTAGGTTTGCATCCACAGCACATGGCTGCCATCCTCTTTGTAAAAGCTAATCAGAGAATATGCTGAGTTGGAAGGGACCCATCAGGATCATCAAGTCCAACTCCTGTCCCCATGTATCTGTATCTTTGTTTTGGCATCAC
The DNA here is from genome assembly GCA_023637945.1 of Phaethornis superciliosus. Taxonomy (NCBI): domain Eukaryota; kingdom Metazoa; phylum Chordata; class Aves; order Apodiformes; family Trochilidae; genus Phaethornis; species Phaethornis superciliosus. The sequence continues at coordinate 38,928,389 of JAJQWJ010000001.1, forward strand.
CCTTGAGCTGAGTTTTGAGAGCTCCAAGAGCAGTCTGCACATGCCTCCCCAGGAGATGCGTGATATCCCTTCTTCAGGGTATTTTAACCTTTTCAAAGTTAATTCCAAATGTTCTGTTTGCTTTTTTGTGTCATTTTGAATGGTGTTAGTCTGGTACTTTTATGAGTCAGATCCCCATAACTGCACAGTTCAGAGCACCCATACCTTCAGTTTTGATTTTGTGCCTTCAGATTAAAGACGTATTTCTTACGCACTCTTTTTGTGCGTGGCATGTTACATTCAAATCTCTGCAGCACAGTTTTGCAGTCATCATCCTCCAAACCAACTTAAGACAAATGTAGACAGTGATTAGGGAAGGCTGTTGTGCAATGCTACGAAAGCTCTCTGAAGAAGAACACATTTGTGTAGCAGCTGGTAGGCAACCTTAAAGCTATGAAATCTGAGTGCGGTCCAGAAAGGTGGTGTAAAATTACAGTCATCTTAATTCATTCTCTTCAGTGCAGAACTGGTCTCTTTGTTTGTGGTGAGTTCAAAGCAAAAATGAAGACAAGTTGTTACACAATTATCAGTGTCTGGAGGCTGTGTACTGTGCTTCTCTGAGGCAGTACCATGAATTGAGAAAACTTGGGCTACACTTCTTTCCCCTGACAAGCCAGTTCTGTGGTTGAAAGAGACTTGGGACTCGTGCAGTATTCAGGACTCATACATGACTCAACCCATGAGGAGACTTCACCCAATTACTTACATGGACAGCAGCATGTATTTGTTATACCAGACACCACTGCCCTAATAGCAGCCAGATCTTGGCCTTTTCTTTCAAAGTGGTCATTTGTGTGCAGATAATAGCATGTGTAAGTGCATAACTTGGATCTCAAGTGTCATCTTTAGCAGTTTTCAGATTCAACCTTTCCAGCCCATTCTTTAATTACAGTGGTTGGGGGCCAGCCCCAGTGACATGATGCTTACTGAAAATAAGTAAGCTAGTAGCAGGAGTTTTCAAGAAAAAAGGCAGACCAGTTAAAGACTTTGGTAAGTGTAGAATTTTTTTTTTTTCCCATGATATTTGGTGGCCTGTTATAGGTCTGGTGGGACAAAGTAACACCCCTGGTCTCCTCAGAGCACACGGTGAGATAATCTGGGCAACTGAGGCAGCTCTTATGCCAGTGCCAGGCAGCTTCTGTATTCGGGACTTGAGGAAATTCTCCTGAGCAAAACAAGGGGTCAAATTACACTGAAAAAATTTAGAGGGTTGAACAGACACATCGAAAAGGAAATTGGCACGCTGGTACAAGTTTAGCTGCTAATCTGACTTGTAGGGAATTAGCACCAAGGATGGATTTGGTCCACTGTCCTAAAAGGAGTATGCAGTAAGACCTTTCTCCTGATCAGGTTTGTTTCCTATTTCTGACGTCTCTTCTGTAATTTAAATGAATGAAAAATCACCAAAAGGTCAGACTGGAGGTTGCAACTGAGGTTTGGGTTTGTTTTTTGTTTTTTTTTTTCTTTTCTGATATTACCTGGGGACCATGTGGGAGTCAGATGAAGTGCCAGAGCTCTCTTTGGTTATCTGTTTGATAGCTGGGCTCAAGTTTGCAGAACCAAGTAGCTCAAGGCTGTTGTGTGAAGGCAAAGCTCTCATGTGAGCAAAATCTTCCAAGTGACAATGTCCCTGTCTTGGCTGCTGGTTGACTCACTCCCATACACAGCCAGAGAAAGAGGCAAGTGCAGCCAGTCAGATAGTTTAGGCTTATGAGCTTGTCTCCTGCCCTGACACGTCAGGTTTATCCCTTCTTTTTAACAGCAGAGGATTAGCAACTCAGATGTGTTTTGGGCAAACTTAAGCACATCTAACTATTTTCATTCCCAAATGAATTGTCTTGAATTTACAAAGGATTCAAAGGATATTTTCAAGTCTGGCGGTTAAATCTGACAGAAATACAGAGTTTCAGCCCCTTAGTATCTTTCCACACAGTATGTGTTTCTGACTGAAGGTGGGGATTTTTCTGCTAAAAGATTTAATAATTGTTTCAGTTAATCTGGAGCATAATAATGTGAAAGGATATTAGCAGTGAGCTCACAGAAGCCTCTTCTAATCTTTTTTACATTCTTGCTTGCTTTGGCTATTGTGGAAATATGTCAATCATTTACTTGTTATCTGAGTTTTCAAGATTCCCCTGATGGTATCACTCAAAGCAAAACTTTGATTGTAAATAATTGAAAATAAATTTCTTACCAAACTGGCCAGGCCTGATAATGAGTCACACAAACGACTATAGTTTCAAAATGTATTGCTAAATACTGCTTAGGTAACATTGAAAGAGATCTGTAGAAATGATAATTAGTGCTTTAAACACCCACACCACAAAGTACGTAAACATATACTATTTCTCTTTCATGTAGGGAAAATTAAAAGTCCAGAGAAGTAAAAACTTATCCAATGCAGCAGAGAGAGCCAAAGTTGGGATAACATCTCTGTGTATTGGTTTTGGTTCCTGCTTGTGCTTGACCCAGGCAGATCAACTCAGTGCTACATTGAGTGTTTCCATAATGCTATAACATAAGAATTGAAGCTGAAGAAAATCATGCTTTCTTCAGCCTCTTTGGCAAAGCAGCTTGTCCCATAATGTCATGGAAAGTTTACAGTGACAAGTTGCTTTAATTTTTATTTTAATTCAGGATTGTACTAGACTAACCTGTGGCAAAATTAAGACTTTTCTGGCCCTATATTCGCCAAAGGGATTGGATTTACTTTGCTGGCTTTTGTATCTGAGAAGTCTTAAATACAGATCAGGTTTTAGGCTTTTTGTGAGACAACCCATGCTAGCTGCAGGGTTTTTCACAGTTGTTGTGCCAATGTAAGTCAAGACTTAGCAGCTGTTCTGCATAATGCTCATAAACTCACTTCTTCAAATATTCTCTGAAGTCTCACTCAGTTAATTTTACTCCAGTTGCCCTACTGAACCAACCTTCAGGATACTGTATTCAAAAGTGCCATTCTTTACAGTCCAACTGTCCAGTCCAGTTATTATCTCTAACATCTCAAAAGCCTGACAAAAAGGAAGATAATAAAAATGCTTTTAAAAGTCCTTAGGAAGGTCAAGTGTCTTTCCTATTTCCCTTTCAGAAAAGGGGAAAGGAAATCATATAATCTGACCATATTAGTAATTTAAAATAGTTTATTACAACACCTATGAAACATAAGCAAAGAAAAGATGTAGCTTTTGAAGAAGAAAACAGGAAAGGGAGCAAGTTTCATCTCTTATTGTTCACCTCCACAGGAGTGATTAACAGTGACCTTGGACATGGTTGTAGGTATCAACTGATAAACATAATACTCCAGCTACTTTCCACTGAACTTGCAGTCACGTGAGGTCAATCCTGGACACAGTTAGGCAGAACCTTTCCTTGCAAGTGTGGTAAAGATAAAATCCCTGTGTATACTTTTTTTCATGCATTATCCATGTGAGAACAGAAATAAACTCTGGCACTATACTTTGGCAGCTCAGTTTGGCCTGAGTTGGACTATGAAGTTTGAAATTGAAATGGCTCTCTCTTGCCTTGGTCACAGAAGGGGTAAAACACATGAAAGAATTATCTGAGTAAACGCAGAACCCTTTCAGGAAAGGATCAAAGAAGGGTTTGCCTATACATGGTAAGTCATAGAGCTTTAAAACAACAGCTAGGCTGGATAACCTCGTGACAGAAAACAGGGCCGAGGGTATGTGGACCCAGCACTCAGATGTTCAATGGTTCATATTCACTATTTGTGGAAGTCCCATCAGCCAAAATCAGCAAAAGCTGGGAACTCATTTTGGCTAAAAGAATGCAAGCTGAGCACCTGTATATCTGTGAGGATCTGCATCTTGACATCAGAGTTCCTCATCTGCAGAAAGTGGGAAAAGCTTCTCCTCTCCTTTGCCATCACTCTGCAGCAACCAGTGGTGCAGTGACCTTTGCTTGGAGCCATCAGCTTAACCTGGAGGAGGGGGGAGCCATTTGCCATTTTGCAATACAAACAAGAACAGCAGTGGAAATCTAAACTCTAATCTTCTATTTTTAATTGGCAGCTTAAAGTATTACAGATACCAAGAGACAAAAAACAATAGGCTCTCGAGGTTGTGTAACTGAAATCCAGTTTCAGGGCCTTTCAGAGACCAGTGATTTCAGAGATCCATTTCAGACAAGGTCTGACTATGAAGGGTCCTAGCAGTCAGTGCAGAAAAGGACAACAGATGAAGAGAAGTTCCTCAAGCTTGAAAGTTGCTCAGGGGCAGTCTGATTGTTATTTCACTATAGTAATTTGCTGAATCTACTGCTGAAGTCCAGACAGTGACATGGGAAACAAAAGCAAGAACAGAAGCAGAAATATCCAAGTGAAACCCCTGACAAAGACCATCCACAAATGTTCATGGCAAGAGGAAAATTTTGCTATTTAGGTAAAATGCATTGAATCCATTACTTTCAGAAAGATGGCCTGATTCATCTAAACTGATGTCTTTATACATGCTTAAATCCCCAAGAATAATCCATCAGCAACACCAGCTCCAGATTACCCATTAAATCCTATTTGGAATTTAGTGATCAGCATGCCAAGAAAACCATGGACTTCAGTCTCGCCACAGTGAAAGGAATAATGCATTCAGAAGTTTCTCTTCCAGTTGTCCAAACTCTGTAGTACAAATAGATTAAAATATTCCATCAGTTTTGCTTCTTCCTAGTCAATAACTAACATGTAGTTAGTTATGACTGGTGAAAAATAAATACTGGCTTTGTAACACTCAATAACCAAATCAGCTGTGAACATAAAGTGTCAGATGATAGTGTGATTCCATTGCAAGGGCAGGGGAATCATCTTCATGCACAATGGCTTTTATACTTTTCCATGAAAAATTCAGAGAAGAAATATCAGTTCAACCTTTAGTACAATGTATATTTTTAGGTTTCTATCAGCAAGTGCATTTATTTAAGGTAAAGGTAGTTAAATGGATGAGGTCTCAGTTGAATTGAATTCATAGAGTCATAGATTGGTTTGTGTTGGAAGGGACAGTAAGGATCCTGCAGGTCCTTAGGAGGAACCTTCCATAGGCAGGGACACTTCCCACTGGACCAGGTTGCTCCCAGAAGGGAGCAATCCTCATAAACTAAATTAAGATTTAGATTTACAGGAAAAAAATTGCTATTTAGGGACTCCACTACACCCAGAAAGATGGCCTAATCCATCTGTGCTGATGCCTTTATTCACATTTAACTCTCCCAGAGTAATCCATCAGCAACACCAGCTCCAGTTTACTCATTAAACCCTATTGGGAATTTAGTGATCACACCAAGAGAACCATGAATGATGCTTGAAAGAAGCCAACAGCAAGGGGAATGCGTTGCTGTTACCAGTAGCAGTGAGTCAGTGATGGTCAACATGATAATTGATTTGCTTAGCAATTGTTACAGACTCAGTTTTTATTTTTCATCCAGTTAGCTCCCACCAGATGTTAGAGTTATTCAATAGGAAAAAGCAAAATTGCTGTAATATTTCAACGTAGAAGAAGAATTGAATTGAGAAGCATTCTGAATATAAATGTGAAGTTATGAGACTGGAACTTAAGCAGTTCCCATTTTATGTATCCTGCTAATAATGTTATTTTCCTTCTTTACAGGAATGCAGTCTGTTCTACTCCAAAAGATTCTGCCTACCCTGTGTGAATAAAAACCTAAAGTCCTTTCCTTTGGAAATACAAGAAGATATGGATAAAAGGAAGCCCCAGTCAAAATCCTTCCCCTGTACAAAGAAGGATACAAAACCATAAATACTGGAGGACCGAAAAAGACAGTTCTTTGGCTGGGGTTTCTCCTCTCTCCTTTTGGAGAGTATCATGTTGCTCCTTTTAAAGAAGTGACCTTCATCAGCTCACTACTACAGAACACAGTAACACATTTCCTTACAATTGGCTTGGCTTCAAACATCATCAACAGCGATTGCAGTGCCAGCGGAATGGCCTGGAGGTGTTGAAGAGCCAGAAAGGCAGACAGACAATCCAGTTCTCACCATGTAAAATCCACCTGGCATATAGCATAGGAGTCATGTCCACATTTTCACATTTGTTGTTTTAATGTTTAATTTAATTTAAAATTTAATTTCTTGACACTCCTGCAACACTACGAAAATTCAAGACAAATTTATCTGTCTTAATTCAGTATACATCCAAGAAAGGCAGCAAACACAAACTGCTAACCTAAAAGTGCTGTCCCGATAAGATTATAGTAGGCAAGGAATTCAAGAATTTATGTTTAAGTCTAAAATGAAGTTATGAGAAAATGTCACAGACACCCATAGAAACATCTAGGTTCTTCAATATTATAATCTTACAACATTAAGGCTTCAGAAGATAGGTGCTCTTATAAGTACCATTAAAATTTTAAAAAATATTAAAAGCTTACTGAAAGATACTGCAAGTCACTTGCACTTGCAGTCAGTCTACACTCAATCTTCCAGGCTGTGTCAGTAGAGAAATAGAAAAAAACCCCTTAATACTTCTAGTTTATGCTTCACAAGTAAAGATGACTTCCTTTTCACTTCCACATCAGTTAATCTGGAAATGGAAAAGATCAGTTAGAAAAATCAATTCTTTCCAGAACTGGACAATTAAACTGCATCCAAAATAGAGGTTTCAAAAGCATAGTTTCAGTTAAAAAAGGGTATAAATAAACATTGTTATAGAAACAGCAGTTTGTTTAGCTCAAAAATTAGGTTCACAGTTGTCTATGTTGACTTTAATTACAAGAAGGATTTAGGTAGCATTTATAAGAAAACACATAATCACACACTTTAAGGATATTTCTAGAATTCTCCCTATTAAAATCACATTATTCACTCAAGTTTTGGTTGGTCACTGGATCAGAACATGTGGATGCCTTGGTTAACATCTCTCAGCTCTTCATCTGTGTCATATGTCAACATATAAGCTTTATCATTTTAGTTAAAATGAAGTGTATCTATTAAAAGTAATTAACATGATTTCAATGAGTTATTTTTAATTCTTTAGGATGCTCAAGTGTCCTAAACCCTTTGTTTTTGCTTTTTTTTTTTTTTCTGAACCTAGTGTGTTGGTTTCCTTAGTTGGGGACTGAAATGTCTTGCAATTGCTAGAGGAACAACAGTGGACCTATTGGAACCCTTTTTAAGCTCTAGGTGCTTTAAGACATAAAATACTTTTACATCTTCCATTGCATGGGAGAAAAAATGCATCTTAGAAATAAACATTTCAGATTCCTTTCAGAAGTGACAAGAGACAATGCCTTCAAATAAATTTATATTAAACTTACTTTGACTGAGTGATACAACAAATGTCTCAGGCTGGTCACACAGTCAATGAGAATGGATGGACACGGGAGGACAGTGGGTCAGTAGACAAACTGTTGAAGCATATATATAAAAAGATGTATATTATTTAAGCAATGTATATGCGTATGTTACATGCACATTCCTTATTTAAAAGGTGTGTCTAACAGTTAATTGGTAAGCATCAGCACTTCAAAGATGCTTCAAATATCATCCCGCCTTTGAAAGATCTTTGCAATGCACACATCTTATTACATAGCAAACAGACAATACTATCTGTTAATGGATACTTGATGCTAACCCAAAAAATCTGGGCACCAGTCCCACCAAGGTTGCTTGTCCACTCTTTTTCATTACTAAAAATCAGCCTGATTACTCCCTGGTATAAAGTTAAGCAGCTAAGTGTTTTCTGAAGCAGAGCCTTTTATAGCAAATTATGGCAAATCAGGTCAAGGCAAAATCATTCAAGTTCTTAATGACAGTAGAACAGCACAAAACACACATTTGTGCCACTGGTACTATGGCAGAAGGAGCAACAGGAATCAGCACATTTGCACAAGGTATAGAAACAAATGAGCTGAGATGGTAGTGGTTGTACAGGAGCAGAGAACGGAACTATTTTCCTGTACCTAAAAGTTATTCCTGCATGCACGGTCACTGAACAAGGGCCTCTGAAGGCTTGGCAGCTGCTTTGGATAATGTGCAAGAGGCAGCCAGCAGAGGGTAACAAGTATGTTTGTTTCAGAACCATGACTTTACAGTGAATTACTTTCCTGGAAATAAAAGATCAGCACAATTAATTAAATTCACTTTTAAAAATACTTTATTTTTTTTTTAAACCATTAAGGCAAAACCATATTTCAAATTAAATGTGTTTACATTCAGTTTTAAAGGATGACTTTTTTTTTTTTTTTTTTTTTTGAAGCACATAGGTTCCTATCAGTCTCTCTACAAACACTATGAGTTCAACTTCTTACTTTTAAAGGTGACAGGAAAAAAAATCAGAATGTAAAAAAAAGCAGAAAAAATGTTTAGTTCAAGTTTTTTCATCCTAGATCAGTAGGCTGGTAACATGTAAGAATGTATCATCATATTTAGTTGCATGTAATTTTTACATTCACAAGTGCAAGAGATTTTGTCTTTCCTATAAATTCCCTGTGAGACCAGGGCTTCCATTCTTTCTTGAAAATGTCATTTGCATTGTTCTGACAGAAAGCAAGTTGGGAACTTGGCTTGAATTAGTGGTATTTTACTGGGAAATAAGCATTCCATGAGAATTAGGTTTGACTATTCACTGCAAGAAATGTCTGCTCTTTGTAAGTTCTGTATTTACTGTAATAAAATGTACCCAAAACCTACAAAACACAAAGGTGGCTGAAAACAATGATCTGATTTTTTTCTTTAGTATTGATATCCTGATTTAATTAGAGACTTGTTAGTTCTACTGAGTCGGGTTTGGCAATGTTAAGAACAAATGTAGGGTTTTTTGTGTCATATCAGGTAACAGACGATTTAAGATGTGATAAAGGGTTTTAACATCATGATGTAATTAAACTGTTGTGTTCCATTCCTAAAGAATTCTCAGAGCAATTGTTTGTAATAGCTGTGTAATAGCAGGAGTGAAATGAAATGCAGCTCAGGATGAGAAGCTGATAAAACAGCCAAAATTGTCAAACAATCAAGAAGGGTGTTCTTCAAATCCCTAATATTAAACATTAATTCAATTCGTCATTACTAAAGAAATATCTAAACAGGTAAATGTCCTTCCAGTTCTCTAATCAGAGGGATGTATTTGTGGCTACCGAGATGGAGCCCTGGCTTCACATACCCACCAGCCATTTCCCAGGGGAGAGGGATGGAATGATCAGAACCTGCACCACATCCCCCCAGCAGCAGAGCCAGAGCTGTCTCCTCACAGTGCCTGCCCCTGGGGTGTCTGATTACCCACCCGGCACCCCCAACAACTTTGGCACTGCAAAAGCTCTCCCAAAAGGAAACCCTACGCTGCCTGCCCCCTGCCAAAATATCCCCACAGCATCCAAAGCTGCCACAGGTAACCAAGTGTGGATGTGAACAGCACTCCGTGGTTATGTGCATGTGAATCACCCAGCAGAAGAGCTGCTAACCTTCTTACAGCTCCTGTTGTGCATCACAAACAGATCTGGATTGATAATGCTGCACTCCCACACAGTAGGAGTAGAATGAAGTACTTGGATGATGCCAATATTTTGGTTGCTTAGTATTTTCCCATACCACCAATTTTTTTTTTTTTACTTTCAAGTGTGAAGAATGCCATGGAACTCCTTGCATAGATCATAAGGCTGGTGTCTTATCCACAATAGGCATTACTGTACCTGCATATCCAACCTGAGAAAATAAACCAAAATACTTAAAAACAACTAAGTAGCTCATGCTTGACCTTGCAGTCCTCATTTAAGGCCCAGCCTGCAACCAGATTAATCTCTTTTGTGTCTGCAGCCTAACCCTTGGGCAGAGGCAACTCATTTGAAGTTGAGGTCTTTGCAATAGGAATTCTGTTTTGAAATATCCTTGCAATGGAATCTGACAAAATCAACTAACACAATAAAGGAGTTCAAGAAAAAAAAACAAACCAACAAAGCCCAACAAAATAAAAAAACAAAACCACCTCAGAAGTAAAAAAAAATATTTTAAAAATGCCTGTAAGTACATTAGAGAAAATGAAAGAGGAAACACCAGTGCTCTAGGATGGATTTAGTTACCGTGAATTTGTGTCATATCTTTTCAGTGTAAAGTGACATCTCTGTTATACCCTTTACAGGTGTTTCCCATTCCTGCCTACAAAACTGAGAAAAGAAGTAGCTGTAGGTTACCACAAGGAAGTCCAGTAGAGCTTTTACAGATATGATACAAACACCATAATAGACCATGTCACTGTATGGTGACATGGATCAAGTGAAAAATTCAAGTTTCAGCAGTTTGGAGAAGTAACATTTTATCTATTACAAATGCAGTAAGTAGAAACCATTGCTGGAACACATGTAATATACTCTGCTGGTACTACAGCAAGCTGACAGGTTCACCTTAGAAAGGCAAATTCATTCCTATGTCAGGATTCCTTAGCAGAAATGCTGTAAGCACAGACTGTTGTCACACCAGGACACAGAATCCCTATGGACAGGTTCTGAATTCATGTCTATTTAAAATCATAAAAGGAACATTTCAACATTTTGTTTTGCAGTGCCAAATTACATGTGTTAAAATATCTCTACAAAAACTGCAGATCAGCCTTAGTGCAGGTAGCAGGAAATCATCCTGAATACACATTTTTATTTCTTGTAAACCACAAATCAGTGCCTCAGAAAATAGCAGTAACGGAGTACTAACAAAGTCTAGCTCTTTTTAGATCTCTTTTCAGACTGTTAAGGAAACTGAACTACCATGCTGTAAATCAAAGATTAACTTAGTTTTATAAGTTATCTTCCATATTGGTGAACTTGAGTCAAAATGTTAAAAGTATTGCCTCCATTTTGGGGTTGCAGTGCTTCCTTGCCTAGGCTTACCCTTATTAAAATTAAATAAAAGGAAGTCTGTGTTCTATGTGAAAATATATTTTTAGATTTGGTTACAGTTGTCAAGACCAAACACTGATAAATTGCAGAATTTGTGATACTTTTTCACAAATAGTACAATAATAAAGACCAGACAGGAATAAATAGCAGTTTGACTTCAGGCCCATCATCCTTACTCATAAAAGTATATCTTCCCTCACTGTACAAAAGGGTCACAAGATAAAGTATGAAAAAATATTTAAATTAAATAATTTACATATTTTTCTTAAAGCACCTCTGTAATATAATTTAGTGACAGTTTATATCTTGCAATTATACTCTTGTATTTTACAAATTGAAACATGAAGAAATGCTATTACATTAAATTAAAAAAAAAAACCATGATACATAACAACATCAATAATCTTAGATCAAACCCACACAAAGTTTAAATCTCTAATAAAAGAAGAATAAAGCTGATTAAGCCCAGGGAAAAAAATTATATGCAACTGATTACCAAGAAAGCACTTGAGATATAAGCAAGTGCCAGATACCCTACACTACACCTTACATTTCAACACTTACCAAAGGATTAGGGTTTTTAGGGAAGGATCATGTTTTGCAAGCAATATCAAAACATCTGCAAATGCATTTGTTAAATGTAGTTGCAGGTTTTCAACTAAGTAACAGGGATGCTTTTAAGGAGAGACAGAGCTGACATCCTTCTTCTTCAGAGAAAGTACAGGCAGCTACAATGTAATCTCCAACTGCTTTGTCTGAGATGGTGCACAAGTATTCCAGGCTTTCCATTAAAAATATGGAGGAAATTCAAATTTAACACTATGTGACCCAGCTCTCGTGATGAATAAATCTCCCCAGGTTTTAGCAGTTTGAATAAACAAACAAATGTTTAGATGCTTATTATAAGCTCTTTGATTTGCAAACTTGTGATAGCTCTCTCATGAGAACAGACTTAGTGCAACTGCTGGTATTTCCTAAATCTGTGAGGGCCAGAAATAATGCAAAAAAATTATCTTTGGCAACACTTCAGCTTTCTAGCAGCTGCCTAGAACCAAAGCACAAAGGCACAGGAAAATGGCAACTAAGTTTAAAACAAAATATTTAAATCTGTAGAAAGATTCAGTTTCTTTAAGTGGAAAACATCCCTATTTATTGGCTCTCAATTTGTGTTTAAAATAAACGTGGGATTCTGAAATTTAAAAATGTACAAAGTTAATGATTTTTTTTTTTAAAGGCAGTTGTTTTGTTACACTGAAGACAGTACACCTTTGAAGAAAATATTTAAGAAAGATAAAAATAAACATCAGGATTTCTGTACCACTGGACACAAAACCGTCCTTTTTTTTTTTTTTTTTTTTTTTTTTTTTTTTTTTCCCCTTTGTCAAAGTACCTAGGGCATCCCTATAAATAAATAAAAAACCTCAAACAGTTCTCAAGAATGACTACACTGTATGTTTGTGGAAAACTTAGGCTTTACAATTGTGTGCTAGGCTTTTTCTCTTTCCATCTGTTGTCTCGTGTCTTAAGCTGTTTGGTGGATACCTGATTGATAACCTTAGTTTTTTGGTGCTATGACAGTAAAATAAGTTATGTTGATAAGAATCAGATCAAAATTATACCTAACAATCCAGAAAATCCTCAATAATTTTAAATCCTAAAATCTGTTCACTTTATTTCCCTCTATAGAATAGGTACTTTAAAACATTAGATGAACTGTACGAGACAGAGATGCTGAAGGCTTCTCAGTAATGTATCTCATACTGGTTCAGCTGGTGAACTTGGAACTTGAAGGAAAAAAAACCCAAACATAAACTGAGTAATCTGAAATTTAATTGGCAAAAGCCTTCTGAAAATAAAACAAATCAAAACAAAAGAAGCCTACTGAAGGAGCTAATGCACTTCATTAAAAGTCTAATGTGGACTTTAAGAACATCTTTTGCCCTTTCACTCCTGGGAAGTGCACTGCCTGTTGTTCTTTGAACAGACAGTAGGTACAAGCACACTGCAGCAGTGGGGGCAGTAGAAGCTATCCAGGATTTTAGGCTATGTTAGCATCTTGTTCAAATTTCTGGAATTCAGAGATGCATTCTTTCAATTATTTTTTTTTAATTTAATTTAAAACAAAAATATCAAATTTCAGTGTCAACTAGTTCAAAAAGTACTCGCTGGTTTTCAAATAACAAACCAAAATGGATCTGGAACGGGAAAAATGCAAATTATGCCCTTTCCTAATGCCAATAATAGGAACCAGTTACAAGTAGCTGCTAATACAGCTAAACTTTATGCTTCTACTGAGTGATGCTGGTTTTAATTCTTTATAGTTTTCTTGTGAGTTTAAGTATTTAAGCCAATTTTGAGAGCAAGAGTAGGAAAAATGGTTTTTGTCTACACAGTGTGTCTGATTTTCCTGAGAAACTTCAGTACACCCAAACTATAGGACACAACTTTGAAATTTACCTTTCGCATAAATCTGAGCTTTTTGGGGGAAAAAAAATCAGCTTAGGAGATAAACAATTTGCTATCAGAGTTTCAGTATGACATCACAGAATGGCTGAGATTTGGACAATTGCTTTTGAGTAAGCAATACTGCATGTCAGCTATTTCAGTGCTCAGTGTTATGTTCCTCAGTGCAACAGGGCTGACTTGAAGAATAAGGCAGCATCATTACCAAAATCTTCTTGTTATTTCTGAGAGCACGCTTTGGTGCTGCTGTAAGACACAAAACCTATTTCTCACCTAATGTTTCCTGGTAAGGCCAACAAGCTTCATTAATAGATGTATTAGAAGTAGCTGTAAGGCAAGGCCTATTCTTCCTGTTGACCACTGGCAACAGGGAAGGGGAGAGAGTTTTGTGCATGTGAATTTATGGTTTCTATCCTGCTACAGCTGGTTACCAAATCTGAAGCTTATGCTTCAGTTTTTCACACTAAATACATCTGACACTAAAACTTCTGCTAATTACCTTCTCCTGGATAAATATCAAGTTGCTTAAAAACCAATAATTTATCCACTGTCTAGCCATGTCAGCAGACCAGAAAAGAAACAAATTTTTTGACTGCAGTAAGAGTCATCGTATGATGTTCTCACTTTAGCAATCTTAATTAATTTTTTTTCAGTGAAGCTTTAAGATTTTGAAGTCTTCAAACGTGCTACAATGAAACCAGTACAATGTGTCTTCCTGTGCCAGTGAAAACGTAACTATTGTAAAAATTGAATCCTGAGATCTTTGTGGTATGAAACAAATAGTAAAATAAGGAAGTAATGTGAAGTTAACATATTTTTAAACAAACAAACAAACAAACAAAAAAGAAATATCACAGTGTCTTGCATGCAACTAGCACTTTTGTGTAGTACTCTGGTAAAAGATCCTTAAAAATGGCAGTCAAGCAGTTTCCTTATGGCTCATTTTGTATCAGGAGTAAGCACTATTGTATAATCAGAGTTTGTTCTTAGGAACATAATAAACTTCTTCTCAACTATGCTCTCTTTCATAGTAGTACCCTGCTGAGACCTACAAATGCTCTTCTTGGTAACGTTGTCACCTTATCCACTATGGCTGTATGAAAGGACAAAATCTGGTGAAATATCTAACTCATACTTCTAGAAGTAGGAAGGAAATCTATTTGAGTGAGTAATTGGAGCAAAATGAAACCAGGTATTCATCAGAAAAGTAAACAGGTCTAAACAACTCTATACTGCCAAGGTACTTCTTAAGAAAGAAGCTGCCTTTCCTGTACAATAATTTCTTTAGATTAAGCTATCACTGCACAAAAATGCTGTGCAGTTCAATTTTTTTTTTTTTTCTGGGCAGAGATTAGATTTTTCAGTCTCTCCAAAACATTAGCTAATTCAAAGCAGTACTTTTAAGTCAAAACTGCATCTTGAGCTATTACAAATTCTCCAAAATACACATATTATGATATATTTTTCCTCAGGAACATAGTCATATTTCTTTAAAATACTTTTGAAAGAAAGGGTTCCACCACTTTATCACCATAAATGGAGCACCTCTGCTGTATTTTAGAAAACTCTTGTGATTTTATTTCATTTCATAAAAGAACTGTCTTTTAAACATGCTAATCCTAAGGTAAAGCAATGTAATACTGTATGAAGCTGTACTGCATTTCATGGAATTAAAGCAGCAGCAGATCAAAGGTCTTCCAAATTTTTTTTAGAACTGTATGTATAGTAATAGCCAACAATATGATACATCTAGAGTGACTGCTGTAAGAAAGTGTTAGCTGGTTCTCAGTAATTACCATTAGCCAAAAGTGCATAATTTTTATGATTGTGCATATACCTTGAGAGAATTCACTAAATTTGTTATATTAACTCTAAAATGACTAAGAGCCAGGAGGAAATACAGTTTTGTTCATTTCTGTTACTTAACATTCTGATTTATTATACAAATATGTACTCTTTACCAATCTTCAAATTTCCAGATAAAAGAACCATTGTAAGAACCATTTCATGAGCACTGTGATCAGTACATTTCTCCAGAACTCTTTCTAAAGAAAACAAAAGATCCCAAACCAAAAGAAGTGTAACACTCCAGTTATCCAGCTTTTAGATTTTTCATGCTCTGGGCTGAGTGAACAGCAGATAACTGTGCAAGTAGTTTTGCTCCCATCTGTTATTAGTATTGCTTTTGTCTTTAAATATTATGGAAAAAAAATACTAAAAATCCTTAATACATATCCCTGTAGATTTCCTGTAGTAAAGGATGCAAATGTGCATCAGATTCAGTCTTCTTAATTATCTGAACAAGCTGAGCATGCTCTGTGACAAGTTGCCGTAGGTCAGCCATTTTTTGGAGAAGTTTTGGGAAGAGGAAGATGTCATCAGGATGGTTGGTTTGCAAGTGGAGTTTCAGTACATGCACAATGCTCTCCTGCATTTTTTCAATGTGTTCTACATTTACAAGACCAGGACGATCTGTTCTCAAAACAAACAAAAGAATACATGTCATAATTTGATAATTATTCTTTAAAGTAGACTACTTTATAGATTCTATACTGTAGGCAACAGAGTATATTTACATTATACACTGAGGGCAATGAAGCTCAAAAGGGATCTTTGAAAAAAAAAAAGAAGTACTGTTCCTTATGCCTTGTCCTTTGGCCAAAGTTTTGTCAATGCCCACAGTTATTTGAGGAAAGATTTCATACTACTAAATCCAACCCATGCTACAAAAAAACAAAAAAAACCCCCCACACAATCCTCTCAGAACAAAAGACAGCAGAAGAATCAAGCATAGGAATCTAGTTATACATTCTATATGTCACATTCTGTGTGTCACAATGTCAGAAATCAAACAGTAAGGATGAAGAAAAAAGCATTTCACTTTTTCTAGAAAGTTACTGAAGTTTGGTAACATTCTAGCAAGACATAAATAACAATTTTTCACTCTTGGTTCCCATATGCCATATCAAAAATTACTGACAGGACAAAAAGCACCAATTAAGGCTGTTTTACTCTTTATAGTATATGATCTCATTTTCAGCTACTTGGAGTTCTTCAGTAGCTTCACTCTCCAGAACCAACTTCTCTGTAAGAAGTCTGGAACAACAGACTAAATATATTTCTTGAAAACTTAAGCTAGTTCCAAGGATAATAGAAGTGGAGTAAAATCACACAAAATTATTTTGCCTTCAAAGAATTCTCACGACTTTTGAAAATGTCAAAACACCAAAGCATTGTGCAAAAGTAATTCAAGATTTGATGGGAACTTGCTGTCTAAGCTAACACATGAAGCTTTTCAAAGTCTACAGAACATATCTCCTCGGAATTTCTGCAGATGCAAATGGGACAGTGAAACATCCTATGAGTTTGGCAGAATGCAATAAAAGGCAGGTGGGAGCAGTTTTTGGAACTTTCTTGATCTTTTGTTTCCCTTTCTCAAAATTAGTTTTGAATTTAACCTTAAATATGAACATTTCTGGAGGAAATAAATGATTATAATTATTACATTTATGTTCCTTCACTTATAAAAAGTTCAGACTATTGATCATTAACATAAAATCCAAACAAACCCAACATCTACGTTCTTAGGTACTATGAAATAAATTTAAGAAGTACCATCAGCTGATTTTTTTTAATTAGCTAAATAAGATATTTTTGTTTAAAAACCCTGTGGTTTGAAAATCAGAACACAGTAAGTGCATGAACAGAGCTGTACATATGTACAGAACTCATTACATGATGCAATCAGCAGGTGTCAAAGATGAGCAAAGATATAATCTGCACCTCCAGTCCCACTACATAGTATTTTCCCACCCATAAGACAGATAATAACACTGGTTCAAATGCAGCCTCAAACATAAAAAAATAAACTTTCAGTCCCCAAACAAACAAAAAAACCCCCAACCAATACTCTTCAATTCCCACTTTTAATAGCAGAGAGTGAGTGAGGCTAAATGGTAGGTCCAAGCACATCTACAATTCTGCAAAGCAGAACACAGGATCATGACTGTTCACAATTACACAGTATTTTCTATGAAACACACTAAAAGGGAAAATTACATTCTGGGGGGTAGAACTGAATATTCAAAAAAAAAAAAAAAGTTTTTCCATTAAAACTTTTAATTCATGGGAAGAAAATGTTAAAATTTACCACCTTAAAAACCACAAATGCAATGCTTACCTCCACAGCAAATGATGGCAGCAACAAAAAGGGATATGTCACTATCATCCAATTCTAGTGCATTGAATTTCATTGCAAAATCAAATTTTGGCTCCATTATATCACAAAATGGCTTTCTCAGGCTTTTCAGGAACTCTCGCGTTATAAATCCATTTCCATAGGCTACCAGCATCCCGTCCTTGTTCATCACAGATGCTAACATGGCAAATATGGCTTCATAAACTCCGTATTTTAGCAGTGTCACTTGATCATTCAAGTCAAGACTGGAGAAGCCAGGGATAGATTTGGCAAATTCAGTAAGTTCTGTGACGGTCTCTACAGACGTACACTGGCAGCAGTGGAAGATTCGAACTTCTGCTTCTTTGTTCTGAATTCCATTGGCAACCAATTTTGCCACCAGGGTTTTCTCTGCCATACACAAGGTAACCATATCGTGTATAACAAATGGCTACAGAGAAAAAAATACTAACTCGGTTACAAAATAATGGTTATTTATCATTTGTTTGCTAAAGAATTAGGAATTTTGATAAACTTGAATTTTCATGGTCAGCCTTTGACTAACAATAAACCTTGAGTTTTTTCATATTTCTGCATAAAGAGAAACCAAGTACTCCAGAACTACAAACTGCATTATCTACAAACAAAAATGCAAACAGTAAAATGTAAATATCTTTGACACATTTCTTTAATCTAGGTTTATGTAGTAGTTATAGTGAAGATCCAGAAGTACTGTGCTTAGTATGCAGAGCAAGTCCCAGAAGGTTCACAAAAGACTTGTATTACCTTCTCCAGATGTCCAGGTTATTCTGCCTACATTCCTATCGATTCCTAAACTAACTACACTTGATGCACATCATGATGCTTTCCTGAAGTATCCTAGGGGGAATACAGACAGTCATTTAAATATAGGATAGCATATTTGCACATGAATGTGAACCCTGTACTACACTTCTGTATTTAATTATCAGATTTTCATGTCCCAGCTGATCTTCCAAAGAAATTTAGCTCATCTTTCTAGCTTTTAGCTAGTGCTAAGCCAACTCTAAACCCAGAATGCCATTCAAATGTCAGTCAAAACAAAATCTCAGTCTACATTATGGTCTTTTCTATAATCCTCTTAATTTAAAAAGGCATATACATTACAAACTGATGAGCCAGTCTCTTAAAACATCATATTATGTATATATATATATATATATATATATAAAAACATTCAGATTTTCTTAACAACAATTAGACTCAAAAATATTTTGATACATATCAGAAAAGCAGTAATCAAAACAGAAGAGAACTGACAAAAGAAAAACAGCAAACCCCCATGCTTCCCAGCCTACCAAAGCCACAGCCATTGACCTTGAACATCCATGTAGCTCACAAAAATGAACCAAAGCACCTTCTCTGTGCTGTTTTGCTTGGCTCAGGTTAAAAATAAATGAAGAACATTTAATTCCCTGTTAGTAACTCATAAAATTAACTTATTTCACTTAGAAAACTGTCAAGTAAGCTGTTTTCCAACAGTTGTCCAATTTTTAAATGCTTGTCAGCCACACATTCCATCCAGAGTTAT
This sequence comes from Phaethornis superciliosus, assembly GCA_023637945.1. Classification (NCBI taxonomy): domain Eukaryota; kingdom Metazoa; phylum Chordata; class Aves; order Apodiformes; family Trochilidae; genus Phaethornis; species Phaethornis superciliosus. The sequence continues at coordinate 38,947,483 of JAJQWJ010000001.1, forward strand.
ACAGAACACAACTTTCTGTATGCACGTGAATATGACAGGGAAGTGGCAAAGCAATAAACCCACATTATTTCTAGACCCTTTAAAAGATGTAGGTTATCTTGAGAATATTTTTGGAATTTATCATCATTTCACTATGCAGAAAGTAGGTATGGCCATGGACCATTTAAATTTAAAAATGATTCCTTGTCCTCATGAAAAATGATCTCTCGTTCTGAAAGGAGTTAGTCGTGCCAAGAACCACTTGAAATAAACTATTAATGCATTGCTCAGAAATATGTGGATCACTAATTACCAACAACAAACCCCTCATTATTTTTTTGTTAAAAAGTCAAAAGAAATTTAAAACGTCTGTTTTCCCAAAAGACAATGAAATAGCTTAAAACAACCCTCTCCTCTTCCCTGCATATGGAAGAAGAAAGAAACAGCCTGTTTAGGATATACTAGGTCTGATTATTCATTTTAATCTTTATGTGTAAATTCACAAAGACACATGAAAGACACAATTAGCTAGTCAATCAGATGGCTATATTATCTGAGAGCCTTAATCTCATAAATCCAAACATAAAAATTAGGATGAGGCAATCTAGAATCCCTGCATGAAAGATACATATTGTAATTTATGATTCTGACACATGGTAAGAAGTTTGAAAAAGACTTTAAGCAGATGCCTACTTGGCAAGCTGTTAAAACATGGTGCTTATTGTAGGCTTAAGTCATCTTGTACCCCCCCAGAAATTAAGTCTGTTCTTAATTTTAAGCAGCCGGTGAAGAAGACTGAATTATTCACGTGTCTCTCTTTTAATGTAGAAACCTGTATGCTTGGCTAGACTAGGCCATAATATGCCAAATTACATAATTTAGAAGACAGCCTGCTTACACTTTTTTATAACACTGATCCCCACCGTTACATTATTTTTATAATAGCATATGTAAAACCTCTCCCCTGCAATTTTTTACTGGTATTCAGTATCTTATTTTACCAATGATTTTACCTTCAATGAATAATTAACATAAAAATATGCATAGAGTAAAACAAGTCAGCTCTTAGAACGGTTTAACCGTTTCATGTGCTACAAAACAAAAAGCAGTTGATAGTATCAGATAGCCTGAAGTTTTAATTATCTAATGATTTTTTTCTTGCTATCCTCATTAATTTTTAGGAAATTTATTCCCAATTGTCAAAACAGTATGGCTCCAAGTTAAATCTCAAAGATGTTGTGTAACTAGTAAATATTACACATACTAATAAGTAATGGTCTAGTACCATAAATAAAAATTCGTAGAAAACATTCACTATTTTGTATAAGACATTCACTAAATTATCCTGAAAGAAAAATAACCTCTACAGTGTATGTGTCTTCACAACTTTGCTTCACCCTTTTGAAGTAACTGTACAGTAAAGATTAGGATGGGCAGGTGAGGGAATGGCCAGAATTGTCAACAAAGAATTACAAACTTAAGTGTTCTTTCCCCTCCTACCATTAATATTGTAGAGATTAAACCCAAAGTCATATGGAGCTCCTGTGTACCCTAAGAGATAAGAATATTTACCTGACATTTGTGGCAGAAACATCAGTGTAATTTTTTTTCACTGTGATAATAGAAATGAATTTTGAATTATTTTCCCCACCCATACCACGAGGTATTAACATTCAGATGTGACTTTTTTTTTTCTTATTAAGAACTTATTTTCCTTTGCTTATGTTATGAGCTTCCCTTTACAAGCTAATTGTCCAATTTTCCTGGAGCTGCTTATTATTATGATAGCAGCTAAAAACAACCATACTTACTACATTCTTACTACATTCTACTTCTTTTTTGCATATCTGATGTCTGTATTAGCATAATATTTATTTTCTAAAATATTATAATAATATAATAAATTATGATAATCACCTTATGCACTTGGCAACTTTACTTTGAAGTTACAGCAAAAGTACTTACTGGATTGTTACTTGCTTTCCCTGCAAGAATGATTCTGGCTTTAACCTTGTTCATATTGAAGTTTTTCAGGTAAGCATCATGAATCCTTTTAGCAAGTGATTTGAGATCTGCCATTTCTGAATCTTCTACATAATTTTCACCTGTTAGAATTTCTGCTTTCAACTTGGCCTTCTCTGACCTTGGCATTCGTCCAAAACGTATTGCTGATGGGAAGACAGAATTGTAAAACAAACAGAAGTTATAAAAAAAACTAGGACTTTTACCATTGCTGATTGGAGCAGTAAGACTGCTCCTAGAAAAACTGAGGTAGAAGTACTATTTGTACTACAAGAAATTAATGAGTGAAAAAATCTCTTCCGACATAGTCTGTAACTAATTCTCAAGTCAACATACCAAGCTGAAGGCAACCAGTGTTTCAAAACACAAATTGGTAGCTGCAGTGAGCTAGGATGCATGCTTTTTTCCTTCTGTATTACCAAAGCAGTTGTATTTTCTCCTCTCCTTATTTTGTCTACAACTCAAAACAAAGTCCACCTCAGGAATCCTACAGAACTGGGTAAAGTCATGTCAGGAACTTGGCAGAGAACACAGAAGCCAGATGGAGAGCTGCCTGGGGAATTGCTCCATAGGGAATGCTGAAACAGAGCTGGACCCAAACCCCATTTCTGACTGTGGGGCATTCAGTTCTTTGTGCTGGATATTCAGTTCAACAGCAGAAGTTCAGACCCAGCATTTTATGCTGCTTTTTTTGTTTTTTCCACAATAGATTTACACCTTCAAGACTGAAAATGAGAGTAGTTTGAGTATCTAACCTAATCATTAGGATTTTCTCTTGAATATTAGGATATTCTCTTGAATATCCTAATATTGAAAGGCAAGAGATGTAAGTTTGAAATATCACTGGGTATGGAGGTCACCCAGTTCTTGGGCTAGTGGTTTTGCTATTTAGCAATGAAATAGGCATGTCCACATCCTTCATCAGTCTCAGTTTAAAATTAAAATACCTCCATTTGAAAAGGGGCCTTACCCCTGATAGAGTGCCAAGTTTTGAGATATATAATAATATATATTATATAGCTAATATAGCTGGTTACTCTTACACATGTCACCATCTAAGTGGTGAGAGAACAGGCTGAGCTGTCACTGAGCAATTCAGACTATGTGCAGAATTGGCCATTCAGTGTGCCCAAGTATCTTCTTATGACATAAAGATTTGACTCCAGGCATGATCTGAAATAGTTTCAGACTTCAATGGAAGTCCAACATGGAAGGCCTGTTCAGAATCTGGCCACAAGTCTATAGGAAAATGTGGAAGAGTATCTGCTCTAAACTGAAACTTAGGTTGATGGTTGTTGCTGTAAATCCAGTTCTAGCTCTTTTCCCAAGAATTATCACTTGCAAGTTAGCTGTCATCTTCTTCCCCCACTACCTTCCATGTGTTTGCTGCAGTAAAGCTGCTACTGCTCCCTTCAGCTGGAGCACAGGTGCCCACAGTGTTTCAGTAGGATAGAACAGCTTCAACTGGATGTTAATTCCTGCCAACCAGCACAGCTGCCTGATCAAGTCCTGCCCTTGAGATGTTATTTTGTTGGCTGGAACACTCTTCCCAAGTTTGCTGCTTCAGGAAGATTATCACTAATCTTGCAGAGACTATCAAGCCTCTCCCAATGGACCTCAACCTCAGTCAAGGCCCACCACAAAGGAGACAGATTTCCTCAGAACCAGAAAGTCAACTTTCCCGACGTCTCTTGCTAGGACTCCAGATTACAGTGCCATAGGCAGCTTGCCCAACCACATCCCCACCCCAGCTATGTTGACTGGGTAGTCTCCTTACAGTTTGTCTCCTATCCCACAGTTTTTCACATAGCCCATCATTTTTACCTACTTCTTACCTGCTCTCAAACTGCATCTACTCCCATGTACAGCCTTACCACTATCAGGTGTGTAGAGCAAAAAAACTACTGTCATCTGACCACCCAAAATGTGATTTCTTATGGCTTGGCCTCTCCCCCTTCAGTGATGTTACTTAGCAAGCTACATACTGTCCATAAAACTGCCTTGAGGGTTGAAATCAGTCTGTAAGCCACCAGTTTACCAGTTTTATCTTATATCAACATACATAATAATGTAATTTTTAAACTCAATTATCTAAATGCTCTGAATTTTTACCATTCCATTTAACAAGCAATTTACCAGACTCCTGTTCCACAGTCAGCACACATCTTCACCCATCCACCCACCCTGCTCCCTGAACCATCTGCCCAAGAGCTGTTGCACTGTAACCTGAAAAATAATGAACTCTGGTTTCCTACACATTTCTATCCTACGCCATTATCCCCCACAATGAGCCAGTTGTTCTCCTCCTACTCCTTTACAATGCCCTTGATCAGAATTCTTCCAGTGTTGAAATATGTTTCAATGGGACTACTGGTGCCAATTTTCTGTGTGAAGAAATGAACTAAAAGAACATTCATATGGACAAACAGAGATCCAGCACAATTGTGTAAAGCTCATAAGAGTACATTTGGCATCCCTGTATCAATTATATTAACTACTCATTAGAGAAACCAGTGTCCCCCTGCCATGATCTGTAATGTAAAAATCTGAGGTTCAACTCACATGTATAATTAAAAAAGCTACCCAAGTGCCTGCTTCCAGGGCAGGAACAAGCAAATTATTAAGGGCACTCTTACCTACCATTATGTGACATTCCGACTGAAAGGCACTTCTGAAAACGACAGTATTGGCACTTATTACGATTTTTTTTCTGAATTTTGCAGTTCCGATCACATTTATCATAGATGAGCTTTAAACGAATTGTTCTTCTAAAAAAACCCTAGAAGAAGTTTGAGAAAACAATATGGAATGTTAAAGAATGTTGAATATGATACTTCAGTCATAGAGGTAATTTTTTTTTTGTTGATTGCTGTCACTAACAAAACAATATGCAAAGTATAATCTGTCCAAAGGCCTCTCCTGTGCTGCCCAGTGAAGTGCTGTCTATGAAGACAGCCACAGAATGGAAACCACAAAACAGGGCTGAGGACTGCTCCCTCCTTTTTGTGGGAGACTACCAGGACTAGGTTTGCTCTTAAGGATTAAGCAAGACAGTCACACACTGCCTTTGTTTGCATTCTTCCAGCACCCTTTGTCAGAAACAACCTGCATCTTGCATATGTATAAGTCACACAAACATGCAGATTTAAAACATCTGTTCTTCATCCAGCAAATGTGAGAGGTATGACAATACAGCACAATGTATTAGAAAAAGGCAAAAGCAGTAAAAAAAAAACTATAACTCAATAGATCTTACCATAATGTCTTCCCATGATAGTCTCATACTGCAAAGTCACAGGCTTAGCAACATTTTTATAGAGGTTGCAATAGCTTGCTTCACATTACATAAAATCACATCGTTTAGATTGTGTGACACATCTGACTGTGAACTTCCCACCTCTAACAGAGCATTCTATTCTAGCATTCAATTCCAGCATTTTTCCATTTGACTTATTGTCTTCTGACATAATCCATGAGAGAAAAAACTTACACATATACAATTATTTCTCTCACCTTGCATTATAATTTAGAAAAAAATAGAAAACTAAAACATTAGAAGGAAAAAGAAAATAATATTATAATTCCTGGGCCATATCATCCCAAAAATTATGTGTCAATGATAACATTAATTTGCCTCACAGCCATGCAGTGGCCCAGTACTACAAGAGGCACAATACTAAGGGATTAAGGCAGAATGGGGTGGAGATGAGAAAGTCAGGATTTTATTACTGTCATAATGAAAATGTAGCAAACTCACATGCTTCCCACAGCCATACTCCCAACACAAATAAAACACTAGTGGAGCACATAGGCTTTGACTTATAGTCACAGTTTAGTGTTTTAAGTTTGGTTTAGTGTTTAACTGACTATATCCAGAAAAGCAGCATTAGAATTATCATCGTGAATTGCCCCTGCTTGATGAAGGTCTGGTATTGAGTAATGGTATCTGAACAATTTATTTTGGAAAAAAGATCACAGATATGTTTATTATTTAAATAATTGTAATGGCTAGAATTATATTAATTAACCATTTATGTATCAAATGTTTTATCCTCATATAGCCCTGTAAATGAAGCAACATGGTTTAGGTTCTTAAAAAGAAAATTACAACGGTACCTTACAACCTTCACAAGCATGTACGCCGTAATGGTAGCCTGAGGCTTTATCCCCACAAATTCTACATTCAATGTTTAATGCTCCACTGGGTGATTCATCTATGCTACCTGGAGCTGTGGCAAAATTAATGGATGAAGGACTGGATGCTGGTGAAAGGGTGTCTAAAAGAAAAAGGAACACTTAATAAATACTATACTATCATGATTGATACAATTTCTATACTAAAACCACACAAAAATGAGCTATTCTAAAAATAATAATGAGTTAATAGTAATTAAGTGAACTAATAATTTGACCATGTTTGAAAAATAACTAATATTTACATTAACAGTGTAAACACACACAACATACAGGGTGTACCCTGCTAATTTTGTTGAGACATACAATGTCAACAAACAAGAAGCCTTATCAAAGTAACCTTGATAAGAAGAACTAGAAGGGTGACAATGGTTCTTGAAGATTCAATAAATATGCACCACACAAAATAAGAGAAAACCAAGCTTTTTTGGATTTTCCCATGTTCCACTTTATACTTTGACTTTTACAAGTGTGTCTCAATTTGATGTTAACATCAATTTTTTTTTTAATCCCACAGCATAAAATAAGTAAAAAGTAATGAATTAATATATCTTTTAAATCATGGAAATTTTCTTAACCATAAAAATGCACACATACCATCTTCAGATACAACAAACCTGAAACTGAAAAACAGTATTCAACATTCACCTACTGCTCAAGAGAGATACTGCAAAATATAAACAGGAAGAAACCCCAACCAACAAAAGAACCATCACAATGAAATAGAACCCTTCATGATTTCAAGTGTGTATCACAATATCCATTCAACTTGTCACTTGCTCTTTCCAGGAAGCTTACTAACAGCCCATTTTGCCATTACATCTTCCATCTCTTGTGCTATGGTGCTCAGCATCAGATCAATGGCTGTGGTGAGACAAGAGATGTTTTCCTAGCTCATGCATAATCACTGTCTGCTTCTATGATAATCCAGTAACAGAAGCATTGCTCAGATATTTTATCTTTTGATTATAATGAGAAAAGCATTTCTAAACTTCTGTGCAATAAAATAAACTCTCTAGACATTTTATTACTAGAGAAACATGTTATAAAACTAACACATTCCAACCTTAATTATTTCAATTATTATTTCCACCTTATTTGAGGAAAATATTTTCTGAGGCCAGAATTTCCTTTATCTTCCATCTTGCAACTTGAACCACAAGATTTTAGCAAATTAATGGGTGTGTTATTTTAAAAGAAAGATTAAGAAACACTCATGAATGTAGGTCAGCAAGTATTATGTTGGAAAAAACCTTGGCACGGAACTCAGAATCTGCATTGCCAGCACTGCCAAGCCCACAGGCATCGAAGTCCTCAAGAACAGCCTAAAACCCAGGACTTTTTAAAGCGTGATTCTCGTTTCCTTTTGCTTGCCTTGTAGAATTTGAGCCTTAAAACTTTATGTTTTCCATCTACACTAACAGCAAAAATATAATGTTTTGCAGTGAACACTTAATATTTGAATTAGAAGGTGACAGTAGAAGCCGATCTAAATTATTCTGAGATTTGTACACACATATACACAAATAAATACTAAAAAAACCCCAAACTTCTCAGATGGACTATGTTATAAACCCATCACATACTACAAACATTGCTTTGGGAGAGAGTGCCAAGAGGCAGGTCTCCCTTCTCCCTTCAAAACACTATTTGTTTCAACCACTTGAGCCCAAAGGCACACCTCAGTTGTGTATTAGTGTGGTTTTGGTAAGGTAAAATAGTGGTCACAGCCCAGGAATCAATTTAAGGTAAGAATAACCCCAAATAAAACATAAGGTAAACCAGCTAGAAAGTTGATCATAAATTGTTTAAAATGGCTCTAACAGCTAAAACATTTGTAAAACCAGTTTTAAAAGGAGTATTTCACTGACATTTTGTCTCATTTTGTTCCCTCAAACAAGGCTTCTCAAAGATCTTTTGGCTTAAGATTATGTAATACATTAGCACTCTGAGACTGTTACTTTAGCCAGGATAGAAGCCATTAGCTTTACAATACTACTCTTGAGAAGGGGCAAAAAACATTATGTCCAAATAACAGCAGTATGCTAAAATATACTGGAATTCTAGGTAAGGTTTTACAAGTTAGATAATAAATTTTTGGCAAACATTCCACAATAGTTTTCATATATATGTGACCTAAAGAAATGTGAAAAAAATGGACTTTCTTTAATGCAATATTGTAATTTCCTATATGACTATAATATACAGTAACTTCTTTGCTTGAAATAGTCATTTTTAAAAGTTATTTTGAAAAAGGTTTTCATAGTAATCACAGATTTCATTAAACAGCAACTTTATTTTACAGTAAAATGCCAGTGACATAAATTAACTTTATCCTAAAACACTTTGAGATCATGCTACAATCAGCGTATATATTTCTCATGTCACTTAGTCATAAACAATAATTATAGCATTTTAAAAAAGGGTTTTTTTAATCTCTAGTACTATGCATTTATAAAAAGGAGTTTTTATGGTAGACCAAAACTGTCTTACCTGTTATAACTGATCCATCAGACCCTGGACCATTTCCCAGTGACTGGAACTCTGTTAGACTTAAAGCCCCAGAGCTATCATCACCTAGAGACTGAGAGAGGTCTTGAATGCTGTCCATATCTTGCAGGAACTCTCCAGATAAAGGGCTGCCTATATCATCCTCCTCCAAGGGAGCAAGGGGATAGAGCTGGTCTTCAGTGTCCACCATTTTGATCAAGTAGAGCAGTCACTTAAATGTCTTTACACTGATGAAAGAATAATTAAAAAAAATAAACCTTTACTTACATATTAGAATATTTATCCTTAAAAATATTTGAATCAGTTACAGCACACCGAATGCATGAATTCTAACCCAATGGTGAAATAGTATGCAACATTCTGTTGTTCCAGAAGCTTTATGCAACAAGAATCATTAACAGGACAGAGAAAAAAACCCACCCACATTATACTTCAATATGAATTAAAGTTATGACAAAATCAGTCTGCAGACTGTTTTTTCCTTTGCTGACACAAGTTACCCCCTGTGTTTCTATAGCAGGCATTATGCACTTCCCACTATGGAGAAATAAAAAATATCAATATGCATTCATATTATGTTTGAGCAGTCTTTTATCACCTTATCTAACAGGTTTAAGTATGTTGATTTGGTCTTCTCATCTCTTTTAAATTTGTTCAATAGGTCTTATGACACTGCAGAGAACAAAACACTGCCTTACACTAAAATCTTTGTAGAAATGGGACAGATTACAACCTTCTGACCAGCTCTGGTTTACAAACACCTTCAGCAAGAGTGCTCCAGCATGTACACTCCAATATAATTTTAATTTCTATAGTTAGTTTTATTTCCCACAGTGAATTAAATTTTTAAAGTTGCCTTCAAAACCAGCCATCACCATCACCAACTTTCAGTAACAAACACGGATTCCCAAGAAAATGTCACAATTTTTCATTTTTTTTCCTACTGACTTGTCAGGTACAGCAGAAAGTTACTCCTACTGCATAAATCTACTTCTTTCGAAAGAAACTCATCTTTTACACTGGGTACCTACAACTTGTGTACAAACACCCACTGCTGCAGACTTGTCCATGCAATGAATGTGCAGGGGCAGCTGGGGAAGCTCTGGCTCTTACTGTGGTTACTGCTCAGTCTTGGCCTTTGTGCTGGACACATCCTCACTGCACTCATTGCCTGTGAAACTGCCAAAAGCTGCCTATTTAGGGATACAAAAATGCTGATTTTTACAATAAAGGTGCTATGTTGTAACAAAAAAACCAAACCAAACCAACCAAACACCAACTTCCTTGATGTTAAAGTTTCTAATACCAGCTACTGTGATTCCTATAACACAAAAATTTTTCTATTAAGACATCGGTGATTTTCTTTGATAAACTGCAATAGACTGATCCTATGAGAATCAGGTATCTATTTTGGGAAGAATAAAAACATGTATTTTTTAGATATGTAACTGACAGAAAGGTTAAAGTTAAAAGTAACACAAAGTGCCAACTACTGCTTTACATACTAATGACTAAAGACAGACATCACTTTTATTCAGTTACACAAAAAAAACCCTCAAAATGTTTTGAAGATATCTAGCTTCAATCAACCCCTTTCCTTTTATACCCAGATTGATGGCAAAAAACTGCCTTCAATTATGTTTGCTTAACTTTTCAAGGTAATACACAGATATAGCTGAGGGCAATATGACCTACTCTAGAGAAGACTAATAGTTATGTATGTAATTACCTCCAAATGCCCACACAGTTTTAAAATAATTTATTTTTCAGGTGCACTTATTAGTGCACACTGCTATTCCTTTCTGCTATTTCATGGAAGAACAATGGTGCATATATATAACTCCTATAGTGCTTGCCAATGGGTTCATTACATGACTGTAAGTGAAACAATTTTTAAAACTACATGTTTTACTTATGGCTTTCTACTCCACAGTATGCACTGTTCCAATTAATCAGTGCTATTGAAAGTATATGGATTAGACTTGGCAAAATTTTCTTACGATTTTCAGAGTACACAGATTTTTTAATTCTGATACCAAATGGCCATAGTTATACATCCTATATACTCCTAATTCATTTTGAGCCAAGTGAACAGACAAAAATTCTAACCTCTCAGGTACAAGGGGAGATTGAAACTGCAGTGTAATCATATAAACAACAAAACTCTGATGATTAGAACAAAACAATATGCTCTATATATCCTTGGGCAATTCATTACAGCTCTGTGTACCACTGCACCTGTTTTTGAAAGAAACTATGTTGAGGCTAAAAAAACCAGTTCACTTAACAGTGCCCAGATAGATTATCTTTCCTGCAATTAATCAAAAGAGTACTGCTTCAGTATTTAGCTCTTAGGACATTTTTTCTAACCAAATACCTCTTCAGAGCAAAGATACAGATTTTTCTCCTCAGTCCAATAGCTTACCATGTACCTGGAAGGACAGAACTAAAAGAGTAGCAGACACAAACACATAGCAAAATCAAGAGCTTCTACTGATTTTACTCAGTTGACACACTGAAATGGAGAACTTTATGACACGGAAAACTGAAGATTTCAGGATCTGTCCAGCAAAACTGAGATGACAACGTTTTCAGAATATTCATTCTATTTTGATTATTAAAACTAAGCCAACTACAACAGACAGTTCTGAAGGACAAAGAACGAAAGAATCACAAATTATAAGAACAAGATCTCTAAATATCTGATTTTATAAATCAAACAAAAGAGGTTTCCAGTCTCCCTTGGACTGGAAAAAATCCAGGTGCCACACTATTACTTGCCATCTCACACTACAGGTACCCTTAGTAAAGATCTATTTGCCAAATTTCTTTGAAACTGGATAGTTTTAACTAGAAAAGAAAAATATACCCTATATATGTAGCAAATAAGAATGGGAATTTATCCATGATTTCTAACCAGTTATGGACAACAGATATGTAACTGTTGATTCTACTTGGACATGTCACATTGCTCTTCTATCACTATGCACAGCTTGTCTGTATTTAAAAACAACAGTCAAATTAAGTTTTCTGTTTTGATATATTAAATAGTCATTAGAACATTGTGCCAGACTGTCATCACTGTAATAGAATATTTATTAGCAATACTAGAGCTTTCAGGCACATCTCAACTTCTGAGGATCAGCTGAAAGCCTGCTGCAGCTTCTATTTTAAGAGCATTCATGCTCATACTGATTGTGCCTAATCATGCCTGATTATTTTACAATGGAACAGAACATTATATTTGAAACTGAAAGAAAATAACTTCTTTCATATAGAAGATTTAAGTGGAACTGCTATCAGTTACAGTCCCTACAGAATTCCCATAACCTGAAATGATTTAGTAAAGTAACATCCTATTGTAACTTTCTTTTCAAACTCAGCAGTTGTCCTGTCTCCAAGAACCACCTTCATTTCTCTTATAAATCCTACTGGCTTGTAGCTTGAAAAAATATTAAGAAATACCTACATTTGACATTCATAAGCCTCACAGAAGACAGAAAATAGGAAAAAAAATTTTGTAACATGTACAACCATCGGAAAAAAAAAAAAACAAAACAGAAATTTTATGAATGAAGATTCTAAATAAAAGAGTACTTAAAAATAAAATAATCAGCCTAATGCTTTAGGAATGTATGTTCTCACCCCAAAGGAAAATGGCAGAGTTGATTCTAGATTACCTGACAAAGATTTTGTCAGTAAAACATCTGCATTTATTCAGAGCCACACTTCCAGTCACAAGAAGACTCAAGATGCAGAACAATTTTGCAGAAGCAGAGTGCATTTTTAAAACATTATTTTCACAAAGTAGGAAAAAGAAACAACTGCAAACATTTCTAATTAACATCTCCAGTTATTCTCTACTATTACTTTCAGTCTTGATTATCTTTGTACAGTTTCTCTGGTGAGGCAGCATGAACCAGCTCAGCAAACCCTGGAACTAACTGCTGGTTGCTATTATCTGACAGATTCCAAACCATTACCTTCTGCACCTGATACCCCTGATATAACTGGAAGATAATATAGTCCAGTTGAGAAATCGCAGATCACTTTTATGTATTTTATTTGTGAAAACGGAGTTACACTGCTGTCCCTGGGACATGGCTGTTTTGTGGAGAGGGAAAAGAGTAAAGAAACCTTGACCTAAGTTGTTTTTGTAGCGATAGCTGAGAATAGTAACAAGTGTTCTCCCCCAGTCCAATGTGGACTACCAAATTTGTCTCCCTTCAGAGCCATCAGCAAGAAAGGAAGAAAGGAATGGCAGAGCATATGATCAGAACTGTTCCTCCAGTGTGCTCTTCATGATGTTCTCCCAGGCTAGAACATTTGTTCACAGCACAGAAACATTATATTCCCCTGCAGATATGTAGCAAGAGCACACTACCCCAGGCTAGCTGGGTTGGTTCCAGGAGGCACCAGCCTTCTGCATCCAACGTTGCTTCAAGCTCCCTGCTGAATCACAGCTCTCCAAGTATGACTTCTTCATCCAATACAATATTTTGAAAAAATTAAGTGAACACTTAAATCTACCTTGAAACAAAATAGGCATTATTTGACAGAAAAGCAAAAGAAAGGATTGATAGCTGGACTCTGCACCTGGTGCTGCCCAAATTGCAGCACACTTTTCCACATTTACAGTAAATATTTAATATTCAGTAGACTTTTTAGCTGAACTTCTGTAAGAACAACCTAACATCTAGTGAAACATAAATGAAGGGCTTATTGTTTTAAGTATTGAATTACATACCCTTTTGTACTTTCAACCACTACTAGTAAATTACCACGGTTTAATCATTATGGCTCTTGTCGATGATTAACTAGCTACCTTAGCAAGCACTGCCATTATATAACCCTTTCCAAAGACTGTCAAAATATATTTTCACTATTGAAAAAGTTATAACTTTTTTTTCTCCATGTACAGAAAAAAATTACAGAAAATATCTAGTTTTCTTGCAATAAACCATTTGCCATCTGTCTTTTCTATACGTTGTGCATGTGTACACATTTACACGTGTTTGCTTTCATTTGGGAGGTTTCACTCAGTATGCATTAATCCTTGTTTCTATGAAAAGAAATCTTCTAAAATAAGGAGGTGAATGAGTATGAAGTTAATTTCAATAGTATTCACAGAGAGTGTTTTCTTTACAAAAAAAGTTATACATATTACAACAGTAGATGTGGTAGCTGCAGCACAACGAGCCCACTCAAGTGTCTGTATAAGTCAGTGTTTCTTCTTCCTCTTAAAGACTTCAGAAAAATTCTTTGCCACAAAGACATTGGCAAAGGATCTTCTCAGTTCCCCATACAAAATTTTAGCCTCCATACTCCCTTTCCTACACCCACATACAAACACACACAAAGTAAACTGAAAACAAGAGAGTACGATGTAAAAAAATAAGAACATCTTTTAATGAAATTATGGGTTTAAGGATAAACAGGTTTTACTGGTGCTCTCTCACAGCCTGTTAGATCTGAGATATGTCTGTTTACAGAAGAAGTCCTCCTTTCCCACCACTACACTGCAAATACCCAATGAGTAATTTACCTATAAACTTGAAACAGGTCTTAAGGAAACAGCAGTCAGATTACCAAAGAAAAACACCTTATCATGCATCAATTGGTTATTTCCTTCAGTTTTAGAAAGGGATGGTGAAAGGCCAAAACCCTGGCTGTTCCATATTTAATACTTGACATACTAGGTGTAATCCCTGTAAGGAAAATGGCCTCGGAGATGCAAAGGTCTCTGAGAAGCAGTAACAAAGTCTGGATTTACTGCATAAACAAATTGATCGTGTAAAGGGCTTGCTTGCAAATTTCAAGGTTAAAGTTGAAACAATCATTACCTCTGGGTCACTTTGAGAAGGTTGTGGCTGAACACAGCACTTAAAAACTAGTCCCTGTAGCAGATACTTTGAGAAAACTGAGGTGAATAGGAAGAGTCTGAAATATGTATGCTACACAGTATTTCCAATATTCTGATTCAACACATAAAAAACACTACTGAAAATAAAAGTAGCTTAAAATAAAATGTGGCACCTCAAATATGAAGCCGAGTCTCCTATCTGGGCAAAGATGCATGTTTTCTTCTCGATCATGTGATAATACTTTGTAACCTTGCATACTAGTAATATTTTATATTTTACAAAGTATTAGGAACCTAAAACAAAGAATTTACTTTGCGTGAGATGATGAAAAATATTCATGAGTCATCTCTTCATCAACACTGTCAATTCTATCCCGTCCCTCAAAAAAAAAACCAAAAAACAAAAATTTCACATTTTTTCCCTTATCATACTCAACTTAGAATCAACATTGCCTTTAAAACAAATCAAAATTTACATACCTTAATTTTGAAAAATAATAATGAAATTGCAAATTTAAGCTCTTAAAAGTTACCTAATGAACTATGCAAGCTTTATTATGCTACCTTATCTTAATGCACAATGGCAGAATGCACATATATACTGCACAATGTTTTTTTTCCCCCATATCACTCCCTTCCTGTCAGGCAGCACATTAAACAGAAATGGACCTACACAGCTTTTAAGACAACCTGGTCTGTATTAGTCTGAAGCAGGAAAAAACCTGTTATTTTGATGGTTGATCACAAAGGAAGAACATTAGTTCCTGAAGAAAAGGAAGAAAAGACAATTCTCTTCCTAGGATCCGTAAGTACTTGAGGAACTGGAGGAACACTGAAGAGTTCCTTGAAGGAAGAACACAGGCCACACAGGCAAATCTACTGGTTTCAGAAAGTGAAGATCATGATGAGTTTTCATTTACTCCCCTGAATATCCTTCCCTAATTGCATTAGAAGGTGCAGAGATAACGCACTTTTAACTTCACGTGGGAAAAGTTGATAAAGCTTTTTAACACTGCAAGTATTTTGCTGATTGAGAATGAAAATAGCAAAAGCAGTTTGAGGTTTTGGAGAGTCTGAGGTTTTTTTTCCTTTTACATTACTCAGTCAAACCCACGCAGAACTTACTGAGCCAGGCAGCAGAACTTCTTTGGTCCCAGGATTTTCTGTCCCGTTGGATTTTAAAAGACATGATCCAAAAAGAGAGAAGAAAGGCAAGATTTCTCACAGAAAATTAACAATTTTTATCAACTTTGCCATAGAAGTAATTAGCCAACACCACAAGCAAGTACTTTTAAAGACAGGACTAAAACAGATGAATTAATGTGCTGTCAAGCAGTAAGGAGGTGCACACAGGAGCAGTGCTGATTAATGACAGGTCAGGTGTGAGCAGCACCACATGAGTGACTGACTTTGCACATTACACCAGGCAGAACTATTCTTCAACTAGAGATCTACTCTCTCAGACTGTCAGAAGCAAATCTGGTTCTTCTGTATTGCAGCACAAGTTCCTGCTAGCCCACCACAAAGCAAAGAAAAGAGTGACAGGGCTTATTTAGGCAAAATGTTGAGATTTTAAAATTAAGTTTATTTTACGGCCAACATAGAACAGATGTATTTCAGTTATATAGAAAGGTACAATGATGTTGAACTCTTGTATCATGCAATGTACATGGTATCTGGTTCCTACTAGTTTAACAAGAATCTCAGTTCTTAGGGTGTCACTATTCTGTTATTGAGTTATTTTTACTTTGAAAAAATAAGGAAATTACCTGAGAAAATTATAAAATGTAATTTACAATCAGTGTTACAAATTCACACTTTTCCTGTTACAAAACACTTTAAAAAGTAAGAACATGTGAAAGGAGAAACTAACATAAGCAACATAAGCAACACCTGCCATGTGGCAAGAAGAACATTACCAACAGTAAAACAGATTATCAGGCTACAAATTCTGTAGAGAAAACAAGCAAGGTTTTTCAAAGAGGAGGTAGCCATACTAAACATGAAAGATTCCTTCATGAAAGATTCCTTACATACATATTCAAGTGCAGGAGCTGCATTAATAGAAATTTAAGGGTCTAGAAACATCTGTTTAACATTAAAGTCTTTCCCAAGCAAAAATATAAAACCTCAAGCTGTATGATTATAAAAACATTCAGTTAAAGGCAAGACATAGAAAGTCATCTTGGATTGCTAGACAAAATGCTACCATATCTCCCTATGAAAGAGAACTTTGAATTGCTTATAATTGCAGCATATACAAATACACATTTAAAAATTCAACATTTGTACCAATATCACAATATGGAAAGACCAAAAAGCCCAAAATACTTATTGGAATAATTGCTTAATACTGCTCAGCTACAAAAATTTGGGCAGACCCTACACAGCAGCAGACAGAAAAAGAAAAAAAGCAACTAATCAGCCAAGGAAGAGGGAAAAGCACAGACTGTAAAAATACAGAGAACAATGACATAATCACTAACAGTCACTATTCAGCTACTTTGCAGTTACTGAGCCAACTTCAATCCCTGTTGGCATCTCCCTGTAACTCCTTTCCAAGATTTAGTGGCACAGGGCAGAAGCTACTTCATGGGTCCTGACTCGCTGAAGTGGAGTCTCATTTCCTAGAATATATTAAAGAAAGATAAATGTCTCTGAACAGGGCTACTCATCTCTCTTTTAAGAGAGCAGCATTTCTGCTTTAAAACTATTCAGCTGCTTCATAATTATATATTCACTATTCCCATGTATTCTTTCAGCTGTTTAACACAATCATTATACTTAAAATAGTTCTAGAAATTGTTTTGTCAAGATTAGTATTTACAAAGTAACTAATAACAGGACCACAACAAAACTATTCAGGAAGTAGTTGAAATATTTACCCCAAATATCATACCCTCTCACTTTCACACAGCAGATGCAATTACTAAAGGAGAAAAATATTACAAAGCAGAATTGAATTTTCAGCAAATGGACATAGAGGGGTCTTCATCTCACCTAATGCCAGGTACCTCACTTACATGTTTGGGATGAGTGAAAATCAATGGACTTTCCAGAGCCATGACCTCTTTGAGGTCACGATTACAAATGTAACAGCGGTACTTCTTGATCAGATTGTTTCCCTGATCCAGTTCACTGCATAAGCCTTACAAATATTTGTGCTGGCTCACTGGAGGGACCAGAAATAAGCAGCTGGGGTGAGGGATACATGTGTTGCAATGCCAACAAATACATGTGGATGTGCAGCCTGAATCCTCTCTGAAGAATCCGATGATTGTATCAACAGGCTGGACCTTTGAACCAGGCACTTCCATTGCCTGAAGTAAAGCAGCCCTGCCTCTTAAGTCTCTGCTGAGAGATGAAAACTGCCCCGTAGATCAGACAGTATCTGTTAGATTAAGCAATATCAACTTTTGACAGAGTCATGGAACTGTCACACAGGCTGGGGCAACCATGCACGTCCCAGTTACTCATAATCCTTTCAGTAGTGAAACTCTCAGAGAAATTCAGTAAGTCGAACATACAGGCATTTACTCTGAGTTGAAATAACATAAATAAATAATAAAATAAAATAATAATTCCAGTGTTGGAAATTCAAGGTGAGAGCAGTATCTAGCTCAAAGAAACACTTCAGGTTCTTGTAAAGAATAAAACAACATATTAGCATCAAAGAGCTTTGTAATGGGAAATTTTTAATTCAACCCCTCAAGAACTGACTAGGAACTTCCTAACTAGGAACTCACTTGAGAACACTTTTCATTTACCTACATGACTTTTACAATGACTTTACATTAGAAAATACATTTCATCGTATTTGATCCACTGTATTATACTATATCTCTGGTAGAGAGAACTCAACTTAAGAAGTATAGAAATACCACAGTTCCAGATTATGGGTGCAATGACATCTGAAGCTTGTCTTCAAATTAACCACTGCTAACCCTCTTAAAAACAGGAGTCAGATTTGACTCAGCAATGGGACATAAAGGTTTTGCAATCTTCACCTTCAATCTCCAGAGACAAGACTTAGAGCTCTACCACCTCAAAGTTAGATCTATCTGAAGCCACTGTGGTTTCTTTGTTTTTTTTTTTTTCACATAAACAGACATCAGTTGCATCAAATGTGAGACTAATGAAATTTGCACCTGCTGGTTAAGGAAAATCTATTTTTCCTAGCTCTGTAAAAAGTACAGATTGGGTTGTTGCTTAAACTCACGTCAGGCTCAAAGAGATTCAAGTCTGCATGGAATACTAATACGATGCTGGGATTTTTTTGTTTGGTTGTTTTGTTGGTATTTTCCCTCCTCTACGTGTGAGTTTTCACATCCAAAAGCAGTAATTAATTTCATAGAATTAGCCGGGTTGGAAGGGACCTCAGAGATCATCAAGTCCAACCCTTGATTTGGTGGTTTCTGTAATTGGGAATAGCAAGACCTGCATTTCTCTGTAGTGAAAGCTGAACTGAAGTTGAAGTCAGAAGTAACTGTATGCCGAAGTAGGGCTTTCAAATCTCTTTTCAATCTATATCTGCTGAATTCTTTAGACTCTTTAAGAGTTGTCTAGTCAGGACTTCAATATCAATCAGGAGTAGTATTAGTTAACAGTTAACTAACTATGTCATAATATACTAGGGCTACAGTTTTCTTTTTCACTTTACTGGTTTTTTTTTTGTTAGTTGTTTTTTGCTGTTTGGGATTTGTTTTTTTTTTTTTTTTTGGTTGGGTTTTGGGGGTTTTTTTGGTGGGTTTTTGTGTTTTTTCTTTTTAGGGTTTTTTTTGGTCTTTTGTTTTTTTTTTCAATAAGTGTTTGGGGCAGTGTCTTTTTGCATTTTTTTCTGTTTGGTTGGGGTGGATTTTTTGAGGTTCTGGATTTTGTGTTTTAGTTTTTGGTTTTTGTTTGGTTTTGTTTTGTTTTGTTTTTTATAATCCACTCTGATGTGAAGATGATTCCTGGCTTTAGACCAAGTAAGAACTGTCAAATATTTAACTGTAAAACTTAGTGTTAGTCTTTAGTTTTGCTTCAGCTTTTATTGTCAAGATGCCTAGAAATCCTTAAAAAAAAAGTAATTTGTAATTATTTTTCTTTCTCTATTTACTCTTTCTTTGTTTGCATTTGTATAGTAACTAATGAGCTCTGATGTATGGTTGAGAATTGACTGCAAGTTTAATCTGTAGGGTAAGAATATCTTATTAACATGATATTTTAAAAAAACACAACAATCTGGACAATAGTAGGAGGGAGGTTTATTCAATTTGGTTCATTAGGTACTACTGCATGTAAAACAAATATTCAGACTGGAGTTAGAATATCTAGTATTTTTGAGGCAGTGAAGTAAGTATATTTTACTAACAAGAGCATAAAGAGAACACTAGGATATCAAGTTCAAATACAGTTCCACAAGTCCTGCTTTCAGCTCATAAGGGTTTCTAATAAAACCCCTACTTGATTGTTATGTATACATTTATACTTGCAACACACTCTCCCTTTTTATTTTCCTCTCTCCAAACAAACTCCAGGTTTTGTTCTTTATACCATGTATTTCTATGTCAGTATCTCTTCCAGTCATTGTTATATTCCACACATTAGCAAGATCCAAATTATTACATGTTAATCATAGCACCCATAGCAATTTGCATTTCCAACTTTTAGAGATTCTAAATCATTCATGAAAGCATCTTGTAGGCTATAAAGCTATAAGAATTTGGTGTTTAACTCACAGATGCTCTGTCTCTTAGCTGAACACTTCTATGAGAAGACCACAACTACTGACAAACAAAGATCTGATGCATCATTTAAGAGCTGCTGCTTTACATGTTCATCAAAAGCTAGGATTTGATTTATGAATGATATTTGAACCAAAGCAAGGTCACATTCGGACAAACTTGACATTTATGTATTTGCTATTTGATCCAAGATTCAAGGTCACGTTCACACAAATGTGTCATCTGAGTATTTGCTGTATTTTTATTACCACATTAATGATCTCAAAGCTCTCTTACTTTTCCCATGTGCCCAAAACCTCCTTACTCCTTTATTTTTTAAAAGTCATCTTGGTTTATTTCCTGAGTTTTGCCATACTGTACAAATGTTTGACAAGCTAATTACATAAGCCAAGATTTTAAATTGGTTAACAGTTAGGAATACTGACTTCAGAAATCAGTGCTCAGATTGAGGCTAAGTCTGCTTGCAAGTTCTGGTTGTCCAGAACTAATTGAGTTATTTTTAATAGAACAAACCAAACATCCCACAAAATTTATGTCTTATGAACAGCATGTACATATTAGATATTCTAAACCTTTATCTTTTTTTTCTAAAAGTAATACGTATAAATTGGTTTAAATGGTAAAGCTAAAGTTAATTCTGTTGTGTACAGCATTTACAAACAGCCTACACATCTGTCCTAACATGCTGCTCACTGGAAACTAGATCCTCAAGACTGACGTGGAATGTTGCAATTGTTTCCTTACACATGTGATCACAGCATCTCACATTATGCTAAGTGGCTTCTCAACAATTTTCTAACCATACCCTGATATTCTACAGAGACCCTATTTGTTGAAGGATAAAGATATCTGAGGGTAAAAGGCAAAAACAAATTGCATTTGAGTGTGGTGACTAAATGATTATCTCCAATGTAATCAATTTTTGAAGTAAATAAAATATAAGCTCCTTACTAAGTCCCCTGCAGAGTACATTCTCAATACATATGGTAAAAATAGACTTAAGAGGCTAACAAATGAAAAACATCTGTGCAAGCAAAATTGACAATTAAAATTATAATCCAATACATACAGAGGCAGTGCCAGGCAATTTTTTTGGCCATTTTCCATTGAACATGCTGGCTATGCGATCACATAAACCTCTAACTCAGATGTTTTACTTGCTCATGTGCTTACATAAAACAAAACCAATATAAAAAAAAAAAACAAGAAACACCCCCCCCCCCAACATACATGACTGTTCTATCCAGAAAGATGTCATAACTTTTACAAGCAAAGCTGTCTAGTAATTACTGCTAATAAATGTGAAATTTCAGGCATATTGTATATAAAAATAAATAAAATCCAACTGCCACCAACTTATAGAGTCAAGTAAAGACTTTGAAGCACTTTCTAAAACTCAGATAATATATTTTACAAGCCTAAGGGTTCTATGTATAGGTATGGATACCTTAAATCTGCTCTTGTAAACTAGGATATGAGAATCCCTTTATTTTTTTACCTCCACGGACATTTATGTGTGATAGCAATTGTTGTATATTGTCAGTAATTCCTTATTGGCAGGACTGGCAGTAAGGTACTCCTTAGAAGTTAGAATCCTTGCTGTGTTACAAATAAAAATAACTGCCTTAGGTTTAAAGTTATAGTAAGGATAAGAAACAATGAATTTATTTTTTATTCTGTGAGCATATTTATTATTGCCATGTGATTTCAGCTTTGCTAACTCTGTGACAGAAGAGCAAAGAAATACTCCTGTGAAAGAAGTACTTCTACAGAATACAAACTAACTTGGGAAATAATAATAATAATGATTATAATAATATTCATTATTATAATATAGTATAATTACTATATTATAATATAGTAATAATAATTATTATTATTATTTACTTTGCCACATAATGTAATATTTTATGGATACCAAGCAGTTTTGAATTTATTGACTGGTAATGATTTTTTTGAAGTTGTATACAATTTTGTGAGCTTAAGCTACATGATAAGAGCTTGAGAGTATTAAGATGTGGCAGTACACAAAACTGAAAGATAGAATCCATACCAGGTTTTACTAGTACCAGCATTAAAATACTGGGGAAAGAGCAACTTTGGGGAGAAGCAATAAAAAGCTTTAACTTCTGTTGATTTGCTTCCACAGACATACATTTTTCATACTATTGTCAGCCCACATTGTTCTACCACGTCTCCCTACCCTTTCACCTTCTCACTACACTTAAAAGTTCCCCCTCCCCATACAATGTCCCTGAACTACTGACTGTGCAAACAGCAAACATGCTGCAGCTGGTTCAGAGCTGCATGTTGCAACTGGCTGGCTGATGCTCCTATACTGACTGGCAATTGACAGGTCAAACAGAACAGATAATTGTTGAATTCATATTGCATCATTTCCTCAGTAGGGTCAATAATGTGTTTTCCTTTCTTTCCAGTTACCAGCTTTCATAACTTTACACAACTTTAATGCCTTTGCAACTACTTCTCCACCATATTTTCTAGGATTTGCAGGTTCAAAGTTACTTGGTGGGAGAAAGGAGAGCAGACTGTACTGCATACAGCTGACTTTCTGGGGTAACTAAACCAGAAGAGCTGAGAAACCAATAGTGCAAACAGATTTCATTATAGCAGTTTCAGAGCACGATGCTCTTCCATTATAAATCTTGACTTTTGCCCCCTCTTTTTTTTCTTTTTTACTTTGCTTGTTTTTCTTAGTTGGTTGTTTGTTTTGGTTTGGTTTTGTTTCTGAGTTCATTATCCCTACTTGGTTTATATTTTCTAAGGTTTGTAGAACACACAAACAGTACAATGGCTGCCTGAAGTTATATCAGTTTTTGGAGTACTCTGCAATTTTCCAGGGTCTCTTACTTTGACTCCCACTCTCACACTTAAATTAAAAAACTAAGTAATTGGCTCTCTTTGAAATGGATGAATATTCAATTTGGCTGAGACTTCTGACCTGTGGGCAAAAATGCTAGTTTTTACAGGTATCCTGAAGGTAACATTCTTCCTGAATAAAAAGCTATTATTTTGGAACAAGACTTTTTAGATAAAAAGACACAGAGAAGGGAAAAAAAAAAAAAAAAAAAAAAAAAGAAAAAAAATCTTAAAGTTGAAAGATGGTTTAGGTTTTTTTTGCGTATTGGTTTATGATGGCAAAATAACTTCCCTCAAATCTTACCTGCCCTTCAACCACAAACTAGGCCTTGCAATTCCCTCTTTTTTAGAACACTGGTTCAAACACAACTTCTTCACCTGGCAAACTACCAAATTTTGCCACTCTGATGTCATTGCACGGGTCTTGCTCAGAACAACGAAAATTAAAAACACTTATTTGTGCATCTGCATCTGTTACGACAATAGCTCTTGTACTTATGACCAGCATTTCTTTAATAAGAATGTGAAACCTTTTAGTTTTCTCTTTTCATTTACAGCTTAAACTTCCACATCTAAGCTCAGTCTTGCTTTGGCTTGGGAGAAAAACCCAGTTGCTTCAGCAGCTGGTGCTGCAAATTTTGCTTAAAAGATCAAAACAAAACAAAACAAAACAAATAATCTTTCTGCTTCATGTATACCTCCTTTTCAGATTCCAGCAGTCTCCCCAGCTCCTAATCTCAGGTTTCAGTTTCAACTTAACACTGGCACACTCAGTTGCAATACTCTTTCAGCTGTCTTATCCTGCTCTTTCACAAACCATGTTAACCCATCCTCAAATCATCTCCCTCATCCCCTCGGGTCCTCTATCTCCGCCCTCTAGTATCTGCACAGCTGCACTCTTCTCACCATCTGCACCCCCTTGCATGATTCATCACCAAGCATAACAGACCATGATTATTCACTGTTTGAAAAGCTTCAGTGGAGTTTACATCTGTTTCTGGAAAAGATTCAAGAAGCCTGAATTCGCCTTCTTTAGCAGAGAACACCACTACTGTGTATTTGCAGTGGGTTTATTTCACTGATAAAGTTTACTCCCCCGCCCAGACATAATAATAAGACATATTTGATCAACTAAATTCAGCTTAACAGAAGAATCTATATCGTATCAAAAGAGAACGACCATCAGACAAGATCTTACAGATTCAGACCCCTTCTGCTTGCAAGTGTCCTTCTGAAAATTAATTGAGTACTCCCAATGGGCTAGCTTTCTAACAGTAGACAAAACCTCATATCTTCTTATAAAAAGCACCTGGGGTTTTGTATTTTCCATATTCTTCAGTGTACTAAATTTCACTCATCCCTTCAAACTATTTTTACATGCTCTTGTTCCTCAGCTATTACATTTAAGTAAATAAATAAAAGAAAACTGCTAAAAATAAACGCACTCTGATTTAACAGCATGCCAAAACCCAGAGTACCCAGAGTGGAATGTGAAAGAATTTCTTTCACTTTTTGTTGTTGTCGTTCATTTTGGCTTGGGGTTTTTTTGTTTGTTTGGTTGGTTGGTTTGGTTTGTTTTTGGGGGGGTTTTTTGTTGTTGTTGGTTGGGTTTGTTGTTAAGAAAAAGGCCCCCAATTTTCTTCTGGTCCTTTGGAAATTCCAACCTTAAAAAGTTCTTCTTTGTGATAAATGTATCACCCAAGAATAAAGCTTTACACTGCATTAGCATTGCTGACAGGAGTCTTGGCAACAGGTATGAATGCAATGAATCTACTTTTTTTGGCAAACGAACATCAAGTACTTGTACTTCCAAGCTAGTGACATGTCAGATAGAGGATACACTTAGGACACATGACTTCACAGCTCTAATTCAGTTCACTTGTTGTGGCAGAGAGATCACAAGCCTCACACTCCTGCACAATCAAAATATAGCCAAGTATTGTCCTGATACCTAAGCTCTCTGCTCAGCATTTGTATGGCACAAAGGGTGTCTACTTCCCAGTTTAACAGTCCCAAATTTACAACAGTATCACCCTTGCTGCCTGCCTGCCACCCCTCTTCTCCCTACTTTGTTGAACTGAAAAAGCATTTAAATCATAGAAAGGTGTAAGAAAAATAACAGACCACTGAAGAAGCTAAGAAAACCTGTTTTAAAAATCACATGTGTACTTACACATACCAGTTTTAGTTCATTTTGTAAGACATTTTATAGCTGACCGACTTAGACTTTAAAAAAGCAATTATAAGGATACAGCCCTCACAGCCCTCAGCAGAGCTAGAATGAAGTTGTTGGTTGCAAAATAAAAGTTACTTTAAGGGTATGGTTAGACAAGTCAGCTTAAGTAACAATAGCTCCCTGACACTGTAAGCCCTGCACTTTCCCTCTCTCCTTCTTCACTTCCAGCTCCATCCTGGCTGTGCTGGCTCCTGCACTTGTCTGACCTCTCTGGCCACATCTATAATAGTAAATAAAACAGGGACAAAGAACAGGCTCCAGCCATGCTGTTAGCATCCTCTCTGACACCATTTTGGCCCACAGCAACTTGGCACTCTCCCAGGCAAATGCGCAGGCACAGTTAAGGGTACAGCAAATGCAGAACAGCAAACAGTTCTATATTATTAAAGGATGATCACTATTACTTCTCCATAGGATTTATTACAGGATTTATAATCCCGAGACTCCTTAGAAATTTGGTTAGAATGAAGGCAGCTAAGTATGGTAAAAATCAGGTGCCCAAGACATGTATTTAAGTTAAACATTTGGCAGCTATTTGAAAATATTGGCCTATTTATGTACAATCCTGTCTGTATGGAAGCACAGCATACAAAACGTACAGCTGCAGCTTTTTTCACAAGCAGTATCCCATGCTGCTTGTCTCTTAGCTACATATATTTTAAAGCTGCTACCAGATTTCCTTCTAATCAGACTGGCTTGCTTAAACTGCACACAGTAGGCTCGTGTCCCGAGGTGAATAAGAATAAATAAACAAACAAATAAATAAAATAATTCATTTCAAAGGGTAAAGAACAGTTCAAGTTGAACATCAGATTGTGTGAATTCATCAGCCGTTGTAACAAAGCATTCCTCATCCCTATTGTGCAGAATTCCTTCAAGCACTGCCTGCTCATAAAGCCAGGAATCTCCACACAGCCTCTTGATGCACACCCACCTTCTCTCTCTTCCTCCAGGTCAAATCCAATGGTTCTGCGTCATATTTTTCAATACCCTAAGGAACATTTTCATGTTGAATAAAAGTGCCTGAAGGTTTTGTTTTGTTTTTTTTAATATTAACCTGCACTATGACTCCAATGCCATATACTTAACATTCTTGCTGAAGCAGTAACACTAACGGAAGGCTAGAAAATGTCAACAGTAACACAAGGCTTCACTTTCAAAAATACAAAAGTTCTTCCCATCTGAACACCATTCAAGAAGCCACTAAACTCAGCCTCCAATCATGAAATTATCCATGCTAAGCAGCATCAGGACTGATCGTAGTATTATTTTTATATGCGAAGCACATCAAATTCTAAACTATTAAAAAAAAAAAAAAAAATGCTCTCAGCTTCAGAATTTCATACACTCATAGATGAGTTGGAAATTACTCAACCACTAGTTAATTTTCACACCAAACAGAAGCTCTCATTTCCTTGCACATACTTATCAACAAACTCAAAGTGGACTAATGAGATATGAAAATATGAAATACAAAAATACTGGA
Organism: Phaethornis superciliosus; assembly: GCA_023637945.1. Lineage (NCBI taxonomy): Eukaryota > Metazoa > Chordata > Aves > Apodiformes > Trochilidae > Phaethornis > Phaethornis superciliosus. The sequence goes on from JAJQWJ010000001.1 coordinate 38,974,380, forward strand.
CCAACACACTTTCATATGTGTTTTAGCTACCTGGGAATCAAATGCCAAAGAATCTTACAGTTTCAGTAGCTGCTTACTACTATGAGTTCCTCAAGGCAGCCACACCTACAAACAAGTTTCTTTTACTACTTGGAAAGATTAAGTCAATAATCTCTTCGTTTATAATTAAAAAAACCCAAACAACATTATAGCATACCAGTATTTCTAGAAAAAGAGGTAATTTGCCAATTGCTCGCAAATTTATCTCATACTGTCAGTGTTTCCACAATAATGAGACAAGTAGAACTTAAGACAATAAATTTACATGAACATAGTACCAGAGAACAAACCATGCCTGTTGGGTAGCTCTCATCTTTCAATCAGCAAAGTAAAAAAGTTTCTACAGCTTATGCTTACAGCATTTTCAAACCAAGTAAACAGCCCCAAAAAGCAGTCACATAGAAATTTAAGCCTAAATCAGGATTAGAATACCAATGAACTGTATTTTAGAATTTGTATGATAATATTTGTTATATATGGTAATAAATTTAGAATTTCTATGATGTGTACAAGAAGCTCTTTCCTAGGCACAGAAATTATACTTCCTAGATACTTAAAAGACACAAGCAATAAACTTAAAAATAAATATTGTTTCATAAGCAGAAACTATGAGAACTGGTATGAGGAAGTGGAATCAGATTTGGCAACATCCCATCGCCTCATGCAATCTGGCCACAGAACAATCTACACCTATCAATTTAATATTTTTAAAACATGCCAAATATCACCCTCTTTAAGACTGAGAGATTTTAATTTTACATTGAGGGTAGTGATGATTTAGAGCATAAATGTAGAATGGAAATGTACTTTTTCATTCAGCGAACATTCAGCATTCTACTTCATTAAAAAGTCATTCAATATTTGATTTTACAGACTTGGTTATGTGAAATGCTGACAATTCTACTTCTAAAATTTTAAGAATTCAGAATTCTACTCAATAACGGCTTTATACAACTTTCATATTGAAGTTAACATAGTAACAGACACAGGAGCATACGGAAGCTTTTCTGACTCTGTTCTCCTGACTGTGCTACCATTTTCCACTTATCAACTATCTGGTTGCACTACTTGCTCAGATTTCTTTCCTTGTCAGTTGACTATCTATGTATTAATCACTCTTTACAGAAACTGTAACTTCAATGTTTTTTCTTCTCTAGTTGTTCAAAACCAATGCCAAGGTAGCTCCCAGTCCACATATGTACTCACCACTTCATGCAGCATCTTGCAAGGTTGAAACGGAAGTTGTTTTCCCCAATCTGTTCCCTTTCCATTTCATGTGCACATTGGTGATAACAAGTGGCTCTTCATTAATAAAAAGCTGTTGAATTCTTTCTTAAAAAAATGTTTAAAAAGAGTCAACAAAATTTCCCAAAGCTTCCTGTTCTAATTTTATATTGATATCATGCAACAATACTTTTTATATTTCTTTATAATTCTTCAGTAAAAAAAACAACAACAAACTGTCATTTCACTTGGGCTAAAATTATTTTTTAAACAACTGAGGCTTTTAATACAACCCCTAGTTCTAAAGCAGGACTATACTGACATCTAGCTAACTGGGGTCTGACTGGTTTATACCAGTATCATTCTGATCTTTTCTTCTTCATACTAAGAAAATTGTGAAAATCTTAACTAAGACCACTATGGTGAAAGCCTTGTGCTATTTTGATTATCTGCTATAAAGTAAAATATTTTTAGTCATAAAGAGCATTCTTACAAACATCCAAGTCTTTATGTGGAGAAACAGAGTAGTTACAGTTTCCTAGGTGCTCTCACACACACGTCTCAAAAGATGTCTTTGCAATTGGCCTTTGCACCCCAAATGTAGAGATTTTATTTTTATATGTTTTATAAGGCTCATTAAAAAACCCTATCACACACAAAAAAGCATACATGGCTAAAAAAATAAGTAATGGTTTAATTGACTTCCCTGTCACCTCCATTAAAAACAAACTAAAGAGTCAGGAAAATTTTGCAGAAGTAGTCAGAAGAAATTAAAAATCTTGCAGTTCCAAAATACTGGAAGAAAATATGTTTATACTTATAATAAAGGTAAATTCAACTTAATTTTTTTCCAATAGTAGTATTATGTTCTCTTTTTTTATTCCCTTGAAACAAATATCACATAAGTAAAAGGAACAGAACACAGAACTCAAATCTCAGCAGGCAGGCTAAAGCAAAGTCAAGAGGAAGAAAGTGCTATGTGAAATTTTTAAGTAATAGCTCCTTCTAAAAAACTATACTTAGAAAACTTACATTGCCCTCCTTGACTACTTTGGGTCAACAGCAAGCACTACAGTCTATTTTGTAGAACATGAATATCCTAGGCCATGTATCTTATCTTCCTGTAGGACATTGTCTTCTCATGTTTTTATAACACTCAATATATAAAATATTAGAAGTGTAATGATACAAAATCACAACTTAAATGCAACCCTTTCCCCATGCCTTAAAATTCACAATACACTTTTAAAAGATTGCAATATTGTGTGGTATGAATAGAAAATTAAGACATTAAGGAACTACTGAAAAGCAAGTGAGAAACCCACAAGGTTTTCAGGACAAACGGGTTTGTAGCCAAAACTCCCTTCATCACTTGATTGTAGAGGACGACAGTCAATATAAGGCATCAGCAGATTGATAAGAGCCTTTTTTTTGACTATGACAAGTGTTCCTTCCAAACATGGGAAGAGATAGGGAGCGTGCTGGCTACACAGTCCTGTCTCTAACAAAGGGTGCACACATGCTCATCTTTCTGAAACCTTACATTTTGCTGCTTTAAATCCAAAAAGTTGCTACTAAAAGTAACTAAGAGCCAATTGCTGCTTGATACCTCATGCCAAGTAACCAAGGTTATGACATTGGTTTAGCTTTGAGCAGACTTGTGACCACATCACATGAAACACAGCGGCTGTTAGTTGCAGCATGAGGCCAGGTAGCCTCAATATTAAGTCAGTGATTAGGAATTTTTAAAGGAAACACTTTTCAGAGCTTATCGGTTTTGCTCCCTCCAAAGACTATGCAAATTTCAACCCAGTGATAAGTGTTAGATTCCAGTAAGAAAGTCTGTGCACGTCCTATAGGTACAGTTTGATTAAAACTTTCCTTCCCAACAAAACTTACGCAACATCTTTATTTGTGCAGTACTACTAAGACATCCAATGCCACCAAAGTGCCAAACATCATTATTCCAGATAATCCTGCCTGACGAATCTTGTACTCATTCTTCTTACACCAGAGAGCTTAGGAACAGGGACTTGTGTCAGTGAGGCTGTGCTAGTCTTAGTATGAATATAAGGCAATACCTTTTGAACGTTATCTCAAGTGGAGAGCCCCGTAGGAACAACCAAGATCATGTTTTTCTCATCAAACCACAGAAGCAAACACGGGGGAGCTCCCAGTGACCCGCTCCTCATTCCAAGGATACAGGACTCTCCTCCCAACAACTGACTGGTGAAAGCCCAACCTGTCTGACCGAGCCAAGCCAATAAAAGTAACTTCCAAGCACGTATTTTCTGCCTAGTGCCCGAGTTCGTTTCTCAAACAAAGTTAAGGACAATTCAAACGTGCTGCATTTAAGAGACGTGACAGCTGCCAAACAGCACCTCACACAACAGGGCATTGTCTTCTCCCCTGCTCCCCACCCCCGCCAGCACCCTGAAGTCTCCCCACAAAGTTTCCGAGATCGTTCTTTACCTACAAACGCCAGCCTCCGACAGGGCCGGCTCTTGCTCGTCCTTTAGCCCGGTTCCGAGCCCGGTTCCGAGCCCGGTCCTCCCAGGGCGGGCAGCTGGCACCAAGCCTCAAGTGGAGCAGCCGGAACAGCTACAGCATCTCCCCAGCCCAGCTAACTCCTTCTCCTCGCCTTTGCAACCGCCGGGCTTTCGCGAAGGGCTTCAAAACGAGGCGACGAGATGCAGAAAGAAATGAATAAAAAAATAAAAAATAAGAAAACGAGGAGGGGAGAGGTGAGGGCTGGAGGGGTGGGGGGGGAGCGGAGGGGAGGGAAGGACAGGTCATTAGCAACACCGCCACCGTCTCATATGAAGGAGGGGGCAGTCACCCAGCCGCGATCCCACCGCCTCCGCCCCCCTCCCAGTGCCCCCTCGGTCGCCGAAGCCCCAGCCGGGACCCGGGCAGTCAGGGGCGGGGTGAGGGGGCCGCCCCTAAGGCAATACCGTGCATTACTGCCCGCCCGCAGGCAAGCCAAGAGGCGCGGCCGCCTGCGGCCGTTGGGAACCCGTGGAGAGCAGCGGGACAGGGGCCGGCCAAGGACGGGACGGGTCGGGTCGGGTCGGGTCGGGTCGGGTCGGGCAGGCACCGCGGGGTCCCCAAGCCGCGATCCGCCGTCGTTCCCGGTGTGGCGCCCGGCACGGGCTCGCCCCAACGCCTCCCAACCGCCGCGCCCGCACCCGCACCCTCCGGCCGCCAGCCTGGGCCGCGGGCAGGAGCCGCCGGGCGCTGTCAGGGAAGCGGGGTGGGGGTCTGGAGGCGGGGGGGGGTACGAGGAGGGGGAGAAGGGGTCGGGGAGGGGTCGGGAGCCGGGGGTGGGGAGGAGAAGGAAGAGGAGGAGGAGGAGGAGGAGGGCAGAAGTACCCCGGTCCTGCGCCTGACTGACGGCGGGCGGCAGGCTGACAGGTACCGGAAGTGAGGTCGTGGCACACACCTCCCGCCATGGCCGCGCGCGATTGGCCGGGCGGGGAGGGACCTGCGGGGGGCGGGGAGGGGCGGGGTCTGCCCGGGGCCGCGGCGGGAGAAAGGCGGGGGGGAGGCGGCGGCCCCCAGAGCCGCCCGGGTGTTCCCTCAAGGGCGAATAAAGGCCCGGTTGGCTGCTGCCTGGGAAAGGGGATGAGGTGGGGCTGCGGGGGCACGGGATGCGGGGGCGAGCGGCTGTGCCCGCGGCCGGGCCCTGAGGTGCGGAGCGGCTGTGCCAAGGGGCTGCTGGGCTTGAGTGCGGGAGAGCTGAGGAAAGCTTTCTCGTGTTCCCCAAGTTACTGTGGGTCACGGCTGCAAAGCCAAGCCTGAAATCTTGAATGAAATCCCCCAAACTCCTAAGCGAGGATTTTGTAACGGACTTTGGCTTCCCGAGGCTCTTAAATCTGGGAAATGCAAAGAGCCAGAAGCATACAGTGGTTTGAAAAGAGGGGGCCAGATACCCCCCTGCTTCTATTTCTGCTCTTTGGCTGCTGCATGTGTCATTACATTTGATGATCTTCATGGTTGTGGTCATGACTGTATAAAACATATTGCCGTCTTTTTAAAGCATATAATTGCATTTTCACTTTCATCTTCTCATAACATTCAGGAAAAGAAAAAAAGAAAAAGGAAAGGAGAGGAAAGGAAAAAGGGAAAGGAAAGGGAGAAGGAGAGGAGAGGAAAGGAAAGGAGAAAGGAAAGGAAAGGAGAAAGGAAAGGAAAGGAGAAAGGAAAGGAGAGGAGAGGAGAGAGGAGAGGAGAGGAGAGGAGAGGAGAGGAGAGGAGAGGAGAGGAGAGGAGAGGAGAGGAGAGGAGAGGAAAGGAAAGGAAAGGAAAGGAAAGGAAAGGAAAGGAAAGGAAAGGAAAGGAAAGGAAAGGAAAGGAAAGGAAAGGAAAGGAAAGGAAAGGAAAGGAAAGGAAAGGAAAGGAAAGGAAAGGAAAGGAAAGGAAAGGAAAGGAAAGGAAAGGAAAGAAAGGAAAACATACTTTATTTCACATCATTTCACTTTATTACTGATCTGCTTACTCAATAATGCCAGGAGGAGAAGCCGTCATGACCTATTTGAGTTGTTATTTTACCTGTACCAAGCACAAACACGTGCAGCTTCTGCTTATTTTTACGCAGTGGAAACATAGTTTGTGTCAGTTCAGAAAATAGAAACACAGAGCCTGAAGGGAAGGAAGGTGAGCATTGCCCTGGAGGCTTGGCCCCTGCTGCAGTGAGCACTGTGTTTAATTCTGTACATTGCTCAAATTTGGGTAAAGCACGTGGACCTGGGCACCAAAACACTCCAGATGGGAACAGCAGTAATGGTAGAAGCTGAAAATCAACCAAAATCCTCAGTGTGAACCACTAAAAGGCAGTATTAACAGCAGAAAGCAGAAGCTAGTGACAGACACTCTCATCCACAGTAATTTAAGGCTTTTTTAGACTACTTCAAGCCAGTTCCAGTCACAGCCTGACTTGTCAATCAGTAGTGCTGCTGCAAGACGTGTCCCAAGCTGGGCCAACAGCCTCTGCAAAAAAAAAAAAAAAAGAAAAAAAAAAATCAGTTAATTTACAAAGTTAATTCCCCATCTTAACACCTACATATTTCTACAAGACCCCGTGTGTAACAGAGCTCAGCTGATAACAAGGATAAGGGACTGTTTCCATAAAGATGTTACCTGAGTGGACGAGCTTTTCATGCAGTTATTTTTTTTTTCCCCCCTCTACTCTTCCTTTCCCCGCATGCTCCCCCTTCTCCCCCCAAACATCATAAGCTTCTGCGGAGTTACAAATACATGTTTGGTTTTTTTATGTGTGTGATCAGCTCTTAAAACTGTTTCCTCTCTTCCTCTCTTGCTTGTCAAGGAAGTTGTGGTGAGTGAGGACATTTGTATTTGAGTTCCCATATTAAATTTTCAGACTGGTTTTAGGAGGTCTGTTTGCACACATTCTTATCCTGCTGGTCCCTGAGGTGATATTGTACAAGTGCTGAAATATAATTCTCAAAAGTGGGCTTTTGCCTTGGAAATATACACATTTTTGAGGGACTCACCACATCAGGCCTTTGCTATCGCCAATGTCTCTGTTGAGCTCAGCTAGCTTTTCTGAGGAACAAGCAGATGTTTCATACATTTTGTCCTGGCTCACACACTAACACTGCCCAACAAGCAGTAAAAACACTAAATATTTTTTGGAATTAAAGATGAGTTTTAGGCAGTTTCCTATTTATGAGCTATCCCACACTCGCTGATAACCAGACTCATAGCAATCTCCATCTACAGCATGGTCAGCAAAGAGGACTGTGTTATCCCAGACATGAAGAAGAGGTCTCTTAATCCCTATTTTGGAAGTGTTTCTTTGTAAATCAGTTGCACCCATTTGGTCCATAAAAGTGGCTGGTGTTGCAGAAAGCATCTGTAGAGAGGAAGAGAATGTATCCCACATTTAGAATATTTGCCAAGGAGAAAGTACTGATTCCTTTCATACCCAGAGTGCTTTTTAAGTGTAGATTACTGACCGGGTTGTGTAAATTTGTATTGCAGTTCAAGTCTTATAACATACTAGGTATCATAAAACATCAATTAGCTATTTAAATGTGCAAGCTATTAGAAAGGAAAAATAGATCATTTACTAGGCTTCTAGATGGAATAATCTTTAATTAGTGTTATATTCTGTTAATATGCAGTAGTCATATTACAATTGCCTAAGAGCTCGAGAGTTGTGAAACAAGCAGCAGACTTGTGCAGTCTTTGATTTTCCATCTTCAAAGTTCTGTCTTTGTCAGAGCTCTCCACCACCATGTGTGGCTGACATTTCTGTCACAGAATATTTTCATCTGCAAAACAAAAATGCCTTTCCATTTATTTAAAGTCCAGATACAGAGTCCCTGGTAACAATTCAGTGGAAGCAGAGCAGCAGACCCCAGTCAGCACATTCAGAACTTCCCAGACTCATTCAGAACTCTGGGAAATGGACCACACCAGCAAAAAATTGGCAGTGCCTTCACCACCTCCTCCAACTACGGGTAAAACGCAGGAAGTGGGCTGACCCCGTGCTCAAATATTTACTGTGGTTTCTCTTGTTGATCCAATGCTAGAGATTTTAACAGACCATGTGCCTCATTTTTGCTGGATCATCACTAAAGACTTTCCTGTCAAAGACAATATAATAAGTAAATTAAAAGCCTTCCCAGTTAGGTATCTATTTGAAAGGGAACTGCAGAGACCAGACTTTGTACCCAGCATTTCATAAGCAGAAATGGACTAATGTATGGTTCTGGTTTTGTGTGACTGCTCAAGTTTTACTAAACTAACATGTAGTAAATGAAAAATATTTCACTATTTTACTCTTCCTGAAAGAACCGAAGTGGCCAGATCATCACAAGACGACAAGTTTTATGAACAGAAGACACGAACACAAATATAAAAACACATTCATGTGTAATTTAAGATTTTTTGCATACAATTTTGTGCATGATGGATCTTGCCCATTTGTGCCTGGTCAAAATAAGTTGAAACCAAAAGCCCCATGTGATAATGAAGAGGAGATTATTAGGTTTATTTAAGTGAATATGTGGGTTACATGCATACATAGTATGCGAATTAGTGTTGAAAGAGCATCTCTTTCTCACCAAAACAACCCCCTTAAAAAAAAATACAACCAAGCAACTGGTGAAACAGAGGAGACCTGTGAGACTTATCTGTCCTGACCTTTCATTATGAAGCTTTGCCCCAGCATAGCAGTCTTGTTAGAGAAACGTCTGTGCTACTTTGCTTTGTTGGTTGGTTTTGGGCAGGTGGGTTTTGAGAGTTGGTTGTTTTTAGATGCACCTCTCTCTGCTGCGTTAGAGCAAAGCTGTAAGACTAAACATGACAAAAGAAAACATCTTAAGGTAAATCATATGAGACTCATCTGCCTTGTTTTAACAGGTTTTGGATGGAACCAGGATGCAGGTTACAGGTTTACACAAGTCTAATGCTCCACAAAACTATTTAGACATTGGATTATTTTTTTAATCCAAGCTGAGATTTTTATTTCCCAACAAAGTAAGTGATTAAAGTGATTACTTACATTTAATTTTTGTTAGAGATGTTTACCATGCTATCCCATCAATGTAAGGTATAGACTCAATCATTTAGATAATTTCTATCTGTATTTCAAAGGGACTTTGCTCATTACTCTTACTAATGAAATAATTCATTATTTGTCAGAGAGTCAAGATCAAACATTCCAGATGTCCATACATCTCTTACTGTGTTAGAAAGGCTAAGAAGAGTTGCATTTTCATCTTCAGAACTAGTTATATGCTGGTTACCAATTAACCCTTCCTAACCCAAAATGTTTAGAATTTCTCTAGTAACCAACATTCTCTTTATGCTGGCCTTGTCTGTTGTTGCTGTGTTATTGGCAGCAATTTTGAGAACCGTTGATTAACATTTTTTAAATGTGATAGTTCTCTCCCTTCATTGTTATTGTCAGTTTGTTTCATTTCTGCATTTTAATAAAAAAGTTTTTCTTTAAAGAAAACTTATTAGCAGTAAGCAAGAACCTTTCTTAATGTAATAGAGGATGCACACATTAAAGGTGAGCTGAAAGAGAGAGGGAAAAATAGTAAATTCCAGACAAGCTTTCTCTGAGGGGGAGCCCACACTAGAGCCTCTAAAGAATGTGAAGAAACTAGAGGGAAACTATCAGCTTGAAAGCAGTCTATGTGAGTTTAAAATTGTTCTTAAAATTTGGCTATGCTGTTCTTTTCCAAACCCCCCCTAATTTCCCACCTGAACTGTTTCTTCCTCCAGTGTTTCTGAGTCTATAAATTTCTTTTTGTATCAGACACTGTATTACCAGGGTCAGCAGGATTTAGCAGATTTAGTAATAGTTTTTGTTGTCTTTGAGAACTCCTAAAAAATCAGTTACTATAATAAAATTATGTTATTTTAGAAAACAAACCACTGCTCAGTATCTTGAACAAAGGAGAAATTTTTTCAGTTGTTCCTGGGGTTTTTTGCTAATTCCTTTGATGCCCATGGTACTTGCCATGATGTGTCACTGAAGGGATAAGTTTTCTCCCTTATCCGAGGTGGGTTTTTTGTGTTTTTTTTCATTACACTTGGAAATAGATCAACTTTCAATGTAATTAATCCTTAATTTAATGATTTAATGCATTTTAACTTATCAGTGACAGTATTTCTACTGAAATACTATTTCTATAGAAGACTTTTGAATGTTTCCTGTTTCAAAGAGTTCTTTTCTAGGCTTCTCACTTCCTCCTACTTTATCTCTTTTGGCTCAATAAAACCTTTGTTGACCCTTTTCCCCCGATTTCAGTTTCACATTCAGTGATTTATGTATCTCACTGAGGTTCTCTTCTTGGGTGACATCTTTAATATCTCTCCCTGTCATCACCACAACTGTGATTCATGTTTTATTCACTATTGCAACATCTTTTCTGGCTTCCATTCTTCAGCCTCTCCAGCTAAAACTAGCTTTTACTGTCCCTCTCAAGTCTCCTTACTATTTACGTCAACTCTGTGCCCCTCTCTGACATCTGCTTCCAATGCCCATTCCTTCTTTCTTGTAACACCCTGTGCTCTCATTAATGTCCTTTGATAATCATGCAGAAAATCTTCCCTTTCCCTGAAGAGCTTGTATATTAGCAAGACACTACAACACAAAAGAATGAAAGAACCTATAGTGGAATATGTTTCTAGTGGAATATGTTTCTTTAGTGATTTCTGCTTGGTCTTCTTTAAAATCCTCTTTTATGCCTCTGCAGGATGTATGTACTCCCTTCCATGCCTATATTAGCTTACTCTGCAACTGGTAAATTCTACCAGCATAGTTCAATCAATATTTATTTACTCTTTTCTGGCTTTAGATGTAGCCTCAGTTTAAGCTTCAGTAGTTTTTGCACCTTTGCTCATGTTTTATATGGATTTTAAGAAGGAATTGCCATGTCAATGTCAGCTTGTTGTGATCTCATCTCTGTAAATAATTCAGTCCAAGTGCAGAAATTAAAACTGAAGGTGGAATTTGTTTGCCTCCATGCTACGTGTGTACACTTCAGACCAAGTTCTTCATATAGCAAGGGTGTAAGCACATTTACTTAACAAGCAGATGCAGTGATTTAAAAAGTTGTGTTATTGCCAGAGTACCCAAGGAGAGCCAGTGTGAATCATGTACATGTATATTTGTTTTGGTGCAAAGTCCAGTCGCTTTTGAAGGTGAGTTTAAAGCTAACCTGCTGTGGTGGTTGTGCTGTTGTGGGGGTTTTTTTGTTTGGGTTTTTTTGGTTTTTTTAAGGTTTTTAATTTTTTTTTTTTTTAATTGAGGCAATTAAAGGGAAAGTAGAGGTTGCATGCTGCTTTCAGGGTGGTAGCACATGGTGAGCAGGTAGGATAGGCATCATGGAGCACTGGTACTTTATATCCACTCCGGTGAATTTCCCAGAGCTCAACTGATCAGTTTTGCAGCCCTCCAAGATGCTTAATCCTGCTCGTTTGTACTACCACAAATGCAGTTTTAGAAAACCTCTAATATTACACACGCACACACACCCAGAGAAGGGGCAAGTATTTCTGCCATACCGTCAAATAAAATTTTCAGTTTGGGTTCTAGGGTGTTGAAATCCGAGATTTAGTCAAAGCAATTAGCTGAGTAACTATTCAGTGTAAATTGTTTTCCTACCCTCTTTCCAGGCCATGACTAACGCTTACTGTGCTACACCCAGTCTTTTCCACCATTCACAACTGATAAATTGAGCACACTCTTGTACTGTCTTTTATGAAGAACAGATATTTAATTTCTGGTCTCTTTGCTCAACCACTGCACATCTAACAAGTCAGATTTTTAAACAAACACAGCACATGTACAGTCTGATTCAGGTATCAGTTTTTCCTTCTCACTTTGTCCATCCATGTTTTCATTCAAATATCTCTCCCCATTTTTTACAGCCTCATTGAATGAATATTAACAGCTTATAACTAAGTTCTAGCTCGAGTTTTCTTCAAAGCAAGACCATACTTCTAGAATTGTTTGAAGTGTTTGATAAAACACTTTGCAAACAAAACGTTAGAACTCAGAAAGTAAACAGAAGAGGGAGGTCAGATGAGATTTGAAAACACGTGTGTATTTACTGGGCTGTAAAGACATATTGTTTGTTAGAAACTGATGGAAGGCTCATATTGGGACAGCAGCAGAGAGGCCACAGTTTTCTGATCCTGTGGCTTCAGAAACATCCCAACACCCAGTTCCACTTTTTGTGTCCTCACGCAATACTGCACCACCCTTGAATTTTCCCTACTGCAGCTCTTTGCAGGGACGTGCTGTGAACGAGATCAGGGGACTTGTTCTGCTGAAAAATAACAGAAAAGAGAGCACCAGGAAATAAAAATTATTTCCTGATCTAATTCACAGCACATCTCCCATGTCCTGGAGAAGTGGCGTGCTACAATGAAGTAGCTCTGGCTGGATTCCTTCCACCTGAATTACTACTGATATCAGCCTGGCATCAAATCATAGCTGAGCCTGGCCAAAGAAACAGAGAAGATGGCTTGCAAGTGATCTGAGGGATAAGGAAAGAGAGGAAAGGGGGCTTTTGTTAGAGGGCAGCTATATGAAATCCTGGAAAAGAAGGTGATTTCTCAATAGGGTCATGAGGAGCCTAACCAGAAAAGGTCTGTAGGACTGGAGCATAAGGAAGTCCCAGCTCTTTGGAGACGAGATACATAAGCAGGGGCAGGAGCTGTAACATTGAAAACCTTCTGAGCTTTGGGAACTGGGAAAGGACATCATTTCAGCAACACAAGAGTATCAACTACTAAAACTGTATTTATCCAAAATGTAAAGAGCAATTTTAAGTAAGAAGATATTAAGGAGCTGTGATTATCTGGAAGATCTGTGTGGGAGAGGGGAGTACACCTTTGGTCTTGGTTAATAATAAAGCAGAGGAGTGTGTTAAAGCCTATGGAATGGATAGCATGGCAGTAAAAATGCTGTGACTCACAAAGTTGGAGGTTAGCAAACAGGAAGAAGTAAACAAAATCACACATGACAGATTGTTCTGCAGGTAGACCCCTCTCTTCAGTGAAACCATGCTTGAAATGCTTCATTCACTTCTGGAAACCTCATGGAAATAATTTGATACTGAACCTGCGAGAAATAAAAACTGTTGTGCTCAGAGCTGGATGCAAATCCAAAAATTTTTCCAAAGCTTTCCTATAATACCTGCAATATTCAGCATATTTTCCAAACAGTTGTTTTTTTTTTCTCATAATAATCCCTGAGCTAATGTCTTGCCAGTTAAGAAAAAAAACACAAACCCCACACAAAGAAACCTTCTTTTCTCAGATCATTCCATGCACTCCACATGCAGTGAGAGCCAGAATAAAAATCTGGATATGTGGTTTTAAAAAAGCAACAGCAAGGACTTCTGTGAGCAGTAGGCCTTTGAAGTCTGCTTTTCTGCACACCAGTGTCACCAGATGTTTAATTTTTAATTTTAAAGGGTTTCCCCCATTAAAAAAGAAAGAATTTTATATTTATTAATTACCTTTCTTTTTACCTCCTGTTTATGGCTTGAGGTAACATTCAGCCTTCTGCTACATTTGGCTCTAGAACCTGGCAGACAAAATTCATAATGCTTGAAAGTAAAGCAGGAAATACTCCAAAGCTGGTCTCCTGCCAGCTGCCTACCTCTCAGGGTTCACATTCACTTGCTGTCTGGGTTCCCTGCTTTGACAGCCAGAGCTGAAGACTCTGAAGGTTCCCAAGCACCTGGGAAACACTGCTGACAGGACCAAGTGGATCACTGGTGCTGTCCCACAAGGACCACATTGTACAGGAATGTTTAACGAGAGCTTTATCCTCGAGTTTTGCACCCATTTTGAGTCATGCTACCTGATTCCAGTTTCTTTGATTACCTAATTCGTTTGTGTGTAAGTCTGCAAATATTTGCTAAAGAACACAAAATATTTGCTGTTTAGCCAAGGGATCAGCATTCTAAATGTTTGCTTCATGTCCAAACTGGGGTTTCCAAATGTATCCAATAGCTTAGTATACCTCTGATTTATTTCTATTTAATCTAGAAAGATTGTCTAGAAAGGTTCTCTGTATACCTGCCCTATATGTTTTATCTTGAAATGCTTACATTCTAGGAATTTACTAGATGAAGCTATGTAAAAGATTAAAAGTGCCCTGTCACTCTCCCACATGTCAGCAGGTTTGTCCTCTCATACAAAGTGTTTAATGCAACATACACAGACTGAGCTGCCTGCACCACTGAAAAAATGGGGTGAAGGCAAGGCACTGCTATGTTACTGAGGGGTAAGTGAGGCTAGATTAACCAAAGGTGAGTCTGCTGACATCACCTAATTGCTTGGTTGTAGAATTACAAGTACTGTCTCTCCACTTTAGATTTTACAGTTAGATTAACTATGGTGCATTATTGTGCTCCAAGACAAACACTTTGGTGTAGGTAAAAACCAACCCTAAGCCTTTTTTTTTTTTTTTTTTTTCCCTTTTCTTTTCTTATAATGGGTAATGCCATAACCTAATTTTAAAACTGGAACCTGATCCAGGAAGAAATCCTCAAACTGAGGTGTCTCAGGCTACAGAACTGTATTTTGTGTTATTCTGGCAGCAGAGCAATCTTTTGGAATAAAGTTGATGTGGTTGGTCAGCATCACTGAAAAGAGAAAACGCTATTTCCGCCTCCTACCCCTTGCTTCAGGCATGTGCTCTGCCATTTCTCTTCCTTGAGCTTTGCTATTTTTCAAAGCCCTTACTGAGTCAAAATTTGACTCACTAACCTGCCAAAAACATTGGATAGTTTTCTGTGGGTCAGTGAGTTGAGTTGACTTGAGTTGAGTTGACTCAACCGGGAGCCACTAAAAACCAGAGCAGGCACAAGAGTGAGGAGAGGTTCCTCAGGAGAAGGCAGGAGGAAGCAAGATCTTCCCCTTACAGCTGTAAGGTATTACATCAGTTCAGTTGTTTGTTAAACCACACCTTGGAAGAAGGTGGTAAAGGCCACTTGCTTTGGATATTCTATTTATTTTCTTTTTTTTTTTTTTTTAAAGTAAACTCTTCACTGACTATCAGCATAATTATACTAGAATTCTTCATCCTGTTTACCTGACTACTCAGTTCTTTGGAACACATTCTTATAATTTAATTTAAATTTAAATTAAAATTTAGGGTGGCTTTTTTTCCCATACATAGCTGAAGGCTCTAAGACAGTTTAAACTTCTGTTTGCTCAGACAAGAGACAAAGACTAGAATTAGTCAGTATCCCACTATCAATCCCATGAACTCCATACAGCAAAATATGTATTATTAAGCAAATAAAGACGATCTATAAATTTTTTTAAAAGTGGGATGGAATAGTGGAATAAAAATGTATTTAATCCAGATTTAATCCAGATCTCTGATTAAAAAAAAAAAACCAAACAAAAATTCATGCTGCTTTTTTTTTAAACTCTGCAATTCCTAGAAGAGCCTAGGTGGAACAATTAACGATTTTTCATAAATTTTTCAGTTTCCAGCTTTGACATTGGTTTTTGGGTTTTTGTGGTTTTTTTTTTTTTCACTCCAGAAACAGGAACTTTACAGCTGGAATATCTATTACATTAATGATGCTTTGATTTAGAAATATACATACAGATGTTAGATTAATCTAGTCACATTTTAGTCACCTTTGAGACCTATCTACAGTGTTTTCTTCTGAAGGTATTCACATTTTATTTGTCCCTGTGGCTCATGAAAGTCAGGCTGCCTTTGGATAAATTATGGCTGATTTCATGTTTTTCATGATACCCAGTCATGTCATACATTTGAAAGATGTGTATTATGCTATCGGAGAATGTACTTTGAAATCAGTTTTAGAGTTGGTTGCTAACCTGCTGGCTCTGCTTTTCTCTTCTGTAAACAATGTTGTGTCCAATTGGCCTGAGTTCAGCAAGGCTGCTCACCAGGTAGCCTCCAGGTAGAGTTACTCCATAGTGAAGGGTCAAACCCTACATTAAAAGAAAAGATTGGTAATACAAAAGTATGAAAATCTATGCTGACCGCTTCTTGTAATATACACCTGCTTGCAGCTTTCTGAATTTGGAAAGCTGAACTTGATACTGTTCCAGTCAGAAACAACAGGCTGTACCCAGACCAGCCTGTACCTGATACCAGGTTTCTGATAAGCTCTTGGACACCAAAAAGATTATTGAGCAAATGTGTTTGATACAGTTGTCTACTATTTTATATTGTTTTTCCAGTCCCTATCACAGTTACCACAGGGCTTGTAAAAACTAAGTAATTCAATTGTATGGCTTTGTTGCTCCAACAAAATTAAAACATACTTTTGAAAAATAATTTCATGTGCCTTAGGTATGCCCCCATCTTTATTCACTGGATTAATCACTTGGAGCAATGTGCTAAATACACTGAGCCATTCTTTCTTGTGGAACACAAGGATCAAACTTTAATTCTTGGCAGCTACATCCCTCATGCTGTGCATACTGTAACCTGCTGCTGTTATTTTTTAGTCATCACTGCAGAGCAGAGTCCTTTATAGCAAATAAAGGGATAACTCCTCCTGGAGAAGCTCACAGCACAGCAGGAGATAGCACCCAAGAAAAGTGGGGGAACATGTGGGTCACAGTAAAGGTCACGATGAAAGTTTGACTTGATGTCTCTGTTTTGTCAATGCCACTTTGGACTTGGCACCCTTCATCAATTTTTCTGGGTGGTATTCAGACTGAGGTTCAGGAGTGGGAAGCTGGTATGAAAAAAAAGGGAAAAATAATGGACTGCTGAGATGTAGCAGATGCAGAGACATCTGAGGGAAAGAAACAGATACCTTCAAATTATTCTTTGTTGACAGTGAAGAACTTTGAGTTGAGCCTGCAGGCAGGACAGCTATTGACACTTCTGCCCTTTAGGCTCTATTGGTACCACGTAACTGACCCATTCAAACCTAGTGAGAGGATTTTATCTCTTTTTGTGGGGACTCTGTGAAATAAAAGTGTTGTGATTATTTTTTCCTTGCTAGATTAACCAGTGTAGAAGAGAGACAAAACCAGAAAGTTATTTTTAAAACCCCAGATCCAACAGAATTACATTCTCATCTTCCTCCCATACCATTGCCAGAAAGTATCAGTGGTCAACACAGCAAAACTACAGACCGTAAGACAGCTGGTGGAAGGTCACTTATTGTGCAGACCACATAAAAAAATTATAAACCCTATCTTGGGGGTGCATATATTTCTTTTTATATATTCCTTTTCAGAAAAAAACCCCAACAACCTATCTGCAGTGGCATAGCTTTACAAAGTGCAACCATCTAGTGTTAATAATTCTTCCTGTTTGCCAGCAGACACAGAAACATAGCACTGTTCACACTCAGAAGTGTATTGTCAGTGTGAAGTCATCATCATAAAAGCATTTTTAAGCATTCATCCCTCCAGAGCTCAGGGAGAATGCTGACAGGTTGTACTCAAGAGTTGTTCAAGATGGTCCTCTAAATATTAGTAATAAAGGGAATTTAGCTACTGCAGGTTTTGCAAGGACTATATGTGTGGAATAATTAAAAAAAACCAAACCACAACCAAATAACTTTTGTGTTAGCCTCAGGCTAAA
The DNA here is from genome assembly GCA_023637945.1 of Phaethornis superciliosus. Lineage (NCBI taxonomy): Eukaryota > Metazoa > Chordata > Aves > Apodiformes > Trochilidae > Phaethornis > Phaethornis superciliosus. Next base: position 38,991,733 of record JAJQWJ010000001.1, read on the forward strand.
CACATCCTCAGCCCCTACATGAGTTTGTGCACACTGGAGCCCAAATGGGTCCATAAGTACATCTTTTGCAGCCATAAATCACAAATTGGAATGACACCTACAGTGCCCGGAACAAGACTGTATTGTAAACCACTGCTGTAAGTACCTTGCTGTGCTCTCCAGGGCATCTAGCAGCCACACAAAAAGAGGACCTATGGATGTCCTATTAGTTAGGATGTAGCTGTGCACCAGGCTTTACCTTCTGCTGCTCTTCAGAAACACAACTTTTAGGTATGACTCTTTCCAGATGAATTTGCGGAGCTTATCTATCTCATGGACTGGGTTTAACTGTGTTGTAAAACCTGCAGTTCTTTCATACTCTTCTCTGTGTTATTTTCCATGTCCTAGCACAGTAATTGAGGTGGCTTTTTGCCAACATCATAGTATGGAAAGAAAAGTGACTTTCCTTAATTGCTTTTTCAGTTGGATACAAAGCAGATGTTGGTACTGATAAATGAATTATAAAGTTGTCCACAAGGATAAACATCACTTCTTGTTAAGTTCAGAATATACCAAGGTGCTTCTGAAACTAGAAGAAAGTTACTATTTAATAAAATAACCAAACAACAAAACACCACAGTAAAACCCATGCACAGTATGTATTGTAAAGATGTCAGGCCTGATGAAAAACCAGTAGGAGTTTGATGTAATGGGTGATATTTTAGAATGACTTTTTAACATCCAATGTATTTAAATGACATTTCCAAAAAAATGTTGTGGTTGCTCTTCTGAGGACATTATCTGAAGTGGACAATGCTTTATGGCACAGACAGCAGAATCTGAGCGATGTAGCCATCAAAACCACTGAAGTAAACCCTAAATTCACTTTTAGCAAGCCATAAAGTAGTATTCTACAGTACTCCCTGAATAGTTTCATATTACCAGCAGCAGGTTTAAAATAGCAACATGGCAATTGTGCCATCCTCTAAAATGATGATTCTATCATAACAAAAATATTTGCATGAAGCAAACAGACATTGAGTAATTGCGGACTTTCGTACTGGTGAATGCCTTGCATCAAGCCATGGTAAAAACAAGGTAAAGAGACCAGAAAAAAAAACTGGACAGAAAATTACTTGCACCCCTTTTCAGTTCTGCTACTTATAAGACTATCTGTTTTTCTAGGAACAAGGACAAAAAAGACAACTATTACCAAAAATCCCCCTCACCAAAAGCCTAACCTTTCAGAAAATGCAAATAAAGTTGTAGCACCTAAGTGCTTCCTTATTCCTCATCCATTTAACAGACACTCAAAATTTGGTGATTTTTTATTTTGCCTTCTGAAGTGACTGAAGGTTCTTTTGTCAGAGAAAGAAAACAACCCGACCTCTGATACTGTCTGTGGGTTTCCACGTTGGGCCCAACCCAGAAAGATGTTCTGAGTCTACAGTGCATTTGTCTGAATCATAATCCCTAGAAGAAAAAATGAGGGTATCTGTCTCTTGAAGAGAGGGCAGACTAACGTGGCTAACATGAAGAAATTTAGGTTACAGTCTCCCCATGTTTAGACTCAGAGGCTGGAGCCACATGAATTTAATGTCTTGATTCAGTTTCGGCAATTTAAAAACCATTCTTGCATTCCTTTCCCTTTCTCTGTTCTCTTGGGAACTACAGCTCCAGGAAATTACCATTTCCAAGTGGCTTCTTCTTTTTTTCTATGTTTGTTTGTGTGGTTGTTTTTTGTTTCCTTGTTTGTTATTGTTTTGTTAGATGATTTTATTGTCTGTTTGTTTGGTTTTTAAAGGAAAATAGCTTAAAACCTCCAACAAAATTCACAGTTCACCTGTGCATATTGCTGATTTTACAGCTGTCTCTAAAGCTGATTGCAGAGATTTGGTGAGTATCCAGGCTCTCTGGATATTCACTGTACTATTTCTTTTAAGAGTGCAGTTGCATGTAAAGTTAAAAAATAAACCCCAAACTTTCTTAAAGATGTGGTATTTTGTAAAATCATGGTGGACCTTACCTTTCTGCTGAGCCATGCTCTAATAACACTTTTTTCCTCACTGTATAACACCAGTATAATTATAGGAATCTTTTTACCGAGGGAAAAGCAGGTTTTAGAACATAATCAGGTAATTTAGAACGGTCTTGAGCCACCAAAGGAAATGGACTTCTGCTTCTGTATGTTCCCTTGTGTCACAAAGGCTACCAGCACCATTACAGGTTTACTTCTTAACTCCTGGGAACCGGAATGACATATCACAGAGCTTCCCTGAGCTCTAGAGCAGCTCTGAGGTTAGTCAAGTGCTGTGATGAGGGTTTTGTAAAAAAAAAATAAAAAATAACGGGTTTAAAAATAGATTCTGAATTAGTCTGCATTTTTGAGAAGAAAAGTGAAATTTGTGGAATTATGATCTTGGAAAGGGTAAAGATTTGCTTTGATTTTTAGACTTCAGCTTTCCACCATTATTTGAATGCGTCTCTCATTGTCCTGGAGGCTGACTCTCTATTAAACAAAATGAACACAGATCAGGGAAAGTCTGGGAAAGAGAAGAGGGCAACTGCCTTGAGAAGAGAGTAAGAGCCTTTAATGGCTGTTTTTTTATTCAGTTATCGTGCTTACCTAATTGGTAATAAAATTGAATCACTCTCAAATTCAGGATAGGCACTTTTTGAGTTTTACAGTGATTAAATTTATACCATCCCTCATCAACCAGTCAGGATTCTAAAACATTGCACTGAAAGTCTCCTATAATTTTGTGTGGAGGCACAAGGTTGAATTACAAATTCATGTTACGTATTTAAAACACACCTGCTAAATACTTTTTAAACATGGGGATGACAATGAAGAAAAGACTGTGCTCTAGGACATATATAATGATTGCTGTTCCTGTCATAGAAATCTTTGTAAGAGAATTTACTGAATTCTCAAAGAAGTAGTGAAGGAAAGAGTAAGCTTTGATGATCATCTCTGTGCACAGATATTCTGCATATGAAGTGGAATACATTCAAAAGAGAAGCTGGATTCTCTCCAGATTTTCCAGGGGGAAAAGTGTCTCCAGTGAAAAAAACAGCAAACCAAAAGTTGAAAGGTAGAAATGCTTGGGGCTGATTAGCATGCATCCAAAGAGATGTATCCTGAGCTTGTATCTTATTACTGGATGGTTTCTGACAAAACATTGAACCCTACTGATCTATTAAAAAAAAAGGAAGGACAGCAGAAATGTGTTGGGGTTTTTTTGATTGGTTGGTTGGTTTTGGTTTTGGTTTTTTTTTGTTTGTTGGTTTGGGTTTTTTGTTTGTGTTTTGTGTTTTTTTATTTGTTTTAATTTTTGTATAACAAACAAATAAACCTGTTCTTGCTTAGATCTGTGGAAGAGGGGCATGTCATGAAAACAGTTCCGTGAAAGAAAAGGCCAAGTGAGGAGTTTCTTTCCTTTTGGTGGGTTGTTTTGGTCCTTTAAGAAGTGCCATTAATCACTTGGATTCTGTTTGCATGTGTTTCCAAGTGACTGTAAGGCTGCTTACTAAATACCTGTTGCACAGGCTATCACATGCCATTGACCCTAGATGGCATCACCATAAGATCATTTAATGAGTATTCCTATGGAGACCTGGTATTGGGAGTGCAATAGCATAGGTGGAGTTCTGCAGAGACAGATACAATTGCAGTGATGTCACCACCTGCTGCTGTTTTAGTTAATTGATTTAAATAACACCTTATTTTTATTAATTAAGTTCTCAATTTTTCTTTGTCACTTTAGAGCCTCGCTCAGCAAATCATTATGTTATGGTGCTGTATAAGAATAGGTATGTACTCACGACCTGTGAAAAGATTAACTATTTGGACCCGAAATGGTTGTTTTATTTGTGTTGGTCTGTATGAATATTCACTGTATTTATTGGAACAGACCACACCAAATAAACTTTTCACATTCTTCATGTTTTTATGCAAGGTAGTATTAGCAGTTGTCTAGTTAATACAGAGTTTGGGAGCATGCTGGAAAAATGGACTTACTTTAGTAGAACTATTTGTATGCAGACACACACTGTACATGTGTCAGAAAAATAACAAAGCCTGATTTCTCATGCATTTTGTGCAATGGGAACATGAGCTCCTTTAACTCTGTGTCCTTTTTTTGCAGCCTGTCATGAACAGTACTTCTCCAAGCTGGTCTGGTTTTTTGAGATATCAATCTGAGACAGGCCCAGATTACGGAGACATGGGAATTGTGTCTCGATGGGACACATGCTACAGAAGTCTTACACAGAATATATCTAAGTTTTCTAATTGCTAAAGGGTCTCAATCACATCTCTATTTATACCTACATGTAAATCAATAAAAGACTCATTTTAGGCAGTTTGCATTGCTGTTTTTTTCCAGACTGAACAGCACTAATGGTAATTAATGACACTGAAGAGAATGATAAACACCTGACCTCTAGTGGCAGCTATCTCACAAATAACTGTAAAGCACACTCCATGTGGGAGAAGGGAGTTGGAAAGGCAGAAAAATAAGTGGTTATAGAGTAAACTGGATTTGTGAACTGGAGCCTGAACTTTCATTAGTTTCTTTGCTAATTTTTGTTTAAATATCTTTTTGATTGAGATCCCAGTTCAGAATCCAGGATATTTTTACTTCTGAAACTTTTATTCTCAAATCTTCAGAATATATTACTCTGCTTAAGAAGTGTGTGTATGGTCATCCAAAAAGAGGTTTTGCAAAAGAAATACAGCAACACCCTTAGAGGTTTTACATCTTCATATATGAATTTTTTGTAAATTTTTCATTTGTTTTTTCCCCCTTTGTGTGCAGAAGGTTATTCAACAAACACATTGGGATCCTCATTAGGCTTCTTCATTCCTTCTCCTCAGCTGACACATAGCATTTCCCCAATGAAAATACCTCCTTCACTATCAACGCTCTGTACATCAAAGCTTTCATTCCTGTTGGGCTAAAAATACAGAAGCTATTCCATAAACAAAGGTCATAACCTTTCTAATCAAGTGATTAACCCAAATATTAAATCCCCTCCATGAGACTCAACAGTCTTTTTTTTTAACCTCCATAGGATTAAACTTCAAAGAACCAGTTTACATAAAGTTTCTCCTGAGCCAAAAACTCTACTGCAAGCTAAGGTTAAACCTACTTTTCATTGCAGTTTTGTGGAGCCTGCAGACCACTGTATCGGTGGTCTGCTGCAGGACTGGAGCAATATCAGTTTCAAAGGCTCATTATTTTTTGAGTTGGAGTTAGAATAACTTATGCTTATTTTCAGAGGGTGGAATTAAAATTAAATTAGGTGTGACTCATATTATTTCATGCATTAAAAACTAGTTGGTGCAGATATATGAAGATACATATACATAAAAACAGCTGTGATAGCAAATATTTTAGCCCATTTAAATGATCAGATTAATTGGGACGTAATAGGAGTAATTTTGTGTTTTCCTTATGGCTGACAAGTGGTCATTTGAGAAGGGCATAGACCAAGGACTGCTTTGTTTAAATTTAACATTTCTCATAAAGCCCTAAAGATTTATCACAGTTATATTTAAATATCCTTTTATGTTCGAGCCATTTATATGTTCTCTATTCAACAGAAAAATTTGTTCAGTATTTTCCACCTAGAAGCCCCCAGGAACAGCCTCCAGCTGTTCTTAAGTCTGTCAAAATTAGTTCAAAATCTCTTTCCTTATCTTCAAGGTGCTTTGGCATGAGCCTAGTATATCCAATGGCTTGTCCTACACAAGATGTCGAAATTAATTAACAGAAAAAGATGTGAATTTAACCTGAGTATAACTTGAGTATATATAATTTCTCTACGGACACTCATTTAGAAGTCAGCTGGCCATAATTACCTTAACTTAATTCCCACTCAAAATTAATTAAAGTGAAATAAACTAATGGTTTATCATCATGGGAGAGACACTGTACAATAAGCTTGGTGTAAATTCACCGTTCATCCACTACTTTGCTCTGACTTGCCTTGTGAAAATACAGCATGCCCTCAAGGTGCCTTTGTATGAGGTAACTTACTTTTTTTAAAGGGAAAAAAAAAGCTATGTATGGAAGTACAGGCTGATTGATAGCAGGTGTAGAAGTGATTGTATTTAAACAGTGCAACGTGGAGAAAGAAGGTCAGCATTTATCATCTGTTCAATTGAAATTTCTCTACTATCTTGTGACCATAATGACACTTCCCATCCTACATGGTCTGTTTTGGCCTAGAGAAAGCCAAGTAGCATCTGTGGTGTTTCCGTAGAAGGGGAACAGGCAGGAGATTAGTACCAAGTACCTGGTCTATCATCAGTTCATGGTTTTATTCACTCTTCAGTAACTTTACCATGTAGGAAGAGTGTAGAGAGGCCTTAGCCATTTCTTAATTAAAACACCCAAAAGCAGTCACATACTTTAAATTTACATTATTACCCAGCTTGGTTTAACTTTACTGAGTATATCGGTGTTAGTTTTCCCTTAAATTATTTCCTATATTTCTTTATTCATCAGATTTAACAGCATTTTCTCTTAGCATAAACAAAGCAAAGCCACAAGGAATAGGGAGAAATATCCCTACTTGCAGCCCCCTCCTCTCCCTTTAAATTTAATCAGCATGGTCAGGCAGCCTCTGACATTATTATCCAGTTATGAAAACATCCCTGGCCCTGCTCATTCAGCCATTTCTGCTCATTTTTCCAGGCACAGAAAGTTTGTGCTGTAGCATGCCTTGTCAGATTTGGAGCCCTTCCAGCACCTGATGAGCATATTAACAGTGCTCCCATTCATAGGCGAGAGCCTGCCAGTTCTATCTAATTTTAGTTAAGTTGCTATTTATAGTCAGATTTTTCTCTTGTGAAAGCCTTGCAACTGTGAGGCTCGGAGGGAATATATTTTTGTGCTGTTTTACTTGGCACACCAAATGTTCAGGGTTGTAATTTACCTAAAGTCCAGAATACCCCACAGTCCTCCTAAAGTAACAGCACTGCTCTGCCTAATGATTTACACCAAAAATATTGTGACACACTTGGCTATTTGTTTCACAGTCCACTGAGATGCTTATTCTGTCAATAGTAGAGGCAACCCCGAAGTCAGATGACAGTAAAAATAGGAAAATCAAAGCCTGTGCTAAATATTACTATATGCAGAAAGGTTTCAAGGTCCAAAGGATGGGATGGTGGAGGAGAATTTTGGGTTGGGTCTCTCTATGCTGTAACACCTGTAATACAGGTCAATAGAACTGCATTTTTTCTGTCTTGTTTTATTGTGCAAGAAAGCTTATTAATAATGGTAGTAATAATACCTACCTTTCCACCAGTGCTTTGTGAGAATTTATTCACTAACTTTGCAAGTAACGTTAAGTGTCAAAAAATATTATGGGGAAGGGATTCCCCAAAGTAGAGTTGGTGGTGAAATTTACATCTATGGGTTTTTACAACTTAGGTATTTCATTAATGTACTAAGAATATATGCTCTACTATGTATGAATGTACATGTGCCTGTGTGTATATATATATATGTATGGGAAACTGAGGGACAGCTGAGAGGGTACAAATATTAGTCCATTTTATCTTGCAGTGAACCTGCATATGAGAAGCATGCACTTCAAAACCATCTCTTTTACAGATACAGTATTTAAATCATATATAGCCTAGTGCTGCAAAGTCTCATAATGATCCTTGCCTAGCACAAGTTGGGGTCTCCCAGTTAGAAAGACACTTTAGTGTTTTAGTAACTGATAATTTTTTCCCAGGTTGGTTGTTGGGGTTTTTTTTGACATGACAGGATGGTGGCTGAAAAATTTTGTGGTTTGTTTGTAAGTTGAAATTGGGGCTCATCTCCTTTTGGAAATTTAAAATTATTTTTGACCTTGCTAGAGCGACAAGTCACAGAGTTTCAGCCCAAATTGGAGCATTTGGGAGCATTTTGGGCTTCAAAACACCCAAAATTGGTAGTGTCTACTTTTATTTTGTCTCTGTAGAGGTCTCCAATAGTAGTAATGTATGTTTCATATTTATAAGTGCTTAGTTGCACGGGTTTGGTATCTTTCTGATGTAGAATACATATCCTTGTCATGCCTCATTTTTGCTGCTCCAGTTATATCTGGAATAGATATAACTATGAGAGTCATAAAAAGTGAGAAAATAACCTTCATATTCATAACTTGTACTTACATTCTGATTCCTACATAATATGAATGCCATGAGAAAGGAGCATTGAACCAGCAGAGATTTTGGTTCAGCTGAAATTACTATTCAGCCTGGCATTGGGATTATGCCTAAGCAGAGTTTAACTGGAACTGAAGAACAGTTGAAGAAAGAAATAACGGTGTAATTCTGTGGCTGTTATGGCTCCCCAGCCAAACAAACAAACAAACAAACAAACCAAAACAAAAAAACCCAAACCAAAACCAAAAGCCCCTCTATTAATTTGTAGCTGACTGCTTCACATGATAAAATCCATACCTGCCAATCCAGAGGTCATGGGCTGGCATAAGACTGTCATTTCTCTAAATTTCAGAGGCAGAAATGTGTTTTAGCTGCATGGTTGTATCATTAAGACTGTATTTCTTCCTCCCCTCCTCCTCCAGCTGAGCACAGATGCTCCAGAAAAACAACTGGTTTCGATGTTATTGCAGATACAAGCTGCAGTGTTGCCTAATCAGAATTACAGGTAAAGCTGTAGCACAGCTTTAAAAAGGACCCTAGATTAACAAATATTTATATTAGGTTGAGCATGATTTATGGTGGATGAGGATGTTCCTTGTGTGTTACTGGCAGGGTAACATTGAGAAACCCTTGCAGCTGCAGGCGTATTTTGTTCATTTTATTTTTTTTCTTAAGGGGATGTAGAAAGAGAGGTGATGCAGCATGCAGAGGTGATGGGATCAGCTGAGGGCCAGGAGTCCAGAGGCTTTCAAGCTCTTGTGTCACTGGCTGACTCAAACATTTGCAGGGTGAGTACAGCACATCCATGTGTGCTTGGCCAGCCTGTGGTTGGCATCACTCAAGTCCTCAAAACCTTAAGAGAAACCAAGGGAAAAGCAGCCCATCTGCCAGGTGCCCATGCCACACATTTCCCCTTGTGCAAAACTGTCAGCTCCTTCTGTACTTTGGTCAAACCAGGGCCAGAAAATCACCCCTCCTCACAGCCCATGTGCTCTTCTGAACCTGATTCCTGGGAGCATGTGCTGCTTTTCCTCTCCTCTGCCTCACTGCAATAGGTTACCAACCCTGTCCTACAGCCACAAATCAAGTTATTTTTTAACAGACTTATTTCCTAAGCTTTGGTTTAATAACTTCGGAGAACCGCCTTAAAGCACAGCTTTTCACACAAAAAAAGCCCAACACACTACCATTTGATACACTTTTACTTCACAGGCTGTGAAATATCCGTCCTTGCACCACATCAAGCTATCTTGTTTGCTTAGCTGGTGCTGCTTTGTGGCCTCTATTAAGAAAATTAATTACACTGTCCTTGCTTGCATTACTGTGTTTTATGTGTCTTTGTAGCATTCCTCAAAAGAGCCCACACATGACTGCTGCTCTCATAAACTACTTTTCTTCCATGTTGCTACCCATTATGCAATTTTTCATCGTTAGATTCAGGACCAATGTGATTTCTCTTCATAAATGGCTTTAACAAAACCTAATATATCACCATATTTTGCTCTACAAACCTATAGATGGAGTACAAAATTACATGTGGTGATCAGCCATGGAAGCTTCTCCTGCCACCAGCTGGTGGGTTGGGGCTGGGTTTTGCAAGCATCGAAGCACAATGTCTCCATCTTTCTTGGATTTTATCTGGCATTGGTACTCCTACTCGTGCCAGGCATGTAGAGCAATTGATGAACATAATGACAGTGACTTTATGGAATGATTTTGAAATAATCACCCAATATAAAATTAGTGACATTTTTCATGAGCTTGCAGTATTTGAACATGTTTTCCCTTATGGAAAAGATCTGCCTGATAGCAAGGCAAGGATTGTAATTTCAGGGAAGGTTTTTACCTACATGCTGAAATAGATACATTTTCCTCTGAGGCTAATTTTGGCTTTTCTAGTTAATTTTAAGGTAAAGCAAATCACTTCCATCTTTCCTATCCCTACCTCAACTCTTTATGTTTTAGGCCTATTCTGGTTTATTTTTCCCAAACCAAGAGCAGCAGAAGCATTCCATAGAATCTGGGCTGATGCTATGTCCCTAGAAAATTTAGACTTCAGTAGTAATTACCTTCCACTCTCTCTTACAGAACTCATTTTTTGGTCTGTAGATCTCTATCCAAAGTAAAGAAAAATTGGAATACTGGTCAACGGATCTTGACAGCTTTTGATTTCTTGGCAACCTATAATTTTCTTTCACAAGTTCCTTGCTGCTGCAGTTTCTTGGTGTTGGTATGAGCCAAAGCATCCAAGTTTTTTTGTTCTTCCTCTCTGATCATCTGGCTGATGGCTTTAGCTGTCCATCTTGTCATTTTGAACTGGCAGTATTGCAGTGAGGCTTCTGAAGTTGCCTGGACACTGTAACTGCCCCAAAGATTTCCTCTCTTCACTTCTGTATTGCTTGGAAGCTTATCTTGGGAAGCTGCTGTTAATTTAAATATTTTTAGAAAACTTCCATCTCTTTAATAAGATTATATTGGTCTTTTTGATTTTTGTGAGACTGAAAGACTTTATCCTCTTTAGCCCTGGCAGTTAATTACCTTCCAAAATCTTGCATGTTATTTCCATTAGGAAGACTAACAGAAAAAGATAGAACCAGTACTTCTGGTTTTATACATAAATAATCATATTTATTTACCAAGAATCTACTTTAAGTACATGAAAAGCACTTCCCTGCTTGCATTTCTGTTTCTGCCCTTTGTCTTGGACACATCCAGCTCCACCAAAACAAGAACTTGGCTTCCACACCTGCTGTCAGACTCAGGAAGTCCATTTTTGAGGCTTTAGCTCACAACCTACCCCAGTGTCACCTCGCTGATTTGCATCTGTCATGGTGGCACCTACTACTTAGCTTTTCATAAATGAAATGAATGAAAGGAGCTGTGATGTCTGCAACTTTCAGTGAGGTTTGTGGCTTCCTATGGATTGAAGACACACTACTTGTTGGAGGTACACAGCCTCAAGCATAACAGTGTATTACCACTCTAAAATATGAAACACACTGTTGGTATGAAATAAATGACCACAGAGAGTTAAAAGATTAGGGGAAAAAAGCTCACTGTAGTAGTTATAAAGTATTCGGAGTCTTGGTACCTTTGCTAAAAATCCCAAAAGCAAGGTGGCCAGTTCAGCAGGCTACAATCTGTAAATGTTACTTGGAAATCAGGAATTTTTGTTCTTTCTGTGCAGCATGTCTTACTCCAGTCTGTGTACGTAGTTCACTTAATGGGCACATTAAATCTCTCTCCATAGCCCTGAACTTGCCAGGGTTGAAAACTGTCTTTTCCATCCTCCCCACACCTTCTCCATGAAAGCACATTGTCTTTTTAGGCAAGGAGAACATCAGTTCTGTAACATTTTTTCCCAACCAAACTCATTAAGCAGTTTTTCCATGAGAATCTAAGTGCAGCTTTTAAGATTTCATGCTGTGTAATTCCTTTGTGAATAAATTCTTCCCCTGAAAAGTTGAAATTGAACCAAGCAGCTTACTGCTTACATCAAAGCCAATACAAATAGGCCTCCACCAGGGACTGAAGGAAGCTGCTCTGCAACTCAGATCTTGGAGGGAAAGGAGCACAAAGTTGAAACAGAAATATTTAGAAGTGCCAAAAGGGAAAGTAACTCTTCTTTTAAAGAGCAAATTTATATTAAGTCAGTAATGCTGCAAAAGAGTTGAAACTTCTTATAAAGGCTCTATTCTACATGGAAAACATGTTAAATAAGTATGAAGCAAGGAAGAAAGATGTTACGACAGATTTGTATTGGAGGATCGTAAACCATAACTAAAGTTTCAGTGCTTTTTTTTATAATTTCTACTGATTCTTCACATGTTTTTTTATGTAAAACTTCCTAGTATTTTAGGTTTCTCACTTTCTGTCTTTTGTCAAGGAGCTTTATGTGCATTTCATGAATCTCAGATGAGCCTAGCAGCTGAAGCTGTCCTGGATACCGAGTGTTTGGAAGTTGAAGTCCTCATTTTATATTTCTGATGCATCTGTAGATATAATAATTCCACATCCCTGATGTGATCACTGATGCTCTAGTCTGATCCTTCTCTAGCCCCTCTTCAGATCCAGTTTGCTTCAGCTTGATCTGTTACAGTAATCCAGAATTTAACTTTTTATCCTTGCCATCTTTAACACAGACACTGATGATTTTGACAGTATTGAAGTCTCATCTTTCTCAGCAGCTTCTGTCTTTCTCTCCAAGTCCTCTCTGCCAGTTCCTCCATATTTACTTCAGTCTTCAGTGAACATTTACACCTGCAAGCCAGTAACAGTGCTTCTAAAATGTCTTTTCCCCTGACTCTTTTTTCCATGACTCTCTCTTGAATGTTAGGAACTTAAAAGCTTCAACAGCTGCTGAATATTGAATTGCAGGAGATCCTTCTGGCTCTTGCTTGGCTTGCAGAATCTCACACACTTGAGAGTTCAGATATTGTTTAAGACAAACTCTCAGTTTGAAGACCAAGCCAAATGGAGTAATTTTAAGATAATGTATACTCCATTCACTAGATGATGTCCTGTTTTGCAGAAGGAATTTGCATTTTGAAAACCTCAAATCAGATTTATCAAGCTCAGCTTCAGACTCTCTTCAGCATCAGGTTTCCGCCTCCTATCTATGCCAGCTCCTTCCACTACAGGTTTGTTTTGCCATCCTCTCAGCTCAACTAATTATTTTTCCAACCTGATCATGTTGCACACATGCCATCTCAGTTGCATTTTCGTCACCTGTTGAGTCACTCCCAATGTCCTCCTTTCCTCCTGCTTCTAATTTTCCATTTTCAGGATTCCCTTCTCTTTTTGGAGAGAATGGACAAACCTCATATTGGTTTTCAACCTCATCTTGGCTTGTGGTACTCTTAGCCTACTAAACATTTGATTTAGCACCAGATTGAACACATTTAAGGGCACTAAGTACAAAAAGCAATCCATTAGTGCATATCCAGACATTATTCAGTTTTTCCAGAATTGTTATGTATTTAATCTATGCTAGATAATGAAAACCTTAAAATAAATAAATAAAAGTCTTCAGTACACTGACTCCTATTCAATCAGAAGGAATATAGGAAAACAGGTAGAATTTTCTCCCCAAAAAGTCCATTAATAATTATATTTTTACAACATATTAATATGCTCTGAATATTGGAATTTCTTATTATGTGCTTCAAACTCATTTTCCCCAGCTTTACTCTGCATGTCACCCTGCTCATGGTGGGACAACTGCCATGAATAAGTTGAAATAGGAAAAAACAAGTAAACTGCAATAGGAAAAGGAAGGAAGATAAAAAAAGGCAAAATTTGCTTTAGGGCCCATATTTGGTGAAATAACTGCTATTCGGGGTTTTTTTTGGTTTTTTTTTTTTTTTTGCTTTGTCTTCTTTCTTTTGAGGTCTTATATTTCTATTATTTTCTTGCAACAGAAGTGAGTTAATCTGTGGTTCATAATTTGTTTTGGTAGAGAAAAAAAATAATTCTGTATTTCCAATCTGAGTTTTAGACATTTTAAAATGAAATCTTTTATTCCAAAATTTGGAATTTTACTATTTCATCTGAAAACAAACTTGAAGCACAGGTAAAGTGAAATCTTCTAACTATGAGCTGTATCTTCAGTTCCTTTGATTTGTGTGATCACTACTGCAGTAAACAGAGCTCCAGATAATCCCAGAATTGTCATGGTTGGAAAAGACCTCTAAGATCACTGTGTCCATCTGTCAAACCACCTGCCCACCCCTCTCTTTGTCCCCCTAATAAAATGAAATGAAATAAAATATCTATATCACCATGCCCACTAGAGGACATCCTGAAGTGCCTCACCTACATGTTTTTAAACACCTCCAGGGATGGTGACTCCATCACCTCCCCCACCATTACATTCCAGCACCTGACTGCTCTCTCAGTAACAAAATTTTTCCTTCAGGAAGAATTAGTCTGAACCTCCCCTGGTGCAGCTTCAGGCCATTTCCTAAGTCCTATCATTATTCACTTGAGAGAAGAGGCCAATACCCACCTCCATGCAACCTCTTTTCAAGTAGCTATAGAATGCAATAATGTCTCCCCTGAGCCCCCTCTTCTCCAAACTAAGTATTCCCAATTCCCTCAGCCTCTCCTCATGGGGTTTATTCTCCAGACTCTTCACCAGCTTGGTTTCCCCTCTCTGAACTCACTCCAGCCAGTCCACATCTTTCTTGTAGCAGAACTGAACAGATATTCCAGTGTGCTTTTTCTTTTTAAAAGCTACCCCTTAGTACAAAATGCAGTTGTGTCTTTTGATTTCACAATAGCTAATTAGGATATACCTGAGTCAATAATCTTCTGGATGTCTCTTAATAAATCTATTAATGCAAGACTTATCTTTCTTGATCTAATCAGGTACACATTGGCAAGAGATACATCACCATGTTTCCTAGAGAATGCAAAAGTTTTGGCTACGAAGACTCCATAGTTCTCTCATTTAACAATGCATCAGCACCATGCCTAACACTGCACGAATATAAACCAACAAAACCCCCTATAAATAAAATAAGATTGATGGGTTAATTCTTGCTTAGAGATACAAGACATTTTCATTTGGTAACCAATATACATGACCTCTAATTTTTGAGAGGTAGTTAGAATTGTTTACTTCATATTGTGTCAGAAGCTGTTTGCCTCTTGTATATAGCTTTAATATATTTCATGCCAGAACTCATCTGTTTTTTATGTATTTTTATCTTCTGAGGAAAAAGTATTTTTATTTTCTGAGAAAGTGAATACAACTAAGACTTATTCCCAACTCCCAAGTAATTGTCCTGCTCCTCACTTTCCAGGTTCAGAAAAATCTACATCAAAATATTGTTGGCCCAAAATCACACAAACTGCCAGTGTCAACATGAACATACTGATTAGGGCAGCTAATGCATATGTAACTCTACTCAGGAATTGTTAGACTACACCTGGAATTTAATATCCACTTTTGGCCCTCCAGCTCAAGACACTGAAACCTGGAGAGGGCCCGCTGGAGAGCCACCAAGATGATCAGAGGGTTGGAAAACCAAGCATATAAAGAAAGGCTAAAGGAAGTGTCTTTGTTTAGCCTAGGCAAGAAGAGGCTCAGGATGGATCTAATCAGTGTCACTGAGACCCAAAGAAGATGTAGAGAAGGTGTCTCCATCCATGCAAGGATGATATTAAAGGTCCCTTCCAACTTAAACCATTCTATGATTCTATAGAGATAGTCTCTTCAAAGTGATTCCTGGTGGCCAGAGAAGAGGCTACAGGGACAATTTGCTTCAGGGGAAATTCCTTCTGGATATACAAGAAAATCAATTCTTCAGCCAGAGGACAATGAAGCATTGCAACAGGCTTCCCAGGGAAGTGGTGGGACTGCTCTTGATAGCAATATTCAAGACTTTGCTTGACAATGCCCTGGATAACCTAAGATGTGGTGCTGCTTTCAACAGCAGTTTGGACCAGATGATCTCCAGAGGTAGCACCTAACCCTGGTTGGACTTTCCTGGGAATCATTTGCAGGGCTTAGAGCATCACATCCAGCAAGCAGCTGCAGCGCACGGGGGTACGGAGGGAGAAGGGGCAAGCTAAGGCTGAAGCACGTAGTGTTAGGACAGACTTCAGGCACAAATCAACAAGAAACTGCTTTTCATTGAGTATTTATAGGACAGGTTGTCAAACATAGCTAATGTGAGCAGAGCTTGCCTGGTGATAAAGCATCAGCGAGACATTTCCTCAAATACGCCAAGCTTAGTTGCAGCCAAAATATTATCTATTGCGTTAGTGCTGTCATACCCATTGACTGCCAAATGCAGTCCTTCCAAAAAGTTCAGCAATGCCTGGTTATTTAGAGCACAGGAAAATATTGCTAAGTCTCTAAAATTAGGTAAATAACTCAACTGCCAACAGGCCAGGCATGTAAAGCAATGAGAGATCAGTGCATTTAGTTAACAGAATGTTTTTTTTGTAGTGTGTGCACAGGCACTCAGTGGATACTATCTGTTGAGAGACTTCTTAAGTGAAATTGAAATCTAAATCATCCAGTGTCTCCAGGAAGAAGCCTATATATATATATATACATATATATTTCAGATGCAAGAGTGAGAGATTGCATCAGCAAATTTATATACATATATCAGTTTGCTTTTAATTAAACTTTTTGCTTGGCTCTGGAGTCTGCAGCATTTATTGCAGCAAGGGAATTGTGGTTTACTACAGCCCATGGTTGAGATTAAGTACTCTGCAGAGCCAGAAGAGTGTTTACAGGCCTTCATTATTGATTCATGGGTATTTTCTTTTTGTAGCTATGGACTAGGAAACTGTATGTAGGAAGTTTTTGTGGGCTTTTCCCCCACATATAGAAGCTAGATCTAGATTTAACACCAAAAGAAAAATGAACATTTTCAAAGTTTAAAGCTGATCAGTAATTTCTGTTATTATTTTATCAATAGTATGGTCAATATTTGAGTCTTTTGTTGCATAGGAAATAAGAGGGTTTTTTTCACCTGAAACTGCTTAATGTAAAGCAACAGCAAGTGTAAAAGGTTCACTCCCCTCAGCTGCTGTTTGACAGTAAACCAGTATCTGACAATTGTTACAATATTCCCCAGACATGCTAAATAAAAACTTTGGGGTTTGTGCCCTTAAATTTACAGTAAGTCTTGGTATATTTGCATACAGTGTTATCCCTGTCCTACAGACAAAGATATCATGGTGGTGCAGTATTTTGGCCTCTCGTTATTTAAATATGTATACCACAGCCCATCAAGAAGTGCCATACTGTTTAAGCTATGACTTTATGCTTTCATTCTATCATAAAATCTGAGTCATGTGTTGCACTGGAATGGTTATAATTGAGCACACAAATCATCTGCCAGGAAGAACAGAATCTAAGGAACAGCTTCATGACTCTTGAATAGGTGAAGTACATTATATTACACAGGTAGTGAAACATAATACAAAAATTACTAAATTTTATCCCTTGCAAAGTGTGCTCTCACCATGAGGCTGCTTTCAGCTGGACATCTGCCCTTGGCCAAGTGGGGGAACCACACAAATACAGCAGCTTTGAGATTTACCTTCACCATGTTTATTGCCACAGAGTTCTTTGCAAGCCAAATCACCACTGCAAAGCAAGTGCACCAAAGAGAAAACCATCTGAAGGAAAGCAAGATTTTTACTGTGGCAGTCAAAACTCCTTCAAGACAGTGCTCCTATCATAAGAAAGGCCTTTCACAACTTTGAAACTTAAGTGAAAAACTCTGTTCATGAAATCAGCCTCTGTCCTTCCAAGGATCTGTCCCTATCTGAAGAGTGCTACATCTGCTGTGATCATACACACACACCTCTCATTCCTCCTGCTCTTCGAGCTGTCAAGGGCACCATGGCACAGTCAACAGAAAAGATCTCCACTGTTTAACCATAACAGCTTGGAAAAAAGCATCCCTTTTTGATCATTCTGAATCTGCCATTCCCTAGGTCTCTTGCTATATGAGGCAGGATGCTGTTGTTCCCTGCTCACCAACAATCAAAGACTAACTCGAGGACCACCACTTAGCAAATACATAGGACCTTCTGATAAGTCATCAAAACAACATGGAAAAAAGGAGGAAGCTTGCTTATTTTGTATAAGGTCTTGCTATCTGTCATTTGTGATACAGCATATCCAAAATACACAAGAACTGATTTAGGTGTTACACTTAAACACACATTGTAATGTTAATATTTCAAAAAGAGATTTTTCATGTCATCATAACAGCACATACTGAGAAGTAATAAGCATGAGAAATTCAGTAAGCAGTTGGAACATAGTGATCTGGGAAACATAAGGATCCCTAGGTTAGTGGGAAGCCACTCATCTCCCTTTGCAGCAAAGTTACATTACTCACACTAATTTGGATACCAATTGGGAGGAGTTCATGCACCTCAGGACAAGATCCATCACAGCTGTCACTTTCTAGGGCAAAGCCCCAGGCCTTGAGGAACTACACCTCATTGCTGGGAAATGGCAGCAGTGGTGGGTGCCCAAGCAGTGTACCAAACAAACCTCAGGCAAATTATTTCCCCAGAAATGGGTAGTCTTTAAAGATACTCTGTGGTGAAAATGAAAGATGCTGTGCTCCTAACTTAATAAACTGAAGTAATCTCTGTACTTACAGAAGACCCCCAGGAAGTAGTTTTGTGTTGACCATCAGTCCTGATGTCTCTTACATCTCATGACAGTCCAGGCTTCCAAAGAAAAGGTGCTTCAGATGTGGACTAGTGACCAGTTAAATTAATCTCACTTTCCTTGCTTTAGAGAGGGCTTAAAGTGTGACCAGCACTAAAAAGCTGTTGGAAAGTGTGTGTTACTTTGCAAGCTTATGAACAGGGGAACTATTGGGGGTCTTTCAAAAGAAAAACCCAAACAAACAAAAAAACACCACCAAAAAAACCCCATCCCACCACCAAAAAAACCCCACCCCACATCATGGAAACCTCACTGTAGCCCGAGGCTGTAATCAGGATGGAGATAAATTTCTATCCTCAGAGAAATAATGATAATAAATGAGTGAAAGGGAGCACACTGCAGTGTGTCTTATTAGTGAAGGGAATGATACTGTAGCTGGAGGGGATTACTGCACTCACCTAGGAGAGAAAAAGCTCCTATTCCTGGCTTCTGTTTCATGATCAGGACCTCAGCAGTAGATGTTGGCTCAGGAGTCATTTGTTGGCTGTAATTACAGCTTTCCTCCCTTTTGCCAGCTGTTTCACTTTGCATCTTGATTCAGAGTGTTTAATGCAGGCCATGATCCCCCAGGTGACTCTGTGCAGCTCTGCCCTTGAGCTTGGGTCATCCTCAGGTGCTACAAGGTCTCACATTATCTATCTGCAGAATGGCATTGTCTGCATTTTTCCTATATCCTACAGTTTTGGAATAATGGATGGGTAAATAACATAAATATAAAATAGAATAGCTTACAGCCTTCCTTCTCTCATCACAGCACCGTATCAATGAAGTCAGGCATGGCTTTGCTCTTCTCTATGAAACACTGTCACAAATTACTCTTCTTCAGTACCAAAAAGCAGAGGAGCTCTGTAGGACATCATTGGCTTAGAAAATCATAGGTTGGTGTCACAGTAAGAGATGACACGAGATAGAAAGCCTGTTCAGATGAACGTGGCGTTCCTACCTACCCTGGTGCTACAAGTCTGTCAGGCCCTCTGTGTCTAAATTTGATTTAATTCACCAGCGGTATTTTGGGATTTCCTATGTTTGCTAAGTGATAATAAAAGCCATCCGCTGGTGGCAAAGCGTCTGGGCACAAGGGGTTACAGACTCCTCCCCAGCCATCAGGTAGGGCTGCCTGAGACAGCCAAAATCCACTTGAGATTGAAAAGGTGTGAGCAGTAAATAAAAGGAAATCCCGGATCACCGCATAATGTTCAGCTCCTACACTTTGACCTCCTTTGCTCCCCTTCTGTATTTTCAGATCATATTTCTCTAAGTGCTGCCTGGCTTAAAAGCCATCATAAATCTGTGGCATGCAGTTAGAATAACAGAGAAGACACCCTGTAATAGAAGGGGGCTATAACTCCATTGCAGGCACTCAGAGGGAGTCGTAAATCAGTGCAGTGAAGCTTTAGCTGGGAGAAGCTGGGCTGAGGCTGGGAAGGCAGCAGCACCCCGGCCCCTGCCTGGGCTCCTTCAGGCTGATGTGAGGAGCCCCCCTGCCTCCATGCTGCCTTACCAGGGCAGGCTGAGGGACAGCATTTCCCTCCCCTGCTGCAGTGAAGGTCTTACATCTGCCCCCCTCCTACTTAGTAGACAGCTGTGCCCAAACCCCACACCCTCTGCCAGCCCCAGCCTCTCTTGTGCTGCTGGTTCCTCTATCTCCCTCAGCCACCAAAATAAATAAATCAAGGTAGAAACTCTATGTATGCCAAGAGTAATGCACGCTACATGTTTCTGATGATTAAAAAGGTGGTCAGCGATTAACCCAGAGCACTCAGAGAAGAGTTCTTAGGATTCTGCAGGATCAGAGAGTGTTAAAAACATTTTAAATAAATATTATTTGGGAAAAAAACCGCATCTAAACTACCTTTGGGGGGGAGTAACCTGCTGAATGTGACATAGGACTGCAGGTTTGTGTGTTGGCAAGTTGGAGCAAAGCCCTCACCATGCACGTTGTGCGCCACAAGGTGTTTACCTTCCCTTGGCATCATCTCTAAGAACAAAGTCAGCATGTGTTTTGGCTGACATATGGTCAAACCACATCTTGTTTTTCATCTGCTGATGCTGAGCGTGGTTCAAGTAGCTGTAAGCAGGAATATATGTGAGCAATGATCATTTCTTAGTGTGTTTTCATGTACTCACCCAAACTGATGTTATGTGTAGCTCCTCCATTAGAAATTTGGGAATAGCTTGGTCTAGTGTGAAAAACCTTTCAAGCAAGGAAACTTTCTGAGCGAGATTTTCCTTATTCTTGGTTTGCTTGAATTTTAATAAAATTTGGAAATGACCACTTTTTTTTTCTTTTGTTGTTGGCTAGTACAATATGATGAGCATCTGAAATGTAATCTATTTAGAAGGTATATTTTTGCTACAGTTAAAACTTCTTAAGCTTTGGAAAAGCTGCTGAATTTCAAAGAGGAATGAAGTGGAAACTCATTTATCCATTTGAACTTCCAAACTCAGACTCTCAGATTTGGTAAAATGGGGAAATAAAATGTAAATCATTCAATCCTTGGCCATCAATCATTCTATTTGAACCATGGTAAACAGGGAAAAAAAAAAAAAAAAAAAGGAAAGAAAAAAAAATAACCAAAATTTTGAATGTATTGAAACTTTAGAGGAAAAAGAGTTTTTATATTGTAACCATGCATATCCCATGCCTAGCCCCAGTGGAAGTCAGTGGAATGAGCCAGCAAGCCAAGACTAAATAAAAATAGGACCTATGGGATTCACCATCTGATTTTCAAATAGCCCCAGCTGCAAACCCATTTGTCAAGTTTGCAGGGTAGCTTTTTAACAGATGTAAGAGACAGTACCAAATTCAAGTTAAATCCAGAGAGAAGAGCGTGCCTGTGTCCACATGGGAGTAATCTGCTCAGGAAGGACTGTAAAGACCAAGATTAAGTTGAAACCTCCCAGACCCTGCAGTGCTGCACGCTGTGTTCTGCTCTTAAGATTTCCACAAAAAGTGGATGTTTCCATCACTGAAAGTGAGATGTTCAAAATACATGCCTTGCTGCTCAAAGGAAGGAGGATTAAGCTGCCAGTTTTCACACAGGTAAATGCCAATTTACCTTATCAGGAACTATTTTGACTTTAGATGTTTACATTGAGGCACATATAAGAAGTGTACATTTATTGTGTTCATTCTTAGTGCATCAAGTGTTCCTCACTCTCTTCCAAATGTTAATTAAAAACATATGCTAATATGTACACTGCTGCACACTTTCAGCTGATTGAGCGACCTTTTTAACACACTACTGCCTTTGTCTGCATTATAAAATCTCACTTGGGGTCCTCAAGGATGGAAATATTATTGTTTACATTTGCATAGGCAAGCTGGACAGGGAAAATCTCAAGAAAGAGCCTCAGGCCCTGGCTGGAATACAAACATAAGCCACATCAGGGAACGCAATTACAACTTGGTTGTCTCTTAACCTGGTTACTCACATGGTTTTGATTTGTGCTGGAGACTACTCATGAACTATATTCCACAGCCAGACAAAAGCACTTATACCATAAAATGCTTAGCATGACTGGTAATCATTACTGTTAATTGTAAAACAATTAAAAGTGACAAAATGACTTAGGAACACAGATCTATTTGAAAATCAGTGGGTAATTTGGCCTAGGTTTTTAAAAAATATCTTTGTCTTGCTCTGCTATATTTTCTGTGAGATCTGGGCACCCAAATCAGTCCCAGGTCCTTGCAGACATTTTCAAAGGCTCCTATCTCCCACAGTTTTTGTACTGATAGTGAATACCTGGATACCTTCATGGATGGCTTTGAGCCACACAGACCTGAGCCATGGCAATATAGCTTTAAAATATATTTTTATAATACTCCTGTCATTCAAGCTTGGTGTACTGCTCTTAGGACTTAAGGCAAGCTTTACTTTTTACTTGATCTGAATTCTCACAGCTGGACTGCTTCTTTCCATCTCCCTGCTTGGTGGAAATGTGAATTCATTGGGAGAGGCAACATCTACCTGCTTGGATGATAATTTGTTGGTATTCCTGGGCTAGAGCACTACTCCTATGAGGACAAGCTGAGAGAGGTGGAGTTGTTCAGCCTGGAGAGGGACTTTTCACATGGGCATGTAGTGATAGAACAAGGGGTAATGGTTTTAACCTGGAAGAGAGTGGATTTAGATTTAACATTAGGAAGAAATTCTTCACTGTGAGGGTGGTGAGATATTGGCACAGGTTGCCCAGGGAGGCTGTGGATGCCCCATTCCTGGAAGTGTTCAAGGTCAGGTTGGATGGGGCTTGGAGCAACCTGGTCTGGTGGGAGGTGTCCCTGCCTGTGGCAGGGGGGTTGGAACTGGATGATCTCTAAGGTCCCTTTGAACCCAAACCATTCTGTGATTCTGTGATGCTATGATATGTGGTTTAACAATGGAGTCCCAGTCAAATTTGTCTGTATAACCACTACCTTGCTTTCACTTGTCTCTTTTGCTGTTTTAACTGAATTCTGTACCTTCTGACCCTTCCCACCTTTGATTTGCTGTTTTATTTAATGACAGAAATTACTTAATTTCATCAGTAATCCTGACAACTGTTATTCCCATAGTTGGAATGCCTTCATATTGTGAGAACTGCATAGTGCTAGCTACAAAAACACCTTCAAGCCCAACAAAGTTTTAGATACCCCATTTCCAGGTAACTGCTGTGCACAATCACAGTCATCTAATTAGCAATATTCTCAGACCTCCAATTCTCTGATTGGAATACATTGGTTTGCCACTAAGGACTTCTGCTACCATTTTATTTTGTTCTCATTTTGCATTTGTCTCCCAGCACCAACCTGGGACCAGCACCGAATGGGAAATCTCTTGGAGTGCAAAGGAAGGAGGCATCTTTTTCTTTCATAATTAGCACCACCTCTCTCTCTGCAACCTAAGCACCACTCTTATTCAGCAATATGTGGTGGTGTGTCATGTTAAATCTGTACCAGCTCAGACCGGAATGCCAGCTAAAGTCCTACTGCATTTTTGGATTCTCTCCCAGTATAAATCTCCCTTTGTAATTTGCCCTTTCAGAGGAGTGTCCAGGAACTACTTCTGCTCTCAAGAGCAGCCACAGAGAAACAACCCCAGCAGCTCTGCACAGTTGCAATGCCAGATATTCACAAATGGGGTAGGTACCACAGCCTGTTATTAGGGTTATCCAGACTACCTGAAGTATTTAACTTTGCTGAAGTGTTTTGCCAAACACTGCCAATATTTTCGTGCTGGGCATAGCGTCAGGGTTTAGAGAACACAGAGGTTTGCTCACATTAAAAACAAACAAACTACAAACACATTACAGTCTTGAACAGGATCACAGAAGAAAAGGTATAACGCTCTACGCATCCATGCAGCAGATGTAAAACTCAGCAGCAGTGCCTTTAATGTCAGGGATCTGCTTGATGTCTTTTTCATATTATGTATCAAAATGCTATGTGCTTTCTGCAGGCTACAGAAGGGAAACTAACAACTGAAATCCTGACCTCATAGAAAATTCTGTGCCCACCAATTTTCTCCTGGTCTGTTAAAAGTGAATGTACAGCCTTTGTTCCAGCAAGATGTTTTAAGTATCCACTCGCTGATTAATGCTGTTGTTACAGAAAAATAAAAGATGTTTAATCAGATGCAGGTTATAAAAAGAATATGTTATGATACACATGTATAGCGTTAAGCATACTCATGATAGTGCTTTTTCTTTATGCCTAATGTGTGCAACGTAAGTTTACCTGACCTCAAGAAGAAGCAATTATGACTTGTCTTTCAAAAAAAATAGCTAGTTTTTTTTTCACCATAATTCCAGCAGCCCAAGCTACTACTTAAGTTTTGATACAAACGTTTTTAGTAAACAGTTCTGGCAAATATTTGGTTCCACAGAGTTTTAAGTTTCCATTGGAGTTCCCATTAGCTGTAATGACACCTACTGCTAAGGACAGACCTGATTAACTGCAGGCTTGCACAATGCTAAACATAGACACATGTTTTTGCATTTACTATAGATCCTAGGGAAGAGAACATTGCATTTTTTTGGCCCTTTTCTTAAATGGGATTGCCAGAATGACCAGAATCTGAAAACTCACAGCTCATTACCAAGAACAAAATGCTGACCCCAGCCAGTGCCAAAAGATTTTAAAATTACTTTAGAGACAAGCTCTAACAAGCTGTTGCAGACCGCAGAGTGTTTTCCCTCTCTTCACCCCTTTCTGCCATACAAAACATTTGCTCTGTATTTACTGAATCTAAAACTAAGCCAGAAATTTCCAGCGAATTTTGCATCCTGGAGGGGAGCAAGATGTTTTCAGCTGTACACAATGCAGTCACTACTAACACTCATCGAAGATGTTTACGTTGCAGCTGTGAGTCTGCATTTTCAGCAGAAGAAAGAGAGTTCAGAATCTGCAATGCATGTCCCACAGCCCTTGAACATGGCCAGCATGGTAAGTATCCTTACAGCAGTTTCAAATTAAGAGATCCTCTTTAAACAGCAAGAAGAAAAGAGAAGATTAAAACCAGCCATAGTTGTGCCTATTCTCCTGTTTTTCAGACATGCAGAGATCTTTCCTCTGGTACCAATGGCCTTTATCCTCCTCTGTGAAAACAAGTCAAATAATATTCCTAACCTTTCATTAAAGGTATTAACAAAAGGCCCTGTTTTGAGGTGTTGAATGACCTCACATACCATCTGAGTCTAGATAAGTGTGATATTTTTGGGCCAGAGAAGCAATAAAATACCCAGCCTTGCTGTAACATCAGTTTTTTCATGTGCTCTAACTGTGGGTGTCTCAGCTTGCAGAGCTACAGACATGAGGGTAATGCTTTTTATATGGACAAGGCTTTCCTTTGTGTAGCATGATAGGAATAGAAAATAATAACTTAAATTTTCACTCCCATGGACAGTAATGAGATGATGTATAATCAAATGGTTATACATAACCAGTTAAATACCCCTGGCCCTAGGGTAAACTTAAATTTTACTTAATTCCTATTTCCTGGTATATTTTGGGTGAGGGAGAATGATTACTGTGAACACAATCAAAACCAGCACTTTGTTGTTGTCTTCCCTTTTTTCCCCACATTTTTTTGTGTATATAGGTTGTATGTTTAAAATGTTTTTAATGGACATAAAATCTTCTGTCCAAGGCTTTCCAGGTGCAATTTAGCTAGTGGAGAATTCTATTGGGGACCACTTAAATGTCATTAAATGAGCCTGCTTATAAGAAACTGAGAGCACAAAATCAATGTCTGTTTCTGACATTTTGTTAACATCTGGGCTTTGATTTTTCTTTTTACTGTTTTTTATTTCTAATATAAATTTGACCTGCTGGAGAATCTTGTGTGACTTAATCTGGTATTATTTGTAAAATACTGGAAGATTCCAAAGGGGAGGGTGGGTAAGGTTGAACAAAACCAGTGCCCTGCTCAAATTTAGACATTAAGGAAATATGAACACCTTGAATCCAAGTTCATAGTATATTTGTAATAAGTTCCCATGATAATTGCATGATAAGGCCAAGTGCAAGGTTCTGGACTTGAGGCAATTCCAAATATGAATACAGGTTGGGAGGAGAAAGAATTGAGGACAGCCCTGAGGAGAAGGACTTGGGGGCAGTGGTGGACCAGAAGCTTAACATGAGCCTTCGATTTGTGCTTCCAACCCAGAAAGCCAATGGTATCCTGGGCTGCATCAAAAGAAGCACAGCCAGAGGGTCAGGGGAGGTGATTCTCCCCCTATGCTCTGCTCTTGTGTGAGCCCACCTGGAGTACTCCATCCAAATCTGGGGTCCCCAGCATAAGAAGGACATAGAACTCCTTGAACATGGCAACTGGAGAGCCACAAAAATGATCAGCAGGCTGGAGCACCTCCCCTATGAAGACAGGCTGAGGAAATAAGGGTTGTTCAGCCTAAAGAGGGGGCTCCGAGGTGACCTTATAGCAGCTTTTAAATACATGAAGGGGGCCTAAGAGAAAGCTGGCGTAGGGCTTTTTGCAGGGGTGTGTAGTGAGAGGACAAGGGGCGATGGTTTAAAACTTGGAGAGAGGAGATTTAGGTTAGACATCAGTAAAAAACTCTTTCCTGCGAGGGTGGTGAGATGATGGAACAGGTTGCTCAAGGAAGTTGTGGCTGCCCCCTCCATGGAAGTGCTCAAGGCCAGGTTGGATGGGGCCTTGAGCAGCCTGATGTAGTGGAAGGTGTCCCTGCCCCTTCCCAGGGGTGTTGGAACTAGGTGGTCTTTAAGGTCCCTTCCAACCATAGCCATTCTGTGATTCTATGATAATTTCCCTCTGCTGAAGTGAACCACAAACAACACAGATTAAGAGCAGACAAACTCTGTGGTAAGCAGAACTTTAATTCAATTTTTCAGGATAAAGACTTTTAAAAAGGTAACTATTTACTAGGATGTTATAAAAAAAAATGCAAGACAGTAAGTTTAGAACTATTAGGGACAGGGTAACAACAAGTGGATGTAGACTTACTTTGCAGGTCACAGGAGTATATTCTAGCTCTTGCTTTTCTGTGAATTAAGACACAGATGCTGTCATGCTGCTTATCAGGGAAGGCAGTAGGTTGTATAGTTATCTCCTGATTGGGGCAAAATCACTACCCTGAAACCACACAACCTACTACCTCATCCTGTTAGAGCATCAAGTGCATCTTCTGAAGAAAACTAACATTTCACCATTTGCAAGTAAGATTCACTTTCTAAAAAAAACCATAATTGTGTCCTATTAGCTCTTCCTCACAGTTCTTCCTGGAAGTCAGTCAGAATTGGTGGGGTGACTCCAGAGACAGAAGAACCACAGTGGAAAGCACTGTTCCTCCCAGATTAGCATTACATAATATAAAAGCAAGTTAAATCAGTGTACAAAACTGATTCAAGTAACCTCTTTACTTAGGGATCAAGTATTTACTGGTTCCAGAGTAGAACACAAGCAACTGGAAGACATCCTATTTGTCCAATTCATCACTTCATGACTTCTCAAACAGCCTATGCAAAGTGGATTGAAATAGTTGCTGAATCAAAAGTGGCATTTTCTGTTTAATACAAACACGAATGCCAAGAGGTAACTGGAGAAATAGGTTGGCTGTTTCCTAATGGTCCCTCTCATGTCAATCTGAGAAAGATGAGCACAAGCAAGTCCACTGCAGACTGGGTTGTACCTCTCTTCCCTGTCACTTACACCCCACCCTCTCTGAGAAAATGACAAAAAGGAAACTGCTTTTTAACCTGAATAGTAAGTACAAGAACCTAAACACTAGAAGGACATTTATATTCTTTCAATAATCTTGATACAAGAGCCAAATCCAACATGTAAAAGGAGACAGAGAATGGTACAGATGCTTTGTCTTTTGAAAACATATCCAGCGATGATATCACAGCCACTTCAGGAAAGACAGTAGATTGTATAGTTATCTGACAGGCAGGGCATAACCCTAAAACTATACAACCTACTACCTCACCCCAAAGGACAGTCAGACTCTGATCAGATGAAACATGAGCTGTACTCCCAGAGAGCTGGATTGTTTGATGACAACCTAGAAGACAAAAAACTCTGGAGACAAATATTAACAGTCTTGAGTTGGAAAGATGTAGCTGTATACCAGTCGACACTTTTCTTAATGAGCTCTATTTTCATGCTTAGTAAATTTGCAACTTGTGAAGTCATGTTGGTGACAAGTTTCACAAGGGGAAACAGGATACAGCATTCATTTTTAATGAATGAATTTTTGTATTCCCAGCTCTGACATGACTGCATCTGATCATACCACTTCTGTCATTTCAAGAAAGGCATTGCTACAACTTAGAGAGTGGATGCTGACTTAGAGGGATTGTTTAACATGCTTCTGAATATATTCCTCTGTTATTCTAATGGGGAAGAACTGAGTTTTTCTAACTGAACTTCCCAAGTTCTGCATGGGTAAATCTATAAGACTGAATCAAAATTTTGTCAAGACTGTGAGGAAATGTTACAGCCTACTTCAACATTATGCTGCTCCTCAATGAACCCTGCTCTGAATCTATGGCCAGGCTGAGCTCATCCTACTGTACTGTAGAGGCTTTGGTTAAACCATGTAGATGCTGCACTTCAGGACATGCTGTAGTGGGCATCATGTGGGCATATATATATTTAATTTATTTTGGGTTTTTTGCATGGGGGCTGTTGACAACTGGATGCAGTGATCTTAAAAGGTCTTTTTCAACCACGACAATTCTGTGATTCTGTGTAATATGGCTAACAAAATTACCACTAGAGCATGGCCTACACTAACCTCACACTTAAGCTAGAGTCTGAGGGGGTTGTTAATCCCCACTAGCAGGTCTGACAGATCAGAACATTTCTCATTCAGGGCAGATCTCAAGAAGTGGAAACAATTGTGATACCAGTCCATAGTATAACATAAATATTGCTTTAATAAATAAGCAAACTTTCAAAACAAATGCCCTAGTTTAATCAATTTACTTTATATTAATAGGTAACTAAAGTAAACAATAAATTATACATACATGAGCCATACACAGATCAACTGAAGTGATGTTTCACCATAAATCAGATCCCATCCCAAAGACAGTAGGCCACATTTCAGGGTTTCAGCGTAACTGATATAGTGACCTAAAAAGAGAGGAGCAAGAGAAAACACATACATAGTAATTTCATTTCACTGCATACTGAAACAATTAGAAGGCAACTAAGAGCATGTGCAAAAGCAGAGAGCAGCTTCTCTTTATGTCTTCTCCAGAAGAACCATGCACAGCACCAGCTTTCTGATTCAGTTGTTACTAGCACAATTATTCCACAGCCCACTGGAGCTTACAGTTGGAAAGAGTCCACCAACAAAGTATAGAGAAAAAAATAAAGGGTATTTTTAAGATTGACTTAAACACTAAGAGCACTGCAGTGGCAGGCAGGCAGAGATATCACCAGTTACTCCACCTTCAAAGAAAAAACAGTTTTAAATGAAGCAGAGGAGAATGCAGATGTCTAACCAACTTAGGAAGCAATGTCTTAATATATAAAAGGAAATGTTAATACTGTCAACTTCAAAGATCATTTTACTGTAGCGGACTCAGAACACATGTAGAAAGAGGTTACCAGTTTCAGTGAGCTGTATGTGGTGTAAATTAGTTGCACAAAACAGGACTGGGGCGACTCTCTCCTTTCTGAGACCTTCTATTTGCACAATGCCAGACTTTACACCATTAAATATCAATGCCTTTGTAGGCCAAAAAGGATATCAAATATTCTCTGTATACTATAACTGAAGAGTAGCTTGAGAGATTTCAGTGTCTCATTATTGCTAACTGTTAAAAATTGGTAGCAGAAGCTGCTCTCTAACCACTATCAAAGAAACCCATTTGGAAAGCTCTGCAGCAGAAAGCATGAGAGTTACTCTGTGTACTCAAGGGTTTTAATTATCTGCATTCTCCAAGTACCAGCTTTTTGGCAAGGTCAGTCAATCTGAATAAGGGAGTACACTCTACCTCTTGTTTTTTTAGAAAAAATTTTTAAATACAAAAATCTTCTCTATGCATGTGGTTAGAGATCTCAGTGTTTTTCCTACGAGGCATGAATTTTTATTGGAACTTTGGTTAAAATTCCATGCAGAATTCTATTAATTTTAGCAACGCTGGGTGGGTACCTGTGCATTGTGCAGTTACATCACAGAAAGTTCTTCCAGCGTAAAATAAAGCCCATGCTTATATAAATATAACCACTACCTAACATCATTGGAGGAATGCTTTGTATTGTGTGATTTAGTTCAAAGTGAGACTTTTGTAAAAGCATTTGCTTTATAGTGGAATAAAAAGAATGTAACCTTTCGATGTAGCTGCTCTTTATGTTAGAGGGTCAAGAGAAAATATTTCAAAGAACCAATCTTGCATTAGAAGGACGTGTGCGCAGTAGAGAAAAGCCTGAAATACCCTACAAACACCTCCACCAACTGGAAATTTGGATGAAAATCCTACATCTATGTATGATTCCAGTGACTCTAAGAGACAGAAGTGAAAAAAATAAATCCAAATAAAAGCAATACTTTGGAAAGCCTGAATATATTCTAGGGATTTACATTGCCTCCCTATTCTTAATATAGCTTGACTTCACTTTCACTCTTAGGTGCAGTGCTAGGTGGGTGATTGGAAAATGTTCACCATTGTTGAAAATATGGCGAGTTTTTATTAACTATTTTTAAAGGATTCTCTCCTGTGATGATAATGATGTTAAAAATTCTTTTCTCTACGTGTTCTGATAGAATTGCTGACTGCATATTTTCCCACAAAAATAGTAGTTTGTTGATTTATAAGTGTATTGATATATTACTTGTAGAGTACCATAAACTGTGTAATACTATTTTCTATAAGATCAGTTATTATGATTATTAGTAGTAGTCATTAGCAGAAAAAATTGAAAAGAATGTGCTTTATCCCACATCTAAAATTCATCAGTCTTCTGCTCTCACAAGCTGCTCATAAACTTTAATTGACTAGATCACCAAACAAGGATGAACTTTAAAATACTTAATGAAACGAAAATGCATGTTCATTTCATTTCTATGAAGACATGCATACAAAATAACTATCTGGCAAGAGTTATGTTTCTCGTTTAACAACTATTTAATACAGGGAAAAATATGACATTTCCATATTCCAACTCTCGCTGCTCACTGAAAAAATGTCTTGGAACTGATGTTAATAAATATCTCAGCAGTCACTTTTAAAAAGACACAGGACCAAGTCTGTTATTTCTATGATGTAATAGGAAAGATGACAGTTTTAAAGTAGGGTTGTTATGTAATTAAAAGCCTTACTAATTAACTCTGGGACAACATAGGCTAAGTATTTTGCTATTTCAGAGCACCTTTCACCCATAACCTCCAAGTGTTTTACAAATTCAGAACCTGACTGGGCTCCCAGGAGGATGGTAAATTGCAGGCTTGAGGTGATGCACCATGACTACACTGGGGAAGGAGATGTCTCAGAGTCTAGTTTCAAGGTAAGGGTATTCCCCAGGAGGGTTTTTATTTTAAATTTGATGCATAGGAACAAAAAAAAAAAAAAAAAAAAAAAAAAAGGCATCAGAATGTAGAAACATAAAAATACATGAGCTTAAGTAATGCCATCTCACACACTGTGGCCTGACTACTGGCCCAGACCTGCACAGGAGCTTCCTTACTCTCAAGTGGATCCATGCAAAAGTCAAGGAAACTGCTCTAGAGAAATGACTGCACACATCACATGTTTCAGAAAAGGTTTACCACAGTATCAAAAAATGGGAAGAATCATGGGATGGGCTTAATGATAGCTGCTTTAACCTACTTAATAGGTGTATAAAGATCTGACTAGCACTAAAGAAAAGAAGCAGAGGCTCTGTACATATCAAAGGCATTCTGCACCACCACAGACATGTTCTATACATATATGTTAGGCATTTCATAGCCTTACTGCTGTAAAATGCCTTGAATGTTAAACAGATGCTTCAAAACAGAATGCATTAGGCAAAGGACAGTTTTCCGTCAAAATTCCATCTCATTTTTCTTGAATGTAGTATCTAGTACTTATGCAAACTGCAGGAGCTATGTTGACAAATTCTGAATTTTTTTACTGCATTTACTTCTGGTCCTTGCTTATCTAATACTCTCTGAACGTTAAAAAGCCATAAAAGCTAGTATTTAAGAGAATGACAAAAACACTTGGAGTATCTCAAAGCTTCCACAAAAAGAGAAATTAAACCAGGGCTAACCACTGTCTGCTCTGTTGTTGCACTTTTATCCTTAAGCAAATAAATATTTAAGGAGATACATTTGAAAAAAAAAAAACAAAAAACAAACAACCTCCAAAAGGAATGCAGAAGGGTTCAGTGTATTAGGAACTATTTGTCTTGTAGGACCTTAAATATTTATCTTCTGTGTTTTCCTAGCGTAATCTTTCCACCTCCTGACTCCCCAGGTGAGCTGCTGTGTTTGCCCTGATGGGCTTTCTGCCCAGGTGTGAGATGGATGCCAGGCACAGCAGGGATGGCTGCGAGAGCAGCACAGCAGCTGCAGGAGGAGGAGGAAGAGGAGGAGGAGGAGTTCACATTGGGCTGCATTTCTCAGCCCCCTGTGGCAGAAATGATGAATACCGGATCCTCATGCCCAGAAATCGGGGTGAGGCCAGGGTCCGGGGGAGATGAAACCTGTGTGGAGATGGCAAATCCACCAGGGGCAAGTGCGGTACATCTTATGAGGAAGAAATGTTACCAGTACTCTTGATATCTAACCATGCCTACCAGTGAAATAGCAAAGGCTGGATTACCTGGGAGATGAGTGTCTGCAGTGAGAGGAGATGAAGCTGTGACAAATTAGGGATTGTTTCTTTTAAGAAAAGAGCTAAGAAAACATGTCAGTTTTATTTTCTCGTGTCAGAGTTAGCTAAGAATAAAAGGGGTACCTTTCTTAAGGTAAGCATTTCCTAAATATTCATAATTTATCTTATATGCGGATTGTATTAATGAAGATGAAACAAAAATGAAGTATTAATCATACTCACCCACCCAAATTTTTACTTTCACTAGGAGGTTGAATACTGGACCTTAAAGACTTGAGCAACATAGCTAACATTGCCTGGAGTTGTTTAACAGCCTTGAACACAAAACTGGACACCTAAATTTCTCACCTTTATCTTTCACTGGGAATGTGATGTCCAACTCTTCAAAACTCCATCTTTTCCACTTCCCCTCAAGGCCCATGAAAATAAAAAAATGCAACTTGGCACACTCACTGCTGTAGAGAACAGGCAGGATCACTGTCATCCACTCTCTAGCTACATCCTCACCCATCCCAGAAGCAATTATTTGAGTAGTGTTTTTGAAGTGTTTTTGGATGAAAAACCACTTTACTACACAGAGAACCTTATATAAGCCATTTGACTTTTCAGTCAACCAGATTTGGCTTTTTAATATGTGTAATTCATACAGCATCACACCTAACCTATGTGACAACACTGATGGGAAGTGTTATTTATTTCAGTTCCTTATGTAAGCTAGGAAAATAACATCAACAAGAGTCACAAGAGTGTGGAAACAATATTCATCTGACATCATCATTCTTCTTCATAACCATCTCCAGTCTCAGCCCACAAATTGCTTTTTTGTGAAACTGAATTTTCACTCTGAAATGGATTTAAATCCTTGGAAATTGTTTTCCTATTTAAAAGACATGCAATAAATCAGTACATACAGGTCCTAACTTGATTAACACCAAAAGGGAATGTCTGTCAGGGTAGGTTCTAAGCTTCAACAAGAAACTAAAATTAATTTTGTAGGAATGCAGCTGTGCCAATAATTCTAGTTGGTAGAAAAATGCCTCCTGCATATAAGACTTTAATTTTAAAATTTAGCTTTCAGTGAGACTAAGCAGCTGACAAGTAGGAGTGAGGAAATCGGTAGTATGAGACCCAAGATTACACCAAGGGTTTGAATAGCCCAGCATTACAAGGATTTAGGCCACAGCCTAAAATTCTGTATTTACATCAACGTATGTTTGCATTTGCCATCATCACAAACAAGACAGAGTTAGTCAAGTGCTAATAAAGAACAAGGTTTTTTAAAGAACACATCAAACAAGTGAAACCCATCCTTTGAAAACTGTTAGATTTGTCATGATCACTTTAGACTTGTAGCATACTAAATCGTTCTTAGCATTATGTGAAAAGCTGGCATAAAATCACTAATCTGTGTAGGATGTTTGTTATAAAATAGTGTTAAAAGCTTAAAATTCATTCCCATTTTAGAATTATGTTCTGAGGCCTGGATTGTATTTGGCTCAAGTCACTGGGCTTGGTTCAACCTGACTGTCAAGAAGCAGAAGCATCGAAGTTCATGTACAGGGAAAGTACTTGAACAGGCCTTGCAAACCAAAACTGCAACATACTGCTGATAACTGAGATCCCTTTTTCCTTTTAGTGTTTTGAGGTTTTTTGTTTGTTTGTTTGTTTACCAGCAGTTGATCTCTTTGCATGGTACCAGCTTTGTTACCACCCTTTGATATTGTCTCTGGTTGTGCTATAGCTGGAAAAAATTACTTTGCCTCTACTCTGATCAGATATTTTCCATTTGGATTACTCCACGTTGTGGGTGCAATGAAGACCCTGAAAAGAAGGCTTATGCACACACTGGCTGCACAAGCTAATGAGATTACCATCCTCATTAGCCATCCAACACAAAGCCCAGGCTGAGGCCCACACAAGGTTAACACAAGTCTTAAAAAAGCAAGGGGGCAAACCTCTGAAAGTTGCCATTTTCACCACAAGGGACCAATTTGACCATTTGAACCCCCAAAGTGCAAAGGGCTTTAGGAGTGCGGTGACACTGTCACGGCGCTTCCTGGTGCAGGGAGGGTTCCCCCCAGCCAGGGCAGCTCGGGGGGCACACAGCTCTGCCAGCTTCAGCTCCCTTGGCACAACCTTGTCTTTTCTCAGGTGACCAGAGCTCTCCACAGACTTACTCTAGCACCGAGTTTTTTTACCTGAGACTAAAGCTTTCACTGGTTAAACATTCATTCATGGATCTAAAGCAGGGCTGCAGGTGGTAGAGAACAAGAAGGTCTGTGCCAGAGCTCCACAGTGTGTTAGACTATTTGTGTCTATTATTCATGATGCTGTTGCTTCAGGCCCTAATTTTACATAAATGACAGTCACAAGAGAACTGTTAGGATGAGCAACTAGGAAAAGCAGTTTTTAACCAGCCGGTTTTAAAGACACAGTTTAGTATTACATTTTCTGATTTTGAAGCCTCTTGGGAGAGGAAATATGCTTGTCTGAAAAGTGACAAGCTGAAACTTAAAAACTTGAAGGCAGTCTGTAACATCAATTTCGTCATGTCCTCTGCACAACTCCATTCCATTTCCCCACATATGAAAAGTACATAACTTCTTAATTCCAAATTAACGTGTCTTACAGCTCCTTTTAGCTCCTATTTAAAAGCTGTCTTAGGTATCATGTAAGCTATTGTTCTGTACCTGCTATGGGATGCCGGAAGATTCCAGAATTCAGGAAAGGAGAATTTTATACCTTTTCTGAAGACAGAAACATTCACACTGATCACTCCAGAAGCACAGTAAGTAGACTTGAGGCAAATGAAATAATTAATTCCCCTCCCCTTATCAATGTAAAAAAACAGAGTCATATGAGAAATAACGACTTTTCTCATACAGCAGTTATAGCAAACATACTGGACAGTATTTCATCATTTTTCTGTAGAAGAAACAACTTAAATAAGCTTCAGGCACAGAATCCATGACATGTAAATTAAGATATACTGCACAAGATATATCTTAGTTGTGAAAGTAGGTCATGCATTTAAGACGTTTTTAGACTCTGTATCTTTATGTAAATATTCTGAAAATGTTCTTGTGTGTATAGAATAATATTTTAATCATTTATAAGATTTAATTATTTAAGAACAGTAAAGAAACAGGTCTTTCTAAGAGTCCTCATAGAGTAGTAAGTATAAATACTTCCTTGTAGCCATCTATAGCTTTATGTACTCTATACTCAATCTCTAAGGGAATTGTATGTTTGAAGCACACCACAGAAAAGTTGATACAGTAGAAAAAGCTGATTTTTTTATTATCACATACTGCATATGTAGGGATCCTGACTAAACAATATAATTAATTTTTCAAATATTTACTACCTTGTATTATTTTGGGGCTCCCGGAACTACTTCAAGACTGGTGTTGGGTATTTGTTCACCTGGCTATGAGCAAGTTACTCTGTAAGCAGAGTTAAAGAGAATAAAAAAGGAGAGGAAGCAAGTAAGCAAGGTAGAAAGACCATGTGTTTGTAATGTGAATTGAGTTTCTAGTCCTGAATGTCTATCTAGACAATCTAAAAAAAAAAAAAACCTGAGGAAATTCAAATCAGTACTAATATCAATTTATCCACTAGGTGTCACAAAATAATCATACATCCAGATGAAAAGCAATTACACGTAATATGCGTCAGTGTACTACATCAATGAAGTGCTGCTTTGAAATGAAATCTGTTAGAAGAGCAGATGCAGGAAAATGTCATGAATCTCATGAATATACATACTGTCAGGAGTGTATGGGAACCTGAACCATGATACACAAAAGCTGTTGCTAACCACAGTGTATGTCATGTAATGGATTCACATACAAGCATATAAATGTTCCATTAAAAAAAAATCTTTCTAAACATAAAAAGCAGTATTACTAGTTCTCAAGATAGTAAGTCTTAATGTTTCTTGATTTTTAATGCTCCAGCTACTGGACTAATGTACTATGTCAGATTCTCTACAATTATGTAAAATGCCCTCATGACTATAGGGAAAATGCTGCAAAGAAAATAAATTCTGCAGGCTAAAATGTATGAAGAAAAAGAAAAATTATATATTAATATTACTATAAAATAAATTTTAAAAAAGCCAAACATTAACAAGGCTACATGCATTCTACTGCTAAGTGCCAGTTCATAAAACACTGTTAAGGAGTCTTCCCCCTTTCCAGTGAATGAACATATACCCTGATACTGTGCTAAATGTTTATACTGAATTTTGTATGTTTTATCATGGCTGTAAAAACCAAGCATTTTCAGGGTGAAAGTAACCTCACATGGTAAGGTTTGGACTTCTTACAGTCTTTCTTTATAAGATGTCCTTGCTACATTTCAGAGCCGGCCAACAGTTTCCAAAGCTTTGAAACACTGTAACTTGGGGGCCATGGAAAGGAAGCTTTTTCCCCTCCAGTTTTCCCTCCTTTTTGAGCAACTCATTTAAATACTTGTGCTCACAGGTAGACTGGTACAAAGCTGAAGGGCTGGGGTTTTGCTTCCAATGCTAGCATAACTTTATCCATATATGCTAAAAGAATCTAGTGGTTGTGAAATACACTCTCAGAAAAACTGAAAACTATCCTCTGAAGTTCTCTCCACATTAAAACCATTACCTGACTTCAAAAAAACCCCCTCCTATGATCTCCATTTAAGCTGACAGAATTCAAAGCCTCATGAAGTCAATGAGAATTTTGTTACCTGACTTCAGTGAAGCAGTGATTTCACTCTGATTTTGGACAAGATGTTCCCTTTTGATCTTCCTCTGGTTGAAGTCTGAAATATCATTCTTGTTTTAGTCTTTGTTATGACAGAATCAATGAACTACTGAATAATACAAGTTGGAAGGGACCTCTGGAAGCACCTAGTCCAACCTTCTCCTGCTCAAAGTAGGTCGAATTGGATCAGGTTGCTCAGGCATATATACAATTGAATCTTTGACAGCCCCAAGGATGGACAACCTACAGCCCCTTGGAGCATCTGTCATAGGGTTTGACCATTCTGTGGTAAAAAAATTTGCCTTCTATTTGACTGGAATTTCCTGTGTTCCAACTCGTGGCAGTTGGCTCTTGTTCTACTGCTGTACACCTCTGAGAAAAGCTGGGTTTCATCTGCTCCTTACTCTGCAATCAGGTAGTTGCAAACAGCTATGAAGTCTCCCCTTTGCCTGTTTCAATCCTGGAGCTCTCCCAGCTTCTCTTTCCTCACCATGTGCTCCAGCCCTGACTGGATTGATGGCCCTACACTGGGCTCATGCCAGCATGGCACTATCTTTCTTGTATTAGGGTGCCCACCACTGGACACAGTACTCTAAATGCAGTCCCACAAGTGCTATAAGGCAGGGAGGAACCCTTCTCTAGAGCTGCTGGCTGTAGTTTTGCTAATGATGCCCTGGATGCAGTTGGCTCGTTGCTGGAAGGGCACATGGCTGACTTACATCAGCTTGT
This sequence comes from Phaethornis superciliosus, assembly GCA_023637945.1. Classification (NCBI taxonomy): domain Eukaryota; kingdom Metazoa; phylum Chordata; class Aves; order Apodiformes; family Trochilidae; genus Phaethornis; species Phaethornis superciliosus. The sequence goes on from JAJQWJ010000001.1 coordinate 39,029,862, forward strand.
GCATCAGGACTCCCAGATCTTTTTATACAGACCTGCTTCCTACACAGCTGGTCCTCAATTTGTTTCATTAGCATCTCACTGATGGACGTATACACTGGCAGTAAATTTCTCAAATTACCCACATTAAAACTGAGGTTTTTTAAAATCTGAAAGCTCATCTATCCTAGACCTCACGTGGCCTTGAAGTGCCACAAGTAAATCAGCTCAGGAATGTGAATGTACAGCAAATGTGCTTCCTATTAGCTCTTAATGCCATAAATCTAAAATCCTTGACACTACTGCTAGAGCAATGCTTCCTCTCAAATCTTAAAGAAGCTTTAGACAAGATAGTAAGTCTCAACAGCAGCATACAAGACATTTCCTTTTGCGTAGGACAGGTTTGTGAATGTGTGTGGTTCAGAGGTCCTGCCCTCATGCATCAGTATTTCACTTAAAATGGAATAATTTTATATTAAGAACTATAATTGTATTCTACTATCATTTACTTTTTCATACCCTCTGCCACTAGAAATAAGCTTGAAGAAAGACATCCAGCCCCAAGTGAACTATTCTGGGAAAATTTAGATTAGACATTTATGCTCATAAGTACATGATTTTTTTTTTTTTTTTTTTAAGTATAATTCAATATGAGTAACTGGTTCAACCTAGTTTCGGCTCATTAGTGAGCAGTTGCAAGGAACTGGTTAATCATTGTTTGCAATCTACTTTGGAGAATCAACACTGTACAGAACCTTCTCTGTAGCCAGTGAAAAACCACAATACACATAGAGCACTAAAGGAAAATCCTGTTTTCACCTATGTTTTTTTCCAGTGCAAAGTGAAATGTGTAAATATTTTGTGGTTAACGCCCTCTCACTCTTTGACAGCACTTTTCCTCTGGACAGTGGTCTCTGTGGTACACACCACATCATTTAGCAGTACCTATAAAGGTACAGCAATAGTGCTGTGGAGAAGCATTAGTGGTCTGCTCAATAACAACTTACTGATGGAGCAAGTAACCTCTAAAACCACAAGGTCACCTTTCAGAAGAAGGTCAGAAGGCTACAGGCCACGTACAAGATACCACCTGTGGACTTTGCTGCAATTTACCTTGTAAGAACACAAACCTTGAGAAATATTAGTAACATTATTATTTTCAGCATTCACCCCAATCTTTTTTCACATATGAACAGTAAACTGCTCCTGTGCACTCCCCGTCAGATTTTCTAACAAGAAAAAATGAAGGCAGCCCCTTCCAGATATTTGCAGTTCTCTCAAGAAGGAGCTAATCTCTAAACCTCTTCAGGCTGTTCGATTAATAACAATTCTAAGTTCTTTGAAAGACAGAGGTCAGAACTTAAAATACCATAGTGACACAAAAAAAGCATTTGCCTCTTCACAGAAAAAGTGAAAATGAAAGCTTAACATAGGGTGACTATTCATGCTTCTTTCTGGCTCATCTTCCCCATCTGGTGGGACTGATGAGCTGTGTCATAACTAGAGAGGGAAGGAAGTTTACAGTTTTAGATTTGTTTTGGAATCCAGAGTCTTCCTCAAAAATATATTTTCTTCAAAATGAGGAAAAATATGTGAATAATATAAAAATTTCCACTTAAACATAGAAAGATTGCTGGGAAAAGACATCTGATAAACTGAGGTTTTATTAAAATTTACATTGCTAACAAGTGGCAAAAATATCAGGAGAAATGTTGAGCATAAGAAAATTAACACCGATAGGCTCAGTCTCCTATTAAAGATCTAGCACCGGGGGCCATAATTCAGTTTATTGAAGCATTTTTTCAGGACTTGTTAAAGTTCATTTTAGTAATATCACGGGGGAACTCTGGCTCCAGTGATCTTAATAATGAGAGTGCTAAAGACTGCAGTCTTCCAGCAGAAAATAAAAGTGTGTTCCTCTAGGCCTTCTTGCAAATACAGACCTCAGTGTATTCAATCATTAGAAAAGCCTGTCATGAAAAATATTTTTCCTTTAAAAAAAACTCATAAAAAGAACACCAGGAAATGTTCCCTCTGACTTCTTTTTGCTCAGGCTATGACCTTTAATCATCCTCCTTGTCTTTGCTGATCTTCTGGAATATTTATAACAACTGGGGAAACCTGCACTTGCAGATTTCTGATACCTGCTAGTGGTTTATAATTTTGAGATAACTGGTACCAACAGAGGTCTTAAAAGAGATCATCCAGTAAGCCTTTGGAGATGTTAGGGTTTGGGACACAGTAATATACAACGTGTACTATAGGACTCAATGAGAGTAGTGTTAGGAGTTCCCTTCTATTGCCATGACAGAAATAGGGATTTTATGATACTAGTTCACAGAAAAACTGCATTGGCTTCCAAAAACTCAGGAAAATAAGTCTGGAACTGAGAAGAGCGTATGAGGGGAAGAAGGAAGGTCCTTGGCAATAAATTTGGGAGAGCTGGATTAATTTCACAACTGTACTACATAGTTCCTTTGTGAACTTGAACAAAACATGGGTCAGGCTTTCAGCACAGTTAGTTCAGTTCTTCTGCCTTCTTTAGATGCTAAAATATCCCTGATGTTGGTTGTCTTGAAAACATTACAAGATGAGCTGACCCATGCTGAAAATTTTTAAATATCCAGCCTCAACTTTTGAGGCTAGACATCTTAATGTATTCACATCTGTGTTTGCCTTCCACACCTGTAAAATGCTGTGTTCCTATCTCTATGATCTGAGGAGAACAAATTTGTAGTGTCCATGAATCAGCTCTGAGAATCTTCAGAGATGAGATCATGGAAGTATGTAGACTGATACAGGGAATCTGTTTCTTGGGGACTCATCTCCTGTTTCTGGCTTTGACAAGACGGGAACTGTGATTCAGCAAATCCTAAACTCACAATCATGAGATGCAAAAGATGCCAGGGTAGGTTGCTTTAAACTGTGGGGAAAGTCTGGTCTTCAGGCCAGTCATAGGAATGAGGAAGGCACTTTTCTCTCTTTAGCTGAGACAAGTGCCTCTCCTAACACATGTCTGTGTTGAGTTCACATGTTCATTGTGCAGGTTATTATTATACAGTATCTCATTATACAGCAGATATATTTAGATCAAGATCTGACTTCCCTTCCTAAACTCAGCAATGTTCTTTTACAGCAACAGGATACTTAACCAAATGATTCAGATCCTGGTTTTGAGAGATTAAGACTATGTCAATACAGGCATTTTAATACATTTTCAAACTTCTAAGGGTGTCTTAAAATACCTTGCATTTATCATAAAGGTCTCCAGCTTGCTTAAAATTTAACTAAAACACTTGAACTTGGATAAGTTAGGATTAATGGACCCACTCTCATGACAAAGCTCCTGGCATTGCAGATCAACTTTCTAGCATTCCCTTGGTAGGAAAGCCCTCTCTCTGGAATGTATTTTTCCAGAAAAGTTTTGAAATACTTTAATTCACTGCTCACTATGACAATATTGTCACAGCTAATGACCTGCAATACCCGCAGGGGCTCTGTTTGTCATCCCTCAGCTGGGCACAGCAGAAGCTGCAAGTCAAAGGCCTTGCCAACAAGAATTTCATACCAACTGACATTCTGCAGACATGTTTTCTGAGAAATTTTTACATTTAGTAAGTTTGATTTAAAAACACACCAGGAAGTTGTATTAATAGTTTTTAGCCGACATGTAAGAGTACAGGGAAAGAAGATTACTAATGCTGGGATATAACCCTTAAGCTAGGTAGGAATCAGGCAAAATAAAACATACAGTGGGCAAGTAGTTTCAGTCTTTACCCATGTCAAAACACAGCTATACAGGGCTGCACTCTTGTACATACCACTCAAGACAGACCTAAGAACTCCATACTCTGATTTTTTCCTATGTATATATCCACTTGAACACCTTTGGTTGAGGAACATATATTTTTTACATACATTTTCCTTAAAAAGTCAACAGCCTTTCTCTAGCATTCAATTCAGTTCCCACATTACCACATCAACATTTTATTTGATGTATCAACGATAGCATCCCATCAAAACTTAATAGTCCCCTTCTATAACTGAAGAGTATTAACTCATAGTTTCACCTATGCCAAGGTCTATCCTTCTCCTTCTTTTAAAATTCTAATGATATTAAAAATAAAATACCTTTCTACAGCATGACTCAGAAATGCATAATATTCCTTTCTTCAACTCATGGTAAAGAAAATGTACAAGCAAAGGCAGAAGAGTTTTCTATTCCAGTCTATGGCTTTATACTGAATATTGAGTGTCAAATGAACAGGGCTTTCAAGTAAAATGTCAACAACTTTAACGGTTACATAAGATATAGCTAGAAAAATATTTTGCAAGGAAAAATGACAGTTTCTGTCACTTAAGATGATGATTTATACTTCAGTTTTAGAATGCAATCAGTCAACATGTGACCTGACATTTACTAAAGGAAATCAAAGAGACGTTCAGCAAGATTACAAAAGGAAAAGCATTAATCGTCCTATGCCAGCCGTTCCTCCCTGTAGTACAGAAAAATGTGCAGAGTCTTCCTCTCAAAATTATGCAAAAAAAAAAAAAAAAAAAAATAGAAAGAGAGGTCACAATAACAGATCTCCCTTTTGGCATTTTTTGCTAACTTGCTCAGTTTATGAAGGTAATCTGGTGCTGTTTCTGCTGGCCATTTTGTATTGTGTCTCACGTTGTTCTGTATGGACAAACATGATTCATGGTACACATTACCCATGTGTTTTAAGTTACTTTGCAAGAGAATCTGATTGTTAAAATTGTGCATAAGGAATGTATAGCTGTTGATGGACATATTCCACATTTGACAGAACAGAGTGAAAAGTACACCAAATGCAAGAATGTCCAAGTAGGAAGGATGGCAGGTAAGGTGAGCTGGGTTTCATTGCTGGATCTATTATAGACTTGAAATGATTACATGAGCCCTTTGGGGCTCAGTTTTATCACTTGTTAAATGGAGATCATAACTCCCTATCTCACAGTGATATCATTAATGGGTTCAATTCAATGCTGGGCAGATGGTCAATACAAATTTTATGCATCACTGAAGTAACATTTAACCTCAGAATTTAAGTGGCATATATCCTTGTGCCAGCCTCACAGGAGTCACTGCATAAATATTGTGCATTCACATTATTGAAAATATTTGACAGACAAGAGTTTTTATTAGTGCTGATTTTGCATTTCTCAAGTTACAGATCTAGATGATGACACATATAAAAGAAAATATTCTTTAAATGCAGTGCAAAACATGTTTCCTTCTAATGATTAAACATCTCCTTCTAATGGCCACAAATGACAAGGAAAAGAGAAAATGGTACAAATTCTGCACTGAGTGTAAAGTGATTTAAAGGAATCCATGAAATGATTATTTTAAAGTCTCAAGAGTGACCACTGATAGTGTCTGAAGGGATTTCAGTTTGGTGTTGTGAGAAGGGTTGCTTTTACTGGTCTCTGCCAAAAAAAGCAATTAATGAATGTGATTGCCATTACCTGCAGAAATGCAGCTACAATTCAGCACAGTAATGAGTTTAAAGGTGTATCTTGAAGATATTTATAGAGATATAAACACTTACGTTGCTTACTCTGGCAATCAAACAGAAGATAAAAGTTCTTTTCAAAACATCTTTCAAGGTTTCTGAGGACTATTTTTAAACTTTATTGCAAGGAGTAATTTACCATGAAGACCTAAGCACCAGTAAGCAATGAATCGCCAGCGTGATTGCTATGCATACCTTGTCATCTCCTCTGCATAGATGACCAGATGACCATCTTCACTTCTTTCACCTTCAAACTCAGTTTCCCCCATAAATTCATTCCTTCTGTTAAAAAAAAAAAAAAAAAAAAAAAAAAAAAAAGCAAGCAAACTATGTTATCATTATGAAGGGAAAAAAGTGAGAATCAGACATACAGACATTAAATGCAGGCCTCCCAAAGTCTTTTCTGCTGGTGAGGAATGTGCTACAGTAGGCTTGTGTCCCACTTCAAACTCACTCTGAAACACTGAATTGAGGCTAAGTACTACATGAATGGCACTTTGTAGAGGGATGACTTTTCTACCCAGGGAAGCACTGTGACTTAAGATTTCTGAGACTGCTCAGCTCAGCTGCCACAAATCTTGAAAGCAGCTCCTTTACTTTCAAAGCCAAGCAATTTTGAAGTTACTAGATAAAATTTCAACCTTTACACCTGAGTATCAGCCTTCTTTTCAGTCCTTTAAAATTACCAGTTGGTTGTAGAAAGATTACATATTCTCAGACCAATCAACCAAGTATGGACACTGATGTGTCGGGTAAAAATTATTCATGAAATGTAGAATTCAGCTGTTCAGTCTCAATAGCCAGTGATACTATAATTTTTTGATAATGCATTTGTGTCAGTAGTACCTTTGCATATGTTTTGTAATTACATTCAAGTACAGAGACCATTACTTATATATGAAAATATATACGGTACAGTGAAATAGCAATTTTTGTTTTCTTGTATTGAGACAGTGACAGAACTATGGGGAATGCGAAACAACACTTTAGATAAATTACTCTGGGTTATCCCAAAGAAGTGATGCTATGACTGTTCACTTCTTATTGCTTCTAGTCTTCAGCTAATTCTGCAGCTTTTTTTTTTTTTTTTTTTTTTTTTTTGAGAAAGGCTGCTTTTCTCCCAAATGTACTTAAAATCTGTATTTATATGAAACAGCTTATCAAATGTCCTTGAAATGTTGTTCTCCTCCAACAATAGACACCTCCCATTTTGGCATTTCTCCATCTGTGACCACCAAAATATGTGAGTGCCTCACAACTGCTGTTGCATGCTACCCTCACAACCTCACAGTAGAAAAATTATTGCCTTAATTTATAGCATAGGAAGTTAAAGAGACATAGAAAGGAAACAGCTCACTTTAACTGTCTAAATTAAGATGATGGAGTCATATGTAGTGTCAGCACATACAGGCCACAGAGCTTACACAGGTACCCTTATCGGTATCCCTAAACCTATCTATCAAAACCCTCTCTTTTGCTCTCTCCATAGCAGCAGCTTGGAAATAACTATTACCTATAGATGCATCTACATTAAATCTAAATGCAAATGAACCTTCTCTTCATTGCCAAGTCTAAGAGCTAAGTCCTGTAAAGACTTAAGAACCCTAAAAATTAGGTTTGGCTTACCCACTGTGAGATACCTGGCCTTGGAATGAAATACAATAAGGCATCAGAGCTCCACGCATATCAACAAGAAGAGCTGAAGAATTCAGACTGGTATTCCCATACTTGGATATCAGACTGACATCCATATCATCATAGATATCTCATACTGATATCTATTCAATCATTCCAATCCTCTCTTTCTTGTTAATATTACAGCTTTTATAAGCTTTTGGGTTTTTTTTCCCCTTCTTCGCTTTATGTCTATTTTCACCCACCTGCTTTAGGATTGTTTTTTACTCAACAGTATACTTATATATTTTCCCCACATTTTTCCTTTAATGAGATTTTTGATTTTTATGTCTTTTGTTGATATTTCCACAGTTCATCCAAATACTGCAATAATCTGGCTTATTTTTCTCCTAGCCACCATCTTAGCACTGCTTTACTTTGCTTTTGTGGTCAGAAACCAGTTCCTTTTCTGCTCCTTTGGTGATGTAATACTTTGCTTTCTATTTAACATACTCTGAAATGTGCCAGTACATCTGTGTACCATTCTGAACAGCTGAAAGAATTTATTTTAAACTGTCACTCAGTTTATTAATAAAGAAGATAAATGCATGTGTATATTTTTTCTTAAAGTAGAATATTGGTACTGTACAAAAATGTACACGAAAATAATCTTTAGCCTCAGTCAGACATAGGAGTCCTGGGTAGAAAAAAGTCCAGACACAAGATGGGATAGAAATGCAACAGATAAAGAAACTCTTCAAACTTGACTGCCCTAAAGCTGTATAAAGAACGTGTGTTGATACAGTGCCATATTGAGATTTTATAGACACATTTTTCAGACTATTCCACTATTACAGTAGGCTACAAACTTGCAGATGTTTAGACATGAAAAAACTACTCCGTTATGTCAGTGTTTTCATGACTGGGTCTTAAATTTCTTCTCTAGAGTGTTAATAAGAAAACCTTCAACCTTAGATTTATCTTAACAGAGCAGCAGTTGCCAGATGTATTTGTGTTAAAATATAAAAATGTACAAAATTCTGAAATGTACTATGCCTGTGCTTCTAGGACTTTCTTAAATATAGAATTCAAATAAGAAATGTCTTTATGTATTATTCTGGATTGGGACATTACTGAATATCAGATGTATTGATTCCAAAACTATAAGTATGACCTTCTTTAGCAAGAACTGTGTATTCTAACATTTTGAGTAAAATTCAAAAAGAGAAGGCAAACAGCAGGCGTATGTTAACTACGGTATTTGAGACAGCAAAGTGATACAGCCTGAGAGCCACAGAACTGAAATTAATGCATCCCTAGAACAGAGAGTAAAATTATCCTCTGTACTTAACATCTAAACCCGAGGATGGTTATGCAAGTGTGTATCTAGTTTTAGCTAAAATCACAGAGCTCGTGGTTCCGCACTAATCCCAGGCACCAAAAAAGGGCTCTACAGATAACCTCAATGATTAATGGCTGACAATTGTAACCAATGTACCTGTTTTACCTTAATCTGAGTATATTTTTGAAGGGCAGTGGGATGAGCCACGCTTTTATCGTGGCAGGTTTCATTACAATAGTATTGCTGTTTTAACTCCCGATTTTTTAAAATGTAATTTGTAGTGCAATGTAGTGCAATGCAAACTGGCAGATGGTGTACAATTGACACATAATGTCCACTAAAATAAAAGTCACACTTCACTGTAGAGCCATTCAAGATGTTTACTTTATGTAACAGAGATCCAATCCTTCTAATTGAGTAAAACTCCCCCCAAAAATACAACTGATTGGAACCCCATTGCTGGGGGATTTTTTACCACATGAACAATAGCATGCAACTATTTTCTGAGAACTTTTACATGAACCATTTTCTCTGTGCAGCTAGACATTAAGGAGCTGTAATTTACATTTAACCTTAACTAGACTATTTTGCTAATTTTTTGCTGATTTTCACAACTTATACAGGTTTTTCTTAACTTCTCCTCATGGTATAGGTCAGACTTCTGACTAATCTTTCTGAAGGAGTTATAACACTTTTCCTCTCCGATATTCAAAGATTGATGTGTAACCCACCTATGTCATGGGCTGAAAATACTTGTTTTTCTTATTTGGAAAAGTAAGATCTGAAACGAGCAGCAAACTCCTATGAAGAATAAAAGCACTTGCTCTGAGTGGTTCTCTTTGGAGAAGTGTTTCCTTTCAGAAACATACTCACAATACTAACAAAGCTTATAGTAACTAGGTTTGTATAACCTAGGATATCACATGAAACTTTCAGAGTCCCTTCTTAGTTGGTTGTCTTCCCACAGAAAAAGTCTTGCTCCAGCTAACTACAAAGAATAGTAAAAGAACTAACAAAGAATAGTAAAAAACCACTGAACTTACCCAACTAATAACACTCATGTAAAAGAATCAATTGTTCATTTCTGTTCCAACCAGACTAAAGCATTTGTTCACTGAGATGTAATGTTAAAAAGCAACCAACTTCCTCCAATGTCTCTCTGATTTGCTGCAGCACACTTCACAGCAGAACTGCTGGCTACAGGTAACCATACATGGCTAGTGCTTGTTAGAAACCTTGCTGAAAACATCCATGGAAAAAGCTTTGGAAACAAAAGTAAAATGCTGACACTATCAACTGGGCATTGTGAAAACAATTAAGGAAACTGTGAACGCAGTAGCAGATGTGCATGCTCACAGAAATTCCGTTCCATACATGATGTAAAAGGAGGCTTTTGATGCCTTTTTTTGCCTTTAACAAAAGAGATACATAACTTGAGGTAAACCTATCTTCTGGAAAGTGCTGAACAAGTATTTATAAAAGGGGAAGAGTTTGTGTCAGAGGCATTTTGCTGTCAAACGATTTATTAGAACTCAGCCAAAACAGTCAAAAGTCACAAGGAAGTTCTGTATCTTTCAATTAATTGAACTCTTAAGAGGAGCTGAATTCTATGCAAGGGTTGGGGTTTGGGAGGAAGGTGAGCAGCAGAGTTTTGCTAGTCAAATAAAGATTTCCTACACATAAATCAATAAAATTCTCTGCATCAAAACCTGAAAAAGGAGCAGGGATTAAAGAAATGCACACTTAGAGAGGCTACTGATGAGGTTACATCTGTATCACAAAGTCTGGATTAGTCAACCAGTCTTTCAAACTATGTACCTTGAAAAATAGTGTTTGGCAAAGTCTCCTGACATCTGCCACAACTTTATTTAGCCTTCTACATTCCCTGGAGGTACTGCATATGAGTTGCTCTGCAGGACCACGCTAGAGCAACTGCAGACAGAAGGGAATGTAGACAGACATGCAAAATGTTTAAAATAGGAAACACAGGATCTATGCTGAGGGCTACTAGAACAGGTGTATATATACTGGCAGCTTGTATTAATGAGGCTGTTGTTACACATGTATAAGGCTGCCGGCAGCCTTTTCAGAAGTGGATGGGTATTTTGGTTAAAGTCAGACAGAGTAACCTCATAGTAACCTCTAGTCTGGCACACAGCCACTAGGGAGGACTCTGCAGGACTGTCCCTTGGTGCTGCATTGATTAGATTTCTTCCCATAATACATCCAGTGTTTTTGCTCAGTAAACCTTACTAACAATTGAATCAAGAATAAAGAGTGAGAGGGGAAATAAAAGCTGATCTCCATGTGAAAATGGGCCATAAAATTAACAAGGTTCTCAACATCAAGTAATTCTGTCTGCTCTATTGTGGCCAGAAAATCAGAGCCTGTATACTGCAAAAGCAAACAAGGAGGGAAAAAATACAACAAAAAACAAGCAAAATGTCCAGAATTTATACAATTTATCAAAGTCAAATATTTAAACACACAACACCTAAGAAATCTAAAAGCTTAACTTTCCCTACTGACATTTAGTTATTTCCTTGTATATACCTGTTCATGTACCATTTTTGGATAATAGTTGTTAGCAAATGCACATTTTCTGCAGTCTTTCATGGTGCTGTGGAAACGTTAATATACAAGTCTCCTAATTTCTGTATCTTGAATGAAGGTGTACAGAAAACACCTTTACAAAACCAAAGAAAAAAAGGCACACAGTCTACTATAAAATGTGGTTGATAAACTGGGACAAAGCAAGTCTACAGTGCAGTAATTTTTCTCCTAAGAACATTAGCATCAATGTACTGGTGTTCTATAATCCCAGAACACACTCTAATCTAGTAGCTGGATACTGAAGGTGCATGGCTGTCTGTGTGGCTGATTTGTTTCAGTGAGGACAGACTGAGCCGGTCCAATAGGAGATAGTTTGAATGAACAATAATTTAATTACAATCGTATACAAACGCTCACAGAAAATTTTTCCGTGAATGAGAATGTGTGAATGCAAAGATTCAGCACAAAGGTCTCTCAGACTTTATGAATTCTTTAATGACATCTCAGTCTTTTGTCTTCTGCAGCATGATACTCTGCCTCCTCCAAAGATAGCACATATTCTTTACACAAAACGTTGGGCACATAGAACACCAGGAATCTGCAAAATTTGGTGGTGAGTTACCAGTATTTTTTGCTAGAATGATCCTTAGCTGCTAAAAAGAGACCATTGGAAAGTAACTGTAACACTGTAAGTGCAAATAAACAGCCCGTTCATTTAAGAAAGGAACATAATTTTCTATCAATAATGAATCATCTAAGCTCTGAATAACAATTTTCATGCTCACCTACTTGGTAACTCATGTAAGAAAAACTATGATCTTTCTAACGTAAACATAACCCACTACCAAGTATGGAAACAGAAAGGATGAATAGGATTGTCATGAATAGACAAACAGTTAATTTAGACAAATAACTAATTTATATCTTCTTCAATAACACAAGTGCTCTCAGAACAATCTACTATCCAAAGATGATAAACATAGGTAAAAAGACTGGTATAGCATTTAATGCCATTTTAAAAGGTTCATAAGTGTATCTAGATATCAGACTAGTTCTTAAGCATATCTGCTCAAGCTACACATAATACCATAACTGGGACTTGGTAAAGTAGAAGCAAAAAGGCTTCTTGCTACATGAAAATAGGTGTTTAGTATCAAAAGGGAAACAATGGTAATGAACTTTGAAAAGTGGCATTTTTTTCAGTCTTCTCCCTGAAATAATTTAAATGGATGACTCGGATAAAGACATATCAGAGAAGAAAAAATCACACAAAATATACACAAATAAAAATTCATCACCACAAGAAGCCTAATACAGATGATGATGAATGCTGGCAAGCCTTATTGCTTCTGGAAGCCTGGGCACTGCAGTGCACCTGGGCACAGTTTTCATAGAATCATAGAATGGTTGGGGTTGGAAGGGACCTTAAAGATCATCCAACCCCCCTGCCATGGGCAGGGACACCTCCCACTAGACCAGGGTGCACAAGGTCTCATCCAACACGGCCTCAAACACCTACAGGCAGGGGACATCAGCATCCTCCCTTGGTAATCTATTCCAATATCTTACTACCCTCACGGTGAAGAATTTCTTCCTAATATCTAATGTAAATCTACTCTCTTTCAGTTTTTTATGTTTCTGACCCTTGGACATTAACTATGGGAAGAAACAAAAACTGGCTATTCAGCTGGTACTAGCTTACACCCCTACCCACTGCTGATCTGTAAAGTCCTTTGGAGTTCCCAAATACTGGGCAATCTATTTGCTTGCAAACTATTTCCAAGCAATGCAATCTATTTTCAGAGGTGAAAGGTCTAACTTAGAACAAAAAATCAATTACAAAATACATCCAAGCATCTTCAGAAAAAAAAAAAAAAATCATGGGGGTTCTTTATGTGTTTTGGAGCTTAAACCAACTGTGTGGTATATATCTGTTACAGTTTGCATGAACACTTCACATACTCAAATGCAACTTCAGTTTTTGTGTGCCATGCACTCCCTATATACATCATCTTCTTTTCAGAAAAGGCTCAGAAAATAACAGATGCTTGATTTACTCCAACATGATAGTGAGTCCTCTGCCATTCAAAGAAGCAACTCATGGGGCTGTAAAATGAATTCCAGAACATACAGTAACAACATACTCTACCAAGTCTTTCATCTATGCCATAGGTATTTAAGTACAATGAACTATAACCATATGAAGTTATCTGCCATATAAATGTGCAGCAAGTTACAAAAGGATGGGTAGCAACATCACTTAGAACAAACTGCTTCAACAAACCTCTGATAAAGGCAGTTTTGTACAGGAGACTAAAAAACTGCACAGAATCAAATGGTTTTTATCCTCTCCACTGTGTTTAGGGAAATTCTAGTCCTTTCCCTGGCTTTGGGCAGAACAACACTGAACAGTATTTCTTAAAAACCTTGGAAAGCTGCAGACTTTAGAAATCCCAAAAGAGAATTATTAATCTATTCACTTGCAGAATGCATTGTTCATATGTGTGCTCTGCTGGGGGAGTGCATCGTGTCTGCTATACTAAAACTGAAGTATTCTGGCCAGCATTGTCCTCCAAAGTTCATTATATGTTTCCATGTGCTGTGAGGATAACCAAAGGGATAGTGGAAGTCTCACACTCCTTTCAGTTTCTTTGTCAACTCTGAATACAGTTTGTGACACTAAACTAATGGAACTACACTAAGGCAGGTCACAGAAGGTACATGCAGACAACTTACCCCCAAGCACTTCATCTACCACATGCAGAAGCCTCCCTTTCTTCTTGGAGCATCTGTCTAAAAGCCACATTCTTGTGGCTCACACACATTAATCTGATGTGCAAGAGTTCAACTAAAAATAGATGGCAATAGAGTTCTGCCAAAAGAGGTGTCTGCTCTGGATCGTTCCACCAGCAAATGGTGTTTCCAAAAGTTATGTGTGGAACCCCGTATGGCTGCTTTCCAGATGTCAGCAACACAGACACATCTCAAGGAAGAAGCGGAACGTGCTGCCTGTTAAAATGAAATGTGTAATGGGAAGGGATCTAGAGGATCAGACAAACACAATTACATATAAGCCCTCATTTTTGCTACTTCGAAAAAAAAATCCTTTGAGATATTGCTTAACACACGGCTTATTAAAGCAGTAAACTTGTTAAAGAAGTCTCGCCATGAATGTTTGTATTCTGCTTGCTGTGGCAGCTGTCCCTGGGAAGGATGTATTTATACTTAAAAATCACAAAAATATACTATTACAGTTATGAATGCATAACACTAGGAAATACTGTCATAAGTTGCCTTGTAGTTCCAAGGTGGTTATTTTGAATTAATGGAAAAACACTTATTAAGCCTCCAAGGAACCTAGGTTTAAAACACTGAGTAAAAAATGTTTCTCTCTAAGAGGAAAGCAAACCTTCTTAACTCCAAGTTACAGTTTCAGAGAACTGACTGGAAATCCAGATGTCTTGTATCTGTAACCTATGATCTGAGTCCGGATTATTTGTATTGAACTTCACTTCAACTAAACTTGCTTTGCACTGAGTTATTTTTTGTTACACAAATACTTATTTGTGAAGGCTACTGTTCAACTAAAAAAAAAATTATTTCAAAACTTCTACTTTTATTTATTGTTAGGGCAATGTTTGATAATTCATATGAGATGATTTGGGGAATTTCTGGTCCAATGCAATGGTTCTACCAGTTTGACAGCTGCAAACATGGCTGTTTCTTGCTGATCCTTTAAAAAAAACTAAAGCCTTTGATCAGTACAATGGGTGAAGGCCAGTTTCACAAAATGAGTAACCCAAGAGAAAGCTCACTTAGTAGAAAAAACAGATGGAAGTGAAGATATAAGTAATATAATTTTAGAAGCATGCTCTCACTGCATTTGGTTATTTGCAGGAATACGGTGCTTATACTTTAAAGTTAAAGTTGTGTTAAAAATTGCCCCAGTTAATACTCTGTTAACATGCCTGAGCCATGCAGTTTACATTTTTATCACTAACAACAGTGATGGGTATATTTGCAGCACATCGAAGGAACTTTGAAGTAATGTATAAGCAAGCACAAGTGATAAGGAAGCATTAATCCTTATTTTCCTTTTGGAAGTGAAGAACACATGTACAAGACCCTTCAGTGCTTTTGTGTGAATCACTGCAGCAGAGACAGGAAATGAACTTGAATTACCTGCAACCTCTCTTACATCTATCTACATGAGCAGCTTTCTGAAAGAGCATGGAAACAGAGGAAGCTGTCCTGAGAAGTAAACAGAAAGAAGCAATTTTCAGTGCAATCCTTTCAAAATAAAGTCTAGAATCTGTATGCAACTCCTGCCTCAAACACCAAAATCAAACCCCAATACAACCCAAGAACAAAACATCACGTGCTGTATTTCTAGAGAACATCAGTCAGGCATGGCAATTTCACTGTTCCTCTTCACTCAGTCCGTAACAGCAAACCCTACCTGGCAACGGGTCTACTTTTGAGTTTTGAGATTTTGCTGGGCATGTATGGGTGATAAAGAAAGGAAGAATGAACCTCTGCAGGATTTTCAGATGCTTTATTTTTACTGCCGTATACACTGTTTTCTAGGTGTTTGGCACTAAGGAAGGGCGCAATGTATTAAAATGATTGATTGATTGCATTTTAAAAATAGAAGTACTGTTCTGATACTGGGATTAACTATTATCATGAAGATATTGCAGAATTTTAAACAGCTTTGAAGCTGCACCCTACTGTGAATGTAAAGTGTCCTTCCCCATCCCCCTTGCCCTCGTTATACACACAAACTAGAGTTTTTCATAAAGAAAAGAAGCAAATGCCACTAACTTCACTTTTCACACAGTGAGTACTGTATCCGTAGGACCATTGTAACAACTCCATAGTGTCCTTTCAACTCCTGTCGTGCATTTTTAGCTTGCTTTCAGCAAACTTGTAGCCTCCCCCTCTTTTTTTCTGAACAACATTATGTGTTGCTCTATGGGAACAGCTTAATCATAAGCTATTTTGAAGGTTCTTATTTTTAAATATCCTATATATTCCAGATGAAATCTTGGGTATCGAAGGGGCTGCAAATAATATTTGGGATAAATGGTGTAATTTGGTGGCCCAGTATAGTGCAAGCAGGTTCTGAATCAGAGCTGAGAGAGCAAATACAGCTACAGGGAGACCCTGCCAGCAACACGATTGTGCCAATAGAAAAGAACAGTTGATGGCATCTACCCAAGGTCAGCTCCTCAAATTCGGGAGCTGGTTTTCTTCCAGAGACTGTGAAGTCGCTTGTTTAAATGCAGCCAGTCGGCAACAATTAAGCGTCTAAATAAAACATGCAGATTTTATACTCCTTTTGAAATCTCCTCCATGCCACGCTGTTTATTTTCTATTTCTCACAGTGTTCATTATCCAACAATCAGGCTACAAAATGGCGGTCAGAGTCAGGCAGACATTTTGTAACTGTCTCATCAAAAGCCTCACAGAACAATGAAAATGCACCGGATGAAAAGAAGCGACCCGAGGAGCCAAAAGGAGCACGGAACATTGTGACGGCCGAGCTTTTAAGCAAAATTTTTATCATGTTTTGTAGCCAAGTTAAAACAAAGCCACACTGAGAAGCAACCTGACAGTATTTTACCCCCGAGCAAGCAAAATATAGTCTGAGAGGGCCCTTTCCTGATACTTTCACTTTGGCAAGTGCAGATCGTCACCTATCTGAGCAAAGGCTCTTCTGTGCCCCTGTCTACTGTGTGCCATATGGACTCACGACCACCCATTGACAGAAAATCAATTGCTATAATCTTAACCACATTCTTCCCTTGAAAGTCCAGACCCTAATGTTTTCTATTACAGCTCCAGGAACTTTAGAGTCTTCGGTACAGCTTTTAAAGCACTTACAACAAAACCAGCAAACGAACAGTTATAGGAAGGGAGCCTACCTTCATCTTTGCAGATAACTTGTCATCCAAATTTAACTATTTAATGTGATTTAAGCTAGGGACAAGCCTTGAATAAATAAGCACATTCCTTTTTTTTTTTAATTGTGTGCCCACCAGACTGTTCCTAGAAGTATTAGCAACTGATGTATCCTAAGAAACAAATATGTAAATCTTTAGAAAAAACTGCAAAGCACATCCTACTCATTAAAGATTTAGGTACCTGCCAAATTTCACGTTTAGAGATTCAGACATTTTTACATTGTTCCCTGAGGAGAAAAAGCAAACAAAACCAAAACAAAAACCAAAACCAAAAACCAAACATACAATTTTTAACACAACTTCCCTATATTTTTGTTACTCTCCTATAAATAAAAAATGACTGAAGGCATTTTGCTTGCATTTTTTCAATGACACAAAAAGGCTGGGCTGATGTTATACTTGAAGAGGGGCATATAGATGAAAAAAAAAAGTCTTTGGAACTACATAAGGAAAAACTAATCATTATTAATTGTAATGGATCTCTGATTCTGACTTGTAATAAAGAGCTAAAACCATTTAAAAAGGTAAGGAATAATTATATAGTCATGCTGAAAATACAGGCATTACATAGATACCATGAGAATAGGCTAAAGCAATGCATCTCTGCTCCCACTTCTCCTTTCTTAGGAAAACTTGCAATCCAGTGTTGCTGCTTCTTGAAATTCTATGAACAAGGTCATGCAACAGGCAACTGAATGGGAAGAAAAGGCTGGCTTTCAAAAAACAAAGTTAGGTAACCCTTCCCAGAGTGCATGTGGCAAAATGAACCAGCTACCTGGAAAAACAGCCCGGAGAAGCTTGTTTTGAAACCTTATCTTTTGGTGGTAAATAGAAAAAGGCTGATGTGCCTGACTATGATGAATGAAAACTACACTGATCACCCAGAGAGCAGAGTAAAATGTTCATAGAAAAAGGAAGACTTGAGGCTATAGTTTACACCGCTGTGGTACATTTGACATACCACTGTATGTCTCTAAGCTTCTACATGTGAGAAATTTCCAAGCTACACCCTGACCATTCCCTCACAAGCAAGAGACAGTGAAAGGTTATTAGTTTGGGCCACCTAGGCCTCTAATATATGTAAAAGGACAGGAGGAGAATTATTACCACAGCCTGTAGCCTTGGCAGAGCCAGAGCAGCCTGGGACACGTGTGTGATGCTGTTAAAACACGAGGGAGGTCCCATTCCAGACTTTGCTACTGAGATGGACGTGCCTGGGGAGTCCAGCTGCTACATGAGCTCCTCCAGTGCTCATACAGAGGCTGTCTTACAACACAATATAGCCCTCTGTGTTTTATGGGAGATGTTATTTCTCCAAGACATATTCTGCAGTGTCCTGTACTTTTGCAGTGGGGTTAGCAATCTGCTGCACTGCTGCTGACAACAGGTGGGACAGCTCTTTCAAAACCTGAACAAACCGGCCAAAATCCAGATACCTGGCAAGCTTACTACACTGACACTATGTTCAAAGGTTAGGATCCATCTCTAAAACCACTGATTTAAAACCTGTGCTGACTAGAGTTGTCCTTTGCTTTTGTTACAAACCCCCAAAATTGTGGAAAAGAATTCTGAGTTTTGTTACTTGAAAACAGGCTAAAGCTCCTATGAAGAAGTTCCCGGAGGGCTGTGGTTCTTCAGAGTTAAGCTATCTCCAGTCTGAGCTGGAAGAAAGCCTTGAGTTAACACAAGGTTTCACACTGGAAGTGTGGGAAACTCATGGTTTGACAAGATTTCCTCGCAAAGCCAGGTGAAGCTCAGTGGTTTCTGTGATATTTCACAAAGAATGTCTGTGTGCCTTTGAACTTTAAACTCAAAGCAGAATCCAACAGCTGCAAATTTAAACACAGAGAGACAAAGACTAAGAAAAAAAAAAGTTTGCGTGAGCTCCTGGGAAGAATACACCGAGTTTCACCTGCCGACATTTGAAAAAGCAGAATTCTATACACCCTCTTGTTCAACTTTAATTTAAATAAAAACATTAGGGTGGTATATTTGAGGCACAGTTTCATTGAACTTTTAACTCGCCTTAAGTGAGGTATCCATGAGTGCACTGCAGAGCCCCTGCCCACTGCTGTTGTTGCAACCACTCATGATGATTTCTAGAAGTTAGGCAGTGCCATCCCCACAGGCTGTGTCACAGCCCCTTTTGTAGAATCACCAAAGCTACCAAGTCCTAACTTTAAACAGTCAGGAGGGAATGAAAGAGAAGTTGGTTCTATCCCTTAAATTTGGAGAACTAGAGTTAACAAGACATATTGATCACATGGGTTTAAGGTCTTGAGTAATGTTTTTCTTCAAATAGTACTTCTCAATTATTTTCTCTACTATTCAAGCATGATGAAACACCGAACATTTTGGGGTCACTTTCATGAGGGGTATTATATTAGTTCAAAACAGTGAGGACCTCTGTACTGTTTGGCACCTGTTAGCTTGCTGATGCAGAATACTGTCAAGAGTCCCAGTCTTATGGCCACAATAAAGAGCAGCTTGTAAGCAAGAGACGGAACAAGTGTGGAAGAATACCATACGCAGGGGCATCAGTGGTCTATAGGCACATACCATATCAGCTTTGTTTTGTTTTATGTTTGGAGTAATTGTATGCTGTAGGGAATTTGCAATATTTTGTCTTTTGACAGGGCTTTTCTTACAATCACTGAAAACAGGAGAACCGACATGCAGAGCATACAGTTGTAAGGGGAAAAGTGAAAATTCATTTAGACATGTAGGAAACAAAAGAAGAGTAAAGGACTATAAGCAGAGAAAAGAGAAAGGTGAAACAGAAAAGAAAAAGGGATCTCACTGATTACTGACAGATGAGACTAAAGATTAAAAAATAACTAGCAAAAACTGAAAGAAAGGTTTAGTAACCGGGATAAAAGACTCAGCATGTTAATTATGGAATGTTTCTTTGACACATTTTTTCTCAAGTGTCGTAAACTTTTTGAGCTGTAAAGCAACATAAGTACTGTTTAGTTTTGATTCTACTGTTAGATTACTAGAAAAATAGAAAAAATCCTAAATTTCATCAGCACAGTTTTGGTCTGTAGGGTTCCACTTCTTTGGTAAACTATTTCTTAACTGTTTGTAAATGTTGTAAGTTATATATGCTGATCCTAGAATAATATCCCCTGTGCCCCCATGTCTTCCATTACACTTTAAGATCGAAAAGCTGGAAGAAAATTACCCACTTGTATTAAATAGTTAAGCACAGCACCTCAGGGGCATTGCAGCATTTTTCCTAATGCTGTAGGTTTTGCCTATCTGAATGAAGTTATGGAAAAGAAAGGCAGAAAAATATTTTGTGGGGAATCACAAAGTATCACATCTGGCTTTTTATTATATAGTTCTGCATCTGTTTTTGGCAAATCTGTTTCCTAATGGAGGAGCTTAATAGTTATACAGATGAGAGAGACTCAAACTGATGCAGCTGTGAGCATATAAGCGCTGTGGTTTTTGACTGTGAACCTGGATAATACTAAAGTTGTAAAAATCATCTGCAATAAAATGAACTAGAGCAACATCAAACCCCGGAGTGCTTTCTTGTTAGTTTAAAAAGAACTAGACTTACCATTACGACCTAATGTATCTCTTTATATACATTCCTATACTCTTCATCATTTATGTAAGACCAGTTGCCGTGACAACTAAAATAATTGTTTTAATAAAACCATGTCCCCCTATATTTTAAGTGCTGCAGACTTCTGAGACAAAAAAATCCACCCCACAACTCCAAAGATACAAAATAATATGACACGAAAAGAAGCCAAGTGGAAAAAAAAGGAGAACCCTGCACACTGCATGAATTTTGCATGGAAGCGGTATTCCTGGACCACAACTCCAAACACAAGCTTGCTGCTTATTATAAGCTTTATTACCAATACCTCCTACACCCAAAGCTTCTTCCTGTGTCCCCATGGTAAACTGATCAAAACCTGTGCCTCTTAATTGGACTCCAATAAAATAAGCATAACACAATGCACAGTGCAAGTATTGTGAGTCTATAGTCTTAAATGCTAAGAGCTCTGTATCTACTGAGACTAAGGCATCAGTTCAAATCTGATGTGAGGTAGTGATGAAAGGCTCCTGAAGTGCCACAGGAGAGTAGATCCTGTACATCTGAGCACACAGTCTTCAAACAAGACTATAAAGATGGCCCAAATGACATATTTCTTTGTAGGATCAGGCCCTTGCAGGGTAAGTAGCAATTGTAAGGTTTACTCTTAATTACAGAGACATGGAAGTGTATAGGTCAGTACAAATAACTAGGGCCTGGTGGGAAATTCGGGGAAGGAAAATGTGAACATCTTGGTTCACTGTAGTGAACTGCTAAATCTTATATCCTCCTTGCATGTTGGTGTTCTTCAGGTAGAGACTTCTTGTGCTTCATTCTTGCCTGAAATGACTTCTAGCTATTCCACAGAGTTATTCAGACCACTAATAGTTAACAGAATATGTACAAAAGAGAACAATCACACATTGTCAAGGGAGATGAAATTAAATATCCCAACGGACATTCCTGTTCATATGACATTCTGACCAAAAGGCTTCCCCAGGTACTGCAGTAATAACAATACAATTAATTTCATTATTAATGCTAATTGAATAGGAATTTAATGGAAGAAATAGTCTGAATTAGCAATTTCGTTTAGGAACTCTGGACTGGTACCAGTAACATCTGTCTCTCTGTAAAGTGACGACAGCTTAAACTTCAGGTTTGCCTCCTTTGCCACATCAGGCAGCACATTACTAACCCAGAGTCAAGTAATGATTTTCCTGCCAACTTTAATAAGTTTACAGCTAACTAGGCAGACTTCAAACAAACGAGCACAGGTAGCATTAGCAGCATAGCCACTGCAACATGGCATTTGAAAAAGACTGGTTTATCTTCCTTAGGAGCTGAGCCTTTCTACTGCCACATCCAGGCAGCACCTTGACCCAGACCTCATTTGGGTACTTCCTGTTAAGATGAAGTTCTGGCATGGGCTTCAACCTAGTTCTCACTTGTGTGACAGTGACTACGCCAAAAAGCAGCACTTGGGCTATCAGGGCACTTTGATTAGCTGCAGAGCATGACTGGATTGGCACCTGATGCACTGTGTTAACTCAAGATTGAAGACTCTCATCACTTGTGCATTACCAGTTTCAACATCAGTAGCACTCATTCTTCAGAACAGGTTCCCTAAGGACCAGCTGACTCAAGTGGAAAGCACCACTCTACAACACCAGAGGGTTTTGTGGGTGAAAGAAGATACACTTGAGTTGTATCTGTAGTTAACACTTCAGCAAAGGCAGATCTTTATTTTACTCATGCACACTCAGGTTTTGTAAGATTTTTAAGGTCTCCTCTCTGTCCCCCAAAGTACTTATTTTTTGAAAAAATTTAGAACTGTGAAATTAACACCGCGTTTCTGATTATACATGTGAATATATCTTCCTTTCTGAAGATATATTGACACATAAATTCTGCACAAACTATTTTTCATATATTTTTTACTTTCAAAAGTTTCCCTCTTCAACATCACATATTACTGAGTAGGAATCACATACAGATTACCTAGTTTAAAATTTCTGTTCACAGGAGTTTTGTATTTCAAAGTTTCCATCTTTTATTCCTTTGCAACTGTGAAAGAGTTAATCTCACATATTAATGGGAGTTTACCCATAATAAGAAAGCATTAGAGCAAGCCAACAATAATAAGCTAAATGAAGACCATTCTTTTGCCTTCTGTCAATATTTTCATAGCAACAAATAGATCAAACACAAGATATTTTTTAAGGCTTTTATTTTTTCCCTCTTTGTAAATCATAAATGCTTTGGTATATTTAATTTCAAAATGAGTTCCCTGTGGATTAGTCTAACACGATGGTTTAAAAAATCTTCCCAAACCCTACAATGTCTTAGATGGAGAAGTACACAAAATGTTCTGCTATTTCCCCCTGCTCATTTTCTGGCTGTTACTCTTTACCCTACACCTAAAGACCAAGCTGTCTGTTAATCAAGTTTCATAGTCCTATTCTGAGACTTTAAATCACTGTAACATAAAGTTTTCCAAACAAATGAATATTTTAGAATATATTCAGAGGAAGATAATAAGTGCCTAAATATCTGCGACACGACACAGATATAGGTATCATACTCATGTGAGAAGAGGTAGAAAATTTCCCCCTGCCATATGAACTCAGCCCTTGAAAAGCAAAGGGAATACTTGCACTTTGTGACTCTGCATGGGCGCCACTTGGTGTCTGCCTGTGGGAGAAGGATTTGAAACGTGTTTGAAGACCCAGCAGACTGCTAGTCTTGAACCTGTACCAGTTTTAAACCTTCCTAAGTAGTCAAAAGATAATTCTGCCTAGTGAGAGTTACTTGTGAGATGTTACTAACTTTTCCATGCAAGGGCATTGGTCAGACTCTAAAAATATTTCTTCGCAATACTTGTTTGTCAGAGATTTAATTGGAAGACTTGAATGTTCTTTCTCCTGTCCTTCTATCCTTACTGGTTAAATATGACCAAGGGTTCCTCAATGAAATGTAAGAAGAGCTTTAACATACGGACACAAGCCTCCCATTAACACAATAGGTGGGGCCTTGGTTCCAGCCCCCATTAAATCTCTCTGATGATAATTTCTTTTCCTGGAAAAAGCTTTTGTATAAACTGTGAACTCTGCCTCAGCTGAGTGGTGGCAGTGATGGCAATGAGATTGCCTATGGATGGGGTTATACCACAGCCTCCATGCAAAGGGGAGGTCCAGGCTGGACTGCCTCCTCCTTCATGTAGTTGAATTAGAATGCAGACTTAAAATGGTGAGAAAAACTGACAGAAGAACCTTTCTGTTTGATACATCACCAACTCTTCCAGCTGTGATGTCTACTGGCCCAAAAAGGACCTATCAGAAGAACATCACAAAACCAGCCTGGGATCACCACTTCCTCAGGTGTTTAGTGTCCTGCCTGGATCTTGTCCAAAGTGAAGGTATTCCCTCTAAAAATTTTGCAAAAGTGGTAAAAGTTGTTACAAATTACTTACAAATGGCATCCTAAGTTTTAACAAACGTCTTTGGAGAGAGAGAGGCAGGCATGCAGTGTGATCACAAAATAATGAATGCTGTCAAAGAAACAAAAGTCTCAGTGGCAACTCCAAAAGATTATGTATTTTTGCTTTCGCACGGATGCAGTTTTGGTTTCTTACCACATATCTGAAACAATTGGAGTGGATTTTTTTTCTGTGCTTATTTTGGAACCAGCTATTTTTAAGGTCACAGTCCTTGCTAAGGGAGGAAACTGTGTCTCTAGGGTATTGGGAATTAAACAGAGGAAAGAAACAGGCACAGAGAAAGTAGCTGCTTTACAGGGAGAACTCAAATGTTTTGTTTCCTTCCTTGTTCAGTTCAAAAAAGAACTTTACAGTAAACATTAACTCTTTTTTTTTTTTTTTTAAATGAATGTAATTCTGAATTTCACAGGAATTCTTTTTTAACTTTTTCTCTCCTGGAATCCCTTCTGAGAAATTGCAACATAAAGGGACATTACCACTTGTTGCTTGTCTTTTACAGCTTCAGAGGTTAGGTTTACCACTCTGCTGTCTGTGGTGAATTACGTCATGGAACCTACATCAAACTTTGTAAAAGAGACAGAAATCAGCTACTGCAGAAGGCACATACTGTGCTGAGACCACAGATTTCTGTGCCAGGAACCAGAGAAAACCAGAAAAGGAATGGTACAGGAAAGGATGTGAGTGAAGTGACAGGCTGTGAAGAAGCCCTCAATCAACGCAGTTCCATTGTAGGGAAATGGAGTACCTACTCTTACCAGCCTACAGCCTGCTCTGTCCCTGCTTGAGGAGGTCATGTATCTTAGCACAACAAAGCCACACTCTGTAACTGACAAATGAAATTCACTCCAGAGTCTTAGCTGTGAAATAATGCAAAGAAGGATAAAAGTCAGCAGCTATAGGGAAAGAGGCTTCTTTCAAAACTTAATTGCTCATTTACAAAATTCCAGTGTTATTCATTTAACTAACTCTGACCTTTCTTGAGGCACTGGTAGTGTAAATGCTCATGTGCAGGTGTCAGAGGAACATCATAAATGAAATAGTAATACCTTAGATCAGGTGTTCCCCAATCTGTTTTGCTGGGATAGCATCCCTAGAGAAATAGAAATAGCTGTACTGTACCTCACTAAGGCAGGGGCTACAGCTGTTTCCAATTCTATCCTAGGCTCTGCATTGGCAGAAGGGAAATGCATTTGGATGTCTTTTTCTCACCGTAAGAAATACACCAAGGTTTCAGAAATCCCTCCCTATAGCTAGCCTCAGCTTTTCTTGTCATATCCCAGATTACGGTAGATGTCAGGTACCTTCCTCCAACTTTAGAGCCAAGAAGCATTCCTTTGAGGGGCACAAGATTTCTTCCATGGCTCTAATTAAACAGATAAAGCATCTACAGGCAGGGACAGCATGTGCAGTCCAGAGAACATGCAATGTCAAATAGAATTGGTTAGGGAACAGTGTGACTTGAACAATATCAAGGAGGCTAGAAAGTGAAGGAAGACACCCTTGCCTTAACAGTGGTATGACACGAAACATAATCTATTTCTTACTTACAGAGACGTCAGCAGAATAATTAAGAGAAAGTCTGTAGTCTCAACTCATTACTTTGGCCTAACTGGGATAAAGAACACCAAGAAAGCACAGAAGTTTTTGAAAGAGAAGATTATAAGAAAATTTGGGAGAAAAAAGCTGGGTAGGAGGAGGTAGATACAAAGTTCTACTGAGTTGAAGAACAAGTAAGAATTCATTCAAATTATTCATAGAGTTATTTTGCTTCAGAAAGGACATGCTGTGCCTCACACCCTGACATTACAGTAAGAAACTATCTTTTATTTCAGTTAGGATTCTCAAACTTGTGACATAATTAAAATTTAACAGGAGCCCATTACAGTATAAGATTATTTTCTCTTCAGAAATTGTCTTGTAGATGTATACGCAATTTATTTTTAGGTGAGACCTATGTGTTCATACATGCCCTGACATACCTATATCCTACTTTCTAGTGACACAAAAGAGCTACACAGCTTTTCCTTTTAATCACTTGCACAGATATTCCTTAATATACATAAAAGTATGTAAATATACAGATCAGGACTGATTGCTGCTGGTGTGAAGAGAAACTGTGACCTCTCAATACTGTTTAAACACATTAGTAGGCGTTTATAAAGTCAAGCAATATTTTCAGCTACATTAGCACAACTAAACAGTCCTTGAGGAATAAGAGAACTGTGCATGCTTGAATGAGAGTTTCAGTAAATTTAAGAACAGTATTAAAGCCATATATATAGTTAACAACATTAAAACTCAAGCTTTTAAGAATTCAAGAAGGTGATTAAAAGCCTCTAAAAAAATGCAGAAGCTGAACAGATAGGAAGAGCACTGGGTTACACTTGACCAAAAGTGAAGGACTGAGGCTGAGGGACTGTGAAGTTTTCCATCACTTTAGTGGCCAGCAGGGTGTTCCTACTAAGCATAACTTGCAGGCAGGTACTGGTTTTGATTCATTAGCATTCTGAAAGAATACACTTTCCAAAATGTGAAGAGCCTGATGTGTTCATAGCAATGTTTTTAAATGTTGGGGGTTTTTTGTTTTGGTTTTTTTTTTTAGAAGTTTTTTGCAATGTTCTTTACTTGAACTACTCAGGAGCAGAAAAAAAAATTGTTCAAGCAAAAGATCACTTTCTCATCTTCTTAATGCATGTTAGGTGACTTACCAAAATGCTTTTCTATTGAGTCAGACTGCTTCTAAGTCTCTTTTGTTTGCTTTGACATCGTATCCGGAACAGCCAACAGTAAGCAGACTCTGGTTTGCACGTTATCAGTGAACCTGAAATAAAGAAAAAATATTGCTTGGAATTACTTTTATTCTTTAGATCTCAAGGAACACAAGCACTGTCAAGCTTCAGTACTGACATATCTGAAAATCCCACTGAGCTGTCAAAAACAACATCCCAGCTTCTCAGAAGCCAGTAGCAAATGACTCCATACAAGATGGATTTAAATGAAGAAAATTTTAAAATAAGCTTCTTACTCATGGCACTTATGATGTCCAAGAGTAAGTCTGAACTTTTTTTTTTTTTTTTTCTTTTTCTTTTTCTTTCTTGTCTGTTCAAAATATGACCATTGCTTAAAAAAAACAGGAACTTTTTCTATTTCTGAGTCTCAGATTTTCACTGTGACCATTTCAAAACCTTTCCCTTATGGAAGAATGCCAAATTTGTATTTATGAACAACATGGCTCATGCACTTTCATACTGACTGGAATACTTCAGTAAAATCGAAAAGCTTTAGCTTTTTGTACCTGAATCCAGTGAGCATGCAAAGCAGCAACCCAAAATGTCAATCTAATTAATCTCCATGGCCTTGCTTTTATACATGAATAATGTGATCATGATTTTTATAAATAGCAGGTAAGAGTCCATATGAGTTCATAATGCAATAATGAATCTCAACCACTGTACAGCAACATCAGACTGTGTAGAAAGAATACAGTATTCTAGCAATCTCTGCAACAATTATGTAACTTACACTTTCTGGTTTTTATCATCAACTGTTCTCTCAGTTACCAATAGATCCAGAAAAAGTATGTGAAGCAAAGAAATCCTGTTGCATTGAATGTGAGAAATTAGGGTGACTGAAAAAAATAATCCACCTTTCACACTGTTTTGTCTAGGAACAATCCCAATTTCACCATTGGGACTGTTCAAGGGTGATACCAGAACTGTTCAGTGCATTTAACATTATGTCACCGAGCTGCAAAATCCAATCATGAAGATAATAATGTTTGCTATGTTGGTAATTACTCCAAGCATCCCAGTACCAAAAGGGAAAATACAAAAAACTAGGACCATTTCTGTTAAATAGGACACTTTGCAATCATGGCCATTTCAGTCATCGTCAGGTCTGTAAACTTCTTTGGAAAAACAACAAAATCTACAACAAACCTTGCTTTAATACAAAAATCTGCTGCTGACACAAGCAGCATCAGAACCAACAGTGAAAAAGCCTGTAAATGTCATCCACAAAATATCTTTTAATTAAGAAGGAAAGCACACCCATAACGGCATCTGATTTTTGTTTTACTGCTTTTAAAACTTTACAACTTACTAAGTCCAAGTAATGATGTGCCTGCCATTTTGGTAAGGAGGTGCAGCTTTTTAACACATCAGTAGCAGTAGTTGCTGTATTATTCACGTATTCTTTCACTTTCCCTAAGGTCCCGGATCCTTGAAAAGTAGTTTTGATGGGGCTTGCTATCTTGAAGAAAAAGGTTTAAATAACTCTACAGCAACAAAATACAACTTCTCTTATGTTCCTGCATTTCTAAAGACATGAAGTAGTAATAATAAAATACTCCTCATAGCAGCTGCTGGAATTACTCAACAGAACACTGGAAAAAAGGTGTGTTCTGATGCAGCTTAAAATGCATTAAACCCACTCACAATTACCCTGATTGTGTCCTTTAAGTCAAAGGGAGTAAACCAGGAAACTGAGTTCTAAGGTAAAATTCATGATACATTTTTCATTTAACATGTGCTGATGCAGGTACTGAAGAGTTCCAACACTTGCTATTCCTCAAAGCAGTGCACTGAAAAAGTAAAGACTCATTTTTAAAATAAAAAAAAATATTGAAATTATGTATTAAAATTGTTTTTATAAGCATGAGTAGAAATTCGGCTCCCAGGAATACTGTTTTCTGATACATATAATGTCAAATTGAACAGACCAAAGTCGAATCTACTTTCTTTTCTTCACAGAATTTTTTCTACAATGGCTATGTTATTATATGTGTACACCTGTACTTCAAGCATTACTCTATTATTTCAAATAATATAAAATATTTTAAAATATAATGTAAAACAAAAGAAATAACAAGAACTTTCTAAATTATAAATAATAAATTAAAAAGAAAACCAACACTCAGCTTTCAGTGTCAAACTGAAAGCTTGTCACTTCAACCTGCTCTGCTTCTATATGGAAATTAAAGTTTTATGCTGCCAGTACTGACAATCCAATATGAGCCTGATCCTTTGCACATAGAATTCTGCGCCTTTGCTCCAAACTTTCAAAGCCAGTCATGTTCTGGTTATCTCCTTCACACCCCATATGTGTCCTACAGCACGTTAAATACAACTTCTTGCACTCCTGAGAAAAGGCAGTGCCAGCACTTACATCATATTTTGTATGTCTACAAACAGTAAGTGCTGATTTCACAGATTAAACAGGTTTTCTCTAACTAACCACAATCTATGTATTTCAGTGCCACAAGGGATTTCTTCCTGCTTTACTCTCTCTAGAGTTTTACTGTATCACTATCCACTACAATGAATGTACATTTCTGAATGCATACATACATATCCATAATATAATACGTTCTATGTTTTTATCCTCCAAAATATGAATTAACAAATTTTCTTTGGTCACAGTCTGCTCTTTTGTCTGTGCACTATCAGCAAAATATAACAGTGCTCAATGGGTTTCAATCAAGAATTAAAAAGAGGAATGAAAAATATTTTATGTGGTTCCCTTTCTTCATATGTACAACTTAATCAGGTGTGTCTCTTTGGTATTTGTGCAGATAGACACTGTTTTCTGACAATTATAAATAATCACCAAGATTATCACCACAGAAAGAAGTTAGGGAGGAACAAACACATAAAAAAGCCTTTCTGTTTTGTTTATTTATGCACTGTATTTCATAGCACTTTTTCCTATCATAAGTCAACCAGTTAGATGTTGCTGAAAGAAACCTTGTCCAACAAGAGCAGGAAAAGAAAAGAAGCCTTGAAGTTATTTTCTCAAAGAAACCAAAAGAAAACTAAAACAGGGCACAATATTCAAACACCACTGTATTAAAAATTATATACTAAATTTTACCAGCTGGGGACAAAATGGCAAGCTACGTGTACCACTTTAGCTCTCCTGTTTTCTTAATTCTTAGCTAGTGCTTGTACCTACAAAAGACTTCAGCTGAATTCCACTTTAATCTCTCCCTAGACTGTCCTGGAGACATTCTATTTAAATATGTTCTCATTTTCTTCATGTCATGTTATGTGTTTTTTCCCTAGAAGTGCAGTGTGTTGTCCTGAGAGGGTAATACAGATAACATTTAACACATAATTGTAAAATAATAGTAGCATTTATCAACTCTGAATTCCACTGACACTATTAATTCTTACAGAATATACCCAAATAACTGAGGCCACAAGCTCTGGGACTCCAAAATACTGCAGACTACTTTCAGCTTCAGCAGCAGGGAAGGAGGAGAGACAAGAGTAGTCAATGTGACTAAAGACCAGTGTCTAAACTAATTCCACATCCTGGTTCAGAGACTTGCCCTTAGAATTCTGTCTTATTGTCAAAAATACTGTGTTTGTGACATCCCAAGGAAGCAAGGAAACCTGGAAGCAAAGGACTGATAAAACATATCTGAGTATTCCTTTGAATGGCATCTAAATTTTCAGGAGCAGTTTTATACTTATTCAAGAGCAAAACAATGGAAGAACCATAAAGTCTAAGTGGAAGTCTTAAATATCAATTTTGTCTAATTGTTGATAAAAATAACCTAAAAGCAGACACTTACTAGACACTAACAGGCCCGTATCTAGCTCCAAGGATGTAGATGAAATATGTAAACTAAATGATGTATGAATTAACATGTACCACTGATGTACGTATAACCTTAAAAACCACAAATCTTGTCTAAAATCCAGGTGAATTCAGTTTACAAGAATTTCACCATCTTTGACTTTTACTTACTAACGGTAAATACACTGTATTGGCTGAAATACTGTTGCATTTTCCAGATTCCTACAATTAAGTGTCTTCTTTACCACATAAACTCTGACATTATTTCAGCAAGTGCCACTGGAGTAGCACAAACTTGTACTCTCATGTCTACTTGTAAACTGTACTCCTGCCCTGAAAAAGTAGAATGCACGTGACAGATTCAAAGCACTTTTTATGTCTGACCAGTAACACAATTTGGGAATGACCTGAGAAGATTGAGCATATAACTAAAATTATGCATATGAGTGGTTCTCCACATCTCAGAAGACTATGCTAAACAGTTACCAAAAAATCTACTGAAGCCTAGTTAAGAGAAAAAAAAACATCCTTGCAAGGAATTTAACCTTTGCCCAAATCCAGTTTCCACTTCCATCACCAAGAAAAGCTACCTGTGATAGCCTTCATGATGGTCTGTGGGTAAGAGCCTAAGACACCTCATCTGCCTTGCCCCTGTTTCTCTCAAAGGCTGCAGAGCATCAGCACTCTGCTTAAAAAGCTGGCTGCAGGGAGATCTGCAGCTCACAACCTGGGCTGAGTGGCCCAAGGAGGACACTGGAATGAACTCAGTGGCAGGTAGCTCAGAGGGCAAGTCCATATATGCTGGACAGAATTCCTATCTTTTTAAAGACCAAGGAGGATCTAAACATCCAGAAGTTTAATTACTGAAGGTAATGAGTTTAAATGCAATAAACTTGTCTGTTTATTTATCTAAGCAGAGGAAGATAAGAAAACAAAAATAAATAAAAATATTTTCGATAATCGAAGTAACTGGAATTAATCGGGGAAGGAAAATTTGTATTTTGTTTTAAAATGCAATTTTCATATAATATCTACTTAGGATGGTATTTGAGAATTCACATAAATATTTTAACATTCTAAACTGCATCTTTACTAAACTTCACAAAATCACACTTATTAATTTTATAATTTTCACCGAAACAGAAACCTAGTAAACATACATTTAATTTCAGTACCTTAAAGAAGTAGCAGAGCTGTACCTTTGCCTGCACTCTATGTCCATCTTCGCTGTGCCCAGGACTATTTTCAACTGCAAATGATTCCTTAAGCTATAAATGCACAGTAAGATACATAATTGGCTGCATGACTGAAATGGCCTCCGGAAAGAGGATGCAAAATCTGAACTGTCACCTCCAACTCCGTTTCTCAGTGGCACGGAGGCAGAGTTCCACAGATAGCTGTGAAGCTATATTAAGAGGTTGTGTGATGTCCTGCCAGGGTCTTTACTAGGCTTCCAGAGTACAAAGGTCATATTATTTATTTATAGAGAAGAAGGATAGCATACAAACCATATGAAGTTTTATGAATCTTGTACTTCTGATCTCAATGATTCTGTGAAAGAGTTGTGACATACATCACATTTTGAGAAGGAGCATTAAAGCATGCCTGCAAATGAAAGGTGTCCTCTTTATCTACTATATAGTCTTGTCTGAAGAAGAAAGTCAGGACAGATTTTCAAAACAGCTTCCCTATTTTCCAGTGCTTAAAATCCACACTGATGTTGGATTTTCAGGCAACCACAGCAATAATTAGTTCCTGCCTCAATTCTTATGATCAGATATTTGGAATACCTTGCAGTCAATAGAGCTGAGTATTTTTGAAAGTCCAGCCTTCTGTTCCAGTGCCTAAATAGGACTTGACAATCTTTGATGTTCTGGTCAATCTTCCAGTACCCCAATATGTCATAGGAAAAGAAAAAGACCCCAAACAGTATCTGTTTTCCCCAAAGCAGTATATTTGAATAAAAATAGTTTAGGATATATGTGACCAAATCTTGCATTATACACAGCTTCTCTCGAATTTTAACCTGGAGACTCATTTAAGACTACATTACTGTGTGATGTTATGTAATGTCATACAATACATTTACTAGAATATATTTCCAAAAAGAAGATTTAACACATAAGACATCTCAGTTTCAGTGGACTAAACCACTTAAGTCTATTTGCATTAAGAAAACTTCTCAAAATGAAATCTAGTAAGGAAAATCTTACCCCAGGCAGCAAGACTTTATGATGATTAAGTTAGTATCAGTCTCTTAATATCACGATTTTGTGTGTTTGTTCAGCTGCTTTTTTGGTTTTGCAGGAGTAGTCTTCAAAAGTTGGTGAGTAGATAGAGATTTTAATACTTTGCTCTTTCCACTGCTTCTCATTTGAAGCTCTTAATGTGTTTTACAAACACAGCAAGGAGCTCTTCTTTTATTTAACAGGAGATGCTATAAAGGGACGACCATGTCTGAGGACAAAGAGCATCTCAGGCAGCCGCCACTTGCTCATTTCCAGCTGTGCACTAAGCCCATTTGGAGGGACAGATAAATCTGGTCACTCTTTTTATCCCATAAACTGAGGGTTCCTCAGACACCTTTTGTCTCATCTTCCCCCTACTCTACCATTCCTCTCTTTTATCACTGAAAATATGAAAATCATGGAACACGTTGACCTCAATAACGTCTCAATTAGGATCACTGGTCTACATAAAATGAAGGATATTCAAAACTTATTAAATCATGCAAAAGTCAAAAGCATCTAGTATTTATCAAGCAAATATTAAAATATATATGTTCTAGCAGTAGTAAATTTTAGAAATAGGGAGGTACATCAAGACTAATACACTCAGTAAAATACCCTAGCATATACTTGTAGATATACCATGTTTGAATATGCAAGGGAGTTAAACATATGCTTAAATGCTTCCTTTAACTGGAACCTATTATGAGTTTTTCTGCTGTCACCAAATTTGCCCATGCTTATAATTGATATGGTTGCTAAGTTATTTCATTTACAAAGCTGCTCTGTCCTGGATTACTTAACTGTGTTCTATCTACCACACTGATCTAAATTCTAAAAATGAATCACATTTCAAAAATATAATCTCTATAATCCTTTACCATCTTTGCTGTCAGATTCCATAAAGCATCCTTCCATCTCCAGCTATCAGGAGGCAGTTTCAAAACAAACAAAAAGTGGTTCTTCATAACACATGTGTTAAGCTGTGGGACTCCCTTCTACAGAGCAACATGGATGCTTGGAGTTTGCAAGGTTCAAAAAAAAAATAAATCAGAGTACAAATCCACTGCAGTTACTAAACAGAAATAAACTATGCCTGCCTGTGTGCATCTCTGGGATGGCTGAACACCAAGAGATTACTTAGGTGAAATATGATACACAATTTCCTTGTTCTTGCACACTTCCTTAGGCATTCAGTTTTGGACAGTGCTGAGGACAGGTGAAAGTCCGAGAGGCTGGATGAGTCCACAGACTCCTGTGCTCATTCTCATGCTCAGATGATCCAGCCCTTCCTAAAGGAAACTTCTACTCCTTGCACACTGCTGTTGTGTGAATGATCAGCAACAGCTAAACAAAATTTAAAACATTACAGTCTGAGGCTTAACCAAATCCTGTTGCAGATTACTGGCTCAAATTGAGCAAAAAAGTTTCAGCATGTTTTAATTTTTCTTGTTTTAAGGAAAAAAAATACTGGTTTTTTTCCAGTTCCACCCAGAACTGAATAGCTCTAGATACAGTTTTAGAGTAATAGAGGTTTCATGATTTTTAAATATAGTTCACCTTTTTATTAAAAAAATAATTTTCAAACAAAAAGTGAATGATATTCAACAAAATCAAAACTGCTTCACTGATTGCCTCAAGTTCTACCCATCAGTTATGAAGTTTAATGGCTTTTAATTCCGTATGACCATCAACACAGATGTCTCCCAGCATTTCTTGCTAAAAATTGCAAAAATGATTGAATTGTGATCCTGAAGATCTTTAAGGTCCCTTCCAACCCTAACCATTCTGCGATTCTATGATAAATGCTTTTGCCACTTCCCCATTCCTACTTATTCCTATCAGAATCAGATGGAAGAAGATATCCACCAGAAAAGTTTTTCTCATTACACTACCAACTGATTCTGCAGATTCAGATAAATAACAGACTTATGTGTAATTCTCTGGACAGATCCTCCTAAAGACTCTTTACAGCACACACGAACAAAATTAGAAAGTGGACAGGTGACATGACTAAAGTAACACAGAAATTTCACAGATTTTTATGTGCCATTTAATGCTTTGTGACCAGCCAAGTATATATTTTCATCTTTTAGGTGAAAATTTTAAGATGCTGAATCTCAAAATGGATTATATTGTGCCAATTGAAATTTAGTTCAAAGAGACTTGGCAATCAGTTCCATCACTTATAATCCAAACAAATGCTTTGGCTGGAGTGTAGCACAAAAGATGTGGTTACTTGGAAACATGCTTTCAGTTTCAGGAATGAAAGGCAAATTGTAATTTTTTTTAGTTTAATGTTAACTACTGTGTTGTTTAGATTGAAGGTGAGAATTTTGCCTCCTGTCTTTATTCTAAGCAATGCAGCGGTTTCCTTAAAATGCTGAAAACTGCCTTGCACTACCAAAATTGAAATAATGTTTTTGTGATTTTAGCTAGGTAGGATTATCATCAAGGTGCATGGTCTCCATGTACTGTTGGAGATTCCGGGTCACCGTAACTCATTTGTTTTTTGAAATGTAGTGAGACAAACTTCAAGCACTTCCTGAAGTTTGAAGTCTAACTCATTGTTATATAATTTTTAGTACTAACTTTCCTGTGGCTTTAATCAATCCCCCTATCTGCAAAAGGCTACTAGGATCTGTCCTGTGAACCCCCTCCTTTTACTCTAGCATACTTCTTTGTGATGATCTCATTTTCCACACATATATATTCACATCCCATCCGTAGGCTGATAACTCATAAATCTGCCCCTTCTTTCATCGCTGGTCTCATTTCATCTTATCCTGTCTCATGTCTCTTCTTGGGTATTTTTTGTCAGTTATGAGTCATTATAACTCAGGCTCAATTCATATCTGAAACCCTCTTCCTTCTTCACATTACTGTTCAGTATATGCTACATATGTCCAAAGAGTGTCCTGCCTCCAGAAATTTAAAAAAAAAAAAAAGAAAAGAAAAAAAAAAGAAAACCAGTTCATGGTTTTGAACATTATCAAGGAAACCAAAATTTTAGATCGTGAATTCAGGAACTTCCAACATTAAGGCTGTGAATTAAATCATCATGATGTCTTAATTTTTAAATTTTCTTCCTCCACAGTGTCTTCAGTGCATTCAGATTTTAGAGGACATTCAGCTAACCACTGCTACATAGTCTTCATTTTGAAGTAGGAACTGCTCATGCCTGGACTGTATAATAGGTGCAAAGCTGCACTTCAAAACAAAGGCATCCAAACATCACCATCAACTTAACAGCACCCAGACATCACTGTCAGCACTCAACATAGATTCAATGTTTAAAAAAGGTAACTGATACTTCTGCACTTTCTGAAACCATTGCCTTGGTTACAAGATGCACAGACAGGAATGAAAAGTAGTGGTTGACACAATTAACTGCAATAATCCTGTATCACATTCTCCATTAGTATTTTGATATTAATTCGAGATAGTGCTTTGGAATGAGAAAGACTAGGTATTAGAGAGTTTTGCAAAGCTTTCCAAATAGGAAATGTTTCTTTTAAAATGTCATCATCTTCTGGAAATACTGACTGTGATAATATACTGATTTCAAGTTTTTCAGGTCCCAAAATTACAGGAAATTTGTGAAATAGAAGTAGTTATTCTATGAAAAACAGAATAAACTAAAATCTGCACCTCACAAGCACAGCAACACTTGTAAATAGTTTTATTATATTATAATTCTAATTTATTTAGAAAATAAATAGTTGGAATAGTGTTAGAAGCATGAAAGGTTTGCAATGAGTACTAAGTATAATTCTCTCCCTGAAGAAGGAAAAAGAAAATCTTCCTTTCTAGAGTAACTTGTTAATCATAGTTATTCAAATCATATGTAGTTTGAAATTTCTAAGAGAAAAATATGACTTGTGGATTTTTCTTATTTTGAGGGAATTAGGAATACTTGAATGATCTCAACTTGAATCTCAAAGTTAAGCCTTTTTTCGCCATTACTCTGAGTTCTTAGAATATTAAGCAAGGTCAGTAATTAATACCTAAAATACTGGATGTTCAATTTGACCACCCCCCCCGGGGACAGAATTAGTGTTTAATTTCAGGTCATAGAATGTTCTAAGGCACTATTCTTCCTATCCATTGTCAATAAAAACCTGTATAAGGTTCATTTCTGCTGTCTTAACTGTGTTAATTCTTCTGAAGGAATTGCATAACTGAGTAGTTAAGCACTTCATAATCCTGAGTATACTTATTTTTCAAAAGGCTTAAAAGGTAAAATGATTTAGATAGAATTAATCTTATAGGAAAACAGCATCACTCTTCAAAGTTGAAAACAAACCTTTCCTAAACCTGCATTGGGAGCTTCTGACAGCAGTTTTCAGTTCTTTTACAGTTTCCTTACAGGGGGAACTGTAGCTCCAAAGAAAAACTGAGGATGTTTCTGGAGGCCAATGATCTGATGCAAGGTTCAAGAACACTTGGAAGAAAACCAAGAGTTTTCACCACTGATGTTATATTTTCTGATGCTAAATGCTAGCCATGAATTGCATTGAAGGACAAATGTTACAAATAAACAACCAGTGAAGACCAAAAACTGAAATGAAAACTACTAACAATGCTACATCATCATTCACTGGTCCCACCTGTTACATCTGTATCATGTGTAGCAAAATCTGGTGCTCTGGGATTTAATATCAGATTTGCATGTGAGTCAGTTGAGACTCATTCAGATGAGGCAAACTGCATGAAGTCAAAGAAGGAGTCTGGTAGCAAAATCTGACAGAGTACATCAATACTGTCTCCGAACACACTGCCAAAACCACCGGAATGCACACATAATAAAATACAAACTTGAATAAATATCTGGAAGCTGATACAGTGTGTAGTTCAGGAATTAAAATAATACTCAGAGTGACTTTGCTGTTTACTCATATTTGCTTTTCAGACAGCCACATATGGTATAACATTTAACAAGAATGATTTTTCACCTATTAGTGAAATAACCGATAAATATATAACCTCAGGTTGTACCTCTGCTTTTGTATTTTTCTTTAAACTACTTAATTGTGAAAAATAGTCTGCATTGTTACATATAACATTTTAATGATTGTAACAAGATAATATAAGATCGTAATGAGCATACATGTAAAATGTTTTTTTCTGAATGCACTTTGTATGAATGCATTCTACAAACACTCTTACCTTTGCACCTGTTAGCATTTGCTTTACTGAATTAATCATCTATAAAGGGACCTAGCTGTGTACAGTCAGTAGCTCTACACTGTCACAATGCAAAAATGTATGTAATTACTTTTTGCTATGTAGTTATCAGTCTGCACATTGATAGCATGTCTGTCATCACCTGATCATGAGGAGCTTTGAAAAGTAATCACACAATTGATCTCTTTGCTTCAGAGATGAGTACATAAACAGACCTGTACATATCCCTGTATGCAGCTGTAAAATGAAAATATAATTTCCTATAATCTAGGAATTCATATACTTTTTCTAGTTTGCCCTTCCTAGACTAGAAAGTCTCATTTCTGCATTGTGAAGAACTTCAAATGTTTTACTTTCTTTGAATGGGACATACACACTATTTAAACATCACTATTTAAGTATCACTAAAATCTTTGAGGCCTGGCAAGAGGCACAGACAACCTTCTGTCACCTCTGGGAACCAAAATGAATTCCACACTCACTGTAGGCCTAATACAGAGTTTACACAGTTCACAGGATCTAATTCCTGAGGTCAGTGGGAACTTCATAGTGACTTAGCCCATAAGTAGAGACCTGTTCACTTTGCTTCAGTGCATGTCAGAAAAAAATCAGCTTTCTCTACAAATCCTCAGGTGGCCATCAATGCTCTGAGTAGTAATAGATGGTAAAAATTTACTTAGCTAACAGATGTGATGGAACATGCAGAAGCATCAATAAATGTTGAACACTGAGCTGCAACTCTGACACAGTATCTTTTCAACTCTAGCTTCTTCTTGAAATTGCATGGTGGCATTTTCACTAAACAGCTTTGATCCTTCTTGTGACTTTTCCAGTTGTTTTATGTCCTTCTATCACCACCTTGCAAGAGTTAACAAGAACATTGTCCTTCAAGTGCACCAACTGCAGAGTACCCCACATCAATCACTGCTTACTGGTATACATCACAAAAGCACAAATACCTGAACACTGGGCAGATTAGTCTCTAATGTTGTCTCTTCATGTGTGTTGAGTTCATTTTGCCAGACTGCTACTTCATCTTTTAGAAGCATTCTGAGACAGATATGCTGTAATGAAAAAAAGAAGCTATCTGAGTACGTATTTAGTTAGAAAAAAGCAGAATAGGCACAGCAAAAGCCAAACCATTATAAAATAAACATCTAAGTACTGTTACCCCCTACAGTCTGTTTTACAGATAAGTATGACATATCATGCAGTGCAGATAAACAAGAAACACTAAACAAACCATGTCATTTTGTAGATAAGGATGGAAAATATTTGCATTGTTTCTTAAAAAATTGGTTTTGAACCTTTTAACCTGAGCTGTACTCATGACTACTGGCAGTGCTCAGTGCTTTGCTGGAGTTAGTGGCTCCTTTGCCAACCCCTGCCCTTCTTCCCTTCTTCAGTTGAACCAGAAAAGCATATTAGTTGTACACTGTCTCCACTATGATATATAGACACCTCAATGCTACTCACATGGAGTATACAAAGTACAGCAGAACTATACTCAAAACTTAATGAAAACTTTCCTGCTATCAGCTACTCAGGAATTAGGAGAATGATCAGTAAACAATTTGGCCTACACTGAGGCCAAGTTATCTGCCAGATAAACTGGCATAAGCTTGCATTGAGTACAGTGGTGGTGTGCCAGTTCATAGAGGAGAGAATTTGGTCACCGCATGTGTAAAAAACTGTGAAACACCTTTAATTTAATCAGAATAAACACCAGTCCTTCTTTCTCCAGTCCAGTAATAAAAGGTTTGCTCTGCTTCTGTGAGTCAGTTAGATGACATTAATGTAAAGATGAATTCACAGACACAAATTCTGCATCTCCACAGGTATGTAGATGAGAATAAAAATATTACAAAATGTCCAAAGCATACTTCAGTTCTTCTGCGCATTCCTTAATTACCCTCATCTTCCCAAAATCTAATCCAAAAACCTGTCTACTCCTCTAACAACCTTGGACCCTAGGCAGTGAACCCTTTCAGGTTGAAGCAATTTGTATATGGCCTCCTCAACATCAGACAAAACCCATTCTCCTTCTCACTGCTTCTTCCAAATTTTACCAGCCTGTGGTACAGAGTACTCAGCAGAGATACCTGGTAAAGGACTAAAACCCTCTCTCACTGGAGGTCATCTGGCTAGTCCAGTCATCACATGTATTTCATAACACTTCTAAACTCCTTGTGTCAACATCAGATGTTACTGCTGAGATTCTGTCTTACTTTAAGGTTTCACATTTTTCTTTAAAAAAAATAATTTGCATGACCTGGGGTTTGACACTCCCTACTCTCCTATCTGCTACAAGTGACTGCATGTTTAAAAATACATAACCTAAATTACAATTAGTAGTTGTGTACAGTACTTATGTTCTTCTGCCTTCAAAAAAGAGCTGGATGAAATTTAGTGGTCATCAAAAATAAGCACTTGTACCAACAAGATACTGTCATGGGCCCATAATAAGCA
Source organism: Phaethornis superciliosus (assembly GCA_023637945.1). Taxonomy (NCBI): domain Eukaryota; kingdom Metazoa; phylum Chordata; class Aves; order Apodiformes; family Trochilidae; genus Phaethornis; species Phaethornis superciliosus. The sequence goes on from JAJQWJ010000001.1 coordinate 39,070,371, forward strand.
CAAGTCCAAGTCTATACTACCCTCTGCTTCTTCAGGTCTCTATCTCCCTTTATCATTAGATTCTGACTACAGCACACGGCAGACTGATGTGTTTCATGGTCACAGGTCACACAGCTGCATACAGGTCTCATTCAAATCCAGTTTCAGTGGCAGAAGACTGCTTCCCAGTTTCAAATGCTTCTGGTTGTTAAGTTTTGGCTTTCTGGTAACATCAGAATCTAAACATATGTTTCAAATGGGTTTTAACATGCATCAGCTGTGCATGTAGAGTACTTTCCAATAAGGTATTCTTTCTTTAGATTTCATGGAGCTTGATACTCTCGTGAATATTGATGGAAGCCTGAAATTTTCAAAACCCGGGGCAAAGTCGTTTCAGAAGATGCAATCTTCCCTAACAGAAATTTCTGAAGATTTTCTGCCCCTTTGAAGATTCCTGAAGCTGAAAAATCAAAATCACAAATTATTTTCCCATCTTAAGGCAAAGTGATGAAGTGGCCAGTGTTTGGAGTACAAATGATTTATACATCAGCTACATCCCATGGAGTTCAAACTATGTCCTTTCATGGTAGCCAAATTCTGCCATTAGCAGCAAGTATTTAATCTCACTAAAGTAAACTGTAAGGATAGAGTGGAAAAGGACAGCTAAAGAAAACTGTTCACTGAGTAACTGCAGGAAGTCTAAAGCTGAGGATCTAACAATTAGTCTTATCTCTATCAAGGTTCAACAGAATAAGCTGAGAAGTGCAAGAATGCCTGACAAGGCCCTTGGGCTCTTCACAGCTGCAGAGAAGCCTTATGTTTCTGGAGAATTTTAAGGATGATATCATGTGGAAAGAACAAGAGGGATTTCTTTTTTTCTGCCATGCTGCTGATATGGGTATCTAGAAGGTACATTTATTTACATACTCTTCCCTTTGCAGAAGCCACAGCCAGTAAAGGTTCACTGTTGGATTTCCTTGTACATGGAAGTCCAGGCATTGTGAGCAGTCAGGTACACAGACTCTGGGGCAGCCAAATTTCTGCTGTCTTGTGGCAGGGGAGCCCAACGAAAAACTCACTTCTAAATTGAGAAGTGTCTTCCTTGATGTTCATACATTTCAGTCTTTGCACAGGACTTATCCAGGATACTTTAGTTCATTAATGCAAATATTTAGAGGTTTTTTTGGTGATTATTACATATTCAAAGAGTAGCTGACATTTCATCTTCCAAATAGAAGCAAACACCCAGGAATAGAAGGTGGTCCCTCTTTCCCTGTGCTCTAATACAAAGTCAAACAAAAGACTAGCAGCTAGGAATGTGGTCACACACTTCACTTCTTTCCCTGGATGCTGTGTAAGTGCCTGAGTAGCAGGTTTAAGTGACTCTTCCTCCAAAACCAGAGCAGTTGCTCTCTGAAACAAGCAAATGATACGGCACCAAAGTGATAGGGAGCATGTAACTCTGTAAAACTTAAGTTTAATTGTCCTTTTATTTTAAGACATGGTGGTAACTAGAATAGACATATTCTGATTGCTTCTTCCTAATGTTCATGAACAGTTGCTCCCCTTTTCCTTCAGTGTTTTGCTGAGTAAGCAGGGGAAATGCTTTAGTGGTAAGTCCTGACTGCATTGTCCTACGCAAAAGTTTTCTACAGACAGCAAATTCTTTTTTTATGGGCCATCCCTTCAACTGTGTGGAGGAGGGCAATTTCAGCAGTCCTTGTTACTGCTATTTTCTGTGACCAGTCACTTGTTTATTCTCTGAAGAATTAGTTATACTAAGCCCTAAGGGGAATATACACATTTTCCATTTGGAGGGTACTATGGCCTCACAGCTTCCTTCTTCTCTGGCAGAAACTGCACCACGGTTCTTTTAAAAATAGCCATTGAAAGCGAGTGTAATTTTGCCACTGGCTTCAAGGTGAGCTGAAATGGCTTTTGTGCTATTTTAAGGTGCAGCAAACGATATCCTTTCCGTACCGTGCATAAAATACTGCGCTTGGGATATAAAAATTTGTCTGACTATGAAAAAGGACCCCAAAATTCTATTTTTAATGTCCCAGCCCTTTCAAAGCCTCAAGCCGGCTGCACTATTGTAACACAACAGCGGTTGAAGAGAAACTGGAAAAAACACCATAAGTGAAATATAAGCAAATGACCTAATCTACAATATGGATCTGTAGTAAGCCTGATTCCACTGCCAGTGATGTCCAACACAAGTTTCGCCTTCAAAAAAAACCCAAACCAGTAGAAGATCATCACTCAATACAATAAAGTATGAGCAGTTTGCAAATACATGTAGCTAAATACATGTTGGCTATAGTTGGGTCAAGTGAGTGGTTATGCCATAATGAAGGCTCAGAGCCTTCTTTTTGTGTTTTCTGAGAAAAAAATGAAATGGGGTCAGAAGAGAAGTGAATGGGAGATCTGGATCACCCCATACCATCTTTTCTCAATCAGATGACAAATTTTTATCATTCTTACTTAGTGATTTAGTTTTCTTACTATTATTAATACTGATATTGCCTGGGGATATTGTTAAAGCTTTCAAGTCTAACTTTATTCACCATGAAATCAACTGACATAGCAAAATCAGACTTTTATCTACACAGCTTACAAAAAGTATCACTGGCAGGTTGAAGCACACATAAAAAAGCAAATATCTTTATTTCTTCCATGACTTGTGCAAAGCCTAGAGACCTTTGCAGTCTCTAGTACACCTAAAAATTCTGACAGCTGCATGGTACCACTTGAATTTGTACTACAGTGGATGAAAAAATCCACAAAAAATATCATTTAAATAAAAACAAATACAATAATAGAATTCCAGCTTGGAAGAGATCTCAAGGATCATTTGGTCCAACCTTTCTACATAGAAAATGAGATGGCCAAGTACCTTGTCACACTGAATCTTAGAAGTGTCCCGTGTTGGGGAATCCACCACTTCCCTGAGGAGATAATTCCTATGTCAGACTGTTGCCATAGTAAAAAATTTTCTTCTGGCGTCCAATTGCGATCTCTCCAGGAATAACTTACACCCATTACCCCTCATCTTTTCCTTGTATAAAAAAAGTCTCCATCTTCCTGGTAGCTGGCTTTTAAGTACTGGAACATGGCAATAAAGTGTACCCCAACCCTTTTCTCCAGGCTGAACAAACCCAGTTCTCTCAGCCTTTCCTCATATGGCAGACTTCCCAGTTCTTTGCTCATCCTTTTTTCTGACCCATAAAATGACTATCTTACTCCATAGGTCTGTTCTCTGCCAAATGCAACTGGTCCAAGTCTGCCATCATGTGTCCCATCTGCCTTTCCAGTGATCTCGTACTGGCAACCTCATGCAGATAAATCACCTGAGGAGCTTGTTCCAGGAAGGGCCTCTAACACTGCATGTGGAGAGGGCAGATGGGATTTGCAGCAGGCCACAGCTTGATCATCCTGAGAAAATGCCACTCCTAAGCCAGCCCCTTGCCTGTAATACAACACATACAAAGGATCTAACTGTAGTCATCTGTCTCTAGTCCATAAAAGAGAGTCACAGTGCTGCTCTGCTTCACAAGGTACTTTCTATTGTTGAAATAAGGCTCTAGAGCCTGTAACAAACTCAAATACTACATGAATAACATCCAAGAGCCACAGGCACAGTCTTTATTAGTGCTGAATGCAATTATGATGATGGTTTGAAAATCAGAACTTAAATTTAGAATTTGACGGAAGGGATTGAAGCATGACTGGAGAGTTTAAATTAGATGCACCTCACAATAAACCAAACTAGTTCAATGAGACTGTCTATATTATATCTGTATTGCTATTGTTATTTCCACAGTGGAACTGAACTACTAAAATACTGACTTGAGAAGGCCACAAAAAAAAAAAAAAAAAGCTGGCTAATATTATTCAGAAATAATTTTAGCCATGTAAAATGCCCATGCTGCCCTAGCATGTTTCCTCAAGGAATAGTTCACAAGATTCTGCCTTGAAGGTTATGCTTATTATTCACATGTCCAGAAAATAGGACTTAGAACTGAGTCTGTATTTTAAATACAGGGGACTGAGGCATGGAAGAAGAATAACGTTCATCCTCTCCTAAGAAATAGTGCAAAAGACTATCCAAAGTAAACAAATAATTTGTGAACTACAATGCATAGGATTTTATTTCTTTTTTTTTTTTTTTTCAATTAAACATTTCTTTCCCAGTCCTTTTAGGACTAGAATATCATTAATCAAATTCAAAGCTGTGTGCTTTATATTCTCCTTCCTCTTCACAACAAGGCCATACCAATCAGTGTGCCTCAATCTTGCAAATCAATTCCTCTAACAACTTGCTTTTCTCAGCAGCTGTACAGGGCTTCATCACAGCGTTGAAGTCAGCTGCTCTGGTGCCACTAAAATACAGAATGTCAGTCACTTACACTACTCATGAGAATGAGCACAACACAAGTCTAATTAGAAACTAAACACTGTGCTATCTGCAACTATTTGTAGATGGAGTAAGTTGATGCATGTTTTAGGAACCTTTCTTGCAGCACAGTAGTTCATGATAACACCTACCTCACAGCTCATTAGCTAATCAAAATATTATACTGCATAAATATTACTTTGCTCTTTTACATTTTACAGAAGCCCCAGGTCTCAGAAGCCTCTATTACAGAGTATATGTGATTTAGTTATATTGGAACAGTGAAGGAAACGGAAAGCAGCCCTGACTGTCCAAAACCAGCAAAACAGAAGCCAATATACCGTGTACTTTGGTCCTCTCTCTACAGAAAGAGTCCCAAGCAGATTCAAGACATTTTCAACTGAAACACACATTGGCAGAACACGAAGAAACCATACACAGTATGACGCTGTACATGAATTCTCAGTACTTCTGCACTGGACTTATTTCTTTCACTCTTTTCTGCAGAAAACAAAGTAACCCAATATATTTATCTAGACCGTACCACTGCAAGCTTCAAGCAGAAATCCAGCTGTATGGAGGGAGAAACCTGGCACGGAACTGAAATCAAAGATGTAAATGTTTAATAGCAAAAGAAGGACAAGAAAGGATATGCAGCTGTTTTGCTGCACTTTTTCTCAAAATGAGAATTGGAGACCACAAACATAGACCACATTCTCTCTCTTCTAGTTGAGATAAACCTTTCCAAGCTATTCATTTTAAACAGGAAGACATAACATAAGGATGCAACCTTTAATTTCACTGAGTGTGTGAAGGCAAACCACCATCAGTTCTACTGCAATGCAGTCAGACGTCCAGGAAGAGATGCATACTATTCCACTGCTTTGTTATTACAGGTGTGCTTGATTTTCTATTCAACGAGGAAGGTGCAATTTTATGGCTGTGTGGAAAAATCTTTAAAATGCTTAGGGGTGGATGTCTAACGATGCCAGACTGGTACTGCAAAATTTATATGCCAACAAACAAGCATTTAGGTAAATAATAGTAACCATATATGCACAGATTTGGAGCCATTACACTATTATTACAGTCGTGTACCCTGCTTCTTGATCTTTTAAAAGGGGGCAATTCATTGTTATCATTAGTTTTCTTGCTGGAAGCCAACAAAAATTGAAAGACATCATCAACAAAAGATAATGGAATATGAAATTACAGAGAAAATCTAAAGATTTTAAAAGCCACAATCCACTTGTAGTTTGAAAAAGGAAACACATTTTTTGTTTGAGTAACATTCCCCATGTTTCCCATATAGAAATATGTTCAGACATTTTTTACTGTGGGAGATTATTAAATATATACGACAACACTTCATATTAATGAAGTATATATTTAGAGCATTTTTTTAAAAATTAAAGTAAGTCAAATGCTAGAAGGTGACAAGCTTTTACTACTGAATCCCAACCTGATACTACTTTGGCTCCTTATAGGTGAATCTCCTGTGCAGAGCTGAATGCTTTGAAACTTTCAGAAGGGGTGTTGGCAAGCTCTCAGATTTGGTTCTCCAACACTGACATTTCCAGAATTACTAGAAAGTTTTAAACCTTGGCTCACAATCTTTAAAAAAAAAAAAAAAAAAAAAAAAAAAAAAAGTTGTGTAATACCCATACAATCTGTGATTTAGGGAAAAAATACATTTTATACATATAATAAGGGCAAAATTCTTCCCCATTGTATCACTGCATTCTCATCATTAAGGGCCTTAAACAGACCCTCTGTTTTAGCTTACTATAATACTCCATGGGGACAAAGCTGAGAAACCCTTTAAAGAGGCTTATTTCAGGCTTAGAAAACTGTTCCAAAGCAGGCTGCAACAGAGTACCAAACTCTGAAACTTCCCAAAGCCTGGGAATTATTTTTTTAAAAGATGTGCTAAACACAACGCTAAATACAAGCTTGGAAATACAAACTAACTGTACCAAACTATAAAAAGGCTTTTGCATTATTTAATAATGTGGCAAAATGCTAATGCCTTTTTTTTTTTAAAAATCATAAATACTATTTATTGAAAGGCAAGTATGCCATTTCCTATGAAGCAAATATACAGTACTTCATAAGCTTCTATAACTTTCAGATAGGTCACTTATATAAAGATGGGTTTTCCTAGAAAGTTTTTTCCATTCTAGAATACTTCTAGTGCCATTTAGTTTTCCTGAACAATGACATGTGCAAAAAAAAAAAAAAAAAAAAAAAAAAGTTTCCTGTGATTCTAGGGACTGTTTTGGACATTAAGACCTGGACTGCGATTCACATCCATGACATACTGTACTGAAATCTCAGATCTTAAAGCATATGCTAACCTGACAAAAATCAAAACTAGTGCTGCTGTCTCACCAGACAGAATGCAAGCAGCCTTCTTGCACGAGAGTTCTCAATGCATTGCTGACAGCAAAGAACATTTAGGAATGGTATTTCATATTGTTGTTGTCTTCCACCTGAAACACCTGCATGCTCAACAAATGTTAACAAAGAGACCTTTCACAAGGTAGAGGTGTATTATGTGATGGTGAAAGGAAGTACAGAGAGATAAGTGACCTACAGAGGTGACACAGGAAGGCTGTGGCACAGCAGAGAGCAGAGCCCTCACCATCCCAGCCCAAGCTCTCTGCTTTAAGCACAAGGTCAGGTTCCCTGGTCAGGGATGCACATAGGAGGTATGACAGAGAAGTCTTCTACACGACTCATTAGGAGGACAACTGTTAGAAAGCTCATGAAGAGAAAAGCACATTCAGCTCTTGTTAGGTTTGGCTGCCAATCTAAAACTTGGCAAACTGGTTGAGAATTAGGAATGTGTTTTAGAGCACCTCACTGAAAACCAGGGTACAGATTTCTAACTTCAAATAAAACTCAAATTTATTAAATTCTAAGCAGGAACAGGAATTTCTTAATAGCTTCTGCTAATTTTCAGTTTACTTCCAACTGAGAACATGGGATAACTGAAATTGCCTAGCTTCCCATAACCTACCTATGAACATTTGAAAAGAGTACATTTCTTAGACCCAGGTCCAATAAATACAAAAATGAAGACAAGAATCCAAATTAAAGCAACGTTCACAAGCTGGTAGCCCATTTGTAAGCATCATGATGGCAAATATACCAGCATTAATTAATAGAGCCCTGAGACATTAAAAAGTGGGGGTCTGTTTTTTGCAGAAAAAACTAGTACCGTCCATTTGCCATTTAACACTAGGATCTTGATGCAAGGTGCATAAAGCTAGACGTTCTTCTTTTAATTCTGGACTGCTGTCAAATTATAAACATTATGATTTTTTTTTTTTTCTCTGAAAATAACTAGTGATTGAAGCTGGGTGATGTCCAGGAGGATTTTCAGGTGGAAAGCAGCATAGGGTAAGGCTGAGTCAAAGAATCTTGATTAAGCCTTGAAATGCATTAGTAAAGGCAACATCTTAAAATAATATGTGCACACATGTAATGTATATATGTATGTTTTAGATAGCTTTGTATTCCTGGTAATACTGGGCTTGTTGCACAGAGAACAGTAATTTGTCCAAACCAAACCATAAATAATTAAGGCCAGAATTTTGAAATCAGATCTGTGTGGGTGGATTTTTGCACCCCCGCGGATTCAGTGGCAGGATCAAAGATTAGGAAAGCCAGAAATACACTCAGAGTCTGGATATTGCTGAAGTACAGCACCTGGCATTTCCAGTGTGGGGAAGGGTCTGTTTTCACTGCCACCCTCCCATCCGAATGCCTGACAAACAAACACTTTCAAAGCAGCAAACAATCATATTCTTCACCCCACAGTACCACATCCCTTTCTTTTAGTTATGAGTTAGAGCTATGGAAACAACAGATCAAACATTTTGAGTTTCACCTCTCAGTAGTCTAATTAAACTAAGCTTAGCTTACACCCCTCTTCCCAAGCTATATATAAAGTACAGATATTTTAAAAATATTTTCTTTTACTTTCTAAAAAAGAAAGAGTTTAATTTTATATCAGCTGTTCTGAAAGTCATCAGAGAATAAACTACACCCATCACTAGTGATGACAGTACAGAATAGGGGCAGATATGCTGACTCCTGCTGAGAAAGTTGTTGACAGCTGCCATGCAAGAAGTCACTTGATGCTGACAGCTGGACAATAACTGGCCACAGACTGAACTTCCAATTTTTGCCAGAATTACTGAGAATACGGTCAGGTTCAAGCATATGAACAGAGTAGCTCTATTTGCCCAAGCTGATCAAAGGACAGACACCAAGAGATCAATGTTCTGTTATTACCCTGGTATCCTCCTGAGAACTTGTAATGGTCACGTATTAAGCACTTCTATGAGCTTTTAACACTGGCCAACAGGAGACACTGCAGATACTGTCCTGTCCTCTACAAATCTTTGAGCTGCTGAATTGCTTTTTCTCTTCTAGAAATCTGGGAAAAAAACCAAACCCCTGCTATTATCTTTGATGAATCTTGGTCACAAGTTGCTTACTAGGACTGAAGGTAACTAGGGAGGTTTATGTCCAGAAGGCATTGCTGTGGATAGCACTCAGACACTTCCAACTCAAACGTGTCTGTGAAATACCCACCCGTGTGGTAACTGGAAGGGAAACAGGCTGTGAATGAAGACTTCACAGCTGCAGCTCAACCTCACTAGAAACAAGAGGATTGATTGTAGAAACTTAAAAGGTAATGGTGACAGCTGCAGGTGTCCCTGGGTTTTTTTTGAGCATGTGTATGTTGCCAGGGTGTCAAGCATATATATATACATATCATACAATGTTTTCTTTGTTGTTGTTGTGTTTCTCTTGATAAAAAAGATTTTGATACATTTACATTTGTAGATAATGGCTACAAAGATAGTTAGGGGATTGGAGCATTTCTGGTGAATAAAGTATGAAATCTAGTTCTGTTTTACCTGGAGAGGACTTGAGAGGGGATCTTATTCATGCTTATACACATCTACAGGGCAGATATCAGGAGGATGGGGACAGTCTATTCTCAGTGGTGCCCAGTGACAGGACAAGGGGCAACTGGCATGAAAATAGAACACAGTAAATTCCAATTAAACATGAAGAAAAACTATTTTACTTAGAGGGTGACAGAGCGCTGAAACGGGCTGACCGGAGAGGTTGTGGAGTCTTCTCTGGAGATATTCAACACCTGCCTGGACACGATCCTGTGCTTAGGCAAAGGGGCTGGACTAGATGATCTCCAGAGGTCCTTTCCAACTTCTACCATTCTATAATTTGTGAATCTGTACTTGAATCATTACCAGAATAGATCTCCAATTCATCTGTGAAAATACTATGGCCAATATTATGGGCAGGATCAGCCTAGATGTTGTCCCCCAGTTGCCTTGATTTCTGGAGGAAACGTAAAGCTGATCAAGATGTCAAATGATTTCCATGGAAACAGGATTTGAACTTATGAATCAAAACTTCATGAGGGCCAAAAATGTGAAACACATACTATAATTTTTTTTTCATATTGGGATTCTCAAAATAAAACACAAAAAAGTTAAGCAGAATAGGAATAATAAATTCACAAGAGACTAATTTTTCATGACCAACACTATCTTTGTTTTGTATCTCACTTGATTATATTCTTTGAATATTTCATTAAATGCCCTAAATATTAATGCATTTTCATGGTTTCAATATCTTTAATATCTTCAAAGTAGAAAGTGCCTATATGTGGCGAAGACACATCAGTGTTAAGGTTAATTTAGATCCTCACCACAGGCCACCTCAAGATCTGGACTTAAACTTTGTTTAGGGAAACAGATAAATACATTTTTACTACATTTCTCAGTGGAAATATTACCACTAGCATTCTCTGCTTCACAGTTATCACATCTCTTGAATACCCACAAAAATTATGATTATTCCTCTGTAACACATTTGGAGTATGTTCTATTTTTCTTTTAGTAGTAACTCAGGCCCTTGCAATTAATACTTGCAGTAATATTTAACATTGGCAGTAACAAAACTATTTAAGAATCAGATTTCATAATTTTAAGTATTTCACTGAAACAGGTTTTATAGTAATCTTTCAGTTTATAGTTTTTCTCATAATCAACAAAATAACACCAAATATCCAGTTTAGCCAAGGATACAGAACAGAATGTGGTATTCCACATTATAACAAAACTGCTCACTTAGTTAACATCCTTCTGTCTAGGCATAACTTTTCCAGATCACTTAATTTGGAGAAATCGTAAAACCTGTATAAACGTTGCGTAGTATTAAGGACATGACATAGCTCAGATTTTAAATATATGAAAATAACAGGAGAAAATAAAAAGACTTAACTCAATAGCTTTAACGGAAATTACTGTGAGTCCTTCCATTCCATTCAATGAAAATGTATCTGGCACGTAGCTGGTGGTCTGTTCATTTGTTTTTTCTTGGAAATATCTTTATTATTTGGTCAGATCCTTAAGATGGTAAAATATTTTTCCATTAAGTTTTCGGTTTTATGCCCAATTTTCTTTTTGAATAAACCATATGTACTGCAGATATATAATGAAACCTAGCAGAACACTTCAGAACTGTGTATTTGTTCTGCTATGGTTTACTTATTCTTTCTACATATTCCTGTGTTTAAGAACCCTTCAAAGCACTACCCAAAATAAAAAAGCAAAGTTCTATGTAAATTGTTAACTCAAGGAATCAGAGTTTCTTAAGGATAGATTCTAATGCAAGTCAGGTGTTATTTTTTTTTACATCACTTTTACTGATGAAATTATATTTAATCACTGTTAACAGTCAAGATGTTTAGCAGCTAGATGAAGTATATTATATTAGATTAATAGCCATATCCTTATTGAAGTTTTTAAAACAAGTTTTTCTTTTCTATAGGAGCAGAGAGCTAGGGGATTAGAAACTTCCAGTGAGACTTTTGTAGACTGAAGTTGTTTAACTGTGTCTGATCATGTTAGAAGACAACTAATTCTCACTGTTTTCAAGAAAGACAACAAATAAAAACTACATTACTCTTCTACATTAGCTAGAAGCACATATTCTCAGAAAGGAAACAGGATAAAGAACATTAACTGCTGTATCTAAAATGTACAGGAATAAAATAAAATAACCCAGGAAATTCAAGACCTAAATCTCTTCAAAGTTTTATGAAAAAGAAATTGACTCAATACCCCAAAGAAAATGTGGCACACAGTATATTAAGTTAATAAAAAACAAACAAATGTACAGCTAATAAGTCTGAAAATTCAAACCTTAAGTTCCTCATTATAAAAGCCACAAGTGACTTTCTATGCAGAACTACTCAAACCACTATGCTGTGTCCCTGGGGACAATCGGTTTTCCTTCTCATCTTCTTTGCTGCTTTTGTACTGATGTATAAAAGTTTAGTTGTCTGGGGCCGAACCATTTGCAGGCAGATTTGAGCAGTCACCAGTCTAGTGACGAGATGATCATATGTGATGAAAGGACAAGGTTAACTCACAATTTCAGAGTTATTGTTTGTGTTTCATGTACCACATGATGAATAACAACATAAGAGGCCCCTATTCTTCTAAAATATAATTGGCTTTTCTTCAGAGAATGGTGTACAGAAACACAGAAAAAAAGGGGGTAACATTCAGGTCAGGCTTAGATCGATTAACTTCCTGGTGCCTCTTTCAAACATTATCTTCTTATTTCTCCACTGTCTGAACAGCAGACAGGTCACCACAACTTTCTTCTTAACAGCTGCAGTTGTGCTTTTCATGCAAACATTTCCTGACTAACTAGAGGTTGCTAACCCAACGACAGCTAAAGGCTGGCCTTCACCACCAGCCCACCTGGACCAGCTTGATTTCATATTCCTTCACACATGTTGAACTCCAGAACGGCCTCTTGTTTCCTGTTCTGCTGAAACAGAACTTGCTTTCACCTCGATGAAGCCCGTCATGCTGCCTATTGGTTTCCTTCTGCCTCCTCTGCCCCTGGCTGAGGATGGGAGAACCCACCAGGCGCCTGCCAGACACACACAGCACAGTCCTGCTGCTCACTACTGAGTTCTACTCTTGCAACTCTTTTCCTACCAGTCCCTCACATTACTTTGATTTTATGCATTGCTCAAAGCCTTCATTTATCCCCTGCTCCCAGATGGCTGCCTCCCCTCAGTGTGGTCCCACTTGTCCTGCCCTCTGCTCCCCAGCAGTGCCTCCCTGTCCCTTGCCACACCAGAGCTGTGGGCTGGCTCCACATCCCCACCAGCAGCCAGGGAGCTGCTGATCCATGAGCGTAGCACAAGTAAAGTTGTTGTGACTGGCCGCTGAAAACATATGTGGCGACATCTTTTTGCAGTGGACATGTCAAATTTGCTTAAGCCTCGCTGTAAATTTCCTTTTGTACCTTGGAAATTTCTCTACAATTCTAACCACAGCTGCCTTTCCAAAAAAAGAGGCTGCGTGCAGCTCTGAGACCTCAGTAAAAATTATTTCCACAGCCTGCCCAGCATGTGTTCAGAGGGGGTATACACTACCACGGCAGCATCCTTTGTGAGCCCATCTCTGCCCTCTTCTCTGGATTCATTTTAAGCATAGCCTGTGCATTGCAAGAGCAGCCATCATTTTGCTTCTTTGCCTGGACAGTTCAGCTGCTCTCGTTCTTTGATTCATTCCTTTAGGGTTAGATGTCTTTTTCTCAGCAATTCCTCCCATAAACTGGAATCACATGTCCCATAAATGATCCTGTCTCTAATTAGGAGACCTTTTATGTCTCAAAAGTACATGTGCATGCCAGAATTCTCAGCAACATGATGCAACTATCTATCCTCTGCTTCTTGCCTTTTAGAGTTAGAGAAAAATATCCCTCTGCTACCTTGTGTATTCTTTTTCCTCAAATATTTTCCTTAGCTGTTCTAGGGTAATAATTCCTGGCAATTTAATTTCACTTTTTCATTTTGTCCTGTGAAAATGTAAAAAAGCTGTACTTTCATTTTATCATTTTTATTCCCTTTGTCACATTCACAGACAGACTAATTTTTTCCACTTACACATGAAATTTCCTTGGCCTGGAAGTTTTGCATTCCTAGTGGTCTGGTTCCTTGCAGGGGATTAATTTGCTGATTTCTAGGTGCTGTTAATCAGATTTTTTTTCACTGTGGGTCTCAGCCTGCCTGATGCTAATCATGTTTCCATACACAGTATGCTAGGCAAATAAAATGAGGACTCCATATTTTTGCAGCCAACTTTAATATGGGTATTTGGAGACGTTTAATGCATATATTAATACATGGATATTTCAGTCAGGTACAGAGAGAATAAAGCATCCAGTTTTTCAAACTGGGAAATCATTCTCCTACTTCCAACTTCCACTTGGGTTGCCACAGTCACAGAGAGAGGAGGTTGTTCTACATGCTTGGCAGACACCTCCAAATCTTCTGAAGTATTCATCCGCACCTCCCTCCTGCCTAAGTATTAAATTTCTTTTCCTAGACTTCTAACGACCATGTTTAAGAAAACTACGACATTCTCTAACAGAGAGTTTCTTAAGAAGTGATTGTGTCAGTCAGTCCCAATTGCAGATAAATGTTCTTGCATGGAAATTTCTGGAAGCATTGCTTGAACCTAACAAATCACCTAGTAGAATGGTATTTTTCTTCTGCAGCACAGCTCCTCAACTCTGTAGCAGACTCATCCTGTCTCCCCATTAATTCATGCCTCTAAGAGCTTCTCAGCTTCATAAACTGAAGGGAAATAATGTTTTAATGAAATACATAAGCTCTGAAAAATAGTCCAAGGCTCTGCTCTGGAAGGATGGTAAAATTCATAAGAACAGAGATCCCCTTTAGTCCCTCCTGCTGGGCTGTGCTGCTTTGCAGGTTCAGAAGCTTTACTGAATCACTGCCAGGGGTGCACTTGCATCAGGCAAGGCATCAGCTGCTCTCTTGATTTGACCATGCACCCTTGATTTGAAGATGAGGTGGCCATTAGCATTCACATGTCAGCTAGAACTTCAAAATGGGTCACACACCACCACCATCCCTAGAGGGACTGTCCCAGTAAAACAGACACAACATCCTTAGGCCAAGTACAGGAGCTATGCTGCCCTTAAAAGAAGTAAAAGAATTGCTTAATGTACTTTAGGAGAGTAAGTAAAAATACTGCAAAAAAGATGTGAGAATTGAAATACTTTTGTGAGGTCACCATATGCTCAATTTGACTTGGCCAAAGAGAAATATCATCAAGCCACACCACCAAACAATGCCTCACATTTAACTGGTCTTCTGACAGAAGAGCAAAGGTGCTCAAATTGAATCTTCTGGTGTCCTTCTAGGAAACCAAAGTGACAGCAAATTTTAAAGGTTAAGATTTGAGGTTGTTGGAAGCCTTTTGGCAAATGCAATTTTAAGACTCAGTGTACTTGTGAAAAAAGGTAAGGTAATAGAAGAGTTCTGGTCTTGCACTATAATGAACTGCAGGCTCAAGTGTTTGAAGAAGTAAAATTGTGTTGATGAGACTGGATCAAAGACAACCTCCTCTTAAGGAAAGATTTTACAGGAGTCATACTTTTTCAAGCCACCTTTACTGCAGTTTAAATGCAGAGATATCTTCTGGGCAGATTTAATTTATTATGAGAACAACAAGTGGCCATATGAAAACTCCAGTGTCAAAAATGCTCAAAGAAACCCAAATGTAGCAGCTCCTATTAGCAGGTGAAACATGTGAGCAATCTTGCTTTGTTTTAGAAAATAAGTGCAACACAGGCAGCAGAATGGTATTAGCAACAGCTACAACTGTCTACCATCCCCAGGCAGTAACCTTCTGCAAATCTTCAGAGGCACCACCATTTTTAATTCCTTGCCAACACATACACTTGTCATGATTGTTGGGATGCCAACCATTTCATGACAGAATCCAGAGAGCAAGACCTTCTAATCCAGGGAATACTCAGAGAGCAACTTGTGTCAGTCCTAGTGCCTTATTCCACAGTCCAAGAATAATATTTCGCACAGCTGTTAATTTAAATCTAATATATGCCTAAAATTATTCTTTCATGCTTTTTTAAAAAATAAATCATTGTTTATTGTGGCCAGTTTACTATATCTTGAATTTTGTGGACACACAGTTTCATTATCTATTAATATTAAAGAGAACTTAATTTTTTAAAAAAAGAACGGAGAGGCCAGATAATTGCTTAACAATGGGTTGTACAAACCAGTTTTACAGATCTACCTTCTGATTATGTCAACCAGCTTAGTAGCCCTGCACTAACTTGTGATTTGTGGAGGTCTTCCACAGAGAGCTGAGTAGTCAAATGGCATTGATTAATTTCATATCTAAGTGCTAAACCATATCTAAACATGAAAAAAGGACACACTGCACTTTCTTTATACTATTATCCTACAATCAGTATTTGTAGTCAAAGCAGTAGCACTGCATGACCCTATGAATTTAGAGCAGTCTCTGCACCCATGACCATAGCAGTTTCATATTTACATCAGAAATAACATGCCCTTAAGTTTATTTTTTCAGCTACAGCTTGCACTCCAGATTTTTCATACAGCAGAAACAGTTCTCTCCTATGAAAAAAGAATAAAATTTTTTTAAAAACCAATAAAATATAAAAATGATATCCTGACTATCTCATGCTTATATTTAATCAAAGAATATCAGATACAACTATAAAAGGGCTTCAATACCTACTGATTTCTCCTATTCAATCTCAAGAATTGATACATTCCTCTGATAGGCACAGCAGGCTGGAACTGTCTCAATTCTTAAAAAAAAATGAGACAAGAGAGATGATGACCCCAAAACTGGTGGAGTTTTACCCAGCATCTAAACCTGGTTTCTTAAAATCATGCCCAAAATGTTTCTCCTCTCAGGCCACCTGAAGAGGGAGATTCTTTTTCATTCAAGGTGCAATGTAAAGGAAAAATTAAAGACAGCAGTTTTTATGGGTCATATCTTCTGAAGAAAGTGTCAGTGCCAGGCACCAACTGTTAAATGAAAAAAAGATAAGGCTCCTGATCAAACATCTCCATAGCTTTGTTACAGGCTGTCGGGATGCTATAGTCACACTCCAGCCTCTTAGCTCAGAGTGCTAAGGGACTATCTGAGAGCACTATTTTAGATCTCTAGGAAGCAGTGACATTCAACAATGAAATAATTCACTTGATCTGTGCTCTGCAGCAGTATTACCAAAGTTGGGATCTGGTTTCACAGTGCTTACTTGTTCACGGAAAAGAAAATCTGCCATATCACCCAGCCACATGACTGACTGTGCCTATCAGCTACTGGGGCATGGATGGAGAAACTATTGAGAGGCCTAAGAATCACTGGAGGAGGGATGAAACTGTTCCTGAATGTTGCATAGTCCATTCAACTGGATGTTCTTGAGACCAGTTTAGCACTAATGCAATCCCATGTCTCAAGTACACCGATGCAGAGCAGAAGTCACTTTGAGTTATAAGACAGCACATCCCACAGTTTGTCAAATACCTAACAGAGGAATTCCTCACCAGAGAGCTAAGTCCAGAATGACTGTATTTAAAACTTTGGCTACTTGTTAGGGCAGAAGATGGCGAGTGCCTTTAAGATTAATTTATTGATTCTCTGAGGTGCAAATCCATTTCCCTGAAAGTATCAAAACTACACAGAAGCCCAAAGACTGAGTAACATAATGTCTGACACAATAAAAAGATGGCATTTTATTAACAGATTCATCTGTCACTGATGAACACCAATCTCATACTAACATTTCAAATGACAACACTGGCACCTTTTCCACATCCCCTTTCTACCCTGATTGTTACCACTCTCTAGAAAGAAATAAATACAGAAACATATGCATGAAAGAGAGAAACAATGGTCTTAACAAATTATGATACTTCCTATAGAAAGAGACAACTGAATTTGAGTTTATAATCAGATTTTTTATCAGAGATAATATAAAAATAATTTTAACAGGCATCCATCTTGATACTTCAAGACCTACGACAATTGGAATAAGCTGAAAAAGCAGTGTCACTAAGTTACAAATAATATAGATGTCCGTGATGAAATAACTTTAATTTCCCAAACACACGAATAACTATGATTCAGATTTATACAGCTCAGCTTCCACTAGTTGGTTAGGGATGCTCTGCCACCAACTGCATTGGTACAAAACATCGTTAGCAATCCAGTAATTTGATCTGCAGTGTAGCATCTGTCAGGAATATCCACATGTTGCTAATGCTCTTCTGAAATGTAGTGATTAGGCTGCTAATAAAAATACAAACCTCCAACACCAAGACCCTTCAAAATTCAGCACTGAATAATGTATGTATATGATGGCTTTATTTCCTTCAATGTCAACATTTGTAGTAAAACCTCACTGATAAGGTTTAATTATGATATATATACTTAATAGTTTTTAGTAACTAGGCCATTCTTATTTCTGACAGTGAAACGAAGAAACTTCTTTTTCCTAGAGAGAGTAAATCCTGAGTATTTTACAAAGCCAGAACTCAGAAGACATCTATGCATATAAGAGAGGTGTCCTGAATTCTGTTAAAAGCAGCACACCATTTCCCAGTCAATTTAACAGCCACTGGTTCCAGTCCCCAGCAATGTGGGTGTGCAGGTCATTTCCTCTGCCTTCAACCTCCTAGACACTGGCTACCCAGGAGCAGGCACTCATCATAGCTGACCAAGAGGATGTAGGCACTTAGAGAAACCACCTTTCCATCCAGAACAGGATGAACTATGTTTTTAAACAAGGTGGGAAAAATCATCCATCTCATTTCATCACCTGCAGAGAAATTATGCCTAGTGCTTTTAAGGTAGGAACTATCAACACGTTTGATGTCTATCTGTCTTGGATTTTGCTTTAGCTGGGTATGAAGCTTACAACGATGAGAATTCATTTATGCAAATCATTGTTTAAAAATTCAGTTTCATTAATAACTAATATAAGCAGTTATTGGAAGTTTGCAAGTAATATTACGGACTATGACAACACTTGGTCACCCGTTTTGTAATTTGTAAAAATATAATATTTATAGAAAATAAAGAATATTACTTATACAAAAATAACAGAAAGATTATGACTTACCCAAAATACTCTAAAGTAACATTACTGCCTTTCTACCTTTCTCCTGGTTACCCAGGAAATTTAATTACCTTCTTATATTACTCCTTACCAGCTCCTTTTGTTCTGTAAGTCTTCAAAATAAAATTTCTTTTATCAATGATAGCTAGAGTCAAGCCACTTTTTCTTACAAAGACCTCTTGCACAGGAATTATGTGCAGAGAAAAAGAGCTACGTACTGAAGACCCCTGCCATATTTATCTAAGCCTGTAGACATTTTTTAGAACCTGTCTGAAAAAGGTTCCAATGACAAGGAACATGTAATCATCTCACAACCCCTTTTCAGTTGGGCTAACTTAGTGTATGAACAAAGGTTTATATTTAGAGGTCTGAACAGAAAAAAGCTTCAGTTAAAGAATGAAGTCCTCAAAGAACACAACTAAGGTAAGACTGCCCTCTTCTTAGAAAAAGTTAACTGCTTTGACTGAAATTGCCCTATACAGTAAATCTGTATAACATGCTTTGCATTGAAAGTTCATCCTAATATTTTAAGTTTGACAATATTCTAAGGACCTGATTCAACGAACAATTTAAATATGAGGACACCAGCTTCTTGTCTTAATCTTTATGTTATATACAGAATTTCTATTCCAGCACATTCCTTCTCTGGATTTTTTTAAAAAAGTATTATCAGTCATTTCCTGCAGTCTGGAAAGAAATCCAGCCTTGAAAGGCTTACATGAGTAATTTAACATTGGAGTGCACTACCCCTTTTCTGTATTCACTTCTCACCAGCCAAGCTAAGATCTCCTGTGTACAAGAGAATCTGCTTTTCACAGGTGGGTGCAAGCAGAAGTCCAAATTATTCAAATTCACGTGAAATTACAAAGAAAACTGACAAAAATCCCAAAACCCCACACAACCAATCCTTTTTCTTCATCTGAACACATGTAAATTAACTTTAAAGAAATGTAACAAGCACTGGTCAGCCTTTCCCCCCTGCTGGTTTGAGAATTTGAAAACACCACATTCGCTGGGCCAGAAACCAAGAAATTACTTATTAAAAAAAAAAACAAAAACCAACTTAATTTGAAACTCTGTTTGCACCTGTTTTCAAAAACCCTCATTTCTTATTTTGCAACAGGTAAGGCAGGGCCAGATTTACTGAGTTCTCTTTCTATTTATATCTGGGCAATGCAGCATCAGCTGACAGAGTCATCTGCACATATCCAGGACACTGGAAGCATGGGAGAACAGTTTCTCCTCCCTCTGAGAGTACCAGAGCAAGCAATTTGAAGGAAGGTTTATTGGGCATTAAAAGGCTTTTAAGGTATGTTGCAAAAAGTCCTCCTATGAATACATGAGTAAGAACCAAGAGAATGAGAAAACAGTAAGAGTACTGAATAACAGTTAGTCTAAGACCCAAAGCTTAGTTTTTCCAAAATAAACTATTCCTGAAAAAATGTGAAACAATTCAGCAATAAAAAGAGAAGCTAGCATTTGCTGCACATAATGAAGATGTCCTGACTACAAATTTATTTTAATTATCTATTTGTGATAACATCACTGACTGTCATCTGACTGTACTGTCAGCTGGGTTTCTTCCTCAAAAAATGAATGTCAAACTTCAGAGTTAACTTTAACAAGACTTCATACATTAGAGTTACTGGAATAGAATACTTCCTTAAAAATACATGACAATCAAGTTTTTAAAGATTTTAATTTAATCTCTGATCTTGCAATTTATTCTGATACCTCATCCTAAAGCAATTACTGGATTACTATGCTTCTGATGTACTATGCACATCAGAAATAGCAATAATAACTATTTTCTGAATAAGAACCACCTCTTAACCAGACTGATTTTTCCTCTCTCTCCATGTTTTTTAAGAAGACTCTTATGGTGAGCTATTGGTGTTTTAAATTCAGTGTAAAATATATGGACACGCAAACCTCAACTTTTTATACCAGTTGAACATAATTAAAAGACAAATCAAGACAAAAATCAGCAAATTGAAAACATTTAATCAATGGAAGTCATTACTCTATATAACTGTGTTAAGGGCTCAAAGCTCACAGCCTCCTAGTACCTTTCCAGTAGATATGCAGAGTCTCAAACAGCTGTCCCTAGTAGCTGCAGAGACAATAGCCAACATAGCCAACAAATACACCCTACTGTGAACCAAGCTGTGAGAGGAATTCTACCACTGACTCAAAGGGTCCTTAAAAGAAACCATGTTGCTGGCAACTCTAACACACTGGTGATCCTCCAGGACTACTTCAGCTGATCTCAGCTGTCTCAGAAATGACACAAAAGATGCACAACGCTTTGACTTAAAGATCTGTCAAATATAAGGCTTTGTTCTCAGACACAGTAAATCCAAACCACTTCATATACTTATATAGATGTATGCACAAAGACACATATATTCACACAGGTATGTATTTCCTATGCAAATCAAAGTACTATCATCCTATACCGAGATTCCTGTTTAGCTTTATCATATTCTTCAGTTGGAGTATGCAGGCTACAGATCAGTGGAATGGATTCTTCAGCAAAAGACAAATTTACACTAGCCATTTCTAGACACTGAGGTAAAGGTTATACAAGTCTTTGCACATTTTCATTATTATCTCTGGTGGTCTGGGCTGTGCACAGAATGTGGTACCAATGTGTAGGTATTGGTTTTATCTACAGCATTTGTAGTGATAACCAAAAAAAGAAAAGAAAAAAAAAATGAAAAAAAGATTGCATGTTTTCCCTTTATTGCAGATACACATGCCATAGGAGGATAGGGGATAACCTGATTTTAAAAAAATAATTAAAAAACCTGCTTGCTATTGATTCTCCCACACTTATTACTGACTGCTATGTCTTCAACCACAAATATTCTCTTTGATGTTAACAAGAAAGATGAACTGCAAAGGCTGCAAGAATGCTTATGCCCATTACTGTCTTAATTACAAACTTGTCTGACTACAAACAAATAAAAAATAAATCGTTTGTATGTCCTGGCCAAATTCCTAAGGCTATTAAGAGAGCATTCCATTATAAGTCATAAGAAGCATTTTATATGGCCATGAATGTAAACACCTGTTAATATTAAGAACTGTACCCAATGCACACTTAGAAAAAGGTCTTCAGCAATAATTTTTATACATATGATCTGAAAACAAAAGAAGGAAAAAAGATGCATGTATATGAGAAAGTACTGATATTCCTTGGAAAATGCTCTGTATATGAAATGCTATGACTACAGTTGCAGAGTAGGTATGCTGATCACACACCAACTATCTGTACTAAATAGATATAGCAATAAGGAAATATGCTGGAAGAATTCACCAAATGTATGATAATGGATACCAGTACTAAAACCAAAACAACTGAAAACAAGGTAACAACAATAACTATACAAAATACAAATATTTCGGCTATTTCTACAAAGCTAAGCAAGCCAAAATATATTGTACTACCCAGTGATTCATACTTTCCATGTTTTTAAAAATAACTTATTTTTCATAGTTAAACTTTTCTGTGCTTTGACATATATTATCAATAGAATACATAATACATTCTTTCATTTTTTAACAGTAAACTATTTCTTCATATGTAACGACATAATTAACCTTGGTAATAAAATTTGGCTTATTGTTTCTATTTTCATTATTCAAACAAGTATTGCATTGAAATTTTCTTACATGCTATTGCTCCTAGAGACATTTCAGCATGGAGATCAGTGCACAAAGAGTATCTTTGTCTAGAATTCATATCAGCTACTACTTTACAAACATGTTGTTTGTTCTTTTTTTAAATCTTACCCCAAGTTTCAGAAGAATCTTCTCGGACTCTTGAAGAAAATGTGATAGAAAACTTCTATTTGGCAACACTCAGCCTGTGTTTGAATGATGGTTCTTCTGCCGTAAATTTCATGCTCCTTACAGGGAGATTACATCCAGGGTGATACACTGAAAAAATAATTTAAGAAAAGAGAAAATCTTTTACTATGCCAAAACATATAAATATCTATCAACTGAAGTAGCAAATGTCTGTAAGGGTTTTCTTTTCTCTGCTTTTGTAACTCTCAGACAGGATCATCAATATTGGCTGTAAAAGGAAGAATTCCTGAAAATGGCATTTAGAACTCAAACATACAAAGAGTGTGTACAGAAAGTGCAAGTCTAAAAATAAATGTTTCAGAGAAACATCCATTTTTCAAAACCGGGTCCTATATTGGAATGTAGGTAGGGAAGAACGAGACATTTTTAGTGCGTGCATTTTAGCTTCACAGGAGCACCGATTCTCAAAATATTCTCAATACAACAATCTTGTTCTCGTGTTCTTTTTATCAACACGCTGCTCGATACATCTCTGTCCTAGTCCATTAGCTTTGTGATTGTGCTTCACAGGACACTCTTTGTTGTGAGACTGCACGGTATCACAAGGAAAAAAGCAACAGATCGAGCAGTGTGCACATATATTTCCAACTGCTCTCTAGACAGTGAGACAAACTGTAACAGAAAAGAAGTTATCTGCATTGTAAAGCAGGACAGCAGTATTGTTTTGAACTACGTGCCGCATGCATTTCAGCAACGTGAAAAGGACAGACACCTGCTTTTTGACTTACAAGTCACGTAGTCTGTAAAATAACAGAGTAAATCTGATGAATTGTCCAGTACAGGAGTAACATTAATGTTTTCTCAAATTTATTTACTACAAAGGGCTGCTCGTACGAAGAGTAGCCATGTTAGAGACAGCAGCAGTACCTCAACTGGGGACTGTACAGCATGTAAAATTCTGACTGGAGATTTCCTAAGGACACTGTGCAACATTCAGAAAGACAGAAATGCAATCAACATTGCAAGCTTAAATCTAAGATAGAACAAATTGGGTTGGCTGAAAAAAATATTGGGTTTTTTAACTAGAAAAGGGCCTCCTCCCCAGACTTCATCTTTTGGTAAAAATCCGTTCCTCAGTTTGCAAGAGAAGGGCCAAGCCTGGTGTGTAGTCAGAGACTCACCCCCAGCTGCAGTGTGTACGTGGAAACAGTCATCTAGGATGATTCAGATCTTACAGAAACAGGAATTCCTGTTGCCCTGCTCCCAGAGATGGCTTGTGGACAGCTCAAAGACTCCTTGAGCAGTATTTGAGTACCTAAGCAGTTTAACATATACTGGTCATTATGGTCCAAGATTTATTGTCCTGGATAGGTGAATATGGAATGTACAAAGGTACAGCTTTCTATGGAAACATATATACTGTTATATTCAGCAAGCAATTTATGTAGTGGCAGGGTGATTAATTTCAATCCATACTTTTAAATGCATGCCTTAGAGCCTTAATGTAAACTTTAATTACTGTGCCAAGCAGATGAGCACATAATAGCAGCTATCATTTTAGAACTTTACAGACATGGTTCACTATTTGAAAAAACCCTTCTTAGATGAACATTTGCTTTACAAAAGCAACAGACTCTTGATCTTATCAATGTTGCTTAATTTTAAAATCAAATCACAAATTTCATGATATTCAGTATTGTTCTTAAAGCCTTGGCTCCTGTAGTTATGCAATTACAAGACACTTAACAATCTAAGCCTAAGTATATCTCTAACCTTCACGTTTAATGCTTAAAATGTGTATCTCAGCAGCTCAAAAACCACTCAGCAGAGTAAAAGAAACTCTACAGTGTTTTAGCGTCGTAGAGCATTTAAACTGTGACATGATTTTCAAATCCAGGCTAATATTTTTCTAAATTAATACCTGAAATTAGTAACACCACACTATTAACCCAGAAAACTGCTGTGAAGGTCAAGGCCAAGCCAGCCAACAGCATCGGCTCCTGGTAGTTCTCCTATCTGATGGTCAACAAAAATACTCATGTACATTAGGTGAGCTTGGAGAGAGCAGTACGGTTCATATGCAGCCACCAAGTCTGTCCTGGCTACAGCCACCATGTGGACCTGCATGTGAAAGCCCCAGCAGCATCTAGATAGTCCTCCTGTGTCACTTGTCATCTTGCTGAGGGTCACTGCAAAGTAGACAGACTAAGGAGGAGGATCCCCAAGAGAGTCAGGGCTGGAGCATTAGCCCTGTGAGAAGAGTCTAAGGGAATTGAGCTTGCTTAGCCTGGAGAAGAGAAAGCTTTGGTCGTAGCCTTTCCATACCTGAGGAGGGGTTATTGAGAAGTCAGAGCCAGGTTGTTTTAGTTGGGTGTGGTGATATAACAACAGATACATGTTAAAGTATGAGAGGCTCAGGCTGGAAATTGGAAAAAAAGGTTCTGTAGTGAGAAAGGTTGTGCAGTCTCCATGCTTGGATGGTTTCATGACCCAACTGGATGAAACCCTGAGGAACCTGGTCTCAGCTCACAGTTAACCCTGATTTGAGCAGCAGACTGGATCTCCTGAGATCCCTTCCAGCCCAATCATTCTGTATTTACGATGACTGCTGCCTAACTGGCATGTTTTCTGGAGCTGGTCTCACAACTCCATTCACTCCTTAGATACCCTTCAGACCCTAAAAGAGTGTCTTATCTGACACCAGTGTTTTTTTTAGCTCAACAAGCCAATTATTTTTTCAGACATTTTTATGCCAAAGGATTTTTGCAAATACTCTGAAAACTGTACGGTGGTTCTGCTCTGTAAAAGTTCCTATCTAATGAATAACCCTCCTCCAGTATCAACATGCAAAATAGACAAGGAGAGAAGTATCTGTAAAAATTTTTCTTCATTAACAAAATCCAAGTTAGTTCAGGATATTTTTCACTTATCTTTTAAAAAAATACAATCTCAAGCTTGTCATATCCTTTCTCGTGGGCATCAAATCAGCTGTTAAAAGTGCTGGTACAAATGTATTTCCATTATTTTTTTCCTTTGTATGTTCTATACTTTCAGGTCCCAAAGCACACTGCTGAGATCAAGAACAGTCCTGTGCAGGCAGGCAGCTTCCTCACATAGCAGAAAATCAAAGCACATGCATAGCAAGACCCACGAAATAGATCTCCACACATGTACCTGTTTTATTTAATACTACTGTAAAACAGTGCATACAACATAAATATGATAATGCACAAAGGAACTAGGCAGCAGCAGTGTTGATCTACCTAGAACTTCAAGAATCTGACATTGGAAAATCCTCATTTGGCTCTCATATGAGGTCCTGGGTACATTTTTAGTACATAGATTTCATTATTCAAGTCTAAAACTGGTGTAAAGTGAACTCACTGAAAAAAACTTATTAAGAGTAGTAAGAAATATACAGTTATAACAGGCCGTCCCAAAGCACTTTTAAAACACAGCCCAAACCTGCTATATGTCTATTAGACGACCACCTCCCTAAAGCAACTAATTTGCCTCCATTCCTGAAGTGGTTTTGCTTAATTTCTTTTTCTTGTCCAGCTGTGCCCTAACTTCATTTTGCTAATGTATATAATTTTCCCTAAAATAAGATCACGTGGATACATTAGGTTCCGAATTCTGGCACCATGATACTACAGAGCTCCATATGCTATTAAGGGGTTGCAAACTGTGGTAAAAAAGTCCCTCAAGGCTCAGTTAGAAAAAAAAAATTATAAAAACACAGGTCTAAGCTTGCCAGAGTGTCTACCTCTCATATTCATAGAAAAGTACCTCAGAAGAAAAAAAAAAAAAAGAAAAATCTTTATTATGTACAGACCATCTGCAACAGGGTCTGAGAGCCAGCTTAAAAGAAGTGGGAGATGAGGGCAATGTTCCCAGCTGCATTCACAGTCACTGAAGAGCTTGGGACTCAATAGCTGGTTTTGAGTAGGACAGAGATGGTGGATTAGGATGAAGGATGTCCAAGACCTGCTATGGTTACTGTAAAGGATGAAAAAAAACCTGTCATTACACCTGTGCACAGTGGTACGTGGAGAAGAGCAACAAGAACAAAGAAAAGCTGGTGCAGACAAAAATATCAGCCCATAAAAATAAGTTTTCTAGGACAACAAACTTCCTTTCACTATGGTGGAAGGAAGATACAGAAGGCAAGAAAGGACAATAATATTTTTACTCTGGTTGCAACATGGACCGCTGAACTCTTTCTGAGCTAGGAAGAATGGAAATGGCAGTAAACTAGTAGCAATGAGGAATCTGAGCAGGCTGCTATTTTTTTTTTTCTCACTCTTTCGTTTAAAGCGTCAAACACGTTTCTATATTAGCCTTATAAATTTTCTTAATCTCTTGACACATCTTTTCACTACTGCCACTACACATATGCGTATTAGCTATTTACTATCATGCATGCCACACAGCTCAATGTTTCATTTCTGCAAAAGAAAAATAACCTTTTTTAAATTTCAACCACTGAAACTTGAGTTACATTTTACCCTCTCACCAAAAAAACCCCATGAGAACATCTTGTAACTTCCAGCAGCTTGCTATGCAGTTACGTGTTTTCAGTTCAATAACATGAGATAGTTACATTAGCTATAAATGAACTGTGACTAGGTAAATAATGAGTAAAACTTTCGAAATGACTGTTGCTGATTCTGTTAGGAAGCAAGTCTATTTACACCTCTACTCAAGCAAAAATCATCACAAGTATTTGTTCTGTTATGCAAAAATGAGCTGGCTTTTTAAACACTACAAATTACACCTCAGTTTCACTGATATCCCTGGCTAAAACTGTGCTCATCTCCCTGGGGCCAGGAGTTCACCTGGAATTAGAGTCTATATATGGGTTTATCCTGTAAATATGTACCCAGGATGGAGGGAGCACTGACATTTGAGCTCTGGTGAATCTTGCTGTCACACACTGAAGTCTCTTTTCCCAGCAGTCTGCTCCACTTAGCTGCTGGAGATTACAGCTCTCCATGCTGAATCAGCAAACACAGACCTAAGGCATGCTCCAGCAGCTTAGCAGAAAGTGATGCATTTCGAAGGGTTTGATCTGAACCTGTGGGTTTTGCAATGAAGCAGCTAAGGTGTGGGCACACGTTCCCTTCTGCAAATTCTGCTGAAGAAGCACTAATCCCCAGTAAAAGGGTGGAGCAGAGAGTTGGGGGCAGTAGCAACTTAAACCACTTCAAGGAGGTTTGCCAGAGCTTGTCTGTCAGCGCTCAAGCTTTACTCTTATAAAGAGTCCTATTGACTTCAAAGGGACGGCGTGTACCAGTGCAATTAGCGACATCCACGCTTGCAGAGAAGACTAAAGACTCATTAAAATCTGTATTTTTTAAATGTGCACAATGACACTGCTTTCACTTTGCTAAAATACTAAAAATCCAGGGAGAAAAAAATGTGCAAGATCGCTGTGCTTAAATTTGCTTATATATTTAAAATAAGGTCAATTTTGCATACATATGCTAATAAGGATAGAAAACTTACTAACTGTACCCCTGGCAAATCTATGCAAATCTGTATATGCTGGTATAAATTAGGATGAGCCCTCACTATAAAAACACCTTTTTACCCACGTATCTAGAAATATGCTTATGCTTAAGCGTGAAATTTTAAGTTGTTTCGCAGACTGTTCCCATATCCAACTGCAACCTGTTTATTTTGACCTCAGTTCTTAGAAACTGTTGATGCCACGGTAGAAATATGCTGTGTGTTCCAACAGGCAACAAACAGTCCTAATGACAGAATACTCCATCTGTGCTGCCAGAGCCTACAGCCTCAGTCTATAGCTCATATATGCTCTAGCTGAGCATGAATCTTTGAAACGTGGAGAGAGCAGGAAGGGAACCTGCACTGCAGTTCATGCTGCAAGCTACATTCTGACATGACAAACCTACCCAAAACAGCCTTTTGTAGGGAATCTTAAGTCATCCAGTTTACATCAGCACAGGTAAAATGCACTGGCAGAACTTTTATTCTATCTTTCCTGTTGTGATTTCATTAAGTATGAGCTTTTAGGTGTTTTTTTAAATGTTTCAAAACTACCACGAAAGCTGACTTAAAAATTGTCCAGTTTTTCACAAGGTAAGAGTTAAAGTGTGCAGAACATATGGCACTATTTATGGCAGTCCAACACACTGAATTCAAGGGAATTTTCCATCAACCTCGAATCTGGAAAAGGTACATTAAAGAAAAATGCATGAGGGGATCCTTTAATTTTTCTTGCATCTTCTCTTCTTATAAGATGCAGCTGTGCAGCAACACCCACTGATATTGGTAGCATGAAATGGCAATCCTTCCCTTTTACCAAGGGCTGATACCAATTACAATGGATTTAGAGGCACTATATAAAAGACAGTGCTGATTTGTTTCTAAATTTGTATCTTTATTAAATTGTCAAGCTGTAGCACAAAAGCAGAGCTTACCTGTCTTTAAAATGCTACTACAATAAATCATCCAACTATTGCAATATAATTTGAAAATACTTATAAATTAATCAACACTACACTTAATGTTCAGATTTTAAATTTTGGTCATGCCAAGTCAAATGGAATAGAAGCAGCATTTCATATTTGAACTGTAAATTCAGCATGTTCCAAGTAAAAACTGTATGCAAGGAGAGACCGTGAAGCAGGATTTTAAAAATCAGCAAGTTGCACAAGGGGATAACTGTATTATTATTATTTTCAAAATTATTTCAAACTGTATTTTGGTACACAGAAAAGCAAATAGGAAAAGCCAAAAATCATTCTCAGGAACACATATGTAAGCCTCAATGGATCAGAATAGCATTTTTCAGCAACTACCCCACGAACAGAGGACAATTTTGTCTCACACCATTAAGGCAAAGCCGTTTCGCCCAGAATAGCTTCAGTGAAACAGAATACCTTTTAATTATCTAGAATTTTCAACATGTAGAATTAATGCTGTAAACATACACAGCAGTTGAAGTCTAATGAGAAAAAAAGTCAATATAAACATGCAAAGCAAAAGCGAGATCAGTCATGCAGGACTTCCAAAAAATAGTTTAGGAATTAAACTACTGCTACTGAAGCTAGTAACTATGGTTGGTAAAACTTTGACAGTGTACTGAACCATTCTGTATAATATAACTTCTATCCAAAAAATAGGTTTGTTTTTAATCATGAGTAAAAGTCATCACTTGTCCTAAAGCTTCTGCTTTATTTGCATATGTTCTTTTAGTTTTTCTACTTTCTTTTACATGGGATCAGTGTAAGAAAATAGCTATTCTAAATTAATTAATTAACATGCACCCTTCCAGAGAGGGAATATATAATAAAAGTATTACATAGTGAAGTTCAAGCATATTTTTATATCCTCAAAAGAGGGTAATTGATCCTCCCCTCCCCCCGGTTTCAAATGTGGAACTTGGCTGTGATGGGTTCTTTCCCACACAAATCAAGCCTTAGCTCTTTTGAATTAAAACAATATGGGATGATTATTGTGGGAAATTTTTTACTGTTACTGTAATTTAAAACTTTCTGTACCCAATTTTGCATTTTCTATAAATCAAAAACCCATTTCACTTAGGGCTACAATTAAACAGAGGAAATCAAAGACTAACTTCTAAGCAAGTCTTGCTATTAATCATAGGATGAACTAGTAGAACAACTACTTTTACTGCAGTGTCTTTCTGAAAACTACATTGTAATCTAAAGCTTGAGCACTTTAGAGGAGACTGTCACAGATGAGACAAATTAAATAAAGGTATACTAAATGTTAGAGCATTGCATGCTATTTAAGATGGAAGAAGAAACCCAAAGCATACCAACTTCTGTATTAACTCCAAAAACTACTAGCTACAGTACAATCAATCACAGTTATTTATAGCAACCTCTCTCACCTCTTCACACAACTGAAGCCTGCTAAAAAGTACAGTGCCGGCAATGTTTGCACCGTTGCTTCTCAGGATCTGATGCTGCAAATACAGAAGCAACCGTGCTTTTTCTTTCACCACAAGCAGTCGTGGAGTTGAGTCTTTTCCTGTAAATATCTGCACTTTGTTTCTCCTTTTCAAAGAATAATTTACAAAAGCAATTGATTTCAACATCAAATTTTAAATTTAAAATATGACATACAAATGAAAATTTAAAATAGTAGGGAAAAATGAAACTGTGCAAAGTATGTAACACTTAAGGCTTCTGGTTTTTTTCAAACTAGAAGTCAAAATGATACATTTTTATTTACTAAAATGAAAATAATGCATCTTGATTGCTAGACAAAATAAAAAATGAACTCTTAAATCACCAGAAAGACATATTTCAACCAACTATTTTTTCCCCTGTGTTCCTCAAAAAAATATTTTTTTTATATCATTACTGTTTTTAAGGGCCCAGATGCTTTTAGGGGGAGATTAAATGCATCATGGTGTTACTTTCTTAAAAAAAACCCCACAGATGTGCAAGTCTCCACATTATTTGCAGGAGTACATGCACAGTAAAAATAAACAATAGTATTAAATTTATTCATACAATACATTAAAATACATTAGCTTCCAGTTAAACACAGTCTGTAATGTATATATTCCATGCTGAAGAGGAACATTTAACTGATTGCAAGGTAAAACTAAAAGGGAGTTACTGGAAGGTATTCTTAGAAAAACACAACACAAGCTTTCCTAGCACTGAGTTACTTTTCAAATACTATGTTTCAATAAAATAGTTTTCAACAGCAATGTTTTCACCTTCAAAAAGAGTTTGATTTAGAAAGAACTAAAGCACTTACTGAGACTACAGTTTGAAATATTGCTTTACTACTGAATTTCTTCCTAAGATTCCTAAAGGACATGCAGATCTCATGCTCTCTGACAACGAACTCCTGGAGCAATCAGCGGCTCTGTTTCTCAAAAAATACATTCAAAACATGTCAGTTCATCTGTGACACAATGTGCTCCCAGGTCTTTGCTTCAGTTTGCTGGAACTTGCTTATCATTTTGAGCATGGCATTTACCAAGCTGATGGAAAGGGGTATTTCTCATTTTGTTTTCCTCTCTGATCTCAACATCAGCCAAAAATAGGTACTGACTACACAGGAGATGCACTAACCAGAACAATTCCTGCAACCATAGTCTTGCCTACCAGTAACTTTGGAAAAACAAAATTGACCTAAAGTGTAAAGAAAGAAAAAGTGGTGAAAACCTGTAAGTCAGACATGAGACTTTTGAACTTTTGTGCCA
The DNA here is from genome assembly GCA_023637945.1 of Phaethornis superciliosus. NCBI lineage: Eukaryota > Metazoa > Chordata > Aves > Apodiformes > Trochilidae > Phaethornis > Phaethornis superciliosus. Next base: position 39,101,843 of record JAJQWJ010000001.1, read on the forward strand.
ACTGTATGAATACCTGGAACACTTATTCCATTTAGCTACTTACAAACCCTGCACAACTTTATAGTCCAAACATAGAACGTTTATCCCTTCACTTTTTCTCCTCAGTTTAACACACTAATTTCTTCCATTTGACCGCATATGATACTGTAAACTGAAGAGGGAAACTGCATACCCTGGCTCACTTACAATACCTGGTGCTCAGGATGCCTACATACAGCTTGGACTGGAGGTGTTCTCACACTACAGGTAATGAGAATTTGAGAAGAGGAGTTAGCAGAAGCACTCATGAGCCAGCTGCAGACACCTAAGTGTAAGCACAAGAACTTTCTTGGGGCCCAGCAGCACTCATCAGAGATTTTCAGCACCATTAGTTATCGGGTTATAGAGGTCTCAAATTGGGCAGAGGGTTAGTAGGGAGCATTTCTGAAAATTTTAGCTGTAGGCCTTCTGTATTTTAAATTTTCGTTCAGAGTATTACATTTCACACAGTCCTTACCAGCTGCAGAGGAGAAGAGAGAGGAAGTGGTGGAAGGAGGGTGAGAAGACATGGAAGCAGTACAGCCTGGGCAATGTGATGGTAATCCTGTTTATGAGCCTCACTGGCCTACCAGTGAGTGCAAAGCCTTAGCAACTACAGGATTTGCTTGTCACAGGCACACTTAATAGAAAAGTGTGCATGTAAACCTTGGGTTTTACAGTATTCTTTAAAACAGAGTTGTCCTTCTGCAGTAAATAAGGCAGTACAGCTTTAGCTGGCTTGAAGCTGTCCACATGGTGGAACCAGTGTGGCTCTCTGCACTCAGCCAAATCCTCCTCTGCTTCCCAACTCTGTGCATCACGTGTGTGTCTGGGGCACTCTCCAGTGTAGCTGTGCCCTTGATGAGAATGAAAATTGTAGTCAGGGTGACTGAGAAAGGCTGCTTACTTGAGCTGACTGTAATCTGCTACACAATGCTAAGGCTGCATGAACCAGGCGCACTTGCCTGTCTTCCAGAAACTAAACTCTCGGTACAAACAGAGGAAAGGTTACTGTTAGAAGAAATAAAATCTGAACTCAACCACATTCAAGTAAGCATTAGGATAAAAAGAATGGAATTATCAGAGAGAAAAAAAAGTCAGAAAAAAATACTTAAAATATGATAATATCTTTATTTTGAAAAGTTCCCTCACAGTTTTCTCTTCTGCAAGGAGCACATAGAAGATTTTGTTTTGTAAGTTTTAGCTTCCATGGTCATTGTTTAGTATCTGTAAAGCTTTTGAGCTTTTGGTTGTTTGGTTTGGTAATAGGTTTTTTTTAGGCAATGATCTAATTAACCTCCTCATACAATCTTGAGATGCTATCAACATACTGGATTTTAATTACTTATACAGCAGGGCCCTAAACTGGATGAGAAACAGACCAGGCAATTTCACAGCATCTTTCCATTAAACCATTCTGATCAAACTTGGACTTTGATTTGGAGAATAGACATACACATGCTGTGTGTGTGGCAAACTGTCCTACTTCTTATTAGTAACTAATTTAAAGATGGTGGTGATGAAAGAAACCTCATGGCAAGTAAGAAAAAAAGCACAGAACCTTCCACTTTGGCAGAGTACTACAAAAATTTGGGGACAGGGCTGACTGCTAAAGCTACGAGTGAAAATTTCCATTCAAAAGAAGTCAAGCATCAGAGTCGAAGCTGTAACACAGGCTATGAGATGCTGCTTTGTGCAAAGCAGTATTTAACTCCTCAAGTTCTGCAGGCACTGCATTTCAAAACTATTCACAACTTCTCCCTTCACAGCTCCAAGTTCTCCACATGTATGTTGGACATGCTTTATTCACACAACTGTTGTTCACAGAAGGAATGTCATGGAAAATGTCATCAGTATCTTCAACTTACAAGGGGAGGCGCTGAGGCAGAGAAGGAAGAGGAAACCTTGAAGAGGATCTTACTGTTACACCCAAAGCTGAGTGTAGAAGAATCTCCCAACTTCTTAATCACTTTTCCAGATGAGGGCACCATGACTCCCACATATGAATGCTTCATCAAGGTCTAATTTCTGGACAACATCATGACTAAGATACATAATTTATAAGGATACTATAATAAAGGACAGAAGAGTAACAAGACAAATTCTTGGCACTGCAGAAAGAGTTAGGACCATTGATTTCAATGGCTCAATAATTGTTCTCTGCACCCAGTATTTCTCCCAGCAGCTTCTACAGCAGCAGTTCACAGTACATAAATGACATTAAAAAGCTCTGTGCCATCTGAAGTGGCTTCAATGGGACTTAAACACTATGCAGGCCTTGAACTGATCATTTGCAAAGAGGTGAAATTCTACAAAGAATGGCTTTACTTTTTTTAATTGTCATTAGTAGTAATACCCACCGGACAGCAATGTGAAACACAGCCATTGATCACTGGGACAAACTTTTTCATTATAAGCATTTTTAAGAAATGCTTATACAGAGCTATAGCAAAGTGGCACGAACACTGGCAAAGTAACTTTTCAGGTTGATTCCTTATATTAATTCAATGGTAAGACTTTCCTATTTGTTCTTCCACTATTTGTAACTTCAGACGTAATACATACAAAAGGCACAGGCTTGGTCTTTCATAGATTGAAAAGCTTGTTATCTGTTCCTGCTAAAGCTGCAATTCATCTGTACTTTAAGCTAGACTGTATGTCAGGAGGAACACACAGGATGACAAGAATAGTTACAAAATTCAAGGATTGCTACTGGCTCAGTCACCCCTCTCTTCCAAGTTCAACACAAGAGCAGGCAAATGTGTACTCTTTCACATATTCAGCACAGCAGGCACCTAAACTTTGAAAGCCTTGCAGTAATTATTTTTACAATAATGGAATTCTAGTGCTTCTGTGTCTGACCCAGAACCTTATATGGGTTCAAAACAGCCATATCCAACAGACAGTGTAAAGTAATCTATTTTGGGAAGAGAATTATGTTCATACTTTAAGTTCCTTCAACTTGTTAAAATTGATTGCAAGATTTGGACTGCAGTGTCACAGGCTGAAGAAATATTCATCAGTAAGTACATACATGTGCATACAGTACCTTCCATAAGCACAGATTTAGCTTCATAAAGTTACAACTATTTGGTTTTCACTCCTTATTTCCACACTGGCTCACTCTTTACAACAAGCACTACACTCTTTTTCTAGAAACTCTAGCCCACCTTGCTCCCAGCTGGCTCTATCTGCAGCCAAGTTCTATTTTTCACCCACCTGCCTTAAGCAGCAGGGTAGGTTTTGACTCCTGAAAGCATTCTGAGACAAAAAATACAAGCACCGGATGGATACCATTTTTGTCCTGTTAAACACTATTCCATGACAGCACTTTGTGTTAAAGAGAGGAATTTCCACTCTAAATAAAGTACCAATGCTACAGCAAAGTAGCATGTGAATATCACAGGCTCAACTTAATTTTTATTTACCCTAGGTAGGAAAATGCATTCATGCAAAAAATACTCATGTTTCGTGTCATACGTGAAACATATATTGTAGAGTAGGTTATAGTTTAAATGAAATAATTTTACAGAGACATTCAGAAGGCACCAAGGAGACAATAGAAATAATTGTTTTAGTATAATTTAAAATGTAAATGTCATGCAATATGTAATTTAAATGTAAATCTGCACCTTAAACCTTCAATCCATCAATGTAAATCTCCATTTAAGAAAAAAAATTTACATGTGATCATGTTAATTCCTCTTTCTATAATAATTATAGAATGAGAAATGTATAACCTTCCATTAAAAAAATGGTAACTTACTATCTTCATAACAGACTGAGATGGAAAACTATTTTAAAAAAAGGGGTACTAATAAAATTAAATTTAAAGGTGTGAATTGCCTATTCACATAATAGAAAAGCAACAAAAACCTCCCTATATTTCACACTGCATTAAGAAAAAAAACAAAACATGATGAGCCCCTGTAGCAAAATTTAAATGTGTATGCCCTTAGTCCTCTAACAGAGTTTCTGTCCATTTTGGGATAATATAATCAATTCCTTTGCATATAATTCATAAATGCATGCTGGATTAGGAAGAATACCAATGCTGTGTCCCTTAAAACAAGAAAGCAAGACTATGATACTCCTTAGTTTAAATTAAACAAAGTAAGAATGTAAAAACGGTAACTGCGTAAGCCCATAAAGGTCATGCAGAATGTGGTGTTCTTTAAATGCACTTTAAGAGTCATTCAAGTTCAGGCTTCCTGCATTGGGTTTTCAAATTAGTGTTACTTTGATTTTAGAGTATAATCCAAAACTCACTGCTATCTGTGGGAGAATTTCCACTCACTCAGGACTGCATATACTGTGGCGGTTGCTATAGACAAATAAGAGAATGCATCCTATATGCCAAAGGTAACAGAAATACAATGAGAACTCTGGTTTTATTTAGGAAAAAAGAAAAAAAAAAAAAAAAGAAAAAAAAAAAGGAGAGAGAAAGAAGAAACTGCATACAGAGAGAAAAATAAATATATAAAAATATAGAATTTTAAAAAATGTAAGACTGTAATCTTTTGAAAATATTTACTGTATATACAAATGTAGAAGTAAATATACAAGAGCTTTTTGAGTATGGGTAGAAAAACAAATACAGTGATCAAAATCTCTTGGATGCAATCAAATAGCTTTCCTACCCAGAAATGAAATGAATTCTAATAAAAAGCAAGACTCATTCTGAAAAGGTTGTCAATGCATTTAAAAGTTCAGAGATTTTTGTTCACCAACTCAGTACTTTCTGAGCTGAAACAAGAAACTGTCCATCTAAAACACTGTAGATATTTTACCTTCTTTATGGTTATTACATTTGAAATGTAATGAAAGATACAGATGAAAATGTAAATGAATTTTTCTACTGCTTTATCTACAGGCCAGAACACAAACCTTTACTATCACCTATCCTACTGTGATTCTGTAAGACCAGATCCTGTGTGCAATATATTAGAAAGAATAATGTAACTTGTATTGGAAGATCAGTATTAAGTGTATCCTCTTTACAGAAACCCCAAACCAACAAACCTCTCTAATGAATTAACTTCAGAATGAAGTATCTTGGCCTACCATGGCTGTAAAACACAAAACCATGATCACAGATTTCTCTAAGCAACTCAGTGTCATCGCCTGCCCCTCCAGCACCAAAATAGACTCAATGGTGCTGTGCCTTGTTTTCTAGATCCTAAGATCAACTGCTTCCCATGTACTTTTCTATTTCTGAAATTACATAAAACAAGAAAAAATAAAATAGAGAAAAATAAAGAAAACAAGACCAGTTCCAAATAATGCTATTTTTTTTTTTTAATTTGGCATTCTAAAAATATTTGTGTTTGTAGTTCTAAAAGCACTTGAACTGTTTTATTATTAAAATTGAAGATACCTCCTTCTTCTGGAAATATCTCCTTACACAGACAAAAGAATTTCTGAACCAATGCCACAGTAAACATATCTGTATGCAGGTATCTGAATACATGGGCAACACCCTAAGTGTACCACAGATTTACAGTGTTGCAAAATATCAGTCACCAATTCAAACACAATAAATCAAAGGCTATAGAAAATTATTACTCTATTAATATTTAATAAAGGTATATTGGTTATTAAAATAATAAATTCAGTCCTCCTTCACTGCTTGCCCTTCCGCTTTGCAAATTCTTAAATCCAAAGCAGTTTACTTTCCTATTTGCACTTTAACAAGTTTGAAAAGAGCAAATCACTTTGAAACTCCAAAGAGACTGGATAGGAGCTAAATGTTTTCCTTGGCAGATAACACCACAGGACAGTTTTTACACATGTAAAAATAAATTAGTAGTACATTGACATTTCCATACTATAGATTACTTCCAAAAAGACTGGCCTAATTTAAATAAAGAATGCATAAGGTACTGCCTCAACTACATAGTAAATATGGAACCAGCATTCATTCTCTTTATTCATTTGGAGCATCAGTGAAATGAAGCCCTTTGTAATCCCCCACGCCTCCCTCACCACCACCACCCCCCCCTTTTTTTTTTAAACAAAACATCATTGATGCTCAGACATGTATTTTGGCGTATCATGTCTGGACAATTTTTATGAGAGTTCTGAAAAGTTTTGTGCAAGACCCTGAAAACCACCATAGCAGCCAGATCATTATTTCAAACTATTATGTATATGGGCTTAATCCAAATCTCATTTGAAGTTGATGGAAAAACCCCCGTTGCCTTCAGAGGCCTTTAGATCAGATCCTTTGTTTCCTGAGGTACTGCATAGCAAATTCCAAATGCATGCAAGAGGGAAGACTGTACAACTACTGAATAATTGGTGAAAAAAAGAGTGTTTTTGCAAAGGGCCACTCAAAATTATAAGATCCTATATTTGTGTATATTTTTAAAAGGCAGGCTGTGAAGAATATTTTATTCTTGCATACCCACCTGCAAATCAAGGCATCTTAAACCAAATTATGTTCTATTTTGGAGATCATAAGTCAAACTTCAATGAAATCCTACTACTACTGGGGTCACTAGAAGATTTAAGATATCCTACATAAGTGCAGGAATACTTTTGGAAAAACTTCTGCATCATTCATAGGAAAATCACAAATTGGTTTGCTTGCTACTGAGAACTTACAGACCAGATTTACTAGTGATTCCACAGATGTGCATACATACCACATGAGTGAATATCTGAGTAGAGGGGACTGACTGCTCCAAAGCTCAAACTCAACAGAATTCATCCTACTGTAGATCAGGCATGGATGCAAATTCATAAACAACTACTTATTTGCAGAGCCAGTGCGGTTTACAGTAGCATAAATTCAGGACTTTTACAAAAGTACCTGTGCACTTGAAAACATCTACTCAGCCATTTTATATCTACTAGGATCACTCTACTTATGAATGTCTATTGTGCTGGCTAGAGGGATTTCAACTTTTTGTCTTCTGGCTGCAATCATAATTCCAGCTAGCTGCATGCATAATGAATAAACTAATACCTATCTTTGCAAAAAACAAATGCATCGTAGAAGCACTCAACATGTTATATGAGCATGTATGTAGTGATGAAGTTTCATGTTCTACAGTGTGTCTTATTTGAGAAACAAACACATGCAATCGTATCCAGATTTCTTGTTTTTTTTTTTTCTTTTCAGACAAGTATAGGCACCATAAATAAAAATTAAAACTGTTTAGCAGTATTGCTGTTATATATATGAGCTCCACAGCCACCACCCTTGTGGGGGGAGGAGAAAGGAGAGCTGATTACCTGCACCTGTTTCAAGCTGAGAGCAACTGATGCAGTTAGTAGGAAAAATGCCTAATTAGAGCATATTTCCATTTTCATGAGGGAAGGTGTCACGATAGCAGGCCTGCCCATGCCCTCAGCACCCACGTGCACAGGAGACTTGGAATGCTGCCGTACGAGGCAGAAGGCCCCGCCGAGGTTTATGGCACATGGACCAAGGCTGCTGACAGTGAAACCATTCTGCCTGCAAGGGAGCTGCTGGAACATGGAGTGGATATGAATTACATCCCTGCTCCCCAGCCCAATTTTTTTTTTTTTTTTTCCCAAAAGAAATCAGGATGAAGAAAGGCATTGCTTCCAGTCCTCCTTTTATTTCTTCTTAGCTACTACAAAATGTTTATGAATATTTGGCACGTACCAGGGGACGACAGTGCTGTGCCACACAAAATATAATCCAGCCTTACAATCTTATGTTATGTTCTATACTCAGTGAAGATGAGAATTCTGGACTGCACTCACATTTGAAAGTGGTAACTCCCGCTCCATTTGCCTTCTCTTTCTTCTCTCTACCTCCTCCCTTTTCCCTGTTCTTTGCCCATAATAAAATCTCCTTTAACCTGATCCAAATCTGGCAGTGTTCATTCAGAAAAAATTCCAATTAATTTCAAAAGTTTACCTGAACAAGGATACAACACATCCCATTTATTACCAGCGAATATGTATGATACTGTATGATCTCCCTCCTATCTGTGTAAAATGCTGTGCACTACGGTCCTCTTTCCCTGCAAGCTGCTCTCTGCCTTGCACACGTAACAGTGCTCTCTGGTGAGCACTCTGAATTACTCACAGGCCTAGAACATATGTATATGTACCTTTCCCTCGTGTTCCCTGCTTTTTCTCCGCAGTAGAACCACTCATTAAAAGCCATATTTTTAGTCAATATAGGTGGGAGTTTAAGAATAGGCTGTTCACTTATCAGCAACACCTTAAATATCCTTTTGGAGGATGGGGGTGGGGGAGAAGGACGGAGTTTGGAGCAAAACCAGTACGTCTAACATTGCTTTCTATATGTTTCATTCAATCATTATCTGCCAATATGCAAAACTCCATCTTAATCAGCTATAAAAATAAACCTTTTAATTAAGCATTGTCTATGCTTTTAATTTTTCATTCCACGCACCAAACATTTTGCATTAAAATCTTGGCAGTTCAACACAAAACACTTTCAAAATGTAAATGCTCTAGCTCATGAACATAATTCCTGAAGGTATTCATCTGAGGGGCTGAATTATTTCTGTCAGCAGTTATATTTCAAGTTACAGACTAAAAATAATTTTAAATTTACAATCTGGAATTAAAAAATCTAATGAATAGATTTTAATCCTTCTTCAGTTAACATACACGTGATCTTTATGCACAGCTATGTTAATTTTCAGCACACTTATAGAAATCCTGTGAAATAAACCAGTAATAAGGCAATTCTGCTTCTTTTGCTTTCACAGCGATCATTTCTAGCAAGCCACCACAAAATAATGAACTAATACAGCAGAAGCAATTTTATATTACTTCAAGTGCTAGTCCTCAGCAACAAAACCATCCCAACAAGTATTACAACCTAAGAAAAAAAAAATCTTTAGATAAATAGCATCATTAGGGGCAATATCACTGAGTACTCTGAAATTTCTCAGTGAGGAGTGTTTAGTAGTTTGCGATTTTATAAAAACTACTACAAATTAAAACTCTTAAGTAATATATTATTTGCATTTTACTGTGCAGCCACTATAGGCCTCTAAAAAGTACTTTCAAGAAATTAATTTTAGCTATCACCAAGTCATACGTTCCTAAATTCCTTTCTTAATCTACAGAGTTCACTAAAACATTCTGTACTTATTTTGAGCTTGATCAGCCAATAAATACTGCTTTACTACTTAAAGTTATGAGTTGTTTTCAAGTTTATGTTGCCATAAAACAGTCCAAATGCAATGCCAATACGGAGACAGTTTTGATAAAATGCTGTCATTGGCCTGAATTTAAAACTATTTTTCCATATATTGTGGAGAAAAAAACAACAAACAAACCCGAACTTATTTGGATTTGTTACTTTAATTCTCGGATATTAATGAAATTAAAGGGAAAATATTAAAATATGTTACACATAAGCATCTCATTTTTTTCAGTGCAGAGTGAAGCACTATGTTTTACAATCATGTATGAAAGGACTGGGTTTAAGTGTCCTTAAAATCTATTTATTTCCAGATACTTTAATTTGCACATGCACTTGTCTGTATAAAGAACACAAAGTAAGTATTCTAATAGGTCTGGCAATTTCATAGTAGTAATAAATCTTAAGTGTATAACCTTCTGCCAAATTGTGCCTCAGTACATCTATATCCACATGCTACTTTGATCTGTAAATGGCATTACACTAATATTTAAGTATTATACTTAAAATAAATTCCCCCATTAACACACGAAAAGAAAGAGAAAGAGAGCGGGAGTGTGCGTGAACATGTGCCCGTGCGTGCACGTAAAATATAAAGAAAATACACTTATTGTACTAAGGGACCTTTATAGGTCCTCAAAAATAGTAAATTTAAAATATATTGTAGAAACAGCAATTACACACTAATCCTGAACCATTCCATGTACTATAAAATTTAAATATGAACCCTGAAAATAATTCTCTCCAGATTCACATGGCTAAGACAATCAGGAAACCTAACTGTAATGAGATACAATTACTGAAGATCATCACATAGTTACCTTAAAAAAATATTAGTTGAGAAATGCAAACACATCCCCTCCAGCATGCACAAACAAATGGCATAAAACCCTACATACTTGTTAGCAGCTGCGTTAGAACTGCTCTGCACATGGATATTTCTTAATGTTTCAAACATATTGAAATATTAAATATAAAAACTTGCACCGCCCAACTTTATTTCTTTTCCTAAGCTTCTTTCTATTTAAAAAAAAGAAAAAAAAAAAAAAAAAAAAGGAGGTGGGGGGAATGCCATTCAAGAAAGAAGCTATATTATAATCAATGAAGGCAAGACTGGCACAAGTCCTAGAGTATTTGCATTCAGAAATAAAAGCTGTGATCGACCTTTGTCTGCTAAGAAAATGAAGCTTGCTGGTTTTAAACAGAGTAGCGAAGGGAGGGGCACACTCGATAGAGAGGGAGAAGAGAACCTAAAAAATCTCAACAATAGCAAATATTAGTATATTACATCCCTAATAGCCAACAAGCCATCACCCTGAATGAGCCTAAACCTTGTCGAGGCTGGTAACGTACTACCGGATAATAATAAATTAATGTGCAGATGCGAGCCAATTTGCCAATACCCACGCAGTCCCTGAAACTTAATTCTCTTACTTGGTATTTACTGTGCGCTCAGGCCATGGCAGTGGCACAGCAACACCCAACGCTGGTGCCCGGCAAGGGGGAAGCGGTGGGGAAGCAGCTTACCCTTACCCAGCCTCGGGGAGCCGCCGATGTGCTTGGTGGTGTTCACCTTGCAGCTCTGCAGTCTCCTGGAAAAGCAGGCAGAAGGCAGTGAGCGAGCTCTGTGGCATTTCTTGCCCTTGCAAGTGCATGCAGGCCTGTGAGAGGAGGGGAAGGCGGATCCTTACCTAGCAACCGGCGGCGGCTGCTCCTCCGCCCGCTCCCCGGCCACAACTGCCCCCGGCTGCCAGCGCCCGGCAGCAACAATGGGCGGCTGCGAGGGGTGGCATGAAAGGGAGGGAAAGGAGAAGCGAGGGGAGGGAGGGAGGGAAGAGAGAGACGGAGGGAGAGAGGAGGGGAGGGGAAAGAAGGAGAAAGAGGGAAAAAAAAAAAAAAAAAAAAAAAAAAAAGGGAGAGAGAGAGAGAAGCGTGTTAAGCTTGTCTGGTAGTTAACAAGTCTTGAATGAAGAATGTTAGCAAACAGACAAACAGCATGTCTGATGCATGCTAATAGTCCTGGCTTCACCACTGACACTATGAATAATTCAGTAGAAAGGAGGGAAAAGGAAGAAAAAGAAAAAAAAAAGAAAAAGAAAAAAAAAAAAAACCACGCACCCTCCGCCCTCCCCTCACGTTTTCAAACGTCTGCAAAGAAGAGGAGAATAAAAGTATGCCGCAACTTTCTCTTTTCCATCGCTGAGAAAATATGCGGCAAAAAGGCCAGTTAGACACCATCAGTTTCACCAGTGCTGCCTCTCAGAGATTTTCGATTCCTATTTTTCTTGGCTATTAATTCCACACACACACAGCCCCCCCTCTTCTTTACCGCCTATTTTACTTCTTTTGTCTAGGAGCTGGCACCTGTCCCAGAGACGGCATTTTACTGCACATCCCCTTTTCCCTTCTCAGCAGAGAAAGAGGGGGGAGAGGTTTGCAAGGACGAAACAGCCCGTGCACCCCCTACCCCACACCCAGCCCCTTGTCCATCCCCCCCCCCCCCCCCCAATATTTCCATTTCAGCCATGGTCAAATTACAGGGGGGTTGGAGGGATATCATCCGCCCTATTTCACATGGCGCAGATACCCAAAGCCATTAAAAATATATCTCTGTTGAAGAGAAAGAGAAACCCAGCAAGAGCGAGAAGCTCGTTCCATAAGCAGCACTGTGCACTGATACTCAGGGGGAAAAAAAAAATCACAAATAAAAGCCTTCATTCTCACAGCATACAAACTAGCAGAGGCCGATTCATTGCTCAGTCAAAGAAATCAATTTCTTTAACGGAGGAAAGAGAGAGAGAGGAGAGAGAGAGGGAAAGGAGAGAGGGAGGGAGAGAGAGAGAGAAAGAGAGAGAGGAGAGAGAGAGGGAGGGAGAGAGAAAAGGATCAGCGGAGGGGAAAATACTTGGAGCTTTAACCTCGATATACATTGCGATATACAGTACAGCCGAGCACAGCGCAGCAGAGATGGAAAATGAGCCCCGTTCTGAAACGGTGGAAGAGGAGGGTTTAATAAAGCAGAGGAAAAAGAAGATCCTATTTGCAGCATTTTTAAAAGTTCTGCTCTGGCAAAGGCCGTCTGAAGGGGAGGCCCTTGCAGCAGGAATGCGAGCAGCAGCAACATTTTTTTTTTTTTTTTTTTTTTTTTTTCAGAGTCCAGCCTCCCCCTTGTGAGCGACTGGAGCAATCTGGCCAAGGAGGAGGAGGAGGAGGAGGAGGAGGAGGAGGAGGAGGAGGACGTGAGCTAGCGAAACGCAGAGTGCTAGAGCTGATGATGAAAGAGAGGCACGGCCCTGCGTGAGCAGGCTCCTTTCCATCACAGGCAGAGCAGAGGCAGAGGCAGAGGCAGAGCCAGGCAGCCCGCACCCAGCCCGCACCCAGCACAGCGCCCGGCCGCCCCTCCGGCCCAGCACCCCGGGGTGGGATGGGGTGGGATGGGGTGGGATGGGATGGGATGGGATGGGGTGGGATGGGGTGGGATGGGATGGGGTGGGATGGGGTGGGATGGGCACGGCCTTGCCGGGAGGAAAACAGCAACTGGGAGGAAAGGCGCTGCGCTGGAATGCGAATGCACCCGCTCTATGGCAGTAGGATTGACAGTGCAGGGCGACTAATGAAGGTTTTAATTGGGAAAGGAGGAGCAGGGGGGGGTGTGTGGGGGAAGAAGACGAGGAGGAAGGTCCTACAGAAATATCTTCCGGGATTAAAACCGAGAGAAGAGAGCTCCTCTTTACATTTACACAGATGTAGCAAAACAGTCCGCAAAGACTGAAAAACTGCAGCGTGCATGAAAATAAAAAACACAAACCCACCGAGCTGGACATCTGAAAAAACAAATACTGTATGTGACAAAAAAACTTAGTGATTTTCTTTTCTCATGCCCTCACTTATAAACCAGCTGCACAGCCAAGCTCAGGCTGCTTGGCCCTTATAACTATCTTGGCACCGAGTCAAAAGCTGATAAGCATTTGGGCGAGACAGCTCAACTGCTGTGCTGGAAGAAAAACAGCTGCCATGATTGCTGTTTGATTGAGAGCGCTTACACACACTCACAAAAAAACATATCGGACTGCAAAGACGGGCCACAAATGCCTGAGGATTGAGCTTCAGAGGACCAACACACATTTCCTTTAAAAAAAAAAAAAAAGTTTTTTTATATAGTTTTTTTCTCCATTCTCCCTCCCCTTTTTTAAAGAAAACGTACTGCGTCGACTTGCTTTTCTTCTTCCCATCCCCCTCCATAACCTCAAGCAAACTCAAGGAATTGTGCCAAAAGTCCCGTTGCTAGTTACCAAGTGCATTTTTTTAAACGTCCCTTTGATACTTCTTTCCCTCGTGCTTGCCATGGAATATGCAAGGAAGATAATCTTACCATTACTTACGAGAAGTAATTTAAAAAGAGCTTCCAGCTCAGTGTTCCTTTCTCTTTTCTCTCTTAAGGGGCAAAAGGAGGGAAATGAGGGAGAGAAGGATGTTTTTTTTACTTTGCCTAGTCCAACATTTGGCTTTTTCCATTTGTGGCAGATCACTGTAACGCTATTGTAAAACAACTTCCTGCCCCTTTTGGCTCACGTTCCAGAAGCTGCTAGGCTAAGTTCATAGCACAAACTTTTTTCCCCCTTGCCGAAGCAGAGACACACACACACCAAAAAAAAAAAAAAAAAAAAAAAAAATCCTGCAAATTATTTTCCCCCTTTTCAGGCTAATGGACTCACAAGGTGAATTTATTGCAGCTCTTTAAGAATGTTACACAAGAGACGTCGGTATCGCAGCTGGATAATTCACAAGCTGAAAAGGTGGGGTCATTATAAATGTATGTCTGTCTGTGGCTGTGTGTGTGTGCATTTTAATTTTGTAATTTTGAATTGTAAGTCTTAATACCATCAGGTGGATAATGAGCTAAGCTGCTTCATCTGTCGTACTAATTTGTATATCTATCATAGCACAGATCATTGGCTCAGTATATACAGCCTCCTACTTTCCAATCGCTTTTGTACTCTAAGGTGACCTGCATCTCTCTCTCCTTCCTCCCCTCCTTTAAATGCCAGTTTAATGAAAATACCCACCGAAAGCTTCTAGACCCTCCCTGCTAGGAAATGGAGATGTTGCAGTCTGTGCTATAAGCCAAAAAGGAAAAAAATAAGGCCTCCACAACTTGCTCTCTCACGATCTCTCTCCCTCTCTCTCCCTCTGTTTCTCTCATAGCAACAGCATTTCTTGGTACGCCTGCTTTGGCATACATCAGCATTTCTACCCGTCCAAGTGTCCTTTTGCGTCACATCTCGCCATTTCACTCAACCAATGAAATCCCCTTCTTTCAATAAAAATATATATACTTTTTCAGTTATTGGTATATTCAAATTTTTTTTTTTTCATGGGCTTTCCTAACAAAAAACGTTGTCAAGCATTTGATTTGCCCTACGTGAGGGAAGGAAAAAAAGGAAAGAAAAAAAGGAGACTGCACAGGTTTCAACCTTGAGGAGTCTTCTTTGTGGAAAATGTTGCCATAAGAAAAAAGGGATCACATGTTTACTTAAGGAAAGTCATAGTTGTCCCTCTCATTTAGTATTTACTTTGCTTATACTATCATTGCTTTCCTGATTTAGTTCTTAAATATCTAGGCAGTTTTAACTACTTGGAAAAGTAAATAGTATGTATTTCTAAGACTTTAAAAAATATTCTTCAGGGGAAAATGTATTAATTGATACTTTATTCCTTTAAATACTGATCAGGAGATAATAGAAAAAATGCAGTGGTAAAAGAAAACTGATAGATGTGAGTTTCTGTCTCGTGCAACTCTCAGATCCCACCCAAAGAAGCTGCTCTCCTGTCTTCTCCTTAAAATGCATTATCCTGGAAAATGGAGCAGAGGTCTTTCAAGTCATAGATACATTGTCTTCTTACACAAACTCACATAATTTTTAAAAATGCAGTATTTAAGTGATCAGCTGTGGTAATTACAGTGACAAAGACTTAATACTATTTACAATATATTATAGTTTGTAATACAGCCATTCCAAGAGCTGTTATGTGCTCTGCCTAACTGGTAAGACTGTCAGAAGTAAGCTCTATGAAGAACAGTATACACTGTGTTTGGTGGAACATACTTTTCACCTATACATCACCAAGCATATGAAAACCCATCTTGTTGTTTTCAGGCCTGACTTTGATCACTCTATTAAAATGCATAATATTAGCCAAGTCAAGAAAGTATAGGGTGGCACATGTGGGTTTCTCAGAACTGGATGGCTGTGCCACATCTTGAACGGCTACTGCAGTGACATATTTAAGGAATCCCTGTTACATATTTTTATTCAGCCTCAAATCTCATGAAAATGCTCAATCACTGGCATTCTGAGGAAAATAAACATTTTTTAACGCCAAATATATGTTCTATGGTTTACTCTTACGACTGGTTTGGGGTTTTTTGGTTTTGTTTTGTTTTTTGTTTTGGGGGTTTTTTTCCTAATAGTGTGAAACCACAAAATGTTTTAAATATTTATTTTTAGGAAATTATAGTAAAAGCATGCTAGGGATTATCGGGACATAGCTGACAAGATATTTAAACATTAACTTTCCCACAGAATTTTATTTCAGTAAAATGACACCTAGTGATTCTGACCTCTTCTAATAAGTTTGGTATCTATTTCATACAGACTGTGGATGCAGAGGATATGTAAGCATAAATTCTGGGTGGTTAAAAAGTAAAAGTGAGCAATATTTCCGGATAACAGACTTAGAAGAAGACAGCTGTAATGTCCAGCTAAAATCTTATCATTTTTGCTTAAAAATAATGGCCTGACATTTGTGATAGTATCCATTTTAACAGAACACGCACAGATGAGAATGTTAACCCTACACAGAAAAAAAGAAAAAAGGGATTATATGCAATAGTGCATTCAACAACTTGAAAGCCAATGTAATATGAAAGACCTGCTTTTTAGGGAAGAATCAGACTCAAATGTATGAATAGCTTAGCTGATAGTGTTTTACTTGCATGTAATAGATTTTCCAGATTCCTTTTCTCCTTTTTCTCAGCCACTATTTTTACCACCTGATTTATTTTTGAACTTTCCTTATACAAGTACAGATCACCTTATTCTTTACTCTCGCCACCTATCCCTCTCTTTCTCCCCTTCTTTATAAATGTGAAAAAGAGCTGAGTTTCATCTCTGCTTTTGCCTGTCTCACAACTGGGATAATTCTGGTGCATTTAGAGGGTTAGAAGTGCATCGTCTTTACACAATTAGGACTCAGATTCATTCACTAAAAGTTATAAATTTATCAAGGAGGTATATAAATGCATTATATCTGTCACCACAGTCGTAAAACAAGACTGAAAAGTCCTCTAAGTTTCAGTTACCGCAAAACTAAAAGAGAAGGATGTGGGAAAGTGGAAAACAATTCAGTGAAGTCCAATTTCTAAGCTTCACTTAATAGAAATTGAATTCTATAAAGAGAAGTGGATGGATTGTTTTAAGATTGAATATGCCTGAATAAATTCAAATTACAGAAATAATAATAAGCAATATTTTCACAACACAGTTTATACTATTAATTAATTTTATAAACTCGCTCCTTCCCCTTATCACAAATTCTGTCTATTCAAAACTCATTATAGATACGCCTGCTATACACTAATTTATTTGCTTATATTTTAACTCAAGAGTGGTATCTCTTGCTCTTTCATCTCATTTTTATGCAATGCAGACATCAAGACAGCTCTAAACAGGTTCATGATTTTTTTTTTCCTAGGTAATATAGCTCATTCTCAGTATGGGGTGTTTTCTGAACTTACAACCTCCAAAGACTTTTAATAAAAAATTACCAGGTACACGATGAAAAGATAAAAAATTCCAAGCCAACATATCTCTTTTTTAGGATAAAGCTAGGTGTAAATTCACATTTCTGAATTTTATTTTTTTTTAATTGTATCATTAAAATAATTTCAGTATGCCTGTGATACAGAAAAAAAAAAAACCATCCCCAAGAATAGCCTAATGTTTGGAGAGCTTTTCTTTCTAAGGACACTCTCCAGGGATAAAAAAAAATAATTTAAAAAAAATCAAAGCAAAGTAGTCTGGTTTGCAATTCCCTAAAGGAACCAAAGGTGCTCTGTGGGATTATAGCTAGTGCACACTTCATAGAAAGGACAGTAATTATACACTGTACAGGTTATTTCTATTCTGCTGTTGAATAACCAGCTTTAATTCCAATGGATCATTGGTGTATTAAATTATGAGGAATAACATTTAAATACCAGATAAAGATGATTTTGAAGTGATTCTGAATGGTAAAGGCAAGCTCAACAAGGATTTATTTCCACATTCCTTACTTTAAAGCAGAATGAAGCATTTCGCAAAAAAACTTCCTTCAGTACACTGTATTTTATCAGTAATGTTTTATAGCAAACTTGGGATGAAACTGGTATCAACGCAAATGAAACTCTGGCAGTAGGACAAGTGGGGTTTTTTGCTTGGTTTTTTTTTTGCTTTTTTTTTTTTCCTTGAGAAAACCAGTGCATTGAATTAGCAGTTTTTAAAAGGATATTATGAACACAATTTTGTTTATCC
This sequence comes from Phaethornis superciliosus, assembly GCA_023637945.1. Taxonomy (NCBI): domain Eukaryota; kingdom Metazoa; phylum Chordata; class Aves; order Apodiformes; family Trochilidae; genus Phaethornis; species Phaethornis superciliosus. Next base: position 39,119,594 of record JAJQWJ010000001.1, read on the forward strand.
TGCAACTTTTTTTTAACTTTTTTTTTTTTTTTTTTTTTTTTTTTTTTTTTAACTATACAGAGCTGTATGCTTGAAACTGATGGTGTTAATATTTTGCTTATATACCTGATTACTGATGAAACTGTACATCAGCATCAGCGAACCAAAGCCCAGTAAAAGATTTTATTTCCTGGCTTCTATTTCTTTCTCATAAATACACTACAAAGTTCCTGGAGGCTACTTTGAGTGCAAATACATATTTGCGAGGAGTTGCAAGCTGGAAACTAAAACAATGGCAGAGTAGTGTCTGCTTTTGTGGCCAGATACGAAGCGAGCTCCTCAGCTGTAAAATAGCACAATTTGATTTTTACTGGAAACGTAGCTGAGCTTTAGAGCACAGCCAGCTTCCCCTGGCACTGTTAATTCCTGCTCTGACAGACTGTAATGTATTCCTCACGCTGAGAGCAGACAATACAACTCCACACTCGGGATTCCTCTGACTCCTTCTTTCCTGCCAGCCCCTCCACGCCGCTTCCCCCAGCCCGCTCCGGCCCGGCCCGCCACAGGTGCCGCCTGGAGCCCCGGTCCCGGTCCCGGTTCCGCTCCCAGCGGCTGCAGGTGAGGGGCAGCCCCGCCGGGGCCTCGGTGCTGCCTCCCGGAGCCAACACCTTCCCCTCCCCCGGCTGCAGCAGCTTCCAGCCCCAGGGGGGCAGGGATGCAGCTTCCCCCCTCTGCCCCGTGCTGCACACGCACCAAGAGATTTTTGATTTATTTTTTTTTCCCTTTCTTTCTTTCTTTCACCGGCCGGCACCCCTGTACCTTCCTTCAGCAGTGAGTGGTGTAAAAGATTCTTCTCCTGGCAATACTTTTCTCTCGGTATCACTAGGAGTTTTTAACACTGTTAAAAAACAAGCTGCCGGACTACAAAACGCATCCCCCTGTTTCTTTCAGTGAACACCTCTGCTTACAGCTGGATGCCCCGCAGAAATAGCTACCGCTGGAAAGAAAAGTGACATCATCTTAAAAAAAAAAAAAAATTAAAATAAATAAAGGAGGAAAAGGAAGGCAAATAGCACACTGTTAAATTTTTTTAGAGAACAATACGATGAAAAAAGTAAGAATATGTATATGATGAAATCTGTAATGAGAACACAAAATTTCTTAGGTCTAAAGGGGATTAAAATAACTTTATACTGTAAGTTACTTGAAGGGTTTTAAACTAGTCAATAATTGTCCCGTAACCAGGTTCTGCGATATTAAAAGTATCTTTTTTTTAATTATTTTTTTCTTTCTTTTTCTTTTTTTTTTCTTTTTTTTTTTTTTTTTTTTTTTTTTAATTACAATAGAGCGCCACAATACTGAACAAAGTGATTTGTAATGGGAACAAAAATGACATAAAAAGTAAATTCCTTAGTGTGGTTTGTTTGTCTGTGGGGTTCTTTTGTTTTTTTGATGTTTTTTTGTTGTTAGTGTTGAGTTGTTTTGTTTGCTTTTGGTTGTTGCTTGTTTTTGGTTGGGTTTTTTTTATTTTTTTGGTAGTGAAATGTTATCAAAGATAAAAGATGTGCATAATTTTTAAGAAAATAAAAAGGGATGTCCAATATAGTAACATATTCATAGCACAGTTGCAGTTTTTCAGTATGCACAAAGATGCTTAATCCAAAATGGTTGCAGGTACAGAATTCATAGGGGCAGAGTCTGTTTATAAGCTGAGTATTAGTATGGTATCTATTTTATGTAGCCAACTTCAGTTTAAAGGTTCAAATACGTATATCTTTGCCTTTAGCCCATTAAAACTGAAATATATGATATATAAGGTACATCTTAGATTCATCCATCTATCTTAACTATCTAGAATATCACAGAAATCTCCAACTCTAATGTTGTATACCGGCACTACTAAATTTAAATCCCTCTTAAAAAAAATACCCTAACCTGAATTCTAATGACACATTAGTGTTTTATATAATGTTAAGAGAGTAGTAATCCTATTGAAAGCACTAATATATTTATCTGGACAGATAGTAAAGTTTTCTGCATTCTTTTTATTAGCTGCAGGTATGAATTATAGTTATGAAAAAAGAACACAATCTTCACTCAAGTACTTCTTAGGATTTGCTTCCATTAAGTGTCTTCCTGAGATTCATTTGGGTTTTTTTCCCAACCTGTCATGTTGTACTTACTCAAGCTGTCAGATATGCTTATTAAATTTCATATATTTTGAAGGGATGCCTAAATTTACACATTCAGCTTTAACCATGTCCTTCTACTTTTCAGTTCTAGTAAATACATCAGCCACATGTGATCCTGTACTTCCTTTGTAAAGAAAGGTGTATTCCCACAAAGAGATAAATGTGAGCATTCCATGATATGTATCACGTTTGACAAAGATGACAAAAAAAACAGAAAGGATCTTAGCAAATCTGAATGGACAAGTGCCCCACTCCCAAAACTACCCTGGGAACAAGGCTCAGCATTAGGCAGTGGGCATCACCAGAAGTTCAAAATCACTCTACCAGCAGCAGCTGCAGTGCTGGAGTGATGGTGCTGGCACCCCAAAGCAGATGCACCACTAAGGCCTCAACTCAGCATCCTGCTCTGAAAGGAACCATTTCTGTTCATATAGCAAGAAGAGAGCTTTATATTATGTTACTTTTACACTACATGGCTTGTAAAATGTTTTCTAAAAAGAGAAATTTCATTTCAATGTTGCCAGGAAACCGTTAGTTTATTGCAAAAATATATCTTTTTTTGTTATCATTTCTCATCTTGCTTTCAAAAAGATGAATCAGAATCTAAGCAGATTAAATATATGTCATAATTTAATAAAGGTTATCTAAGTTTATTACAACCTGATAAAACCAATACAAACACTCTTAAAAGGAAAACATTCAATGGAGTTTTTTCTATGCAATCTATGCTAATAAAGTACATTATGAACAGTAACACTGGCATCACTGGGGAAAAAAAAAAAAAAAAAAAAAAAAAAAGGAGAATGGTAAAAAGCTGCTTCCAGACTTATTCCATGAACTGTTTTTAAGCTGAAGAGTTCCTTTTCAGAACACTGAAAATTCCCAGGGGATATCAGTGACTAATCTGTGGAAATTTACAAAGTTACAAATTTAACCATTTTTTCCTAGGGCATAATTATGTTTTACTGGAGATTTTAGAGTGATGATAAAAGCACTGAAATGTGAAAAGGTCAACTCTTAAATGAAAATGTTACCAATAGAAATGTAATGCAATTAGGTTTTTCTTGGTCCCCCCAAAATTTCAAGAAAACTGCACAGTCTTTTTCTATTGAAACAAAAGTAAATCTGTAGGAAAATTGTGCAGGGAAAAAAAGAAAAAAAAGAAAAAAAAGGCAAAAGTTTGCCTCTTGGCAACAGGGCAGTGCGACTTGGTTTGAAATAGAGACAACTCTCGCTGTGTCAATTGGAAATACATCTGCTTTTCAAAAATGCTTGTAGCCAAATACTAAAATTGAAGTTGTGATCTCAAGCCCCTATTACTTCCATCATTTATTTTTAAGAAAACTAAACAATTCCCCCTTTCCCCAACAAATATGTTAAAAAAATCATGTACTTCATCTCTTCTGCATGTGTATGCCCACACACGAACATGTGTGCATTATGGTAGACCTATACATGAAATATATATGTATGTGTATGTAAGCATTTTATGGTCTCATGTTACAACAGCCCAGCAAGTATAAATACTATCAGAACAAGACTGTAAATTAATATTCAGCTTACAGCTATACAGCTCAACAGAAATGACAGCATTTTGATAATACAACCTCAGATTACTTCTAACGGGTTACTTTGTTACAGGAAGCTCGTAGAAGACATGGTTGAGGACTAATTCTTTTTCTAGCTATACAAATAAACATAGTATCCAAAAATGTTACTGTATCTAAAATGTATCAGAAGAACTATACAAAAGAAGTTGATAGTAACAGCACTACAGCCGCAGTAATTTTATCCCTTCAATATCTCCATACCGACTCACCTCTGCATTCAGAGAATGTGGACAGGTAACAAACTGCTCTGTGACTACCAGAATGTAAGACCTGTTTCAGGACTGACATTAAAATTAGGGGTTAAAATTTAAATGGTTAAATTTTGTCTCCTTAAGCACTGGACAGGTACACCACGATACTGTTTCAGTACTCGGCTGGCAGTGGTTCAATTTTTCAGTGCAGAAGGGAAAGCAAAATAAATACTTAAGATTCGTTGTGGGGACACACAAAACACAATTTTGTGTTAATATTGTGCTTGACACACACTCATATAACACATGGATATCCCACAGATACAGAAGAAAATTTTCAAAGGAATATCAGATTTACTGTATTGTTGTTCAGCTTTTACTGTCCAGCTAAAGGCCACAACCTTAATCAGGCTAAGAATGTTACTGGAAATCTATTTTTAAAAGGCCATTTTGTGCTGGAAATATTATATTACTTCCTATTAGAGAACGCCATTTTGAGGTTGTCATACATTTTTCTTTCCAAAGTGGGTAATGCCAGTGGAAAAAACAAGGATGGTCTCCTCGTACAGCAGAAAAATACAGCAGTGCAGTTTCACAGACAGCATTTTTATTTTTACAGGTGCAACTAAAGTCTGCCTTGCATTTTTCTGTTTACCCTAATACTAATTTCAAAACCACACACATACTGATGTATGATACACAGCTATCACATGGCATTTTGGAACTTTCATGTATTTCGTTTTATTCAAGTATTCAACAGAAATAAGCAGAAGAAATTTTACCAGAAGACAAACCAGGCAAGCAAACATTTCTTCAAATGAATTTTGCTGAGTTACACTGGGCCTAAGTATATAACTGGCAGTTCAGTGTTTAGAAATATGTTTATGTTCCAAAAGAAAAAAATAGATTCAGTAACTTCTATAGCACACCTGAAGTCTGACCAAACTCACGCTCTAAAAGACAATTTTAGGGTTTTTTTCTCCCCTTAAATACACTGATATATTGCAAATCATTGTCAAAAGGATCAAGGAAATCATCAGCATTATAGAAATGGCTCAAAATTAGAAGCAGAATAGACATGTGTACAACAGTTGCCTAATGCAGAAAGGTGTTAAATATGAATTATTCTTAATTTTCACTGCAAGGGTCACTTTTGAAAACAATTTTGATAAAGCAAATTTAGAAAATTAATACAGGATATAATAATTCTACTTTCACCAAGACCTCTGTCTAGGAAATGAGTAAAGTATTAATCATTGTTAAGCTATACCAAGTATACTAGCTGGAGAAAATGCTGCCAGTAAAAGAGTGTCCTCTGCCCATTCTATTAATCCAAACTTTGCCAGAGATAACATCCCTTTTTTCCACAGTAAAACAAACAAACAAAATAATTATAATATAATAATATATTTGTTATATTATTATATTGCATGTTGAAAATTTTTACTACCCTCCAAGAAAAAAATAGTTTTCTTTACAACCAGGAACTTACTACAGTTATTGTAGAGTTCCAATGTCTTTGTGAAGAAAAATAAATATTTTAGAATTTCAATATTGGCTGAATAGTTTTGTTGTTGTTGTTGTGGGGTTTTTTTGTTTTTTTTTTTCTCTAAGCAGCTGTCCACATTTTAAAATTCTCCTACAGTTCATTACCTCCAAACAAAGCACAACTGTACCAATACTTTAAGGAAAAAAAAAAACCAAACCAAATCAAAACAAACAAAAAAATGCAACAGACATTGCCCTGACACTCTCTGTAGTCTTTAAAATCCTGCAGATAACAGAAAAGAAATACTAGTACTGAAGAACACATGCTGAAAAGGGATAAACCCTGTATTTTCATTAGTAAGTATATTAATTACAACTCTTTAACACAAGCGAGGAAGATATGTATGCTAACCCAATGCTACTGTTTTATTGGATAACAGGTATAGTAAATACACATTTTCCCTCTGGCTTCCATTAAAGTCTAAAGCTAGTAAACTCATGGAATTTCAAGTAATGAATAAAGGACCCAGAAGAGTTGGTTTCAGTATTGCTGTAGTCAGTGTCACTTGCTGCTGATATACTAACTTTGCTGCTCACATTTGACTCAGCATTGACCTCAACTTCTCATTAAAAGGTTTAAGTTGCTTAGCCATTCCTTTTGTTTAAATTGCTTATTTTGCTGTATTACAAAATGCACTTTTAAAATCTAAGTGTAAATTATTAGAAGTGTTTGTTCAAATAGCACAAATCAAAGCAATTAAGGGAAACAATTTTACTTGAAACGACTGCATTGGAAAAGAAACAAAATGACAAACGAGAAAAACAGAGAAAATTTTACTCTCTTACACAAAAGAGAGTTACAGTATTCTTTATGGGGCAAATACCTATCACAGCACATAATCTGAAGGGGGTGGGGGTGGAAGGTTGGGGGGAAAACCAAACAAACCTGGAAATCTGTAAGAGTTTACTAAATCAGCATACTCTCTTCCCCAGAGAGAAGAGTCTGGTGTAATGAAGGGAAATCTGTGCAGCAACTGCAGCAGTACTAAAGGTCCTCTCTGTCCATGGCTCAGGATGGCCTCAGAAGAAAGGTGCTGTGGGAAAGGTGGAGGAGCTGGGGATCTCCTGTCCTCACACTGCTGCCAGCCCCAGGCAGGACCAAGCCACATCAAGCACGGTTAAGCCTCCAGCTCCACAAAGGTGGATTGAACATGAGAGGTGCCCGCAATAATAGAGAACACAGGGATTGAAAAGTATCTATTGGATGGGTTACTACTTAAACTACTTCAAGTGGTCTAAAAAGCATCAAGAGTTTGCCACTGCAAGCAGCCCAGCAGCTAGTGTTTGCAGGATTGTACCCTAAACCAACAGTAGAATCACATGTAGCCACCCTGAACTCCATTATGCTGATACAGTGGAGCCTTCCAGAGATTAACAGTAGTATAAAACATGAAAAAAAAAAACAAAAACCAAAACCAAAAAACAAAAACATAGAAAACCACAAAATTAGTAAACTCAGAAATACTCAAGTCTGGGAGTTAAAGTTTACCATTATGTGCATTTTTTGCCTTGATCCTATTCATGTTGACAGCCACAAGAGCCTCAAAGCTTACTATCACAGTGTTACTTATTTTGGTGAGGGCAACGTAAGTTCCCCCCAGTACACACACATCCCTGGTGCTCAATTTTAACCCTGTTGGTTTACAGCTTGGCTGTCATCTGCAATCAAGGGTTTTTGTTTTCTTGTTTTGATGGAAGAAAGAAATGTGGAAAAGCATTATTTTGACTGAAGACATGTTTACATATTACATTTATTTTATGGCCTACCATTGTACTTAACAGATTTGCTGCAAAGAGGAAAAAAAAAAAAAAAAAAAAAAGAGCAAAGAGCATATAGATAGAAAATAAACTTCCAGTAAAAGGTGGCTGTTTACTATACTCCAGTCTCCCAAATTAATGTATCTCAGCTTTTATGTTTATAGATGTTACCTAGTCACACAAACTAAAAATGAGATGCATCATTTTGCCACCGGTTACTTTTGGAAGAAAAAAAAAAAAAAAAAAAAAAAAAAGAAAATGCATTTTTGCATCGAATTAGGGATAAATCTGAAGATGTCCTTGTTCACTTTGGCCTTCCCCCACACTTACCAGACTTGGATTCACAGGGCCCTGCATCCATGTGTGTGTATTTACTTGGTGTAACACAAAGAAAACGTTATGAAAAAAGTGATGAATCCAATCTGCTGGGACACAGCATCATGTTTCTGTACAGGCTAAGGAACAATACTTATTTTGAGATCACAGAGGCCCAAGTTTAATGCTGCAATTGCCATGCAGTTTCTTTCAAGAAAAAAATTATCTAATTTTCATTAGTCTAATATGTCTTCGTTTGAAGAATCCAGTAGGGGAAAAGAAAAAAAGGTTTAAAAGGCAGAAAACAGAGAAACTGAATTACTGGCAGCATGGCGGGGGAAGACCCGAGCAATATATTTAGTTCAACTAGGGATTAAGTGCCACAGCCCCTGGTAAGTAAAGAGCTAATAATAATGTCTTTGAAACAGTCTGACTTTGACTCTCGCTGTGACTGCTGCACGCTCGGAGGTTTGGGTGAGGCAAACCTGATACTCTGCCATTCTCTGCCAGCACGTGCCTAAATTAGTTCTCCATTTTGTGGTGGCCCTCTGAGAGCAATTCCCATTGAGAAGGGAACAAAGGCCGCGACCCCGGGGTCAGAGTGTAATGCAGGAAGCATGACCTCCCCTTTGTTCAGAACAGCGCTGTTTACTCTGCCTAAGTAAAGATCACCAATACATTAACTAAAGAGGATTAAAAAGGTCATATCCCTAGGGATGGAGCTCATGCAAGTGGCAACTCTCTTCAGTCACTAAATCATTTGACTTCCCCCTCAGCCCCCCTTCAAAATAGAGACACCTTACGCTGCCAGGGCTCAAGGGTACATTAATTCCAGAGCAACAGTAGTTATGAACTTCACATGGTCTTCCTTCCTAAACCAGGTTCATTTCTGCATAGCTAGCCAGCTGTTTTGAAGTTATTTAAAAGTTATAAAAATATTTTAAGTGAAAAATATTACCTCAATACATTTCTTTTCTTCTAAATCTCCTTTTCAAGTTTGGAGTTGATTCATAGAAGTTTGTGTCTTGAAATAGTTATTAGGAAGTGTAACCTTTTGTAGCTGTTATAAATGTGAATCTTAAAATATCCTATAGTACGTGAATAGTATAGATATTTGCGAACTCTAGGATGGTTCACTTGCAAAAAAGAATCCAAAAAAACCCCAAAGTGAAAATATACTGTCTATGAGAAATCACATGCTAACAGCTAGGCTTAATCAGTCTTCTGCATTGCACAATAAGCACTTCTTTCGGCTGTTCAGCTGTACATTATCAACTTTTTTATAATACCTCAGAGCATCACTGTTAATACAAAATGCTAACAAAATGGATGAATTAATGCTGTATTGGTGACACACGAGCAGCAACATGACCAATTAAGACAGCACATGGGATTGCCTCCTTTCCATTCTCACCTCCAATCCGCTGGCCGGCTTGATGATCCCAACTTTAGCTTTGTGCTTTGGTTTCCTCATCTGTGGTGACATCACTCAGTGGGATGCAGATGTTTCCATCGGGTACTTGGCCAGGATGGGAGAAGAAGAGCATGCGGAAGGGAGTGGCCTAGACTAAGATATTTTCCCCTCTCTATTCTGAGGCAGAAGCACTTCTCACAAAGCTGAACTTTGCAAGAGGTTTCAAAAGAAAACAATAGGAATAAGGCCAGGCAGGGAGTCCAATCTCATCAAAGACTTTGGAGTAGGGAGCTCAGCACCACAGAATAATCCTAGAGGGGCCAAATGCAGTCAAAATCAGCACTAGATCACCCACCATGCCAGCTGACTTTGAAAGGAAGACCAGGAGTACAGGATTCCAAAATACAAGGTCCTAGAGAAGCATAGTACGAGAGTTCACTGCATGGATTATATAAAGGGATGGGGAAAAGGTTGCCCTTCACTTCTCAGCTATTTTGTGCCAAACAGCTATTTTTGAATCCACAATAATACATGCAGCAATCTAGTTTCCAGCAGGTTAATTAATGCATCAGGCGTGACAGGCTGGGGTCTCATTACCTCCAGCCTGCATGCACACTGGTACACTCTGCTCTTTCCCATCTTTTCTGCTAGCCATGAATCCTTAAGCATCAGGCAGGACAAGGAAGGAAGATTCTTTGCACTATTCTTCAAGACACCTAAGAAGCAACTTTCCCTGTTTGCAGGCTTCTTCGTATCAGCAACACATGCATTTCAAGTAACTTTAAAAGATCTGAACAGATAAAATGAAATCAAGAATCCAATAAAAATTACGTTATGATTGCCTTATTTTGTTCTGTCTGTGAAAAAGATCACTTCCCTCTTGGCACTGTGGTTGCTTGCTTCTATGGTTTGGGGTCTTTCATCACCCCAGTAGGAAGAGAGGGAAACTTACTGCCATCAGAAAAAACAAAAGAAGAAACTTCTCAGCATTCATGTCCCACTGGGGAGCTTAGGGTTTAGTTCAGATGGCTCAGAACAGATTCCAACATGGCCAAGGAAAAAGAAACTTCCAAACCATGTGTTTGCACCATGATGGGTGGTATTTCCACTGCATGTGGATGAAAGATGAGTATTCTTCTAGGTTTTCTTATCCCTCCACTTCTGTGCCTGGAACAACTGAATCTAATAATACTCTTCCCAGTGACTGCCATTTTGGATCTAAGATAAAAATATTGGGCTTTTTATTATATATCAGGAGTCAAAGAGAGAACAATGGAGTCAGAAAGCCTCAACAGACAACAAGTTTAGAAAAGAACCTACAGAAAACCAAAAATGTGCCGCAGGTATTCAAAACAAGCTACTTTGAAATGCAGTACCATATTGCCACATTAGATGTTCATCAGATATTTCCATTGACTTCAATGGGAACACACTGCTTTTATGCATGAAAGGTTAGGCAGGCATAGCATATCAGAAAAAGGGTAATAAAATCCCTAGACACAGAAGCAGGTGGACAAAGGCAGACTAAGTACTGAAAAAAGCTTCATAACAGGTTAAGGCAAAGGGGTACCTTTTCTAAGAAACAAAAGCACTGATCTGGAACAACTAAAAAAATATACTTAGAAAGCAATATTTAAAATTGAGATTAGGAGCATAAGGACTGAACCAAAAATGTAAGGACAATTTATCGTCATACATTTGAAGGAGGAAGAGTGTACAACAGTTGTCTGGCAAGTCCGAAATAGTACAGGAAACAAAGGGAGTGAATAAAGCGGAGGAAAAACACTGCAGAGAAGATAATAGCTGATAATGACCTTGAGGTATTTATTCATGTAAGAGAGTAAACTCATCCTTTCTCACCCTGTATGACCATACTAACATTTCTTGTTAGCTGGGTTCCTGGTCTGGGGATATAAAAAAAGAAACACAAAAAACCCTAAAACTGTATACCCGCTACTTCTTTCCATGGAAACTCAAGATTATACCTCCTAAGTCTTTAATTTTCCAGTTCTCTTTCACTTTCACACCAGCCAACAGCCCCTCTACCTCCCAGATGAGAAGTAAAAACACTCTAGAAAGTTACAGAAGATGTCCCTTCTCTTTAACAGGAAAACAGAAGAAACATGACACAGAATTCTTGCATAGTCCATTTTCTGTGGTGTGGAGCTGCACTAATGCTACTTTATATTCCTCTTTATCTCCTGAGGCCCATAAATCCAGACAGACCCAAAGGCACCTTTTAGCTTAAAAAGAAACTATCAGGTTTACTACAGGTGGAAAAATCTGGGATATTCAAGTGAACAAATTGTCTCCTCTGGTCCCCCTAGCCAGCAAATCCCATTAATCAATGCTTGTCAAAGTAAAGGATGAAACAATAGCAGATCCCGAAGATCCCAAAACAGAAAGTACCAAAAAAAAAAAAGGTAAATTAAAAGGCAAGCCATTCTGAGGAAGAGATACATACACAACTCAAGGTTGTAGGCAGGGTTTCCTACAAAAAATACACTCTCTTATCAGAAATGAATAGGTAGCATTCCTTAAAAATAGCCACAAATGATGATCCAGGTTACATGCCAATGAATTCTAGCGTTTAGTGAACTGACTGTACGGCTACTTCAGAAGATTATAACTTCAACACCTAAGTAGAGACTTCATAAAGAAGAGAAAAATAACATTGGTAATATAGTGAAAAAATATCTTTTTTTTAACTTGGAGTCCATCTTCAGAAATAACTATTTATTTGACTTTTCAAACCGGCTTTGATAATGTGTATCACAAAGGTCATAAATAAAACAGAGGAACCATTACTGAAAGCTGGAATCAACATTACAAACAAGCTAAGCAGCCAAAAGTAAAATGTATTAATAAAAAGGCATTTTAAGAAGAAAAAGATTAATAGTTGTTGCATTCAGAGACCATGCTGGTATCAGCTTTTAACTTTAGTTAGCAGTATGGAAAGATCAGCTGTAAAGCAAAGCGGCAAATCTGACAAGTGAGGGTTACTGAAGGGCTGAACCAAGCTGAGGGAATGTGAAACATGATAAATGTTTTTTTGATAATTGCTAAAGAAATAATATTGCAACATTCTCAGCAAAGGCAAAAGACCTAGATGCCATCATAAAAAGTTGATGAAAGCTTTCATGTAGCTGCAGCAATGCCAAATAAGCCAAATTTTACAATGCGTGTAAAAAACCCACAGAATACTGTATTGAAAACATTATCCCTCTTGTATATCCCTGCCAGGGAAATATCTTTATAGAGAAAGTAATCTACAGTTCTTTTTACCTTACCTCATTAACACTACAGAATTAACAGGAGTGCAAGGGCAGGTGACCAAAATTATTTGACTTATAAAAAGCCTGCCCTATATGAAGACCAAATGATTATTTATGTTAGTGCACATGAGCAACAGGGAACATGTCAGAGATACGTGCTTTGAAAGTCAGGAATTATAGACTAACTTTCTTGCCTACTTCCAGTATTGAATAGATTACTCAGTTAAATAAGCTGTAAATTCAAACTATGGGAATACATTATTTTACAAAGTGCAAGCTGAGCATGTGGAAATCAGTGCCACAGTCCATTGTTAAGGGACATCAGTGGGATCCTGAAAGAATATGGTTCTATTCATAGCCTACAAAAATATGGTGTTAAATGGGATTGTTTGCTGGAAAGACCATAAAGACCTTTGAGCAAAGCCACGATAAAGACATTGGCCGAGGGATCTAGCTGTCCCACTTTCTGACAAGGACAGATATTCCAAAAGGATCAAATGTTGGTTGTCTTCACACTCCGCTCTCTTACCAACCAAACCTTTGTAAGAAATCTCAGGGTAGACTTAGCATTAATTAGACTGTGGATTTGATCCAATGAAATAATTTCTACTTTTAAATGTTTTCTGTGGCCAAAGAAATGGCAAAAAAAGCAGGCAAGTTCACCCCAATTTAAGAGATATCATTCACTGTCCCAGCTAGCTACTGTACCTGATACAATGTTATCACTTCATGCTCAAACTTCACAAAAATACTTAAAAGCATGTATGTTTACTTTGCCACCTCCTGCTGCTCCCCTCCTGCAAATAATTAGCAAGAACCTAAATTATAAGATACTGCTTTACCATACAAATGCATTTCCTTGTTTATTTTACTATCTTTTTCCCCATCCGCACATCATTATCTGCAAAAACCATTTTATAATTAGAAGAGATTCCAAGATGTGTGTCAGATGCTGGGACATTGCCACTCTTAGTGTGGTTTTCTACACTTAGCCTTCAGTCTTGTGGCTAACAGCTCACCCAAACCATGATAATACCTTACCACAACCCACACACTGCTGCTCTTCAAAGGAAAACATAATTAGGAGATGATGAGCTCAAATATATGACAGGAGATGAGCAAACAGATTCTGTAACCACACCTGTGAGTGGTTATACTACGGAGGAAGTTTCTCCAGCTTGATAAAAGTCACACATTTTCAAAATACAGAAACATTTGCAAAATGCAGCAACATGTGCAGCAGAGGAAAGCCCAACAGCTTCAACATCAATTATACAGAATTAAGATGGTAAATAAGAATAATTAACAAATAGCCATCATAACAAGCATGGACTGTCGGAAGTATATACCTATGTATTTTTACTGGAAATACTGTCAAAATCTCATCCCACAAGGATTGCTACCTGAAAATATTCTCAAAGTCTCTTTACAACTGCTTTTGGTCTCGTAATTGCCCTCATAATTTAAAGAACTATACACTATACTGTGTGTATATGTGCCAGTTCAGGGGCTTATGCTGCAGCATACTGCATGGAAATAAACATCAAGAAGTGTGTATAGGTACATTGTAGCATCTACAGAATCAGTCCCTGGTTGAATATTTAGAGTAAACAAAACATTAAACCACTTCCATTATTAATCTATAAAGCTGGAACTACTTTCTGTATTTTTTTTTGTCATGATTAGTGAAAGAGCTGAGAAATCTAGGGCAAAACAGGATGCAAATAAAGCCACTAAACTTCTGAGGACAACTGACCATCTTTCAGAAATATGCGTAAGAAACAATCGGATTACAAGTTTACTTGATTTCTGATGAAAAAATAATTATTTGTTTTTACCTAAAAGAAGTCTTCCCGACAAAGGACCGCATCTCCACAAGCTAGTGCCCGTTTGCATGGCCAGATCCTCTAAGCTGCAGCCACACCCTCCTCTTCCTCATTTTTTTCCACTGACTATGAAATACTTTCTAAGCCAGGCCCTGAAAAAAAATATATATTTTAATGGACACCAGATACTACACTGCTGATTTAATTAGGCAGACTAGAAATAAATACATATATTTACGCACATACATATTTCTATTTTGTTTCATTTCAAACAAATTTGGTAGGCCTGGTTGGCTCTCTATTTAAATCACAGAAAATACCATTAAAAAGTGTCCTACATCAACAGCAAGGCAAGCTTAGAAAGACATTCCAGAGACATTGTCTCTTCAGTCCATGGGGCTCGATTGATTTGAATCTCAGGCAAGTCTGTTTAATTTTGACTTAAAAAGAAACTTAAAAATAGTATTGGAGTAAAACTCTCACTCATAACCAGACTATCTGATTATTTGAATCAGTCTCTTTAGCACGGTTAGTAGGTACACTGCAAAACATATCCTTCTTATATTTCATGTAGTTTATCTTATCAAGAATTCAGCAGTACATAAAATGATATGGAAAGTGTGTCTATAAACTGTTTTTCATATAGTATCATCTGCTGGTTTTAATTAATTATTTAAATTACACTGTAATTATAATACATTTCATAATCAATTTAACCAGAAAATACCGAATACAAATACAAAGTAATAAAACCAGCTGTTTTCCACTGTCTCAAAACCCACCCACTTATTTTCAAATAATCAGATCCAGCACTCAACAACAAAGCAAAAATACAGTATTTAGGGTTCAGCAACTTATGCTCTATTTTTTGCAAACAACTGAATAAAAAAAAATATTGTTAAGCTACCATTAGAACCATTAAATTAATATTAAACTGCTTGCTCCTTTAAATTAAGAACTAAGTATGTAACTTGCATCCACAGCCTTATGCCATTATCTTTACTGAAGGAGCAAACTGATATTAAAATAAAAACCATTAAGGTTATGTGTTTTAGGGGGTTACAACATACATTACAGGTAGAATATAAAATAATGCCAAATCAAAAATAATTCTGTAATCCCAGCACCTACCACATGTTTATTAATGTATGATTCCAAACCCACATAAAAATGCTCTTATAAACAAATGATACACAATCACTCTTAGTAGGGGTATTCAGTTTCATGCAGTCTTACATCCTAATAGTTTTCCAATATACATTTTTGGATTCTCAAAGCCTGCATAAGGCATGGTTAGGTAAAGTACACATGCTGTATTTTGCACATATAGTAAAATACATTTATCTTGCTGGACGATATAAATACTGTAGTATTTGTAGACATGTTTATTCATGCAGGTATCTTTTTTTCTCTAAGCTGCGGAGTATTAGGTGTTATGTGTACCCTTCAACCTACTAAAGTACTCTGATACACAACACTGACTTAAATTCAAATAATTAGTAGGGCGAAAATGTCAGCACATTCGTATTTTACTGGTCTATAACAGTATCCCTGGCAAAACCCTCCCATCCACATATTCCATGTCAGAAAAGCACACCTAATCCAGACTGTTTGAATTTGTATTTATGAAGGTGCTCTGCAGGAAGGAGAGAGAACAGAAATCCAAGGGTTAACAGAAAGGGAAAGAAAAAACAAAACAAACAACAAACCACAACAACTGAATCCCTCACCAAACTGAAGATCTTCCAAGAAAACATAAAACCCAAAAATGTTCAGCAGATAACAGCCCAACAAAAACCAAACAGAGAATTTAAGTCTCAGTATTGCCTGGATACCAGCCTGGGATTTAGGCAGCCCTGGATTAAAAGGAATATTCCCTTGTAAAGCTACTCCACAGTTCCTGCAGTGTTTTCTACAAATAACACATCCAAACTGTGACTAAACACTTCATTGTGCTTCTCTGGCACTATCCAAAGCCAACATACTGTACAATTTTATGTGGCAGCTAAAAGCGAAGGAAAAAAAAGAAGCTATTTTCTCTACAGAAAGGTAATGAAATGACAAACAGAAAGTTCCATGCAAAACCTTGCACAATCAGTAAATGTTTTTCTCTCCCTCTTTCTTTCCATGGCAGGCAACAGGTGACAAAATACAGCCCCCAGCCTCCAACTTTAAAAACAAAAAAATGTACTGAGTCTACAATACATCTATAAATATAACCTTTTTTTTTTTTTTCAACTGAAATTGAATAAAAAGGTTTCACTGGGCCTCTGCATTGGCTTCAGAAAATAAATGCCTTTCTCAACACTCATTTGTAGATTGTACATGTTTCATTTAAAGAAAATAAAGCCCTCCCAGTTACAAATAATACCCAGTGACTTAAGGTAACCATCTCGTATTAATGGACATTAAAAGAGAAAACCCGAACTGCATTTTCAAAGGAACTGCGTGCTTCAAATACTTCATTACAATCTCTTTTTCCAGTAACCTGCTAATTGATCTTAAATATGTAGATGAATTATGAGGCAATAATCTCCAATTTTCTGAACTCCTACTCCAGACAAACATGCTCTAATTTATGAGTATCTGAAATATTTTATTTGCTAATCATGGCACTTAAACAGTTAATCTAATTTCTGAGAAGTAGGAATATAACATGAAAGATTCCTTAATCTTCACCGCTTCACCCCTTCATTTTTCTCATTTATCATAATTCAGAAATATTCTTCCTTTGTGCATTGTTCATATCACTATAGTTCAGGAGGGTGTTTCAGCGACATGCTTGCCTTGTCAGCCTCTGTGCTACTCATTAAATAATTTCACTCCCAAACATACACATGCAGCTGGTCAAGCGCTAGAAAGTACTTTGCTGCATTTGGATACTTCTCTCTCACTTCTACAGCAAGCCTTGAAAAAACAATAAATCACAAGGTTATAAAAGTGACCAGCTTCTATCACTGTCCATTTCTTCAGTACTATATGGCTCACTCAACATAGCATAAGCAGTGTTAGGCTGTGCTGTAGTAGGACACCTGTGTCTCTTCTAGAAAAAAAATCACAACAGGCTAAAAACAGTTCAGTTCTCTTAATAACCAATCTCAATTTGCAACTAAAGAGAATATTTCTTTAAAGACACTATTTCCTGAAATACTTAAATGCTTAAACTGTAGCTTTCTATTTGGAAAGCTTTGCAATTTCTTTTCCCTTTACAAAAAGACAGCTTTGCAGCACCAGCGAAGAGTACCCAGTACAGCAGATGGTTAAAATTCTGCATCATTTTTAATAACCTTAAAAGAAAGCACTGCCTATTTTTCGGGGCAGGGCAGAGAGGGAGGTGGGGGGGAGAGGAAAGGAGAGGAAAAAAAAGCTGAGAACAGCATTTTGCAGCCTTTTTTTTTTTTTTTTTTTCCTTGACAGCAGCTAGCCACGCCTCAGTCTGGCCCTTCCTCCAACCTCTGCTAACCTAAAAACCAGCGCCAACCTGGCAGCAGGCCATATATTCAAAAGTAAACATTATTCTCCTGCCATTTTTCAATGGTGTTAATCATATTCTGATCTTTTTTTTTTTTTTTTTTTCCTCTGTCTCCCCCCCCCCCCCCCCCCCCCCCCCCTACCTTCTCGCTGTAGCTGAAATCCCTGTCGTTTCCCCGGTTTGTTTCACTTTGCAACTACATCAAGACATCAAAGTCACCCTCTTATCTAACATGGCAAACTTGCAAAAACGCGTTAGAGGGATTTTACCTTCACCCAGGGAAGCAGAAGACTATTTTGGAGCGGGAAATCTGACGTATCTTTAGGTATTGCTGTCCCGCAGAACTGGATGGTACGTTCTTCTCCATCACTACAGGGACGGGCTCTTTCTGACACAATGCATACGCTTCTTTCAGAGCCTGCAGCTGCCGCTAGGAACCTGCCTTTTGCTCCAACAGCTTTTCCATTTTCTTATTGAATCGCAACAGGAGTGTTTGTTTTTTTTTTTTTTTTTAAAATATCCATCTACAAGCATCCGTGAGGAGGCACGCACAGCACTGCACCTGACTCTTTGTTATCCCTCACCATTCATTCCCATTCCCTGTCCCTTCCGCTCCTCGCTTCCTCCTCCCACCTTGGACTGCTCCTCGTTTATACAGGCTTTAAAAAACAAAACAAAACAAAACAAAAAAACACCCAACCCTAGACTAGTTAAACTAGTTGCCCGCTACTGGTTTTCGTACTGTGCACTGAATGGATAGCTGACGGACCGGCAGAAAAAGGGAAGGAGGAGAAAAAAAAGAAAAAAATTTAAAAAATAACGTAAGGGGTTTAAAAATATATAAATAAAGGGAGAGAGATGCTGCCGCTTGAATCCTTCAAGCAATCCTCTCCGGCAGGGTGCCGGTGCTGTGGAGAAAAAGAGAGCCGAGCCGAACCGAACCGAACCGTTCCGTTCTGGTCCGTCCCGCCACGGGCCGGGTCGCGGAGACCAAACATCGGCCATGTTGTCCGCACCGCCGCCTCCCGCCCCGGCTTATCGGGGGAAGGCGCTGGCAGCGTGCCCAGCCGCCTGTCGCAGGGCGGGAGTCAGGCGAGGCCACAGTTTATTGTTCCGAGCTGTTATTTGCATCTCGTAGGGTGGGTACGAGGGGGGCATTTTTAGGGGTTTTTTTTTTGTTGTTGTTGGTGTTGTTTGGTCGGGGTTTTGGGTTTGTTTTGGGGTTTGTTGTTTTTTTTTTTTTTTTGGCTTTACAAGGGACGCCCTCCCCCACACACCTTCTCCTCCTCGTCACCTTTCTCCTTCCCCACCACCACGGCCCGGCAGCGGCCCGGTCCGGCGGGAAGCAGCGGCCGCGGAGCTCCCGCAGAGAGCAGGTAGCGCAGGCCCGGGGATCTCTGCCCTTCGCCGCCAAGCAACCCCCTCATCCCCCGCCTTCCCTCCACTGCCTCCCCCTGCTTTTCTCTCCAGGCACTGTAAAGTACAAATAGCGTGCGGTGGTTTAGTCAAAACCGTCATGTGCGAGTAGCCTGGCAAACAAAAGCCTTTATTTATTTATTTAGCTGGCGCATAGATAAGGAGGAGCCTTTGTGCACATAAATTTCACACACATCAGAAAGGAGATGCCATGCTGCTTTCCGCGGGCTGACACAGCTTGTCTTGAAACGCCACAGGACAGCCTGGAGGCTCATTAATAATTGCGAATGGCTCGCCATTTCCATATTTAAATTGTGAAGCAGCGTATGATTAATTAAGAAGAAAAAAGGCGAAAGAGGCAAGGCCTAGGCTTGCTGTCCAAGCGGACTCTGCCCGCTTTAACTCCTTCTTTCCCACACGCTTCGGGGTCCTCCTGGGGCTCGCAGGATGCCTCCCCCCGGCTGGTGCCTGGGAACTCGGAGTGAATATTAATTCTGCTATTTTTGTGTAGTTAGGCAACCACGTGAGTTCTTTTGCAAGGCTCTGAATAGCCACAAACTAATGAAGAGAATTTGCAGCAATCCAGTCATCATTAGCTTTTCATTTGGAAAAAATAAAAAAAAAATAAAAAAAAAGGCTTATAAATTTTAGCCTGATTGTAAATTAATGTATTTTCCTGCAGCGAAGTTAAAAGAATATTTACAAAGTTATTTATATAAAGAAATATTGCAATTAAAATCCAGTAAAATGTGTAATTTAAACTCATCTGAGTGCTCCAAATTATGAAAATATTTCACATTGAAATGCCGTGATTAACTTGCACACAGAACCTCAGCTCCTCGAACATAAATGAAGACAAGTAATAAATATGCTGTGTACAGTAATCAAAATATTTAACAGTAATTTATCAGGGATCTTAAACTTCGGATTATTCTGCTTCTCCCAAGTACTTAGTTTTCACATCTCAGTGTGACAGATGCCGGGTTGTGAGGGGAGGCTGTCGCACAGAGAAACGCTGTGTATCTGACTACTGTTTAGTTACTGAAATACTCCCAAAGCTTTACTCTGTGTCAACTCAAGCTGTGAAAACCCACCTACAGCAACCAGCTCCTCGGCAGTGAGGAAGAGAATGTAGGTTACGAGCCCTGGGCTGGAGGCAGCTTCTGCCTCTCCTGCTTGGGTCCCTCACTTCCAGCATCTCCTCCAGCGGGGCCCTGAGCAGCGGGCGGGGAGGCTGGGGGTGGCCGCAAAGGGGCTGGCGGTGGCCGCAAAGGGGCTGGGGTGGCCGCAGAGGGGCTGGGGTGGCCGCAGAGGGGTTGGGGTGGCCGCAAAGGGGCTGGGGTGGCCGCAGAGGGGCTGGCGGTGGCCGCAAAGGGGCTGGGGTGGCCGCAGAGGGGCTGGGGGTGGCCGCAGAGGGGCTGGGGTGGCCGCAGAGGGGCTGGGGTGGCCGCAAAGGGGCTGGGGTGGCCGCAGAGGGGCTGGGGGTGGCGGGCCCGCAGGCTTTTGGGGCGGTGGGGAGGCTAGGGGTGGCCGGGCCGTGGTAGTCGTCCCAAAAGGCTGCGGTGCCGCCCGGCCCGGCCCGGCCTCACGTGACCGGGGTGATTCAGCAGCCTGCCGGCATCATGGAAATAAAAAACTTCTCTCGAGATGCTGTTGCTAGCCTTAGCCCTTTTCCTGCCCATCCCAAAGCTCGCGGTTTTAACCCTTTTGGGGTTTTGTTTTGTTTTGTTTTGTTTGCTTGTTTATTTGGGGTTGGTTGGTTGTGGGGATTTTTTGGGGGTTTTTTTTTTTTTTTTCCTTTTTTGTTTTTTGGGGTTTTTTTGGGGTTTTTTTGGTCTTTTGGGATCTTACCCTAGTTTTAAAGGCAGTAATTCCAGGCTTTTCATTACAGATGAAAAAATAACTACTTGGTTATCTTACATGTTGTTATTTGGAGGATGTGCAAAATAGATGGACAATGCACTAAACTAAAACTACCTTTTTATTAAGGCAAGGATTTATTTGACTTATTAAAAGCTTTTTTTTTTTTTTTTTTTTCTCCCCAGAGTATGAATTCCAGATATTACTTGGCAGGTGTTTCCAACAATAGGATTTTATCCAGGTATGAATTCAGCAAGTTATGCTCTATCTCCCTAGTATATGGTCAATTCACAACCTGGTACCAAGTTTACCCTGAGGATCTGTAATGCCATTGGCATTATTCAGCATAGTAATTATACATCTACAGGAGTTTAGGATCCACTAGGTGCTTGGTATTCAAAACAAATTTCCCCAATCTACATCTTAGAAAAAGTATGTCTCACAGAGTCCCTCAGTTTCTTCTAAACTATTTGGTAACTGCTTGTTGGGGAGGGAAAGGAGGACCTAGGGTTGCTTAAAGAAACACTGTTACAGACATTAAAAATGGTTTAATTATATATTTGTAAAATCACAACTTAACTGAGTTTGATGGCAATGTTCACTCTATTGACACTCACTGTGTAAAAGGAACATATAAAGGTTGGAAATGGGCTGGGGTGATTTACATTGGGATCAGGAGAATGAATAAAGCAGGCCCTCTCCTTGAGCCATGAAGTCTCTCCTCCCTGATACTGCTCCAATGACAGAGAGAGCTGAAACATGAGTGGTTTCATCAGGAATGGCAATTTTTTGTTTCTTCCTTCCCGCTAACAACATTCTATAAAAGTTTTTACTGAGTGTAATCAGTTTGTCTTTGTAATACCTGAAGCCACACCAGGCAGTTTATCAAAATCATTCTATAACTAAAAACAGCAAGAACATTTTAATCACCTCACAGATCAGAATAAAGAATATTCTGCTATGCAATAAGAAGAGCAACTTGTTATACCCAATTGTTTTGTATTAGAGTTAGCATCTCAAAGTAAAAAAAAAAACCCAAACAAAAAGCATACTTAGCAAATCCTAGCCCATAAAGGGCCTAAACTATTTAAGTATGCATTTTCTTCTAGAGTCTATAGAATACCTTTAGCTATAAAAATGATAATAAATACTTGGTTTAAAACAGTTTAAAAAGCTTGGTGGTCTTTATTATGGAGATTGCTAAGTGTAGTCACAAGAACAAATACCAAATATTTGTTAAAATGAGTGAAAATTGCATAAATCAAAATGTTTATCATCAGTGTTCTTGAATGTGTTCTTATTGCTTTTATTAAGTGTTTTTATTGCTTTTCTCTTGTTTAAAGTAGCATGACATTGTCAGAGTTAATACTAACCAAGCAGTCAGACATGCATGGATGCAACACATCAGTAAGACTTTAATTTCCCATTTCTAGAATAAATTCTAGAAAATGTGAAAATATATTTTTAAAATTAAAAGGTATATTGCGGGTGTTAAAACTGGAAAAGTCAGTAACAATTTTAGTATATTTGTTCCTCATTTTTTACATATATGTCCAGTGTACAGGCTTCCTAGTATTGTAAAGCTGATGATAATTGGCTTGTGATTCCAAACTTGACATACTTGCTTCAGGTCATCTCTCAATTTGAATCTTTAAGGAGTATGAGAAATCTGCACAGTTGTAGCTTACTGACTTCTAGTGGAAAAAAAATACACAAAAATCTTCATTATATTATTAAAGGTTCCAGAAATATTATAGGTGTGGCTAGTACAACTGCCAACTGTTATGATTGCCAGATAACTCCTATTATAAGACTGCATTTTCAGTTGATTAAAAACTTCACCAATTGTACACTGTTTGGCTGAAAATATCCCTCACCAAGTGTGTGCCTCAGGGATAACAAATAGGTTAGACCTTTCCAAGAATGAGCCTATTGAAGCATCAATTGCTGCCAAATTACATAAACCTTTTATTTAAGAAGCTCCTGCGTCCCCACGTTTGGAGCAGAGATAAGGAAGGAAGGAAGATATCCTGTGAAGGAAGTGGATTTTGCTGGTTCATTCCAGGGAGGCTGTAAATATTTGAAATCTCAAGATCACATTGCCAGTGACTTGCTGGAGTTTAGTAGGGAAAATTCCCAAAGATCCCACTTGCACTAAACATGCTGCTTCCCCTCACAGCTGTCTTGGTTGACAAGATGGTACATAAACCCACCACATGCTCTACACCAGAACTATGGAATTCAGCCCAGTTATGGCTCAGTGAGGTTCAACCAGAAGCACTGATCCAGGTGCCCCAAAACAAGCATCTTAATATTGCTCTTGCTTGCATCCAGGCAGCCTAGTGGAAGTTGTCTGATCTCAGTATGGAAGAAATAATGATATCAAACCAGAACAGAAGAAAAATAAGGGAGAGAGCCTGACAGAGCAAGGGAGGCAGGCTGGGTGCAGAAGGTGGGAGCAGACTCCTAGTCTAAGCAGGGAAGTCAAAACTATTTGCAAAAAGAAACTGGACTTCTTGTCTGGGGAAGGAAATGGAAGCAGGTAGAAAAGAAGCAGTGCTGAATAGACAAGGCATTGTAAAGAGGAAAGAAGGAATCACCAACACCTCTAAAGTATTTTTCTATGGAGGTACTTTAAATAGAGAATTATATTCTTATTTCCATCTGTTGGCTCAAGTAGCAGGATTCAGACTATTCTACACCTTCTGGTGACTCCTTTGGATGTTAGTAGGCTGCTACAAGATAAAATCTCTGTTTATGTAGTTTGCTTTTAAATCCCCCCAACACACAAAAAATTATATGCACAAGTATGTGAACTCACACACACATACACATGCATACATGTGTTAATACTGTATTAAAACAAGGCTCAATCTTGTTCAACCAGGATTAGAGGGTGCAGAATCAAACAGAAAAAAACCAAAAAACCCACAGAAATAAAATCTACTGTGCATCAACACTTCTTGTATACAGCCCTTGTGTGATAAAATTCTCACTCACAGGCCTGCATTCCATCTTTTCTGCTGGGTCTCAGCTTTATTAAGTGGATTGAACAAAACAATGCCAATATTAGCAGCCATTCAGTTTTGTATTCTCACTAAACAGTTTTCTGTCCCATTTCTTATTTACTGGGTGCTTCTCAAACTACCCACTGGAGCCTGAATTAAAAGATTTTCCTGTGGCACTTCTTACCATTGTGGCCCTTGAATACTTCCTAGAAATCCATTTAATCTGTCGTCAGGAAAATCCCATGAGCTGAAGGAAAGATACTACCCACATTTGGCACAAGTAACCCCTCCATCCTGGGTGCCCAAACTGAGAGATGGAGAACCTGGCTTTTCAAGTTAGTCAGCTTTATATTGTACAGCATATATTGGCATTGAATGCTGAAAGCACCTTTCCCCTAGATTTCACTTGCAGTGGCTAACACTTGCCGTAGTTCACAACCAAATGAGAACATGAGAAAGCAAAATTAACAGATTTATAATTTGTGTGTTAAAAAGCAAAATACTTGACCTAATGTAATTCTGCTAAATACACACATCCCCTTTAAAAGGCAAAGTTTTAAAGCAAGTACTATCATGCTCTAGGGGGTTTTATGTAATGTTTCCCATTATCCTACTTTAATATAACTTGTGTTCTTACCATTACAGTGTTTGTACACAATAGAAAATAAAAATAAGTTTTCAGAGCAATTGTCTCTCTTTAATATGTTTGTTTTAAGCAAATAGTAAGATTTGGAGGATGTTTGACTCCTAAGTTTTGAACTGTGGAGTTGGCAATACCAGTACTGCCTTACAGGGATGTGTAACAGGTTGTTGAGCCTTCTCTTTTTGGTTGTTGAGGGGAATGCACTACACACAGGTTATGATTCATGGCTGCTGTACCTGGTGACTACTCAGTGGTCCATGGGGACTGACTCAGGTATTTTGAACTGGGGGCAAGTGCTCACACTGCTAAGTGACCCATCAAAAATACCCCAAGGCCAAAGCATCATCAACTTCCCTAGTAATTTCTCCCAAATGAAAGGCTGAAAGTCTGCAGAAAATGCACATTTGTTTTACACTACAAGATGTGGGAGCATATTTGTTCAGGGCAGCAGGGGGAAGGCCATAGCAGTCTTACTGGAAAGTCTGTAGATTGTTATTTTGGATTACTATTATTCTAGTAGAGCGTTGTTTCATTTGTTCTGCATCTTCTGAATTTCCATCCTTGTTTCTTGAATATTTTGTTTCAAAGAGTGCCTAAAGCTAAAAATCATTACTCGAAGAAACCTGTATTAACATGAATGCCAATGTTAACTTTCACAGGCATCTTTGAGACACTTTTTAATTGCAGTACTGTTTTAACCTAGCTATGGAAGCAAAACTGTAAGTGGGATAAATCCAAAAATCACAGGAAATGTGAGTTGTGAAGTTAAATGTGAAGGTAATTGACAAGAAAATTGTTTTTCAAGGTGACTGATTTTGTAAGAGCCGACTGCAAAGAGATCTTACCATAAATTCCTTATTCATAGCAAAGGAAACCTTGAGCATCAAAAGGCAGATTTGGTCTTTGGAAGAGTAAGCTTCTACATCCTAGCATAATGATGCAAACAGCAAAGATCTTGAACTAAAGTACAGTCAGATGACAGTTTCCAACAGGAGGCACAGTATCCTTTAGTGAAGCTGCAAACAGTTGCCAAAAGATATGCTAGACACAAATTGCTCGCAGACTATTATGGTAATAGGCAAAATGTTGATAATGAGGTTTCCAATACAAGGACCAGCATCTTTTCAACAGAATAGTGATGGTTATTTGGGATGAAAGGTTCTTAGCACAGTTCTATAATCTGAAACCAACTTTGCTGAGGGCAAGCTTAACTAAGGCTGAAAGAATTATTCCAGGAAAGTAACAGTTCAGATAGTCCCAGGATAATTTTAAAGTACTGATTTTGAAGGCACTCTTAATCAAAAGAAAGGAAAATTCAAGTTCTTCCCTACAAAATATCTTTTAAATTCTTGACTCATCTCAGGACTCATATGCTAACTTCTCAAGAATGTCCTCACAAAAAACTATTCTAAAATTGCATTCTGGAATCCTGGCAGTCATAGGTCAGAACAGTTGATCTATATGGAAGAAATGTCACAAATCTACCCAAATTTTGTTGGCTAGTCTGTGAACACTGCCAAAGAAAAAACCCAACCAACCTGAATGTGAAAACAACTCTTTCATATTCTTACAGAATGTTAGGTTACTTCTCATAAAAATTTCAATTAAAAAAAAATCTGTTTCTTCAGAAAAGGCACAACTCATATCCCTGCAACCTCAGATTAGGGAAAAATTAATCTGGTGAGTGATCTAGTGTAGAAAAAGCAGGAAAACTAAGAGTTGAAGTTGCTATAATTACAATGTCCACGGTTAATTTTGAAAGGTGAAAATGCAAGTGAGAAAAAAAGTGCGTAGGAGCTAAGAAAGTACTGGAGCTTCCTTCTTAATGTGGTTCCCAACCATTCAGCTGTGGTTTGTATTCTGAATAAAAGTCCTATTATTCTTATCTAAACCATCTAAGAGCAGCATTCACTTATTCTGGAACAAGACATACATTCCTGCCAAGTAAGGCTGATACTCAAGTAGAAAATAAGTGGAAGAAGTGGAAAAAACCCGCAACAGTCCAGAACTTTAAACTGATCCAGTTAAGTGTTAACTTAATTCCTAGCTTTTGTTTCTTTTTCTCACAATGTTCATTGTTACCGAAACACAGTTTTTTGTTTATGAATCTACTTTTAGCATAGGATTGCCTGACAAGCAATGTGTATGCCTTTTGTCATATGTCATTGGTTCCTTCCATATAACTATGCATCCTGACACTAAAATATGTTTTCCGCATATTATTTTTTTATTCAAGAGAGATTAATGTTTTAATTATTTTAACACAAAGTAAATAGTGAAAAATGGGATGGACTAGGGAAATCTTTTTAAATTCCATTGCAGTTTTAACTTCATTCTGACATTTGAAAAAGTGGCCAAGCACATTTTGCCTGCTTGTTTTTATACACAGATATATCTGTCAGAAATTCATGCACAAGCCTGTATGGGATTCCTAGTATTGTGTGTGTTGTAAAATAAATCTGTATTGGTCTGCTCCCAATCTAAATATACTTGTTACTAAAGCTCTCACATGCACATATACATCAAGCAAACCAAAATCAGTTTCCAAGAACTGTAACTTATTGAATTTATATACAAACCCTAACAGGTGATGAAAAAAAAATTACATCAAAGATTACTTTAACTTTACCATAATACTCTTCCACCATTAGATCTTATTTTATTGAATGATTCATGACTTATTGGCTTTTCTAGATTTGCTTTTATATTTCCACCTTGCTTTTTTAAGATATATTATCTTTAATCCAAAAATTACCATTCTACCTAAACCTACTTAGAATTCTCTATGATTAAAACTCATTGAATGAAGGTAAGTGAGAATTATGGATCATTCACAGTACAATCTGAAGGAACATACCAACAACAGCACAGTATAACCCAAAAATGTCTTACTCACCTTTAACTTTTATACTATCAAGAGATACAGAATATGAGGGATTTTTTTCTTTGCTGAGCAAAAATAATAGACAGACTGATATGTGTATCAGCTTGTACTTCATAGCAGAAAGCTGCACAGCTTTCATATATTCATGTATTATTCATACTATGGGCAGAACCTATGAAATGGTGAGTTGTTTCTGTGGGAAGATGCTAAACTGGGATTCAAATCTCAGAGTGGAAGGGAGCTTCAAACAAGACAAAACTCATCTGGAATTTAACTGCTTTGTAGAAAATTCTCCTGTTTAAAGCAATCACAGATGTTTTGCTTGAATCTGTCTGTAAATACAATTAGCAGAAAATTAACATAAAATTGCCATTATTTGGGAAAGACTGGGACAATCATTTTAAAAAGTTGAAGATTTGAAGATTTTATATCCAGTACTTCCTGTTCACTTAAGATACAACACCAGTTCTCATTAAACTCTAAGAAGTGATTTCCCTTGTCATTTAGAGGAAATGGGTGTATGCTGGGAAGTTTGAACTTATCAGAATTACTGAATATTTCTATTGCTAGAAGGACTATAGTCTAGAAGGACTATAACTTTGGGCTCGACTTTGTGAGTGCTAAGCAAAGACAATGACTTTGATTCTCAAGCCTTTAGGGCAATGGCACATTTTATAAAATAAACTTTAAAAGCTATTTTACATATTTGCAATACAAAATCTCTATTTTTAGTCAAAGAAATAACATGTTAAGGGCATCCCTCTGCCGTTCAGTGGCAGCTACAACTCAGTATGAAATAAAACTCTCCAACTTCAGCACCTTGTTGACTAAATCAAACATTTTCTCTTTAGAAAATATATATTAAAGGTTACTTGCAAATCTCTCCACTCCATCCCCAAATCTGACTGACTTAGTGCATGACTACTTTTAAATACAAAATATCAAAATACCTTTTCTGCAATAAAAATATTTAAAAGATAAAATTGTTTAAAATTTTGTTTTCTTACATTGATAACTGCAGAAAATAAATAAATAAATAAATAAATAAAATATTGTGGTGCTTATCATTTTTATTCTCATCCTCACCATACTGTGTTCAGCATTTTTTAAATAGAAAATCTTAAGATTGAAAAAAATCCCCACAGGTGAGGTTTATTTACAAAAGACTCTTCAGATGTTGCTCAGTTACATTTTACACGTGCAGATGGGGGGGCAAGTTTGTACTACTTTGAAACAATAGCCTTTGTTCTTGAGATATATTTTAAAGGCAGAAAAATACCAGTTGCAGCAGCACTATGAGTTCTTGATATATTGAACAGTAGAGGAAACTGTCTTAGAAACTACGTAAACTGCTTCCAGCCTGAACTTAGCAGGCTGCTTTTTTTGCCAGTATTTCAAAACATGTTTAGCTGAATAAGCATATTTTCAGCATTACAACAGGGTGTAATAACTTTTTCATCTGATCTGCTCATCATGTACTCTTTATTACAAAAAGGTGGAAAGTTATACATGGTGAAAAAAAACAGGCATAAAGACATTTTAAAACCCCCCAAAACCTACTCTAAAACATTTTCCCTTTTCCCTCCCAGCACCCTCCTCCAGTAAAATGGATGAAAAAGACTTATGTAGCTGGTGAGTGTACGACTCACATGGGAGTTTCACATAGCTTCCTCTTCTACCATAAGCCTCACTGGGATTCTTTCTCACCAGTATGAGCTACTGCATGGTGTATGGATGCTGTTAAAGATGTTTTCTTTCACCTGAAGAGAGCTAAATGACTTAAGCAGAACTTGAGAAATCACTTTTCCCTCCACCACACTGCTCCAGCGCCAGGGAGTGGGGGTGTGAAAGCTCAGGCTTCCCAGCAGAGAGGAGAGAGAGATGCTGGCACTGAGCTCTCCATGAGAAGGCCTCCTGCCAAAACAGCCCAAACCCTCAGCCAGATGTAGCTGAGCTCAGAGGACACCACGCAGACCATTTATCTGCTGAGGCTCAGAAGAACACTGAAGGCTGTGAACAAAGCACAAAGCAAAGGGATGTCAGTATTTAACTGTCACAGGACTACGGGTTGGATTCTCCTCTCCAGTCAGTGGCCTTACTCCTTAGGACTTAAAAGGACTCAGCATTTCACAGAATGAAACACTTGTTCAGCTTCAAAAGAAAAAGGCTGCTGACTAAAACGACAAAACAACCTGTATGAAACAAACTACAGCCTCTCCCCTCTTCTCTTCCCACGATTCACAGGAGATCCCCTTGCTTTGCTGGTGCAAACATCTGAAACTCAACCAGAATAAGATTGTTTCTCATCAGCCTAGGACCTGGACTATGAATGGACAAGGTTGGATGCAAACACCACTGTGAAGGCAGATTTGATGTTGTTTGGTTCCCTTGCTGGAGAAAGACGGTATCTGGGCTCAAGATGTCATTCAGTTTATTCATTTAGTGAGAAAAAGCAGAGCATGTGCTTCTGGAATGCAGGCCCATACCTGTTTCTAAATCATCTCTGCATAATACTTAGATTCAAGCTGTGTGATGACTATTTGTACATTCACACAGACTTTGTGCAAAAGAAAGGGAACTTGTTTAATGACAAAACTGGCTGCATATGTAAATTTTGGATTAAATATTTTCAGACTGTCGCTATTCGTAAACAAAAACCTGGCAAAGAGATTTTGGTGATGTATTGCAATTCATGCTTGGTCCCAGGCAGTAACACAGTACATGGGAGAAGAACCCTGTCTCTGGGGAGTACAGGGAAGAAGTGAAAAGAGGAAGGAAAACCTGGATGTTTTTGTACTGGATACCAATGTACATCAGGTCAAAGGAAGTAACCCTTTCATTTTCAAAGTAGAGCTTATGTAAAAGCTGTTCCATAGATACTAAAAAGCACAATGATAAAGTGCTGTGGCTTTACCACCTTTCTGTAGGAGCTGATGAGAAGGTAGGAGACCTCTATGTCCTAGGTCAGAGACTTAAATGCTTAAATGCATGGGAGTAGAGCAAACTCAAAAATTTGCCCATATCAGTAATTGTCTGTGTGATCAAAACCACATGGTCATCCAGGGTTACCTACCTGCATACTTGTTGAGCAATATACAACTTCACACATAGCCAGTCACCTCTCCTCTTGTTTTCTTGGAATATATTTAGTGCCAACACACATATTCAGGCAGAGGGGTACAAATGCCTTTGCTCCATCCAGTCCTGTCAGGTTTATGTTTATACATAGACTCAATTTATTTGTGTGTGTTACTGGAGCTGGTTTGCATTTTCCATGCACATTAGTAAATACCATTCACATTAGTAAGTACCAGGGACAACACCTGCTTAAAGATTAAAAGACTGAATTAGGGATGTGACAAAGGGCTGTGTGAGGGCTATGTGATTATATGACTTCAATCATTTTTCATAAGCAAAATGGGGAGGAGAGAAAGGCTAAGAGGTCAAAAATAAAAATGTCATTAAAATCAGATCAGTAGTTCAGGAACAAAATAGGAAAATAAAGTAGTATCACTGACTTCAGGACTCCTTTAACATACATACTCCTGAGCTGTATGTTATTATTTAGTATCATAGGTTGTCACTTCAACCTTAGGTTATCCAAATATTGGCAAATACAGATAAAAATGGAGGATGAGGGAAAGCAGAGTTAAAAAGCATGCACCTTATCAGAAAATGCAACCATCACAACAACTGAGTTTGCTTGGGATTAACAAGAGCCACCAAGAATGTTTCACTTGCAGGAATACTCATGCTACTCTTTATTTATTATTTAACTAATGAGAGGGGCTGTTGATCTATAAATGTTCATTATTTAGAAAGGAAAATGCAGTACAGTATTTTCCTCCATCTATCAGACTATTTCCTTATCTTTAAGAGATGAATATAACCTTTTATAAAGGGACAAAAATTGCTTTTGAAAGATACCAGTTATTTTCCATGTTACAGAACATCTCTGAAAAAATGTATTATGCTATCAAACATAAATAAGTAACTTTACTTCCCACAAGGAAGTTATTATGTTGAACCTGCAAACACCTCCATCTTCTGCTATAAATATGCTATGCAGAAGACCTATCCTGAATCACCAGCTTTCCCCATCTCCTCAGGACCATTACAGCTCAGGAGATCTTGCATAAGAGTATCTAAAGCCAGAGAACTAGACTCTCAGTTTAGAATGCCTTACCCTGATAATAATGTTCTGTCTGCTCCACAAATGTTTACTTTTAGAATCATAGAATGGTTTGAGGAAGGAAGGGACCTTTGAAGGTCATCTAGTCCAAGCCCTCTGCAATATGCAGGGACTTTTTGCTTGGACCACCTGGCTACTAACTAAGCTTTCTCCTCCTATCACTTTCTGGTCAATTGAGACTCACTCTTTTTGCTCTCTGATGCATGCAAAACTATGGAACTAAAGTAAATTTATATTCTGGTCCTTCTGTTCAAATATTGTCACCCATTACCTTAACATGTGTTATGTCTTTAGGTTACAGCTTACCTACATAGAATACTTCCATACGTTTACAGCAGAACAGTCCCTCCTGAGATGGCCCTAAACTCTCCCAGTTGGAAGGCAGAAATCAGTCAAGTTTAAAGCTCATCAGAAGGCTATAAGCATACTGCTATACTTATAGCTTTTCATTCAGGGGGTTGATTTGCCAATTTTGAAGTGCCAAAGGTCGTTTTATTGTTTGCATTTTCTATAAAATGACATTCTGGAGCCACTTCTGCCTTTAGAAGGCTGCAAAGGCCTTAGAGTCAACAGAACCCAGCCCACTTCTGTAAAGATTATCCTTATAAACCCTTAAAGATTTACAGTACAAACATTTCCAATACAGCCATTGATGATTTTGCCTGGACTCCATTATGTCATTATATGCAAAGACAGTAGCCATCAGCTATTTAGAGGTGCTTAGAGAATGTGTTAGCAGTTAGTAAGTGAATTCATTTTTCTCTTTTATAATCCTTTCAAGAAATGAATAAACCACAATAACAGTAGAATCTTTGATATTACTCAGACAAATGTTTGGACATCTGACATGCTAGAGTGAAGTGCGATAGCATCTATCATCAGTTGATGCTGTACAATTATACAGCATTTTCCTGCAATCAGGAACTGCAGCAGATTAAAATGCTGTGCACTAGAGGCAGGCAAGGAACTTCATTGCAGAAACAGAACCACACAGGCCTTACAGTTTTCCCCTGCTAACACCAGGAATGCACATTAAACAGAGCAATGTCAGGTGTGTAGCTGAGGGCCACCAGGTAACTGGACCCCAGTGACTATCAGTGGGAGTTAAAATGGTGAAGTCATCTTTCAGATACTTAAAACCACAGTATATGTAAATGCAAGACATTTGTGGCATAACCAGATTTATGGGTATGAGTCTTCTTATATGAGGCATGCAATGCTGACAGAAATGCTGATACAAACTAACCTAAAATCACATATACCTAATATGCAGAAAGAAACCATTTGGGGTTTTTTTACTGGGCAGTACTTCACTCACTGCATTTTAAAACCAGTTACTTTATTTAAGAGAAGCTTTTCTGTGCAAAAATCAGAGTGCTAGTAGGTGCTAAACTCCCTAAAAATATTTTAAATGTTTCTTACACAATGGAATGCTACAGTTTTCCAAAGTCTGTTATCTCTAGACTTTTATAGCCTTGAAGTTGTAATTTGCACTCAAGTGAGGGCCACTAGAAGAATAAAGCTCCCTGTTTCAATTCTGTCAAATAATCAGATCCTAAAACTGTGCCACTGATCTGAGACTAAATACTGTGACTACTATAACTCATTATTTAAGTACCTTCTTTATTTAAATACCTTTTTTAGTTAGGTAATAAAACATGGTTTTGGTACATACTGATCTTTCTGTTTGATATGTTCCTTTCTAAAGTTACAGAAATTTTGCATGTTAAAGGAAATCAGGGAAGATATGGATTAGCAATAAAGATGTGTGAAAAACAGTTAATCCAGTTGGTATTAGTAGACACCATATAGCTAGACAGGATAGTACAAAATAAATCCCTGGCATGCATATAACACAAATAAATATATCTGGAAGCTTGTATCATTTATAGATAAAAATCACATTCAGAAGAAAATAGTTAACTTCATTCGGTACTGGAGTTTCTTCTCTTCATTTTTTCTTTGTTTATAAGTACACACTTCTAGGTCAAGCAGTATAAGATGTCTTTGAGAATAAACTGTTTAGTTCACCTATATCTCTCATGCAATTTAAAATTTTCTAGCAATGCATGCATACACAGAAAGAAAGAAAATGGCAGCAGAATTAGACCACCCCCATAATTAAAGTAATTAAAATGCAATGTTAATCTCTAATGGCAATTATTCTTTTAATAGCCTCTCCAAATTTAAAGAAGTGGATAGCTAGAGCTTTCCCTCTAGCAACAGCACTCTAACCCTCCCAAGGGAAGAAAAGCACTCCTTCTGAGGCATGCCAGAAGGAGTCCCAACCAAGCATTGCATCTTCCCTTTCACAGACACCCAACATTTACACAAAGTGGTCAGAACTGGCTACATTCCAGGCCAACATTCTCTCTAAAGTGAAAATCCTTTGGTTATGTCAAACAAAATCCCAGAGGTACTATATACAATACCTACCTCAGTTTCATGTCTGGCAAATACAAGTCTGCTAAAAGCAACAAGTGCAAATTCCTCTTTTTGTAAGAAAAAAGAAATTAAATATCTATGGTTGGCAATGCCCTCCCTGGCTTTTCAGCCTAGTTCAACACCACAATTTTATTTACTCAGTTTGCATTTGCATCTTCTCACAACTAGTTAAATTATTGAATCTGTTATTAATGTGACGAAAATGGGAAGGACAAGGAGGAATTAGGCTCATATAAGCCTTGATACAAGGAAAGCAACCGACTTCCTCCTCTGGCTCCCCATTTTTTTACCCTGGGTTTTCCTCCAGGCCTTGCCATTGACCAAGCCCTTGGGTTGCCATCCCATTCACACCCCAGTGGCTACCAGCCCTTAAACACAGTCCTCTCCCATTCAGATCTGAGTGTCATAAAACAGTGCACTGGGACAGAAGGACCATTTTCACAATCAATATGCATTATATTTAACTCATTTTTTCCTTGTTGTTAGGTATGAAACACATTTCCTTATTAAAGGAGGAAATTTGCTGTGAAATACTGCCCAGCAATAATATTAGCAAGGAAGGAATTTCTTATATGGGATAGGTTCAGGGCACTTGTGATTCCTTTCATTACCTCTGTCATGGCTAAGTCATTCAAGATGTCCCTTTTTAGAGTTAACTGTTATTCTACACACTTCAGATCTGAACTTCATCAAAATGGACAAACAAGTTGCAGGTCTCACATAGGCAATCAAAAGGAGACTTCTCCACAACAAGTGCTCAAAGAACACATGGATTTATTTACCTGTGTCTAAATGTCCTTGATATTCTACTGTGTGTAGCAGAAAGAAGAATGATCAAGCTGTGCCATGATTACTGCTTTAATATAATTAAATATATTTAAACTAGTGTTGAGTTGTGTAGAGTGCCCTATCTGCTTCAAGGTTGAATTTCATTATGCAAGTGGGCCACACAGAGATGCACCAAACAGTAGAATGCTATGAAAAATTATACAAAAGTTTAGGTCTTACGCTGCTAAAAACTGAGATTGTTTCCAAAAATAAGTAAATTTTTAACGTAATTTATTGAGTTCTTAAAAACTTGAATTGCAGAAAAATAAAATCAATATCACTTTCTTGAGCACTTGAATTCAATGAGACCAAGAGTTCAGAACTATTTTCTGATTTAGTCGATCAATGAAAAAATGCTAGGATTAAATACTAGCATGTGGGTAAGTTGAGGAGTATAACTATGATTAGCTGTGCAGTCCTTTGTTGTGCTTAGGCATACATGCACAGAAAGCATAACCATAATTGTTCCTAATGAACAGTGGTCACCATTAAACTAGAATCATCATTAACTTCAGGCATATTCCTTGCTTATTCAACGTAATTTACTCAGTATGAGTGAATAGGATTATTTTCACTGTGGCTCAAAAGAGATCTAAGAGGGTACACTAAAGTTAATCAGAGCAAGAGTTTTTAATGATCTTTCTAAGATGTGACAAGAGGAGAATATGTCTCCTTTGCAGGGATCCAAGTTCTGTTTGTGAATGGAATTTGTCCTTTAAGTTTCCCACTGTGCCTTAGTCATAGCAAGAGGTGAATGGAGAAGACAAGATTCTCTGAGGATTCTTCTGTCGAAGAACTGTCAGCTAAAATCTGACAGTTGATTTTATCTGTCAGATAAAATTGACTCCTTTGACTCCTCTACCATCCACCACAGAAAAATTTGAGAAACAAGTAGTTTTGCAGACTCTTGTTCCTGGTCATGACCAGGGCTTGAGCTGGGGAGGAAACACAAAGTAAACAGAGAAAAAAAGAGATCTCAGGATCAGCCAGCATCCCTGTGAGCAAATTGCAACTGTAATATCCAGAGAGGTAGACAATGCCAGGCTGTCACAGCTCCATAGGGAGGCTGAGGAGGGGTTGCCTACACAGCTGAGGAAGGACAAACTGTGGTGGGGATGAGGGCCTCTCCTGAGACAAGGGTAACATGTCTGGAGAAAATGAAGCTCAGTAGGCTGTTGGCAGTATCAGGGCCTGTAAATACTTGTCACGTTCACTGGCTTTTCTTTAAGTCTATAAATTGCATAATGACACAACGAGGAAAACAGCCATTTGTTTGAATGGTAAAATATCAAAAGCTTCCTACCTCTTCAAAGCAAGGGTGTGCATATCTCTGGTGTCAGCCGTCAATCCCACTGCAGAGCTAACATAGAAAAAAAAAAAATCACAGGTGAGAGATTCTCAAAGATAAAATCAATGTCAAAAAGACCCCAAAACCCCAAGTGAACCAGGTAAGAAAATCCCATCTCTTCTTTTTTTTTTTTTTTCCCACCAAAAAATAAAGCAACTCTCAAAGGTTGATTTACAAAGATTTAAAAATTTTTCTCTGGAATTAATTTTCTCTCTGAAAAGTGAAAGCTGAGAACAACCTTAACTATGCAACTCTGAAAATGTCCTACTTAACACTGCACACACCTAACAAAAGTATTTGTCTTATCTAAAATTACTGCACTACTAGTAGTCCTCTTGCTTCTTTTCTGTGGCACAAAAATGTAAATAAGCAATTTCTGTCTGTTCCCTCCCCTGTTTACAACCAGTTCCATAAAAACAAACAAAAAATTCCCTCTGCTGCTTAAGGCTGCAATCCTCAAAGAATCCACTGCAGTCCAAGATACCCAACGGCATTCAAACTCTGCTTGCAACTTTTGCTTTCACTTAGTGATCAGTCCAAGGGGTTTAGGAGCTAATGGAACTCACCACAACAAAAACATGAACTAACGTAACAGCTGCTTCTGCTATAGTAATGTTTGTAGAAATGAGGTATCTTCCATACTGGGTCAGAAAGGATTGTGAATTTTTATAAAAATAAATGTCTGTTCTAAAGTAGGTGAACCACTACAGAATGTAAAACTATTCCGTGTGCTTCTCACCTCCTTAAAATTCCAGAAACAACAAAAGAGCACATATGTGTGTATACACACACGTGTGAATTTTTAAAATAATGATAAGAATTTATTAATTTGGTAAATCTGATGCATTGTGAAAGAATTACTAGGTTTTAAGAACAAAATAACTGCAAAAAATAAAACTACTCTGCAAGTGTATAAACTTAACAGAATTTGAGATAAAAATGTGAGAGCAAAATACAAGGATTTTTTTTTAATCTAAATTAGAATATATTTACATGTTTATAATGTAGTCTAGATGTTATATTTATCTCTGTCTGTTTTCAGAGCTGGCTGCAAGGAACTTCCCATACGCATAACTGCATGCATGATTATGAAAATATTTAAAACCACAGAAAGGATATATGACTGTGCAGGCACACTTTATGACTTATCAAATTACCTTTTGATTACACCGAATGCTTTAGAGATATGTCACTACTTGCATGCATCCTGAAGTAAAAGCTAAATGAAATAATTAGTGAATGAAAGAACTGTTCTGTCACATGCCAAGTGCTTTATGCCTTGCAAATTGTTGGGAAAAAAATAGTAAGTGTAGTAGCAAACAAAAAAATTGGTTAATATTGCAATATGATTTAATGCAGCTACTGACAAACATACTGTCTATGTATCCAATAGAGTCATAACTGTGAGGCTTGTAAGTATGAAGCATACAAACAAGTTTGGGAAAATGTTTGATCAGGATAAAGGGCTGCAGATAAAAACTTTACAATTGAATTTACTTGTTCCTTTGTCCATACCCAAACTTCAGCAGTCACCAGAGTTGATGAGATTTAGCCTGTGTTTTCACTGCATGGATGGTAGTCACCCACATCACTGTACTAAATGTTTATTTGTCTATTTTGAAGTAAAGGTTCAGATTTGATTTCAGAGCATAACTATATTTGCAGCTAGTTTATTACTGCTCCTTTACTAAATATGAAAGCCACAAAGCAATATGTAACTAATTGCTAAAAACATTCTTAATAAATCAGTCATGGTTGTGTTTCAAAAACTAATTTGTATGTGTGGTAAAATATTTTGCCTATGAAAATGGTCAAAACTGACTGTAATATTTATTCACTAAAGCAGTCTTGTGACAGAACTGATTTTTTTCTAAGAGTTAAAAATAAAAAACACATTATAAAATGTTCTTCCCAGATGAATTTCTAGCTCCTGACAATTTAACGCTGTTTGGAACATATTAGTAGTTGTGTAGGCTAAGAAAGAAGGTTCATAAAGAACATTTTTGTGGTGCTAATTAGTATTATTCTATCTGTGGAATCTTTTTCAATGATTCATCTGTTAAACACTGTATTTTTCCATTAATACATTACATGATTTTTTAAAAAACATTTTTTATGAGATGCTTTTTCACAGTAAGCTTTAATATTTGTAAACATTTCCATTTAAAACATGCTTTTGCTATTTGCATGTGTCTTAGCCAATATGGCATTTTCAAATAACGTTCTCAACTGTATTTCTAAGGGGTCAGACACAACTTGGCATGGGTAAGACAATGAACTGATTATACCTAAGCATTTGTTTTGGGGTAATTGTTTGCAGCTAGAGCAGCTGAAGAGTTAAAGCCATGTGCTGAATTTAAATCTATAAACATGAAAGATGGTGCCAAGTTGGCAGTGAATTGTGCATTCAAGAGGAAAGGGGTCTCCCTGTCTGCTTCAAATGGAGGCACCAACGTGAGGTTTCGCTGCTGCCTCTTTAGTTTACAGATGCAACCTTCCTTGCTTGTGTTGCCTTTTACTCCAAACAGTCCATGTTTTGCAGAAAGACTCTTTAAAACAGACGAAGAAAGGTCACAGTTTGCATTACAATGAGCATATCAAAAGAAGATCTGGCCTATTTTATCACTTCTATGAGAATAATCTCAGAACTCAAGATACAACTATAAAGAAAAACAATTTTATAACTGAGTTTTAAATAAATCAAAATCAAGAAGGACTTCTTCGTTTCAGGGTAATAGGGCTACAGTAAACTAGAAATGAGATGTCAGGTCCTAACAAACCTGTAATAGTATCCTTCACAATGTATTCAGACACACCATTTAAAGTTCAAAATGCAGTTTGGAAGGAATCAAATTACAGTGCATAAATCTATATTTCATTTTAAGAACCGCAAAAGGCCAAACCTCTTCTAAAACTGTAAGATGAAAAACAAAGCTAAGGAAATGTTTTCTTTGGGGAAGACATTAAAAAAATATATTTCAAGCTTCACTTGCAAGTAATCAAAAGACCAGGTTACTGGAAATATCCCAAGATAGTTTTGATTAGACATATTTATATGTGACCATTAAAGCTATATGAATGGCTTCTGAAACCTCAGATTCTAAAAGATGCCTATTCTTGTCAGTCCTTGCATAAATGAAGGTCTCCACGTGGTCTTTGCTAAGGAAGAAACATTTCAGGATGTAACCCAAAAGATAACTAAACAAAAACTGGGGAAAAAAGAAAAGCCAAACCCAAACCAGAAGGGAAATCAAGCTAATGCAATGTTTTCTATGAAAGGACAAATGTCATCTTTTATTCAGCTGGACTCTTTTTCTTCAAAGAGAAAAAAATAGCAGCAATACAGTGCACTGGTGAGCACTGCCCTCTCACTGCCTCCAGATGTACCGACATTTGATTTGCTGCTGATTAGTATGGGCAAAAGACGAGGGGGGGGAAGCTGGCATCAAGTCACGTCCTCCATCTTAGTCCCAGCTGGTACCAAGCTCCAAAGAAACAAAGCGACTTCAGACTGTGCTATCATATATTCATGACCAAGAAGAAATATAAAAACCAGCACGTTTGAATTCCTGACAACCATAGAAGAATAGAGCATTGGCATGTTGAATTTTTCCAGCCAGCCTTTGCTGACCTATAAACCTTTGTGACTGGAACAAATGCAAATAGAGCTGACTTGCCTCACAAACTACTGAAGGGTATTCAAACCGAGTTGTGTCTAACAGGCTAACAATAACCCACTGTCCCACCCATGCAAAACACACAGTCTGGGAAAAACAGCTTTAGAAAAGCACTTGACAGAGGCAGAAAATGCAGACCACGCCAGGAAAAAAAAAGCCATCTTTCTTCAAACTTCTTCACTTAAAATGCCATCATAAGAAAGTGACTGGGAGTAAAATTATCCAACTACTAAAATGAAGAGTGCACAATTTTGAATATGAGCTGGGAATTAACAACTGAAAAAAATCAGGGGCTCTATTGTCTGAAGTCAGTTCAGGCAGGCTGAAGCCATCAAATTTCATGCCCTAAAAGCAAACTTACAGTGAACAACCGTCTAAAAGATGATTGTGTGCTAACAAATTACATACAAGAACTGAGCTAATTTACACTTTGGGAAAGAGTGTGTCCAGATTAAAAGGTCTGCTTGGCTACAAAAAATCTCTGGATTACATTTCTCTTTGAACAATCACTATTCTTGTGTTTTTACTCAGGGAAGAGAGGTATCTCAAGGTATTGACAACTCCAGCCTTCATATGGCCCCCAAAATAGCTACAGGTGAGGAAGATCCAACTCACTAAAATTCAGAAAAATCCTTTCTAGCAGGGAAACAAAATAAGGCATCCCTATAGGGAATTGATTCAATTCAATAATTTATTTTTACACGGGAGTTAAAACGGGAAAGTGGATGGTTCCTTTCTTGAGTATCTGCATTTTGTTATTTGACTCTAGACAGGTCTGTGACTGAATGAGCCCAAGATCCCTTGGTCCTCTTCCATCAAAGGCTAGTAAAAGCAGCCTCACTCCCTGTTCAGAAAGAAAGGGATGAACAAGATCAAAGTAACACAGGGGAAATGTGGTGCTATCTCCTTTCTCCTGCTTAGGTAGAGCCATTAGTGATTAAGTTTGACCCCAGATTTCATCCTGTGCTTGCACTGCTTGAGCATTCTTTAGGTAAGATGCATCATTTTCATCTTCACACTGTCAGTTAAATTCAGGTAACTAATTTATCCCACCTAAATTTAGGTATCCAGATATCTACTTTTCTGAAGCTGTGTATGTAAGCAATGAATAAAAAGAGGCATCTTCTGATGAGCATTCAGATCATCAACTGACTGTGCTGGAAGCCTAGACTGAGCAAACTCCTAATCTGGTACTTTATTTTACTCACAGACAAATCTCCCTAAAGTAGAAAGAATCCAGGACAGAGCACTGGTTCTACAAGCAGCTGCCAATTGTCTCTTTGCAAACTACTCATATGCATAAAATTAATTGTGTGCAAGGTCTTAGATTCTTAGCATGGTAGATACATTTCTGAAACCTTCTCAACA
This sequence comes from Phaethornis superciliosus, assembly GCA_023637945.1. Lineage (NCBI taxonomy): Eukaryota > Metazoa > Chordata > Aves > Apodiformes > Trochilidae > Phaethornis > Phaethornis superciliosus. The sequence goes on from JAJQWJ010000001.1 coordinate 39,160,843, forward strand.
TCTGGCCTTTAATGACAGAGTGTTAAGGCAAATTGAGAAGATTTGTCTCAAGTTTGCATAAAAGCATGTATGATATACAACCATTTCATAAACATTCCCCCACATTCCTAAAAAATTCAGAAGCAACTAGCACTCAGAATAGCTAAAAAGAGAGCACCAAAAGAGATGATTGCATTTCTATTAATTACTTTCTATTACTTCTGTTACTTGCTCTTACTTTCTATTACTCTATTACTTCTATTACTATTACTATATTCTATTACTTCTATTACTTAAAAATTCAGAAGCAACTAGGAGTCAGGATAGCTTAAAAGAGAGCAGGAAAAGAGATGTTTGCATTTCTATTACTTAAAAGTAAAAGGTAAGGGATAATTATTGTAAACGGCTACTGAATTTGAACAGGAAGGGGAAAGACTCTTCTGGACCAAAGTACCATGTAAGTGTACAGTAGCAGTTTTAAAATTGAGTTTAGCCACACATGGAATCACTTTAGTACAACTGATTTATATGCGGTGACAGATGCAAAAAATATCCAAGAAAGTAACATATCTGTAAGGAATTCCCAACTGTCAAGTAAAAAATCTGCCATTATGCCTTGTTCTTTAAGATACGAGATATATATCCTCAACTCTCTTGGACATTTGGGAGATCTGGGCTAATAGCAGCCTACAGGTTATTTGGGCTGGACTTAACCCACCGGTTGCAGCCACCTATGTAAGAATGTTAGATACCAGGTGGGACTAACTTCTTGGGTTGCCTGTACGGCCAGCAGAAGGTGGGAAGGCAAAAGGAGTTGATTTCTAAGGTGACAGAAGGCCTTCTCTACCTCAACAAATATTAAAAGAGGATCCTTGATGACCTCAAGAGACAAGCCATTTAACACCTAGAGGCCAAACTTTTCTATTCTTAGTCTTCTGTTATAAAACACAAGTGCATCCTCAAAATAAGTTAAATTCATTCCACTGTGCTGAAATTAAACAGTTAAACAAAGGCAAGCATTTCTTTAAAATTCACTGATATTTGCCTCTTCATTTGCCTCTTCATGACTAAAGCATGAAGAAAGGCAAATATAAGAACAGGAAAGACACTATCTTCCTTTGGCTTTTAGATTTCATGAAATGCAGCAGGTTTATTTTATGGGTTAAAAGAACTTTAAATTGTACATGAAAGTGCACAGAATTAAATTTTATGAACTTGTTTCAATGTGAAAAACAACAGTGTTTTGGTTTTTTGTCAAATCTTTTCCTGCTAAAGTTCAAGATCTTAAATGGTCACATGGGTTTTAAAAGCATATTGCTTCTCTCAAACTCTCATCTCATCCTGTTAAAATCTGAAAATATTAAAGCATTAAAGATGCAACACATCCATTTAGGCTTTCATGAGTGATGTTAAGATAGAATTGTGTGCCCTCAGTGGATGCTAAGAACACCCAGTCAGAGGAGTGTAACTTACATGATGCTTCCACATATACATCACATCTGACATAAAGCTCAGGAGAGGGGAAAAAAGAGTTTCATAGCATTTTTGGAAACAGCATCTTTTTTTCAGTGACCCTGTTTGCCCTTTTGCAAGACTAAGACTTGAGTAGGTGTTTCAGTCAATTTAACTTTGAATCCAGATTAAATGGCCTTTTCAATCCAAAGGTTCTTTAAATAAATTGCTTATCAGAGGGGGAAATCATCAACAGCAGAGATTAGATATAATGTAAAAAGGTATTAATCAGAATGCTTTGAATGCTATTAAAACCTGAGCAAGCTAAGAAGGCCATGGAAGAAGTAAAAGAAAAATACAGCACTTGAAGAAGGTTGCTTATGTAAAAGGTGATCTTACATATCTGTAAACTTTGAATGAACTCCAAAAGCCTGCCTTTTGGATCTGCTGTTGTGAAATTCTTGGCCAGTGCCTTTATATTTCTAACAGGCTGTTGCCTTTTTTAATCACAAAAGCAGCACAGATTTCAGACCCATAGCTATATGAAAATAATACAGGGTTTGCCTAGTGCAGTGATCTCCAAGGCTGAAACAGAGCACAGAGTCATTAGACAGCACTGATTGCTGCTTTCTGAAAAGCACTTCATACTGAAAATGCTGAAGCACAGAGGCTTGAAAACTGTAATTTCTGGAGAATTATGAGGTTTGTTAGTGGCAAGGCAAGGCAAGACTGATTTGGATTAATATAGCAAACAGGTCATGGGAAAAAAACAAAGCCACAAGCTTTTTGGCATGTAAAGTCTTCCTGGCTTCACAGCTACCACAATACTACCATTTCTTGGATGAAGACAGCTGATGATGTTAATTCAGATGCCAGCCTTGTTTCAGATAGAGTGCATGATCCTTGAAAACTGACATAACTGATCCTAAAATCTAAAAGGAGGATAATGGTGCTTCCATTCTTCAAGCCTGTTCACTGACATTGACTCCAGGCTGCAACAGCCTCTGGGTGCACAGAGAGTGTGCAGGATGAGTGCCACAGAAGGCTTTTGCTATAAGATTTAGGATGTGCAGGCATTCTGGAGTAAGCAGTGTCAGGGAAGTTCAGTGAGATCAAGTAGCACATGGTTCTAGACATAAAAACATGGATCTAGATAGAAAAAACCCAGATGTTTACCAGGTGCAACAGACTTAAAAGCCACAATTTTCCATTTATTAAAATAATTACACTTGTGGCTGGAAGGGGATTAATGCTAACAATTCTGATCAGGTCATCAACATTTAAACCTTCAATAGTTCTAACGTGTTTTAGTAGAAGTCTGGTTAGGACTTAATTTTGTTTTGCACTTAATACAATGCCTATGGCTTTTGCTGTTTCATAGTATTTAAAAAAAAAATTCAATTGGTATCACGGCTTGACCAGGACAATTGGTCAAGTTTAAGTTTAGTGTATTTATTTCCAGAAAATGCTCTTCCCAGTTACAATTGCTAATATTTTTCTAAGAATATGTTTATACCTTCATAGTAATATACACAGTGTCTCCCTTGGTCTGTTTGTAATTTTTTAAGGACAGGGGGACAATATAATTGCTGCAACTCCCCAGAATAATTTTACAGATCATTTTCTTACTTTTAACAGAGCAGCATGGGTAGAAGCACAGAAATCCTATGAAACTTCAATCAGATCACAAAAGATCTAAAGATTCTTCCTCTTGATTATACTTTCTTCCACTCCAAACATAACCTATGCATCCTTAATTAGTCAACACCAGTGTAACCACTGCTACAGTTCAATCCTTGAATCACATGATGTTGGGAGAGAAGATATAAAAAAACGTTTATACTGAAAAAATTGAGGGATGTGGGGGAATAGCATCTTGTCCAACTACGGTGAAGTTGGTTCAAGTTTTGCTGTTGCCTTCGATGAAAGTAGGATCCATCCTCCTAATTTCTGGTCTTTGCTGTAAATCAGGTTGCTGTAATGAATTATAGATTAGAGCTTTAGCAACGTATGGGTAAGTGTTAAGAGATTTGCACAATTAGCATGAGACTCACATGTGTGACTAGGGAGACGAGTCTTTCTGATTATTCATTCTGTTAAGATGCTTTCTTGTGTTCAGATACATTCTCTAATATTCCCATAAGTAACTTTATGACTGAGGTAAAAGGCTTCTCCCTCTTAATATCAGAAATAAAGTCAAAACGAGCGTAACAAGAATGCCATCAGTAATACCACAAAATGGGCAGCAGCATAGGGTTGTATACCTACTTGTACAAAAGGGTTGCCTGGCCAAAACCTTTGGAATGGATCATTAGGAAGTCTCCAAATGCTGAATTGAACAGCCAAGCAATACAATTACATCAATTGTTCTGCACTGAGGCAGTTTGCAGCATGCCTGTGAAGTGGGAGGCATTTCCCACGCCTGCTTCAGGCTGCAGTAAATCACCTAGGTTGTTCCACAACATTGTGAGCTTACAGTTTGTTACAGTGTACTGTAGATGTCATGATGGGAGAGGGGGGAGGGAGCATGCATTTGATATGCCTCATTTCCCTGGCAGAGATGGCCATTATCAAAACACTGTAAATTAATCTCACATTTAAATAAGTATTTTCATTTTTAGGCTGTTCACTCATAGATGATAACATAGAGTAAATTTAAGTTACTTTCTCTAAGATTACAACAGATCATTCTAGAAACAACTAAATCAGGAGAAAAAAAAAAATAATCCACATACTGTCTCATACTGATTCCCAGATGAAAGACATGGCGTTCCACCCTGACTTATTCCAAGAATGATTTTATTTATTCACTGGGAAATTTTAGCACAGTAATATGCCCATGCTCTACACAATCTCTTTGGTTGTTTTATCTTCAGACTTGCAGATATTAATGCCCTTATTTATTCCAAAGATGAATCTACCAAGGTATTTCCTTTACTTGGGAAACTAAAACAATGGTATGCTCATGCTGTAGACAGTCTTCTGGATGGTTTTAACTGCTGACTTCTTCTACCTGCCTTTTAAATTAATTTAAAATTAATTAATTAATTTTAAAATTTTAAATTAATATTTCTTTATACTGCACGAAGACCATTTTAAAAGGCATTAGCTAAACTGGGAACTACAGGGAGATCAGAGATCTACATTAAATACTTCAGCACTCTCAAAAAACTGCACTCTAAAAAATCATTCTGCGTTAATGTGAACATATCCTCTTCTAAAGCTTTAGATTTTAGACAGCTTATTCATCCTTCCTTTGCTTATTTTTTGAGTGACATAATGGCAACACTGTTGCCTTCTCTCTGTGGCCTGAATATTTTCGTTTAACTACCCATTCTGGTTTTTGTGGGTTGATTTCATACTCCTCCATTTATGTTGTGTCATATTTTAATTTCTTTAATTTAACAAATATAAAAACCACAGAGATATGCAAGACAATTCAAAGCTGTGCTTTAGGAATATCAAAATAGGCTTTGGGCCAAACTCTTTGTTTATATATATCTGAAACTGCTGCATATGGATATCAGGTCCATGCATGCTAGTAAAAGTTTTCTGTACGTAGTTTCTCTCACTTATCTAGACTCCATATCAGATATCCAGATAACGATAGTTTAATAGTGAAAGCCACAGAAAGAGAATTTAACTCAGTTCACTGTGAAATTAAGAGCGCTTATAATAAACTACCATAATATTCTACCTCTATTCATTCACAAGATATCCTTTGTGTGGGTATGCTCATGGCACTGATCTGACAGGAAGAATGACTTTGCTTCTTTTAAGAGTATTACAGTAAGTGTACCACAGGGCAAACATTATTTCATTATATTCTATTAGTAAATTACAGGTTCAATCTGAAGGGATTATAATAACCCTACATTCCATATATATATATATATATGTATATGTCATACTACTCATAAACTTTGTTCTTTAGTCTAAAACAGATGAGAAAAAGCAACACAAACGGGGTAAATGTCTAACATCCCTCCACAGCATAATTTCTTCCAGGAAAAAAACGAAAACAGAAACAAAAAAACAAAAAAACACCCTAAAAACCAAAACACAGCATCAATTTATGATAGAAATATTTCTATCTGCCCTTTCTTGGAACATGGAATGTACTTTATTTTTATTATCTCAATGCTCTTTTTGTCAGGCCACACTCCCTTGGGTAGGAGGGGCTGTTTCCCAACACAAGAACAGACAACTCAAGAATTTGGAGCTCTATGCTATAAGGGGAATAGATATTGCCAAGCCCTTTAGGGTCACATTTTTTGAAGGCAATCATCTTTCTTAGTCAAGGCCTGCTTTGCAGAATTACCCAGCTCTCACACACACATAAAATCTTTAAAAGCACTGAGCTTCTGAGTGTTGATCTGGTTTGCAAATCTTGCTTCGGCTCCAGATTTTGAATACTGTAGTTACTAGGGTTTTTTGCCTTAGCATGCATATGCTGTCAAACTTCAGAAACCTGTAATGTAGATGAGGACTGATCAGCTGGGACTAACCACACCAGTGTAAAAAAACTGAGGGACTGATCCCTTAGAGAGCTGATGTGTCAAGGGTATAGTTTTAACTAGCAGATAAGCTACACAAACTATTTTTGCAGTGGCATAAAGTATTTACAAGTTATGTAAAATTTTGCATGAAAGACATCTGTATCACCGGATGCAAAGGGAAATATTATATTACATATTATAACATCCCTCTTAGCCATACATTCCTTTTTATTTTTCTCATACAAAAAATACTATTTCTTCCTTATGTCATAAATCAGATTCCAAGGATCTGTTTTAATCTATGGCTTCTGTTTCAGTTTTCAGAAGCAGACATAATATATACCTGCATTATCTATAAGTAACACACATTAACGTATTTCACAGACTATCACTTGAACTTACTGAAATTTCTTTTGACTTGGAGAAGAAAGCCCATAACTGAAACACCTCTAATATTTAAAATGCTTTCTAAAAGACACCAATACATGGCAAAAACGTTTGATATGTGATGAGCAATTCAGTACTTACAGATAATTTCTGTTCAGGCCAACAATAAGAAAGGACAAGAAAATTTAGATAGTATAAGTACTCATGAGGTCTTGGGAAGAAAAGGATGTACTCTTATAAGAAAAGCCAAAGTCTGAATATTCTTTGGAAATTGCCTCTTATAAGATAATTCATAAACAGAACAAGAGGTATTGAAGTTCCTCTGGTATAGTATATGTGCTCTAGTGTTTATATCACAATATTTTTATTCAGATACTTGACTTGAGCAGCCACTTCTTAAGTGTCCCTAAATGAGCGTCCCTTTATTTCACATACATTTCTCGAGTTTCTTTCCCATTTTTAAAATGCAGACATCAGAGGATGGGGAAAAACATTTGTTTCATATTATTTTAAAGTTAGTTTTATGAACTTTCTACTTTAATAGAGGATTTAATACAGGATTGTTTCACTACAGGCATTAAATATAATAAAATGACAAGATCGTTACTTCCTTAGTGGCAGTTGCATTCCTATAGATCACCTTGGTGCAGCCTTTGATTGTGTGATTGTATTTTTAAGACAGAGGTATCAAAATGTTTTAATGTCTATTAAAAGTTTGGGATAGTGTTCAGTACTGTGCAGTGAAGAAGCTGCTACAAGACAGAGACACAAGAAAAGCTTTCTCATTCCTGCCTCTTCAGTATAGAACTCCACATATAAATGAATTCTTAGTTAAGGCATTTAGGAAAACAATCACCATCTGCATTGGATTGTCATCCATATTTCAGTTATTAATTTTTATCCCTTTGCCACCAATTAGTTGGGGGAAAAGGCAGCTTTCCTGAAAAATGTTGTGCATCTTTATAATCCAGTTTATAAATAGTTTTTTTTCATTGCTCTTTGTTCTCAAAGATGGAGATTATGTAACTTATACATTCTATCTGCACACTGTAAACATACTGGAGAAGGTAGAAAGAATGGAAATGCTGTGGTGTAGCAGTTTTATCTCCATTATCCTGCTAACTGTAAAGCAAAGAGCAATACTGATCATCAGAAACTAATGCTGATAAAATAATTCTGATTAAATGGTACCACCACACAGGACTTCATTAACTATTCTGTATTTATGATGAAAAATCATGATGAAAATTCATGAATGTTGTTAGTTTCTCTGCTTTCCTCTGTTATGGTGATGCCTGCCTCTAGAAGCCTCAGTGGTAAAAAGAAAACTAGAAGTAATATACTAAAATTTCAGTAAGTATAACACAGTATAACCTTTTTCAATGTGCAAAACTCATGGTTTTAAGACTGTTTCTCCAGAGAGTACCACAAAGGAGTGCTTTGTGTTCCCAGATTGGTGACTTTCTCCTTTCCAACAGCATAAAGACTTGTATCATGCAGATCTGAAACATAGAATCATAGAATCATTCAGGTTGGAAAGGACCTCAGAGACCATCAAGTCCAACCCTTAATCCATTACTACTGTGCTTACCAGACCATGGCACTGAGTGCCACATCCAGTCTCTTCTTAAAAACCTCCAGGGATGGAGAATCCACTACTTCCCTGGGCAGCCCATTCCAATGCCTGATCACCCTCTCTGTAAAACATTTTTCCCTAATATCCAACCTAAGCCTCCCCTGGCAGAGCTTAAGTCCATGCCCTCTTGTCTTGCTGATAGTTGCCTGGGAAAAGAGCCCAACCCCCCCCTGGCTCCAGCCTCCTTTCAGGGAGTTGTAGAGAGCGATGAGGTCTCCCCTGAGCCTCCTCTTCTCCAGGCTGAACACCCCCAGCTCCCTCAGCCTCTCCTCACAGGACTTGTGCTGGAGTCCCTTCACCAGCCTGGTTGCCCTCCTTTGGACCTGCTCCAGCACCTCAATCTCCTTCCTGAACTGAGGGGCCCAGAACTGGACACAGGACTCGAGCTGTGGCCTCACCAGGGCTGAGTACAGGGGCAGAATCACTTCCCTGGACCTGCTGGACAGGGCCATTAACTGAGCCCATTGTGGACTCCTGGTCACCAGGACAAAATAATTTTAGGAAGAAATTCCACATATACAAAGGATAAAAAATAAAATAAAATAGCTCCTTGACAGAGTGTGTGTGCATGTATGCATGTCTTGTTAACAGTAGATTTAATTTACTAGAAAAAATTATCAAAGCTCTTCCAGAGATTACATATTGGTGAAGCACCCACACAGTCAAAGGTCCATGAACAAAAATGGTTTATTTATGGATATTGTGCAAAGATGTGTACTGATGTATATGAGGACATTACATTCCCATACATGAGAATGAACTGTTATTCCAGAAATATTGAAAAAGCAGATGACCCCCTTGCTATGGCTCAGGAAATAAGTGCTTCCTTCTCCTGACAGTGAAAGCCTTAACTTTGGGACAATAAAATAATGAGTAGTTATCAGTATGACAAATATAGAACAACTCTGAAATCTCTACTGGACTAAGATGGGAAATTCTGCCTCTGAACATCAGGCTTCATTGTCAGGGGAGCAGCAAAACCAGAATACACATAACATTATGAATGCTTTTGTTTCTTATGTTTCTTTAGAAATGTTTAAATTAAAAAAAACATAGGGGAAATGGAGCAAAGATAATTTTGCGGATTAAAATTTCATTTTAACTTTCTAAATGTTTACAAAGTAGTACTAGTCTCATGTTCTAGCAAGTGATATTATAGGTGATAGATTTAAATTATGTCAACAATGTCATGGATGGTAGTTTTGCATTAGATGAGCAAAAGACCATATAATCCATACAATGCTTACACGCACTCCAAGTGGCTCTCAGAAAACACATCTCTATCTCCTAATACTCTGCGAGGCTAACCAAATTCTTCAATTGCTATGAAAAGTTTACACAGCTCTGATTTGCAAGAGTTATACCTTTGACTCCATTCTGAGACTGGAAAAGCTTACATGCTAACAAGAGTGAGTGAGAAAAAGCTGCTTTAATGTACTTGTTCTTGTCTGTGTCTGAGTAGTGTTGGTTGACCAAAATGTCCTGCCCCTAGAACTTACACTCTCAAAATGGTAGAAAAACAGCTTTAAGAGTATTCAAAAAGGTCTGAATGCACATACTTGATACTGAGTCAGAAAATGCAGCCATTTGACATTCAAATGTTCTGCACCAGCTTGTGGGTGACAGAGAAAAAGTTGACAAGATACTCAAATTGAGTAAAATGTATTTGCTATGTTATCCCAGTTCTGTGCACCCTTAGGATCACATATTTAAACCTAATAGTCTTCACTGTTTTGGAACAAAGGAAAATGTCAGAGAAGACCTGTAAAATCAGTTACAGAAATAATTATATACACAGAAAGAGGAAATCAAAAGTTAAAATAGACAATTAAGCATGAGTTATCATATTCAAACTGACCTCTTCTAAAACTTTGTTATTTCCAATGTATGAGAAAGAATGACAATACTACTTGTGCCAGGCTGTCTCATGTTTGTGCACAGGTTGCTTTACTTCTGGAAGACATCAGACCGTGTAAAAAGTCAAATCTTTGACTTCCTGACTTGCCTGATACTGTGGTAAATTGTTCTCCTGTCCTTAAGGAATTTAAAAATATTTCCTAATACTAAAAAAATATGTTGACCCTTTTTGATTATCATCACAATGGAAATCATGTTCTGAAAAGGTTAAGTATCAGCCAAATACAAAATAGGTATATCAGCTACATATAAGTTTAAAAAGGAGGAGCGGTGGTAATCTTTAGTTTAAATAGGTGTCTAAAATGGATTTCGTTTGTCAAAGTCCTATAGGATATACTTAACTGAAAAATAGCAATAAAAATAACTTGCCTTGGGCTGAGATCACTTACATTATTTTTCTTATTAACTTTAGTTTAATAACCACTGACATAAGAAAGGCTTTGCTGGATGAGGTCTGCCTGAATGGCACAGATTATTGTACTGAAGAATCTAAAAGATGGAAAGCATATAAACAACACAAGGTAGATTAACTAAAGATTTTTCATTTGGAACTCTGGTTGAAAAAATACATTTTCTGTGAGTCAGAAGTATCATTTGAGAGCTTGATCCTGTCCAACATTTTTTGCTTCATGAGGAGCTAAGAAAAGGGGAATAATGATTGGGAGGTGAAGGTACAGGACAGGAGAAAAGTTTAAGCTTGTCTGTTCTGGCAGCTGCAAAACAAAGTCAGGCAGGTATGTTTAGAGAGCTGAGGATTTTAGTGCACAAGTGACAGCGCAGTTGTGCAACATGCTGATGTAACTCCTGACTTAGTGGTCTGTATATTACTCTGACACATTATCTTCATGTTTCAAACCCAGCTGTATCTCATACAGACCAGATAGCAAAACCAGGTTTCTTCAACTGTACCCTAAAAGCCAGTTGTCAGGTCTCAATGTTTTGCTCAGAAATATGTATTTTATCAAGCAAGTCAAAAAGGTCTATTTTAAATGTTGATTTGATTACCATGTCAAATAAATGCAGCTCTGTTTGTGTCACTGGATGTGAAAGCTACTTCTCAGCTTCACTCTCAGGAAACAGCAGCACTTTTGCTTCTCTGCAAGTGTGCTCCTTATTGCCACTGTGCTGCATGTTGTCAGATTCCCAGAGGGAGCAGAGGTCTCTCTGAAAAGTGTCATAAAGTGCTGCCTCACAGTTCAGCCTTTATAAGATGAACTACATTGAACAGTACCATGTTTGCACAAAACCTCAGTAGGTTCTACCAGGAACTACTCATTAAAAAATACAGTGTAGCTACAAATTTGATTTCCTTCCTAGATAAAATATAAGCCACTCAAACAAAAAGGTCATTAGTCCTACTAGGTTTTTTTAATATAATTTTTGCAGAACAGAAGAGATATGAAGTGGTCCCAGGCCAGATTTTGACAGAAAAGACAGAAAGGGGGAAAGTGACTTGTTTTTCCAAATGCACCATTTATCATGCTTTAATTAAATATGGCTCAGGAATTTCCCCAGAGCTGAAGAGGGATGAGTAGACAGATTGTGATGGATATTGAGGACTCATAGTAATAGTACTGTATGTTCCTATCAGCACAACACGAGTAAGTAGGCCACCCTAAATTAAGCCAGGTGCTAATCAGGACTATTGTCTCACTCAAGTTTACAGTGTCCTGCTCTGTCTCACCTAATAATCTTATACTATAAACTTCTATATGCTTTGCCCTGGACCTCTTCATACTGTCAACTGCCCTCAATCTATTTATTTCCCAAATCTTCAAACACTCCCTGTCAAAAACGGCTTCTAAACTTTGCAAATTACTACTTTGAAGCTCTCATATGTTAAAGTCATGTGTAATTGCAGACTCTTCTGATACTAATACATCTTTAATTGTACCCAGCAGCTCAACAGGACTGCTCATATGAGTAAGGTGAGGCAGGAGTAAGAGGTGGCAAGCTGAAAGGCCGGGGGTACTACTTCCTTCTTTAGAGTCTATAGTAAGGGCAGACAAGAACTGGCTTCTAACAATCACAGATCTCTTCCTGAAGAGACAGATTAATCATATTCTGTCCAACAAATGCCACCAGGAAAGTTGAGAGCTGTGGCTGCTGCAAACTCTGCTTATTTTCTCAGACTCTGCTCCTCAAGCTGTCCATGATTACTTCTGTTGGCTTACATTTGCCTGGACCTTTTTCATGTACCAGCTGGTATTTACCCCCAGTGTGACACATTGTAGATAAACTGACACAGACTACGCCCCTTCCCCAGTTTTACACAAATTACAGTCACTTGTTTCAAATAAACAAACAAAACCACAGTATGCAATTGATGTTCATCTTTTTTTTTTTTTTTACTGCATTTGCATAGAAAAGGATTATTATTAAAAAAAAAGATTTAAAGAAAAAATATTTATTTCAGTAGTGACTAAATTTATTCAATAATATGCTTTTAATATGCTTTTTTATATACTGAATTGTGATGAAATTTCAGTTTCTGTCTCACTAATATTACGTTTCCATAGTTCAGGTTAAATTTCTCCTGAAGTTAATCAGTCTTTCCTTAGCAAGGAAGTGAGGATTGGCCAAAGTCCTCTGTGCTTCTGAGTGATATAAACAGCAGTATTCAGTGACCTCCAGTTTTGCTTCAGCACTTTATTCTTACTGCCTTCTCCAATCTTCTCCTCCCTTTAGCAACAATGTTTTTAAACTTGAGCTCTTCATTTCCAGTTTCAGTGTCAAGGGACTAAATTTGAAAGAGATTTGGCTTTCATTAGCAAACCATCAACACAACAGTACCAACAAAACCACAAGCAACAAAAAAAAACACATCAGCATGCTTTTCACCACTGTCGCTCACTGACATCTTCTCCTTCCCTGAGCTTTTTGTGCTTTGGGGGATTTTGTGTTGTAGGTTTTTTTAATCAGTGAAACTAGACTATTGAGCTTTGAGGAGGAAAAGAGAGCCCGTCCTTTCATTTTATAATTAGTGGAAATTCAGTAGTAGCATTAACAGCTGTCTCCTTCAAAGAAACACTTAGTATCATCTATGCACAAGTTATAGCACAGACCGGGAAGAAATACTTGCAGCAAAACGTTTCACATCTATACTGGTGACACAGTAGCAATTGGTCCAGAATAAAAGGAAGCTCGAAACTTGTTGTTAAGGGAGGATAGTGCCTTTCTTTGGCTCTTTTCAAGAACCTAACTTTTAATTTTTTACTTTTTGATTAACAATGTGGACGAAAGAATGCACAAGAGAAGCAGACAGAAAGACAGACAGACTATCCCACATGATGAGATCAATTAGGCAATCATTTTGGACATGTTCAGACAAAGAAGGTGGTCTCCTTGGAAACTGCAATCACATGCACACACAGTCAGAATAACTTCTCCCACATTCTATTCTCTGCTTGGTACAACAAACTTGGATGTAAGCTCCAAGGGACAATTGCACATCCAGTGTCGACAGGCTTGTCAGCATTTCAAATTCCGCAAAATAGGCTCCTTAGTCTCCTCTCTGACAAATTTACCATGGATTGGGGTATTAAAAGGTGTATCAAGAGGGTGACAAGGAGGGGGTAGGCATCGTTTGCAGTATTTAAAGACTGAAATTATGACTTTCTGGGAAGCAAGATGATGTAAAAATATCTCTTATAATCTTCGAAGGCTTCAGAAAACTCCCAGACAGAAAATAAAACAGTTGGAGAATGTTACGTCCCTAAAATGAAATAGTAAGTTTACTACTGGGACAAGGATAAACCACAGATACTTCGATACTTTTTTCGAATTTGAAAATAAGAAAACCAACATTTTATATCCACATTTGCAAAAATTTTTGCAGGCCACGGTGTTCTTATTTACAAAAAGTCCATTACTACTGGAACAAATAAACAAAGAAAAAATCCAGCCTGTTCTTCAAGGCAGTGATATGATTTTTAGCGTTTTAAGTGACAGTCAGACACTACAAAAATTGTTGTTAATACACTTAACTATTACACTGACAAAAAGTAGCCACTTAAAATAGATGAGATCAAGACTAAAGTCTTTTTTCAAGAAAGTGTAATTATATAAGGTGAGACTCACAAATGTAATGTTTCTGCATCTTCTAAAACATTAGCATGTATACTGGAGTTTTTACTATATTTAATAGCCGACATTATATTCATTTCCTTGTATTAAAAATGTGTCTCATGAGAGTGCAGTACAACCTCATTAGTAGAAGAGAGATTCAGTACACAGTACACAGATGAAACACAAACTGGAACAGCATTTTATGCAACAATAGGTGAAATATCTTCCCTAGCAATGCATATATATAGCCTTCAATTAACCTTAAAATGAACTTCATTTTTTCAGGCAAAAAGACAAATATTTCTAAGTGCAAGCTTTTACGGCCAAACAGTGCCAATATAAGCACTGAAAGGGCCAGCTAAATCTGGAAGGAAAAAGATAATTTAGCAGAGCTCCCATTTCACCCTGTGCAGAAGTTCTGTACTGAAACTCCCTGGAACTCCTAGGACAGAAACTTTAAAGTGAATAAAGGTAACATGGTATAATACACAGACTGGGACTGTAACTGTCGGTGGGGGCCATACTTTTTGAATAAATGTGAACCCTCCAGCTGTGTAATGACAAAGGCATTACTAGTATTAAGACTAAGCAATAAAGGAAGATGAATTAGTCTCACATACTACACCAGTACACCAACAGTATGTGACTGGTAAGGCTACTCCTTTTTCAAATGGACCTCCAGATGCTGCACTAAGTTTCTCCTTTGCCATTGGAAAGCAGATGCAAATTGAAGGACAGAATAAATAATCAGAAATGCTTAAAAAACCAACAAAATATAGACAAATTGTATTCAAATTTAAAGTTTGTGATAAATCTGTGTTTATAATAGGTCTAATGGAAAGGTTTACATAGAATTCTCTACCCATTTTGCATACCAAAGGAAGGACTGAAAAGGAGCATTTGTCCTCTCCTTCTGCCAGTTTTTAGGAAAGGGTACATAGTGCAATGTTTTTTTTTAACTGAGCCTAAGACTAGTAACAAGCATGTTTCACAGTTTTCTTGCAAGAAACTGAACCAAGCTGCAAGAACTCTACTGGGCTAAAGATTCAGTTTCATTATTTTATCTATTTAGTTTTGCAACTACGACACAACCTGCCCCTAGCCTATAGCTGAACAGGATTAAAAGCATAAATCCCAAAATCCAAAAAAGTAGACAGAATGCATTTTCATTACATTAAAAATGTCTGAAGATACTGAGATCCTGCTGACTTCAATGTAAGCCTTATAAGATTCAAAAAAAAAAACCAAAACATTTTTGCAACAGTCCCTGAGCCAGCCTTTGCACACATTCAGTTCCTGTTATTTGTCATCTCAGATTAAGTATAGGGTGTTGCTGTGTAAAGGTACACAGAAAGGGATTCTTGGACTGATAAAAGTTACATTACATTGCATGAAGTTACACAAAGTTCCATAGCCAGCTGTGCCAGCTGTGTGCTTTTAATAATAACAAATTTGGAAGGTAAACCACTGAATTCTTACTTTCAAAATTCAAAAATTTTGGAAGCTTATTCTTTTGTCCTGATTTCACTGAAACATTTTTCATACAGAATGGTGGAAATAGAATCTAAAAATGATAGCAGTCTCCCTTAAATCTCTCCAGTGGAATTAGTCATATGAAGTATTTGAAGTTTTGCACATGGGTGACCCACCCATTTTAGAGATTATTCCATGCAATCTACTGCACAGAAATGCTCACAAGCTGTGTCACACCAACAGTCAGAAATATCTGGGGCATTTTAAGAGTTGTTCTTTGCAATCTGCTACCTTACATTAATCCAAGATGTTAACATTCTGATTATAAATCCTTGTGTAACCGTGATCTCTGTGATTTATAGCAAATGCCTCCTTCTTAGGGACTGATTCAGATCCAGAACAGTTTTCTCTGCCACTCCATGTGACATGGATGTGTGTGCTGCCAGGCTTTTTTTGGGATGTCTGCTGGCCAGGTGAAATGATTAAACTGTAACAAGCTGCTGAGTGCCTGCAGAAGTCAAGTGTTCTTCCACAAACCTCGGCTTTCCCCAGTCACAGACTCAGGAGCAGGACTGCTGGGAGTATAAGGAAAGGAGGCTGGCTACTCAGAATGAAGAATTCCTTTCCAATCCATTTTTTCTCACTCCTTCTACCACCTGTTTTCCTAAACATCCTGTGCATTCCCTGCCGAGATGGGTCCTTTGACTTTTCCTTCCTGAAATCTCACCTCATCTATTTCAAGAGGGATACATTTGTTGTCACTGTCTTAGAGTCAGAAGAAATTAATCTTGTTCAAGTCAGTCAAAATAAAGACTTCCAAGTTGAATGAATTTTTTTTTAATGCTTACTCTGTTAAATAATCATACTGCTTTCATTTCTACTTCAGCTTACTAGGAAGGACACATAAACTGGTTGCAAACCAAAATGCCATCCAGTCCTAGTACCTCGTTCTAAAAATTACTCCATAAATAACTTCTGACACAACTGGTTTTACTTTACTATGTACAGCCAGGAAAGACTGTCACTTCCTGATCCAAGATGCAATGTCCCACAGCAAAAAAAATTACTTTTGCCTGATACAGTATTTGACATGTAGTTTGACAAGCTTTTAATTTATCAATGACATAGAAATCTCATGTTTTAATTTTTTCTTCTGTTACATAGAAGTCCACAATTACCTAAATACTGATAAAGAGCAGGCTGACATGTGCAGTGGCATGGAAAATACTTCTGTCTACTCCTAAGACTTCCTTGCTGGTTTACCAGGTCCTGCATATATGCTTAATAGTGCTACTTTGGAAGAATTCTTTACAGAAGTAATAATACTCTGTGCCTTTCTATCAAAAGTAGACATAGTCTCATAGAGCTTGCACATAATCCTATGACAGAAAATCACTGTTGCTGTTCAACACAGAAAAAGTAGTTCAATAAGAAGGTGAAAATTGCTCCTGCTTTACAACTTCATTTATGTGCTACTGTACTGAATTGTTCAGAAAAGCTCTTAAGCAAAGAAAATCAAACTGAAACCACAGTACAAGCAACTGGCATAATGTCAGATTTACTGTAAATTCAGTTAAAGCAATGAAAAAATCCATCAGTCAAATCATAATATTAACAGCTTCACGTCTACTGCCTAGGAAGTTACATATATCACATATTCTCTCATGGCTGTACAGCCATATGTTTAGGTACTCTAGTTCTGCACATGTGGAAAAAATAAAGAACTCCCTTTATACTGCTACAAATCTCTATATACTTTCCATTTTCCTCTAAATGGTTGACTCACAAAGATGAAACGACATAGATACTGTTGTGAGATCACTGCTTTTTCTAACTGTATCACAGACACATGGAAAAATGCTAAATGAAGCTTAACATTTCTTGGTGTTGCCAAGGAGTTCATCGCATACTTTGTTGGACAGTCACCTATGGAGTTTGTCGTAGGTCAACTGGGCATGGTTCCACTCCTATCCTCTAGTATAACCCTGCTAAGAATTTGGCAGCACTGGCCCATGTAACCTAACCAGTTTACTTCCTGCTACTTTCATTTTCTTCCATGGAAAAATGAAGACTATCCTGATTTATGTCCAAAAAATATTTTGTGTTTCTTCCCACAGAAGAAAGTTTAAAGGTGCTTCATTCTGGATTGCTGAGCTTGGGTTTGCTGAAGTTGATGAGAAAAAAATTCCAGGTGTTTCACGTAGCCTTGGATCAGGCACTACAGGCCTTCCAAAGTAGGACATCAAATCAGAAACATCAGGTGCCACTTTTCTTGTAAAGATTACCTGTGAGTTAAATAACACACTGGCAACTTCTAGTTACAGACAGGTACTTACCAATGCACTTCTTAAGCTTTCATTTAACAGATACAGAAAAAAATATATCTCAAATGAAGGAAACCACATTTGAACTAATTTCTATACACACCATTTAATTTTAGAATCATCACAGTAATCTCACATGCCAAACATGCTGATGTTTCCATTCTATTTTGGCAAAAGGGTGTTTTTTTCTACATTTGTCTAGTTATCTCTCTCTATATATGAATTTCTAAATTTAGAAAAAAATAACATTATTAAAAGAGGCATACTTTGTAAAAGAAGCACAAGTCAAAATATACACATCAGGAGAGCAATTCAGATATTGAAAGAGATATGAAATGGCTTAAAAGCTGACATGCTCTTTGACCCAGTTCCATAAGATTGTATCACAACATGGAAGCATATGCCGAGAGATAAAAGCGCAGCCTTAGATGGGGCTCTTTACAGCATCAGTTGCTGCTTATGCACATGAATTTGGGACTCATGTTCAAGAAGACTATTTCTGGTCTATTATAAAGTTTTCTGCAGTGTACTAAGGACAGACATAACAGCTGAGACAGACTAGCTCACAGCCTCGGCAGTTTAGCTGGAAGGAAGGATGCTCTTTGGAGCTATGGAAAGATGGGCTCATTTTTTCTCCCTTGGAGAAAGTTGACGAAGCTTGTGCCTGAAGGATAGATTTGTACTAAACTCGCAATGTGAATTAGAATTAGAACTAGGCTTCAGGTTTTTACTCTCTACCATATTTAACCACTCTGTTAATGCATTCTTAGTAAGCTCAGATGTTAAGCAGCACCTCAGGAGGTTTCAGAAGCAACATCTCAGCACAGAGGAAGAATGATAAAGTAGAATTCCTCTCCAGCTGGATACAGCTGTGAATATTTCAACAAGTAATTACAGAATCAAAGAATAATTGAGTTTGGGAGGGACCTCAGGAGGTCCCTACTCAATGTAGGGATAACTATTAGGTTTGACAAGGTTGTTCAGGGCTTCATTCAGCTGGGTCTTGAAATTCTGCAACTGTGTGGACACCACAACTGCTCTGGACAACCTGTTCTATTGCTTGGCTGACCTCATGGTGAAAAAGTTTTTCACACATGCAGTCTGAACCTCTCATTCCAGTTTATGACCAGTGTCTCTGGATCCTCCATCATTCACTGCTAGGACTTCATCATCTCAATAACTTCCCTGAGGATACTAGAAAAGCTGTTACTAGATCCTCATGCCTCCCAAAGTTTTCTCTCAGCACAGTTTCTTCAGCCTTTACTTGTAGGACAAAAGCTCTGAGCATCATGGTGGCCCCTCAGTGAACTTTCTACAGTTTATTATTGACTTTCTGACACTGAAAGACCCTAACTGGGTGGAGTTTTCTAGACGAGGTCTAAAGAACAGTGTGCAAGACATGTTTCATCCTCCATTTTTGTCTTATAAAGCTGTCAAAATTCAGTATATCATCACGTGCCTTTTAGATTGCTGCTCAGTTCTGGTTAGCTGAGGCTTTTAAAAAATAATACTGCATTATGAAATCTAACTGAAAAAATCAAGACAAATAAACCATATCCTATTGCTTCCAAAATAACAAATGTTAGTAACTGAGTCTAATAAATATTACAATACATACTGTAACTCTTAGTAAAATATCCCGTGTCAATTAATATGAAATTAATCATCAGTTAAATGGAATGGTTGTGCTACAGAATTACAGATGATCAATTAAATCCCTCAAAATTAAAAAGCATGTTAATGAAATGTATCTTGGTTTACAATAGTTTCTATAGAAAAACACACATTCATTTAATCCCAGTGAATTTCTACAGCCCTTTTCCACAGTGGAATATTGCCTGAGATGAAAAATAACACCTTGAACCTTCTTTCAGCAAGCCCCATACCTGCATGCTCTTGAGACTACATTTTTGTTTCTGCTGCTAGGTGTTATAAACATTTGTAATACAGACCATCTGATAAGCATTTTCCAAGACTGCTTCTTCCCCACAAACAGAAATAAATTCTCAGCACCTGGATATCGCAGCACAAAGACGGTAATTGAAAACCATGCTTAGATGTACAGTAAAGTATCTAGAAGCGGCATAAACATAATGTAAATCTTAGACAGAAGCATAAAACTACAGGACCACATATGACTAGCCTAAGAGTTGCTGCCAAAAGTGAAAAACTGATGGTAGTATGACAAATGTAATATAAAGCAAGAGAAAATTGACATTAATAAACACACAAAGTTTTTCCGAATGTCTGACGCTATCAGTAGGGTTTGGGGTGCTGCTTTTTTTGTTGGTTTTTTGTTCACTTTTATAAAGTCCCTACTGCACTGATAAAAAAATAATTAATATAATTATTCCTCATAATTGTATCGCAGTTGTGAAAGTCCCAAAGTTTGCACTTCAATACAAATTAGAAGCACTACTTTTTGAGATATGCACCACAGTTTCCGCTCTACTGACTTGAAGGGAAACATATTTGAGAGGAATCTGTCTTGAAGTCCCATTTGAAAATCCGGTCACAGTAATGCAATTACTGATAAACAGAAACACTAGTTACTTTTGATGCTGCAAACCTATAAAAGACAACGCTGACATTTATTCTACCTTTCTACTTCATCTACCTTTTCTCTTGTGTTACCTTATTTAAAATCCACTGGTGGTATTGCCTGCATCCTAATTACCGGGTATGGTTTGATTTTCAATTTTTAGATTGCCTTTGCATGCACAAGAAAAAAAGTTCCCTGTTGATTTATAGCATAAAGGAGTTTTTATGAAGTCATGAAAATAGTAATATAGAATATCAATGAAATATAGCAGTATAAACTGTTGTTTTCTCATTTTTTCCAGGACATATATTTTTAGAAGTGTTATTAAATTCTGCTTATATCACTCATAACTTCAGAAAAGTTAAGTTTGGGAAAAAATGTACTATTTAAACATATTGTAGTATCAGAAGCCCTCCTGTACTGTTAAGCGTAGGATTTCTCCATAAGATTAACAGAAATTTGAGAGCAGAAGATCTGGAAAAAATTTACATGAGTTAATAAATTTTTGTCTATAACTTTAAGCAAAATATTGTAATACTGCAGCTTGACAAGAATGCCTTTCAGAAGTTTGATTGTTAACTGGTTCTAGTTAAAAATTTGTTTTAAAAATGGAGAATGAAGAATTTCAGTTTGTGAGCTTTTAGAACATTTATTTAATGTTTGAGAAGCTTAAAAATGTGTAAGGAAAACAGGAAAAAAAAGCGACTGAGATATAGTATGGTGGGGTTTCGTTTTTTTTTTAAAGTACAATTCAAATTACACAAGAACAAACCAAATTCAACAGAAGCCCTTATAATTCCATGAAATTTCTATTGCCAGTATTACTCAAAACCAAGCCACGCATTCCAGTGTGGAAGAACTTATGGAGATTCTAAATAAGTACTTCCAGGAACAGCCTTTTGGCTCAAAATTTCACAGAAACCTGCTGTAACGTCTCTCAAACTTTTCTGAGAATAGCAAGAAGACCTAAAATGGACTACAAAATATATTCCAAAGCAATCTATTACACTAAAGTTAATTGCATATCTCGCAGCTTTCTTGATTTTAAAGGCATGTGTTATGGCCAAGGGCTTATTATATAAAGTATTTATTTTCTGAAATCAAACATCTCTTAAAAAATAAATCTCTGCATCATTGTTTTTGAGTAATTGGCATTTTTCCTCTTTTCAAAAGTAATCTGGTCAGAAGTGGTAAGACTAAAAAAAAGGTAGGTGAAAGGTACAATATAATCATTCCAGTAGTAAAAGAGCTGAAAGGAAGGATTAGTAATAGATGAGCAATGCAGAACAGCTGCATGTAGGAAGAATAGAAAGAAGACTGGAAACAATACTACAGATAGCTGCAGTATCTAAGAGAGAGAGAAAAAAATCTAAGAGGTTTTTTTATTCCAATGTCTAAAAAGATTGTTCCCCCTGTATTTCTGCAATAAACTGTCTCTTATACCGGTGCCATTGAGCACCCTGGATCAATGCCCTTAGCTTCATTATTCCTTCTTTACTCCTCATCAATCAGCATCTACTGCTCCATTTTCTGTTACCTTCATATTACTGATTCACAAACTGTTGCTTTCCTTGCCTTTCCCCTTGCAGTCTTCATTCAGCTCTACTGATACAACCTAGTACTTAATGCCTTTCCAACCATATCACCCTGGATGCTCATGTAACCTCTCATGGTAAAGAATGACTCAATGTGGTGAGTTTTCCTGCATCAATATTCTTCTCTTTTAGTGATGCCACCACAACACCATTTTAGTTCCACATTTGATTTCTTCTTCATCCTCTGCCTGCATATAATTGATCTCAGTAACTTGGCTTCTTTTCCAGGCTTTTCCATACACTTCCAGCTTTACATTTCTGTCTTACAAGCTAAAACACATGCTTGTGTTTTGTCAGGTTGCTCTTTAGGAAATCATGACATAAGCGTCTCACCTCCTGCACTGCACTCCCTTAGCACACAGCAGCAAAGAGGTTTTTTTTTTCCTTTTCCTTCCTCAACTCAGATTTCAATCCCTTCTATATAACCTGCTGGCCCAATGTATATTTAATTTTGAGTTCAAAACAGTGAATAAATTCACCATGGGGTAAAATATCAGAGACTTTCGTCAATGTATTAATTCTTGAAAGTACCTTGAAATCTTTGTGTTTTATTGTGATACCCATGTAAAATGGAAAACAAAACAATGGGGTTTTTTCCTACAATTTTTCCTGTTACTGCGTTCATCTATCAGGTATCTTTTTATTGGCAGTTCTACTTGCAGGTATAACAAATACAATTGCTACCTACATCTTAAAAAAAAACATTAAAATTCATCTAGAAAGAAAGATACTTTTAATAAAAGAAAAAAGCAAATGTTTTATGTCTACCCAGACTGATAAGTAGTGATCCACACTAATCTATTAGAATTTTATCATAATTTTCAACCAAATCAATAGTATTGTATCTAAGAGAAAACAAAGACCGCTAGAAGTCATCCACAAAAGAGGGCTGCAGACTAACAATCATGTTATTCTTTTAAGTCCTTGAGCTATTAATAGTAGAGGTGTGCTGGAAACAAGAGAGGAATATGCTTTCCAGGAGGACTAAAAATGAAAAACTGTATAGCTCTCTGTGCACAGTGAAGATCCTCAAGGAAGAAAGCACATGTGCAAATAACAGAAAAGAGATTTTAGGAGCACTCATACAAGCTGACAACTTTTGCTCAGATGTTTTACCACTGATCACCAGGGAAGTGTTCCGCAGAAGTTCCTCCACTTCTGTTTAACATTTCCTCCAATGATTCAAGAAAAGCAAATCCCAAATAGCCCCTAGGTCACATAGCAGTATATAAACTTGCAGTTTTGGAGGAGGAGAAAAGAAATGCTGCACAGGGAAGTATCTTGTAATGCAAAAGCAAGGGTAAGAGGAACATTTTTTCTCAAGCCTCTTCTGTTTTCATTCTCTAGTGTTATAGTTTGGGGGTGAGGTGTTGTTTGTTATTTGTTTCTTTGTGTTGTGTTTTTTTTTCTTTTCCTTTTTTATGCACTTTTTTTTTTCTTTTCTAAATACGGAACCTCCTAGATTCTCTTGCTCTTCAAGCTGAGCACTGAAAAAATCTGTCAAACAAGAATGAACCTGTCCCTGGACAAATTATTCTTGCAACTTTAGAGGTTGTTTCCAGAAACTTCCCTTTAGCCACTGAAAGCTGAGTGAGTGATTCTGCCCCTGGGAAGGTGTGGTCATCGGCAGTCACATAATATTAGCATTCAACATATCCATGAGTGATCTCATCTTCCTACAACCCCAGGGTATCACTGTTTTTCTACTTTTTCAGCACTCTTCTCTGTCTGAACTGGCACTGCAGTCACTACTAGTGTTAGCCAAGAATTTTAGCCTTCAGAAATATTGTATATATGTACAGAAAGAATCACCTATACAGCCTCTACAAGAAAGCAGTTAAGGAGGTCTTTTGTCTCTAGACATCTTCATGTATACACAGCAGAACTCAAACAGACAATTTGGTAGACTCAGTATGGGGTCTGATTGGGTTTTAATAAGACAAAGCATTTACCATGGACTCCCATTACAAATTTGCTTCACTCAAACATCTGCAGTGAATACTGAAAACAACTAACTAATGTCCAACTAAGATCAACAAAATACTTATAAATATGATCTGAAGTAAAAAAGGATAAGTTCTGAAGGCTAATTTTCAAAAGTATAAGCATATCTTACATGCATGTTCACCAACTGTTGAAAACACTACATCAGCATGAGTATATTCTTTTTTTTAATATCATGTATGTTCTAAATAGGTGTAAGTTCAGGATGTCACAATTTATGCCATTAAATTCTGAAGTGGAATGCTAACTTTTGTTATGGCATTAGACAGCTTATGTCACAGAAACCATTCAAGTTTAACTGCAGTGGAAGCAGAAAGACAGAAGTTAGGTGATTACTGCACCAGGAACAGTCTTGCTTTTCTGCCTTTGCTTATCCACAAGCTATAAAACTATAGAAGCACCAAAGAGCTCTACATGCAGCAAGGTGCCCCATCACCAGATCTATGTGATACAGCACTACTGATATGGTAAAAAATAATGGTAAAGTGCTCATCAAAACAATAAAAAACTTGCTGATATGTGTAAAAGTCTTACATTCAATTATTGGCCCAAGTGCACTATGCCCATCTTGTGCTACCTAACAGGTCTACAATACAAAGATATTATATATGCAGATACTGAAAAATTAACATCTTCACTTTCAAAAGATCAGTCTGGGTTATCTTCTTAAATTACGTGATTTGTAGCAATTTTTTGTAAGTTCTTGCACTTTCCTCAGCTAAGAACTGGGCCATAATCATCTGAATTTTTATTTCACTTGTGTTTCTACCACAGCTTTTACAACCATTCCACACACTGGCTTGAATACTATATTTGGATTTTTTTTTTTAAGAGCATATGTTCCAGTTTGGACAGGAGTTCGAAACCTGTTACCAGAGAAGTGAAACACTGCAAAGCACTTCAGGAAGCTTTCTTTCACACATCTGACTATGGTGTGATTTGCATTTATAGTGCTGAACGTCATCGGGTCTCTGATGTCCTTCATCAGGTTTAACCTGATTTCAACATGTTTAACATTGAGGGGCTTCCTCAAATTGAGCCTGTGGACAATTCTTTCCATATTTGTTTTTACTATTCCCAGTAGAGCATATAAGAAAAAGGAATAGGAAGCTAAAGACCAGGACATGTGAAAAGCACCTGTTATGATTTGTTGTGATGCCATTTGCACCGATGCCTTTTAAATTCAGTTGTAGCACTGGAAAACACAACGCGAAGCTTTATTGCAGTGAAACACCGCAGAGTTGTGAAGGTAGTCATACAGAAACTGTGTTGCCTCACCAAAAATGCTGATTTCTTCCAAAGTTTGGTTTCTGTACAAATAGAGAAAGCCATTTATTTTCCTAAAGTGGCCAAGACTACACGTAAACTAAAGGAAAACATATAGGAAAAATTACACATCTTCTACAAAGAAAATATTTCTAAATGTTAAGAGAGACAAACACCGACAACAGAAGAGATGTCCTGGAAATAGGAGATATAATAAGACTCTTAACAACTTTTTCCCAAAGATGTAAGATGAAAAGCATGCTTAATGAATCAGTTTTACCCAACAGAAGCCTGTATGAACATAGTACAAAAGCAAAGTAAGACTTAGTGATTAATCCTAAACCTTAGCTGGACAACTTAACAGTGCTTTTCCTCATTATGACCCCATATAGCAGCATTATCCAAATCACCTAACCATATGTACAGCCATGCTGTTCTGATATGGGCTGAAATAATAAAACTGCTCAAAATGTAAACCAACATTTATTTAATAAACTCACCCTGAGTTTTAGAGTTACCTCATCTACATGAAAGAAAGTACAAAAGCTTACCAATCCTGTTTTTATTTTATGGGCTAAATCAATGCACCATAAGGGGTTTAAACAAATCTTAAGACTTTTCTTGTAAAGGCAATGAAAAAACCATCAAATTTAGTAAAGCAACCATCCTGGAGGATGAAAATAAGCAACAACCATTTTCTTTCCTATCAACATTGTAATAACTTAAAAAGAAAAGATTTAGGGAACAGTGAAGTTCCTCAGTGTTGTCCAACAACACATCTGCTACAGTCTCCTTATTTAAGATAGATGTCATTGCTGCTTGCTGATTGAATTCTCTCATCAAAGCCTCACAGACACTTCTGGTTAGCTAAGCAGTAAACAACAGCCTACTATCTATTCTCTACAAAGTACTTACCTATATCTGTTCAGATGTGATGACTGAGTATCAAAATCAGTACCTCAGAGACAAGCATGCATCAAAGTCACTGAGTTTTCTAAACTCAGAAACAACATTGAGGCAAACAGCTGCTTCTTGAGGACTAATTCTTTAAGCCAAATGAATTATATACCACACTTTTAGTACACCCAAAATTCTTTCCAAACTCTCAAAAGAAAGTCAAGAACAACAAAATCAAGAAAGTTAAAAATTGGCAAGCATAGCTGATCAAAAAATCAAGTTGGCAATAATTCTCCCCTTTTATTACTAAAAAGACAGTCAGTAGCACTATATGCAAAATACTTTAAAAGCTGTGTTTTTTTCTTAAACATGTTTTGGAATTAGTAAATTATACAGCAATTAGATGGGCACAACAGACCAGCAGTGAGAGGCACAATTCCATTTTCCTGGTGCATTTCAAATAGTGGTTCCTGGCTTGTCAACAGAGGAGAGGAAGTGGGTGTTAGAGAACCATCAGTGTGGAAGCTTGGGGTCAAGCAAGCCAGCAGAGTGCTAACACCTAAAAAAATGGTATTAATTTCTACTAAGGCCTGCTGGAGGTCACAAGGTCCATTAAGTCTCAGAGAAGATGTGGAGAAAGAAAACTATTTCTTTATGGAATCCCAAGGCAATTCACAGGATGATGTATCTGTACATTTAGTTTCAAGAGAAAATTACCTCTAAGGTATGACCGATACCCCCTTCTTGCCTGAACTACGTATTACGAGATGCACAAGACACCCCACAGGTTTTCTCAGATGAAAATACAGATTGTTTTTCTTGTTCATAAAGTGATGGGCTTACAGGGGATATAAAAGTGCCTTGCACAGGGCAAATACCATCTCTTTTCAGAGCCATGAAGATCTAAGGAAGGTTATTGAAGCAAACCCAGAACTTCAGAGAAGTCATTTGTGCAACCACCTAAAACCGAAGAAAGACAATGCCACCTAAATTTGTAAACTTATCTGCATTTAAAATGTTATCTGAATGGGTACTTGATGAGAGTTTAGGATTTCTATAATCTCCTAAAGAAAAGCCTCATGGATACTGCTGGTTAGGTAAGAAGAGAAATACAGCCTTGTATCTATTTCCCTATGAAGTATTTATCTATGTCTGTTCACATGTGATGACTGAGCATATGAAAATTGATATCTTTGTACTCAGCACTTAGGCTCCTAAAGCATTACTGAGTCACAGTTGCTTATTTTATAAGTAAAAATAAATATCCTAAAGTATCATTAGTTACCAGAGTATGAACAGTAGGACTGTGAAAGCACTTGAATTGTATTCTGCTGTTTGCATTAGCCACAAGCAGTCAGCTAAATTCCAACTGGGGAATCTTACAGTTAGTGAAAGCAGTGCTGAAAGCACACAGAGTGGTTTTCAAACTGAACCTTTCTCTGACCTGTAGGAAAGTGAATCTGTAAGTCATTGAGAGAGAGAAACAAAGATAGACACAGGGAAAGGAATGAATTAAACATGAAATTCCCAGGATGCCATGTTTAATCATTCCTCCAACTATTAACACACTTTGGAAAGAATTAGTCCTCTTATGCATGATAGAGAAATAGCCTTGTAGTTACAGTCTTTCTGCAGAACACTTCTGGAGACTTCACTGGAGTCTCACTGGAGACTTCACTTCTCCAGACTTCACTGAAGTCTCAAAGAAAAAGAAGTATGTCTCAGCTCCTGAAATGATGCTTTACTAAAAGAAAAAAATAACTACTGAGACAGACTGTGAAGTATTACAGGGATTGCACTGTAATAACAACTGAATGACTGCATTGTTTTATCTAACTTCAGATCTCCAAGCCTACCAAGAGGTACAGAAGTTGCCTATAAGACTAAGTTTAAACTAAAATGCTACTCATCCATAGCGCTTTTTGAATAGAAAATGCTAAACATGAGGAATAACCTGACTGGAAATTTTACCCATGAAGCACAAAAAATAATTCAATTATAAACTGTAGGGGAACTTTGTGGTTTACAATTCATCTGGCAGTAGTACTTAGCTGATATAACTTGGGATCGGAGTCATGCAGCTTTGGGTATAAAAAGCAGTATTGGTAATCACAGGTTACTACAGTCTCCATCAGCTGGAAAGTCACCAGACTCTCCAAATGCAGTGGAAAGGCTTTGTCATAGTTCCTACCACATGTTTTTTACTCTCTTTTGAACACAGAAAAACATCCATAGGAGTCGAGATTTATTTTTTTCCTTTGATCCTTTTCAAAGGGATATAAACAGGTGGGAGTTCCCTCTTCTTCTCCTTAAGAAAAACCAAACCAAACCAAAGAATTAGTTATGGATTTAGAGAGCAGAACTGAAACCTCAGTTCTAGTCTTAAACTATTTAAAATAGGACTAGCACTAGATCTGTCATTCTATTCAAGTATTTTGCTTTACATCTATTAAACCTGACTTGTGGGAAGCATCTCTCCAATCCAGAAGTATGGAACTCATTGTTTAATACTGTATAGTTGTTTATATAGGCTTATATATAATCTTTGTATTTGCTCAGCTGCTGTTAGGCTACCAACAAATGGGCTGAGTCATACTGATTTTTTGTGAAAACTTTTGCAATCCACATGCTTGTGCAGAAGAAACAGGATGTATACAAACCAATCAAAACAAGACAGCAGAAGCAGTGACTTTTAAAATGAAAAGCTGTTGCTATATAATGAGCTCCCAGCCTCTCCTTTTCATCCAATAGTTGGTGTCTCCAACAGATATATCCACTTCCTACTTTCACCCCCTCCTACCTAAGCAAGTAATCCCTTTCATTTACTGGTAATGAATTATAAAAGTGTCATTGTATGAGATACACAGAGAAGCATGAATCAAAATAATGTACATACCTGCTACAGTCAGGCCAACATAGTGAAAATTCATCATTCTCTTCCAGTTTGCCTATTGACTTAGCTAAATGCTTTTAAGAATGTTGGCAGTTCTCCTTACCCACTTCCCTTCTTTGTCTTTTTGGTGGCTTACCACAGATTACTATCATTTGACCTATAATGAAATTATTTGACAATGAGTTGTCATAAAATTATTCAACTACATGATATGATGAAAGAACTTTTGTAATTTTCACAATCTCTGTCTAAATGCCAAGAGGTTCCTGTTTCTTACTTGGGAAAGTGACAAAAATGCAGGTGGTTCTCCTAAGAATGGACTAATTTCTTCAGTATGAAGCAAAGTATTCAACTTCAGCTTAAGGCTGTAAACACAGTAAATATGAACAAAGGAAAGCAGATAGATACCTAACTTTCAAATCTAAGTGATGGTGTTTCCCAACATACATATGTCTTCTTTGTGAATGTATTTTCTTCACTGTTACATTAGAATCAATAACTTCAGAGAAAACCAGTACAAGAATACATGAAGTTTAGAGAGCTTGAAACAGTGATGGGGTTTTTATGCCCATGTACTTCAGTGTAGCATTTATATCACAACCAAAATGGGATGCCCACATACTTTGAGTAAATACATCATCAAACCAAATACAAAATTAGCAGATTATTTGCCTTTCTGTTCAGGGGGACAAGGAGGAAAAGAGTAGGCTCTCCTGTGCTCCCAGTACTACTAATTACTTAGGGTCTATTTTGAAAAATATTTGTAAAAGTCCTGCAATTGTCTGTCCAATTCCTATTTTAGTTAAAACTATATTTATTATGTTCAGATTATGTCAAATAAATGAATTAAGCTGTACTAAAACCAGGTCCCCATTAACATAAGAGTGAACACACGGAGCACTAACCTGTTTGTTTTCTATTGCCATAAAGTTATACTGGTATAGCAATTTTGCGAAATACCTTTTTGTGGTCAAGACCTTCGAATCATATTTAGGCCAAACTAAATGAAGTTAGTCTGCAAATGAAAGAGCAGTGTCTCCTGAATACTATACAAAATTTGACTGAACCAGTTAAATCATATCAGTGCAAAACTTATTGCAAAAAGCCATGCCATAATGGCTTTATGACTCAAAAATTAATTTTATGACTTTATGAATGTAATGACTGTCACGGTTTAACACTGGCCCAGCAATTAAACCCAATGACAGATTGCTCTCTATTAATCCCCCTCTCCTCCCTGATAAAGGAAGGAAACTAAACTACACAACTTTAATGAAACAGTAATGATAAATAGGAAAAATTACTAAATATATACAAATATACAGGAAAAGTGATACCACGTTCCTTCCACCTTTCCCCCAGTAACTCTCACGTCACCACCAAGGCCCCAGGGCAGCCCTGGGAAAGTCCAGGCTGGAATCCTGGGGTCAGCAGCAGTCGGGAGCTGGAGGCAGGAACACACAGATTCAGGCTGGCAGGGATCAGGACCACAGGCAGAGGGATGGATGGAATCCTCCCAGGATGCTGAAGCAAAAACTGGGAACAGGCGAGGAAGGGAAGCAGGAACGGCAGAAAGGGCAGGAAGAAGAGTTTGACCCTTGTGATCCCTCAAATTTATACCGAGTATGACGTGTATGGGATGGAATACTCTGCATGGTCAATTCTGGCATCTATCTTGTCTGGTCCTCCCAAAGGAGGGTTTCAGGTGGGACCTCCTTACTCCTTCTGGAAGGTAAAATGTTCCTCAGAGCTGAGCAGTGTCCTTGGTCCTGCACACCAGTCTCTGGCAGTAACTATAAACATCGAGTGTTATCAGTCCTAGAAGCAGACACTGTCTGAGAAACTTGCTGTTAATTTCAGCAAGTGCAGCTACTTACAAGAGACTTAGCTGAAAGCAAAAGTACAAACCAGAAAATCACCTTTATCCTGGCCCAAACCAGGACAATGACTCAAAAAAATTAGAAGCTGTTTGAAAAGAAGACCACAATAATTACTAGCTAATGCTAGCCCAGCACTATGTTATTTACAGTATAGAGGATTTGACAGTCACACAAGTTCCTGCTGAAAAAGAATGGAAACAGACAAAAGTATTCCTGCTGAAAAAGAATGGAAACAGACAAAAGTACCTTGAAACCTTCTCCAGTTTCTGGGAAGGAAATATTCTTCTCATACAGTGGAGTATAGTATAGTAGAACAACTACATTACAAAAGAAATCCTGCTGGTATGTAGGTAAGCTTAAATATATGACTTCCTAATCAGTATCTTTAGGTGTCGGTCTTGTTGCAGTAGTGCCTTGGAAAGAAAAGCCAAGTTGCAAAAGGAACAGAAGCCAATAATTTCTTCACAAAGCTTATGTGATTTCTCAAGTTTAATACTCAAAGACCAAAAAAAAAAAATAATCTTTGAGCAGAAATGTTTTATTGTTTTGTGGCTTTTACTATCCTTGTATATACGCATACATTGTAATCAAAACCTAGAACTCCCATTTGAACTCTTGAAAATGAAAAAAAAAAACAAAAAACACATGGAGCAAGCTAAACTCAATATTTAAGATTTTAAATGCTCTGAAAACTTTTCTTCAGGCTATTGTTATCTGGCCCAATACTGTTTAACTTCCTGGTATCCCTTACTTCCTCTGTAATAGTACAAGGGGCAAGTGCACTACATTTAAACCCAAATATCCAAAATTATATCCAGCATATTACGGCATACATAATTCTGTTGCTATTTGTCTTCTAATGCTGATATACTTATCATTAACAGATTTGTAAGCAGATTATTTTAATATTAATTATAAATGAAGAAACCCCCCAAACTATTTACAGGAACATGAACAAAAACTTCTTCAGTAGATGCTCGACTTCTGCCTCTTGAGTCAGACAAACAAATCCATCTGTCCTCTCCTGACTTCTGCTTTCTACAAAGCAAATGCAAAAACTCACAAACTTAGTGAATTACTGTAATTGTTCAGGAGTTAGATAGTTTAGCTATTTAGTGGTCTGGAGATCTATTTTGCCATCAGAATCACTGAATGCCTTAGTTTTCTCCCATCCTTTGCTTGTCAGATAAATAGGCCCTCTGTCTACCAAGTAGCATTAGAAATACCATGTGATGCTGATGGCTAGTTTACTGCTCTTATAACCTCCCTTTCCAAGTGACCCCAGAGTAATAACAGCTTTTGTTTTCACATGAGACAAGCTGACATAAAATTACTCTAACAAAGTATTTGTTATAATTTCTTTTTTTTATAATGAAAATAATTACATGTGGAGTGGTTTTAAGGACTTAATTACAGAAGATTTTGAATTTCCTGTTCCTTTTTCAGGGGGAGAACATCAGTAAATTGGTTCTAACAAAATTTGTGATGAATGTCTAATGATATAATACACATTCAGGTTTATAATGCTTCTTACTTAACCCAGGGGAAAGTGCAGTAGAATTTTTGAGACATTTTTGAGAATGTGATGAGCGGTGTGGAGATGGCCATTTTACACACCATTATCATGCACTTTTCCAGTGTGAGTTCCCCCTAATTCTCTGTTCTTGTTCTCTTTCTCCTTGACCATTCCAAACTGCCAAAGTCAGTATCATTTAAAGAGTAAATCTTCTGCGCTCCACCTACAAGCAGTTCTAAGAGTAAAACCAGTCATTGTAAGCTACTGAAGGCTATTTCCAGTTTTCTATTTTTTCATTTCCATTTTCTTTTTCCCTTTGTCTTCCTGAGCAGGAGGAAGAAGAGTTTCCGCTGACTGATTGATTGGTAGGTATTTCAGCTTTGGCTCATAACCTCAAAGATTAGGCAAGTACACTCCCTCTCTTTCTGTCAACAATCAGGGTTAAAGGGGTATCAACAGCTGCTGGGATGAAACAAAAGAAAATGCATGATACATTTCATCAGAGAAGTGCTCTGGAGGCATGCAGAGGAGAAAGAAAGAAAAATGCACCTGATGAATCTGTGATAAACAGCTGTGACACAGTATAACAACCAGCAGCCTAAGACTAATTTTTAATTTTACAGTTGTAAACAGTTAGTTGGAAATCTAGAAATATCCTCCTTTAAAAGCAGAAGTTTCCCTTAAAAATTGAATCAGTTTTACCAAGTGAATTCATGGACATGTGACCATTCACCAAATGTCTTCCTTCTCCTATTGCCACTACACTGCTAATCATTCCACACTTCACAAAAAAGGCTTCAGCACTATCAGTGATTTTAATGTTGTCTGACATCCACTTTGAAAATCGTCTTTTATATTTCAACACTGAGAGTGGCAGTACATGTTGACAAACAGACAAAGCTCTGCTGAAGGATTTAACCTCCTTAACATTGACACTCCAGAACAGAATGTAAAGTGGGGCTGGTATAATTTTAGCTGGCAAAATTATAGCTGGTGTTTTACTGTAAGCAGAGAGCAACAGGAAACTGGCTGTGATGTCTAGCATGATAGTTGTTCACAGCAAGAGTGGTGAAAGACACTACTTTTTCCTAACTTTGTGTTAGTAAGATAGGCAATGACTTTGCAGAATCACTGCAGCAAATTGCAAATGTTCAAAGAAACACGTAAAATACAAAGAGAATATTATCCAACTAAAGAATCAATTTTATGTGAAACTAAATATTTTCGCAACAGCCACATGCTAACATTTATTACTCTTGATGTGATTTCCCTGCAACCTGAACTTCTGTCAGTAGCAGCTGTTATTAAGGACATATGATACTGCATATCTTCATTAACTTTGTTCCCTAGTTAACTTTTTATGACTGTAAAGGGTTTTGATATTTTTTTTTGTTTGTTTATTTTGTTTCTAGGTATCTGAGACACTTCCAGTTTGTGTCCAGGGTGATGATTATATGGTGTATCTGACCTGACAATCAGGTCTGGACTCCTTATTCTTGTCCACTGCTCTTACCTTTGTTGCTATCCTGGACTTGAAAGCATATGATTAGAAACAAGCTTTCCATGAGGAGATACTTTACCTCTACTTTCTGTGAGATGCCATAAGTACTACTGGACATAGATTTTATTGGAGTCAAATTACTGAAAACAGCACAAACTGTGGAGATTTATCACTGAGTTGCTACCGGTGTACTTCAGTATTCCCTGTGCTTTGTAACTTCAGCTCATCAGATAGACTACTCTAGCCCCAATGGGAATGACCCATTCAGAGTCTAATTTAAATTCAATATTGTTCTTGCTGTTCTAGATCAGTTCAGTTAGCCACAAAGTTAGGTGACCTCATATACTAAATGAAATGTTTAAGCCTGGCTCCACAGAAAACTGTACAAAATATCACCTGAATATACACAAATCCTACATACTCAAACTACCCATAATGTTCCTTACAGACCCACTGCCATAAATAGATAAAGACTTATGAAGTTTCTCATTTTCACAGCACCCAAAAGGCCAAGCAATTTTAGTACTATTGTGACTTTGCAATTCTCTTCCCTGTATTCCTTGGACAGCTTTTGCCTTATTCTGCTGGGATGATAGTATCTATATATGGATTTCTTCTCTCCAATATATACGTTAGAAACACCAGAACTCTTCCAAGAACAAATCTAGAACATGAACCGGAAAATATTCACTCAATTAGAAGGACTTGTTAGATCACTTCTACTTGATCCTTTTTCATGTGTTTCAAATTATTTCTGGTAGTAGGTCACAATAACCAACATACTTATTTCTGTAGGAGGCTGAACAGGTGATTGTGGCCTCCTGGTAAGACAGTGATATTGTACAATACATCAATCCCTTGCTTAGTCTGACAAATGGGACTCACTGACACCATTGATTCCATCTAAGAAAATGAGGAAAGAGGTTGGGACAAGTTAAAGCTTGTTTCGCCAGCAAGCTAACCTAATGACTCACTGTTCATTTCAAACCTCTTCCTAAAGTGACTCATAAATCTAAAAGTTGGTGGTCCAATCTGTATCGTATCAAGTTTTTAAACTAGTATCTTCTCTGCCTTTGACAGACTGATGTCATTTTATACAAATTCTCTTTTTCTCACATTGAGAGATTACTTTCAAAGAAAGCCTTTAGAGTTCACAGAATGTACAGCATAGCACTACAACAATAAAAAGGAAAGCGGAGATGAAAAATACTCTTTTTTGCATGATGAATAACATCCAGTTCACCTCAATTTTAACCAGTCTTTCAAGGTTCACATATAGTCAGAATCAGGAAGACTCTTGACTGACAACATAACCCTGATTTCAATTATGCAATTAGGATTAAGAGATAAGTGACCTTTTTGAATATTTTGTTGCTAGTGCATTTTATTTATCAAAGATCTCATCAGCGATGTTACTAAATGCTTCCTTCCTTCAAAGGAGATGTCTTGCACCACATGCCTTATTACAGTCTAACTAAAGTTTTCCCATAAAATCATCCAGCTTTTATAACAGAATTTACATCAAATTACACGAAGGGGAAAAACATTTTGAAGGAAGGAGGAGAGAGGAAGAGGAAAGAAGTGAGAAGAAGAGAGAAGGAGAAAGACTATTAATCAGGAAATCTTGATTCCTGAATACAAGAAAACAATCTGATGGAAAAATTTTCTACAAAATTTTTAATGTGATGCATCACTTGAAGCCATCAATAGACTATTGCTAAACTCACTAAAAATGTTTTAGTTAGACTTTCCCTTTGCCTTAAAAGGCAAGTGAGGGCACCCATCTGTGTAAATAAACTTTTCCCCTGCTCTTTCTCTCAGAGCAAAAGCCAGCAGACTTGCTAAGGAACCCAGAGTTCTACTGCTTTGTCACTGTTTCCCTTTCTACACCCAAAGAAAATGTGAAATTGTACTAAATGTAGTAATAGCCCCAGCACATGCAAAGTATTATATATAAAAGTATAATCAGACTCTATTCTGGGCCTTACCTTGAAGTCTGTGCTCTTGATAAACTTCAAAATTTCCAAGGTAAAGTTGATGAGCCTTAAAGAGAAATCAGCATAAACAAGGACTTTAAGGACTGGACCTTAATGTAATAATAGATTATAGTATCTTGTAGTGCATACAATTTACTTCATTATGTGCATCAGAATTCTACAACATCATAGATGTTCTGGTGACAATATTTCATTCTCTAGACGAGATTCTTCTGGAAGAGTCAGTTATATATGGCACCCAGCTCTCAAAGGATTTGATCAATCTCAATTCTAGTACAATGTGTCAGTATTTATAGAGATAAGAACTGGTGTTTTAAAAGAACTGCACAGAAAACAGAAACAAAATGGCACAGATATATGACATGATATCTCTTTAAGCCTACCACCTTAAAGAACAACCAACCAACTTATTTTTTATTAAGTCCATCAAGTTTAGCAAGTAATAAATGAATTTAAATCAGTTCCTTCTGTGTAAGGCATTGCTCTCACATGTGGTTTTAAGAACTTGAAACGGCAGCAAGTTAACCTTAATTGTCCCTGGTTCAGTTTGCACCATTTAAATAACTAACACATCTGTTTTTATAGCTATAACATCTTTATATGTTCTTCCCCACCCCCTCACTCAGAGAAAGAAGGGCATTTGTCTACTGTTTTGCTCTGTCCATGGACCATGTTATTCATCACATAGAGTGGGATGCAATTCAGTAACTGTACTGAGAGCTGCTGTTCTGGTTTGTAAAACACAAAGTTAACTTGAGCTGATTTTGTCCTTATCAAAGGGGGATGGCTCCTTCAGCAAGCTGGCAAAGTTCAGCTGTAATCCTGTGCCTGGTAATGCACACAATGTCAGAGAGATTTAGACAAATGAGGAATTGAGAAGATGAAGAGAGGGATAAGGACATAACAAAACAGGACTTAAAAAGTGACATTCAGAGAATAGGACATCTTTATTCTAAGACTGAGGAGACATTGTCACCACTGCATATACATTTGAAGATGGGTATTATACCAGAAATTGTCCAATTTTGCTGTGGCCACATGGCAGGCTATGGCAGGGTTCTACCCCATGGGGCTAATGGGATAACTGACAGAAAGGAAATGTCTGGTTGGTAAGGTCTTATGAAAGCTTGCTAAGAATATAGAAAGATATGCATTAAACAGATTACCTCTGAAGGCTGTGGAGTTCATATTATTGGAATTTTTTAAAAAAGGATGAATGAGCATCTCTGAGGAATCCAGGTATGTGTTGTGGGCTTAATGACCATTCAGAGTAGAAGGCAGAAGTAGTCTGGATAATCAGGTAAGGCTGTTCATATTTCTAGGTATTTCACTTCTGAAGATTAATTTTTTTTTCCTGGTGCAGCTGGGGTTTTTTACAGTTTAGGGATGTAAAAATACCAACTGTGGCAAAACTGAATTCCCCCCTTAAAAAAAGGAAAGTAACACACATGTCCCTAGGCCTTTTATTTTTTTCCCTCCTGGGAGTAAATTGATTTTTCTACAAAGCAAAGTAAATTAGAATTTGTCCTTGAAGAAGTCCAACACTTGTATTCCTAAGACCCTTGGCAGAACAAAGCGGGCTCATTAGACTTACTGTGAAGTTAAAACTCATTGAAATTTTACACAAGCTTTACTCAAATTTTATGTGTAGGCTTTGTGGGGTTTGATACGATTCTGCCTTTCTTCTCATTCAGCTGAACTGTTTTTCCATAAAGACTTTCCTCCAAAACTGTCAGCTATTGAAATACCTTTCTTCTATGGAGTTCCAGGATATCAAGATATTACCTTCAAAAAAGCATTTTTCTAAAAAACACAGTTCTTTAGCCATAACAGAAATGGGATGCAAACTTGACCATAAAGACAAAATAACTCTAATTCCAAGCTCTTTCATGAGAAAATTCTTCAAACATATGATCACCTAGTACTGAAGAAGAATAAAAGAGGATATAGCCAACAGACTGAACAATAATCTGTGCTGCAGAGGAATGAACATTGAGAAATATGTCAAGAAAAGCTGTAGGATTAAGGCTCTGCAGTGTGTCTACCACAAACCTTGTGTGCAGTATTCAAAAGAACATGTACAAAACAATATGAGATAAAAGTCTATCTACTGTTCTGCTCAGGTTTCTTAAGAGTTTCATTGCAATTTTAACCCAGTTTTGTAAATCCTGCTCACTGAGCTATTTAAATAGTTCTGTAATGTTTTGTGGCCCGGAGTTGTTGATATCTATTCTCAACCTTAATTTTCTTCTAATGCAGATTTGGCCAAAAATATATGCCAGCACATTAGAAAACTGTTAAACAAATCACTACAGGGGAAGTAACTTCTTAAAATGCAGTGCTTGGCCTCAGGTATTCACAAGGTGCCGTGGCTGTCATGGCTACAGACTGCTAAGGATATAACACTGGATCAACAGTTTTCATTCATGGAGAGGCCCCAGAAGGTTGTATTAGGCAATAGCTTTTCTATCTAGAAAACTCATATGCTGGATAATGCAGAATACTCCAGTCTTCTTTGATCCAGTGTGTATATGAGTCACTGTGTGCTGTGGCCAAGTACCATAGCAAAATCCCCCAACTTTTGCCCTGCAATTTCAACTGGATAACTGGATATTGCTGTGCTCACTTTCTGTCCTGGAGAGTTCAGTTTGTGCTGACTGTCTGCATGATTTTAAACAGCTGCTGCCCATCACTGTAGATTCATTGTATTTCATTGGCAGGTGAAAGGAATCGTGCGTTTCAGTCTAATTGTATATAAAAGTGATATACTAGAGCTTCCTGAAGACCCTGACAAGTATTCTGAGAATCTTCTGATCAGAGACAAAAAGGTACTATTAAAGGAATTATTTCTCAATATTACACTTTCTGTATTCTTACAATATCTTTGCCACGAGTTTGAAATAAACATAGCAATAATGTGCAAACTCACACAGCTACTTAAAGATTTTTGAACAGGTATTCTCAGAGTCCTACACTGTATTGCTACTGGTTTGTAGCCAGTCTACAATTTAAAGAAGAAAATCAAGCAATACTTTTTCTATTAAATAGTTTACTTCTGCTTGAGTTTGCTGAGCTAAATTATAAGAGCATTAGAACAGACTGATCTGCTTCCTGAATTATAACTTTGCACAAGTAAACTGCATCTCAATCATACTACAATCCTGCTAGATATTAGAATAAAACATTAAACCAAAAATTGAAATAACAATTTTTTTAACTCCCATCTATTGAATTATATCCCATCAGCATTTTGTGGTGCAGATAATTACATACTTAGATGTTCAGAAAATATGAAAATTTATGCA
The DNA here is from genome assembly GCA_023637945.1 of Phaethornis superciliosus. Lineage (NCBI taxonomy): Eukaryota > Metazoa > Chordata > Aves > Apodiformes > Trochilidae > Phaethornis > Phaethornis superciliosus. The sequence continues at coordinate 39,199,974 of JAJQWJ010000001.1, forward strand.
AGTCAGGAAAACTGAGAAAAACAAAATATAACACAGTTAATTTTTTTCTCCTCTGTTCCATTTAATTGTATTACTTTGTACTTAATTCATACTAACAGAGCAGAAAGGACTTTACTGTCTAAGATGGTCGTGAACTGGATTAACTCACTTTATTTAAAAGAAATATTGCTGATATTTTGTTATATTCTGTTTCTACGTATCAAAATTAAAACAGGAAAAAAAATTTAATTCCTGTTTCCATGAGGACATATTACAAAATTCTGTTAGCTTCTTTTCTGCGTTCAGTTGGTATCTTAATATGAGAGAGGGAGCCTGCAGAAACTAGTGCATTTTTAATAACACATCTATACTAGAAAAAGGGATGCTTTTTAATAACATTTTAACCAGTGCATTAGAATCTGTTGTGAACAAGATTGTCCACTTCTGTGAAGTGTTGATGAGGAGAGAACAAATCTTAGATCCAAACAATCATCCCACCTAAAGAAGACCTTTGAACTTCTCATGGGTTCTCTATTATTCCATACAGTCAAGAGACGTATATTTCTAATAGCTGAATAACTTCCTGGTAGGGTTAGAATCTTCTTCACTGATGATACAGTGAGTTCTTAGCTTAAGTGCCTCAAGCTTGGTAGAATGTATCCTACCTTCTACCTAAACTAGTAATAAAATTCCACCTTCACCAATTTCACATATTTAAATGAGTACATGCCTGGTCTACATTAGAAATTGAAAATGTGCTGACTGGCACGTCCACGTGAACAGAATAATTCCTTCTTTCCCCAGCTACACAAAAGACTAGGATAAGAAAAATTTTAAAATTAAAAAAAAAAAAAAAAAAAGAAAAGAAAAAGCAAAAAAAGCTCTAAGAACTATTTTCTATTTCTTAAGGAAGCTCTTAGCTTTTGAGGTGTAAGTTAGGGGTTTTCACAGATTGCCATATTTGGAAGAAAACAGTGCAGAAATCAGAGAGTCACCATCTCAGGTCATGAAGCTGAGTCACAGTAGATCTTTAAAAACTACTTCTCTCTGAGGTATTAGCAAGAAAAGACATTATGTGGTGCCACGCAAATTTTCCTGGCATGAGAACAGACTTTCCATATTACCCACAGGTGATAAAATCATAGGTAGTCACACAGATTATTTCAAACCACTGTTGATAAAATCTTTACATATCATCATGTCTTTCTGCACCAGGACTATGCCCTAAAACAGAAGGTACACTCTATCATGGGAAAATCCCAATCTCAGAATGATTATTCTTGCCCTTGGTAGTCTTTTCATTCAGTCTCTGATACAACTCCAATTTCTGTTCTTCCATCAGGAGAAGGTAATGATTACCTTTGCCTGTCTGAGGGAAAACTCGCACCAACAACGTCCCTCAAATAATCCACATCCACTTCCCCCTCAACATACAACTTTTTAAAACTTTTAGAGGTACTTTTAAATTAGTTAATTAATTATTCTCCTCTGTGTGTGTAAAAAAATGATTTTCTTTAAAGAGGGGCTGGCAGATATAAATCTCAGGCTCTGGTCCTTAATAGTTCTATAAAGTAGATAATCTATTGCATTATTTGCATGGAAATTTTCTCTGTATTGTGTCTTTTGACCAGATATTAATTTTTAATTAGAAAACTATAGATCCTTGGTATTGATCAAGTGAACTGATCTTCCTATATATTAACACAAGAATGTTTATGGTAAGTGTATATGATAATATGGTAAAAGACTAGATAAAGGTCTTTAAAGCAGTTAACACAAGGGATAATTTTACTGTGCCTGCTTTACGAAAGTACAGAACATAACACAATTGTAATGTTCCACATCTGGCTGATCTTTGCAACCTTGATGAATCCATGAGAAAGCTGAGTAGATTTTGAAATGTTGCTATTACAGCATGAAAGTGCAGACTGAATAATGCATTGAGACATCTTCAAAATTCTGGCAAGATTTCTGATTCATGTGTAGGAGTCATGTCCACTTAAACAATATAAGCATGAAGTTAATATTGATGCTTTTGCCTGTTAACTCTGACAGCCTATGTCATCTTTCGAGTTCTACCAATATCTGAAGACATACAGAATGTTGATCCCTCCCTTAATGTTCCTTTCAGTGTTCTTTTTATGCTGATGTTTCAATGAAATACATACTCAACAGATAGTGTTTCACTTACAATCACTGCAGTCCATCATTTTCCATTATACTCAAACTGTTTCAGTATTTTCCATTTGCTCTGCACCAGACTGAAATGATTATATCTGGGGGTGAGCAAAGAAAGTCAAGAGAAAGGGGACACTTGCCAGCATGCTTGTCCCATGCCTTCCTTCCCAGCTATGCTGTCTGCAGTAACTATAGCACATCCACTCTAAAGCTTAGAAGTGTTTCTAGAATAGCAAGTTCCTGGTCATAAATCATTAGCTGAATAGGGGAGAACAGGTGACAATATGACTAGGGACATTCTCTTGTCCTTAAAGTCTATTAGCTGTCTCACAAAAAGATGATACTTTACATTGAAATATGTATGAGCTTAAGATAAATCCTGAATAATGCAAACAGGGCACAGGTGCATTCTGAGCACTTCTCTGTTCAAATGATCTCACACTCCTTAACTCTGTATAAACAGTACATTGCACTATGTTGCACTGTTATGGATCTTCAGTAGCATTTAATTCTCCCACATGGTAAAAGTGAATGGCTATGAGAAATTGCTCCCATATAACTAGACTATGAAGCAGCAGGTGTACTGTTTATATTGCAGAGTTCTGTGCCAAAAATAGTCTAAGCCTGTTGACTGACATGAATACTGACTACCCAGCCACTGAAAAAGACTGCTTTTGGGAAACAGATTTGCCTTTCAGAAACTCTGTGTTTACTAGTTACTCAAGTCACTAGTTATTAGAGTTTCTAGTTACTCAAGACACTGACCATTAAAAGCTACACTCCATCATGTCAAAACTCCTATTTCAAATGAAATTCAGAGATATGAGATGGTTTGGGAAAAAGAACCATCATCTCCAGAAAGCAAAGGTAAACAGAGAGGTTACGTATGTAAGCATGACAGCTGACATAAGTGTAATCCACAGGCCCTTGACAAAATGCAGAACACATTGTAAAACATTTCCACAGGGGTATGCCAATGTTGCAGTGACCACAAAGTGCATTTAGTGCTGATACTGATGCCATGCAAGTCAACCAGTGGAACTAGACTGCACTTGACCAATAATTTGATTACATCATTGAGGACACAGATGGATGATTATATGATGTAGTTTATCCCTTCTCTGGAGACTTCAAGTGCGAATGAGATCACTGATTACATCCAGACTAGAGACACTGAGGCAGAAGTGCAGCATAAACATCTGTATACTAAAAAGTTCCAGACATAAAATTTCTACATCTGAAAGTGGGGTCCATCACCCAAAATCATATTTGGTAGGCAGTCTTATTCAGCTGGCAGATGAAGCAGGCTGACAGGCGACCAAATGCATCTCCTTAAACAAGAAGACTTTACAAAGACTAGGGTTTTTTCTTTGGTTTTTCTTCTTGCGTTTTAAAATATTTCAATTTCAAAGACTACAAAATTTTTAATAAAGAAACATTTATATGCAGGTAATCCATTCACAGACTTAGGATAGGAAGATTATCATTATGCCCATTCTAGGAAAGGTGAGAAGGAAGCATAAAGAAGTGACTTCTGTTTCCCCAACAAGGTATCAACGATGCTAGGAGAACAAAGCCGGGTCAAAAGCTTTGCTGACCAGGCCTGTCTGGCAGATGTGAAAATTGAGAATGATCAGAAATAAAGAAACAAACTTACTACAGTAAGAAACAGGAACGGCTAACTGGAGGTTAAGGAAGTGGAGAGACCTGCCAGAGTAAAAGAAAATTATGTCTGACTTGGCTTCTATGCAAGGATATAAAACCAACCAACCAACCACCTGCAGATGGTAAAATCTTCTTCATTGCTCTAAAGCCACAGGGACACCCTAATTTGTCAAACTAATTTGACACATCAAATAGATGCAGGGGTTTCTTGGTTGTATAATAGTGCCAATTGTATTTGTGTGTATTTCTTAGGAATAAAGCATCCTTCTGTAACACCTCTGAGGAGACTGGATGGAGAAAAGAATTCTACGTAAGAATTAGGTAACACTGAATACTAAAGACTATTTATGAATGAAAAATTCAGGGGCATGATAAGCTATTAGCTTTAGAAAATATTGTCTGAACCAGTCTGAAACAAAATAGAAGGAAAAAGAAGAGAGATCAGTATGACTTGAGACTTCAATAAAGAGGAAAACACTGGGGACTAATGAGCAGCAGAAATGTCCTGAAATATAATTTTTAAAATTTGCTCTTGTATTGTTCTGCAGGCATAATGGTGACACAGTCAACTAAATTCAAGGATGCTCAGCATTTTTTCTGCAAAATTGCCTAGTTTTAAAATTTAAATTGTTTAGTTTTTAAAGTGGGGGTTTTTTTATTATTTTTTTTCTCCTAACAGTGCTTAGCTCACTGAGGTTTAGTAAAAAGTTCCCAGTTACCCTACAGTTCCCTAGAGAAATAAAGTGAAAACAAAGTAGAAGTGTTGCAGAAAACACAGATCAATAGAAACAGCCAGTTCTGGCAGACATTCTCTTTGAGATGCATACATTCAACTCAGTGTAGAAGATGACAATTATAATACTTACTACCTGGAACAGCACACCAACAAGAGCATGTTACTGACACAGCAAAATTCATGTGCTCCCGCCCCTTCTAATAGCAATCAGATAAAGGTTGGTTTACAGACCTACTTGCCAAATACAAGCAGTTAAAATGGCATAACTCACTTTTTAAGCATGCCCATTCTTACAACGTTTAAAGCAACATGTCCTATAGTACACTTGAATTTACCACTTGATCAATAACCAAGCAACATGTATTATACCAGATGACAATGTTTCTGCTGAAAACAGCAGAGCAATTTTGACAATTGATTTGATCAAGCACAGATCAGAGGGGAAGAAACATTAAAATTAATAATATGTTAAACAAGTTATAAAGAGAAACACAACGTGATATTTTATGCTGAAAAACTCAAAACTTTTAAATATAACATAGTGAGATTTGAAGCCAGGAGGAATTAAGCAATATTGTTTTCAGTGGCACAAACCTCCTATTTGTTTCTAGCAAATATACAGTAGGGGGAAAAAAAAGAAGTTTTAAAACTCTTATACAAATATTTATCCAAAATGCTTTACTGAATCACACGTGAGTTCTGCCTATCATGGACACCAGGACACACAGAACAATGGAAGAAGTTCCACATTCCCCTGACAGAGGATAAACCATTTTAATATAGTGTTTTTCCTTTCTCACCATCCTCCTCTGCAGTGGCAGCTGTTTGAAACACACAAATTCGTAAACTTTGCTTAATATTAGGGTGTTGCATTGTAACTGACAGAAAATGAAAAGGTGAAATACATCTTATATCAGCCTGATTTCAGCTGCAGGTATGTATGTGTGCACGCATTCACTGACAGACAGACGACTCTGCAAAACGTCAGCTCTTCCAGCACACCAAGCAGCATCATTTCAGTGTTTGTCCTCCTTGGGACATCTACAGTTTAAGCACCTGCGTGCCACAATTACACCAAGAAATTAGGGTCCTGCAAAAAGCAGGATTTTTTTTTCAGGAAAAAAAAAGCTGCTATCACAGATTCTATCTCGGCACTTGTCCCTTAGACTGATTTTCTTTTAAAGGTAATGCTCTCTCTTTTCACTCTTAGATTAATCTTTTAGAGTATATGGGGAGACTCTTTTCTGATAAGAATGTAATAGTATTCCTGTATTATGCCTTCTTGCAAATTGCTTTATCTCTTGTACCACAAAATGTATTGTACTGGAAATCTAAATGGCACTATATGGTATGTATAATCACCCAGTCCTTTCTCTCGGTGTAGTTGACTAAATATTGAGAAAATGAAAACTAAAAGGCCTTTCTACAGTCTGCAAAAAGAAGCTTGAGGTAAATTAATTCAAAAGCTATACCAATAGAAAGAAATTAATTAAATATTATCTACTTGAGTAATTTCAGAAATATGCTTTGCAACACCTGCAGAATTAGTTTTGTGGTGCTTATGTATTTTTTTATTTTCAAAGGCCTTATTGAAGGGCAGTTCAAAAGACAGAGCTGTTGTGCCAGGAAGTGATACAATGCATCGTCTATTGCTGCATTTTACAGGGATAAACTCATAAAATAAAATGGAATGTAACATAATTCTCAGAAAAGTCTTCAGTTAAACTAAGATTCTTCTAAATGCTGATCTCACAGCTATGAAATTTTGATAATGGCAATGAATATTATTTCAAGATCTAAAAAATCCAAGAAATATCAAAGCTACCATTTAATATTTACTTCTAATCACATTTTCACCTGTTACATATGCTAAAAATATATATTTGCACACTCATTTGTTTTTACACAAGATGTTATTTCATTGCATCATTTAATCACATTTACATCTATATAAAGAAAACCGATCATAGATTAAAAAAAAAAAAAACCACACAAAAAAAGCCAAAACAAAATAACTCCTGTCTTGAATTTTCAGTTGTATACTTGGAATATTATCTCTGTCACTATTTATAGACATTATAAAAACATACACATTAAAAAAAAAAAAAAGAATAAGGCTCCAGATCAATCATCAATGCTTTTTAAAAAATATAAACCTTCCAAATATTCCTGAATTTCTAATAATTCTATACAATTTGGGTTTTTTTCTACCTGCCTCTTCTGTCACAAAAATTTCAAAATGAAGGAATAAACAGAGATCGAGCCTGCTGTTTGGAGTATAAATGATGATTACTGGAAAGAACTGAAAAGAAAAGGAATTTGTTCAGACTGAAAGCATTAAAAGCAATTCAAACTTTCTGGATTACATCATTGGAAGCAGTATGTAATTTGTTCCAATTGATGTCATTTGCTCACATAAAGCTGTTATTCTACAAAGCACCTTAGCATATTCATACTTTTCTTCCTCCTAACACTCCGATCAGACTCACTTGCACTTGACACATGAAACATATGGGAAAGACAATGTAAAAGAATCAAGTCAGACAAATGTATTTTGCCCAAACCAAACGAATATTAATACTTAACATGCTGCATCATGTGTATTTTTAAGCATCCCCTTGTAACTGAAAACATGAAAAGAATTGTCCACATTCTGTTCATACAATGACCTTGGATAACTTAAATCTGTTCTTGTGGGATTTGCAACTCTTTTCCTGAATGGATGAAAGATGAGGTAATGCCATTCAAATGGGGCTGAGCAGTGAAACGTTACATGCAGAACTCAAATATCCTGGCCCCAGTTCCAATCTTGTAATTATATTTAACTGGGTCAGTGGAATTTCTCAACTTCAACTACTTGTTTCTTTGCTTCTAGATTTAAAGAGTGCCAGTTCCATGTGGGTAATAAACTAATAGACAGTACCTCAGAATAACACTACAAAACCATACAACTGTAAGAAAAAAGGATCTGCAGTGTTCATCTATACCGTGGCTAGTAGACTACAGTGTGATATTCCCTGGGCTTTTTTTACTCTATTACTGTAAGGGTAGGCCCTTACTGTTTCACCACATCAATAAAACAGCTACCCAACTGCAAGTAATGTTTTTAATTACTGAGTAATATTTCTCTTTAAAAATGCTTTAAACAATAGAACCCATCTGAAGCATAGGATAATAACTTGTTTAAAATGACTCTGGGGTAAATTAAAATCAGGCAACTTCTCTGCATGCTTTTAGAACTGAATGAACTTGTGAAAAAGTACTTTCTAAATCGTCTGGCCTGTCAAAAAGAAAATCTTTAAAAACTCTGGAATAATAGTGTCACTATCAATGCAAGCGTTAATATAATACATGCAAAAGATAGCATGTGCAAAGTAACACAGAGTGGGTTTTGTATCTGTCTCGAGCTATTTAGCTCACAAATACATCATGCTAAGCTTCTAAAACTTTGTAAAACTGAACCCTCAGTAAGCAAAAAACAGGACATAAGTTTGTGACATATTAATCAAGATAATCATAAGCAACTTGCACATAACTATAGATATATAGGTAGATAAAGGTAAGTTTCCTACTCTGTTTTCTTTGCACAAAGTGATACAGAAAAATCACCAACTAACTAGTAGAAGGCTATACAATCATGATTTTGAGGTTTAAAACAGTTCCTGAGTCTTCAGTTTACCTGTGGCAAAGTTCTTTTGATTTTAAATGCAGACATCTTGTTTCTTAAAAAATCCATGTCAAACTGAAAAAGGGACAAATTCAAAAAGAAAATATAAGCATTAACATTCTTCCTTACCTTCATCTTTGATGGGTCCCTGGTAACTTATTTGCTATGCCACAAATCCTATTTACAAACCATTTTCTGAATGTAATTGTAAAATGGTATGCCTGGCAACAAGCATATAAATCACAAATGTAGTATAAATAATTGCATACACACACACAACATGAAAACACACGTACTTATGGTTTCAATTTTGCATCTTCTGTACTAAGAACTAAAGTTTGCAATAGAGAACACAGGAAAGCATGCAAAAGAACGACAGAGCTGCATGTTATCCCCAAAAGTGCAGATGTACTAAAGAAGGTTTTAAGATAAAGATGAAAATTAAACCTCATTCACTCCTCCTTGTTCCTCTTCTCTGTACATACACACACACACACACCATCACTAAAGAAATAACAAGCATATTCACAACATATAAGTAATTTTTAATTTCTTGCATTGAGTGATCAAATGTTAACTAAGATATGTGCAGAGAAAATCAGCACATAGAATTTTTTTCTTTTCTAAACTGGGCAAAAGTTGACAGTCCAGATTAAAATTAATACTTTTCCACTTCCTTCTGCTATGAGTTTTTTCATCAGAAATCCATCAGGACATCAGACTTAATAATTCTTCACATTACATGATTAGTGAAACATCAGAAATTTTATACAGAAACACTACTGCAAATATATTCAGACATAACCTTTTCTTAAAACTACCACCAGAAACCAGTGTTTACAGAAGTATAGCAGAACTCTTTTCAGTCCAAGGTTGTATACCGAAACTCAGCATGCCGTGGATATTTCCCCTTTCCAATTAAACCTTAACTTACCTTGCATAGTCAAAGTCAGCTAGTGAAACTAAGCTGTTAGAAATCTGAGTTCTTTTGTCCACTAGCTCATATTTATGTGCCTTTTTATTATTATTTATTTTATTTTTTCTTTTTCCATTCTGCTGCCATCTGCTGGCAGCAAATTTATTCTACATTTGATAATCTGGATCGCCACTGTTACAATATGAATCTTATTTTCCATATTTCTTGGCCAGCCAACCAGGTACTGTTACAAATCCAAGTCAAAAAATTTCAGCACTAACGACCTGTATTTAGAGATCAAGATGACTTTTCTGGGCTCAGAAAAACCGTGCCTCCAAAATGCTGTCTGTAACAATACAGCATTTAATATTAGTTGGGTTTTGATTTGTGGTTTTTTTTTAATTACAGTATTTTCCAGATCATAGAGACTGTAAAGACATTTTGAAGCACTAGGAAGTTTCTGAATCTCTTATTCATTCTTTTCAAAGTACAATACCGTATCTTGAAGTTTGTATGCAACCACTTCCTCTTGAGGTTTTTGTGCATTTTTTGATAAAGTTCACAAGAGCAGTAAAATGTTACCATGACTGACGAGCATAATAAATGAAACCGAATATATATTTTTTAAAAGTAAACTTAATAAGTTGTGCAATGTAAAATATTTTTATGCTAACTAATTTTTAATCAATGTTCTACTTTAAGAAAATAACAATGAAGTATTTCATTACAATCTACTAAATTATATACTAGGTAAGGAATAGCCCTTCTATTATAAAAATAACAGAAGCACTTCCCAAGAAGAAAAATTAAGTGCTCTTAAACTGCAAAATTATGCTGGCTGGCCCCTGGAATACATTTGTATGTAGCTCAGTAGCGATATGGGGACGGTGCAATTGGTTCCAGGGACAACCACAAATTGCAAGAAATGATTTAAAATATTGTCAAGCTTTAAGCAGGCAATCTTTGTTTTGTTCCCTTGGCTGCAGAGACATGAATTACATTTTCCTATAGAAGCAAGACCTTCTTTTTCATAACCACTAGCTAAAGCTAGATATTTACAGATTTGTCCCAAGGCTTACACTGATGGAGTTCTTCAAGGAACCTGACTGTATTTATTTAGCCTTTGTTCTGCATTTTATATTGTCAGGTCTGTCCAATAGCAACAAGATCTAGATTTAGCAGACATAAACTTAATCTTTTCAAATTACAAGTGCACATAAATAAACTGCCATGACTTGTAATGTGAAAATAATCTCAGTTTCAAGGCATTGCAGTAGTCCTTTCTTAGTCTCACTAATTTAACTAAGCACATGAGAAACTGAGTTCTCTATGGACCACAACGAGGCATTAAGTAATTAAGCTATAATTTTGTCCAGCTAAAATCCATGAAAGCTTTGGTTGCTGAAGGTTTACCCTCTCATGCAAATGAACTGAAGCAATCCAAAAGCTGGCAGATCTTAACACGAACGGAGCATTTGTGCAGCTCTACATCCAAAAGAAAACACATTTTCTGACTCCTTCCAATTCAGCCATTCTAACAGTTCTTTCCATTCCCTAGTACATGTTGAACTGCACCAGCATGACTGCATGGAAGTGTTTCTTCTTCCTCAACACTGGAAAAAACATTCCATTAATAAGTCGGGAGGCTCTTCAGAAAAGGGCCTTCAAAAGGCAAAGAGGTTTTTTGGAGTTGGGAGGCTGTTATTAAGGCTCTGCTGATACAGACCACCTCCAAATCCTGAGTGCACTGACTGACCTGGGGAACTATGTAAGAGTGGAAAAATCCACCACAGTTCTACCAGTCTATTTCTTTAGCAGCACCAGTGAAAACATTTTACTCCCATCTAACAATTTGTGCAAACTTTGTGCACTCAGCTGTGTGCACAAAAATACATATGCTCATGTATATGTTTATACAGGTAGGACATATAAGAATACTTCAGAGTTATTTGCCTTGCAGGAGAAAGTGAGGACTAATTGTATGGACAGACAGACAGTATTGCAGGAGTAAAAGGAAAGAATGATGGAATGATGAAATAATAAACTAAGAATTGTGGTGCAGTTGTGAGATACACTAAGACAAAGAGTTCTAATTTTCAAGAGTACATTAACAGTAACAAGAACAGAAAAATCTTCTCTTTGAAAAGCTGATGCATAAGGGATATATTTGATGCACAGGAGCCAGGGTAGAGCCAGCCAAAGGATGCAAAGTCCAGATACAGCAGCTAATGAGGAGTCTGCATCAGAACTCACAGCAAAGTCCTGATTGCATCCTCAGGTATGCTACCAGATTTTAGGAAAAAGAATTTAAAGATGGAATGCTGAATGTTTAATCTTCTTCAATATTTGTGCAACACTGTCCTCCAGGTAAATGAGAAGTATTTCAGTACTTCAGCAAAAGCTGTACAGAACAGATATCTCTAAGTAATGTCAGGTCTTGGTTAAGACAAGGCCTACCAAATTCTCAGGGCTCTAGAAAAAACACTTGGAGAGGGATATGATAATAAAAAGAAGACAGACTTGTGAAACATTCTTTTCAGTCTATTAACAGTCTCAGAGACTAACTATTTAATTCAATATTATTTTAATTTACAGGTGTAGTTTTCCTATTTTAATTTTAGAAAGAAAATTATTTAGAATTATTAAAAATATTACTAAAAGCTGTGGGGTTATATTAAGAGCACCTGGAGTACCTCTTCTACAATGACAGGCTGAGAGAGCTGGGGTTGCTCAGCCTCAAGAAGTGAAGGCTGCAGGGAGACCTTAGAGTCTCCTTACAGGACCTGGAAGTGGCCACAGAAAAGCTGGGAAGGACTTTTCAAAAGGACATGTAGTAACAGGATGAGGGGTTATGGTTTTAAGCTGTAAGAGGGGAGATTTAGGTTAGACCATTAGGAAGAAATTCTTCACAGTGAGGGTGGTGAGACATTGGAACAGATTGCCCAGGGAATTTGTGGATGTCTTGTCCCTGGAAGTGTTCAAGGCCAGGCCTGATGGAGCTTTGAGCAACCTGGTCTGGTGGAAGGTACCCCTGCCCATTCAGGGGGGCTGGAACTCAATTATCATTAAGGTCTTTTCTAACTGAAATAAATCTATGATTTTATGATAAGAAAACATTTTTTTTTCCTGTTGAAACATAAATTTAAAAAAATTAATCCAGTAGCATATTTGGTTTACATAATTTACTCCAATGGTATTCTGAACAACCTTTCAAGAATAGCTGTTCTTGTTTTTCAGACAAACATTGCAAAATATTTAACTGTGGAAATATAAAACATACATGCAAGCACGAACAAACATAAAGACATGAACACAGACACACACCCTTTTCCATACTTTAGGTAGTAAGATTATTATGATCTCGTCTGGGAGAAAGTTTCCTAGGTACCTACATATAATTGACACATGCATTTCACTTAAAAATTCCTGCATGTCCAGTACTGAGACAAGTAGCTTTTTAAACTGGAGTAGGATTTATACAGGCCAGATTCAACCATAAAAACACAAACCACTTGAACCTTAATAAAATACACAGTAATGAAAATGTTGTAAAACAGATACTGAAAACATAAAATCTTAACAAGCTTAATCACAATGAAACAGGGTCAAAGCCACTAAGTCCAGCCATCATTTGCAGAAAGCCAACAGACACCAGATGTATTTTGGTTTGAGGCAGGGGGGAGGAAAATAAAACCTTAAACTATTTTCAGCATTGTAACATTGTACAAGTGATATACAGACATAATGAACAGAGCATTTAATATTTCACTAACTGGAAAAGTTCTAGTATTGTACTAAAATTCATTTGGTCACAACTCATAATCTATCCTATAAAAGAACCATCTGGTATGTGTTAGTAATACACAAACTGAGGGACAGTTGGAATTTCTCCCTCCTTGACCTCTTATTTAATACTATTTTAAAAGAACTTTTAAAAACTCCTCTGAAACAAGCAACTCCAGTTTAATGTAAATCTATAAAATCCTAAACATTACTTTGAAGTCACAGATCCTTTTAACTCAGTATCCTACATATATGAGGGTATTTTATTTGTCATAAAAAATAACATATATGTGAAAAATGTCTGAAAATGAAGTAAGTGAGTAAACTCACATTTAAAAATAAGTATGTTGCTGTGACAAAGAAGGAAAAAGCCTCTCATATTCATCCTTAAAATGACTTTGAAAGATCTGAATGATCTGCTGCATCTGAACACTTCCATCTCAGGATTTTCCTTTTTGTAGTACAATTATCAAAGTTTCCAAAACGCTTCAGCCTTCAATGCTTATAAAGTAATTGCTATACCAGATATCACAATTTGATATTGTTATGATGCTAAGACAGCAAGCAGCATTTCCCAAGCTTTCATAAAATATAGTTTATTAACTGCTAATCTTAGGTTCTACAGGACAGTGTTGACTGTACTCAGTGTTGACTCTGCAATCAGCAGGAAGGTATTTCTGCATTTATGAATTACTGAGTTTTAGGATTCACTTTGCTGGGCTGATTTCTGTGATTGTACAGAAGCCAGGCAAGTTAGCAGACCTTCACATAAGTGTGCGATCACAACCTCTTATAATGAGCAGCCCAAGTGTTTAAAAAGCCTAAAAATTTGCAAAGTAAACCTGAAAAAATGGCTGCCAAATAGTTTGTTTGTTTTTTTTTTTTTTTAAGCCTTCTTACTGGAGGGGCAACTTGAATTTTTTTTGTCTGAAGTAAAAGAGATCTGTGACTCTGTAGCTGTAGCTTCAGGAAAAACTGTAAATATCACAAAGAACTGGCAAGAATTTCCTGTTGCAGGACTGAAGTATGAGAATGCCAAAGTAACAGCACAATTATCTAGCAGCCAAGTTGCTCATGCAGTTTTCTAAAAGCACTTAACCCTACAATTCAGATCATCACATAGTATGATTTAGGGAGATTTAGGCTCCTCCTGGAAGGGGGCAAATAAGGATATATAGAATAAAGAATTGCCATGGATTTTCCAGGGAATTGTGAGATCTCAATCATTAGAAGTTTTTACAAAAAGGTTAGACAGACATCTGTTGGGAATAAAGTAAGGACAGTTTATCCTCTCGGCAAAGGAGTGGCCAACATAACATCTGGGAGTCTCTTTCAATCCTACTTGCTATGATGCTACACTGTGCAAATGGAGAAAAGAAAAATACTTTTTAAACAACATTCAAGTTTTGCCACAGTGTTAAGAAGCATTCTTTGAAAAGAAAAACAGGGCAGTGAAAGGTCTAAAGGTTCAAGCTGGATGTTATTTACCAGATACTGCTGTTCTCTAGTACAGTGAACATTATTTCACAAATTGCTTGTTAAAACTACAAAAACTACCCTGGCTTATGTGGAAGCTACAGTATTTTCAGTTGGGTTTTTTTGTTTGTTTGTTTTTTGTTTGTTTTTTTGTTTTTTTTTTGTTTGTTTTGTTTTTTACCTGCAAAGGAAATCCCTTTACTCTCTTTAGAGATACACATAGAGAGACAAATGCATATTTCAAAATAGTGTATCGGAGCACTGATCTGTCACCCACCAAACATCACACTTTAAATCTCTAAAATGATTTTGATACAGTCAGGCAATACTCTTCATAAACACTGATCTTTAATCACTGCTGTAAGTAGTTACATCTTGAACTGGGTGGATATGCTGTCACTTGACACTTAAGTTATCAAACCTAATTTTATTTATGTACACACACATGTGTATATGTATGGGAAAACCTTCTCTGGGGAGAAAAAGAGAAATTATAGCAAATATGACTAATATTACAGCAAAGAAGATGGGATCAATCCAGGAGAGGTACTCACTCACTGAAATGTATGAAGCTGTAATCATTTACCTGAGGGCTGACTCTGATCTTGATGCTGGCAAACCTTCATTAAATTTTTATTTTAAACCCTGTTTCCCTCTGTTAAGTGACAAGAAAAACCCAACTCAAATACAGACTTAGAGGTGGGATCCAATAGGTCAGCCTCCCAGTGCATAAACCAGAAGGAAAAAAGTGGACTGTGGGTGGTTTTTTGCCAGGGCCATTGTTAAACCCAAGTGATTTTTCAGAGGCCTTGAAATAGCCAAAGGTGAACTGACTATGAAACAGTAAACGTGAAAACAAAAGTGAAAAGCTCCTCTCATATTCCAGTCCCGGGAAGAAGCTCACAGCCTGAGCAAATGGACTACATGATTAGACAAATGTATTCAAAAGGCTCACCCCACCCCATAGGAACCGGCTTCCGTACAGCTGCAGCTGCTATTTCTGCAAGGTACGGGGCTGCAAAGAGAGCAGCAGATCCCAGGGGACATGGCAGGCTGGTGCAGGCCTCTTACACAGCCAGACCTCCACTGTGACCCGGGCACAGAGTGACACTTTGCAGTCCTCAGGAAGAAGCTGTCAGGGCCTCAGCAGGTAAGGGGAGCGGCGCTGCCTTCCTCCTCCAGTGCCATCTCCAGCTCTGCTGGCCCGGTGTCATGGAGAAAAACCCAGTATCTGAACAGGGTACAATCCTGTACCTTAGCAGACTTTTCTATGAGATTTTAAATCTGATCTGGACCTGCAGGAGAGAGTTTTTATACGGCATGGATACAGTTTCCTTTTTTTTCTTAAGGAACTACATTTTTGAAGCAGTAGGAAAGGTCCTCAGCTGAAGCAAAGACAGCGATGCCATTGCACACCAGCAACCAGCAGCCAGAAATACTTTCGTAACTTCCTTCAGCATTTCAACAATATTCTCTGCACATCCGAATTAAAAATATGAGGACTATGTTGAAAAGGAAAAAAAATACAATATTCTGTGTATTGTGTTACGAATGTTGCTAAATTCTTAAGACTGTGAAAAAAGCCTTCTAGTCTACCTCATGTACTCTTAACTAATTAAAATTAATTTCTGTATTTCTTATGTCTGTCCTTATTTATGTCCTCCCCCATATAATTAATTTCTTTCATTCCTATAGATCTTCCCTTAGAAATTTCTCTACACTTCCAATCTCATTGTTTCCTTTCAGCTTCTACTTAGTCTACCTCCCCCTGTATCAAAGCTTTCCAGTTAGGAACCTACTTGGATAATTTCTAGATAGCATTTTGTTTTACATTCTCTTTTTAATTTATTTCCCAGGCTGCACCACCTAATTGGTTTAATGAAATGATTTGTTGTCTCATATTACAAAGGTAGAGTCTATCATGTAGGAATCCATTCTATTCTACTTTTCATGCTCATCATGTACACTGAAGATGTCAAATGCAAATAGTTTCCAAATCTGTAAACCTTTGGGAAATAGTTTTCTATTTGGGCATGTTAGGAGACAATAGTCATCACTGACTTTTTCACATAGTATTCTTTATCTATTTAGGAGATTTGTTTGTGCTTTGCAAATCTAAAAAGCTTTGTATTTCTCCCAATTGCGAAGCTGTTGCTGGCAAAAAAATTTTAAAAATTAGCTCCCACTTTGAAGTTTAAAATTACGTTTTAAAAATCTTGAATATATTTGTTTATTCTCTCTTATAACCAAACTATTCATGTGCAGAAGTATGATCTAAAATGCAGATGTGGGCATGTAAATCTGTAAAGTTATGTGCACTAGCTATTGTAAATGATAACATAGCTGCTGTAATTAAAATAGTTACTAGTTCTTCCATAAGGTTATCTGCATCTGTACTGACTTCTTCTGTACATAAAGTGGCTGGTGACCGAATAACCACCTTCAGAGGGTGTCATTAAATAAAAGAAAGAATGTAGCCTTATCGAAATAACTTCTTTCTGTAGGAAAAGGCCCCATGACTAGAGAGGGAAAAAAATTATTTCCTATAGTGGAAACAAGTGCCCATATTTTGTTTCCAGATAAAGATTAATTATGCTAGAATTAATCTGAGTTAAATGCTATCTTTAAAACAGTACTTCCAGATTTATCAGTTGCATATCTATAACAGTGTAACAAGGAGAATTTCTCCTTATGTTCACCTTAAAATAAACCATAGATTTCGTCTATGGGGAACATTTATTTATCCTTCAGGACATCTTTTATATTACTGTCATTTTTTGCTTTTTACTGCACTTATGTGAAGCTATCCGTTTACTTTAGATTTAAACCATATTTCTTTTGTACTGGCTTATGAGTTGCTTCGGAAAAGATCCTGCCATTCCAGGAGATTCAGTTGTAAAGCAAATATTCCTTCCAGCTTCTCCCATGCAAATAGTTATTGAACATACCAATAGTTATTGACATAACCTGTATGTCTTAAGAGTGAAAAGTAATGTGACAGATAGGAAAACTACAATGCAAGCAATAATTGGTACTATGGGATTAGTGAGAGCACAATGAAATCCAAATGAATGTCCATACAAAATCATAATTAGACAACCAGCTCAGTACAAAATCTCTTCTATCAAGGCTGTTTGAAGAGCAATTATTAGATTTGCATTTTTTTCACCTCAACTAATGGAAAAATGGTGGCTTATAAGACAGTTAAAAATACTGACTATTTAAGAGCACTCAATGAAAAATACAGTATGCTCCTTCCATAACTCTTCTCTGGATTTAGACACTTCTTGCTGTATGGATGGTGATTTAAAAAAGGTAAAGTGATCCTGTACTAGCAATGGCATTGTTAGTACAAACACCAATAGAGCCAGCAAGACAGAATGGCTTAACCAAGAACCAAAGAGATAGAGATTTTAGAAGGATCCTCTTGCTGCCTCCTTTCTGAAGTGGTATTTAGACATGAAATAATCTTTGTCTTCACAGTACAATTGCAAAGTGAGGAATAATTATAATTGCCATTCTACAAATGAAAGGGACTAAGGGGCTATATTTTAAATGCACTTAGATGCCTTGAGAAGCAGATAGGCACCCAGTGGTATTTTAGCTCTTAACCTAATTAGCAACTTTAGTTGCAAATTCTAGCCTTGGGCATCAGTTTTTGATAGCTGTGCTGTCTACTAAATCACCAGAAATATCATTACAGCTGTCTTTCTGAGTTTGATGTTTAGTGTTTATATGTAACTTTAGTTAAATGGAAAAAGAAATGGAGAATGTTCCAAAACAGTACAGAATAGACTTCAAGTGAATATGTATGAACAATTTTGCAACAAAATACATAACAGGCATTGGAATTATGCCAAGACAGGATATTAAATACCCTAATTTAGTTCGTTTAGTTGCCTGATCTTAGATGTATTAACCACATACTATTTCTGTCACATTATATTTTCCCCTTTCATTCTGAAATTGTAGTTCATAATGCTACATTCTAGGAAAATTAAATTTCTACATTTTACTCTCAGTTTTAATGCTTATTTACTGAATATTCCTATATTACGTCCTTCTTTGAAGTTAAAAAAAATTGTTTAACTGTATCAGGATACACACAAAAAATAGAACATATATACATTTATACTAAGAAAAAGTATGTTAAAAACTTCACTTATATTTAGCATTAAATGGGTTAGAAACATTTGCATTACAGTTCCCAGTATGAATACTGCAGGAAAGGGTTGGCAGCATGGGTAGGAATTCACAAATAGGTATCTTAAATGAACCTAGAAACATTAATATCTCAAACTTCCCAAATTAAAATGGAACATTTGAAGGTTGACATTTATTCTTCTATTTTTTATAGCAAATACAAGGTCTCCAGGAAGAGACCTGATAGTGGCCTTCTGGCACATGAAGGGAGCCTACAGGAAAGCTGGGAATGGGGCTTTTCACCAGAGAGGGTAGTGACAGGACAAAGGGTAATGGTTTTAAACTGAAAGAGGGTAGATTTAGGTTAGATATTAGGAAAAAAATCTTCACCATGAGGGTAGCAAGATACTGGAACAGGTTGCTTAGGAAGGTTGTTGATGCCCCCTCCCTGGAAGTGTTTAAGGCTAGGTTGGATGAAGCCTTGTGCAGCCTGGTCAAGAGGGAGGTGTCCCTGCCCATGCAGGGGGTTGGATCTTGATGATCTTTAAGGTCCCTTCCAACCCAAACCATTTTATGATTCTATGTATCTAACTACATTTTGTTTCTGGAAGGAACAAAAGCCAGCTGGGCTCATTATCCACTCCTCCAATCACCTGCAAATCACCAGAGCTCACCATGATTGGCACCTCTACTTTTTGAACAAGCAACAGTGCTGACAAAATTCAACCTGTACAAAGGCGGTGCTACTCCCTTTGACTGGAGCCACTGCAGTGAGATCAGTGATGTTCTTTGTAAAATCAATTTAAGGGATCTACAGGGAAGGTCTTCCTGACTTGCTTTAAGCCAGCAGAACACTCAAATATAGAGCATCTTGATTACAGTGGTAGATTAGTTTTTGAACTGACAGTGCTGACACTGCCAGTAAAAAAATTAAAAAAAAAAATTTAAAAGTAACAGGAAAACCAGAATGTGGTGGAGGATCGCCTCTTTGAAGAATAAAACAAAGACCAGACTAAGTCTATGCAGTCTGTCACTGAGTTCTCAGCTTTTTTTCTTGCTGTTTCATGATTTACATCAGAAATTGTGCAGTAGACATAGTAACAGCAAAGCTGTTTTTCTGACTCCCCTTATCATCTAGTACTGAAAAGGCCATGTATGTTTGTCATAGAACACTTTTTCACTCCACGGAATCTCTAGAAACCAGTCCAAATATACACTTCAAAGCAGGAGAACAGCAAGAAAGTTCTCATGCCCAGCTTTCTTAACAATATTCTGGTGAAACACTCCTACCATAGCTCCCACTGTGCAGGGAAAGTGAAGGGAACATTTTTGACTGTAAGCACTGGAGAACTCTCTCCTGTAAGAAGATTGCACGTTTTTCAGTGTGCAACCACCACAACTTATTTTAAGAGGGCCAAGACAGAGTCTTCATGAAGATTCTAGGGTAGGTATAAAATTACTATGGATGTCCTGGAATATTGCTTTGGGGGCATGGTATATGGAGGAAAACCTTTTTGCTCGTAGATGTTTTGACAACAGTGATGATTTCTTATATTCAGTAAGCTTTTGACTTTTGGTAGGAATTAAAACATCCTGCATTTGATGATAGGTGTTGCCTACTAACTAAATCCAAAAAACAACAACCTTACCTCCTAAAATCAGAGAATGATAGTAGAGTTATCTGGTTCAGTTGTTCACAATATATTGTTCCTTACTGAAAATTACATTTTGCTAGAGGGGCACAGCTGAGAAAGATAAAGAGTTTTTTGCTTTGTGCCAGGTACTGTGATTTGAGTCAGATGGATACCTCTGGGGAAAGGCAAAAGGTGCAGTCACTAGCTGTGAGAGAAAGTCTGACTTTTCTCTGAGAACCTAGCATGGTCAGAATCAAACTCATTGCAACCCACAAGGCCTCTGAAAGTAGCTGACTGGAAAACAAGGTTGTAGACAAAAAAACTTAATTTGTCCTCCAGTGACACATTTAAGCAAAGTGGAGAATTGTTTTCAAAGCATTTGTTTTTATTCAAGCTTAACCAAGAGACCTCAGTGGTTTTTGTTTTTATTAAGAAAAAAAAAATTACTGTTGTAGTTTGTCTTCAGATAATACCGGACTCAGAATACAATTTGTAAGTTGCTCTGACTTTTCCATTAGCAGATTTAAAAAGAAAGATTCAGGAAGATATATTTCAGAGCTCTGGCTGATACCAGTTTTCCTCTACTCTTCCTCAAATAAAGATAGCAGCCAGTCCTAGGTGCTGCTCTGGTGGAATGATGAAGGCCCA
The DNA here is from genome assembly GCA_023637945.1 of Phaethornis superciliosus. Classification (NCBI taxonomy): domain Eukaryota; kingdom Metazoa; phylum Chordata; class Aves; order Apodiformes; family Trochilidae; genus Phaethornis; species Phaethornis superciliosus. Next base: position 39,220,799 of record JAJQWJ010000001.1, read on the forward strand.
ACTGCTCCACTGTCAGTCTTGTATAGTGGTGGGATAGAGGGGCCTTCCCTTTGGGCCAACCCTGAGACACAGATGCCCAACTATTCTTGTGCTAGCTGCCATCTATGTTAGCATATAACAGCTGCCACATCAGTGGAGAAGGCTGGGAGCCCCAGGTTATGTTCAGCTCCCAGTGGAATTGCCATTTATTTTATAAAAAGTGGTCAGAGTTAATAGCAAGAGAAAATAATGGTGTTATGTGAAAAGGATGGCAAGTGCACTGGAGGCTTGACCAGGACATCTGGCTCCCAAACATACACAGGATCTGTGTTAGGCTATGTGTGATGTTGGGGGTGTTGCTGATAAAAAGAACTCAAGCACACCCTGGGCTAAAAGGGGCCCTGCTGGCAGCCCTACAAACATTTTCAAAGATTTGTGTGTTAACTTTTAAAAGTGTCAGAAAGAAAAATGCGAACCTGACAGAGCGACAGAAGGAGCATGATTCAGTTGCTGAAATATCATAGAATCATCATGGTTGGAAAGGACCTTCAAGGTCACCGAGTCCAACCATCAGTCCTATACCACCTTAAACACTAAATCATCTCCCAAAGCACCACATCTATCAATTTTTTTGATACCTGCAGGGATAGCACCCTCACCTCTCTGGGCAACCTGTTCCAATGATTCACCACTCTTTCAGTGAAGAAACTTTTCCTAACGTCTAATCTAAAACTTCCTTGGTGCAACTTGAACTCATTACCTCCCTTCTTATCACAAGTCACTGGGGAGAAGAGAGTGCAGGCCACATATCTGCAAGCCCTCTGCTGATGTCTCATGTACCCAAGGCCATTAAGAGAGGTAGTGTCCTGGTTTGGGCCAGGTGATTTTCTGGTTTGTACTTTTGCTTTCAGCTAAGTCTCTTGTAAGTAGCTGCACTTGCTGAAATTAACAGCAAGTTTCTCAGTCAGTGTCTGCTTCTAGGACTGATAACACTCGATGTTTATAGTTACAGCCAGAGACTGGTATGCAGGACCAAGGACTCTGCTCAGCTCTGAGGAACATTTTACCCTCCAGAAGGAGTAAGGAGGTCCCACCTGAAACCCTCCTTTGGGAGGACCAGACAAGACAGATGCCAGAATTGACCATGCAGAGTACTCCATCCCATACACGTCATACTCGGTATAAATTTGAGGGATCACAAGGATCAAACCCTTCTTCTTCCTGCCCTTCCTGCTTCCCTTCCTCGCCTGTTCCCAGTTTTTGCTTCAGCATCCTGGGAGGATTCCATCCGTCCCTCTGCCTGTGGTCCTGATCCCTGCCAGCCTGAATCTGTGTGTTCCTGCCTCCAGCTCCCGACTGCTGCTGACCCCAGGATTCCAGCCTGGACTTTCCCAGGGCTGCCCTGGGGCCTCGGTGGTGACGTGAGAGTTATTGGGGGAAAGGGGGAAGGAACGTGGTATCACTTTTCCTGTATATTTGTATATATTTAGTAATTTTTCCTATTTACCATTACTGTTTCACTAAAGTGGTGTAGTTTAGTTTCCAACCCTTAAGTGTCTCTTCCTTATTCTCTGTCCTTCCTTTATCAGGGAGGAGACGGGGATTAATAGAGAGCAATCTGTCATTCGGTTTAATTGCTGGGCCAGTGTTAAACCGTGACAGATAGTCAGGTGCTGATGTCTAAGCACCTAAGTCTCACTCAGTGTTTCAGAAACATTTCTGAGAGAGCAATCGATTGTTTTGGGACTTTGACTAAGCAAAGTGATTATTTAAGATGAAAGCAAGTATAATTCTGCCAATCTGGATTGCCCCACGTGGGGGGCAGCAGGGCAGGATGGGATGGAAAATAAATGAAAAATCAGTAATTGCTTCTGATCTGAGCTTTCTACAGTTCTTGTATCAAAGAGAGGAAAAGAACCACCAAAATGGATATCTGGCTTTCTTACACTGTAATTCCAGAGACAGACAAGAAGTTCCAAGTTCTCATTTCCCATTCTGGCTCTCTGGTGCCTGAGATGAGCATAAAACCCAACATATATACCCGTGAAACCGACTCTCAGATATGACAGCTGGTGAGACACAGCAACTGGGTGAATGCAGACAGGAAATTGTTACCAGAGAGGCAGACAGAATGACAGACACTGCAGGCTCCCTCCTAAACTTTTTTTACTTTCGGGCATGTGGCAGATTTGGAGCTGCTCTGTATTTATTTAGAAATATCACGCATTAACTTAATCATTAGAATGGTTTTTTTTACAGCTATAGAGGTTTAAGTCTGTCACAGTCTGTCTGAAAATACAGACAGCAAAAGCAAAAGTATCACAAAATCTGTGCCACTTCAAGAGTTAAAAAACAGTGCCAAAAGAGGTAGTTTTGGTTTCTTTTCCAACCAACCTATAAACCAGCTCTGGCCTTGACAGGTAAATACTGGAGGAATGAAGGAATGAAGATGAAGACTAACAAGAATACTTTCATGCTCCAAAACTGTCTTATTTACTAACAGGAAAAAGTTGTTAGTGAGTAATATTTACACAAAGTCCAAGTTACACAATTCCCTCCTTCTGTTGCTGCTGTCTTACCACAAGATACTACATCTCAGAAAGGCCTTATTAGAACACAACACACCATAAACCCAGATTCCCAAAAATAACAAATGTGAGTAACTCTGGTCAGTCAGAAAGACAGTATAGCACATATGAAAAACAAAGAAAGTGAAATTCCACTTTCAGGTATAAAATAGTCACACCCTTCCCACCAAGAATTACAGGTGCAATGGTATTCAGCCATCTGTTCTCTGCCATTAAACTTAGATACCACATGACTACAACACTTTGCACCCTTAGCACCTCCTAAATCCACATGTGAAACACAGATTGTTAGGAACAGGAGAGGAGCTTCAGCTTCTACTGTTGTGCCATCAACCTGGGCCCAGCACTCAGAGGAATCCTGCTAAAAAGACCCAGAACTTTGCTGCAGATTAGCACTGTGGTCTCCCCCCATCAGTCTTCTGGGATCCACCTTCCATCTTTCACATGATGGAAGAGAAAAAACTCAGCAGAGCATAAAATAGCAGAGTTACAAATGTTAATGCATGAAGATGAGAGCCACGAATATTATCTGTATTCACTCTGAGGTATCAGTAAACCTGATTTTGTCTTTTGAAAATGCTAAGACTGTCTCATTTATTTGTTCACTGTGAAATTAATCCTAATGGGCTCGAAACAGTCTTTCAGTTCAGAGGGTCTGGGTGCAGTTTCTTCTTTTAGAGAGGAGGTTACAATGAAAATGAAATACAGAAAATCAGTCTACTCTCCCTGTGGTAAGACTTCGTCAAAATGATAATCAGACTTTTCTCCTGCAGTCCTCATGGACCTGTAATGTTGCATGAAACCCCACTGAACTTTTCTTCTCCTTACTTCCCTAAGCTGATCCAAATTCAGCTCTTAGAAGCCTCTTTCTAAAACAACAGATAAGAAATTTACATCCTCTACACATGTAATTGAAAGCTACAATATGTATTGAACAAATCACACTGAAAAAACTCAAACCAAACTCTGAAAGAGGATAATGGAAGTTATTCAGTTAGTGCAGAATTATTCCAAAGAGCAGGCAAAACTGGAGAAAAAACATCATTAACAGGCTACAATAAGACACTATCGGAGACAGGAAGCATTGTTAGAAAGGTGCACATTGTCTGGTGGCAATCACGCACCAGTATTTTATCAAAGGTTAAAGGCAAACCTAGCAAGAAATGCAATTATCTGGAACTTCCTAAGCTCCAGGGACAAGGTTTTCAAAATATCATGTATGATGTCTTACTCTCACACACCCCTAAAAAATTCCTTGGTTTTAAAAATTGTTGTAATCTAAAACATTGTACTGAGGGTTAAAAGAAATTGAAACCAGTGTTTCTGAGAGAAAATATGTCAGTTACCTCATATATGCTTAAGTTGAGGCAGGACCTTTAGGAAGTTTTAACAATTTTAAGGCAAGGGAGGTAAATCACTTACTGGAATAATGAACGTGAGCTTTGGTTTTGCCATCAATTATTTTAATGCAAGTACATAGGCATCATATTGTACATTATGTCAATCGTAGTCTACCATTTCATTAATGTTAAATTAATAAATTTATGATACAGAAGACCTTAACGACTCCTCTGCCTCTACACAAAATAGTCTCTTTGATTTTGAGCTTAAAATCAACTTTTTTTTTCAGGAGGAAGTCTGGTACAAGGCTTACTTTCTGATAGGCTTTTCAGCACTGCAGTTGGCAAGATGTTATCACACATGTCACTCTTTCTTACTGGTCATTTATGTCCAGCACTTTATAAAATACATGTTTTGAGACAGACATTTATCACTTAACTAGGAATATTCTATTATTATATTTGCTTATGTCTCAAAACAGGATCTGTATTTTTGTTAATTGCTGATTTCTCTTAGATGTGTTTATCTAACCCCTGGAGAATCCAGCCCATAATATCTTTTTCATAGGTGAGACAGAAATATGTCAAAATATGAAGTCCACACCACCTGAGCAAACAAAGAACAATAAGTAGAAGTCTGGCATTCATTCTCCTTCAGCAAAGAAGTTGCCATTTTTGAAAGTTTTGCTAATTCCTTTGACTAACCCAAGAAACTGAGCCCTTCTCCTGGTCCCAAACTCTTACCAATGCTGGCCAACAGTGAGTAGACAGCTGTGGGTTTGAAGCTAATAGACAGAACAAATGGCTTGGAGTTCATTTGAAACAGGGAAAAAATAGGGAGCTAATTTTGCTAAAAGAATGAGTTTAAAGGTCCCAGGAGAAGGGAAAGAATGTAAGCAAGGAGACAGGAATGAGACAAGGAAACAATTATCAATGTGCTGAAAAAGAAAATACAAAGTTCCTCAGGAAAGGGAAAGTTATATGAGAGTGAGGACAGGGCAAGAGGGAAAAAGCAAGGAAACATTGCAAATACTAGCAAAAAACACTGAAAAGGGTCTGGAAAAGCACAGCAAAGGAAAATTAGTATGGGTTTACATCTTTACTACTTTGTCTAACAGGGAGGTCTTCTGGGTTGGGAGTGTTTGTACATCAGACAGATGTCGGGCATAATAGTAGTGGATTTTAAAAAAAGTAATACTGATGTGATTAAACCAGTACAAGAATGTGAAGATGTTGTCACAGCCCCTCGTCAGGCCTGGGTCTCAGCTATAAAGGGAGCAAATGAGAAATTGCATTCACTCTTTTTTCCTCAGATAGGAAAAGGGGTCTGGAAAAGCATAGCAAAGGAAAATTAGGATGGGTTTACATCTTTATTACTTATATTAACTTCATGCTTCTCCTCTTTTTTTTTAATATTTTCTGCTTGGCTGTAAAAGTATTTTTCACATACTTTGAGCCTGCCACCATGAAATACAGTCCCTCAACAAGTGACAGGATCATATCTACTATTGTAGTAACTTACAATCAGATTCAATCAACAGCCTGAAAAGAGGCCATTATAATAATTTTCCAGTCTTCCTCCTGTCTTGTATAACAAACAAAAAATACCTGTCCTAGAAAGGCAGAACCTAGTAACAACAGCAGCAGACCAGTAATGTGTTGCTGACCAGAGATAAAAAAAAAGCAGATAATCTTTAGTTTCTTCAGTTCACTAGTCCCTACGTGTCAACACTCCTGACATGTTCATTAAGTTAACAAGCAGTTCTGTAATGTATTAGTAACATCTCTTCAAATTTATAAAGATGAAACGTGTGACTATTTGTATGTTGTTGTTACTTTATTTGTTCTCCAGTCACAAAAGCTATTGCATTTCTGTGTTCTATTTCGTTAGCCAGCCAGGGAATCTTGGTATCTGTTGATCATTTAGTGCTGAAAAATTGAGTTACTGACATGTAGAACTCATCATAAAAGACTCTTGTAACTCAAAAAATCTGTCCCTGGAAGTACTGTGAAAAAAGCTGACCTTAACACAAGTGGTTGCACGAATCCAAAAGAAAACACAGTAAGAGAAAGCTAGCTGGAAATTTCAACAATCTTTTAATCTGCTCACAATTCTCTATATTACCATAACTCTTCAGGAAATCCACCATCAAAATTAGGGAATTGCAAACAGATGTGTGGTGTATTTTAAAACCTTGTCAATATCCTGGTTACTGAGTTAGAATCCAAAACAGCACAAAAACATGAACTCAGGGGATCACAATGCTCCCTGATTTACTCAAGTAACCGGAACCATATACTATTGACTTTATTATTCATTACATCACTTATGCATCAAAATGGTACTCATTCTCCTTTTGCAAACAGGTCCTGTGTTCTCTTGTGATAAGTTAACTTATTTTGGATGATGGAATCAGTATATGATCATATAATCAGTTCAAGAAACCCATACAAGTCAGCAACGGATAAAATAAATGCAACGCTGTAATACGAAGGCATTTTTAAAATCAGTTAAGGCTTGCAGTACAGTTTTGAAAACAACAGAGATGCCTGCATTTCAGGGCTCATTTACTTTATCTCATAAGCATACATATGTAGATTTCAAGAACAAGTAAATCTGCATTTTGTATTGCTGCTGCCCTTTCAGCTGAGTAAAAGGAATAACTATAGACCAGAAAAAATATAAGAATAAAGACCAAAAAAAGAAGAGAGTATTGGTTTTGGATTATATGGTGTAAATCAAAACAATTAATTAAAACAACAAAGTGAAAGCATAACTGAGAACCTGAATATATTAACAGTCAAAGTGGGATTCACCTTCTTACCTCCTTACAAAAACTTTGATGTTTAAACTCTCCTTTATAGTTAGGCAACAATTCCAAGGCAGTCATTCCACCTTTTTCTGTAGTCAGCCCTTCCAAAAGCAAACTCACTCTGCCTATTGAGGACAATTTCTTTGGGATGACATGGGTCACCCCTCCCTCCTGACTTCAGAGGGAGGCACCAAACTTTCAAATGATTAAAACCATAAAACAGAAATCTGAGGTTTTCTGTTCCTATGACATCTTATTGCTTTCCTAATTTCCCTCGATGACTGTGAAGACACAGCAAAATCCTACATCTAATCTGACATATCAGAGGCTGCTAGATTATGAAATCTGACTTTTTGAACTCCAGACTCAGATGTCCTTGAAAAATCTTGCACATACAAATAAAACACATTTAATAATATTGCTTTTTACAGAGCTTTTGGAATGTCAGACACTGACCACTTTGTTACAAAGATAAGTAGCATTTAATTATTGATTTATGTATGTTTTATGCTGGTTTAGAATTAAAATTTAATCTTTCATCTAGTATAAAAATGAAGGAAAAGGGGGGGTCTGCTAAAAAACTCTGCACAAATTCTAGGACAATAATTGAATTTGTTTAGTTTGTTTTCCAAGCACATAATTTTAGAAAGGGATATTCATGGAAAAAAAATCAACTGGGAGAAGAACATGACTAACATTGTTTTGAGAAAAATACAGTTTATACAAAAAGATGGTTTTTGTCTTCTTTACCAGGAAAATGAACTGAGCCACAAAAAAAGAATTTTTATATTACATTACATTTTATTAAACTTCATGAGAAATATTTCTGTTAAATGCAGCATTAAATAAAAAAGAAATAGAGATCCTCCTCATACTTCCATCAAAAGCTGATGCATAATCAGAAGCAAAGGTACAATAAGCCATGAGTTTCAAAATAAAGGAAAAATAATAAAACAATGCAAAAATCCACAAGCACAGGCATGAATGTTAGGCCATTCCTTCAGCTACCTCATATGTGTATTTACTCTTTATTGAAGATTGTGCAGAATTCTTTTTCTCTACAAACAGAACAAGTGTTTGAGGCTAGTTTCTCTCCTTTTTATTTCCTGTATCAGTTGAATTAAAATACTTTTTTAAAAAGTCTAGATCCATTCCTAGTTTTCTAAGTAAGTAAATACACCTTGTGGAAGATTAATTGTTGTGTCTTATCAAGAAGAGTTTTGAATATAACCAGGTAAATCCAGCAACCACAGGGAGGGCCATTCAATCCAACTTAACAGAATCACAGAATTGTCACAGTTGGAAAAGACCTCCAAGATCACCACATCCAACTATCAGCATCCCCCTGAATAAAATACAGGTACCAATATCTGTATCCCCTGCTAAAGCATGTCCTGTAGTGCCTCATCTGCACAGTTTTTAAATACCTACAGGGATGGTGACTTCACAGCCTCCCTGAGCAGCCCATCCCAATGCCTAACTACTCTCTCAGTGAAGAATTTCTTCCTCAGATCTAGTCTAAAACTTCCCTGGTGCAACTTCAGGAGCAATAAGGTCTCCCCTCAGCCTCCTCTTCTCCAAACTAAACATTCCCAATTCCCTCAGCCTCTCCTCCCAGGGCTTGTTCTCCAAGCCCTTCAACAACAACCTGGTTGTCCTTCTCTGAACTCACTCCAGCAGCTCAGGGGTAGCAAGGGGCTCAGAACTGAACACAATGCTTGAGGTGCTGCCTCACCAGTGCTGAGTACAGGGACAGGATCATTTCCCTCCTCCTGCTGGCTGCTCTGTTCCTGATAGAAGCCAGGATGCTGTCGGCATTCTTGGCCACCTGGGCACAAGTAATAACTGTGATAAACCAGTGATAACTGCTGTATAAAACTGCAGAGGTCTGCTCAGGAAGAAGCACTGCTCTACAACTGCCTGACAGAGCAAGTACTGAAAACTACCTTTATGGCAGAAATTGTGGTGGCATATTGCATCTAATCTAAAAAAAAAATCAGTAGAACACTAAGAAGAAACTCTCCCATAGGTATGTAGGACATGTCACGTACCTGCCAACCATGTGAAATCTGGGCACAGCTCTTTTGTATTCCAGGTGGCAATCCAAGTCAGATACTTGTCCAGTCCTAATGGAAGGCCTAAGAAACAGAAGCAAAAAAAAAAAAAAAAAAAAAAATCCATCAGCATCCACATTTGCAATGCATGACAAAAATGCCTTCCACATCACCTTGCTTTTGTGTGCTATTTATTATTTAGTTTAGTTCATGACAAAAAAACATACAGAGCCCATTTAAGGCTTATCCAGTTCAATAGTGAAAACTGAAGAATTAAGTCTGCATATGATTGAAACCCACTGTCATAAGCTTTTTGGCAAATACTACCTAACATTCTGGCACTGTACATTGCCACATATTTTTGTATACTACTTGATAATGAATTTCTAGCCAATGTACCCATCTGTCATGTAAGTGAAAATAATCCCATACAAATAAAACATGAAAAATATGCTTGCAAAGCTGTAATAAATTTGCTTTTCTGTAACTATGAACATTTGAATTTTTATGAATGCTTAACCTAAAATAACTTTTTGTTATTCATTCTCAAATAAGAGTAAATATTTAATGAGCAGTTGTTTTTTTAAAAAAATATCTTAAGTCCACTTGAAGACTAGAGCAAATTATAAAAAGTTTAAGGTATTTTAAAATAACAATACATTGACAGTAGTTATTTAAAAAGAAAAACTGTTCTAAAGATGAAAACTCAAAACTTGAAATGGCCTGGTATGTCTTATAATTCAATCTTGATCTAGATCAAAAGGCTATTGCCACAAAACTTATCTCTGGCAATAAATATTCAGAATCAAAGTTGCAGTTGTTTGTAGCCAATGGGGTAGAACAAAGGACAACATTTAGGGACTGTGCAATCTGCTCATGACAGTGACAGAACCAATTTGCTATAGACAGCTTCCTTTCTCTGCTACTGAACATATTGGTAACTGTTTATTTTTAACTTGGACCTCATATGCCTGGAAATTTAAACAATACATCAACATTTTAAAACAATGGAAGACTACTCAAATTCCATTTACAGGGTGAACACATAAGATATCTATGCTCCCTCAAAGTTTTGATATTTCACTGAACGCAAGCTCTAATACCAAAAGGTTTTCTTTACAGAAGGCACGTTTGAGTTGTCAAAAACCACTCGGTTGTAATGAAAGAAAAGTACTATGAGCCCAAATAAAGATGCTACTTTTTCTTCCAAGGACAATGAACTTGTACTCAGTGTAGAGGTGAAAAATATATACCAAAGGAGTATTTTTATATTTGGTAAAGTTATGTATCTTTTAACATTAAGTATATAAATCCAATTCTTAAATATTAATCTTCTTTAGTAAAAGCTTAACAGTTTATACTAAAAAAATACTACATCTGAATGAAACCTTTGGTAAACATTTATCCTATTATAAGTAATCAAAAATACATGCCCTATATTAACTGTGTATAAACTACTGAAATATTTACAGGATAATGAGTTCTTTTCAGTTTAAACCACTAAAATGCAGCAGACTTTAACTGATTTTGGATGCTGTACCATACAGAACATGAGATATGGAATACATTTCTACTGCCTAAAACTCTATTAAGAATCTCTCATTGTCACTTGCCATCATTCTCAAGCAGGAAGTTAATTAGGAGCTGCTAGCTTGCATTTCACTCCCTTTTAATTACAGAAAATAAATGTTATTTCCTAGCCAGGTCAATATAAAAGAAATTGAAAACCTGAAGTTATTAGCTATTACAGTTTAACTTACCAACCAAAATCAGTTTGTACTGGCAAAATCTGTTTCTGATATACATCTGATACTCCTTGACAAACTAAGATGTCTATGTATCATGAATAAACCATGGAAACACTCATGGAACTAGGATTCACATGTCTCCAGAGTAACTGCAGAAATCAATTCTGAGTTCTTAGTGCTACACAAACTGTGTAAAACAGAATGAAAAACTTTCATGGGGTTGGTAGCTGAATCCTTTCTGTCATTAGATACCTCTCTGAAACTAATCACTGCAACTGGTATCTTCATGAAGAACCAGATAAGAAAGCGGATGTGAACTACATATGTGTGTGAATTAACTGCTGATCTCCTATGTTTCCTGCAGGCTACCATCTCAAACAAAGGAAAATGTACCATGACAAACAAACTAACAAATAAATAATTAATGGAAATATTTTCTGAATGCACTAGGCCTTTCTTTATCTGAACTGCAAGTGATACAGAGACAATCTCCCAAAAGAAAATATTATTATTTCTCTTATTCATGTTTGTTTTTTTTTAAATCAAGTGCAAAGAAATTGTTGAAAAAATGTACGTTCTCCATGAGAAATTCTGCTTCATGCAGAGGACTGGTGAAAGATATTCAATACTAGCTGAAACTCTTTTGATAGAATATTCAAAATGTCCTGCAAGTCCGTGGGAGAAGTGCCTACATCCTTCAGCCCATTTAGAAGTAAAATTCTGGACATTTCTCAAGAAAGAAACTATATAAAGGGCCCTATAAGAAGGGAAGGAAGTCCTCTTCATGCATTTTGAGTTCCACCTTCTACAATTAGACACACTACATGGAAAAATCATTAGTGGTTCAACTTTTTACTATGGAAAATGTACTAGGTAGCTACTGCCCTTCAGCAATGGAGACACTCTGATTACAACAGTTGATGGTAAAGTTAAATTCTATTTGTTTTCACTGAACCTAATGAAAATTCTTCAGCACTCAAAACAATCCATCACAATACTTGCACAAAAATGAGCTGGAAGAGGCCTCTGTAAAACATGTCACCATTTCTTCATATTATTTTTTTTGGTGTCAAAATGCCAGAATGAATTAAGTTACTTCAGTAGACTTTCAGAGAAAGTGAAATAGGGAAAATTGAAGAAGCAATAGAGAAAAAGAGAATCAGTGTTATCAGAAACATAATACTGAAATACAGTGCCTCAGCTTAATAAAAGGCAATTTACTCTGTTTAATTAGAGTTTGAGCCATTTGTAACAGTTTATTATTCAAAATCAATCTATATACAAATATTCAAGTTAAAACAAATGGGATATTTAGTAGAAAATACAAAAAGTAAATCCTTTTTGATCTTATATTTACTTACCCAATCTAACCATTAATGACCCCATCCTGAGTAACATTTCCTGAACTACAATCATACCTGCCTACAAGCAGCCATTAGATACTCAACACTGCTATTCTTCATTGCTACTCTCTGCCCATTCTCCAGCAGAACTAGTTACCTCTGTAGCAGTTTTTTCTTTCCTCAGCACATGGAAGAATAATGCACATGACACACGACAATAATGTTCTTGCTACATATTGACTTAAAAGCTGGTAGCCTTCAAAAAAGATTCACATTCATGGAGTTGAACAAAAAAACCACTGTAGACCCTGACTTAAGCATTTTCTTTCATTATACTTGAAAGAAGTGAATACAAATGAAAACTGGGTTTATTTGCAATAGCCACAGAAAGTTTTACTCTAAAAAGGAAGACTCCTAGTTGTGTGCATGTACAAGTGAAGTCTCTTTGCTTCTAGTATAATGGATAAATTGTTCAGACTCCAGTTCCCTATAGAGAAATATGACCTCTGTACTTGCTGTCAAGGTCAATGAGAACAGGCTAAGTGCTTAAGTGCTGGACATATAATTTACATCAGCCCGGAGCAATTTTAAAATGAATTTTCAACCTGTTTGGTCAATGTTTATTTAAAAACTACAGTTTTAAAAAAATAGTTAATTTGAAAAATCTATTTGGCAAGAATGCCTGCTTTCAAATGCATGCGTTGCCCTTCTTGCAACCATCTATAGCAAGATTTAGAAAAACTCTGGATCTGAATAACTAAAAGTCAAATAGCATAACTTTTCCTTTTGAAATACTAACAACCCCAGGCTACTCCAGGCTGAAAAAGACAGAAAAGCATAACCGTAAGTGGTAACTTATTTCCTCAGAATTTGTGTATATGTTTTTTGTGCAATTAGTTAACTGCTGTTAACATTTATTGAATTTAGCTGAAACATCTCAATTCCAATAGACAATCTGTAAAGTTCAGTCTCTGGGTTACATGTGTTAACAAAATGCTGCTAAAAGAAAGCAGATTTATTTAGGTTAGACGGGCATGGGTTCCCAGCAGATTCCAGTTACAAGACTGCATTGAGAGTGAAATGATAGATACCTGCAATGATGAATTTTGACCCAAATATTGGCTTTATTTACCATACCTATTTAACACCTCCTTAAGCACCCTTGGCACAGTTCTATGACAAAAGTGACCTGGGATTCTAAAAGAAAAAAATTCATACACAGTACATTAACCAAAGCAGAAAACACTATACTTTATGATATTTTCTTCTTTTCTTAAGGAAAATTGAAAAAAAGACCACATTTACCTTCTTTCTTTTCCTTCATACGTATATTTAAGAAAATAAACTAGTTTGGGACCATGATAAGCTTATCACAAATGCAGAAAAACAAAAAAGAAGTTACTGAATATGTCCTTTTACACTTTTTACCCAGGAAAACAAATTATCTCCGTTATATAAGAATATTTATTTTTCTATTAAAAAAGTGTATATATTCTCTGCATATAAAAGATAACACTATCTTCTTCTCAAAAATATGCCTTGTCAAGCTCTCAGAGAAATATCTCAATTTCTACTCATTTACTTGTCTACCTGCTAAGAAAAGTCATGTTGTACTGTGTACTTGCATGCATTATAAGGAAAGTCCAAAAAACAGGACACTTCAAGACTGTTTTATTTTTAAGGCATATCACAGAATCTTTGTGTTACAAGTGACCTCTTGAGATTATCCAGTCCATCCCACCCTGCACAAGCAGAGTCACCCAGAGCAGGCTGCCCAGGCTACCTGTTCAAGTCAGGGTTTGACCCCTCTCCACAACCTCTCTGGGGCAGCCTGTTTTTGTGTTTGATCACCCTCACAAGCTCTTTCTTTTCTTGTGTTTAGATGGCTTTTCAGGACTTTTTTTTTTTTTTTTTTTCACTCCTATACTCTCACTGGACACTACTAAGAGAAGTCTGGCTCTGTCATCTTCATCCCCTCCTGTCAGGAATTTATACAAATTGATAAGACCAGAGCCCCTCTCACCCACCCAGCTCCCTAAACCTTCTCCAGGCTTAACAGTCCCAGCTCTCTAATCTCTCTTCATAGGAAAGATAATCCAGTGCCTTAGTCATCTTCATGGCTCCTTGCTGGGCTCATGTGAGAATGTTCAAGCCTCTCTCGTACGTGGGACCCCTGGGTAGGACCCAGCACTCTAAATGTGGCCTCATCAGGGATGAGAAGAGAAGAAAAAGCCCTCCTTCAGCCTGATGGCCACACTATTCCTAATGTAGCCCAAGTTGCTGTTGGCTTTCTTTACTGTGAGGGTGTGCTCCTGGTTTATGGTCAGCTAGGAGTCTACTAGGATTCTACAGAGCTGCTTTCCTGCCAGTTTGTCCCCAGCATGTACTGGTACACAGGATCATTCCTTCCCAGGTACAGGATTTCTCATTTCCCCATGCTGGAAGTCTTTGGGTTCCTCTCTGTCTCTTTCTGCAGCATCTCTAGGTCCCTCTGAATGATAACACAAACATTTGCTGTATCAGCCACTCGTCACATTTTTGTATCATCTGAGAACTTGAATAAGGGTGCACTCTGTCCCACCTTCTAGGTCATTAATGAAGCTGTTAAATGGTACTGGCCCTGGTATTAATCCCTGAGTATACCACCAGTGACTTGCCTCCAGTTGCACTCCATGGCATTCATCAGAACTCTCTGGATCTGGCCATTAAGCCAGTTTTCAATGGACTGCACCATCCACTTATCTAATCCATACTTCCTTTGCTTGTCTCTTCGGATATTATGAGCAATAATGTCAAAAGCCTTACTGAGGTTAAGATAAACAGCATGCATTGCTCTTTTCTCATCCACCAAAACAGTCATCTCATTAGAGAAGGCTATTAGGTTAGTTAAGCATGATTTCCCATCATAAATCCATGATGAATACTTCAGTAACTTGGTCCTTCACATTTCTGGAAAAAGTTTATAGGATTAGTTGTTCTACCACTTTCTCACTGCCCAAAGTGAGAAAGCCCTTCTTGAAGGAAGCTCCCCTTCTTGAAGGAAGGGGTTACATTTGCTTTATTACAGTCTGCAGAAACATACCCTGATTATCATAACCTTTCAAAGATAATAAAGAGTTGCCTTGCACTGACATCAGCCAGATCCTCCTCCAGCAAGAGTGCTTTTCGTTGCTTCATACTTTTCCTTGAGTCTCAAGGACTTGGGATTCCAAAAAGCTTGTCACTGTACTAAGGGATATCTTAACATATTGAACAAAACCAAAGCATTTCTAGATCAAATCCTATTCCTAAACCCCCCCCAAAAAGACTGCACATAAACAGCAGTATTTTCTTCCAGTAGTCCTACATGCAGTTATTTTAACTGTTGCTGCTGCTGTTCATAATAAGTTACATGGCAACCAAATACCTCTGAAGCCAAAAGAAAGCTTCCAGAAGCACAATTCCCTTGACTGAACCATTCAAAAATAAAACCAAACCAAACAAAATTTCAGCTTAAAACACATAATAGAGAGATCATTATATGAAAACTTATATTGACTTTAGGTGAGTCTTACAGTAGTTTATTATATCAGGTACTTTTTGACAGTGATAAAAAGTAGCATCCTCACACGAGATTTTTTTGACTTTTGTATAGTGATAAGTCTTTTCTTCATATTGTCCTCCTTGTCTCCAAATCTGATGAAATTGCATTACATTTCATTAAGAAAATTGTTGCAAAAGGAGCTCTGAAATGGATATTCATTCCTCAACCACGCAAAAAACCTGGGGTTAAGATTGCACCTGGCAACTTCTGCTATTCACACAGAGGACAGAAAAAGGAAATAAACATATCAGTGATTTTGGGTGGACTGGAACAATGTATCACAACAGAGTGAGGAACTGAGACTTTATTGATACTGGAAAACAAATTAATGTAACATTAAGGGGAAGTATAAACATAAAACACAAACATGCACTTCCAAATTCTGTGGTTATGAAAATAGTTGCTAATAAAACCTTAGAAAATGCCCTCACAGACAGTGCCAGGTAAGAATCTGACAGTGACTCTGCAAGATCATGGTAACATGCCTAATAACCATTGAGAAATAAGAAATTCTCCTGACTTCAATTAAGGGAAAATTTTGGAATCAGGAATCCTTATTGTATATTTAAGAAGGCTGCAGCAAATCACGTGCATGCATCACAAGTACCAGAAGTTTTCTTTCACACATGGAAACATTGTCTGAGGACAAAGGAAAGCATGAATCCAAAGTATGGGTGCCAGACATGCTACAAACTGCACAAAACTATGGGGAGGGGAAGAAAAAAAATAATCAATAAAATAAACAAACAAAAAAACCCCACACAGTGACCAGCTGCAAGAAGCCAAAAAATACCACAATAAGAGGCAAATCTTTTCCCTCACAATAGCTGGGAATATAGTTGGTTCCAGGACCTACAGTAGACAAAGAGTAGAACCAAAAAAAGTAATAGGACTATGGTGGAAATGATAAGAAAACTAACTTTACAAAAATCAGTACCTATAATGGGATTATTTCTCAGTATTCAGAGAACTAAACTATTAAGTGTGATGTTTAAAATTTCTTTTAAGTATTAAAGATGTCCCAACCCTCTCCTCCTCTTCTTCCCCACATCATAACAATCAACACAGTTCTTTCTATGAGGAGTCCTCCAGAACATCAGGCAGCCTAGCACAGCTAAATTACTGTCCCAGAAATACATACGTTGCTATAAGATGCTTATCAACGAAAAATGTCATTATCATTGTTATGCTGCAGTTAAAGAAAGCAGTTTTCTTCAGTATTTTTTGCTGCAAGTCTCTATATTCAAACTTTGACAAGTCTTTACTTCTGTGATCTTAACATAAAAATTCAGAATAATGTCATTAATCTATATAGTATCAACAGAAAAAAAGATCTTCCATCATAAAATAAAAGCTTATCCCACACATTTGCTTTTATTTTGTATTAACTGCAAAGACAAAGAATCAGGTACCAGTACTTGCTTATTTCCTTGATTTTCCTCTAAAGTTCTTTATGAGACTTTAAGATTGCTAACAAAACCCATTCATGTATAAGTGGATGGTCTAAACCAACCAAAATAATAAAATTTATTACAGCAGCACATATTTCCACTATTACTCTGGATTTATCTTATATCAAAAATCACTTGCAGAACATGTATATCTTTTTTTGATTTTTAGCTGTCTTTGCCAGGGGAATGCAAGTTTACAGACATTATGGAAGGATTATATTGGAGAAGGCCAGGCAGACATTGCCAGAGCATAATCACCAAGCAGAGGACAATAAACTTGGAGAAGAAACAAAGAGAATGGCAAATCTTTCTATTTGCATTAATCAGGAAAGTAAATGGTAGGAAAGCAGAGACCAAGGTAGAAAGGAGCTTAGCTAATATCCTATTAGTTAGAAAGATGCTCTTTTTCTATGTCTGGTCTATGCATGTTTAGGGAGAATTGTTAACTCCTTGCAGCATGTTTGGACTTGTAATCGCTTTGGGAACAAAATAATGTTCCTGGCTTTCCTAAGCAGTAGTAAAATACAGCATTAATATGCTTTTCAACTGCTATTCACATAATATGACTCATTAGGTGATGTTTCATTACCAGTCTTCCATACACAAAGAGAGGGAAAATGTAACTCCATTCCAAAATGAGTGACAGCTATTCATAGGGAAGAAGCCACATACAGACAGCAGTTCAGTGGTTCTGCACCTGCCCACCTCAGATTTGAATTTGACCCAAAATACCAAGCTGGAAGAGAACATATAAGCTCTTTGAGAAGGAAAAAAAAAAAAAAAAAAAAAAAAAAAAAAAAAAGAAGCTAAGCTCACCACCATCTAACAAAATGAACTGCAATAGTGCTATATTTGATTGGTATAACATTGCATGCCTTATATATGTACAGCTACAATAGGAAGAACTCAGTATCAATGAATTCATGCTCAAGGGGGCCCCTAGGCTCAAAGTGACTGACAGCTCCAGCTCCCCAGAGCTCAGACATTCACCCCATCTAGAGCAACTAAGAGATACGGTGTGGTTCCTGCAGCTTCTGTCACTTGGACAGAGACTTCAGAAGTTCATCTGCAGGCTATACAGGATTTGGGATGACATCAGCTACAAACAGAGAACCTTCTGTGCCCTACAGTATGAAGAACAGACCTACTAGTGAAGAAAAGGGGGGAACACTGCACAGTCTGAAGCAAATGTCATATAATTTAATAACATAATAAACCCAAATAATCTTATTTTTCAGATGCATTTAAGGCAGTGAAAGTAATCATTGTTATACATTTGCTCAACAACAGTTAGCTCAAAATTGTAGTTGTTCAATTAAAAAAAAGTGTGGAGAGAAGAGTAAATTAGACTACTACAAGTCATCTGGGTTCCATCCAGATTCAGATACGGATGGAGATAACAGTCCTATGCTTTACAGCTGCTTGTATGATTTCTTTACAGCAGCAGTAAGTGTTCACATGCATTTATTTTACCTGTTTTTTTCTACGATTTTCAAACAAAACCTGCCTTTAACTACAAGCACAAAGCCTGCCTTTACCTATTAACTCTCTTAAACAAGGATTCTGTTAAAGGAAGTGAGTCTTCCTTTGTACTTCTGGAAGAAGAAAAAAACTTTGCCTTCAAGAAATGCAAAGGGAAAGGTGAAAAACTGAGTAGATCCTTGGTAAAGAGGTATTTATGGTTCTTTACCATTATACTGAGAAAAGAAAGGCTTCATGGAACAGTTATTACTGAAAAGCACAGAGAGAAATTGCAGTCTGAGGCTGAAAAAACCCAATGTACTGATACAGTTGCTTGGAATCTTCTAAGGAGGCACATCAGAGAGCATGAGGAACAAGCAATTAAATAGCAAGGCAAAAAGTAAACAAAGGCACAGGGACAATGATCATGCAAAGCAAAGACACAGAGGCATCTCAACACACACAGGGAAAAGAAATGGCAAAGGATGCAGGGAAGGCATTGAGGAAATTACATCAGGTAAGCAGAGGTCCCCTGCCAGATTTTGATTTAGGATGATACATATGCCTTGATGCTGCTTGCTGCCTGAGAATGCAATTGCAATTTAGAGATAGTTTTTTGGGAAATCTGAGACAAGTCTCACCTGAATTTTTTATTTCCGACTCACATTAGATGATAAACTGCTTCTGCTTCTGTCAGTGTATGACATGCCATATTATTTAGATATATGCATTTTGACAGGATGTATTTTCAACATTAGGGTTGGGGGAAGACAGCTCTTCCATCTACATGATAGCAAAGAACAAAACATGAAGCAAACAAATCATTTGGCTGTGCAACAACAAAAAGCAGTTTAGCCACTGGAATTCCATGCTGATTTTCTGCTTCCTTGGACAAGAAGTGCACAAAAACCTGCTACTAACAAATATAACACAAAAGAGCACCCTCTGTGATTGTAACCTGGCAGGGCTGCAGGGAACAACTCTGCTTTTAACTAAAGCATGAAACAGATCACCAGTTTCATGACTTCTTAATGGACTACAGTTTCAAAATTAGCAGCATATGGTAATACTGCTAACTTAGTAATACTTGTGTATCAAATGTAATGAAGAAAACCAAATTGATGATCTGACAGCCATCCAACTTCTTTGGGACAGCATTTTTGAGTGGTCATATGAATACCCTTCCTCCTCACAGCTCAGCTGAAAGCAAGACACCTGTCATATGCAATTGCATTACCAAGCACAGGACAGGGCCAAAGGATGCAGGAGACAGTAAATAAGATTAGTGATTTAGTTTGAGGGCAATATATAGAAGTGTTTATGTTGAGATTATTACACATGCATAACCAATATTAACACAAATAAGACTGTTGTTAAGTGAGTACTTTGGCCAGTTTTGGAAAAGTAAAAATTAACATTTGAAAATTAAAAAAAAAAAAAAAAATCGTTACAAGATATGCAACCATTTCCAGAAGATTTGGATTTCTGGGGTTTGAGTTTTGTTAACTATCAGTCTTGATTATTCTTATGTACTGTTTGTGATGACTGGCACCTCAGATACACCATATTCTCTATTCACTGATTTATGCCAAATTTCAATTAAAAGTAAAGCAATTTAATGCATGAATAAAGACCTCATAGTGATTCCAAAGTCTTCAAAAACATGCACAAGACACAGACAAATTCAAATACTAGTGAAATTATTGCTTCAGTTCATCAATGTTTTCATAATTAGAATATTGATTTTATAGTTATATTCAGAAAACTAATATAAACAATCATGAACATCAAAGCAAATTCTCAGGTTTACTTAAGCAAATGTTATCTGATTCTTCATGTCATATTCATCAAGCTGTAATTAGAAATATCTGTGGCAAAGGCCACACTGAACCCCCTGCTATCTAAGTTTGCTCTATAGGGGAATATTTATAATAATGATATGTATAAACTGTGTATATAGTCATACGTCTCTTTATAATAAGTAATATAAAAAGGATTAAGTAGGATTTGTGATAAGGATTTGTGCATGATTTGTTCCAGTTTAGCACTTTTTTAGACATTATGACATCATAGCTAATTCCAAACCTCTTGCTGTAGTTAACCTGATTTATAAGAGTTATCATATTCCCACTTGAGTACAAGAGAAACAGAATACTAAGTATCAAAGCTGACACCCTTCCCAAAGGCACCATCAAATATTTCATTGAAGATCTTAAGCTGTAACAACCCAAAATCCCAGCCATTACGAAATCTTCACACACGAACATATCCATTTACTGTTTCAACAAAATGCTAATAATGTTAGAGCTACAGCTCTCCTGTATAAATTGATTCCTTGTTTCACTTTATCATCATCTATGTAATAAGAAATATAAGAATTAAATGTAAGGAAGATCAGTCATTATTAGCAGACTGTATTTATTACTTTAATACCTCTGTAAAATAAGGAACACTCAAGGCTTCAGGATGGAATCAAACTTCCATTGTGCCAATGGTTGCCAGTTTATACATATTGCTCCTGGAGCAGGAACCTCAACTTAAATTCCATCAGAGAGACTGCTGCAATTTCCTTTAACCATGGTAAACTGCTGCATCTTCTATTAACTCACTTTAATCTGCATTTTGAAATATTTCTCCACAGAAGCTTGTACCATTGACTGTAGCCTCTAAATAAATAAGTAAATTTTCTTTCCCTCAATTTCTGGCTCAGTGGAACATCTGCCATGGCAAACCAGCTGTCTAATACAATCAAAATTGCAGTAAACCACTGCCTATTGCTTTAGTAGGTAGGTAGCAGAAGGAAAAGTGTATTGGACAAGTCTTAAGTAAAATCTGCAATGCAAGATATTATTAGAAAAACAAATTTAGTTTGTTTAGAATCAGAAAGTCTAGCACAGAAAGAATATGAAACTCAGTGTCCTTACTTATACACAAAACACAGAAAACAATATGCTTGCTAAATTCACTGCATAAGCTCTCCATGTCCCAATGCTGTCCCAATGCTACTACAGTCCCTTTACACCCAAGAGATGCAAATGGAAATAGCTGAGGATTCAGATGTCTGCAACTGTGAGGACTGGAAATCCAATCACTTGCTCTGTTAGGTCTAGGAAAAGCCCAATGATCTTATGCAATGCTTGTTTCTTGGATTGCATCAAATATTTATTCTGTAAAAGATTTAGATTATTTTAAGTACAGATTTTATCTCTTCAGATGTGAATCACAATCAGCAGTACAAATGAGCAGGGTGTTTGGCTGCTGCTGGACTGGTTTGGTTAAATAATATGCCTCTTTAATTGGAAGCTGGGAGTTTGCACTGGTGACACCAATAATGAAATATGATCTTTTTGTTGAAAGGTGTAAGACATAGCTGAAGCCATAAATCACTAGAATTTCTGCATGCTCAACTCAAAAGCATTCTTGGCTTTCCCTCAGCTTGCCATCAAACAGCCATCCTCATTAGGGCCAAAGCACACAGTTCTTCCAACATATACTTCTAAAGTATCTTTTTCCACAGGGTCTGCTTCAGTGATTTAGGGCTGTCCCTGGATCCTGTGTAATTTTCTCCTTTTCCTTTAGCTTAATGATTGTTTTTTCCTTCTCTTCAGACACAACACCCTACAACAGCACTACAATTACACAACCTCTCACTCTGCAAAACGGGATTTAATCACCTCAATGGACATGTGAGAAGGACAACATCAAACCTCTTTGGGGGAGGACTGTAGTGACAGAGTTAGTTAGGCCCATGTAAGGATGCACCTTTTGACACACCAGATGTACCTTGCTCTGCAAGAGACAATTGACACTTTTAGAAAGAAGGCTCCTTCCAATTCAACTTCATCTTTTCTATGAGGCTATGACGACCTCCAGTATTATTTAAAACTTCAGGTTAAAATATGAAATCTAGGCAAAGAGATGAGAGGAATAAATAGCAAGGGTTAGAATAGAATCAGTTCTGTAATCACAAACAAGGACAGGGCAATCATTGGTTTTGAGCTGTCATTAACACTACTCTTTTTGTTGCTATTGATTGATAATATGCCTAACATAAAGAATTTTAAAATCAGGCAGCTGATGTGTGGCAGTATATAAAACAAAAAATAATTTTAGTTATTGTAAAGAATAAACCATGTTTTCAAGAAAGCAGAATTTGCATTTTTAAATTAATATTTCTCAATAATACCCTTACAAAATCTGTACCTATCAGGTGGTATGAATTTAAGAAATTCCAGTAAAATCTGTTCCCTTAACAGCACAGATTATGAAACCTGGCCATAAGCATGTGATATGAAATGGAACTGGGCACAAACATATTTTAAGCAATGTGTATGCTACAGATCTAGAAAACAAACAAAAAAAAGTTTATTAGTACCTAAGCTGAAGGCACTCTATTTCTACATGGGTTTGCAGGTGGACTTCTTTGAGCAATACTTACTTAGTAAGGCTATAACATGAATGAAGCCTTTTGCAGACACCAAAGAATGACCAGGAGAGAGAATATATATCTATGAGAAAGATTTTATTTGTGTCAGAGCTTACCCATGATGAGGATAACAATGCAAGTTATTTCCTTTATTCAGACACTTCCTTTTTCCAAACTTCCAATATAAGTTGACCTAACTAAAGTAGAAGGATAGTTTTCTAACAATTTCAGTTTATCAGTGATGTACCATGCCTCTCATTGCCCCTGTAAAATATTCCCTAAATCCTTCCAAAAATTCCTTTACTTAACACCATCAAAAATTCTTTTTGTCTGGCCTATCTACTGGGCAGGCACTCTTCTGTGTTGTAGCTGTTCACACAAGCAGACCTGGTGTGAAAACACAGTATTAAAGTAGCCACCTCTCTGTTAAAAACAGTAATCAGTTCAGAGGTTATTAATAGGGAGAGAAAAGACAGACATGGCCCAACTGGGTAATTTTCACCTCCTTAGGAAAACAGTTAAAATAGAAGTTTGGGGTCCAATTTGTTTCATAGATACTTTTCTCTGTAATTACAAAGCTACGCCAGCAGTTTAATAGAACAGCACTGCAATTTGTAGTCTGAAAACTTGAGTTATAAAATAAGAGAGAAAAGTACCACAAAATTTCTTTGATTCATGGAGGCACATGTAGCTCTGTCTTTATGCATTTCTGAAAGCTATCAAGAATCATTGGCCAAAATGTCTCTGAAGATTAAAGACAAATCTCAGACAAGAGAACAGCTAAAATGAGCTTTGCAGGAGATGTAGTTATACCAACCCTAACGTAGGAAATAATGAATTTTACAGAAAAATTATAAATATTAACCTGCATGAGTGAAACTCAGAAGTACTTATTTTCTAAAAAAAAAAATAAAATTCTGAGTTAATAGTGCCACTTTCTTTGTTTCCCATTGTGCTCCTTGGTTGACTCACGACCCCAGATATGGTCTGATCCAGTAAATGTTTCCAGATGTAACACTCATATTTAGTAGTCCACCTAGAAGTAAATTTTACTCCCACAGGTTACTGTTTGTATAACCCTTCTGACTTCAGCCTTCAAAAAATCCCCAAAAATGAAAACCAAAGTCTATATCCATTAGAAAGTTATTAGCTTCCTTATTCCCTGTCAGAGATAAAGGAACTCAGGCATGGGCCATCAATCAAGGTATGCAGATCATCCATTTTATGAAGATAAAATCCCCACTGACTGCCATGAAACTTGGGATCTCACTCAGGTTATTGAAAATTTGACTTAGGACGAGAAGGGGAGCGTTCTATTTCTCCATAGAAATAGCACATACTTAAATGTTTAATCCATGCCATGGTGCATTACCTACCATTCTATTGCAAATATAGTAAATAGCCCACAAGCTATTTATTACAGCTATAGAACAAAGCTTTTAGCCAACTGTCTGTTCAACAGAAAATGGAAAGCAGTTAGGTTACCTACAACATTCTTCCACTGGCCAACAAGTGGGGCTAGCCTCCAGTTGCATACCGTACACTAGATTGCTTTCTATGCCATCTTAGCAATCTTTTGGGCATCAGTTAAGTGACTTGGTTTTTTCTATCGCTTCTAAATCTTCCTTGAAACTCGGGCCAAAAACTTGGTGAGTTAACAGAGATAGTGGTGCTAAAAGATACGTTCAGAAAACTACTGTAATCAGGTCTACACAATGCTGTGTCCCTTTGTACACTGAGATAAGAAATTGAGTAAAGTCTTTAAACATTGGCAAGAAACATGATGGGGTTCCTAAGACTTAATTCTCTGTTAAAACATTAATAGGCACTTCTATTGTCCAGAAATCTAAGTGCCTCTCACATAATTTATTTTACCCAGACAAGCAGAAGTAAATATACACACTGAAAACTGCCTGTAGAAGGACTTTCAGGAATCTCAATAGATTATTCTTTGTGTTCTTTCCTCTATTTCCTTACAACAGAATAACTGGCATTTTGAGCTACATCCTTTTGCCTCTTTTGAAAGAAAGAAATTAAGTATTTGCTTCTAAAATTTATTTAAAGTTGCTTTACTAATGTAAACTTAAGAGATAGGAAAACAAAAAAGTAAAAGTAATAGCAGGTACCAGACAGTTTGTTAAATAAAATGCAAAAGCACCTCTTGGGCACTGGAAACATTCGTGCTTCAGCCTTTTGCCTTTACAGCAGTCCTGTCATGTGTTAATGATTACATATATTCATTCACTACCAAAAATAGTTTCCTCTAGAATTATGCACAAAGAACATTTGTCCACAGTGAATTTCAAGCTTGGCTAGTCTGCTAGGGTTACAGTTACTCCTAGTTTTACAGTGGCAAAAATCCAGAAGTCTACTTTGTGTTAGCAGTTTATCTTCTGTGTCAGAATATTTTATTCATTCATTCAAAAGTTAGGAAAGCAGCAGCACCTAAAAACTGAAATCTTTACTGATAGAACCAGTTATTACAGTATACAAATTACTATACCAAAATCATAGTTAGGTAGTCTGGAAAGAGCACTTCTCTTTTCTCTCTCTCCCTCTCTCTCTCCCTCCCCCCATCCCTCTCTGCCCCTGCTACTCCTCTCATTTTGGTCTCCTGAGGAAACCTCAAGCAGAATCTTCTTGATCACTTTCACATGCCTTAAGAAATTAGTATATAAGACCAATACCAAACCATTTTCAAGCTTAGTAAGCAATGGTTACAAAACCAGTAGCAAAGGGCAATATACAACAAAAATTATCTTTTTAATATTTCCACTCTTAAAAAACACGAATGCCTCATGGGAGGGGGAAGGGGAGGAGGGATTGCTGCACTTCTCCAAGTACAGACATATATTATTTAAGGTGTAAAACATTTTACACATATTTTAAAAATTAGCTGCATAGAAGCCTCTCGAAGACTTCTCTGTTGCTTTGAAGCCCTCTATTTCACACTGCCCCCCCCTCCTCCTTTTTTTGGATGCAAAGAAAAATTGCTCCATTCCTGCTTGGAATCCAAAGGAGAACAGGAAGTAACGTCTGAGCTCCATAGAGATTCATTTTTATTTGCTTACAGGACGTGGCGGATTCAAAAACTGGCTTCATTTTTCAGTATCCTTAAAGGACCCAACTTTTTTTTTTTTCTTTTTGGCATGGAGCACGGTTGGAACTTCAAGTTCAGCCAAAATAGACAATAAAACAGTAAGAAGGCATAATGCCAAAAATGCAAAAGCATCAGAGTCCAGAGCATAATTCCACCCTTTTTTTCTCCCTCCCCTCAATGATTTACACAGGAAAACGTAAAAAACAGAAAACTCTCTTTGTCCTAGAATGAACTCATATTTTAAAACAGCCTACAAACATCTCAGACCCACTGGAGGCGAGCTAAAGAATGATATTGCTCATTTAAGCTGACAGTTGTTTTTTTTAATCCATATGTTTCATTGTTATGTTCTTTTGAATATCATACTTTGTTCTGCTTCTTGGGAGAAAACATTTGTATAAAATAACAACATGTGGAATCTCTCACACAACACAATATGAAATTTGGTTCAAGAGCAGCCATTTTTCCTCCTCTCTCATGATGAACAGTTTTAAACATTATACGTATTGGCAGTAAGCCTGTGCTAGTCTCTGAGCCAACTAAGTTCCAATTAAGTTAAAACTCTCATTTTGTTGCAGGAAAACTGACTTTTTTGTTGTTGTTGTTGTTGCTTCAAGAGGGTCCAGCTACAAATAATGCTATGAAAATTATTTGCAATGATCAACAATTAAGTAAAGCTTCTCTGTGAGGATATGTGCAAATGTTTCCTCACATTTGCAACAGGAAGCCAGGCAGGATGGGTCTGGGGGAAGGTCTGGAAACTGTATAGCAAAAGTGGAGGGAAAGACAAAAATAGATTTTAAAGAGGATATTGTCTTCCTCACTGCATTAATCCTTGTTTGGAATTAGAAGCTGGCTATTCAGTGTTTCCTTTCCATCGTATGAAATTGAACCTATACAATTTGCAGAAATTGCAGAAATCATCCAGAAGCTACACAGTGCTTTTTATTTATTAACAAGAGTCAAAGAACTACCTCTGCAAAAGCACATGTCCAACTCAGAAACAAAAAAAAATAGCAAAATAGAGGCTATCTCCTTTATGTAAGAAATGCAGCATGCACCTGGAAAATATTAACTCTCTTTCAGAAGAAGGAAAATAAAAAATAGCTGTAACACTTGCATTAAAACAAATTAAAATGCTAATTGAAGGGAAAAGGTAGATTTTTGGGGAGAGCATGAAGTATTTTCAGAAAGTATTGGTGAGCCCAAACGTTAGAAATCTGTGTACCTATGGAAAAACACAGAAAAGCCCATCAAATCACTGAGAAATTAAACACATTATTTTCAGAGGAGCTGCAGCATGAATTCCCTTTGAAACAGGTGAGGCAAAATGGCACAATAATCTGAGCTAGTGAAAACACAGATCATCCAGATGGATTGGAAGAAGCATAACAGAAAAAAAAACAAAGTAGACGTAAAGAGAAAAAAAAATTGAGAAAAGTTTCTTGACTCTGAAATTTCACGTTGTGAGTTCAGAAAAGAATATGTAGCAGAATATGTCTAAATACAGAACAGAGAGCATCTGCCCAGCCTTGTACTGATCATGTGAATAAAACAAGGCAAAACAAAACAAACTTCACACACTATGCAAACAATCAGGTAAATAGGCCCAGAAAGGATGAAAATAAAGGCTGCTACAGAATATTTAACAAAGCTCTGTGATTTAAAAAGATTAATGATACATTGTCTATCTGGATGGTTACTATACAGGTATTTGCATGAGGGATGAATCTTGCTGGTGTCCTGTTAAAAACCACATTAAGACACAAGGGCCAAGATCTTATAGCATCTTAGACTAATGTGGACTTCTAAAAGAAAAAAAATACAAAACAAAAAAACAACAAACAAATAAAACAAACTGAATAAAACGGAAGCTGAACATATAATGTAGCTGGTAGAAAGATACCCACCAGGATGCCTAGGTTCCCAGAGGCTTTTGATTATGGATAAGCAGGACAGAAAGCTCTGCTTGATCTGAATCATCATAATATTTCATGAAAATTCAATTTCAAGTCTCTCATGTATCCATTTGACTAAGGAAGTCCTGCTTCCTGGCTGGACTGTAACTTCCTTTAATGAACTGTAGCCAAGTTCTAGTAGTATGTAATGAAAATGACCCAGATAGTACCATTACTGGCACTGCTGTGGCTACCAGAGTTCTGAGATGTTAGATGTGCATCACCACAGCCTTCTGCAAGCAAATGCACACCTGCTTTTCCTGGTTTTCAGGTTGGCTGCGTGCACATAAAGCTTGAATGCTCTGGTGCTGTACTGAAAAAGATGTACTGTTTTGAGGCAGATCTCAAAGGTTTTGCATTCAGTTGACTCCAAACATAATGCTAACCCCATTTTGTTAGACTGCATATAGGAACATTCAGAATTTTCAAGCACTTTTTCTGTTAAATTGTCAGCTTACACCCTAAACAATACTCAAAATTAAACTCTTAATTTATCTCCTGGCTAAATACATTACTCGTCAGCTCTAACCTGGAAATCATACTCAAGAAATAAGGATAGTCAGTAGATCTGGAACAACCTGAATCTTCAGGACACTCTAAGCCCAGTAAGTCTCTGGGATATACACTTTTTCAGACCAGGGAATACTGCTGCAATACTCCAACAAGGAAAGACTTTACAGTTCCTATGAAACTGCAGAGAGAGGTGTTCAAAGTGAGGTCTATTTGAAGTTTACATTTGTTGTTGGGAGGGTGAGGGAAGGGCTTACTTTTTTATGTTTCCTGGGATTTTCTCTTTCTTTCTCTTTGTTTTCTATGTATGCTATATTTCTAGCATACATTGAAAATCTAGTTGGGAAGAGATGATATAACAATACATATCCCACTTTTGTAGGAATACAGGTGAAAGAGCTCACCTAAACCCTAGGAACACAATGCAGAATGACAGCTGATTCTAGAACATATATTTTCACTCTAGTGGAGCTCATTCAACCTTCTGTGTGCTTTCTTACTGCTAACACCTTCTCTGTTAAAGATCTAAAATTTAAAAAGAAGCTCATCCCTGGATACTCTAGCAATCTCATGAACTTACTGCTCAAATGACAGCAGAATGGTTAAGTGGCCTAGTAGGGCTACAACCAAGAAAGCAAGCTAAGACCAGAGGAATGGGAACGAAGCCAATTGTCTAGACAGCAGGCAAAAAAACATGCTGGCTAAATTTAATCAGCTGCCTCCTTTATTTTGTAAAGTGAATGGGTAGATTATAGCCAGGGTGACACAAAACTTGTGATTGAAATTGCTTGTTTAATTGTAATTTTAAGAGATGAACTTCATCCCAGCTCGATATCATCATCTCATACTTGCAAAAGAAACCAAGAGTCATGTTTGAAATAAACAGGGGCTGTTGAAAGCCTCTAACTTCAGCAGTGGCCCTACATTCTCCCTATTCTTAAAGATTCTTTTGCTGATCTCAATCACCCATAAAAGAGAAAAAAGAAGCACTTTCTCAGGCTAGTGTAAGTTTTCTACTCTTCACAGTGGATCTTTTAAGATTCAGACTGGCAACTTCTTTCTTGACAAGGGGGTAAAATCGGCAAAGGACAACATGATTTATAACATCTAGTGACTACAATCAGTTGGACAGACTGCCATACAAAACAGCTGGCACTTTAGTGAAGAATAGTTCTTATTAGAGATCTCCTGTTTAAACTCAGGAACTATATCCAAATTTTGATCCAAAGGCCTTAGAGAAAACATGATGAAATTCTGAAACATTGCAGGGGGTGGATGGGAGGGGATAAAATAGTCTGTCTTTTGTGCTACAGATGTCTAAAAATCTTAGCACTCAACCTACATATTCTCTATAATTTAAGGTGGAATTTGTGATTACAGACCTTACGCAATACATCACCCAGTGGGAAGGAAAACAAAACAAAACAAAACAAAGGGGGGGGGGGGAAGGCAGGCATTAGTAACAGCTACAGCTAAAGCAGAAAACTGTCAACCCTAAACCAGCATATTAACATTTTTTTAAGTTGCCTCTCACACTACCATTTCTTTGTTAAGATTAGTTGGTAAAATTATCCCCAATTGTTTACTTTTCACCTGTAACACAGCCACTGAAAATCCCAGTGGAAATCTTAATGAACATTTGAACATTGACCATTTCTGCTGTTCAAAACTTCACATACTTTGATGCTGCTGTGGCAGTAAAAATATTGCTTAAGCAATTGTATACAGAATTGACAAAAGTTTTGCTCAAATTATTTTTAAAACTGTTCAGATGAAACAGTTAATGCTGACATTATCAATTCTGTAAAAGTAATAGCACACTTTCTAATTTATGTATATTTTAAAAAGAAAAGTGGAATTGTCTTTCATTACCTTCTGAGTGAAGGTAATAAAATAAATGAAATAAATGAATGAATTAAATAAAATGAAATAAATGAAACAAATTAAATAAAATAGTGCATTATGATTCCTTTAAAAAAAATAGGGAATGGTATCAACAATAAACATCTTACCCAATACTTCATAAAAAGTTAACCATATTACAGTTGGTTTTCTTAAACTTAGAAAAATATCACAAAAACATATTCATAATTAACAGACCATTTAAAAAAAAAAAAAAAGTGTGTTTACAAGTATGTGCTGGGCACTGAAAAATTTCAGTGAGTTATAGAAAGCTTATTTATTCAAGCAACAATATTACAGAATGTACACTGAAAACATATTTGAAGTTCATAATCAAAAGCATTGATGTTAAAAATGTCCTATGTTCTGCACTCAGAGAAAATGTATCTACCATAAAATTCACACTACAATTCAAATAATCTCTCTTCTACATAGTATCAGAAGTGACTGACCAAGAGCTATTTATAGGCTTTTCATCAGATGTCTGTAAAAAACAATTAAACTTTAAAAACTGCATCTGATTCAGCCACAATCTTCAAAGAGATTATATTTAAGTGAACCATTATGATCACAGCAGGTTCCCATAATAACTTCACAATATAAAATACTGAAAAATAAACACTTTCCTGCTCACCAAAGGAGAGTCTCAATATAATTCAATAAATCAACGTAGTACCTCTTAAAAATGCCTGCTGATGCATAACTACAATATGCCACAATAATAATATATGTGTTATTTTTATATACATACAAACCACCGGTTTCATTTTTTAATAGCTGTAAATATTGAAAAAAAAAAAAATTCAGCAAGTTAAGTATAAAATATAACACCATAGATGACTTCTGGGCAATTTGCAGGCTTTTTTAATATAAAGGTTTCATAAAGGTTTCACAGAGTTCCATGCACCTGCAAGCCAGCATGCACTACAGACAAGAGAGGCTTAAGAGAAAAAAAAAAAAAAAAAGGAATCACACGTTTCCACTTGGAAAAATTCTGTTTCTTGGTGTCCTGTACAGTTTCTGGGATTACTTAATTTCTCAGTCTGGAACATCTATCATAGTAGACAAAAAAAATCTTCACTACAGGGCAATGTTTTATTTCAGTCCAAATTCAAAGCATGTAACATCTAAAGTAAAGTCTCCATGTAGAGTGGATTTGATCCTTTGTTTACTAACACAGTGCATGGAGCAATAGGTCAGAAGGCATACATTGTGAAAATCATAACAGTAAAAAACAAAATCAAGAAGCAAAGCAAAAGTTTTATGCTCATGAGAGAGCAAATACCTATGCTAGTAACTTTCTAATAACCATAAATTCATCCCAGTGAAAAAGACATTTAAAAATTAAGGAAGAGAATATAAAGAAATACAAATTACCTAGAATAGCAAACCGATATGTATTTGATTCCAGGGATAAAAGTTAAATGAATATACATGTACTGGGCAAAAGGCCAGCTCCTAACAGAACACAAACCATATAAGATTTGAGTTCTGTTTTTAATTTCAAACCCATGAACTTTAAGTGGATTTGAAATTAGGCAAAACATATTCATCCATTCCTATTTATAACAGGAAAGACAGACAGGCAAGCTCTAGTTTGGGCACTGGAAAGGCAGGCAGGGACACAAATCATCCTTTTGCTTCCCACCTGGAGCCTGCTAAAGAAGACGCTGCTTTAAAGACAACA
Organism: Phaethornis superciliosus; assembly: GCA_023637945.1. NCBI lineage: Eukaryota > Metazoa > Chordata > Aves > Apodiformes > Trochilidae > Phaethornis > Phaethornis superciliosus. The sequence goes on from JAJQWJ010000001.1 coordinate 39,252,742, forward strand.
CAAAGGAGAAATGCCCAGCTGGCAATGCCCCTTTGGAAGACTGCAAAGTATACAGGCCTGATGATGGTCTCAAAAGCTCTCTTTTGTCTGTTTTGTTGTTGTTGCTGTTTTTAAGTTTACAAGAAAACGTTTCCATTCACCAAGGCAAAGAAGAGGGAACACGGGGAAACCTCCCGTAGAATTTCAATGCAAGCAAGAAGTCGTGCTGGAAAGACAGACTGCACACACTGCAGCAACAGTGTTCCTGTAACCACTGGGGTCTAAGAGAGGACAGACTAATTTGCAGAGATTGGTTACAACCCTTATGAGGCAAATACATATAACTGGGACAGGGGAACTTTTCAGGCTTTTATTTCGGACCTGAAGAGAAGCTGGTGTGTATGAAATCTCGTTTGCTTTTTCCAGCCCATTAGCAGGTCTCTTGCAAGGTGTTATTCATCTCAACAAACCTTTGAACAAAAAAAGTTTTTCTGCACGTATATGAAAAATACCATTTATGTTTGGAAGCCTAGAACAGGCTAGCACACTAACTTCTGGGTCTAATGCTTGTACCATAATTTGTTGTATCATCTGATGCAAATCTGACATCAACTGAGATGTCTTGCCCTTCACCTAAAAGAGTGTGATTAACACATTCTCTTTGGACAGAATTATTATCACTACACATAAATTAACTAAGAAAAGGGGACTGGGAAAAAGTACTGTAGCAGGCTCCATCTGCAGCAGCTTGATGTCCCATGTCATCCATCCCAGCTCTCTCTGCATCCCTCTCCAGAACAGTCCTTGTTCAGTACAAGTAAAGCAATGGTGCAGAGTGGTTACTGCCTTAAGCAGAGAATACCAGAACTACTAACAACCAAGAGGAGCATGAAACCCATTCTTCAGCGTTTTTCTTCTTTCCAGTGAGTTCAGTCAGAGCAAATTCTTTGGCAGGAAGAAGTTAACAAAAAGATCCAAGAAATCAAACATAAATCTGGTAATCTGCCGAGAGGGGATGAGCAGAGGGAAAATTGGCAGGGTTTATTATTAAATACACCCTGTGTTATCCAGCAGATCCAAGATTAACATACAGATATTTGGATTCTATTCAGGAAATCTATTACACTGACAGCTCTCAAGTTATACATATATTGATTATTTCAGAAAGATCAAAGCCTTACTCTGGATGCCTCAGGAATAAATATGAATAAGATTCTATTTTATTATGTTTGAGATAGACCTAGTCAAAATTTTTCCATGGAAGCTGTTCCTCAGCAGTGAAACAGGTTTTCAATAAAGCTTTATTCTTTTCACAAAAAGTGCCTGGGTTTGGATGCCTTCACATTATTTAATCCAGCTAGAAAACCAGGACCCTAGAACAAGTAAGCTTATTTTTATAATCAAAACCTGAAGTTTTCAGGTTTTCAGTTTTAAGTTGTCATTCTCTTTGGTGAGAACCCTTGTCTGGTGAGACCTCTTTTTTGGCCATTTCCATGCAGGCAAACCCTTCAGAATTCCATAATAAATGTACCATAATTGGTACATTTTAGCATGTAGATTTAGGTTTTAGAGAAGTAAACTATGCTTCTTTCCTCGGTTTTACTTTTCCATTAAGTAGAATTTGCAGGAAAAATACTGATCACATGATCACAGTCTATTTTGACCTTGTTCAGTTCTACATCTGCTTTGTACTTGTGAACCTGCAGCATCAGTCACTTCCCTTCCTGCTCAAAGGGAGCTCAATGAGAACTCAGAATATAGTGATTTCAGAATCCAGGACCACCCCATCTTCCCCTCACAAGTGGCTTCATCTCACTGCATGGTCCTCCTGTGAACCAATGAAAAGCTGCAGAAAAAGTGCTTTCATTGATCTGCTGATTTAATATTTTTAACAGTAAAGACAATCAAACACTGGCATTAATTGCCAGGGAGGTCTTAGACTTTTTATCACTGATGTTTCAAGGTGGATACTGATAAACTTCCTAGGGAAACTGCTCCTGCTCTGGGTGATACTTAGAATCGTAGAATTTTCAGGGTTGGAAGGAACCTTTAAGATCACCTAGTTCCAACTCCCCTGCCATGGGCAGGGACACCTCCCACTAGATCAGGTTGCTCAGAGCCCCATCCAGCCTGGCCTTAAAAAAATTCCAGGGGTGGGGCTTGCACCACCTCCCTAGGCAAGGTGTCCCAGTGTCTCACAGCAGAGTAGGGGGGGCAGCATCAACTCCCTTGATCTGCTTACATGAGAGTTAGGTGATTCCTGAGCTGTGCTTTCCATAATCCTGCAATTTGCTCGAGCTGGCTGTAATGGAATTTGGACAATTATTTCATACCCTAATGTTTAAAAGAAGTGCACCAGAACCTCATTAAGGTTTAATTCCTTGCCAATTAAAAATTGTCTATATTTAAAATAAAGAAGAAATGCTCAGACTGATTAATCTCCCCACTTTTAAAATTAAGAAAATCTGAAAGTAAGGTCTTTCAACCTGCAAAGCTTTTCTGTCTGATTTTTAAAAGCCTACTTTTCACTATTTCATCAGGAAACAAGTGCTCCTAGACACAAACCAGAGACCACAGTACCAATCAACAACCACAGGTACGTGTTTATGGAAAAAATGATAAAGCCCTGAAAAGCACTGTCTGATAGCTGAAGTGCTTCCTCAAACTGCTTTGTAGCAAAATGAATAAAATAACTTAGAACCAAGCAAATTGCTTTAGACTTGACAAAAATCAGTGTTTAGAAAGTCTGCATCTAAAAGCTACTTTTTTTCAACCTTTTTACATAAATACAGAAAGACTGAATGCTGAATAAAAAGCAGGCCACGTTAAATTTAACAACTTTTAAATGACTTTTTGAAGTAATGGTTTTCTATTTTTCTTTTTACATTTTTAATGAAGTAAGCTCCCTTTATATGCTAGACATTCTGGATGTAATTGATTTCATATATATTTAGATTGATTTTCTCTCTTGGAGAATACTTTCAAGACACTGATCAACAAATTCCTAAAATTCACTTAAGAACTAAATTCATCAGAAGTCCTTTGTTGTAGACAATTTATTTTTATATGAAAAATAAATACAGAGTATAAATATTTTTTTCTTTCTCCCCTATTAGAACTTACAAACCAGCAAGTCTCTCCACAGTAACAACTGAAAAACACCAGCTGATATTGTGAAGAATGCCTACTATGAAATTCAGATTAGAACATTAATTCTGCTAGTTAGCACCATGCAGTTTTAAGATGTTTTTCACATGTAGTCAACAGTTTAATGCTATTTTATACAGTTGCAATGCATCAGTTGGAGGGTTTTTTAAGAATGTAATCTTGTTCTACAAGACAGTACTGATTAATCTCAAAAAGACTCCGTATATGATGAGATTTATTTGGCTGTGCTACACAAGTTAGCACATACAGTTCCAACAAGTACTATCATCTACTCAGTTTAACATGCATTACGTATAATTAAAAATGGATAACCACAATGGCTCCATAGCCATAACATTTTAAAACCTGCTTTTCATGTCCCAAGAAGCAGACCTGTGGGTTCATAAACTTGCAGCTAAGTACGAAAGGAGATTCACAAGTAACTAACTCTGTTTTGTGACATAATGAGAAAATGGCACCTCTCAAAGTAGTTTCAAGCATGGCATCACAATCCAAATAGTTTTAGAATATCTGGTTCCAGCTAATGACATTCCACAGTTTTTAAACCATCCATATAATGGAATATCTATTCCAGCCCTCTTCACTCATGAATACTGTTAGTTTGTCCAGTATCTTGGACTTTCATTCCATCCATGTAGCTGTCTTTTCTTCATAAGAAATATATCATTTCTTCCTGCCTACAAATCATCCTCCTCCTTCAGATTCCACACCCTACAAGGTATTCAGTGTTTTGACCTTGTTTGTAGTGTTCTCCCTTTCTTCCACTTGCTGTTTTTCCTTATTGTGCTCTTTTCCTTATTGTGCTTACACACATCCCAGATTTAGACAAACTGCAAGGAGCAAATGGTCAGTGTTATCAATAAACATGGTAATACAAACTAAAACCAAGCATCACAATGTAAATAATAGCTACAGAGAAAGGTGAAAGAGAAACAGTGTTTGCCCAAACTGAAAAGAGATTGCTAAAAATGTCATAGTAAATCCACGACTGAAGTGGAAATACAGATTACACCTTACAACATCCGAACCAAGTCTCCACTATTGCACACCATCTCTCAGACAGCATGACCAATGACTACAGGCACAGAGAACTGCAGAATTCTGTCATTCAGTTGTACTGCACCATCTGGTTGCCTTGCTCTCAGCCCTCCTTCAACACTGATCTGGACAATTCTTTCCATGTTTAGCTGCTTCAGCCTCTTTCACTCATGCATGTCAATGTTTGTGCTTTTTGTGGTATACATTTAGCCATGGGATTTGTATGTTTCTTCCTAGTGGTGGAAAAAGAATTAAGCACCATTGTAACTATATACCTACCAATAAAGCTGAATGCCATCCTATATACTGGATGATTCCTTATTACATCTCTTCCAGGTAATACAACATACAAGCAATGGAACAGTACAGAAATTGAAGAATTAGAAGATCAGGTAGCAACTGTAAGTAAATTAATTTCATATTTCATAAACTCATAAAACCATCAACCCTTCTAGAAGAAGCCATGGAAAGCTATTATATTCCCTTACATGTAAAAACATTATTCCCTTTTCTGTCTTCTCAACATCCAATGTTCTATGAAAAGCACAGATCTTGGGCCAAAAAGAAGATTAATTTAAATTTGAACAATGAATAGGTCAAATGAGAGAGTGAAACATTTGGTTTTATAACAGATGATGCCATTCAAATTGGAAGAACAGCCATATTATTTTCCCTTCATTTATTTTAAGACAAGTACAATACATTGCAAACATTGCTCCTGCAGAAGTAAAAAAATCAAGACTAATGTAAAAAAATTTCCTAGGGAAAGGGGTGATGACCAATACACACAGCTCAAAAGGCAAAGCCATTAAATCCAGCTTACAAGAATCATGTGTCTGGAATTAAAGAGAAAGTATAGGATTTCAGCATGTCTTTCACTCAAGAAAAAAAACTTCTCTCAACTCTCCCTCACTTTCCCAGACACTGAAAAAACATACCATAGATGACATCTACAAAATGTATAGCCCACTGTTAGAAACGCATTCTATATAGCTCGTGGTGAAAGCATGCACCATAGTTATTAGGCCATACTCAAATATCTCACATTTTGCTGGTTTTGTACTTCAGACTTCATAGTTTACACACAGACATTACACCATACAGCTATTGTACACGTTTTGATGCAGGATTTGGTGCCCAGGCCATGTTCCCGAGAGGTTCTGCAACTCCTCCCTAGAATTTTTGTGTATCTATTTCATTAATTATTCTAATGGATTGTGGGTAGAAACCAGATAAAGGAAATACATTTCTAAATTTCCTTATACATCAACAAAATAAGTAACAGTGCTATTTAATATTTCATCATCCTAAAGTTATTTTAACACTTCTGTAAGGTTACAGGATGACAGCAAAAATATAGAAGCTGTATTTCTCTATTCACAATGTATTCCTAAGAAGACAATACACCCTCAGCTTCTCTGAACTATTTCAACACTTCAACACTTTTGTTGCAAAGTGAAAAAAAGAGCCTGTGAATGGAGTGTATGTGCCTACTTTATCTTTCTTTGTATTTTTCTTCCCAGTATCACTAGCAGGGTAGAGATAACTCCGTTTCTGTCCAATTTATCTGAGCAGAGGACAGCCTTCACTCTTGACACATTATTCAAATCCGATGTTTTTATAACCTCCTGTCATGCTTCTTGAAATTGAAAAATGTTATATAAAACAACTGAGTGCTGGATTACAGCAGAACTTTGTCAGTACATATTGTTAAGCAATCATTCATCACTAGGCATGACAGTCCTACTGGAAGGATGGGGGGTTTTGTATTGTATTTTAAGGGCACACAGAGAAAATTAGAAGAATTAAAACACTGAAATTATCAACAGTGATGTCCAGTGAGAATGATGGGTCCAGTGGTTGTTTAACAGAGTCATAATATATAATGAAAGCAACTATTTTAAACTCATCAGGGTGACGATTCTGAAAAGTTGAAAAGAACTTTTCAGAATTCAATCCTTGAATGCAAGGACAACTTTTTCTAGTGTACTGTGTGGAAAACAAGCAGTATTTGTTGCTTGTTTCTACACATACAGTGGCTTTGCTAATAATAATGTGTCACCATTTCCACATACTGGCTTAAAATAACCCACATGTGCAGCCAAACCATGCTTGCCAAACTAGCTAATGAAAAACACCAATATGTTTCTATCCATATTTAAAATCAGCTTTGAGAATACTCTTGTTGCACAAAAAAAAGCAGTGATAAATTAACACATCCTGGTCTTCGTGAAAAAAAAAAAATTAAAAAAATAATCAAAGGATTCTGGCTTAAGAACGTGCATTAAGATACCATGCACTATCATAGTATTGCAAAAAGACACTCTTTGAGTCCTGATGATAAGACTCATCAAGCTAACTATATGTTTAAGTTTTTTTAAAGTCTTGGTAAAATCATTTAAGTTATCCAAAACAATTCTGATGCAGCCAGGCTGGAGCAGCTACACCTAGAGTTAAGCTGGCAGAACAAAAGGGTCATAGCTTCTAGGAAAGTTAGAAATAAATCAAAATGGAACAAAACAAGGCAACTAGTGACAGCAAGTTAAACTGGTAATCCCTTAAATCCAAACAGCTGTAACCAAAAGCATGCTTGACCATACCAGTTTATCAATAATATAAACTCTATTAGGAGATTCTTCTTTTTTCTCTGAAAACATTGAGTAAAAATGCCTTAGATTTTAGAAGAAGCCTGGTGAATGAAGGATTACATTTGTCCCACTACAGAAACTGCCATTTGACTACATTCAGAAGGAAGATAGAAACAAATCCTAGCAGGAATATCAACGCTTGCCTGTCTGATTTTACCTCAATTATTAGAAGATACTCAGTTCCATTCCTAATGCAGATACAGACATATTCTTTAGGAACTAAACAAAAGGATGTATATTATTCATAAAAAGAGACGAGCAAAGCAGTCATTTTGGATCTTTAAGATATATTCATTTGTATTAGTCTACTCAGACCCTGTGTTTTTATCATAGACTGGACAACTACCACCAAATACAGGTCAGACTACTGTTCTGCTGTGGTCTCAAATTCATGGTACCTATGTGAATTATTTTAGTTACAAAGCCAACTGACATTCAATGTTATTTTTTTGTCCTAGGCTTCTGTTTTAATACACCAGCAAATGATATTGAGGAATGAGAAACAGCCATGAAAGCAAGATCAGTTGTTTTGCATTTTAAAATTTAATTTTAAAGTTAGAATTTTAGCATTCTCCCTTCCCTCATCACTTTACTAAAGTATCTTGATTAAAAAAATAAAGGTTTATTTTACTGGAGGTATCAGGAGATATTAAGAATGATTTAGAATAAGAAACACACATCCTCTAACCTTGTTCATCTGTACTGATCTTCTCCTTAAGAGAAATAAATCATGATAGTAGTCATGGACTCATCCATGTACACTCTTTTACTGCTGAGCAAAAAAACCAGACTCGTGCATCAGTTGTTTTGTGCACGAAAAAGTGTTATTTGGTACAATAATGTAACAAGCCACAAAGGAGGCTCTGGTAGCGCTGCCATCTGACTACAGTTGGCTTGCTGTTCTTTGGTTCTTTTTTTAACAGAAGAAATGACCTAGACCAATGTTTCATACACCTGAAGTGCAACTCTCAGTGAAGTAACAGGGAGATTCAAGGGGTGGAATTCATAAATAGGTAGGGGAAAACTTAATTAAAAAATTAAGCTATTAAAAAAATAACAAGAAAAACAATAAAACCAAATTACCCTGATTTACAGCTGGAAGCAGCTCGTTTCCTCCAGGGGAGTCAGAAGCAGCTATAATTATCAGCTGCACCTATTTACACTAGCTATGGAACTACCAGCTCCCTCAAACTGCTGGCAGCAGCTCAGTTCCTCCCAGGCAATATAAAGAGTATTTACACCTGCAGCTGATAATTACAGCTGATTTTCATGCCTTTTGTCCCCCAAACACACTGAGGAACTGAGCTGCTGCCAGCAATTAGAGGAGTACAGTGGTAGATTTTTCCTTGGGGATTGCAAGAAAGCAGATGAGCCCAAACAGGGTTCAGCAAGAAGTTTAGGAAACATCCACCCTATTCACTACTTCATCAGTGAAGAATATCCATGTTGAGTAATACAATTAAATATGCCTGAAACAAAGACCATGACACTTTTCAAGGTTTGTAAAAAAAACTTTCCAAGTAGGTACAACAGAAGCATATGGTGATTCTGGGCTAGAAATCACATGGATATTAAAAAATTAAAGAAGACGTTGATCTCATACTTCTTTTCTTTGTTCTATCTGAACTTCTTGTCTGCTAAACCATTTTTTGTATCTCCTCAAGCCATCACTGTTTCCAAGAAACCATCAAAATCACAAAGGTGGTATGAGAAAGCATCACAGTAGGTACATATGTTATTCCTGGAAGATTTCTCTATAGACACACAGGTCACAGGATTAGAAAAAAACATTCAGCTTCAAAAAATTTGCTCTCCATCCACAGTAAAATTTGCTTAGCTTACTGAAATGGAATAACATCCCGTGCTAGCTGCTGCCTGCTCTACCATTTTCACATGGTTGACTTACATAAGGGGTAATCCTTTCCATTTGTTCATTATAACATCCCTACCTTAATATAATAAAAGTATATGCAGCAGTAAGCTATTTTGGTGGGACTGGCAGTTTTATGCTGTTTGGCAATGCTGTATGTCCTATTTTTCTACTACAAATTTATCAAGGTATCAATCCATAACTGTAGATTCTTCCTCCTATATGCCCACCAGAACACTTTTCATGATTTTATGTAACTTCAGTTGTGATTTTTTTAAAAATTCAACTATTTATTTCCGATGCAGAATATGATGCCTCTGATAAGCCTCAAATGCATCACGCAATATTCCAGATGGAAAAAGAAAACCTTCACAATGGTACATATACACCATTATTAGTGTTTTGCTCCCCAACTGTTCCACACACAATTTCCTCACAATCCCATCCCCCTCATGCATTCTTTTAACTGAAAAAAGAAGATACTTTCCAGTGGATCTCTTAATAGTAGGTAGTAGTGGGTAGTGTAGTGGGTAAAAGTGTAGTGTCCTATGGTTCTGGACTTGGTTCTTGTCTATCAATGGGACATCAGAGCGTTAGCCTGACCATTTACAGTTCTCTGAATTTTACCTTATTTATATACTTTAAACCAGAGCATTTAGAAGGAATTCTTATCCATGCACAGTTTCAGTATGAAGATTCTGAAAAGTCTCATTATAAGTATAATGGCGAGGTGGTTTTATTTCTAAAAACTAGTAGTTACTTTCAGATTATTTAATCTTACAACTTCACCAATAGCTTTTGGAAAACACGTATCTTCCCATTTCTATGTGTTTACAATTATATTCAGCTAGGAATGTGAACTTTTGTGAAATAATCCCACCTTATAATCTTTCTCCTATTTATTATTAAACGACTTCATTTCACCATTGATATATGCTCTTTGTTATTCTTTTCACATTCAAACACACTGCATGATTATTGTACTTTTCAGTGTATAATTGCATAAACAGAACTACTGCAGAGTGGACATTAATGTAGCAGAGGCTGTAAACCCACATTCCTCACAAGCAGCCCTGTCTTCTAAGCTGTCCTGGGACCAGGAAGCATTCCACAGCTACACACCCTTAACCATTACAGGTCTCTCAGCCCCAAGCACCATCCTTCACCTTCACCAACATAATTATATTATTCAGACATTTTGTCATAATATCCTACACGGAGGCAAGGTTTCACTAATCTATCTCCCAGCAAGTAGAAAGTAGGTCTTAAAACTGTCTCATATCTAGAGTTTCGTGAAAGAACAGCTAATGTGTACTTTGTTGAAGCAGCTGTAACATACAGGCTACAGGAGTCAGTCAACTCAAATTGAAGGCATTACAGACAAAACTGTTTATCTGTGATCAAGTTGGAGATAAGATGAAAATTAAAATTCTAGTTAATTAAACTAGAAATGTTTGATCATGAGACTGGAAAAAACATCTGCAAAGCAGTTTGAGATTTCCTCTGAGTCACATTTAAGGTCACTAAAAAATTAGCAACAAGCAAAACCACTTAAAGCTGTAAGCACGTAACATACACATCACTACTACTACTGTAAAGCATAGGAAGATAGATTCCCATCTATCGTCCCTACCCATTCATCTATCTACAGAATCCCATACCACATAAGGGATAAAATATTGAGAAGTTCATGATATTTTACAGACTACTAAGTTGTCACTACTTTACATAAATTTCCTCACTATATATGACTAAATAAATATAAACTGGTCAAACAGAGTGGGATGAATAGCATATAGTGTCTACACTCAGGCTATCTCAGAAACAGGTGTTAACAAAAGCTTGGGAGAAACACCATTTCTGAGACTCGCAGAATTGAATGGGTATTTTTCCTCAATGAACCTACCCTTTAAGAAGGAAAAACAGATTAAAACCAGCCTTTAAAATACAAAGTGAAGACTCATTTTAAAAAATAAAATAAATATTTAAATGGGAAGAATGAATGAATCAAAAAATAATTACTCCTACACTGCTGGCAGCTATTTGAGAGTTACAAATCTGTTCAGATTTAGTAATTCAAAGGGATGGCTGAAGAGGGAGAGATTAAGAAAAAAGTGAAAGTTAAAGGTCATTTACAATTAATTCCTCTCCCTTTTGTCTCTCCACCCCAACTGACCAAGTTAAAGTTCAGAAAGAAAGTCCTACTTCTGATCAGCTAGTACGTGACAACCTTAACCTCCTAGAGGATACAAATTACTATGTTCTGTTGACCTTATCACTAATTTCCCTACCAAAGGATGCCACACACATCTGTTGCCCTGCTCTTCACTGCCTGACTGTCGGCTTATACTCCTACACGTACCACATCTTACACTATCTCTTTTTCTTCCACCAAGCAAAGATCCTTTTACCCAGACATGTTATTGCCCCTCACCTGGGGAGAGGGGACACCTGAGGACACAGTCTCCCTCCCCCACCATGAGAATCTGAGCAGCAGGAACCCTCTTCAGCCCAACACTCCACCTCTCCGGGGAAAATATCTTTTCCTCTTAAACTTCGTTTTTAGAAGGGTTTAGTTGAAAGGAGGAGGGGGCTATTTTTTTGTTTGGTTCTCTGTGGAGAGCTCTCAGGGATCCCTTTTAACCCCGTGCCCACTACCGAGCCCCCTCACAGGTAGCTCTAAGGAGGACACTACGGACCTTCCACAACTTCAGCCGACCCTGTTCACCTCTCACCGCCCTCTGCCAGCACCGGGACAGGTGGGGAGCTGCCACTGCCTTCACCTCCCCTCCCTGCCACTGCCTTCACCTCCCCTCCCTGCCACTGCCTTCACCTCCCCTCCCTGCCACTGCCTTCACCTCCCCTCCCGGCCACTGCCTTCACCTCCCCTCCCGGCCACTGCCTTCACCTCCCCTCCCCGCCACTGCCTTCACCTCCCCTCCCGGCCACTGCCTTCACCTCCCCTCCCCGCCACTGCCTTCACCTCCCCTCCCCGCCACTGCCTTCACCTCCCCTCCCTGCCCCTGCCCCTGCCCCGCTCCCCACCCTCCGCTGCCAACCGGGAAGTGCCACTTTCCCTGACACCAGGACCCTGGAGCCGGGGCTAGAAGCCTTCCCCTGCCCCCCGCAGGGGCTGTCAGTGCCGCGAAGGAGCACTCGCAGCCCAGCTCTGTGTATCTGTGTGTGTGTGTGTTCCAAACAAATAAAAACTGTTTTCCTCACGCTTGTCACTCGTTACTTGCACAACCGTCCTCGTCGCCCTCCCTTCCCCACTGGCGAACGGCGGAACGCTTTTGGGGGGGCTCCCCATTGCAGTAGCCTCTAGGGCTGTCCCCTGCCCGCGCTTCACTCACCTCTGGCTCGGCGTCACTCACGCAGACACCCAAGCGGGGGAAGAGAGGGAGGACGGGCCCTTGCTCCCGGCAGCCCAGACCGAACAACCGCAGCCCCAGCCGCAGCGGCGGGCAGGCTGGCGGCGAGGAACAGGAGCAAGAGCAGGAGCAGCAGGAGCAGCAGCACCAGCAGGAGCAGCAGCACCAGCAGCGCCGCCGCCGCCGCCGTGCACCTGCTGCGGCGCGAGAGCGGCCGTTGGGCTGGGGCGGCGGGCGGTGCGAGGGCAACGGCAACGGCGGCGCAGGGGGAGCAGCGGGCGGGATGAGCGCTCGGGAGCGATCCGGGGACACCGCCGGGAAAGCCGAGGGAACGCCCCGCAGCACCTCGACCCCGGCCCCAGCGCCCTGAGAAGAAACTTCGTATGCCGGCGTTCCGCTCCGGGTAGCCGCCTTCCCCTCACCGTGCCCACAGCCCGCGGCGAGCGAAGGGCGGGCGGGGGTAGCCGTGGCGTGGTTTTCAGCTTGGTAATCGGGGAGGTAATTTACGAAGTCAGTCAGCACAGCAGAGCGCTCATCTTTCTAGCCCCCCTCTCCCTCCCTCGTCTCACCTGAAAGGGTAGTTTGGGGGAGGGGGGTGCTTTATTTTTCCGCACACTCAAGAGACTATGAAAGGCTTTTTCCTATTAAATAAAACCGATCTGAAAATCAACGTTCTTACATTAACACAGCATCTTTATCCCTAGACCAGTTTACAAGAAGACATGACCCTGAGTTAGGGCTACTGAGTAATTGCAACTCCCTAGCAGGCTTCAGGTATTTACAGGACCTGGGTTTACAGTCACCTCCAAGGTAAAGCCACTTTCTCATAAAGAATGGCAGCCCCACAGGGGCAAGCACATCCTACAACAGCGGAGTGGAGGGGTGTGGGTGAGGCAGCCCTGTTTCAACTTGACCGAATTAAAGAGAAGAAAAACTCAAGGAAACATTTGACAGCTTAAATGGGAATGCATCACCTTAAAAGGATCGCTCAAAATACATTATTATAATCTCCATAAAGATGGCAAGCAATGTCATTTTCCTGTGTATTTCATTCCCCTTCTGCATCCAGCCCCGAAGAGAGAAAGTGATTGTCTTTCAACCCAATGCATGTCAATAAGCAACCCACTAAATCTGCAAAAACTTCTGTAAGAGTCTTCATACTTGGAATTAAAATATTGCTCTATGCAGTCAAGGTATTTTTAATTGGTAAATATTAGAGCATAAGAATAAGAAAAAAGACTTAAGACAGTAACAGATTTTTTTACAATATATGCTAAACTTCTAAGAGAGCTTATCAGAAACAAAATGAAAGGGAAAAAAAGAAAAAATGTGGATCTTAGTTCATAAATGGGGGCACAATTGTAGCTTGCTGCTATGGCATCCTTAAAATACTCCACAGAATTCCAAACTTGGACAGTCTCAGTGAAATATAGCACTTGCCTACTCTAACTGAGCTTCAGTCTCTGTTTTCAATCAGAGTATTTTACTTATTAAATATATAATTTATGCAACTTCTCTCTCAGTATCTAATTTGGAGTGATCAAATGCTAGGAGTAAAACCTTCCAGTGTACAGGGAAAAGCTAGTTCCCAATTCATAAGAAAAAATTCTAGTGGATTTAAGTGTCTATCCATGGAAAGAATTGTATAAAGGAATCTTTCATGCCTTACTGGGTAATACTGATAAACTGAAAATGTTTAAACTGAACTCATAGACTTTATAAATAGATTGGCAATGTTTTCTCTTGGAGATAATACAAGTCTTTACTTTTTTTGTTGGTTAAATCCTGATGTACATGCTATGTATGTAGATAAAAGATAAGAATTAGTCACCACTTGTACATTAGTCCTAAAGTACTCTGTGTTATATTCTAAAGCCTAAAGTACTCGGTGTTGTATTCTAGGACTCTTACAAAACAAGAAACCTGAAAGCATTATAGATTTCAAATCAGTAAATTTTCCACACTGCCTGTTTTCAACTTAAATATTAACAGTGTTTTGTTCTACCATGTGGTGCAGAAAGGCTTAATATTTTTAGAAGTCATGTTGACTGTCACTCGTAAAAGTGTCTTCATTGATTTATTCAAATTAAGTTTGTGTCTACTTTTTTAGCCTGTTGAAAGCAGTGTGGACATAAAGCCTCTGGAAGTCTTTTTTCATGGTTGCAGAAATGTGGTATTAATAATTTGCTTGAAGAAATTAATATGGCAAACAAAATTCTGCTAACACCATTCCAATAGTGAAGTACAATTGCTTTAGAAAGAATTGTGTAAAGCCTTTAACTGGTTTATCTGAATCATTATTTACTTATACACAAACTGTGTATTTGGAATTTCATAGTATATATTAAGTTATGAGCACGCATACCACACTACAGACTACTTTTTTGATATTTGATTCTACATGTTTATCCATGCATTACAGAGAATAGGAAATTATACTGTTAAATTTCAATACTATTTATCATTTGTACACTACCTTCAGTTTCTTTATCCTGACCTTTTCTATATTTATATTTTATATAAAAGATTTCTTTTTGAGTTTGTGTTGTTTTTTTTTTTCAAAGGTAAGCATACGTACAAAAAAGCTTTAATTGGGTGATATATACAGATGTTTCCACCAACAGCTTATATGATAGCTCAAGTTGATGTGGATTTTAGGCTGCAGTGATTCTCTGCAATGTAAAGCTGTTTTTATTGACATAGGTCCTTAAAAGCTGAGCCATCCTTAGGCACCTCAGAGATTAAGATACAGACCTTCAGTGGGAAGAGATGTTAAGGCTGCCTTAGAGAGCCTGACTGCCATTCCATGTCATCTACCCATCCTCCTCATCAGAAGTCACAGCAAGCCATGCAGAAGTTACCCCACATAGACATAGGAGGAAGTTCTCTCAAAAACTTTAGAACTTCCACCCCATTTTTCGTCACTTGCTACAGCTCACTTCCAAAATCAAAACTGTTCAAGGGACTCTACTGTATAGAAATATAGTAATAAACAATAAAAACCTGCTGGTTTTAACTTATTGTGGGAACGACCATTTAGCTGGTGTATCTGGCTAAGCTAACAGCTCAGGAAACAGAAGATAGCAGCAATAATTTTTTTTTTAAATACTTATAAGTAGTTCAGAACACTAACAGCTCCAAATTTTCCATTCTAAAATCATGTGTAAAAAAAGATCGTAAACCAGCATATTGTCCTTTTTCTCACTTTTAATAAAGCTACATACATGGCAGAGAAATTGGAAAAATACCTTAAATCATGACCCCCAAAACTTAGAAAGCTACTAGAATCTTGACTATGGTGCCTGTTATGCTGTCTGGCTTTAAGCAAATAAATATTGCATCAGTTATTTCCCAAGGCTGGAAAACCAGACCATAACTATTGTAACCAGGCTAGATAATAACAAGCTACTGGCACTAACTTCATTGTACTTATGGAATGGAAACCAAGAGCAAAATTTCTTTGGAGGATCAGCTGGAAACAATGAACATAGTGTAATTTTACAAGGAAAAATATAAGAATTATGTATTGTGTCATGCCAAAACCCCATTGCCAGACTTAAAGAAAGCTTGCTATTGAAAACCAATAATTTAGGCAAGGAGAATTACATAGGTGAATGTATTAGGATATCATCATTCTTCATCAGTCCTTTTTCCTTAATTTTTCTTTTTTTTTTTTAATGCAAAACCCAACAAAAGGCCTACAGTTCGGATAGATAACATCAGTGAGATCTCACACTCTGCATCTTACATGATTAACTTCTCATCAGATATGGGTAGTTTTTGTTGATTGAAAGCAAATGTGTGCTTACAGACTTTACCACTTCACACTGGAACAAAAGAACAATGTATTATGATTCTGTATTATGTGCCACGCATTTTTACTTTTTTAACACCTGGCTACATAAGAGACTGACTGAAGTTGAGCATCAGTGCTGTACATAGTTCAGGTGAAGCTGGAGTGGGACCAGTAATCAGGATCTGACTGAATAGCAGCTAGTTAGGCTAGATGATGTTAGAAATAACTGGAAAGGTTTATAGACTGAGAACTTGGACATGCTACAGTTTGCAACAGAAAAGTCCTAAAAAAAAAAAACAAAAAAAAAAACCCCAAACCTCAAAAAATGTGATAGATCATAACTTTTCGAAGAAGAAGAAAAAAAAAAAAGCTGAAAGAACCTTTCATCTTTTAACCTAGTCCTGCAGATAACAGAGTATTTTATCATATGTTGATTTAGAATAAAACAGAAGTCTGCTGTCTGACCACCAGCTTGAATACCGACTTCTTCAGTGCCTTAAGCACCATGCTACGAGGTCATTCTCAGTCTTGTTTTTTCCATCTCTGGTCTAGAAGCTCCTAATCCCCCATGTACCTGCCAGTGTTTCCAAGGAGACTAAGCAAGAGAAATACTGCTAATTTCTAAAGAAGCAATCTGGACAAGTTCTACATTTTCTTTCAACTTGACCTGATGTCACCCAACACTATGCAAAATGGCCCAGAAAACTCTCTTGGTTTCTGTTGGGTTTTTTTTTTTTTTATTTCCTATTTGCTGTCTGTTTCAGAACACGTAAGAGATTCCTCATCCATGCATTTTTCCAGTGGATCAGTTCTTAATCCCCAAAATGTTGAACCAGAACAGAATGTAGTCTGTTTACTTTTGTAAGAGTTTTTGAATCTATTTGTACATGTGTATACTTTGCTACTCTCTCAGTTGCACTGGCAAGCTGGGCCAAGCAGGTGGATTTCTACATCTCTGAAAAAAAAAAAGATACTGAAGGCTCCAGCAGGCTATGGAGGTCCACCTGAGTACATCTGCCTGAACAGCTGGGGCCATAGGTCCAGTTTTCCTTCAACCTCAGAGGGTTTGAAACCTACTAATTCAAGTAACAGCAAAAATCTCCATCTTATACCTTGATAAAGTTTATAATGAACCCCATGCTCGGCCTTTCTAATGCCTCCACTTTGGATATGTAGACAAGCCACACAGCAAAATACCCCAGTAGAGCTCACAATCTGTCATGATTCCTGGACATAAAATCAGAACTGAATAATTTTAGTTTTAAAAACACCTACGATAAACACAAAAAATAAATTGAAGAAGAAAAGAAGTTACAAAAAGAAAAAAGGAAGTTACAAAGAGCCTGAATTTCCACAAGAATCAGAAGCAGTGTTCTGCGGCTGCTAGAGTCAGTAACTATCATGCATTTGGCATGATTCAGAGCAGTCAGCATGCTGCTAACTGATTATAGCTGGTCTACTTTAACATATATCATGTCACAAAAGTAACTAAGAATATTGTGACCTATAGGAAGGGCACTCTTTGGTAGTGCTGAGATTATAAACATGCCAAAAGCATCAGGTTTTCTTACTGCTGCATTAGCAAAGATCTGTATAATTTTTGTCAGTATAGACGTGGAATCAAAGGGATCCAGAAGATTAAAACCAAGGATGAGTATGATTAAAATTGTAGCTACAGACATTGCTGATTTTCTTGAATGCAGGAGAACAGTAATATAGTGACCACTGGCTAATAATCATGCCGCATACATGACTATTGAAATCTCTGTTTTGATTTAGTGTCTTACAGGACAATTCAAATTCTTGAGGATATCACCAAGGAACAGGAAAATTATGAAATCTCTGCTTAGAGGACATAATGTCAAAAACTTCAGCTATATTAAAAATCAAAACATTGGTTAACATTTCAAGAAATAACATAGAGTTATATGTATTAAAATGGCAATTATTTTTTTCTTCTACACCATGGCTTAAAACTAATTAGCACAAGACTTAAGTTAGCCCAGAACAGAGCATTGCACAATTGGTTAGATTATTTAGAGCATAAACGTAGGCATATGTATTAGATTATTTAGCATTCTTCCATTTTAAAATGCCAGAAAACTGCTACTAACACACATGCAGGAAGTTTTAAAAGAACAGTATTTTTTTAAGCTTCAGTATTAGCCTAATGGCTGAAAAACAGGGTTGTTGTGGAAGGACTGACTGTACCATACCATCAACTATATAGCATCAACTATATAGCAGCAATTACATAGAATCAATCAACAAGATCCATGAAATTGTAACGTGACTTGGCTGGCTGCACAAAACTGAATCAACTGGAAATGTATTCTAGGTACCTGTGGGGGAGATCTCTAATGAGAATGATGGAAACCATGAATTTAACAGGTTTTATTTTGTGCTAGCATATTTTCCTGCTCTAGAAAGCATGAGTGCTTTAAAAAGATGACTTTACCAGGTAAGCACATTGTCAAAACTTGTTTCAATAATATATTTGTTTTTAATAATACACTAGTCTATAATAACCTACAATAGTAACTCAAGCTGACATTATCTATAAAGTGTAAGATACAATATAATTCAATTAAATACCAATCTAACAATTTTTATGCAAATTACTTTACTCCATTTTGTACATTCCTTTCTCTCTGGGGATCATTCTCAATTTCCTTTCTGTAGCTTTTCTAGCGCTACATTGCATTTTGGTAATATCACCACTGAAGCTGAAGACAATATTTCAACTAATAACCCTACCAGAAAATTATAGTTAGATTTATATCTGCTTTAGTCATACAACTTTGCTTTCCAATGATTTTTCAAATTACTTTTCCATAAAGACTAAAAAGTTCAGACAGGACACCAACATTGTTTTAGGTCTATTCTGACTTTCAAACTGGCTTTCAAGTATATTAATAGCCTTTGTACAAGCATGTTCATTAGCAAGAAGGCTGTTAGCACATCCTAGATTGCCAGACTCTTCCTATTTCAGGTCCCAGTTGCTTATAACTTTGCCAAACATTAAATACTTTGTCGGATGTTTTCCATGCAATTTCTGTACCTCAGGCTGAGATGTGTTGGGAAATTTCAGCTAAAAAAATACATTTCCAAAGGAAAAAACAAAACAAAAACAAACCAACCCCCAACACAAAACAACAGAGACATGTTCACTTCAAAGCTGGATTGCTCTCATGCACTGCCCTGAAACCCTGAAATTAGTATAATTTTGTTAGGAATTATACTTTTATGCCTGTGAAAATCAACCCAGTATGGGCTACTTAGAAGCCTCTGAAAAATTGTGTCCACGTAAATGTACTGCAACATGGGACTGGAAAGAGCTGCCTGGTGGACTGATTTGATTCCCAGGCAATCATGACAAATTCACAGTAGATGTTCAGGTCCAAGAGCTCCACAGACAATCTTGGCATGTGCTCCTTTGGCCCCAAAACACTCTATTGTAATGCTCGGTTACAACACTCTGAAAACATGAAGCATGAGATTAAAGCCATTAGACCAGTTTGATCCAGGAAGATAGTAGCAGAAGCTGAAGAAAGAGATGGGAAGGAATTGCCAAAATAGTAATTGAATAAAATTTCAGTTTTAGCAGCAGCCATCACTGGCACAAGATTTTCCTCTCTGGTGTGGGCATTAATGGGATGTATTTGTCAACAGAGAATTTGTCTTTCACGTACTTTTAGTGACCTGCTGCTGCTGACACAAAGGAAGAATCTGACTGATTCAGAAAGCAAAACAAGACCTAGCCCTGCAGCAGCAGCTGCAAATCCTACAGACAAAGGGAGTGAAATGGGCAAAGAAACCTGTATTGGTATGATTTGGGTTGAGTCTGTAGGGGCAAGGAAAGACTGCAATGCTCAACAACCCACATATGACACACGTATGACATTTCAAACTTCAATATTCAAATGATTTCAAGAGGCAAGGCAGCTGTGCCACCAGTCTTTCAAATACACAAGCCATCATTTTTCTGCAACCACAAAATAAGAAGTTGCTGAGACTGTTACTTCCCTGGAGTATTCAGCTTTACAAACCTTGACTGAAAAGTCAGTCAGGATCCCCGGAATCACCAAAGTTCTTACAAGGTTGGTCATAAAGTGTTAACAAGATTCCTCTCTGAAGTTGTTGGGGTTTTTTAATCATATAACCTGCAATTGCTTCCTATTTTGCTATTCTTAGCTAATTTTGCCCCTGTGATTCTTGAAGCCCTGACAGTCATGATGTGTTTTAGTATGTTTTGTGTTTAGCAACTTCTTTGTTAAGAGGAACAACACAGACAAAATCCAACTGAGTCCAGAGCATTACTCTGTTATTTTATGAAGGTAATCTGATGCAAAAGAAAAGCTTGTGCTGTCAGCATCTTAAATACCTAGCTGCCATCAGACAAAGCTTTGAGTCATAATCAGCAAATAAACTAGTTGCAGATCTGGTGAAGACTATGAGAATCAGCTTCTAAGTAGCAATCATGGCTCATTTCTGTACCAGCTCAAGCATTACAATAAATGCTGTGGTTCAAGAGGTTTGGGATGAGTTTCTAATGCAAGTTCATTGAAACTTATTTTTTCCATGTGGAAATTCTGGAATTACTGCTTGTCAAACTGAAAAATTCTCTAAACCCATTTTGTTTTTTTCCTATGTATCCTACAGAGATGCCACATGCATTTAAAGAGAGATGTGATTATAGAATGAATCACATCAGCCACATGCTTGTGTTTTCTCCACATTCAAAGCTTCACAGTACTGCTCTGGAGTGACTGCCCATCATGAAGGACAAAATGCTCCTCTGAGAGATTCACAGCTGTTTCATTCTGCCACAAATAGATAAAAATGAGCATCCTGCTGAGCCATTAAAGACAGACAGTGTACCACATATCAGCGCTTATTCACAGTCAACTCTGGCTGGGATTAGGACAGCTGGGATGTATCCCTGCATGCTCTAGCATCACCCACAAGTATTCAGCAACTGAAGATGTCTGGTATGTTGTGGTAACAGAAAATTGTGAATGGAGAGGGTTAGTGTGTAGGCCTTGAGTTCAAGGCAAAGCCACAGAGTTTACTTGCTGTAGAGAAGTGCTGCAGAAGTGATGGAAATTAGAGAGGAAAAGATTACATCTGCTTCTGCTCTAGAGGTCCTATGTGGTGGAAATAAAATAAGAATCTTTTCCACAGCTAGACATCTAATAATTTTATTAACTTAAAAGGACTTGAATCAGACGAAAAGGGACTCATTGTCACCGAGCAGCCTGTCCTAACTTAGGTTTCTTTCATCCAAAGGCTTTGTAGTTATTGACCTTGTAAAAGTTAGCGTATGCTTAACTCTACATGAGTAACATGTTCATAAGTTAGTTAATATTTTCATAATTTATATACATATATAAACATAAGAAAAACAAAATAATGGAAGTTTAAGTTAGAAAGAGAGGTTTTGTGGTCAGGAATTTTAAAAGAGTCATTCAACATAATGGTGTCTTATCAACACAGAAGAGTTACATCTTATGGCATGCCCTGAACCACTCAATAAAGGTTTCTGTTCAACAAAGAAAATCTTATATGAAATCATAATATCTAAGCTAACTTTGAGGCTAGCTTCACTTCTTGATTTTCTCAAGAAGGATCTTGATCTCTCAGATTCTTCTTGCACAATTCTTTGTGCCGATTTTCCTCATTTAGAAATTAAAAAGGACATTCCTAACAGCTACAGTGCATATGAGCTTTGTTAAATAGTTGAGGAACCTTAGCAGAGTTGAGACATTTTAATTAGGGAAAAAAATCTTAACTATGCTACTATACTATGTTTAACTATACTACAAACATTTAAGTCTTCTTAGGAGTTTAGATCAGTCCAATCACTCTAGGACTCTGTAAGAACTTAAAGAAATTTCAATTGGTTAATAAACCGTAAGTTTATAAGCAATCTTATATGACCTAATGCTATAATCCCAAATTCTTAATTCTTTTAGCCAGTCAAAACAATAAATATGGCCAAAACTGTAAGCTTTCAAAGTTCAGCAGAATTTTTCTTTGTATTTTTGGTCCGAAGTCTTCAGCAAAGTCTGAATCCATGGTCAACCAAATCTTCAGTGGTCAATAAGATCAGCCTGATCTAAATTAACATCTCTTTTTCACTGGGATGAATTTCAACAAAGACCTCAATCCTAAATACTGGTTACCTAAACTGTTACCCAAACCCTGCTGTGAGTACTTACTGCAAGCATTTATTTAGGGTCAAGAAAAAAACCTGCATTGAGCACTGAGCAGCATATCAATCTTTTGATTCCCAAGCTGGTTCTGAACTAGTGACATGTCCTATGACCAAGGAAATCTGCCAGAAAGTTTAAAAAGATGTATTGGCTGTATGGTTGAAATATATTAATAAATAAAATTGAGTTATCTTGTTGGAAAAACAAGTAATTATACTACTTCCTAGACAAAATAATAAGGAAGTAGAAAAATGCAGCAAGCCATTACTGATTGTTTTCAAAATGACTGGTAATTCACTAGTAATATTTTTTTAAAATAGTTGTCTGTTAACTTTTCTTTCTGATGGTAGCTGAAGTAGTAAAAGTAACACACTGACCCATCCTGGTTAAATACTATCAGGCCAATAACCAGTTTAACATCATTTAACAGAGCAGTAACCATAAACAGAAGCTTCTGACTGCAGTCAGTAAGCCAAAGGGAATTTGAGTATTAAGTCAATATCCCAGGAAATTTTCTATAATTAAATTAGCCAGATTAATTTAAAATATTATGTCACAGTGATGTAACTGAGAAAAATACACATATTTCTTAGAGAGCAATGGTTTCTTGTAATTTTAACTATTTCAGGAGGACAGAGGCTTTTAAAACAACCCAAGTTTGGGCATACTGCTACTATACATTGCTGCTTTTAAATCTTACAGATAGCAAAAGATCCTCCGACATCCATCAGTAATTTAAAAGTGGTAATATTATGTTTATATCTGTTCCGACCTCTCATAGAAAACTAATTTATGACCAATAACAGATCCTTATGAACAGGTAGTAAATTTCTTGCCTCAGTACTCATGAAGCTGGAGTCTTACTAACTCCTGGATATAGAAGAACCCTATACACCAACGTCCTAAATTGAGTAATCTCAGAAATATGGCTACATTGCCAGTGAAAGGTCAAACTACATTTTTACAGATTTGAACATAATCAGGGAACATTGCTGAATGAAACCTGCTGTTAAACCAGGTTTGAGCAGGGTTTGCTGTTTGGTTTGGGGTTTGGCTATGGAATCACCTTAAGCAGTAGCAGCTGCTCATAGCCAGATATTGTAAAGCCTGCCTCAGGTGTTTGGTGTGACATAAGCAGGGGAACAAACATGGGTGGAAAAACAAACACAAGAGGTCCCACACAGGTTTTTTTTTGTAGTGAAAGAAGGTGGAATAGACAAGTTTAAGGCCTTTCTAGAAAGAGAAGAGAAGAGAAGAGAAGAGAAGAGAAGAGAAGAGAAGAGAAGAGAAGAGAAGAGAAGAGAAGAGAAGAGAAGAGAAGAGAAGAGAAGAGAAGAGAAGAAAGAGAAGAGAAGAGAAGAGAAGAGAAGAGAAGAGAAGAGAGAAAGAAAAGGAGAAAGAAAGAAAGAGAGAAAGAAAGAGAGAAAGAAAGAGAGAGAGAGAGAGAGAGAGAGAGAGAGAAAGGGAGAGAAAGGGAGAGAAAGGGAGAGAAAGGGAGAGAAAGGGAGAGAAAGGGAGAGAAAGGGAGAGAAAGGGAGAAAGAGAGAGAAAGAGAGAGAAAGAGAGAGAAAGAGAGAGAAAGAGAGAGAGAGAGAGAGAGAGAGAGAGAGAGAGAGAGAGAGAGAGAGAGAGAGAGAGAGAAAGAGAGAGAAAGAGAGAGAAAGAGAGAGAAAGAGAGAGAAAGAGAGAGAAAGAGAGGAAGGGAAGGGAAGGGAAGGGAAGGGAAGGGAAGGGAAGGGAAGGGAAGGGAAGGGAAGGGAAGGGAAGGGAAGGGAAGGGAAGGGAAGGGAAGGGAAGGGAAGGGAAGGGAAGGGAAGGGAAGGGAAGGGAAGGGAAGGGAAGGGGGCAGGCTTGCAATAAAGGAGGAAGACAAGGAGGCCAAAACAATAAAATGTCTCAACATCCTGGACAAGACACTATTGTAGTTTACATGTTTTAGACTTAGTGAAGTGGCTCCATGTGACTTAAAAGTACCAGCCAGTCTTCAAAATATGATGACTTACAGTTGTAAAAAGCAGTTTCTTACATGCTTTTTCTGATTACTACCTTTATGTTAAGTAAGTAAAAATTTTTTTCAGCTTTTTTCTCTACAACTCTGACAACTAGAAATCAGACTTTAAAACAGCTATTTTAAGAGCTGATATTTCCTTCTTGTATCCCATAAGTTTAAGGGCTGGGACAAATTATGCAAATTCCATGCCTATGACCTGATCTGCATAGCTCCTTCCTCTATAAGTCAGTTTTACTGGAACAAACTGTAATTATGCCTTTCATTTAATGTTTGCTGTTGCCTGACTGTAACTCAGCTCAATAGTGTGATTGCCATATATCTAACAAGTCACTACTGTTCAAACAAGACTGGTCTCAGGCCTACCTGAGGCAAGAGGAGAATCATTACTATTCTTTATTATAGTTATAATTCATAACTAGAATATTGCTGCTTCTCATCCAGCAACTTATAATTCTTAAAAGCTATTAAAATCTAAGAAAGCATAGCAAGTTATAAAATACATAGTTACAAATTTCCTGGATTTTGAACAAAAACATTCAGATGTTTAAAAATTACGAAGCAAATCCTATCTTTAGCAGGATTTGAAAACATTTGAAAAAAGTCTAGTTGCATAAAGGCTTATTCTCTCCATATAGCTTGCAAAGGTGCTTATTTTTATCTGTATCTGTAGATACTTTTGAAGGACTATTTATGCTTTTTAGGTATTAGAATTGACTAATTTTTCTGTCCTTTATTATTGCTATATCCAGATTAAATTGTTTCCAAAAGTGAACTTATATTTATTATATACATAAATGTCACATATAAAACCAAACACATAATCTGTATATATTTTGAGATTCTCTTGGCTGGCAGGAGGTAAAGGATGGACTGGTAAAGTGATTTTACTGAGAAATTATCTGAGCTGTCAACTACTCAGCCAACACCTCCAGCAAATCAAGGAAGGTTTCTGCTTAGCCCTACCCCAGCCTGTTTGGTTTGAGCATGCGTTTTGTGCCTTTTTTTTTTTTTTGCTTCTCGGGGCATTAATTTTATGTCAGATTTCAGATTACCTTTCTTTCTACATGTTTATTACCACTACAGAGCTCAGGGCTATCAAGTCTTCTGGACATTTCACAGTGGCACTTCTTACAGTGTGTCCCACAAATTTTGGGGAAAATACTGGAGAACAGATCCCAGTAGACTGGAGTATTTTCCTTTCTTCCCACCTCATTGTACAAAAGGAATAGCATTTCCCAGATATATCAGATATATTTGCATACCAAACACATCAGTGTTTGGATATTTGTACTTAATAAAAAAGGTTGTGGCCTGGTATTTAGTTAGTCAGTGTTGACTCCAAATTAGTTGTTTCACAGTAAAAGCCACTCAACAGGTGTCAAGGTTGAAACTAGTAAGAATCTGTGACTGTTATTTTGTTAAAATAAATTGGTAGCTGCATTTAACAATTTTCAATTAAACATCAGAGAGTGGCAGTTGCTACAAACCCACTATGCATTTATTTTCTGTTTGCACTGAGCAGATCTCATTTAGGTCATTATTGTTTCTTGTGTTCAGTAACAAGAGACAAATAGAGAACTTCTTTCTCTTCCAAAAGGTCACTGGTTGTGTTTCTACTTCTGATGCAAAAATTTGTACTGTTAATTCTTGATGTGTTTCATTATTATGACAGCTTTCATATCTCTTGACAGCTATTTATAAAATAAAGGTGAGGGGTTTTTTCACAGTATGGTAACTTTTCCCAGCTATTTGCTAGTTATCTGATGCCACAAGGAAAATAATCAATGAATAGTCTAGAGATCTAATGAATTTGAATAATTACTTACATTACTTACATTTGAAAAAATACTTACATTCTAATGAAGTCCATAGGTCTTAGACACACAGTTGAGTAAAATAAAAGGAAATCCACAATAAAAAAAGAATGAAACCCCAAAACATAAATATAGTCAAAATGCGTGTTTTCAGAAGTTATCTCTATAAAGATGCTGGTGTTTCTTCAGGGATATTGTCCTTACTTATTAGTTGTATCTAATTCACAATTTATCTCCTTGTGACATATAACAGAACTGCCAGCATGCCTTCTTTACCCCATTCTATGGGGTACCTACAGGTACAGAAAGGGAGCAATTGGTTGACAAACACTCATATATAATGACGTATGAAATATTTTTCTAATAGTAGGCATGTGTTACAGCTCCTGTAATATCACAGCAATGCTAGCCTATTGAATTCTTTTCTAGCAGCAAATTTCTCATTTTTTTTCTTACGTTAAAGAAACAAACTTCCATTCATGCATTTTGTACAATGCAGAATGAAAATGGAGTTAATTCCAAAATCTTGCTCTAATGAGAAAATAAATAAGCTTTATTGCCCCTATTCAAAGAATGACACAGCAAATAAATTATAGTAGAATTCCACACAGAGCTCTGTCTGCTGGGACAGTGTCCCTTTTTGCTTTCCATCACCAGCCAGCCAAGCGAGATGCCTTTACATGGTCAACATGGAGACAAAGATGGTTGAAAAAAATGAAAAGGAATTATTTTTATTTCTAATCAGTGCTGTCTGGGCTCTAACCCACTTCTCTACCTCAACCTATTGTTGGTCTGCCCTATCTTGCCTTTCCTCTGTGCCTTATTATTATTTATTCATTCTACTCCATATGCATTCTGTATAACATGACCAACCAGTTAATGCATATAACAGTGCATATAATACAGTTTGTAAATACTACCAGAGAAAGACCATACCTGGAGCTACAGCATTTCAGAAGTGATGCTAGCTGGTTCTATTGATATCATCCAGCAAAACTAATTTCTCAAAATACAGCCACAGGCAATGAGACACATCAACACACACACAAGCCTGTGATATGGACAGATCAGTGAACTAGGTTCCCAAGCCATAAACTGGTGAAATAGGTTTAGATTTCCTAGCTTAAGATGCATCTTTAATGTGTTTTTTCAATATCATTAAAATCTGGAAACCATTACACAAGTCATAATCCAGATGATTATGGTAAATAGCTAATATTAGTACCCTCAGTAAGACTAATTTATTTTACACCAATATTGATGGCATTGGGGTAAAGGAAAACTGTCTGGAAAAGAAGAAATTGACTTCAGGTGTATCACATCACACAAATTTTAAACTTAGGAAGGATTTTACATCAGGAAAATCCAAAATCCATTATCAAACCCTATGAGCATCTTTGTTGCAATAATTAAGTAGCATTCATTTCTAGAAGTCCAGGATCATTCAGTTTACTTGACATAGATGTGTATAAGTATGGCCTTAAACTCTTTTTCATCTGTTTCCATTACGGACATGGAGCTGGAGACAAATGGTAGTGTCATCTCCAGTCAGGGCTGCAATGAACTAAAAAAAAAAAATACGAAGAAAGCCAAACCACAAAACATCTTTTCAAAAGTAAGGTAGTCATGAACGTGGCAAGTCATCAGACCTTTATAGTCTTTTCAGCTGCATCAGGGGTGTGGAAAACAATCTGTTTAAGACAATGTCCCAAACAAAGACTTTGTGGTGATGTGGGGGTTAATTACAAACAACAGAGGTTCATTATACATTCCAGAATGTTGTTCTCTCATACAAAAGGCGCTCTCACTTGTTAAATGTCTAGCCTAGACTATCAGAAATTGCATTACACTTGCTGCCCCTCCCCTTATTCCCGGACTTTCATACCCTGGCCCTTTTTTTTTCTCCTTCCTCCCATCTCTATTGAAAGATAGTAATTAAACACTAAAGCCTCTCAGTTTCTGCAGCACTGCAGGGGAACTCCTCCCTGTAATAAGCTCCAATTACTGGCTGCGACTGCAGCTGATGAAGGATTATCCTCTCACTCAGCTACGGCAAGCTCTAGAGTATAATCTTCAATTAGTTCAATTCATGTAGCACACTGGCAGGCAGGCCACTACGTTTCCCACGACTTACACAAACAGCCTTTCTTTGACACCCCCCAACTCTGCACAGATGGTCCCGGGACTGTCTGTTGCAAAGTTCAGTGCATCTGGCCCCTAAACCCACCTAATGCAGGCAGCAAAACAAAGACTGGGACTCAAGTGCTCTACAGTACCTATTTGTTTCAGTAACAGCAGGCTTTCTTTTATTATTTAAAAAAAAAAAAAAAAAAAAAAAAAAAAAAAGGAATTATTCAAGGAGTCAGAAAACAGGTGGGTAAACAAAAAAACAACCAATAAATCTTCTGGACCAACGTTAGTAATCACTTACAGTAATGTTTAACTATGTTTAATTTTTTAAAATTCAATCTTATGCTAATATAAATGGTATGGCTGCAACAGGCAAAAGCTAAGGAGTGCAAAATTAAAACATGAATCCCATATCTAGTTCCTTCCCTTTTTGCTTAGGTAATGCAGATGCCCTCAAGAAATAGTGGATGACTTTTAATTGTTATTTTTTCTCTGTGTCTGTTCAGTAATTGGAACAGACTATTGTGAACTGAGACTTACTCTGGGCTCTGATTTCTTGCTTCTGTAGGCTGATATTTTATGTGGTATATATCAACTTTAATTGGCAACCTTAAAAACAGACACAGTGTTACTTATTTAAAAAAAATATTTAAAAGCTACTAAAGCTTGATTAGTTGTTTGTCTCCATTTGTGTTTTTGATACTGGAAAATTTTGCTGAATGACTAAAATTTGTTAAAAATTATAAGTAAATAGACTGAAATAGATGAGTTCCAATGACACCCTCAGCTTATACACTGGAGAATTGCTCACTTTTGAGGAGCTGCCGGGGCAGTGAGGAAGGCTATACCTAAAGGCATGCTACTCATAATACCTGATTTTGTGGCCTAGTATTTACACCTATCAGACACAACTTCCACTTCTGCCTCATCATGTGGACATCTTTCAAGCATGAGGCTTTATGTGCACGTTTATACCCCACATCTGGGTGTTCAAATGGGTACTTCACTTATTAAAGTTAAGGAGTGATTAAAGTTAGAATACTGTCTTCAGTGCTGCTATAAACACCCAACTGTAGGATTTGATCAATGTTTAAAATTGTGTTTATTGTGGTCCCCAATTCAAAAGTATGGATTGAAAAGAGGATTTCTTTATTTTACAACTCAGTTGACTGAGCTGAACTGGGCCTGAGATCACACCAGGCTTACAAAGCTCATATCTAACCAGCTGAAGTCCTGCACTGACTACCTGAGCAGTTTAAAGGTAAAATCATCTGATGAAGCATAGATGTAAAGCACTGAACAGATAATCAGACTCTATAAAGTACACACAAAACTGAAGGATATATCATAGAATCAAAATATCTCAGGTTTGAAGGGACTCGATAATGATCATGAAGTCCAACATCCTGAGAACATCACTTCAGGCCTGAAAAAATTTCAGAATTGGATACATGGTATTTTTAAAATGCAGAAATCAGACTATATTCACATGAAAAGAATATGACACCGGTACTTGCTAGGAACCCCCTTTTGAAATGACAATTTTCTTTGCTTAACTAGAAGAAATGGTGTGACAGGATAGAAGCAGTGAAGAAATGCAAGCAATTGTGGTATTGCCTTCACTGAGATATTTAATATTGGATTAATTTTGCTGAAGTGATCTACTTCTTATCTGGGAACTATTCTATTAACTCAATATTCTAACCTAGTTTACATTTCTAATTTAAGCTCTAGACTCTATCAAGTACCATTTCCAATTAGCAGCAAGGTAGAGGAACCTAACAGAAAAATCACTTCTCATAAATCAACCTATAGATCTTTTAAAATGCAAATACATAAATATATTTGCATGAATATATATCATGGTTTTTTATTTATATATTTATATATATAAAGCACCTATCACCATATTAATAAACAATCTTTGGAACCACCCTGACAGAAGAGGTGTATTTGCAGCTATGTTAAAGGTAAGCTCTATGGACAGTCTGTGGCCACTGCCTATGTGCTAACACGTGTGGCATTGGGAATGAACAGGAGGAACTGGAGGTCTGTGTGCCATTGCAGGGCTACAATCTCATTGGAATCACAAAGGTATGATCAGGGTAGCTCAAACAGGAGTGTGGCAATGGCTAAATACATGCTCTTTAAGAAGGACAGGCTGGGAAGATGAAGGGGGGGAACTTCTCAGTGTGTGAGAAAGCAGCAGGAATGCCTGGAGCTCTGCCTAAGACAGACAGGGAGCCAGCTGAGAGCTTAGGGGTCACGATTTGAGGGCAGCCAAATATAGGAGCATGTCATGGTGGGTGTTTGCTATGGTCTTCATGGTAAAGAAGCAGCCATTTGCTGCTGGAAGCAGCACACATACACAGGCCCAGGTCCTTACAAGAGAGACTTGGACCTCCCCAGTATCTCCCCAGCATCTAAAGGCAATGCAGCAGGTACATAAATGGATCAAGCAGATGTCAATGTCTGTATGTATTGACAACATCTCCCTGATGCAGGGCCCTGAGGACCCAACATGGAGAAGTGCTTTTCTTGACCCGATCCTTACAAACAAGGAAGATCAAGTCAGGAAAGAGAAGGTTTGAGGCAGTGAAGAGTGACATGTGTGGTTTTTTTTTTAAACAAACAAATGAGCAAACCACAAGTTTCAGGGATACAGTCACCTGATTAAAGTTAGGTGCATGCCCAAAAGCTGTCTTGGATCAGGGCCATTCTTGGCCATTAATATACACTGGGAAAAAAACATGTGCCAAATAGGTTATAGATGCATCTAAAGAGCAAATTGTGTCTTGAACACTGCACATACATTATCATGCTCTGACTTGATGAAGCATTCATAATTATAGTGTTTGATTTAAACAATGTGCTGTGTTTCATGTAAATACTGTAAATAGGAGGGCAAGCTGAACAAAGAACTATGTCATATCTTTTAATTAAGAGCCAGAGGATTTAAGTTTAAAATATCTTTGGATAACACCAATCATTTCCTTTTATAAACTTTGGAGTCGTTAAAGGACAGATTTCTCTCTAGCCCCTTGGGAAATATAAATAAAGCTTGATACATGAGTATTGAAAAATACTTGTAAGACATTTACAAAGCTTGCAACCAGCACTATTAACGGCACAGTAACAGGGGCTTTATTCATCAGGATGCACATGTAATTTATTCCATGTAAAAATCGTTATCACAAATATTGAAAAATCTCTGGATAATAAATGACAGGGCGGTAATAAAACAAAAAGAGCTTTGTTTCAGGACACAAAAGCAAGTTGACCCTTTTGATTTATTTGTTTTTCTACAGGAAGGAAATGCTCATTTAGCAGATTAAAAATGAAATAGGGAAGTTGAATGACAAAAAATCTTGATGAAGACGGTACTTGTTAGAACTGTATGGAAAGATAAAAAGTGATTATAACAGAAAATGTGAACAGTCCAATAAAACACAAGTTTGATCAAAGCTGTGTAAAAAGCAATTAAGCTGTTTTGACATTTGACTGATGTTGTGTTGAATGTCTGTGAGGATGTGAGGCATTTAAACTATGTTCACAAGCAGTTCTGTTTAGGGAGCAGATAGCAGCATAATTTTCTTTCATCTTGCCATATAAAGCAAAATGGAAAACACTTCAATATAGTGTCACTTGATTAATCAGATTTATTTTACTACACTTCCTTCAAATACATGAATTTTGTATTTCTATAGGAATGACATCTTAAAGTTTCTAAATAAGTGGAAGATTTATTGTAACACAGGGTGGAAAAGTGCCTCCAGAGCTCATGCAGTTTCCGTTTAGAGAAACATCTTTATGTAAATAAATGAGCTATTCCATATACAGGCACATGAAGATAACTGGAAGCTTTCTTTTTTCCAGGCTACAGGGAAAAGATGTAAATAGTTAAGTATCTAAATCCAAGATGAGAACTGTATCTAGAAGGAAGGCTTTTTAAAGTTTGATATAATTCAATAAAATATTTTTTCCAAGTTAGCATCAGATTCAGCTGTATTAGACATTGCTTTGAGGGGAAAGGTTAAGAACTGTAAGGTGGAAATGACAACGCAGCTTTTTCTAATTTTTACCTCATTTATGATTCAAGATCCTACTCACAGAAGTCGAAGGGATTTTTTTGCATTGGTTTCAGTGAAATTAGGATTTCATGCCTATCACATATACTCTCAAATGGTTGGGTTTCTTTTTAATGTTTCTATTTGAGGTGTTTGACAGGAAATATAAACAAATGCAGCAAATAAGAGCAAGACATTAGTCTTTCAGTATTTCTTTGTAGTGTGGAAATATAAAGCAGGGCTTCAACTTCAGACGTTTCCAGAAAACTTTGGACAAAATATCCTATTCTCTGAATTTGCAAAGGCAGCTCTATGCAGATGAGACCCATTACACTGGGTACAAAACAAAAATACCCCTGTTATCTTCACTTACAGGCAAATAGAGGTTGCATTAAAGAGGTAAGGTTTGAGGAGGTAAGGTTTGAGCACAAGATTCCTAAATACACTACCCTGGAGACCTAGTTCTTTGAAATACAGGAAAATAACAAAAGTTCATTAAAAACTTACAAAATCATCAGCTAATAAAATCCAGTGGCCCTTATTCTGGTTTGCTTGTGAAATGGAGCAGTATGGAAGTGGGCAACCTGGTTTCAAGACACTTTAGTTTTGAGTGAAGGCTTAATGGCAATGAACTATGAAAAAGTAAGATGAACACATTTAGTATATCCTATTTAGTTAAACACATGCTGACAAACCTAAATCAAAAGCTTCATGATTCCAGACAGAAACAGCATTTTACTACAGCTGAAGTCTCAGATTTTAAGAGTGGTAACTAGGGCATGCTAAACACACACACAAAAAGATAAAAGGTATGAAAAAAAAAGTAGCCACAAAAAAACATGGATGCAAAAGAATTTCTATTCCTTGCAGCCTCCTATGGACACCGAAATTACCCCATCATAAGTCGTGGGGATGGAGAGATGTGGGGACAAACGTAGACTTGACAGTTTGGAAGGGAACCACTGAAATAGCCTTAGAGAAGCTGTCAGCCTCTCCCAGCTCATGAAGCCTAAAACACTACAGGGCCTGTTCTGCTGTCAGTTGTGCCACATGGAGCTTGGCTTTGGGTGTCACGTACATCATGAGTCACCACCTCGCTCCCAGTTTATGCAGAAATGAACAAATCTCACGCTATTTCTTAGTTACCTCCCAGAGGGGTCTTTTTTCCAAATGAGCTAATTACAGCCATTCTTGCTGAAAAAGCTTACCTTCTCCCAACTCCATGCAAAACACATCCCACACTTAACTCTGGGAGTGCAACTGAAAGCGCTGCAAAGAGAGGCCTTACAAAACAGACTCTAAGATTATAATTTCTGAGATGCTTACCCCTTCCCACAGTTGGCTGCCCTAACTTGAGTGAATACAAACTTTCCAGCATCTCAAGTTTCCAGGGTAGAGGGTTGGGTACTGCTGTGTCTGTTGTCCCCCTCCCCAGCTAGTCTAGATAGGCAGCTGCCCAGTTTCCTTCTCTCTCGTGCTCTCCTCACTCAATCATTCATCCCCCAACAGCTCCTCTTCAGTTTCCTACACTTTCCTACACTTCACATTTTCCTTTTATGCCTTGTCATGTTCTTCAGCCTGTTTCTGCCTCTTCACGTCCTCCAGCATGTATGTGAGTATACATCCCTCCCCTCCAAATTTTTGGCTAACTTCTCAAAAGACTGCTTTCTCCTTACTGTTTCTGCCAGTATCCTAATAACTCCACGTCCACACCACCCTGCCTGGCCCCTGTCACAAGCAGAGTGCTGCCTCATTTCTCAGCAGCAGCTCACCTGCATCCTTTCAGAAGCAACACAGCCTTGCCAATCCTAGACATTAAGCAACCCTCATAGTAGCTTGAGCTACCAAAAGTTTCCAGAAAACAAACAGAAAACCACTGCAGAATCGTTTTTTCCTTCTTCTTCTCTGTTTTTTGAGCCTCTCTTGGATTTTTCCAAAACACACAAGCATTAGAATGCATTTGCTTTTAATCAAAAATGCAATTCTCTTTTTCAGAAAGTGTCATAATTAGCATTGCTGATAGTACTATGCAAAATAACAAAAAATATTAAAACACCCTAACCTTTAAGGAATAGAAATTGCTTTTTGTTCTGTTGGAATAGCACCCAGGTCCTGCCAACAGGGTTAGCACAAATGCTAACAGACACAGCACTGCCACTTTGGCTTTGATTTCTTGCAGCACACTTTAAAGCGCAATTTAACCGTGTCTCACAATTTAGAGGAAAAATCCTGTGACCGTGACTACAGCTATTTCCATGATAAAGGGTAGAAAAAATTTGGACTGTTCTACTTCAAAAGTGTGCAAGTAGCAACTGAGTCACAAGAACTTATCAGTGGTGTGAGCTGGAGAGACTCGCTTAGGTGGGAATGCGTAGAACTTTTGGTCATCTTTATTACTGATCTACAAAAATGATTATTCTGGCACAAATCGTAGGCAACCAAAAGTTCTCTCTGGCATTTAGACAAATAATATCTCCAGAGTGTGTTTATACTGCTTGCACATCCGTTGCAAATTAAAGAAGGCCTTAAACTATGATGTTTGAAGCATGTTAC
This sequence comes from Phaethornis superciliosus, assembly GCA_023637945.1. NCBI lineage: Eukaryota > Metazoa > Chordata > Aves > Apodiformes > Trochilidae > Phaethornis > Phaethornis superciliosus. The sequence continues at coordinate 39,287,402 of JAJQWJ010000001.1, forward strand.
ATATGAGTAAGAGTTTTACTCTACCTCAATCAATCAATTTTTAAATAATTTTTTACTTCAGGTAATATGATAGTTTTGAGACTTGCAGCAGTCGCACTGGAAGATACTCACAACAAGCAACAAATCACTTATGTTTCACTGCCAAATACTAGCAACATGCTGAGAAAGATGTAATTACATTTACTATGTGATAATCCCCTTAGATGCTGTATCTATGGTGACAGCCATTTTAATGAAGTCGTAACAAGGAAAAAAACCTGTTATATGGATGAGAAGCCTATGGGAAAATGATGAAATGTACTGCCCAGCTTTTGCCCCAACATCCTCATTATGCAGCTCTTGAAGGAAAGTCATCAGTAGAACTTCTATGGGTGTCACTGGGAGCAGATCCAGGCCCCTCACACTCACAGAAAACAGAAACAAATGCAAAAAGTGGCTAGATATCATAGTTTGCTAGTCATATTTGTTGGGCTTGGAAGTAGTAAGAAGGGGCAATATTGAAAGTGAACCATCTGAGGTTCAGTCTGGAAGAGATCTGAAAGAAAATTTTTGCTGAAGCAGTGGGATGGATCTGCTACTACCAGATGCAAGCACAGAATGAAACTTGGAGCAGAATACAGGCAGAAACATATATTACTGTTATTATAGAATTAAGATCTAATAAGAATTGTGTCATTTGGGCTCTTTTTTTTTTTTTCCAGCAGATAAAACTAGGAGGAAAATTTCCAGTACTGTGGAAAGGATTCAGTTATTCCAGCACATGGATAACATATAATTTCCAAGGAAACCTTGAAACTTCATA